>CM035842.1:69334246-70743246 GCA_020510985.1 Pholidichthys leucotaenia | reverse complement strand
GGTTCCCACATCGGTCAATCCCTAATAGTTTTCTACTTTTACATCTAAGATGACCCCTGCCTCTGCAACCCGATTTTAGAGGGCTGATGACACGCCGCCATGCAGGCAGATTTCGGAGCGACTCTGGCATGGTTACCTGCTGATTCTCCCACATAACCAGCGCCGCCGTCTGTCTGTCGAGGGCGCGTTTGTCCACCTCGGCAGCCTGCTTCATTTTGAAAGAACTCGTCCATAATTTAAAATCGCCTGTTTTGTATTCCCCATGAAGAAAGGCTCGGCTGGGCCAACCTTGCCTGTACTCAACTCCAATTTGCTGACTGGAGAGGGTTCACGTTCTCAGCTGGTCTGTAACGTGGGTCAACAGGGGGGGTGTATTTGCTGTCATAAATCACGGTCATAACACACCTCGTTCAGTGTTTCCCCTGGGCGGGGGTGGGGGTGTTCATTTGTGAGTGCAAACAAGTGTGCGTTGTGTATTTTGTTGCCAGAGCGGCTCATTCAGACGCTTTTACTGTGGCTGCATTCTTGCCTACGTGAAGGCATGTATGCGTTTGTGCACTTCTAAGTGTCCTGAGTGTTATAAGCGTGCTTGTAAATGTTAACTTGAATGGTTCCCAGAAACCTGCCTTTCCCCGATGGTGATGATGCCTCATGAAGGTCCGAATAAGGACACACCTTTGAAAGAGTGAGAGGAGACACAGGGGGACCCGGTGTTTGCTTACCCAGATGTGTCTCGCCATCTCTCCTGGGTCCTCAGTGGAGGCTGGCATCTTTAGTGCAGCCAGTAAACATGTTGATTTTTCCCTGGTTCTCACCAAGCTGGCACAAGGAGCTCCCGGAGCGAATGAGCTGGCGTTTGTCGGGAGCGGTAGGAGACGAGAAGGAGGGCTGTTAGTTTCCACAGAGCGCAGATCTGTCCTCATCTTCAAGTTCAGGGGGGCAAAAAAAGTCGTCTGACTTCCAGAGGCAGATTAGCTGATGGCTGACTGGCGGGTCGGCTGTTACCCCTGTATTACTGCCTCTTTGTTTAAGGTTGGGTAGGGGTTCTTTCTTTTTCTTATGCAACACAAATTAGTCCCCATCACTGCATTTGCCTGAGTGTAGAAACAGGAAAAGAGTTTAAAAACTGAGTCTTGATTCATGAAGTTTTAATAGATGTACGTGTTTCTACTTTTGTGTCCAAAAATGAATGCTGGGCCCAGTAGGTGATTTGAAGGGGGATGAGGGGGGATGCCATCCCCCTTGTTAAGCTGCCATGCCCCATTTCCATCAATATTCATGGGCATAAATTGGGGGGGGGGGGCATGTACCAAAAACCTGGGAAAAAAGACTGCACTTTTTTCTCATAAATTTGCAACTTTCTTCTTTAAATTTGTATTTTTTTCTGTAAATTTTAAACTTTTTTTTATAGATTTGCAAAAATTTTCTCTTAAATTTCCAACTTTTTCTGGGGAACTTTGTAATACTCATCTGGATGCTGGTTCAATTTCCATTCTGTGTAGTTAAATTGTAATTTGCAGCCTTTTTAATTTGGCAGCTTTTTATCGTATTTTTGCACTTTTATTGTTGCAATTTTGTAATAATAGTAATAATTTCAAATATTCTCACGTTTATAAATTTGTCAGCTAATGAATTTCTCAAAGTTGTCATCTTGTGCTCCTTTTCAGTGTGAATATCTTATTGTAAGATATTCTAAGAAGACTGGAAATGGAGTAAAGAGCTGGGAAGAAATGTGCAATAATGATCACGTTGGCAGAGATTCAAAGGAGGATTCACTCCAGTTGACCAGCTTGCGCTGAAATGTGTTCTCAACTAATAGGCCACTAGACAGCCCAGCATTGCATTATTTCCATCTTTCCATCTTTTACTGAGCCTTAGAGCCAAGTTTGCCCCTGTTAAAAACATCACCTTTCCCTCTTTTCTTTGTGCAGAGCCCGTTTCCAGTGAGACAGCCTTCCTGGAGGACTTTGTTCTGGGCATGGGGGACACTCTGGATATGTCGTGTGACCCGGAAGACCACTCGGAGCCCGTTGTGTGGTTCAAAGACGGCGCCGGACTTGTGCCCGGCAACCGGACGAGGGTGGGGCAGAGGCTGCTGCGTATCATCAATGTGTCGTACGAGGACTCTGGAGTTTACTCGTGCCGGCTCGCCCACAGCAACACGCTGCTCAGCAACTACACCATCAGGGTGACAGGTGAGCGAACGGGTGAATTTTAACCTGTAAAGATGAGTTCACTGCTTTTTTAAATATTATTATACTGAAGTATTTAAGTAGAGGTAGCTAAAGAAATAGACATTGTTAATCACATTTTATGCATCGCTGCTATTTATTTAAGGTCACATATTTTTGTAAAGATATTCAAGTAACTTCTTCACCTCTCTTGTGCCCTAACTATTGCTTTGGATGGGTGACCCCAGGTATTTAAACTCATCTACCTTCACTACCTCTACTCCTTGCATCTTTAGGTATAACAGGAATTATCCAAGGAATAGAGAGAGTGAAGGCAGATGAGTTTAAATACCTGGGGTCACCCATCCAAAGCAATGGAAAATGCACAAGAGAGGTGAAAAAGAGTGCAGGCAGGGTGGAGTGGGTGGTCACGAGTGTCAGAGGTGATTTGTGAAAGAAGGATAGCAGTTACAGTAAAAGGGAAGATTTACAAGACTGTAGTGAGACCTGCTATGATGTCTGGTTTGGAGATGGTGGTGCTGACAAAAAGACGGGAGGCAGAGCTGGAGGTGGCAGAGTTGAAGATGCTAAGATTCTCTTTGGGAGTGACTAGGAGGGATAGGATTAGAAATGAGTCAGAGGGACGGCTCAGGTTGAGCAGTTTGGAGACAAAGTAAGAGAGGCAAGGCTGAGATGGTTTGGAGATGTGCAGAGGAGGGATAGTGGATATATTGGACAAAGGATGTTGAAGATAGAGCTGCCAGACAAGAGCAGTAATGGAAGACCACAGAGCAGATTCATGGATGTAGTGAAGGAGGACATGGAGAGGGTTGATGTTACAGAGGAAGATGCAAGGGATAGGGTGAGATGGAGGCAGATGATCCGCTGTGGAGACCCCTGAAGGGAGCAGCCGAAAGAAGAAGAGTCAAGTAACTCAAAAAAATCTGACATAAAACAGGCATTTTGGGATGCAGCGTGTAGAATTCTGAAATCCAACCTGTTTGAGACTCAGCTTGCCAGTCAGAGCTACTAAAAGTGTTTTTCCAAACAAACCCACTCAAACAGTTATGGTAGCATTGTCTCAACATGACAGCTGCTTGTAGGAGCTCATAGGAAAACTGTGAAAAGTTAGTTCAGGAGGGAAGTTCTGCCATTTTTCTTCTCCTGCACAGTTTCAACCATATGTCAGCTGTCTGCCAAGATGCACACACACACACACACACACACACACACACACACACACACACACACACACACACACACACACACACACACTTTCATCCAGCATCACGCCAGCACAGGCTTCCTAACACACAGCCGGGCTTCACACAAATTCTTCCTCCTGATGCACAGTCAAAGGTGAAATTCATTATCCTGTGAGGGAATGAGCAACATTTTAAACAAGCCGCGGATGCAAACGGAGATCTAATAGGGAAGCAATCAGGAAGAGGAGGAGGGAAGCCTACTTGGGGGGGGGGGGGGGGAGGGGTCAAAAGTGAGCAAGCAGTAGCTTGAAAGTCAGGCGGCTTTTTCCTCATAAAACTCATGCACGCCAGCTGAGCCTGTTATTGACAACTAATTAGAAAGCAATTAGCTCGAAACATTTCATCATTGGAAACAGATGGGGTGGCAAGGAATGAGAGTTTGCTCCCTCTCAGCGCCCCCCGCCCCCCACACCCACCTCCTCACACACCAACACACTTGCAATGCGTGTGTTGGTGTTTGGCTGCAGGCCGCGGAGAAAATGGCCTTTTTTGCTAGAGCTGATCAGAGGTGGACAGTTTCCTCCCTCCTCGACTCGCATATCAGCACTCGACTCCACGACTTATCCAATTGCAGCCCCCCAACAAAAGTCGTGTTGAGCGTTATAATCGCATATTTTCAAAAAAGTATTGGAAAAAAAAAGAAGCTTTTCCTGTGTGAGGGGGTGTTTAGAGACATTTCATATCATTTCGGCACTCGATGGATGTTGAAATCACCGATGCTATGTTTTTTTTGTTCTTTTTTTGCAGTATGCTCTGGTATTCTGTTCTCCCCCTTTGTGTTGGCTGCTCTCCTCCCTCTACTTTAAACACAGAGGTTCCACTCAGTGTAAAACACACATGGACTATTGTGTGTTTTTCCTCAAATATTTGTGTAGGGTGTCAGATATTTAGGCGCGGTATCAGATTTAACACTTGGACGGCATCCAGACTGCTTGCTGAAAGCGGCCAAAACTGATTGAACACACTGTAGGCCTACACATGTTGGAAGTTAAGAGTGAGAACTCTTGGAGTGTATGAAAATGAACAAATTGGTGGCTTTTGATGAAAATAAAGGGAATATTAAAAATTTTCTTTTTTTGTAGGCTGACTTTGATTCCTTAACAGTGTGAGGGGGAATTATGGACAACTGGCAACAAACTTGTTACTAATTGTTATTTTTCTAATAGAATTCCGCTCATCCTTCATATTGTGTCCATAAACTCAAGCAACAATCTGAAGCTCTGATTTTAGTATTATGCTTGTTGCTGTTGTGCTGAAAGTAATTTTAAAAAATGAAATAATTATAATTAGTAGTGGTGTCAAATCAAAAAATTTTGATTGTGATTAAGCACCAAAATTGTGCGTTTATTCATGATTAATCATGATTAAAAGTGGAATGTTTTTTTCTATGTAATGGACCTTAAACTTGTAATTTTTTCAAGTTTTTCATACTCTTTTTAACATAGGAGTAGACAAATGTGCTTCCTTTCTACATCCGGTTTATTTAAAGCTTTCAACATGTCAAAAATGACAACAGCTATCCAGAATATTCTTCAAAACAACCTCTGAAGTGCTGCACAAATACTGCATGTGCGAACAACTAGCAACCACTTCAGCAACTGTCATTGTACCCGTCAGCCTTTAGCCTCACTGTTAGCCCCCTTGTGCACTGATGCGTTCCATATATCCATATAGTATGACAGCAATACTCCAGCAAACTGATTTGAACACCCAGAATTAAATTTAATGAGAAGGTTGTGCCATCATTTGGGCTTTACGTTTCTATTTTGAGTCGCTCCATAGACTGTCCGACTGGAAACAGTACCCATGTTTCAAAAGTTTCCGTGAACAATCACAATTAAAAAATTTGTTGCATTGTTGTGCGATTAACACGGTAACTTTGACACTGCTAATATTTAGACTAGACGGCAGTCTTCGAATACTAGCAAAGCCAGTTAACAAGGTATATTCAGAGTCGCTCATTATGGAGATGAAGTGGAATTTTACATGATAGAATTGGGCACAGACTTATTTGACAGGCTGTGCTACATTGAAGCTTGTTTTTGTTAGAAGATTGCAATAAAGTAGACACAAATATCTTAAGAAGACAACTTTATTGTCATTCAATCCATACAGACAATCATGTACAGTAGAAGGAAATTACGTTTCTCCTATCTACAATGTTAACTACAGTCATGTGAAAAAAAACTAGGACACCCCATTAAATATTCAGTTTTTTGTTAAGAAATTGTCACATATCTATGTCTAACCTTGTTTTTGGTTTTTTTTGCATTTTTTTAACATTTATTTTAACCATTTTAAGTGGGAATGAATGTGGGGGTGTCCTAAAAAAGATGGGGGGTGTCCTAATTTATTCCTCACTATTTGTTTAGAATTTCATTTTACTTGAAATTTGAAATAAGTCTTTAATTCGTTTTCAATTGTTTAGTTGTATTACATGAATCTCCCAGTATTTTTAACATTGATATTAAATATCCATATAGCCAACTATGTTAAAAAAACACACACAGGCTTATACAGGGTGTCCTAATTTATTCACATGACTGTACATCTAGAATCAGAGGGGCCGCTGCCATGCAAGGCGCCACCACAAACAACTTTTTCCTTCCTCCATTCCATTATGCTGAGCACCAAGCTAGAAGGCAGGAAGTACCATTTTTATATGGTCTTTGGTATGATTGGCCAGAGCTTGAACCCACAACCTTCCGAGTGTGGGGCGGGTGCTCTACCATGAGGCCACCACTCCAGTCTTAAATTAGCAAATAAGATAAAACTTTGCAGTCATCTAGTGGCTTTAGTAGGTTACATTGTTAAGTTATTGTGAATAACAAAGGTTCCTCTAGACATCAAATGCAGTGGTGTGAAAAAGTGTTTGCCCTCTTCCTGATTTCTCTTTTTTTTGTATGTTTGTCACACTTAAATGTTTCAGATCATCAAACAGATTTAAATATTAGACAAAGATAACACAAGTAAACACAAAATGCAGTTTTTAAATGAAGGTGTTTATTATTAAGGGGGAAAAAAATCCAAACCTACATGGCCCTGTGTGAAAAAGTGATTGCCCCCTAAACCTAATAACTGGTTGGGCCACCCTTAGCAGCAACAACTGCAATCAAGCGTTTGCGATAACTGGCAATGAGTCTTTTACAGCGCTATGGAGGAATTTTGGCCTACTTATCTTTGCAGAATTGTTGTAATTCAGCCACATTGGAGGGTTTTTGAGCATGAACCGCATTTTTAAGGTCATGCCACAGCATCTCAGTCAGATTCAGGTCAGGACTTTAATTAGGCCATTCCAAAGTCTTCATTTTGTTTTTCTTAAGCCATTCAGAGGTGGACTTGCTGGTGTTTTGGATCATTGTCCTGCTGCAGAACCCATGTGCGCTT
This sequence comes from Pholidichthys leucotaenia, assembly GCA_020510985.1. Lineage (NCBI taxonomy): Eukaryota > Metazoa > Chordata > Actinopteri > Cichliformes > Pholidichthyidae > Pholidichthys > Pholidichthys leucotaenia. The sequence continues at coordinate 70,736,423 of CM035842.1, read as the reverse complement.
CAGCTTGAGGTGACTAACAGATGGCCGAACATTCTCCTTCAGGAATTTTTGGTAGACCACAAAATTCATGGTTCCATTTACCACAGCAAGTCTTCCAGGTCCTGAAGCAGCAAAACAGACCCAGACCATCACACTACCACCACCATATTTTGCTGTTGATATGCTGTTCCTTTTCTGAAATGTTGTGCTACTTTTACGCCAGATGTAATGGGACACACACCTTCCAAAAAGTTCAACTTTTGTCTCGTTAGTCCACAGAGTATTTTCCCAAAAGTCTTGGCGATCATCAAGATGTTTTCTAGCAAAACTGAGATGAGCCTTTATGTTCTTTTTGCCCAGCAGTGTTTTTTGTCTTGGAACTCTGCCATGCAGGCCATTTTTGCGCAGTTTCTTTTTTATGGTGGAATCATGAACACTGACCTTAACTGAGGCAAGTGAGGCCTGCAGTTCTTTGGATGCTGTTGTGGGGCTTTTTGTGACCTCTTGGGGTAATTTTGGTCAGCCGGCCAATCCTGGGAAGGTTCGCCACTGTTCCATGTTTTCCCCATTTGTGGATAATGGCTCTCACTGTGGTTCACTGGAGTCCTAAAGCTTTAGAAATGGCTTTATAACCTTTTCCAGACTGATAGATCTCAGTTTCTTTGTTTCTCATTTGTTCCTGAATTTCTTTGGATCGCAGCATGATGTCTAGCTTTTGAAGATCTTTTGGTCTACTTCATTTTGTCAGACAGGTCCTATTTAAGTTATTTCTTGATTGAGAACAGGTGTGGCAGTAATCACGCCTGGGTGTGGCTAGAGAAATTGAACTCAGCTTTCCAAAGATGTTATAAACCACACTTAATTTATGTTTTAACGGGGGGGGGGGGGGAATTACTTTTTCCACATAGGGCCATGTAGGTTTGGATTTTTTTTACCTTTAATAATAAACACCTACATTGAAAAACTGCATTTTGTGTTTACTTGTGTTTGTCTAATATTTAAATTTGTTTGATGATCTGAAACATTTAAGTGTGACAAACATACGAAAAAAGAGAAATCAGGAAGAGGGCAAACACTTTCTCACACCGCTGTATGTTGATAAACTTTAGAATTTCTGCTCTAAAGTTGGGCATTTTATCATACAGTATATAAGGATTTATTCTGCTGTAGTGGCCATTTGTAGCACTGCAGTTTTTTTTTTGTTTGTTTGTTTTTTTGTGGTTTTTGAACAGGCTCCTTTTATTGATGAACTACAGTACATCCGGAAAGTATTCACAGTGCTTCACTTTTTCCACATATTGTTATGTTACAACCTTATTCCAAAATGGATTAAATTCATTTTTTTTCTCAAAATTCTACACACAATATCCCATAATGACAATATGATTTTTTTTTTATTTTTGCAGATTTATTAAAAATAAAAAACTAAGAAATGACATGCACATAATTATTGACAGCCTTTGCTCAATACTTTGTTAATGCACCTTTGACAGCAATTACAGCTTCAAGTCTTTTTGAATATGATGCCACAAGTTTGGCACACCTGTCTTTGAGCAGTTTCTCCCATTCCTCTTTGCAGAACCTCTCAAGCTCCATTAGGTTTGATGGGAAGCGTTGGTGCACAGCCATTTTCCAATCTCTCCAGAGATGTTCAATTGGATTCAAGTCTGGGCTCTGGCTGGGCCACTCAAGGACATTCACAGAGTTGTCCTGAAGCCACTCCTTTGATATCTTGGCTGTGTGCTTAGGGTCGTCCTGCTGAAAGATGAACTGTCGCCCCAGTCTGAGGTCAAGAGTGCTCTGGAGCAGGTTTTCATCCAGGATGTCTCTGTACATTGCTGCATTCATCTTTCCCTCTATCCTGACTCGTCTCCCAGTTCCTGCCGTTGAAAAACATCCCCACAGCATGATGCTGCCACCGCCGTTGGCATGGTTATGAGCGATGGCTGGTGTTCTCCAAATATAATGCCTAGTATTCATCCCAAAGTGTTCAATCTTTGTCTCATCAGACCAGAGAATTTTGTTTCTCATGGTTTGAGAGTCCTTCAGTTGCCTTTTGGCAAACTCCAGGTGGGCTGCCATGTGTCTTTTACTAAGGAGTGGCTTCCATCTGGCCGCTCTACCACACAGGCCTGATTGGTGGATTGCTACAGAGATAGTTGTCCTTCTGGAAGGTTCTCCTCTCTTGACAGAGGAACACTGGAGCTCTGACAGAGTGACCATCTGGTTCTTGGTCACCTCCCTGACTAAGAACCCTTCTCCCCCAATCGCTCAGTTTAGACGGCCAGCCAGCTCTAGGAAGAGTCCTAGTGGTTCCGAACTTCCTTCATTTATGGATGATGAAGGCCACTGTGCTCATTGGGACCTTCAAAGCAGCAGAAATTTTTCTGTACCCTTCCCCAGATTTGTGCCTCGAGACAATCCTGTCTCAGAGGTCTACAGACAATTCCTTTGACTTCATGCTTGGTTTGTGCTCTGACATACACTGTCAAGTGTGAGACCTTATATGGACAGGTGTGTGCCTTTCCAAATCATGTCCAATCAACTGCATTTACCACAGGTGGACTCCAATTGAGCTGCAGAAACATCTCAAGGATGATCAGTGGAAACAGGATGCACCTGAGCTCAATTTTGAGCTTCATGGCAAAGACTGTGAATACTTATGTGCATGCAATTTCTTAGTTTATTATTTTTAATAAATTTGCAAAAATCTCAAAAAAAAAACCCAGACTTTTTTCATGTTGTCATTATGGTGTATTGTGTGTAGAATTTTGAGGAAAGAAATGAATTTAATCCATTTTGGAATAAGGCTGTAACATAACAAAATGTGGGAAAAGTGAAGCGCTGTGAATACTTTCCAGATGCACTGTACATAAACCGTAAAGAGAAGCAAAACCAACTTGAATGCTCATCTTTTTGATAACCGTAAAAATATTTTCCAGAATAGTTTGCTCATAGTATATTTGCTCATGGTAGAAGTGTGGAGGTTAGAGTAGGAACATTTAAATGTAGGGACTATGACTGGTAAAGGCAGAAAGTTGGCTGATGTGATGGAGAGAGGAAAGGTAGATATACTGTGTGTTCAAGAACCAGATGGAAGGGAAGCAAGGCTAGGAACATTGGAGAGGGATTTAAACAGTTCTGCCATGGTGTAGATAGGAAGAGAAATGGAGTAGGAGTAATCTTGAAGGAAGAGCATGTGAAGAGTGTTCAGGAGGTAAAGAGGGAGTCAGACAGAATCATGAGTTGGAAGCTAGTAGTCAAAGGTGTGATGTTGAATGTTGTTGGTGCGTATGCCCGACAAGTTGGATGTCAGGTTTAAGAGAAAGAGGAATTCTGGAGTAAGTTTGATGAAGTGGTAGAGAGTGTTCCCAGGGGGACAGAGTGGGTATTGGAGCGGACTTTAATGGACATGTAGGTGAAGGGAACAGAGGTGATGAGGAGGTCTTGGATAGGTATGGTGTTAAGGAGAGAAATGTGGAAGGACAGGTGTTTGTGGATTTTGCTAAAAGGATGGAAATTGCTGTGGTGAACACATACTTCAAGAAGAGAGAGGAACATCGGGTGACTTACAAGAGTGGAGGAAGGTGCATACGGGTGGGCTACATGTTATGCAGAAGGAGAAATCTGAAAGAGATGGGAGACTGCAAGGTGGTGGCAGGGGAGAATGTAGCAAGACAGCATTGGATGGTAGTCTGTAGGATGACTTTGGAAAGCAAGAAGAGGAAAACAGTGAAGGCAGAGCCAAAGATTAAGTTGGTGAAGTTACAAAAAAAAAGGTCACACAGAGTTCAGAAAGGAGCTGATACAGGCTCTGGGTAGTAGGGAAGAATTACCAGATGACTGGGAAAGTACAGCAAAAGTATTGAGGGAAACGGGTAGAAAGGTATGTGGTGTATCCAGTGGTCAAGGAAGGAAGACAAGGCGACTTGGTGGTGGAATGAGGAGGTACAGGAACGTATTCAAAGGAAGAGGTTAGCAAAATAAAAGTGGGATAGTCAGGGAGATGAAGAAAGTAAACAGGAGTATTTGGAATCTAGGCACATGGCAAAGAGAGAGAAGGCAAAGGCATATAGTGAGTTGTATGAGAGGCTAAACACTAAGGAAGGAGAAAAGTAGTTGTATCGACTGGCTAGAGAGAGTGATTGAGCTGGAAAGGATGTGCAGCAGGTTAGGCTGATTAAGGACAGAAATGGTAATGTCCTAACAAATGACGAGAGTGTGTTGAGAAGGTGGAAGGAGTACTTTGAAGAGCTGATGAATAAAGAAAATGAGAGAGAGAGAGGAGGATGGATGAAGAAAAGATGGTGAGCAAGAAAGTCCCGAGAATTAGCAGGGTGGAAGTGAGGGCAGCTTTGAAGATGATGAAGAATGGAAAGGTGGTTGGTCCAGCTGATATACCTTTGGAGGTAAGGAGATGTTTAGGAGAGATGGCAGTTGACTTTCTAACCAGGTTGTTGAACAAAATTTTGGAGTGTGAGAGGATACCTGGGGAGTGGAGAAGAAGTGTTTTGGTACCAATTTTCAAGAACAAAGGTGATGCTCAGAGCTGTAGTAACCACAGAGGCATAAAGTTGATCAGTCACACTATGAAGATATGGGAAAGAGTTGTTGAAGCCAGGTTAAGAGGAGAGGTGACAATCAGTGAGCAGCAGTACGGTTTCATGCCAAGAAAGAGTACTACAGATGCAATGTTTGCTCTAAGAGTGTTAATGGAGAAGTATAAAGAAGGGCAGAAGGAGATGCACTGTGTCTTTGTGGATCTAAAGAAAGCATATGCTAGGGTGCCAAGAGAGGAAGTGTGGTACTGTATGAGAAAGGCAGAAGTGGCAGAGAAGTATGTGAGGGTGGTGCAGGACATGTATGAGCACAGCGAGACGGTGGTGAGGTGTCATGTAGGAGTGACGGATGGATTCAAGGTGGGGGTGGGATTACATCAGGGAACGGCTCTGAGCCCCTTCTTGTTTGCCATGGTGATGGACAGGCTGGCAGATGAGGTCAGGCAGGAGTCTCCATGGACCATGATGTTTGCAGATGACACTGTAATCTGTAGTGAGAGTCGGGAGCAGGTGGAAGAGAACCTGGAGAGGTGGCGGTATGCTTTGGAGAGAAAAGGAATGAAAGTCAGTAGAAGCAAGACAGAATACATGATTGTGAATGAGAAGGAAGCAGGTGTAGTGGTGAAGATGGAAGGAGTAGCGGTAGTGAAAGCAGATGAGTTGAAATACCTGGGGTCAACCATCCAAAGCAATGGAAAATGCACAAGAGAAGTGAAGAAGAGAGTGCAGGCAGGGTGGAGTGGGTGGAGACGAGTGTCAGGGGTGATTTGTGACAGAAAGGTAGCAGCAAGAGTGAAAGGGAAGATTCACAAGATGGTAGTGAGACCTGCTATGATGTATGGTATGGAGACAGTGGCGCTGACAAAAAGATGGGAGGTGGAGCTGGAGGTGGCAAAGTTGAAGATGCTAAGATTTTCATTGGGAGTGACTTAAGAGGGACAAGATTAGAAATGAGTCTATCAAAGGGACAGCTTAGGTTAAGCGGTTTGGAGACATTGTAAGAGAGCCAAGGCAGAGATGGTTTGGACATGTGCAGAAGAGGGATAGTGGATATATTGGACAAAGGATGTTGAAGATGGAGCTTCCAGGCAGGAGGAAAAGGGGAAGACAACAGAGAAGACTCATGGATGTAGTGAAGGAGGACATGGAGAGGGTTGATGTTACAGAGGAAGATGCAAGGGATAGGGTGAGATGGAGGCAGATGATCCACTGTGGAGACCCCTGAAGGGAGTAGCCCAAAGAAGAAGAAGAAGAAGAAAGGTTTACTCATAGTATTCTCTTGTGAGATTTATGTTGTCAAGCACTTTATTTTTTAAAAACAAGTTGTTTAATTGCGGCATTCATGCAGTTTGTATTGTATTACATTAAGTTCTTTGTGCTTGCCTGTGGGATAGTAGCAGAATGGAGGTGTCAGAAACAAAAACCTGCTAGTCAATAGTTTCAGGAGCTGCCCTGTTGTTAAGGTAACAGCTGCTTCTTATTAACCAGACCCACAGAGCTGAACCCGAAAACTGTGAGGTCAGAAAATAATAACACGACTGCAGTGAAAATGTGCAGTACAGCAGACCTCAGCAGTCATATCAGGACTGGAAAATAATTTAAATCAGTTAACATAACTATTAGCAGGAGTTAGCATATTCATGCATGTACGGCTTGTTGTTTTTCTATGTGCATATCTGCACGTGTACACATGTGCTCATGTATGCCTGTCTCAGTAACACTAATGGCTCTCATTTGTACCATATGTGGAAATGTTTAGTTTGTAATATGTCGGAGCCACGCAACACAGGACTATAGTCTCATTCACGAATTTCTCAATGAACAGTCGGTTTTCATATGCAGCCATGCCTGGGCGGCTTTGCGTTCAGATCTATGTGTACTTTCTTCTAATTGTGCTTGTTTGTGAACACACACCATTTGATTTTGGAGCGTTTTATCTTTGTTACTCTCTTATCTTGCATGAAATAGATTGTCCTACAAGCTTTCCAGATGTAATTTGGTTCTTATCTGATGGCTGACATACTGTAGCTCTGAGAGCTCGAAGACATCACACATTTACATTATACAGTTTAATGATTTTTTTAAATCTAAAAGTTAACTTTTTTTTTTCCATTTTTTTCCCAGATTCTCTGTCATCTGGTGATGATGAAGACTATGATGAGGACCCAGAAGATGCAGGTAATGAAAATGGTGAATTCTTAAATATTATTTTTTTCTTCACTCTTTTTTATCACAAACACAGCAATGTGATTTTATGACACTGATATTTGATAGGAAACCCTGTCAAACATCAATTACTTTATGAGCTCATAACAAAAGAAGCTTGGCTAAATTTTTCTGAAATTAATTTCTTGTCCCACAAAGAAAATGGGCTGGAAAGAACTAGGAATTGGGGCAAACTAAAAACGAACGTAAATGCAGTTTCTGGTTGTCAAACTTGTCACATCTGTTGAAACATGTGGCCGTCCACCTAAAAGAGAAAATACATTTTATCACCTGCCCTCGTATTTTTTAGTACAACTAAAATGCATGCATGTGTTTCTTATATCTTAAAAAAGCTGAGGTTGATTAAGGCAGCTTGAACCACCTCCTCAGTAAGTAATGAGGAGCACCTGCTGCCCGTGGTGTTAACTGCTGTAAATACCTGAGGGTTCATGTTGAAATGGTACAGCTGCCTAAATGGGGTTTTTTAGCACCATTAATTCCTATTGACAGCAGAATGATAGATCTGAGGCTATGTTGAGATAGGGATAATTCAAGTCTCCATTTCTTCATTGCAATTTAGCACACCTGTTAGGTGATTCCTGAAGACCATGTATAGATTAAGAAAGCCAAGTTAATTGTCATTCAAGCCATACAGCAGAAAGAAATTATATTTTTTTTTTTCTATCAGAGGAGCCGCTGCCATATCTTTCCCTTCCCCCATTCTATTATGGTGAGCACCAAGCTAGAAGGCAGGAAGTACCCTTTTTATAATCTTTCACATGACCTGGCTGGGGCTTGAAACCATGACCTCCTAATTGTGGGACACATAGTCTACCACTAGGACGCCACTCCCAGTAGAGACATGCTAAGAAACGTTTGCTTCACTATACATTGCCATGACTGTGAAACTGTTTTTAGGCATTCTCTGAGAATTAATTTGGTAAATACTTGACATGTAAAGGACACATTCCAAATACCATGCTAATGTGTTGCTCCATTCTCTTGTTGTGGTGAGCATAGAATTTTTTTCATTGACGCTAACAGAGATTCTCTTTGTATTTGACTAGCAAATGGTTTGAACAGTTCAAGTGTGGAAACCTCTTGTTTTGTGCCTGAAGTTCAGTGCTAACAAGCTCTGCAGGAGTTTGCTTGTAAGCTAGCCATATGCTGTTGCTGGCTGTGCATTCTTATCATTTGATGGCAAATTATAAACTTGACAGTTTCTCTCTGTTTTCTGGTCTTCTTTTTAGTCTATATAAAATGAAAATGATTCCAGCTTGGCAGCTTGGTGGTTGTATATTGTTTCAAACATGTAAAATAAAGATACAGCGCATCAGAGCACTCCAAAAGTGAAGCCAATACATCTCGAGCGCCCTCCGGTGGCTGGTTGCAGACAGGAGACTGCCTTCCCCCGTTGTTCTGTGTAGCACTTGGGCCAAATTGGGAAAAATTTATTTAAGGAGTGTTATTAGATGGTTTCTTTTTTATCATGCTGATGTACTGTATGTTGAAGTTTTAAATCCAGTATCGGCTTTACTTTTGTTCAATGAATAGAGGCAGAGCCACGTCATCCATCTTTATTTTACAGTCTTTGATTAGACTCATAATGTCTTATTCAAGATTGTCACCATACTGGCTAACCTGAAAATTTGCAGTTAAGACGGTAAGAAAAAAGAATCTAATGGCATGATTTAGCATTTAAACATACATACAGTATCCTGTGACTCGTTTTTTTTTTTTTGCATGTAACTTTGCATATCTTAATGTGAAAATAGTTGCCATAGTTACATGGTTCTTGTTTTATAAAAACTGTCTGGTTGCACTTTACTGCCTTTGTCCTTGAAAAATAATCAACATTTTATATTGTGAGCTCACTGCACTTGTCTTAGAAGATTTCATGAGCCAGAACAGAGTGTCCTTAGAGCACTGCCTTTATGAGCCACTGTGTGACTATGAATGGATTTATGCAGGTGATTACATTTGTACAATCACATTCTGAGTTTTATATCTGTAATTGACGTTATATGGCGCTCATAACCACTCGTTGTCGTGCTCACATTAAACCTCCTCTCCGGAGAACAAAACTAAATGCCACTGTCACTTCGAAGATCAAAAAGCGATGGTTCTCTGCCGGGTAACACCGCTCTCGGCGCGTTGTTGTGATGTGAACTACTTTGGCATTCAGAGACCTGCGGAGTTCAGGTGTAGGTGAACAAAGAGCGATGAGAGATGACTTCTTCTGGCTGAGCATGCTTAACACGCTCTGTTCTGTCAGCTAGCATGACTCCAGAGAGACAGAAAGTGTCTCCACCCCTCCGTGAGCTCTCGACCAGCCAGACGCCACACTGTGCTGCCTTTGTTGAAGCATATGGAGCGAGGCAGTGAAAGGTGAAGTGAAGGCAGTCGTAGACAAATCAGAGAAACAGGAGCAATAGAATTATGGAAATACTGTGAAAGGCATTGAGACAGTGGAGGAAGATGATAAAGAGGCACATGCAGAAACTGAAAAATCTAATGAAAGAGACAGAAAAATGGATGTTTGGAAGGCCGGACCGGTGTAGTTTATTGTTGGGAAAGTTTTATACCTGCTTTAAAGATTGATAGTAGCACGAAACAGCAATATTAAAACAGCCAAAAACATTCCAGTGATGCCAAATACTGGTGCACTACAAAAAAATTGAATATTGTTAAGATTTTTTAATCATTCAGTTGAAAAAAGTTTCATATTCTATATTTGTTACACATGAAGTGAACTTTTTTTAAGCTTTTGTTTAAACCACAAATATCCATATACTAGTGATCCTGCTGCTGAAACTGACCTTGCTTGTCATGTGATTTTTTGTTAATGCTCTATCTCATTCTCTTGTCCTTCAATTAGAGTCATCTTACGGTAGGGAATAGTCAAAATATAAAGTGTATATATAGTCAAATATAAACTGGTCTGGAAAAAGAAAAATGATCATAGTCAAACTGAGGTAAAGGTGTCTGCCTCCATGATACAGTTGATTTACACAAAGGACACATAAAAGTCTCAACTCTCGAATCAGATCCATGAACTTGGTGCCAAAAACGTTTACTTTGAAATGCATAGCGCTGTCTACGCTTACGTCACCGATCTCATGAATGTGCAGAACGATGCATCGAGGTATCAAAAAATGACAATTTCAATGCATTTCTATGGCAGTGTTAGCTAAATTTAAACAAAGAAAATGTCGAAATGATGTGCAACTGGCTCATGTAGCCATCGCCATCTTATGAAAGATGGTGATAGCAATCAGAATACAAGTTTTTTAGATTTATATTGGTCAGCAGAGACTGCCAAAGGAGGATTTTGTGGGCTGCTTTTTCATATGAGTTGGCTGAGGGATGATATGACCCACGTCTCCGTCTGGCCACAAATGGAGATTGCTCCTGCTGCAAGTACAGTATGTCTATTCACCAAACTATGACTCTTATTGATCAATAAAAGTAACTTGCCTACACTTAAAGTTAATGTGAACATGCAAAAACACCCGAATTTGCATCAGAGGGAGTTAATAGCTAAAATAGCATTAGCATAAAAACGTGTTGGCTCGGTAAGAACTTTAATTCCAATTTGAGCTGTTTATCTGCCTCAGAGTAAACATATTAACATTGCAATTAACTAGTTTAAAAATATACCTGACACTCACCTGCTGACAAATGGACTGAAGCTCTGTAGAGCTGAAACAAAATGTTGGGATTAACAGGGTGAACGAGTGTAAATAAACAGCGTCTCCCATACGGGAGATGGGAGGCTGTTTGTCCTGTGAGCTCCAGTGGATACATTTTGCAAACCTAAACATGAGGCTTTTTGGGGATTTCCACAGCAGGTACAGTTTATTTTCTGTTGTTGGAGCGTTCCGCCAATGTACAGCCAAGCTGGCACATTTATTCGTCATTACAAATATCAGTAAATATTGTTTCTGGCCACTCTGTTGAATCATTCTTCCACATACTGGCTGGTATATGGTAGGGACACTTTTTGAGACCACAGATTTAAAGTTTTTGATCATATCTGATCCGATCTTGCGGTGAAAGCTTGTCATAATATTGATATGCCGTATTGTTTCAATGGTAAACTGACGGTTTTTCTTACCGCCGTGCTTTCCGAGGTTTGCACATTCACATACAAGTACCCGGATGTGTAGATGGCCCTATGTCTTTGCTTCTGACTGCTCTGTTGATCATAAGCTAAGATGCTAGCCATTTAATATATTTTGATGTCAAATGTTCTCCCTAGATGTCCTGTCACTTCTTATTTTCTTCTTTCTTTCTGACATCCTCGTCTCGAAGAGGCGATGGTGAAGCGCGTCTTGTCAAGGATTGGTGCAGTACCTGGAGTGGCTGTGTAGACCAATCCTTGAGTGGCAGTCTTTGTTGCAGTTGGCACAGATGAAGGCTAATGGATGTTGTTCCGCCCCTGCGCGCGCATGTCTTGCAGTACACCTCCTCTCCTGTTTTTCCCTTCAACTTGGTTCAGCCCTGCTCATTCCTTCTCGTACACAGCGGCGCCAAACGTCACGTTCCTTGGCCACCTTCTTCCAGTGGCTGGTGTTTATTTCTGCGTATCGGAGATACTGCGTATCGGAGATTTGCAGACGTCTTTGTACCTCAACAAGGTTTGTCCTACCGGACGAACGCCTTTCCGTAGTTCACCGTACATGATTTCTCTGGGCAGGCGGTTTGGCTCCATGCGGTGCACATGGCCAAGCCATCGAAGGCGCCTTTGGCTGAGAAGTGTGGGCATACTGGATAGGCCAGCACGCTCAAGTACCTCCATGTTGGTGACTCTATCTTGACATTTATTGCGTAGGAGGCGTCAGAAGCAGCGCAGATGGAATCCATTGAGCCGTTTCTCCTGTCTGGAGTAGGTTGTCCAGGACTTGCTGCCGTACAGGAGAGTTGACAGGACACAGGCTTGGTAGACACAGAGTTTGATCCTCTCACTCAACAGATCATTGTTCCACACTCGTTTTTTTGAGGTTCACCATCACAGCAACTGCTTTGGCTATTCTGGAATTAATTTCAGCGTCTAGGGAAAGGGAGTTGGTAACTGTGGACCACAAGTAGATTGAAGCTGTCGACCACAGCAAGCTGAGTATTGTCGATGGTGATGACAGGGGGAGTATGAGCGTCTTGTGCCATGATGTTGGTTTTCTTTATACTGATGGTGAGCCCAAACTCTTTGCATGCGTGGGATAGCCGGTCAATCATGCGCTGGAGGCCGTTTTTGCTGTGTGATGTAAGGGCTGCGTTGTCCGCAAAGAGTAGCTCTCTGATTAGGACCTCTGTCACTCTGGTTCTTGCACGCAGTCGCCCGATGTTGAATAGTTTTTCGTCCTATCTCGTGCAAATGTAGACACCTTCAGGGCAATCATCAAAAGCGTAATGGAGGAGCATTGAGAAGAAGATTCCAAATAGGGTTGGTGCCAGGGCACAGCCCTGTTTCACTCCACTGCTGACTGGGAAGGCGTCTGAAGTTGCTCCGTGGAAGAGGACAGTGCTATGCATGTCTTTGTGAAATGAGGTGATTATCCCCAGAAGTTTTGGAGGACAGCCTATTTTCTGCAGAAGCTGAAAGAGCCTGCTTCGACTAACTAAGTCAAAGGCTTTTGTCAGGTCCACAAACGCGATGAATAGTGGCTGCTGCTGCTCTCGACACTTCTCCTGCAGCTGACGGAGGGAGAAGATCATGAACACTGTGGACCTTTCGGCTCGAAAGCCACACTGTGACTCAGGATAGACTCGCGAAGTAAGACTCTGCAGGCAGGATAGAGTGACACGGGTGAAGACTTTGCCAACAATGCTGAGTAATGAAATTCCACGATAGTTGTTACAGTCACTGCGATCCCCTTTGTTCTTGTACAATGTTACTATGTTTGTGTCACGCATATCTTGAGGCACATGTCCTTGCTCCCAGCAGAGGCAGAGAAGTTTGTGTAGAAGCTGTAGGAGTGCTACTTTGCCACTTTTTAAGACTTCAGGGGGATGCCGTCTTTCCCCGGAGCTTTACCACTGCTAAGACAGTCAGTGGCTTTGCTGAGCTCTTCCAGCTGGGCATTTTGTCTAGCTCCTCCATGACTGGCAAGCTGGGTAAGGTGTCGAGGGCAGCATCTGTCACGATGTTCTGGGTCGAGTAAAGCTCTAGGTAGTGTTCATCCCAACGCTGAAGTTGTTTGTTCTGGTCCGTAATGACTTCGCCTGACTTGGATTTGACGGGGGCTGTTTTGATGCTGGTGGGACCGGTTGTTGTTTTGATGCCCTCGTACATCCCTTTGGCGTGGCCACAGTTGGCAGTTAATTGTATGTTGGCACACAGGTTCAGCCAATACTCACTGGCACAATGGTGGGCGATCTGCTGGGCCTTGCTCCTTGCTGCTCTCAGGGTGTCACGTATGCTGGGACAAGGGTTCTGCTTATAAACTAGCAGTGCTTTCCATTTGGCCTCTATGACTGGTTGCATTTCATTCCAGTGTGCCTCAAACCAGTCTGCGTTTCTGCATACTTTCTTCCCGTATGTAGTCACAGCAGAGTCGTATATGGAATTACAGAGGAAGGACCATTTCGCGTCTCCATCTGCTTAGTTGCTGCTGCTTGAATGTCACTTCTTATACAACTTGAATAAAAGTCAAGTTAAGAATATGCCTTAAATAAAAAACAGCAGTCAAGTACTTTGAGGTTTTGTGTGCCTGGCAAGCTAACTAAACTCTTAGCTAACTAGGAGAAGGGTACAAAAGAATTTCCAAGGTATTAAATATACCATGGAACACAGTGAAGACAGTCATCATCAAGTGGAGAAAATATGGCACAACAGGGACATTACCAAGAACTGGACATCCCTCCAAAACTGATGAAAAGACAAGAAAACTGGTCAGGGAGGCTGCCAAGAGACCGACAGCAACATTGAAGGAGCTGCAGGAATTTCTGGCAAGTACTGGCTGTTTAGTGCATGTGACAACAGTCTCCCATCTTCTCCATATGTCTGGGCTATGGGGAAGGGTGGCAAGATGGAAGCCTTATCTTACAAAGAAGAACATCCAAGCTCGGCTACATTTTGCAAAAACACATTTGAAATCTCCCAAACGCATGTGGGAAAATGTGTTATGGTCCGATGAAACCAAGGTTGAACTTTTTGGCCATAATTCCAAAAGGTATATTTAGCGCAAACACAACACTGCTCATCATCAAAAGAACACCATACCTACAGTGAAGCATGGTGGTGGCACCATCATGCATTGGGGCTGTTTTTCTTCAGCTGGAACTGGGGCCTCAGTCAAGGTGGAGGGAATTATGAAGATTTCTAAATATCAGTCAGTGTTGGCACTAGGGATGGGCATTCGGTGAAATTTTCTTCACCGATCGTCGGGAGAATTAATGATTAATAATCGGTTAATCATTAACATTTTTAGGTACGTAACAAGGCAGGTAGACTACATTAGAACATCAGGTGCACGGAGAGCGGCACAACTCAAATCCACCTCTCTCTCTGTTCGCTGTTGTCGTGTTGGCTCGCTCGGGAATCTCGCAAGCTGATTGGCCGAGACGTTTCACCCCGCAAGCTGATTGGCCGAGACGTTTCACCCCGCAAGCTGATTGGCCGAGACGTAAATCATTTTCATCTTGAGTTACGTATCTTGTTATGAGAATAAGAGTTCTAAAAACATATTTATGTACACTTTATTTACATCTACGTATGTATGTACACTTACACACACACACACACACGTGTGTGTGTGTGTCTTCTACCGAATCTTCATGACCTTCTCAATAAAGTTTCTGAAAAAAAAAAAAAAGAATCTTCACGACCGCCATTACTCAGCGCGCAACCACTGTTGGCGGTTTCTTCGCGTAATAAGGGTGTTCCATGGACCCTGTCGATGAGGTATATTTGTATGCTGCATTGCAGTGATTGCAGTACACCTGGTCATTTTTTAAACTGAAATGGTCCCACGCAACACTTCGCCGTAACCGCTTGCCCTACGGAAGCTCGTATGTATCAACTGAGGCACGCCGGGGTACGGCGATGGTGTAATGTTGCCCCCTGGTGCCCAAATTTTGCCATTGCATTGTTTGAGGACGGCCGTGCATAGGCCTAATAACCTCGGATTGTTTAAAAAAAAAAAAAAACGGTTTGTCGACGAAAATGAACTTCGTCGGTGAAATTCTTAATGATCAATTATCGGTTAATCGGTAAATTATGCCCATCCCTAGTTGGCACAAAACCTGCAGGCTTCTGCTAGAAAGCTGAAGATGAAGAGGAACCTCATCTTTCAGCACGACAATGACTCAAAGCACACATCCAAATCAACAACAGAATGGCTTCACCAGAAGAAGGTTAAGGTTTTGGAATGGCCCAGCCAGAGTCCAGACCAGAGTCTGATTAAACATCTGTGAGGTGTTCTGAAGAGGGTTGTGCACAGGAGCTGCCCTTGCAATCTGACAGATTTGGAGCATTTTTTCAAACAAGAGTGGGCAAATATTGCCACATCAAGATGTGCCACACTGATAGACTCCTCCCCAAAAAGACAGAGTGCTGTAATACAAGCCAAAGGTGCTGCAATAAAGTATTAGTTTAAGGGTGTGCATATTTATGCAACCAGATTATTGTAAGTTTTTTATTTTTTATTTTTCCCCTTAAAAGATTTCAGTGAGTTTCACTGAGTAGAAAAGCTGTAAATTTTATTTTATTGAGTTTACTATATAGTCCAGTACATCTGAATTCACTTCATAGTGAGTAGGGAGTCTGTAGACATTTCGAATACACATTTTGATCAGCAGTTAGCATGAGTTTAGCTAGTTGCCTGTGACTATTTGCCATTTTATTGTCAAAAAGAACCCGAGCCTACATGTCGTTTTTTTATATTGTCACTATCTTTCTCAATATTGCATCCCTTTATTCTTCTCACTTTAGATCTACAGTAAATTTAAGTTTCATTCCTTTTTTCCATTTTAACTTTGACTAGTTCCCTTTTCTGCACAGAGAATCTGAAAATGCAACAGTATTTTTTCTGAAAGCATCTCATTGCTGTCTTTGTACTGGAAGTCACTGTGGATAAGCTTTAGTGTACTTGCAGCAAAAGCCTGGAGTGTTTTCTAAAGGGCCAAAGTAGCAGTAGCTTACGGCAGACATCCTGAATGCCAGTAAATAGCCTCAGACTGCCAGACTTAATCTCTGGATGTAAGTCTATCTCATGACATATGAGGCTTCGATTTCCTGGCAAAAAGGAGAGGGATTAGCCCAGAAACATTAAACCCCTATCACCGCTTAATGTCCGAAAAGCCGCCGCTAATTAGTCGGCTGTAGCAGGAAGGAGCCATGTGAAAAGCCACAAAGCCAGACAGAGTCCCCATCATGCGGGCGGAAGAACATCCGCATCCACAAGCTGAGAGGATGATGAGAGCTGTGGAGATGGTGAAAGAGTCAGCATGTTAACAGGGAGAGCAAGTAGAAAGCAGAAAACCAGGGAAGGCTCTTCAGTGGCACAGTCCGTATGTGCACTTATTAAGAGCCATCATCAGAAGATGGGTTTTGTCTCAGAATACAGATGTCACCTGTATGTTGTTAAAGTTCTGTTTTTCTATACGGTGGTACCTGTTTGGAGTCCCGAGAAACTAAATATTGATTGTTCAGAAAAGGAGTGAGCTGGAATGACTCAGAATATTTTTTTTTTTCATGATCTAAACATGTTAAGGTGACCTTGTCAAGACTGATTATATCAGAAGTACTATGAACTGAAACCATGCATTGAACCTCATTACTCCCTTTATGCAAAGCCCTTGACATAGTGGTTAATCAGGCTGATCTATAGACACTGTTTTTAAGTTTTAATGGCTGATCTTACAGTTATGATCAGCACATGCTTTCACAGATTATAAAAGCAACAGTGATTGAGGCGCGCATTAATCCCTGCAGTCTTCTTCTCAACAATATTGTGTCTCATTGGGAAAGTCTTCCTTGGGGCTTACTGAGAGTCGCTGTGCACCCACAGTGATATATCATTGAAATTCCCAAAAGGGTTTACACAGTGGCATGTCCACCTCAGTCCATTCCGACTCACAGAGTTACAAAAGCTATGATAAGCCAAAATGATACAGTTTGATGCAGTGTAGAAGAAAGACAATGACAAGCATTAGCGGTTAACTGATCTAGCTTTTTTCTTGCTGTCTGTATGATCATGAAGATTTGATTGCTTGTGAGCTATCGGCAAAGGCAGCAGAAACCTGGGTCACTTTGAATGCAGGGAAAAACTGCCGTTTCTTGGAGAGGTTCCGCTGATAGATGGGCAAATAAAAGCAAAACCTTTCACCCACCATCAGCCCTCACACGGTGAAATCGAGTGATTAAAGTGAGCATTTTTTGCAGTGTGGAAAGCGGTGTTACGCACGCCAAGCCTGTGCGGAGTGAAAGGGTGGCGTGTATGTGTCGGGGAAGGGGGGGGGGGGGAATGTTAACAGAGCCTAATCTGTGCTGTGCTGTGCTCCTGAGCTATGCAGCCTCCTTGTTTACCCTGGCAGGAGAGCAGAGAGCCGGACTCCGGGCCACACTACGCTGCTCCACAGCCGCTTCCTCCGGCCCTGTTTGCCTTGAGTCCCTGCAGGCCCTCCGGGGCAGCGTGCCTTCAAAGAGCCCCAGTGTAATCAGTAATGAAATCTGCCTGTGTGCTCGCAGGCGTCAGTGGGCAAATTATACAATTACACAATTAAAGCACACACCCCCTCCCCCTTCTTTACCCCAAATCGGTGTCTGAGCGCAGACGGGCCTTGTGCCGTGGCGATCAGCCCCGCACTGTGTCCTGCTCGAGCTAATTGCTGCCACACTCAAGTTAGGCTTAAAAGCCGCAGTCACATTTTGCAACACAGAGACAGAAGTCAGGAAAGATGTGTGCAGGGGGTGTAGGGGGGATGCAGTGCAGTGGGTATATAGCACCAAAAAAAGTGATTGCATTTACCTTTCATGCCTCACAAAACATGCCCTGCCAAGGCTTATCTTAATAGCTGAAATTGTTAAAGTTTTTAATGTGCTTCTGGAACTACACCAAAATTCCCACTCTGGTTGATAATTACCTCTACATCTGCCAGATAGATGTCATTCATGAAGCACTGAGAATATATTGATTATTCTCCAAAAGAACTAATT
This sequence comes from Pholidichthys leucotaenia, assembly GCA_020510985.1. Lineage (NCBI taxonomy): Eukaryota > Metazoa > Chordata > Actinopteri > Cichliformes > Pholidichthyidae > Pholidichthys > Pholidichthys leucotaenia. The sequence goes on along the minus strand of CM035842.1, from coordinate 70,718,522 downwards.
CTGGATTTTACCAAGAAAGAAATGATCATCTTTTTTTTTTGGCCCATGGCCAAATTTTCAGGAATTTAAATTAACAAATTTTCTTATACTCTTTGCTTTCCAGAAAATAAATAAAAGTGGTGACAGTTTCACCTTCTGTTTAGAAAAAAAAAATTACTATCACCAAGATTGACACAGTGTTTAACTAGTAAAAATAATTTAACAATGATACTTTTAGGCAAAATGTACATATTTTTATATGAACAGATATGCAGAACCAGTATATGCCTTCATCAAGTGAATCTACAGTGCGGTGAAAACGTATTTGGCCCCTTCCTCATTTCTTATACTTTTGCATATCCATCTTCTACCGCTTTTCCGGAGGTCCAGGTCACGGAGGCAGCAGTTCAAGCAGAGCAGCCCAGACTTCCCTCTCCCCAGCCACCTGCTCCAGCTCTTCAGAGAGGATACCAAGGCGTTCCCAGAACAACTGGGAGACGTAGTCTCTCCAGCGAGTCCTGGGTCTGCCCTGGGGTCTCCTCCCAGTGGGACATGCCCAAAACGCCTCAAGTGGGGGGCGTCCAGGAGGCATCCTGATCAGATGCCCAAACCACCTCAGCTGGCTCCTTTCAGTGTGGAGGAGCAGCGGTTCTACTCTGAGCCTCTCCCAGATGACTGAGCTCCTCACCCTATCTCTAAGGGTGAGTCCAGCAATCCTATGAAGAAAGCTCATTTCAGCCGCTTCTATCCACGATCTCACTCTTTCGGTCATTACCCAAAGCTCATGACCATAGGTGAGGTTAGGAGCATAGGTTCACCAGTAAATTGACAGCTTTGCTTTAGAGCTCAGCTCCCTCTTCACCACAACAGACCGGTGCAACAGACCACCTGCAGGAGGGACCATGGGGTCTGGTACTATGTGAATTAGGTGGTGGTCAAAGACGGAGGCCTTGGCGGTCCGATCCCAGGCTTCCTAAACTTTTGCATATTTGTCACTGAAATGTTTCAGATTGTCAAACAAATTTTAGCATTAGACAAACATAGCCCGAGTAAAAACAAAATGCAGTTTTGATTTTTTTTTTTTTTTCAGATTTAATTTATTAAAGGGAAAAAGCTATAGATAGATAGATAGATGTACTTTATTGATCCCAAACTGGGAAATTACAGTTTCCCCCAATTAATGGAAAAAAAGCTATCCCAGCCTTCCTGGCCATATGTGAAAAAGTAATTCCCTGTGTTACATTATGAATTAACTGTGATTAACCACTTTTTTTGAAAGCTGAGTTCAATTTCAATAACCACACCCAGGCCTGATTACTGCCAGATCTGCTGAATCAAGAAATCATTTAGGTAGAACCTGCCTGACAAAGTGAAGTAGGCTAAAAAAAAACTCTAAAAGCAACAAGTCATGCCACAATCTAAAGAAATTCAAGAACAGATGAGAAACAAAAATCCAGAACTGCAGGCCTCACTTGCCTCAGTTTGGGCACTGGTCCATGATTCAACAATAAAAAGAAGACTGGACAAAAATGGCATCCATGGGAGAGTTCCATGGTGAAAAACACTGCTGAACAAAAAGAACACAAAGACCTGTCTCAGATGTGCCCAAAAAAATCTTGATGATACCCAAGACTTTGGGAAATATTCTGTGGACTGAGACAAACGTCGAACTTTTTGGAAGGTGTACATGCTGTTACATCTGGCATAAAACTAACACAGCATTTCATAAAAAGAACATCATATCAACAGTCAAACATGGTGGTGGTAGTGTGATGGTGTGGGGCTGCTTTGCTGCTTCAGGACCTGGACAACTTGCAGTAATTGATGGAGTCATGAATTCTGCTCTCTACCAAAAATCCTGAAGGAGAATGTCTGGCCATCATTTTGTGACCTCAATCCCTCCAATGTGGCTGAATTAAAACAATTCTGCAAAAAAGAATGGGTCAAAATTCCTCACCAGGGATGTAAAAGACTCATTGCCAGTTATCACAAATGCTTGATTGCAATAGTTGCCGCCAAGGGTGGCACAACCAGTTGTTGGGTTTTTTATTTTGTATACTTTATTAATCCCAGAGGGAAATTCAGGGCACCCACGTGGGTGGATGAGACAGCCATGGTGCGGCGCCACTCCCTTCACCATTCACACCTAGGGCCATTTTAGAGTCTCCAATTAATCTAACTTGCATGTTGTTGGCCTATGGGAGGAAACTAGAGTACCTGGGGTAAACCCACGCAGACATGGGGAGAACACGCAAACGCCACACAGAATGGTCACCGATGGTCAGGGGGTGGGATCGAACCCACGACCTTCCTACTGTGCTGCCACAGTGCTAACCACTGCTCCACCGATTACGTTTTCACTGCACTGTATATAAAACTGTTCTACTGTGCTGTGTCTGTCAGGTATTAGTTCATATGAGAAAACAATAACAGACTTGGCCATGACATTGTCAGAATTTTCTGTTGATATAAAAACATTGCTATTTACTATAAATCTGTATGGGTGCTGAAAAAAAGACATCAGTAGGTCCAGTAATAGGAATCCCCGAATTCAGACTCCTGTGGTTTTTATGATCAAACTCTGAAAGGATAAAAGAGAAAAAATCAAATGACTGTTTAAGTGGTAGCAGGTGTCGTGAAGTATGCCGAGCTTGTGTTATGCGAAAACCTGAAGTGTCTATACCAATTTTATGTTTTCTATCCAATAAGCGGCTATGATTTAAACCCTCATGACACTGATGACGAAGCTACACCTTGCATCTGTTTAAAGGGAAAAAATGAAATTGTGAGAGTTTTTATGCACGGGCTGTCTAACTCTCCCTCACTGACAGATGTGACGTCGGTCTAATCAGCTTTCAGTGGTCTCTCCAGCCCTGCTTTGGAATCCTGTTATCAAACATAAACCAAACAGCCAGGAGCACAGGTGAGTATTTTTAGGCTTCCAGAGAGATTTCACTCCACAGTTAACTCTGCCTCTGACAGGTGGGCACAACACTGTAACAGCAGAGCAGCGAGGTGATGTTATGGTAAACCAGTTTCCACTACAGCGACTGCATATCCCGCAGATTCCCTCCCTGTGGGGGTTGAGGGATATCTGCCCTCCCCTTCCCTCCCCAGAAAACCCCGCTCCCCTCTGTTGAGGAAATACCATCCAGCCAATTAGACACGGGATGGGATTCCAGTGTGTGCTGCTGAGCGTACAGAGTGGAGCTCCATTAAATCGAAAATCAAAATATCAGTTGGGTCTTCTGAACTGAAAAAGGCTGCTAGTCTTTTATTCAAAAAAAAAAAGTGCTAAGTATCTGTATCAGCTTCCTAAAAGTATGTCAAAAATTACATTTACTTAAAACACTTGACTCTTCATTTGGTTATCACCTACCTGCTGGTTATTAATCTTATTTTGAGTTGACCTTCTGTCACGTCCAGCTGTATGTTGTATGCATGATTTACAATATTTGAAGCTGTTTTTTTATATCTCTGTGCAGCCCACCAGTCCATTCACTGTCTGAAATATGCTGCCGTAGCTTCATCTAGCCTATTTTTTTTTCTCTCTTCTGATTGGCTGTCCTTTGCAAACAGAATGTCTGGAGTGGCTGACGCATCGGATAAAAGCAAGAGAAAAGAAAACGTATTCCGAGGTCTTTATCTGGGTGCTGTTGACTGTTACCTTCTGGGAGTGATTTTTGTCTCCCCATGAGAACTTGAAGGGTCATAGTTTAAAACAGGGGTCTTCAACCTGTGGCTCTGGAGCCACATGCGTCTCTTTTGCCCATAGTCAATAGCTCCTAAAGGTTTTCACAAAAAAATTCTAAACTTTCACAACAACAAATTTGCAAGGATCACACTCCTCAGCCTCCCTAGGAAGGTCTATGCCAAGGTACTGGAGAGGAGAGTCCGGCCGTTGGTCGAACCTCGGATTCAGGAGGAGCAATGTGGTCTTCGTCCTGGCCGTGGCACATCGGACCAGCTCTTTACCCTCTCAAGAATTCTTGAGGGTTCGTGGGAGTTTGCCCAACCAGTTTACATGTGTTTTGTGGACTCGGAGAAGGCATTTGACCACGCCCCTCGTGGATTTTTGTGGGGGGTGCTTCGGGAGTATGGGGTATCGGGCTTGTTGTTACGAGCTATTCAGTCTCTGTACGACCGTTGTGAGAGTTTGGTTCGTATTGCCAACACTCGGTCGGAGTCATTTCCAGTGAGAGTTGGACTCCGCCAGGGCTGCCCTTTGTCACTGATCCTGTTCATAATTTTTATGGACAGGATTTCTAGGCGCAGCCAGGGAATGGAGGGTGTCATGCTTGGTGACCACAGGATCTCATCTCTGTTGTTTGCAGATGATGTTGTCCTGTTGGCTTCATCCAGCAATGACCTACAGCTCTTGCTGGGACGGCTTGCCGCTGAGTGTGAAGCGGCTGGGATGAGAATCAGCACCTCCAAGTCCGAGTCCATGGTCCTCAGCCGGAAAAAGGTGGATTGTCCTCTCCGGGTTGGGGACAGGCTCCTGCCCCAAGTGGAGGAGTTTAAGTATCTTGGGGTCTTGTTCACGAGTGAGAGGAAAATGGAGCGAGAGATCGACAGACGGATTGGAGCAGCATCTGCAGTGATGCGGACGTTGTACCGGTCTGTTGTGGTGAAGAGGGAGCTTAGTTCTAAGGCAAAGCTGTCGATTTACCAGTCAATCTACGTTCCTACTCTCACCTATGGTCACGAGCTTTGGGTAATGACCGAAAGAACGAGATCGCGGATACAAGCGGCTGAAATTAGCTTTCTCCGTAGGATTGCTGGACTCACCCTCAGAGATAGGGTGAGGAGCTCAGTCATCCGGGAGAGGCTCAGAGTAGAACCGCTGCTCCTCCACATTGAAAGGAGTCAGTTGAGGTGGTATGGGCATCTGATTAGGATGCCTCCTGGACGCCTCCCACTTGAGGTGTTTCAGGCACGTCCCACTGGGAGGAGACCCCGGGGCAGACCCAGGACTCGGTGGAGAGACTATGTCTTCCAGCTGGTCTGGGAACGCCTTGGTATCCTCTCTGAAGAGCTGGAGCAGGTGGCTGGGGAGAGGGACGTCTGGGCTTCTCTGCTTGAACTGCTGCCTCCGCGACCCGGACCTCCGGAAAAGCGGTAGAAGATGGATGGATGGATAGTCACAGAATTTCTTAGGGGGGGGGAAAGAGCCACAAATTTACTGGAAAAGTTGTTGTCTTTTTTGTTTTTTTTAGTGTTGCAAATATACATGAAAAAGGTAACATATTTACAAAGGAGAATAGAACAAATTTATTAGAAATGTAGAAAATTTATCCACGAAATATGACAAATTTGGGGGAAAAAGTTACAGTCTTATAAGAAAAAATGCTCTTGGAAATTTGCAATAAAAATCACAAAAATGATGAAAAAACATAAACTTACTGGAAAGATTGCATTTTTACGATTTAAAAATGTCACAAATTTACGTGGAAAGGGCTGCAGTTTTACCGCAAAAAGTAACACTTTTTCAAATAAAAACATGACCACTTTATTAGAAAACCAGAAAATTATTCCAAAAATCTCTGAAATTTTAGGAAAAAAGACGCAATTTTATGAGGAAAAACCTCTTTGTATTGATGGTGTCAGGCCAGTTTGGACTGGTAATGTGGCCATTTGACCTTAGTTTTCAGGCTCAGATATTTTTGTGGCTTCATGTGGATTTTTCTGGTCAAAAATCTCTCAAAATGCCTCTTTGTACAGTAGAGGTTGCCAACGCTGGTATAGATGAATCAACATCTGCACCTTTTCCTGTCAAAAATCAAGCAGGGCTGAATCCATTTCTGTTTTCTTTATCTTCAGAAGACCGAATGTATGTTCATACTCACTCGGATGAGAATTTGTTCAACCTTTCCCAAGGTTACTAACCAAGAGCAAAGTCTGTCAGCCATTGCTGCATGAGATGTTGTTTGCTGATGATGCTGCCAGGACTTAATTCCTCATTAACTCATTGACTGCAAGGAATTTGGCACAAAAATCAATCTAAAGAAAATCAACGTGATGGGACAAGAGGTCAGTGAGGTAATCAACATCGACATCGGTGAATACACCCTGAAAATGGTTGAGGGATTCGCCTGTATCGGTTCAGCAATATCCAACAGTTGTCCCCTGATGCAGAGATAGACAAGAGGATTGGTAAAGCAGCAGCCTCCGTGGGAAAACTGTCAAAAAGAATGTGGAATAATGGCAAGTGCACCACCAGTACAAAGATCAGTGTCCAATGCTTGCATTTTGAGGACCCTTCCATATGGCAGTGAAACATGCACTGCCCAACAGGTTTGCCTGCTCAAGAGTTTCCCTATGCATCGTCTCCCTTGCGCCCTTGGTATGTTTAGTGTGCTTGTGCAAAGACGATTGCATTGATTAGTTCATGGTTGCCATATGGATGATAGGCGTCTTCTTATGGAGATGCTGTATGGCGAACTGGCCAGCCGCCCATCGCTGCACTTTGAGGATACCTACAAAAGGGACATGAAGCTTGCAGGAATAAACACAGACATGTGGGAGGCAGCTGGAGGGGTACTGTTAAGTCAGGAGTCCCTATTGTAGAAAACAAAAGCGTTCAACTCTACCAGGACAGAAAAGGATGGCAAGCCAGAGCAGCACTGGGTCCAGCTTCAAGAGCAGTCGCTGCAACAGGGGCTGGCCTGTTCTGTCATGATTGCCACCTGTTCATTCACAGTATTACATTTATTAGATTCTTAGGATCCCAAAATGCCGTGAAAGAGATGGACATAATGGCTCATAATGTGCTGTGTTTGAGAGCAGCCAATGAATCCAGGTTAATCATGTAACAGTTAGATACTTTTTACTCGTGTGGCTCAGGTGAAATTTTGTCTTGGGTGCAGTAAGCAAAAAAAATAATGAGGGACATTTATAAGAAACTCTGCAGAAGAGCGCATCACCACTCCACTTATTCTCTTTAATTGACAGGAGATCTTGTGAGGGAGCACATTAGTTTCAGTAGCTAAACCAGTCTGGGTATATTAAGGGAGACAAATCCATGGAGACTCCCCTCGCCTGTGAGCATAAATATCTATTTTGGGTTTAGAGCCTCATTGTGGCTGAAGGATCGGCAGCAGCAGGAAGGTGTTTTCAGGCCTGCATGAATGCATATGAGCAGGGGGAAGAGGAGACCACATATCGGGAGGGAGACTGTTTAAAAAGCTGCCCGAGTGTGTGTGGCTACATATGATGCCAAGAAAATGCCGCGTTCGGACTCCTTGGAGGGCTGTCCCACGCTGCGAGAGTGTGGCGTGTCGCTGCGTAGAGAGAGGAGATGTAGAGGGAGAGAGAAGTCATGAAATCTAACAGATATTTCCCTTTCAAGGTGGAGGCAGTTTGCATGTGCTGCTGCACGTGGAGAGTGTTTGTCTTAGCGAGCTGGGGAGTCTTTCAGTCAAGCAGCGGGCTGTGGGCTCCATTAACACAAACACACAGTTTACAGTCTGCTTAGAGAGTTCAGTAACGCGCTGTTTGTTTGCTTTCGAAGAAGATATGGAGGCGTCTTTCAGCACTGAATGTCTCTCTTTGTCTGGTTGCAATTACTCTGTGAAGCTGGAGCCAAAGTCTGATGGCAGAAGCCAGAGTCGTTGTGCGTGCGTGCGTGCATGTGTCTGTGCGTGTGTGTGTGAGAGGAAAATATCAGAACACCCAAAGCATTTTGATGAATTGACACACATATGGGTGCAGTTTATCAAAGACGATCATAGACATTATATTCAGCCGTGAATGGCATCTCACCTCAATGAGATAAAAACCTGATGGTCAAATATTTAAGTTAAGCCTGGTTTGTACTGTACCTAAACATTAAATCATTTGTTTGTTCTCTCCCATAGATTGAGTCCCCATCGTGCTGTTTGCTCTCTACATGTCTGTTCTTTTCTTCTTCTCTATCCCCTCACCCCCCAGCCAGTCGCAGCAGATGACTGCCCCTCCCTGAGCCTGGTTCTGCTGGAGGTTTCTTCCTGTTAAAAGGGAGTTTTTCCTCTCCACCGTCGCCAAGTGCTTGCTCACAGGGGATCGCCTGATTGCTGGGGTCTTTCTGCAACTGTGGGGGTCCTCCCTACAGTTGATAGTGCTATGAGATGACTGTTGTTGTGAAATGGCGCTATATAAATAAAGTTGAATTGAATTGAATTGAATTAAATCAGTGTGATAGCTATGGTGTAAATGTAACTACCCATCATGGATGTCTTCTCTTTGCTCCTTCTCTGCAGTATCATTTCCAAAGGCAGTCGGACAAACAGTGGACCAAATCAGAGAGATCCCCCACTCTGTTACAAAAGTTATCAAATGTAGGCACATTTGTGGGGGGGAATCCACACACTCTGATCTGGATTTTAGTGACTGCATCAAAAGATGGAATCATTAAAGAGACAAGTAGGGCAGTAGGGCAGCGAGGTGGTGTTGTGCTTAGCACTATTGTCTCACAGTAAGAAGGTTGTGGGCTCAAATCCACCAGCCAGCAGGGCCTACGTACAGTGGGGTAAAAAAGTATTTAGTCAGCCACCAATTGTGCATGTTCTCCCACTTGAAAGATGAGAGAGGTCTCCAATTTTCATCATAGGTATACCTCAACTATGAGAGACAAAATTAGAAAAAAAAAAAATCCAGAAAATCACATTGTCTGATTTTTAAAGAATTTATTTGCAAATTACGGTGAAAAATAAGTATTTGGTCAATAACAAAAGTTCATCTCAGTACTTTGTTATATACCCTTTGTTGGCAATGACAGAGGTCAAATGTTTTCTGTAAGTCTTCACAAGGTTTTCACACACTGTTGCTGGTATTTTGGCCCATTCCTCCATGCAGATCTCCTCTAGAGCAGTGATGTTTTGGGGCTGTTGCTGGGCAACACGGACTTTCAACTCCCTCCAAAGATTTTCTATGGGGTTGAGATCTGGAGACTGGCTAGGCCACTCCAGGACCTTGAAATGCTTCTTACAAAGCCACTCCTTCGTTGCCCGGGCGGTATGTTTGGGATCATTGTCATGCTGAAAGACCCAGCCACGTTTCATCTTCAATGCCCTTGCTGATGGAAGAAGGTTTTCACTCAAAATGTCACGATACATGGCCCCATTCATTCTTTCCGTTACACGGATCAGTTGTCCTGGTCCCTTTGCAGAAAAACAGCCCCAAAGCATGATGTTTCCACCCCCATGCTTCACAGTAGGTATGGTGTTCTTTCTCCTCCAAACACGACAAGTTGAGTTTTTACCAAAAAGTTCTATTTTGGTTTCATCTGACCATATGACATTCTCCCAATCCTCTTCTGGATCATCCAAATGCTCTCTAGCAAACTTCAGACGGGCCTGGACATGTACTGGCTTAAGCAGGGGGACACGTCTGGCACTGCAGGATTTGAGTCCCTGGCGGCGTAGTGTGTTACTGATGGTAGCCTTTGTTACTTTGGTCCCAGCTCTCTGCAGGTCATTCACTAGGTCCCCCCGTGTGGTTCTGGGATTTTTGCTCACCGTTCTCGTGATCATTTTGACCCCACGGGGTGAGATCTTGCGGGGAGCCCCAGATCGAGGGAGATTATCAGTGGTCTTGTATGTCTTCCATTTTCTAATAATTGCCTCCACAGTTGATTTTTTCACACCAAGCTGCTTACCTTTTGCAAATTCAGTCTTCCCAGCCTGGTGCAGGTCTACAATTTTGTTTCTGGTGTCCTTTGACAGTTCTTTGGTCTTGGCCATAGTGGAGTTTGGAGTCTGACTGTTTGAGGTTGTGGATAGGTGTCTTTTATACTGATAATGAGTTCAAACAGCTGCCATTAATACAGGTAACGAGTGGAGGACAGAGGAGCCTCTGAAAGAAGAAGTTAAAGGTCTGTGAGAGCCAGAAATCTTGCTTGTTTGTAGGTGACCAAATACTTACTTTCCACAATAATTTGCAAATAAATTCTTTAAAAATCAGACAATGTGATTTTCTGGATTTTTTTTTTCTCATTTTGTCTCTCATAGTTGAGGTATACCTATGATGAAAATTGGAGACCTCTCTCATCTTTTAAGTGGGAGAAGTTGCACAATTGGTGGCTGACTAAATGCTTTTTTGCCCCACTGTATCTGTGTGGCTTTTGCATGTTCTCCTCATGTGTGCCTGGGTTTACTCCGGGTGCTCCGGTTCCCTCCCACATTCCAAAAACATGCAAATTAGGTTAACTGGAGAATTTAAAGTGACCCTAGGTGTGAATGCTGAAGGGACTAGCACCTCACCGTGACAGCCTCATCCAGGTGGATGCCCTTGAATTTCTCTTTGGGATTCATAAAGTCTAACTAACTAAGGAAAAGACCAGCTTCAAAGAGTGGGGACCCAGACCCCACTCTTTGGACCAATTTCTTGCCTGAATGGCCCCCCTTTGCCTACAACAGCTTTGTTCATGGTAGGAACACTGAAAAGACTTCAACTATGGCGACTGTGACCTCAGTCCCAACAGCCAGTCACTGGGCACAACTTTAGCCAATAGCTACTAAGCACTCTGATCCTGTTGGGACTGAGGTCATAGTCGCCATAGTTGAAGTCTTTTCAGTGTTCCTACCAGGAACAAGAAAGTTACAAAGTGCTGCTTTATAATTTTAAATTAAATTAAAATTAAATTAAATCACCCTTATTGTTATTCAACCGTACAACCAATCATGTACAGCAGAACGAGATTGTGCTTTACGTATCTACAGTGTAAATCACACACACCCCGAGTGCAGAATCAGAGGGCCGCTGCCATGCAAGGCGCCGCCACAGAGTTCCCTCCTCCATTCCATTTATTGCTGAGCACCAAGCTGGATGGCAGGAAGTTCCATTTTTATATGGTCTTTGGCATGACCCGGCTGGGATTTGAACCCCTGCCTCCCGGGTGTGGGGTGGATGCTCTACCAACTGAGCCACCACTCCGGTGGTGGCTATAACAAGTATAAGTACTGACAGTCATGTTGTTGTTGGTGAGGCCAACGTAGGGTTAATGCAAAAGTCGCCAAATTATCATTATGTGCTTTTTTTTGGCCATATTAAATTTGCATGGAGCCACAAAATATATTTGAGCCTTAAAATGAAGTTAAACTGAGTTATCAGTGTAATCTGACCTGTCCATACAAGCAAATTCCTCTTAGATGTGAAACTGTCATCAATTTAAACTGCTTTCCAGCAAATTACCATCTTTTCTTTAAATTAGCTTTTTTCTCTTAAACTGACAACGTTCTCATGATTTTGTGGTTTTTTGCCTCTGTGTTTGCAGCTATTTTACACATAACTCGGCAGCTTTTTTTCCCACTAATTTGCATTTTTTTATTGAGTTTTTTTTTAACTTGTCAACTTTTTCATTACTTGTAGCAATATACTTTTACAATAAATTGGCAACACCTTCACGCAACACAAAAGTACTTATTACCAAAAGAACTTCATGTGGCTCTGGAGCTAAAGGTTGCATACCGCTCATCTAATCTCTAGCTAGCCTGATGGTACCTGCACGCATACACACGCGCGCGCGCGCACACAGACACACACACACACACGCACACATACACACACAGAGGCAAGCATGGGCATTGAGATGTTAATAAACTCTCTTCTCTCTTTCTGCATTTGGAAAGTAAAAGAGACATCCGATGACTGGTCAGCCACCTCCCCTGCTTTTGTCCGGGGAAAAACACACGCACACACACACACACACACACACACACACACACACACACACACAGAGCGGCGATACTAAAAAGAGAGTGAGGGAGCCATGCCTCGTTGCACTCGCCCTCCACACCCACACAGCAGAACAAAAAGCCTCCCTGACTCGCTGCACCCTCTTTGTCCGCCGTCTTCTCAATACAACTCAATAAATCGCTCTGACAGGTTTCCAAACTCTCAGGATTGGACGATTCAGATGAACTCCTGTCTTGTTATCGGGAGAAGAAGATGATAAGTTTTGTCCCGGCTTCGCAACGATTCACGCACCCGTTTAAGGGTTCTTTCAGCGTCTGTCAAACTGTGTTTTCCACCACTTGCGTGTCTGGAACGTAACCGCATCTCATTGGACAGCAGGGTGGGCTTGACAGAAAAAAGAAACAGGTTCAATTCTCAAAACAATCAGCAGCAGCATCCTCTCTAAAAAAACTACCAAAATTAATCTCAGAAGTTCAGCAGCATATATGTGCATGTCAGCCTCTGTAAACACAGCATGTGATCGGTGCTGTTTGAGGGAAGACCTCTCATGAAAACACATCTGCTTTGGTAAAATACATAACTCATCCAAGATGAAGCATTTTTAAGAAGGCCAGGGGAGCAACGTGTCCCATCTGTGCCATCTTTTAGCAATTACAAAAACATGAAACTAAAAATTCCTAGAGGGTCGTTCCCCAAACGTCCGATGATCTAAGAATACAGCAGAAAATTGAAAATGGAGGACAGAACTGTTTGCATGTCCTTTTTGTTTGAGTCAGACAGACATTTACCAATTTATCAAATGCAACTTTGAAGGGATGGATCAGAATATCTTTTTAAGGTATCTTGACAATGGGTGCATTGCAATACAACACATGGCTTTCTTTTACAACGCATCTGCCGCTATACCAACACCTGACGTTGATATTTTTTGTAAGATATGCAAGCAATACAAATGTATTCATCAGTCTAACTCACCAGAGTTACACACAGGCAGAAATAGTAAAAAGTAAATCAGAAAACTACTTAACTGAATTGACAGATAACATGACAATGACCAAAAAAATTGCAGTAAATCCATCAACTAATTACTTAAAAAGAGAGTGTGGGTAGTTACGACTTACTTAAGTAACTTTCTCACAAACTTCTACTTTACTGTGTAGTTTTATCACTCACTTTTTTTACTCTTGAGTACTTTTATGAAGGAAAAATATGTACTTTTCCTCAAGTATATTTGGTCATACTCTCTGAATTACTTTGATACACTAATTCAAAAGTAAAAGTGAAATTGACTTTTCCAAGTATTTCATTACTACCTTGGCTATTGATGAAAATATTTAAATTCTTATAGTTTAGTGTGTTTTAATGGTATGTTTGGATTATGTTAGAGGGCACATGGGGAGAAATGCAAAGTTATGAATGAAAGTTGCAAAACTGAATAAAATGTTGCAAGTCTCTGAGAAACAGTTGCAGATTTATGTTGAAAATGTCACCATTTTATCACACAAAGTGTAAAATTTATAAGAGAAAAGCAGCAAATCTATCAGAAAAAGAAAAATGCAAATGTATGAGGGAAAAATCATATATTTATAGGAAAAATGTCAGACATTCATGAGGAAACCAAACTGCAAAATGCAAATTTAAAAGAAAAAAGTCACAAATTTAGGGGAAAAATCTCACTAATTATTGAGAGTGTAAAGTCATTACTACTTAAGTAGCTGTTCAGTGTTTCCTCTGGCTTAAAGACCTTGGCGAGGTGGCAACATATTTTTCCAGGGGATGGGGCGGGGGGTGCATGACACTGTTATAGCCAGAATATGTTAATTTTATACTATTTGTTTCTTTTTTTTAATTTTACACAGCAACTTTGCATATGGAACTTACAATTTTTTAGTGTTATACAATAAAGGCTTGAATGATGGAATATTGCGGCCAGTTGAGGTTCCACCCAGACGTCCTGTGTTTGGACTTTTTACTGGTGTCATCCTTCCCTCTTTCCTCTGCTCTCACCTCTCCTGGACCCTCTGCCTGAACACTTCCCCTCCTTGGCTCCTCTCTTCTGTCTCATCTTTCCCTCTCTGAGCTCTGTCTAATTCAGGTTCTCTCTCTGTCTATGGTGGTATACAAACAGGCTAGAAAATACCAAGTGGCACATTTTGTCCTGCAGGATTTTTTGTCGTTTTTTACATAAATGACAAAAATATGTATATTTTTGTTGTATTTTTGTTCTAGTTTTTCTTTTTTCCATTGAGAAAGAGTAGGAAAGAGAAGGGGAAAAAAACATAACAGTAATTTACTCATGCATACTTAAATTATATGATCAGAGGTGGGTACAGTAGCCAGAAATTGTACTCACGTAAAAACAGTGCTATGAAATTAATAATTAAAAGTAGAAAACCAAAAATTTCTAGTTGAGTTAAGGGTACAAAGAGCACCTACTTAAAAACTTGAGTAATGACTTCAGTCTTGAAGGTTTGAGGTTTTTCTCCAGAATTTATAACAACTTTCTTGTAGTTTTCTACTTTTCTCTGTAAATTTATCTAAATTCAAAACGATTTTCCTGATTTGTAATTTCCTATTGTAAAATTGACTTTTCTTTTATATTTGAGACTTTATTATAAACTTGTGGATTATTTTATAGCTAATTTTTGCCTATTTTTTTTTTATAAAATTACCGGGGGGGAGGGGTGTTACAGTATATAAATTTGAAACAGATTGTTTTAAAATTTTGACTTTTTTTCCTTATACAATTTAAACTTTTGACCATAATTTTGCAGAGCGAGAACAGAACAATAATTTAACTCTGATTTTAAAGAAAAAAATTAATAAAATTATATTTAATGAAATAAATTAACTTAAATTACCAAAGATGCAGTTCTTTCTGTTATAATAGTTCTCTATATTTATAATATCCCCTGCTGGTCGAAGCCCAAAGGGGGATTATGTTATGGGTCTTGGTCCAATTGTTTTGAAACTTTGTACCATGGTTTGATACACACTGAGGATACGCATATTGCACTTTGGCTCTGATTGGATGATTTTTGTAGGAATTGTAGCCCCTGACCTATGATCTCTTGTTCCACCTCACTTCTTAGATAGTAACTGTCTTGTGAAATCAACTCCTCCTGCAGTTTTGTTCCGATTGTTTTGAAACTTGGTACCATGGTTTGAGATACGCTGATGATGCACATACTGCAATTTCACTCTCCTTGGATAACCTTGAGGTCAGAGGTCAGAGTTTTCCCTAAATCTTCTAAGCACAGTAACGACTAAAAGAAATGATGTAGGCTTTACAAATCGATACAGGAGTTGTATCTAATACACATCTTGGACGACTTACAGCTTCACCTAACTATGGGTGTAGGGTCAAAGGTCAAAGTTCATGGTTAACATTGCAGTTGCACTGTGGTAAATGGTAAATACTACATTTACTATTACTGTAAAATGAGTAGAGCTAGGGCCACCAAACCTTGTCCACAAGTTCACCTTGGAATTGTGACCTCAGACTATGAGTTTGGTGTCAAAAGGTCAAGGTTAACATTCCTTATACCATATTACTGTACAATGAGTAAAGTTAGGGTCACCAAACTTGGTACACAGGTTCACCCTGTGACCCTGAAGCGTGACTATGGTTTTGGGATCGCAACGTCAAAGGTCAACATCAAAATGGCTTATAAACTATATTTCAACAACAAAGAAAGCTGGGGTCACCAAACTTGCTACACAGGTTCACCTTGGGATCCTGACCTCTGACTATGGGTTTGGGGTCAAAAGGCCAAGTTTAGCATTTCTTTTGCCTTATTACTGTACAGTGAGTAAAGCTAGGGCCACCAAACCTGGTACACAGGCTCACCTTAGGATCATGACCTCTGACTATAGGTTTAGTGTCAAAAGGTCAAAGGTCAAGGCCAAGGGTAACATTCCTTATGTCTTATTACTGTACAACGAGTAAAGTTTGATTAGATGAGATGACTTAATTAATCCCAGAGGGAACAGGAAACAGAATACAAACAATTGTCAAGAAATGGCACGATGAAAATACTATACATTGTACGAGACAGACATACAGTACATGTGCAAACGAGTCGATTCAGAACAAAATAAGTAACAGATAAGGAACAAAATATACTAGTACCAGTGTGAGATGCCGTTAATCCTAAACAGCATCTTCTGACCTAGCAGAGACACATGAATTCAACAGTCTTGTTCCAGTAAGTATAAATGACCCCCTATATTGCCCCCTAGCACAGCAGGATTGAATTAATTGATTTGGTGACTAGGGGTCACCAAACTTGCTACACAGATTCACCTTGTGATCTTGACCTCTGACTATGGGTTTCGGGTCAAATGGTTAAGGTTAGCATTTCTTATGCGTTTTTACTGTACAAGTAAAGGTAGGGCCAGCAAACTTGGTACACAGGTTCACTCTGTGACCCTGAAGTGTGACTGTGGTTTTGGGATCACAAGGTCAAAGGTCAACATAGTATATCTCAACAACAAAGAAAATTAGGGCCACCAAACCTGGTACACAAGTTCACTCTGAGATCATAACCTCTGACTACAGGTTTGGGGTCAAAAGTCAAGGTTAGCACTCCCTATGATCTCTTAGTATAGAACATGTAAATCTCTCGGGTCACCATACTTGCTACACAGGTTCACCTTGGGATCCTGCCCTACAACTATGGGTTGTATACTTTGTTGTATATTCGTGAATGATGGGCTTATCATAATTTGGTTCTGCCACAGTAATTATAATGAAAAGTTGAAAACTGCTCTCTGTCAAGAAGTATTCGGATTGTCAAAGAAAATGGAGGAGGGGGATATTGCGCTCGTCTCAGAGTGCTCTTGTTTAGAACTCTCCTCAACAACCAGTCAGCAGGAAGAACCTCCCTTATTTCAAAATCCAAATGTTGGCACGTTTAGTTTGTCTGACGGCTGTTGATGGATTAAAGTCATTGACTTTGTGAATTTTGGGCATCTTAACTTGCCAGGTACATAATAATGAACATAAATTAGTTAATATTGTAGTGGCTGGTGAAGGAAATCATCAGCAATTCATCAGTAACTCTTGCCTTTCCCTGCATATGAAGCCTAACCACACTTGTTTGCTAAGCGACTCATTATTGTTCCCATTACCAGCGGGTTAAAACCACGATAAATGCCTCCATTGCTTACATACCTCTTCTGCTTTTTTGCACGTTTTTAATAAGCTCATGCTTCTCTCGGACAGTGACACTAGAAGGGCACTCTGCCTGCCGAATGGAACAGTCACGCGGGCACGCACTTCTGAACTCCGACGCGTGGATGACTGTCACGTGCGTTGTTCGTGTGCGCGCTTGCGGAGTATCATTCCTTCATTTATTTATCTTAAATTTATTTTTCCTCTTAGCATGGGGGCACAGTTTCCGGGGTGACCTCCCACCACGTGGAAATGTTACCAGTGGAAACCCTTTTGTTTTAGTCAATACTTTCTAACGCTTGAGTAATTTCTTTGGTGGCTACTCTTACTTATACTGTAATAATAAGTATCCTAAGGTAATGCTACTTTCACTTGAGCACAATTTCTGGCTACTTTACTCACCTCTACAAGAAATGGAGACCTAGAAGGGCACTCAGAGAGCACATACTTCTGCTAAGGCTCTGTGCCTCCATACCTCAGTCCATTCGTACATTGCAGTTCATTCCAACCTGTCAAGTAGTTTTTGTGTAATCCTGCTAACGGACAGGAAAACTAATGAACCAACCTGAATTACATTGCCTCCTTGGCTGAGGTAACATTCAAAAGTCCAGATCTTAATCTTGTTGAGATTTTTTTTTTTTTTTTTTCTCTCGGCGCCACACGAGTCGGCTGCCTTTTGCAACAGCGGCTCGATTCCGAGTCTTTTTCCCTTCCTCTCTCTTTTGATCCGTCTTTTTTTTTTCACCCCACTTATATCACGGACACACAGATCGTCCTAAATGTCTCCTGAGCCGGTGGACGGAGCCACTGTCTATAGCAGGATACGATACAGCAGAGAACAGCTGCTAGCATTCAACCGCCACCCGGTCCCATTGGAAAAACTCGACATACCGAGTGATCTGAGGCGAAAACGCCGCGGCTGCCGGGCTGGAGTAAGGCGGAGGACAAAAAATATAAGGTACAGACCCTCCCTTCCATCTGTTGTCATGGGAAATGTACGGTCGATACTGGGAAAGTTAGATGAGCTAGCGGCTATCTCCCGTTATGATAGCACTTACCGGGAGTGCTCTCTCCTTTTGTTTACTGAGACGTGGCTAACTGAACTAGCAGCAGATGCTAACATTGAGCTGGAGGGTTTTCACATGATACGAGCTGACCGAACACCAGAGAGTGGCAAAACTAGGGGCGGTGGAGTGATCATGTATGTTAACAACAACTGGTGCAGACCGGGACATATCACTGTTAAACAACGACACTGCAGCAAAGACATTGAGTTGCTAGCTGTTGGCATGAGGCCTACATATCTCCCGAGAGAACACTCACACGTGATCTGCATTGTTGTTTATGCAAATCCGACGGCGAACGCTGGGACAGCACGTGACGTCATCCATTCAGTAACCAGCAGGCTGCAGACAGAACACCCAGATGCTCTTCTCCTCATCTCAGGCGATTTCAACCATGTTTCACTGTCTCCCATTCTACCCACGTTCACCCAGTATGTCACATGCCACACTAGAGACAATAAAACACTGGATTTATTCTACGCAAACACTAAGGAGGCGTACACCTCATCACAACTACCCCCACTCGGGAGATCGGATCACAACTTGGTTCATCTCCGGCCGGTGTACAAACCCCTAGTGCACAGACAACCTCCGGCCATGCACACTGTGGAGTTATGGTCTGAGGAGACAATGGACACCCTAAAGGGCTGTTTTGAAGCCACCGCCTGGAAGCAGCTCTGCGATCCACATGGTGAGGACATCGATGGCCTCATTCACACCTTCACGGGCTACCTCAGCTTCTGTGTGGACAAATCCGTTCCCACCAAGACCATACGGCGTCACTCAAACAACAAACCCTGGATCAACCCTGAGATAAAAACACTTCTGAGAGAGAAGAAGAGGATCTTCAGGTCAGGGAACAGGGAGATGCTGAAGTCCGTACAGAGGGAGCTGAGGAGAAAGATCAGAGAAGGCAAGGACAGCTTCAGGAAGAAGATGGAGGACAAGCTGCAACAGAGCGACATCAGCGGGGTCTGGAGAAACCTCAAAACCATCTCGGGGCTCCAGAATACCTCCCCCCAGGCCACAGGGGGCAGGGAGTGGGCGAACAACCTGAATCTGTTTTTCAATAGATTTGACCAACCGCCCTCCCCCCTGACTGCACAACAACCACTGCTGCCTCTAAAGAAATCAAGTCCTGCTGCCCACTCCCCACTCTACCAACACCCCCCCACTCCCAACACACAGCCCCCCATCCTGACCCTGACCAGGACCCAGGTGAGGACGGAGCTGAGGAAGATCAAGGCGAGGAAGGCGCCGGGACCGGACGGCATCAGCGCAAAGCTCCTCAAGTCCTGTGCAGACCAGCTGTGTGGGATTGTGACGTATATCTTCAACATGAGCCTGAAACTGGGGAGGGTACCACAGCTGTGGAAAACATCTTGTGTGGTACCTGTACCAAAAACTTCCCACCCCAAAGACCTGAACAGCTACAGACCGGTGGCCTTGACGTCCCACTTGATGAAGACCCTGGAGAGACTGCTCCTTGCTCACCTCCGCCCCCTGGTGGAACCAGCGATGGATCCACTCCAGTTCGCCTACCAGCATGGCATTGGGGTGGAGGATGCGGTGATCTTCCTCCTTCACCGTTCTCTGTCCCACCTGGAGAAGCCCGGGAATATGGTGAGGATCATGTTCTTTGACTTCTCCAGTGCTTTCAACACCATCCAACCGATGATCCTGAAGGACAAGCTGCTGCGCGCAGGGGTGGACCAGCACCTGTCATCATGGATCCTGGACTACCTCACGAACCGGCCTCAGTTTGTGAGAACCCGGGACTGTGTGTCCGACACGATCATCAGTAGCACGGGGGCCCCCCAGGGAACGGTGCTGGCTCCCTTCCTGTTCACTCTTTATACTGCGGACTTCTCACACAACACAACACACTGCCATCTACAGAAGTTCTCTGATGACTCTGCGATCGTTGGCCTCATCTCCAATGGAGATGAAGCTGAGTACAGAGGGCTTATCCAGGACTTCGTGGACTGGTGCCATCGGAACTGCCTCCAGATCAACGCGAGGAAAACTAAGGAGCTGGTGGTGGACTGCCGCAGGCATGGGCAGCCCCTCACAGTACCAGTAAATATACAGGGAACAGACATCGAGATGGTGACATCCTATAAGTACCTGGGTATTCATCTGAACAATAAACTAGACTGGTCACACAATACTGATGCACTCTACAAGAAGGGACAGCGCAGGCTGTTCCTGCTGAGGAGACTCAGGTCTTTTGGTGTACAAGGGGCGCTGCTGAAGTCATTCTATGACACGGTGGTGGCATCAGCCATCACTTTTGGAGTGGTCTGCTGGGGCAGTGGCATTACTGCAGCCGATAGGAAGAGACTGAACAAACTGATTAAGAAAGCTAGCTCTGTCCTGGGGCAGCGCCTTGATCCGATGGAGGAGATAGGAGAGAGAAGGACGGTGGCTAAACTGTCATCTCTGCTGGAGTCCGAGTTCCACCCTATGCAGGACATACTGAATGCACTGAGGAGCTCATTTAGCAGCAGACTACATCATCCCAGGTGCACAACCGAGAGGTTTCGTAGGTCCTTCCTACCAACGGCTGTCAGACTGTACAACCTAAGCAGGGCTGCTCGCAGAGATAGCAAAAAGACGTAACAAACTAATAGTTTTTTGAATGCAAAAGATGCAATAGACTTACACAATGGTCCTCTCCGGCATACAACTAGGAACATACCGGTCGCTATGGAGGGTGAGAATATGTATGGGCACATAATCATACCATGTAGGATAACTAAGTAGACGGTTATGCTGTTTCATTCCATCTAGCAACAATGCTCTGCACTGTGTGTGTTTATATATTTGCATATTTATTCCATCTAGCTACAATGCTCCGTACTGTGGGTGTTTATATATTTATATATCTACATATTATTCCATCTAGCTACATTGCTCCGCACTGTGTGTGTTTATATACTTGCATATTTATTCCACCTAGCGGCAATGCTCCGTACTGTGGGTGTTTATATATTTACATATTTATTCCATCTAGCTACAATGCTCTGCACTGTGTGTTCATATATTCATATATTTATTCCATCCAGCTACAATGCTCTGCACTGTGTGTCTGTGTGTGTGTGTATATATATATATTTTATAGTAATACGTACATATGTTTATTAGCTGCTCTTGCTTGCTTGTTTTTTTTCTTGCCTTCTGATTGTTGCTCTGAGTGTTGCTATCCCTGTGCTGTTGCAATCCTGGAATTTCCCCGTTGTGGGACTAATAAAGGCTTATCTTATCTTATCTTATCTTATCTTATGTGGTGGGGTGGTTTTAAAATAGACTATCGATGCAAGAAACTCTTCAAATATCATTCAGCTAAAACAATTCTGCATCGACAGGTGGGGAAAACTTTAGACCGGTGGAGTCAAACATGAATAGACAGTTAAAGGAAACGTCTCAGTGAGGTTATTTCATACAGTACAGATATAAAGCTATTAGGGCTTTGTTAATTTCTATTGTTAGTTATTTTATTGACACAAAAGATAGATTTTTTTTTTTTTGGTCCAAACAAAATGCAAAGAGTTCATTTACAATCAAGACCTAATTAATAAGCAATATAAAAAGGTAAATCACTAAAACCCAACACTCAAAATATAGAACTTTAATTCTCCAATACAGCAAGACGAGCGTGTAACATAACTAAAATGCGTTTACATAGTGACATAGTTTTACATTGTTACATAAGTGAATTTATTGCTTTTTGCTTAGATGATGCTGTTGCATCACTTTTATGTACAGAAATACTTTGAAAAGATCAAATGTTTGTATTTATCAAAATAAAAAGAATTGTCCAAACTTCTTCACATGGCTGTGTATGATTCCTTTCCCTTCTCTTCATTTGCATGTGTTGCCTTATTTATGTTGTTGCTAAACACTGATGTGTGCATTACATTTCACCAACAGAAGCCCCGTACTGGACCAGGCCAGACAAGATGGACAAGAAGCTCCTGGCCATTCCTGCAGCTAACACCGTCAAGTTCCGCTGTGCCGCGGCTGGAAACCCGCTGCCCACCATACACTGGCTGAAGAACGGCAGAGAGTTCAAGGGAGAGCAGAGAATGGGAGGCATCAAGGTGAGATGAAGAACATGTTGACACCTAAAGGTTAGAGGAGCACGGGCCGTGATTTATAGATTCAGATCTTCACACCAGCGCCAGAAGCTCTGCCTGGAGGACCTCATGTTCTGCGTGGCTTGTGTTACTATCAGAGTGCCTTTTAGCAAGGCATTTTAATCCTGCTGCTCGTTCGGTGGAGCTGCTGAGTGTCCGTCAGTAAATGAGCATTGGCACTGCTGTGCACGTCTATAACTGGAGGAGTGTGAAGAAGGCTGCTGAAAGTGGTTCGTGCTCAGGGAGTTTTCTCACGATAAATAAAGGTCAGAAAACACTCCACAGCTCATGGGTCGCTCTCACCCTTGGCCGGGCTGACCACAATAAATTCAGGAGGGCCAAACTGCTGCGCGCTGAAATCTGAATGGCTCATAGCTATGTGCATGCTCGCGTGACACTTCAGCGTTGACAGCCCCGTAGTGCAGCAAACAGCTGTTGTACTCAGTTTTGTCATCAGACTCACTCTAAACACCGGGCTCTCATGCGGCATGGCACTGCTTAAAGTAACAGGGCTTGGTTTACTTTTGTTTTCCCTTAATGGCCCCGAGCTGCAGGAGCAGAAGACAAACGGTGCGGTAAGAGCATCGGAATTCAAACAGTCAAAATGTGTGTTTTGGTTCAAAATAAACTTCAACCTAATGGCACATGAATACTCAAATCATACCCAGATATTTAAATTCTTTGAGGATCATTCATCCCTGTGTCTTGGTCCTCTCTCCTGTGTCCTCATAATGTGGTTAAAAAAAGTGATGCTGAGGGGAACTTATGCTAGTTATTTTTCTGATTACATGTTAATACTCTCAGTTAAAAAAAAAAAAAAATGCTTTCTTGTCTTGATGAATGATTGGCTCAACCTCAGTGTTGTACAGAAAAATGTACCTAAAATTTGTGCCAAAATAATGTTAACAGAAAACCAGCTTTTAACTGCAAAGTCTGAACTGAGAAAGGGCGAGTTATATTCCTTAAGACGAAAGTTACTGTAGCAATAACTATAAGTAGAAAGGAGGCAAAGAAGTCACTAAAATAGTTTCCCATGGTCCTGAGTTTGTGTCCTCCTCTTTCAGTGGTGTAAACACATGTTGAGCTGGTAGTGAGAGGCGCTCACTCTCCTGTGCTGGCCTGGCCTTTAAAGAGTTAAATGTAATAAGATCCTGCAGCTAATAACAGTTTACAGAGATCTCCAACATCTGCTCCCAGCAGACCAGCAGCAGTTGTCTCCCTCCCTCTGTCCCCTCACACACACACACACACACACACACACACACACACACACACACACACACACACACACACACACACACACACACACACACACACAGGTTCACAAGCACCTGTCACCAGCCCTCAGCACGCTCCGACTCGGACTGGAGTGGCTCCCCGACAGCAGCTTTTAGCATGAAGATTAACTGATGAGAAAGTTTGTTAGCAGCAGATTAATCCCAAACTGACCGTCCAGATACCCGTCCCACCTGTTCAGCGAATCTCTGATTTCGCTCCCAGATTCCGCAGTGTCGCTGTTCTTTATTAAACGACCCACCGGTGCCATTACACAGCAGTTGCAATACAAAAAATAAAGACTGAGACAATTATCTCATGGCAGACTGAACATGTGCTGCATTTGCCACTGAGTTTATTTCCCTGTGCAACACAGATAATTTTTGTACATTTTATTTACTTGGGATCCTTTATAGTATGTTGTAGCTGAGTCTTTTGAGCTTTTTCAGGGTATGTAAAGGTTGTCCTGGGATTATGTGAGTTTGAGCTGTGACACTACAAGTCATGAGAATGACATCATCAGAAGGTATAGAGGCCCATCTTGGCACCAGTCCAGGCTTTGACTTTAGTTCTCTTTGTGGCCACTCATGCAGCAAAGCAGCCGAGCAGGATATGTTATATTTTTAGATTTTTTTCCCTATTATTTTGTTAGTATTTTTTCTGCTTTTAAAAGGTCTGATGTAGTTGATGGACACAAGTACACAGTTCTTACTCGTCGCCTGCTCCTTCTATGCAGTGCTGAGTGATTAATTTTAGCTTAAACTGGCTTTCTATAACTTACTCTAC
Organism: Pholidichthys leucotaenia; assembly: GCA_020510985.1. Lineage (NCBI taxonomy): Eukaryota > Metazoa > Chordata > Actinopteri > Cichliformes > Pholidichthyidae > Pholidichthys > Pholidichthys leucotaenia. The sequence continues at coordinate 70,694,427 of CM035842.1, read as the reverse complement.
TGACTGCTGTTGGTTGACTTCTGCTAGACAAATCAATGGGATATAAAGGAGAGGGTATTAAAAGGACTTGATTGTTTTTAACTGCTTATTCGTGTTTTAAAATGTGTTAAAAAGTGTTTTTATTTTGAAAGCATGATTGGTGAAATGTTGTACAGTTTGCACTGACCTTAAAGGTCCTGTATTGTTTTCATTGATTTTGTAGCATGTGATCATGGGTCTCATGTAGGGCTGCAACTATTGATTAATCGATTAATCAGATGAGCTTTCTGTGTCTTTTTTCCTTTTGATTGAAGACCTTTTGACCAGGGTCAAGGGCCTGATACATTCTTTAGGGAAGAAGGTTCAGCACAGATTGGTCAGTGCAAGTTTGCTTAATACATAAACAGCAAGATTTTGGTCAAAATGTGCAGCGCTAGTCTCATGTATACTGCTAAGTTATGAAAATGTTAACTTCACAAAGAAATACACACTGCCTTTATTTAGTTAAGCTCCTAAAGAAATGAGTGGATTCCCTGTCCTCATTTTTATGATGTCACAAACCAAGAAGCTCCACTTTCAAATTCTTTAAACATGCCATAGACAGCATTCTGACCTCCTGACCAGAAGGTGTCACAGTTACGCTTGCCCCAAATGCATGGTAGAGACACGCATCATCAACCTAGTTATGCTATTGACTGTGGCCAGCTGTGACATCTTTGCAGACCATAGATATATATAAACACTAGATAGGACATGGGTAGCCACGTGGGTAGTCAGGTTCCATATTATAATGATTTGATTACAGTAAAAACAATAAATATCACAATTTTGCAGGAGCTGTCTACCATTATAATTAACTACAGAATATGGTACCTCAATTTGCCAGGAACATATTAGCCATGTCCTATCTAGTTTTTATATTACCTACCACTGGAGTCTCATCGCCCAACTGCTCAGATGTAAATATTTTGATTATTTCAGGCCCGTAAAAATTCCTAAAGTATTTTTTCATCAATATGTCTTTTTGAAGAATGTAAAGACTTTAATTCTGCACCTTTCTAAACATTTTGTTGCTGTATTATTTTTTTTGTTTTCATGAAAATGCTGTCTTGTCCACCTTTTAAGCTAAGCTGGGTTCACACTATAGTGTTTGGACTGACTTTTACAGACGTTTTGAAAAATCTGAGAAATTAGTCCAAGCATCGGTGAAATTACATTCGTGAGCAGGTTTTTTTTTTTTTTTAATCCAGCACACACCAACTTTTACGAACTTTTATGAATTTTTGCTAGCATTTGCCAGCGTTGCATTCAGCGTTGGAAAACTTTTGCCAACTTAGGCTAGCATATGTGTACAGTAGCTGTGACCAACTTAGGTTAACTTGAGCAAATGAATACTCAGCTCAGGTCAGCTGACATCAGCGTCAGGCGACGCTCATATAAAGATCAGCATTTGTGGAGGCTTCCTGCCATTCTGGACCTGCTTTTTTCAGTGGCTTCACCACACTACAACATTTGGACCAACTTTTCTGATGTTCTGGCAAATGTCTGGTTCTGCTGGCAAAAGTTGATAAAAGTTTATGATAGTTGGTGTTTGTTGACAAATGCTGGCGAATGTTGTATTGAAAATTTGCTGACGTTTGGAAATAAATATTGGTGAAAGTTGTCCTCATTTTGTAAAAGTTCCTGAGCACTGGGTTAAGTTATGCAGAGTTTGCCTAAGTTGGTCTAAGTTAAGCTCCACTGGCAAACATTGACTGAAATGCCCGTGGAAGCAGATGTTTTTAGACCAAAAAAATTTCCTCATTGAAAAATTTACTGTTCTTAATTTTCTGCTCCATGTGTAATCATTCTCCAGGATTTATTGGTTTGGTTTCCACTGTGGGGAATCAAACAGCACTGGTGTGGTGTCAAAAAGTAAATGGCATTTAATGGGATTTTATGTTATTTTAATGGAGAGAGTTGCAGCAGTCAAAATATAATCACCCGTCATTTTATTTATATGATAAAACACTGTTTTTTTTTATTCCATCCACGTTCACATTTTAATCGCGGACTTAGTGTTGGAGTCTATAGATAGGCATTATTGTATTATTTTTTTAGAGGAATGAATGAATGAATGAATGAACAGGAAAAAAGGGTATGCAGAAGTAACTACATAGGAATATAAAATGAAAATAAATACTTAAACGTATGCCCAAGTGAGATGTGTTCTGTCCAAAAAGAGGTCCAGAATGGCAGGAAGCCTCCACAAATGCTAATCTTTATATGAACATCGCCTGACGCTGATGTCAGCTGACCTGTGCTGAGTTAACCTAAGTTGGCAACAGTTGCACATACACTAGCCTAAGTTGGCAAAAGTTTTCCAATGCTGAATGCAACACTGGCAAATGCTAGCAAAAGTTTGTAAAAGTTGGTGTCTGCTGGATTAAAAAAAAAAAAAAACCTGCTCACGAATGTAATTTCACCGACATTTGGACTAGTTTCTCTGATTTTTCAAAACGTCTGTAAAGGTCGGTCCCAAGGCTATAGTGTGAACCCAGCTTTAACTTAGGCCAACTTAGGTAAACTCTGCATAACTTAGCCCAGCGCTCAAGAACTTTTACAAACTGAGCACAACTTTCACCAACATGTATTTCCAAATGTTGGCAAATTTTCAGCATGCTGAAAATTTTTAAAGAACACAAGTTTTGCCAGCGTTTGCCAACAAACACCAACTATCATTAACTTTAGCCAGCAGATCCAGACATTTGCCAAAATGTCAGTAAAAGTTGGTCCAAACATTGTAGTGTGAATCCACCTTTAACAAAACCAATGCACCCTGACTGCCTCCTTACTGATTGGGTACAGTTTTTTTTTTAAGTTGGCCAATCAGCTTAGGGGCTCATTACTATTAATGATCAGGATGAAAACTGTTTGAGGTTTATAGTTGCCTTTTTGCAGAGCTATAAGACAACACAGAAATTCTGTTTCTTCTCTACATCTATGTCCTTAACGATGTAAAAAATTAATTCCTGGAAAATTCACAATATGGGACCTTTAAATCAGGTTTGTAACTCACAGCAGGTTTGTAACTTAAGTGACTTGATCCCACCTCTGATTCTCATTTTAGCTTAGAGATAATTGCACTTTTTCCCATTTGACATGATAAATTCCCACAAACACATTTATCCTTTCATCTGGCTCCATCAAGTTTAGTCCAGTTCTAATGGAGATCTTTAGAAGAGACAGAGGACTTGTTCAGATGCTTCACCCCAAAAAGCCATACAGACTCTGGGAAAAAAAAAAAAAAGCACTATAAATTTCCACTAGTGAACTGGAACATGGACATGTCATTTGATTAAGACTTTCCTTTATGCGTCTTCATTGAGATGCTATCGCATGCCCCCTCCTCTCTGTGTCAGAATCCAGTTAGCTAATCACCATGTGGCCACAGTTGGCCTTGAGGGAGGTGAACAGAGAGGTCATCCTCTGTGGAATCGCGGCAGTGGGTGACAGACAAGTCTGTGACACGGCCGGGCTTCAGCAGGGTCAGGGTAACAGCTTTGGTCCATCTTAATGTTATAACCTCTCTTACTACAGAAACAGCTGATCTTTAAAAAAGTTTTATGCTGCTTTTTAGTCAGTATCTTTGGAAATATGAAGAAATGTTCAGTTAACAGGATTAACACCACCGTAGGGTCACCTGCATTTTAACATGGTTATCCATCAGGCTCCTTTTTTGTTCCTGTCTTGCCACATTGGTGAGATTCTTTGTTCTGCTTCATTAGTCTCTGTACAGTTTATAATCGCTACCACTATCAGGTTTGATAGCTAAAATTGCTCACCCCAGCCAACTTGACAATCTATTATATATTTTGAATAATTCTGTAGCAGTGTGATATGCACTCTGGCTTAATAGTTTGCATCAAAACACCATTAATAACTTATGGTGCACAATTCAAAATGAAAAACCTATCCATTAGGAAAGTTTAGAAAAATACAAAAGCAAGGAAGTATCTTTAAGGGAGCATGAAGCATGTAATAAATCAAAAGATGAAGACTGGATTATATTTGTGCATAAACCAGATGTCAAGATGCACATTTTTTCGTTGCCTTTTGTCCCCCTGTGTCACAGGCCTCATACCCCCACTTTACAGCTGCCCGTGATGAGTTCATCTAGCAAGGTCGGGGGGTTGATGGGTAGTGGGGTATAGGGACCCTGGTTCCTGACAGCTCCACAATGGCACCCTAAAGACTCTATTTCTCCAACAAGGTCCTCAAGCTGAAACAGTCCCCCTCCCCACATCCATACTGAAATGACAAGATCATTTTTAAATTGACAGCCATAGTAATTTTGAGCTGAATGAATTGCAACCATGTCGGATTTTGATGCTTTGAATAGGTGAAGGAACAATCCCGACACACATCTCTTTGGGGCTGTGAGTGTGTATGTTTGAGGGTTTGTGGTTGGCTTGCTAGCTGATCCATACTGATGAGCACAGCGGGGTCCTCTCCACACAGCTCTGCCTACCAGCCACTTTGTCATTTAGTCTTAAGTGCCTTCAGATCTGCAGAAGTGTGTGAGAGAAAGTTACTGACTGCGCGGACCATTAGGGTCCATTACCCACCTACAAAATATAGCACTTGTCTTCACGCTGGAGTGGCTGAAAGTGGATGCACCATGTATCTCCTTTGTTTCATAAACACCACAGTTTGAACCAGCAGCTTTTGTCTTTTTTTTTTTTTTTTGTGGAATATGTAAGGATTTTAGACTGTAGTTATAATTAAAGGACAATTAAATATAAATTGAAGCTGCAAGCAGCTGTAAGTGGGCCCTCACCCCCCATGCGTCCACGGGCCCCGCTGCCAGTGGGACCCAGCAAATTTCCCACTGTTGCGGCAAGCACTGTGTGAATAACAAAGAAAACCATTTGGCGAAGTACTTTCTTGTAAGCAATGTGTGGCGCTATAACTTTGTCAATCATTTTTATGTAGGAGCGTGCGGGGCGGGCCTAAGATCCATCATCGCAATTATGGGGTAAATTGGACAAAGTTTGTCCAAGTTACAGCTGTCCGACGTATTGCCAGGAAGGAAACTTTGGCATGTGGCTGTGGCAGTGCTTACATGTTAGGTACGTGTTGCAGACCCATATAGGACTACAGAGTCACCTTGACTTTTGTTCCACATTTTGTGACGCTCGGTTTTTCCCAGCCTTCCAAAATAAAAAAAAACGTATTGAATGGCAAGGAATGAGTTTCCATGATAACTGTGATGATCGCCGGACAAAAGTGACTTCCACTGAGGGTAATCCAATGTACACTGAGAAACCTCTGAAAATATCATGTCATTGTCATTACTGTTTTTTGCGCAGAAGTTGATACAATTTTGTGCAGTACATCATGTCAACACTAGCGATTGCTGTGAAAATTTTGTGAATATTGATATACAGACGTGTTCAGAGTGGGATTAGTAGGATTTGTGCAAAGTTTGGTCCACATCAGACAAGGATTGTTTGAGCTGTAACTCTCATATTTTGCATGGTGAGGAAGCCATTGAAGCATGCCAGTCGCCATGGAAACAGTTCTGTACTATGTACCAGAGTGGTGGCCTAGTTAGTAGAGCATCCGCCCCACACCCAGGAGGCCTGGGTTCAAATCCCGGCTGGGTCATGCCAAAGACCATATAAAAGCGGAACTTCCTGCCGTCCAGCTTGGTGCTCAGCAATAATGGAATGGAGGAGGGAAGTTTGTAGTGACGCCTTGCATGACAGCGACCCCTCTGATTCTAGATGTGATTAACATTGTAGATAAGAGAAACGTAATTTTGTTCTGACCTTGGACGTTTGGCCCCGCCCACAAAAATTGGGGGTGGGAGGCACATATTTTTTTTAACAAATTTTTCACCGGGTCTGAGGTGTGTGTGAAAAAAAATCACGTTTTGGTTAATGTTTAGAGGGTCAAAAATGTGATGGTTTAGGCAGAAAAATAATAAACAGAGCTGATACAATAGGGCTCAAGTCAGTGGGCGAGAGCCCTAATTAAAGGTAGATGAACCATTAGTATTAGCTTGGCTAGGCAGTTGGATTCAGCCTGGCTAGCATTAGTTTATCACAACTGGTTTTGATCACTATTTTCTACAAATTCTATCCACCCCCGTTGGAGTCCTTGTTCATTTACCAACACTTGATCATATACATATATCTTTGATGTTATTTTAGCCAGAGTTTCCAACTTTTCAGAAAAGATTGGAGTGAGATTTAGAGAGAATTGTGCACGGGGGGAGACTGGGGGCTAAGGGTGGAGTGAGCATGCAGGTGCACAATACACAGTTATTTTTTTTTTCCCCAACAAATACACTTCTTTTCCTCAGAATAAGTTTTAGAGCGTTCAGTGTACTTTATGCTGCCTTGAAAGCTCTTATTGTGGGAAAAATCTGAAGACAGTCAACATGATATTGGCAGTAATTTCCTAATTTTTGGAGTGAGAAAGGAGGAGAGACTGAGACTCCCTCCAAAAGAGTGAGAGTTGGCAACACTGTTTTAGCTTATTATACTATTTTACTCTGACAAAAGGCATCTAGTGACCGTTAGCTGTTTCCTTTTCACTCGATCAGGGATGTTTCTGTGCTTATTTCACTTCAGCAACTGATCATATCCTATCGACCACTAAACCACAAACCCCCTGTCCACCAGTGATGCTGTATTTCATTCATTCTTTAATTCAGTTCAGCTTTATTTGTATAGCGCCTATTCACAACAAAAGTCATCTCAAGGTGCTAGATACATAAGCACACATCATAAATACTTCAGAGAAAACCTCAGTGATCGAACGATCCCCTATGAGCAAGCACTAGGTGACAGTGGGAAGGAAGAACTCCCTTATAGGAAGAAACCCCTGACAGAACCAGGCTCAGGAACGGGCAGTCTTCTGCCACGACTGGTTGGGAGGGTGAGGGGAGAGAAGAATAAGAGGTAGAAAGAAGAGGCAACCCAGCGTTCGTACATATATGACGTACAATGTTGTGTCAAAGCTAGGTTAACCTAGGGTTACAGCATTTTTAAAATGAAGTTGCATTATTTGGGTCCGGCTGTGTTGGCTACCCAAGCTAGGAGCTAGCCAGATAACATTAGCCAGTGGCATTAGCAACAAAAAGGAAGCTGTGTCTAATTTTGTTTCCTCATTGTCTACTTTTGTTTCATTTGCCAGTCACGTCTAGCAAGGCCAGGGGCCAGCATTCTTTACTATGGAAAGAGCGATTTTGAGTGATTTGTGGCTCCAAAAGATTCATACAGCCGTAAACATGCTGAAGCCTTAAAAGTGAGGCTGAAATGGCTGAATTATAAGTCAAAAATGGCCTGTCTACAGTTGTATAAGTCAAGAATTTTCAGTTTAAACAGTCAACTTTTCTTTCAGAAATGAGTGACTTATTGTAAATTTAAAACCTTTATTCTCAGATATGTGACAGTGTTCCTATAAATTTGCAACTCTTTGCTTTCACATTTATGAATCTCCAGTTGTGAGCTTGCAGCTTTATTCTCATAAACTTGTGTGATTTTTTTTTCCTATTTTGCAGCCTTTTTCATGTAAAATATTACTCCTTTTTAATCTGCTGCTTCTTTGCAATTGTGAAAGCTTTTTGTTGATTATGGATTTTCTTTCTGAAATGTATGATTTCTTAAAAAAAAAATCACTTGTTAGTCAAAATCAGTGGGAGCCACTGGGTGTGGACCTGCAGGATGGTGACTTCTGGTCTAAGCACTTTTTAAGTTTAGAGTTTGAAGTAAAATTTTCTCCTTTCAACACCATTTCAGTCAGTGGTTAGGTTAACCTAAAAACTAGTTTGTTAAGGACTGAGAGTCTAGTCTTGCTATTTAAACGTAACCTGCAGCCTTCAAAGGATTTATTGTATATATCTTTGAGATTTCAGTGGCTATAACAGCATTATGTGACACCAGATCAAAGTGAGCAGGCTAGCTATAAATCAAGAATATGAAGAATAGTTTTTATAAGTACTTTCCTCTGTTTATTTTTACTTAATGTCACTTTAAGCTTATTAACTGTTCTGTTATATCACTGGTTTCTCTATAAATTGTATTTGATTGGATATATTTTCACAGCACTCCTTCCCAGAAATTGTTGCTTCGGGTCACACTGTGCCGAGGAGCTGCCGACAGGAATTTTATCGGCCTAATAGTGTTAATGATTTCCACATGCGTTCCACTCTTGCATGTAAGGCACATTTGGAGAAAAATGCTGAGTACGAGAAAGTAATTGTTAAGTTTAAGGTTTGTTTTTTTTCTTGGTTCAACAAAATGAATCATCATCATCAGCAGTGTTGGTATTTGATTGTTATGGACTAAAATTTATATTCAGACGTTCACTTCAGTCTTACTAACACTTTGTAAATCTATTGAAATGCAGCACAGAGAACTAAACGGTGCATTTGTCGAAACCAAATGAATCGGTAAATAGGGTGTGTGGCTCATTTGTAAGATGGGGAGTGAATTCCAGCAGAGCATTGTGCGCCCTCCCAGACAAATGTAGCGCTTTCCGTCGTGGAGGGGCGGGGCCTAAGGGTTAGAGTTCACCTCTCTATTGAGCCATCAGATGGAGGTGGTAAGTGATGGGCGTGTTGTCAGCCTATTGAGCCAGTGTGAGTCTTTGACAGCCAGAGCCAATGCTGTTGCATGCTGTCACATATGGCGGATGGGATTTTATTGTCTTCATGCTAAACTGCTGCTGCATAAGCAATACTATGGTTGACAATGTAATTATTGTGCTTCGCTCCATCCAGGTCGCTCAGCGCTGTTTTGACCGGTTTCCAAAGCAGAGCTGTTTAACTGTTGCTTTTTAAGACTTTAAGCACTTTAAATCCTTGTTTTTTCCAGCCCTGGTTTTAACACAGCCGGGACTGTGGGTATTTTTGGCCTTTTTTTTTTTAAATTTTAGGCAAGCCCTGGCTATTCACTTTTTTCATCCCTGTCATTTTACCCAAATACACCATGAACGTCAAAACATGGATGATCCTCTTTGTTTGACTTTCTCAAACTGTTCTCCTGCAGCTTCACAGTCATCGTCTTTACGCCTTACAGAACCCAACAAACTCGGCCAGCTATAACAGCAACCCCTCAGGATTGCGTTTCTGTTTCCGCCTTCTCTCTGGGTCATATTAGACAGTAGCACAGATCCAGGCCACTGATCCGCTCTGACACTGTCATAAATTCCAGTAACTGGCCCCGCTGGTTCTGACAGAGCCATTTTGTGAGGTGAAAATGGTGGATTTGGACTATAAAGGGAACAGAGCTTCCTGTGTTTTCTCAGACAACTACTATGCTGTAAAATATGTCTACATCTTTGCAGGGTATTTTTATGAGCAGAATTTTAGCTTTGACTGAAGTAAGGCGAGGATTATATAATTTCACTGTGAAACAAAAAAGATCTTGAAATATTGTGCATTATCGGAATGTTTTTAAAGAAAATAAGATTGCACTTTTGAACCCACTTTTCTGACACTTACATGCCTCTTTTAAGTGCACACGTTTTACAGTAAAACTGCCTGCCCATTCCCATGGCGTGCGCCCTTCTGTACATCCACAGCCAAAGCCCTAAAACCTTTAAAACCTTGTATGACTCTAATGTAAGCTGCTTAATAATTTAATTCTGTTTGGAATCTGGCATGATTGGAATGGATAGGATTATCACATTTGGGACTAATGCCACAAGTTCAGCCGGGGTTAGCCAGAGTAACACGGTAATAAAAGCAAATGGCATCTATGAAGAAAATGATTAAATGTGCTAAAGCAAAAGGGCAAAGGGGGGATTAAAGTAGAAAACCACTTAGTCAATAATTACCCCATACAAGAAAATTGATTTTAAGTGTATGTGGTAAATATGGTGATTTAGCTTTTTCTAATAATTATCTGCACCATTAGCAGCTGTCAAATAACAGTGGCTGTAATAATCCACACTGACTAAATCATATACTATATTTATGATTGCTGTGGCTGTCACGTGTGACGGGCTTCAAATGATCAGATTTAGATGAAAGGGAACCTAAGCCATTAGCTAATGCTAGCCATTTTGGTTAGCAAGCTAAAATAATTTGTGTCTGTAATACAGAGATATTGATACCTTCTAGTTACTTCGAAGAAAAGAAAGATTCACTAATGAAATTCAAAAAGGTGCATGACATTACCAATAGCATTGAGACACCCCTCCAAATGAATGGGCACCAAGGCACAAGACAAGGTCCATAAAGATCTGGATGAGTGAGTTTGGTGTGGAGGAACTTGGCTGGTCTTCACAGAGCCCTGACTTCAGCCGGATAGAACAATGTGCTTCTGGAAGAATGGTCAAAAATTCCCATAAACACACTCCTAAACCTTGAAGAAAGCCTTCTCTGAAGAGTTTAAGCTGTTATTAAAGGGTGACTTTCCATAAGGTTTAGGAGTGTGTTTATGGGAATTTTTGACCATTCTTTCAGATGCGCATTTGTGAGGTCAGGCACTGATGTTGGATCAGAAGACCTGGCTCGCAGTTGCCGCTCTAATTCATCCCAAAGGTGTTCTGTCGGGTTGAGTTCAGGACTCTGTGAAGGCCAGTCAAGTTCCTCCACACCAAACTCGCTCATCCATGTCTTTATGGACCTTGCTTTGTGCATGGGTGCTCATTCATTTAGATGGGTGTCCCAATACTTTTGGCAATATAGCATACTTGGACTACAAACACCAAAACCCTATTAATACCAAGCTGTACAACATTGAATGTTCTTTCTGATAGAGGTCTGACACAAACTGATGGCTCTCAGTATGCACAGATTCATCATGAATGCCCCTTTCAGGGCATTAATGAGATGCCAGGAGCCAGTAGTAAGTTTGTCTGTTTATTTAACAAAAGAATAAAGTAAAGAGCCACGTGCGGAAAAACACATACATAAACTAGAATGCAAAATAGTAAACACTGACATCAAATGTGAAGGTGCAGCGAGGACGGAACCTACGCTTTAAAACATACACTTACACGAGTCAAAGCAGAGATGAATCCAAATACAGAGGGAAGACTGGAGTCGGGGTTAGGAACTCCAGTCCAGGAACACGGATGTGTAGGTCGCAGCGAGGAGTGAGCCTCAGCTGCTCCCTTAAATACTAAACCCAAAAGTAAACCGAACCAAACAGGAAAGGGGACTGTAATTAACGAAATCGAGATCAGCTGTGACAGCGCCAGCCCGGCTTTGACAACTGGAGGTCTGGCCACGACGCTGTCACAACAAAAGCCCTGGACGGCAATAATAACAAAACTGAAATAATAAGAGGGAAAAGGGAAAATACTGAGTAACTCGAGCGCAGATGAAATCAGCGCTCAGATCACCACAGTACCCCCCGTTCAAAGGGCGCATTCCAGGCATCTAACATAACATCCAAGAGCACCCCCCCCCCCCCCCCCCCCCCCAGCCAGAAGGCTACCAGGACCGACTCAGGGAGGGCGGAGGGGGAAACAGGCCAGGCGGGAGATAACCAAAAAAACAAAGAATGTCTACAGCAACACCCAGAGGAGGAAAAAAAACACAAGGAACGGATAACAACATGGATAAAACATAAAATGGCATAGCTTAACACAGAAATGACCCAAAACTAGATACACACTTCAACCAGAGAAATACTCAAGTACAATAGAATGAATAACAAAAAATATATGTAAAGTACAGCCCTGTAAGAAAAACAAGAGAAAACCAAAATACAGGTACACTGCAAAATATATAAGTACCACATAAACACTACAACTAGAAAAAATACTCAAGTGCTACAGAATAGGCAAACAAAAAAATATAGGCATAGTCCACACTATAATCCAGGCAAAGAAAAAAGCATCCCTTCAAAAACACATGGGGAAAAAAAAAAAAAAAAAACAACTTCAGGGACGCCAGCAGGTAGAGAGCGGAATGGAAAAAAAAAAAGGCAGTTCAGGCGGTCTACCCGCATCCAGATTCCACATAATGAAAAGAAAAAAAAAACAGTTTGGGCAGCCTACCCAAGTCCCAGACCCAGGGAAACAGTACCTCAGGCGGCCAGACCAGGTCGCCGAACCAACAAAGCAGTCCTTCGGGCAGCCGACCCAGGACACAGAACCAACAAAACAGTCTTTCAGGCGTCCGATCCGCATCCTTAGACCACCAGGACCGGAGGAGGGAGCTCGGAGGTGGCTTCCCTACTGAAAGGCACAGCGAGGGGAAGCCGACCCGAGTAAGGGAGACTCCAGCGGCGTCCGGTGGAGGAGAATAGGGGAGAAGCCGAGGAACCAGACTGGTGTCAGGCGGAAGGGGATCTGCAGCTCCCTCACCGACCATGAACCGAACCGGCGCAGCACCCTCGGTGGATCCGGACCGGGCCAGTGCAACATCTACGATGGACTCGGATTGGGCCAGCGCAGCACCCACGATGGACCCCGATTGGGCCAGTGCAGCACCTGGGATGACCTCCAAACACGAACCTGGAGCCTCGATGGCAACAACCAGAGCTGACTTATCTCTCGTGACCCTGGGAAAATTCTTGGATAGACAGGGAGAACAGGGGTCAGGATCACCGGCAGCGGCAGAGCCCGGCGAGACGAGCTCAGATGCAGCGGTTGGCTGCACCCGGCTCTTCTCCCCAAGAGACAGGCAAGAATGCTCCAAAACAGAAAGCAGGAAGACAAAATAGAGCACTTGCCTGATCTCGGGCTCCACCGCCATCCAGGACTCCGACGATTCAGGCTCAACGATCTGGAGGTCCATTCCTGGTTCCAACTTGACTGCGGTAGGCTCCACAGCTGGCATGATGATCCTCACAGTCCAGGAACCCCCTGGCACTGAAGCCCACGCCGAGGGCCTGCACAGCGTGATGGCAGGGGATTCGTGACCTGCTGGGGCCGACTGCTCCTCCACGGAGACCCGAGGACGCTTAATCGTCGGCTCAGGCTCCAAACGACAGTCAGGCCTCCTCCTCTGCCCGTGACATGGCTGCAGGACTGGAACCAGGCTCTCCAGGGCTGCAGGCTCCTCCTTCGTCCGATGGTCTACTCCTGGCACCGGGGAACGCTCGGAGAGAAGGGAAGGAGACACAGAGGTTGCAGGTTCAATGTTTATGGCTGCAGCAGGTGGGGGGAGCTCAGACGACTGTGAACCCTGAGCCCCACCCCCAGGAATCAGACAAGGCAATTCATTACACTGAGATTGAGAATGAAAAAACACTTGCCTGTTTTCCCGGGGAATGATGGTGCCTGCTGCAGCGGGCTTGGTTCTCCCCTTTCCCCTAAGGATGGTGACAGAGGGCCCCCCGGGAAGACGAGGAGTTGCCGCTCTCACAGGATCGACGACGGGCGCAGCCAGAGCAGGACTCGCTGGGCTCACAGCAGCTAAAGAGAGTGCCGAGGAGGAGGGAGGAGCAGCTGAGGCAGTCCGGGGACGAGGAGCTGATGGAACAGCGGGGACGATGACCCGGAGGCTGAGGCTGCTGTCTTTCCCTTCCGTCGTGACTCGGGGCAAACAGCTGGCTGGGAGGCGGAGCTCCCATGGCAGCCCGGAACAGGATCCGGATGGGGGTCTTGCAGAGGTTGGAAACAGACAGGACGACGGCGTCTTCCGGCAGAGGGTGAGGCTAGATTCAGATCTGAAAAGCGCTGCTGCTGTGCAGAAACTGAAGCCAGCAGCCCAGCGTACTCAAGATAATTACAGAGTTCGGGATTAGCCTCCACCAGTCTAACTGCCGCCACCACGTTCCTAAGGATTCCGCTGGGATGGGAGGAAGAGCATGCTTCAGCCACGTGGCCCCTGATGAGTTCAGCTTCCCACTGCATCTCTTCACAGGGTGCCCTGGCTGTCCTCTTCCTCTGCTGTGTATGGAGATGGCCCTTTGGTGACGCAGAACTTAGGGCTGGATGGGTGGCAAGAACTTGATCCCGACGCGAGGAGCGGGGATGCCTCACCGTCGGCTCCGACTTCGGCTTCCTGCTGGGACTCTTCACCAGCCCACGGTTCCTCCGCTAAAGTGCCGCGAGTTTGGCCATCCTCTCCATGCCCTCGGCGTGCTCGGCCAGGTGAGGATGGCGCTTTACAGCAGCCTCCGTGAGGTCTAGGTACCACTGCGCATTTACAGAGGTGGCGAACATACGGATGTTGGACAGGAGACCGTCTATTTCCATCAGAGCCTGGATTAGCTCAAACCCTAGGCTCAAAGAATATCTGGTCCTAGGTGCCGCCATGACTCCACTCACACAGGTACCCGGAAAAGGGAAAAACTCAAGCCAAAAAACAAACTTACTGAGGCTGGCACCTCTCTTGGCTGTGATCTACTGTCATGAATGCCCCTTTCAGGGCATTAATGAGGTGCCAGGAGCCAGTAGTAAGTTTGTCTGTTTATTTAACAAAAGAATAAAGTAAAGAGCCACGTGAGGCAAAACACATACATAAACTAGAATGCAAAATAGTAAACACTGACATCAAATGTGAAGGTGCAACGAGGACGGAACCTGCGCTGTAAAACATACACTTACACGAGTCAAAGCAGAGATGAATCCAAATACAGAGGGAAGACTGGAGTTGGGGTTAGGAACTCCAGTCCAGGAACACAGATGTGTAGGTCGCAGCGAGGAGTGAGCCTCAGCTGCTCCCTTAAATACTAAACCCAAAAGTAAACCGAACCAAACAGGAAAGGGGACTGTAATTAACAAAATCGAGATCAGCTGTGACAGCGCCAGCCCGGCTTTGACAACCGGAAGTCTGGCCACGACGCTGTCACAACAAAAGCCCTGGACGGCAATAATAACAAAACTGAAATAATAAGAGGGAAGAGGGAAAATACTGAGTAACCCAAGCGCAGATGGAATCAGTGCTCAGATCACCACAAGATTTCCTCACAAAAACAGGAAAGTACATACTTCTGGATTTATGTGGACAAAGCAGGAAGAGGAAACCTGTTGTGAGATGATTATGACTATCAAGAATTACTGCAGTGACCAAATCACTGAAAAAAGGAAAAGAAATCTCTATTCATGACTTATCTCAAAGCTACATTTAAGGTTAGTCAGCAATGTTGGGCAATGAGGTTTCTATGTTTAATGGCATGCACTTTGTCTTATTTTAACATTGTTGTGGACCTCAGGTGGGAAAAAAACCTGCTACATTGGGCTGCACGGTGGCGCAGTGGTTTAGCACTGTGGCAGCACAGTTTTACCCTCGGCCGGGGGACCACGGGGATCATGAGATCGTGGGTTCGATCCCAGCCCCCGACCAACAGTGAGCTGTGTGGAGTTTGCATGTTCTCCCCGTGTTGCGCGGGTTTACTCCGGGATTTCTCCGGTTTCCTCCCGCATACCAAAACATGTAGGTTTAGGGCGCTCGCGCACGCAGCGACCAGCAGCCGGTGGCTTGTCACCAGACTGCAAACCATGTCTACCTACGGGTACAAATAAGTAAAAAAAAAAAAAAAAAAAAAAAAAAAAAAAAAAAAAAATTATTGAAGCTAATGAGGTTCTTAATAAACAAAGTGTAGTACCACTTGCGATGTTTCGGGTGCTTGATCAGGACAAGTTATGTGTAGTACCTTCAATGTTTTGAAACAGCCCTCAAGTGGCTGTCCAACCACAGGTTTTCAGCACTTCTGTGTTGGTTTACTTTTTCAGCCCAAGAACATTGACTATTTGGCCAATCATACAGTGCGTATCTCTAGATAAATATCGGCATATCAACATCAGACCTAGTTGAGTTTTGCTGAGAAAATTGTTTCAAAGAAGCAAAGAAGCAGAGCTCAAATAAATGTACTGTAGTTTGCCTTAAATCTCCCATAACTCTGATTATGGCCTCTTTCACTTTTCTGTTGGTGGTCTTGGCTGCTGCTATGCCCAAGCTTCAGCTCATATTTTACCACCTTTCAGCTTCCCTTCTCATGCATCACCATTTTTTTCCCTCCCCCACTTCTCAGTGCTCACTTTTGGGCCCAGCGACCGTAGCACAAGGAGTCACTCAGCTGCTCATGAGAGCAGCCATTGACTTCAGTTTGACTCCTCGCTCTGAGAGGGGTAGACGGGGTGGAGCCAGCCGTCCTGAAAAACCATTTGCCAGTCGTGAACGGGCAGCCTGGTCTATGTTACCACGCAACTGCAAAAAGCACACTCAGGCATAATATTTACACTGTTACATTATTTTCCTCATGCGCCTCCAAGACAGAGAATCAAGAAGTGTATACTGTAAAACAGAGAGAGGAAGGAGGTGGGAGGGAGGTGATTCTCAGCCTTCAAATATATACGTTCTGTGAATGGCTGGACGGCTTCCAAATTGTGTGGGGTTAAATGTTTGTGAAAACACGTGGCCTTCTCTGGGTCGGCACATTTTCCTAGACTGGTGATGTTAAGTGTTCCACAGTGAAAAGCCTCCTTGTTGACATCACTCACTGCCGTCGTTAGTAATTCTGACCTCTCATGGAGGAGTTCACGCTGCTCTCGTCTTGTCGCAGTGAGCGCAGGGTCCATGTCCGCCGCACACGTTTCTACTTAAACTATGGAGGTCGTTCTTTGTGGCCCGTGGAAGCTCTGTCTATTGATGCGTAGCAGGTTCTCTAATCTCGCCTCGCTCACTCACTCCTCCTCCTCCCGAGTGGCTTCTGAATCCATCATGTTAGTGTCTGTCTGCTGCCATCCAGCCACACCTGGTTTGAATTATTTCACAAAAATTCACCACTCCACTCTCTCACTTTCTCCCTTTCTCTCTCTCTCACACACACTGAGGGTGATTGCTCGAGTGGCACAGTGGAACCAAATTTTGAGGTGAAAAAAAATCTGTCTGCCCTTCTCTGCAGCCAGGGAGAAGAAAATGGTTTCAGTAAACTATTCTGCACTCGCTAATAAAAATGATACATTAGTATTTCAAGCCGTTATTTAGTCTTTTATAAAATTTATTTAGATCTTTCTAATAACATTGGGATTACTTTTACTCTGGCTTTTTTGTGGGGTCTCTAATGGGGCCAGAGATGAATAAATAAAGATTTGCTTAGCTTAAACTAACCCTGAGCTTTCTTTCTTTTTGCTAATATGTTGGTTAACACTAGTATGCCTGGCTATTTGCAGCAAAATACTTCATTTCATTTCATCAAACTACTGCAGTACTTTGTGGTTGTGATACTGTATCGATTCAGTGGTACTTTTTAAGATTATTAAGATTTATTGATAAATGTTCCAAACACAAATTAACCTATTTAGGTACCAGAGTAATAAAAGACTGTTGACTTTTCAGTCCACTAGATGGGGCTAATTGCTCACTGTCTAGTTAGGTCAGCACAGTAAAGGAGTGACTCATGAGATGTAAGGAAAATTAACACAGTTGGTTAATATAACACAGTAAAATTAACTGTGCTGTATAATAATCAACCAGATCCTGTAATTTCAATAACTTTGAATGTAAAAACAACAAATTAGTATGTTCAAGATACCCAACTTTGTGTATAACACGGACTGCCTTTTTGTAATATTAGCAATGAATTAAGTGTACTTTTATAATTCTTTCCCCAGACCTCTATACAATAGGTCAAGTATGGAAGTACTAATGAGCAATACAAGATATGAAGCGATTTGTAATCTAGGACTTGCTTAATTTATTTTTAACTGCAATATTTTGGGCACTTTGTTTTGTATGTATCTGATGTGTGGTTTCCAACTAATTTTATTATCTAGTATTACATCCAAAAATTTGATCTCCTTAACATTTTCAATAATTACATTATCTATATTAATATGTATATCTTTATTATTTTTACAGTTACCAAATATCATTACCTTAGTTTTATCTATATTTAGTGATAATTTATTATTATCCATCCATTTTCTTAAGCTTATTTAATTAATAATTTAATAGGGCGGTGCAGTGGAACAGTGGTTAGCACTGCGGCAGCACAGCAACTCACCCTTGGCCGGGGGATCCTGGGTCAATCCCAGCCCCTGACCAACAGTGATCTGTGTGGAGTTTGCATGTTCTCCCCGTGTCTGCGTGGGTTTACTCCAGGATTTCTCCGGTTTCCTCCCACAGGCCAAAAACATGCAGGTTAGGTTAATTGGAGACTCTAAAGTGGCCCTACGTGTGAATGTGTGTGAATGGTGAAGGGATAGCGCCATACCGGGGCTGCTTCATCCGTCCAGTGGACGGCAGTGGCTCAGGAGGTAGAGCAGGTCATCTAATAACCACATGGTTGGCGGTTCGAATTCCGCTCTCCCCATATATCCTGCCGTTGTGTCCCTGGGCAAGACACTTCACCACCAATTGCTCCTGGTGGGACTGGAAGCACCATGTTAGGCAGCATGCCACCATCACTGTGCGAATGTGTGCGTGAATGGGTGGATGGCAGGATCTGTAAAGTGCTTTGGTCATCAAGAGATGAGAATAAAAGCGCTATATAAGTGAACACCGATCCAGGTGGATGTCCTGAATTTCCCCTCTGGGGATCAATAAAGTACTCAAATCAATCAATTCATTATTTAGAATATGGATTAGTTCCTTATAATTATTTCCAGAATAAAATATATCAGTATCACCAGCAAATAATATTATTTTTAATAATTTAGAAACTTGGAATATATCATTTATATATGTTAAATAATTTGGGGCCCAATACTGACCCCTGGGGGTCCCCACAGGCAATTCCCATACATCCAGACAGATATTCTCCCATCTTCACGAGCTGTTGTGTCTCAGATAAATAACTTGTAATCCAATTCAGTGCCATTCCCCTAATACCATACAATTGCAGTTTATCAAGAAGTATTGAATGATTTATTGTATCAAATGCTTTTCTAAAATCTATAAATACACCAATTGCATATTTTCCTTGATCTAATGCATTTATTATTTCCTCTGTTGGTTCCATTGTTGCTAATGATGTTGTACTCTTTGCTCTAAATCTGTACTGATTCTGATTAAGCAGATCATGTTTATTTAAAATGTTTTCTAATCTGTTGTTGAAAAGTTTTTCCAGAATCTTTGAAAATTGTGGGAGGAGTGATACTGGTCTGGGGCCACTTTAGATTCTCCAGTTAACCCAACTTGCATGTTTTTGGTATATGGGAGAAAACCAGAGCACCCAGAGTAAACCCACGCAAGCATGGGGAGAACGTGCAAACTCCACACAGATAGGCCCTGCTGGCTGGTGGATTTCAACCCACGGCGTTCCTCCTGTAAGGCAGTAGTGCTAACCACTAACCCACCATGCTGCCCCTAGAAACATAAATCAGGCTTTGCTCTGCACAAAGAAGTCTTTTGCTTACTAACTGACCAGCTCCGTGATGCTTTATACAAATAGATTTTAATGGATAAATTAGAGCTGACACTATAGAGGACATAAATCCAAATTTGTATAAACTGAAGAATATATTTGTGGCGCCTCTTCCCCAACTTTGTGATTGGGTGGTGTAATTTGTTTCACGCTTTTACTGCAAACGTTCTTGTGGTTGCTTCTCTTTTTAATTTCTCTTTCTCTTCTTGCATTAAGAGCAGATAATAATAAAAACAGCCTTTCTAATTTGTATTTTAGGCTCCAAATCAGGTTACAGATTGTTACAAATATAATGAGAGTTTACTAAATAAGTGACGGAGAGTTGTTTGTTTGGATATATGTTCTTAATTTTTCCTCTTTCTCTTGTCTGTTTTCTCTTTAGCTGAGACACAGTCAGTGGAGTCTGGTCATGGAGAGTGCCGTGCCCTCGGACCGGGGAAATTACACCTGTGTCGTGCAGAACAAGTATGGCTCCATCAGCCACACGTACCAGTTGGACGTGCTAGGTAAGCCACATGGAAACATTTTACCTATTTAATACTGCACACATATTTTCTACTGCATATTATTCTCACACATGAATTTAGCTAATGGTTCTATGTTTTATTTTTATTATTTTTTTTTTCCTTTTCAGAGCGTTCACCTCACCGACCAATTCTGCAGGCAGGCCTGCCAGCTAATCAGACAGTGGTAGTGGGAAGCAACGTTGAGTTTCACTGTAAGGTCTTCAGCGACGCCCAGCCACACATCCAATGGCTCAAACACCTTGAGATCAATGGGAGTAGCTACGGCCCCGACGGCCACCCCTACGTCAGTGTCCTAAAGGTGTGTGCGTGTGTGTGTGTGCACTTCACATTTCTAATGAGTCCAGGTCTCAGTGCCTGGAGTTAGATCTCAGCCTGTGGTAATTGTGCTCATAATTAATCTCCCCTAATAGTCTTGTTTAATGAGCTTTTACAGTAGGTGGTCCTGCAAGGCCCACGGGCTCTTTTCACAGCAGCGTTTAAGTGAAGAGCTCATTTCTCAAGCACTATGCCTTCATTATTATGGGGAAAAAAAACTCACCTGCACTTTGCAGAATACTGTAACATGGAGAAATGTACACTTATAAGCCTAATAATAATAGACCTGCTAATCATTTTCTACTCATGCCTGCACTACTCCAATTTATTCTAGTGCTGGCATTAACAGTGATCACCAACTTTTGGAGGCAGAATAATTTCTATAGAATTAAGTGATAATTGCTGTTCTTTGAAGGTGTTCTAGCTTTTTTGCTAGATTGTGGAAGTGGAATTATACAAAACACTCAGTTTACTGTATGTCGTAAATGCCCAGGCAGGGGTGGAATGAAGACCCAATTGCAGGAGCTGTGAGTTTGAAAAGTTGAATTAAAACACAAAAATCCAAACAAGAGACAAAACTTACAGGCAGATGTAGCCAGGGGAAAGGCGTGTGGAAACGCTGGTGCAGACGTGGGTCTCACATCTGGAGACGTGGAGCACGCAGGATAATGCAGAGAATTAAACGTGGAATACACGCTGGGTAACAGGGAGAAATAAGATGGGGAACTCCCATCTGAAAACAGAGAAGGACGCTGTGCCGAACTGCGGCACAGCGTCCTTAAATAGAACAAAAGGAAATGATTACAACTGATGACAGGTGTTGGTGATGAGCGAGGATAATCAAACCAAAAATAATGACAGCTGTGACAGCCCGTAAACTTGAACCAAAAGAGGAAGTAAACATAGGCGGCTGTCAAAATAAAAGTACAGACCGGAATGAATACTGAATCCTGATACAGAAGATGAAGAGAAAATATACAAAGAATACTGACAACCCACCAAGGCCAGGACGAGATAAACATAGATAATGATAATGAATATAACACTTCCAGGAATAAACTAAAGGTGAAGATGGCGAAGGCTCATAACCTAGTACAGGAAGATAACATTAAAGGTGGATTCACAGTACAACGTTTGGACCGACTTTTACTGATGTTTTGGCAAACGTTAATGATTGCTGGTGTTCGTTGGCAAACGCTAGCAAAAATTGTATTCTTTGAAAATTTTCAGCCTGCTGAAAATTTACCGACGTTTGGAAATACATGTTGGTGAACATTGTGCTCATTTTGTAAATGTTTCTCAGTGCTGAGCTAAGTTATGCAGCATTTGCCAAAGTCAGCCTAAGTTAAAGCTGGGTTCACTCTATAGCGTTTTCACTGACTTTTACAGACGTTTTGAAAAATCAGAGAAATACTCAATGCACCTCAGCTGACATCAGCGTCAGGTGACACTCATATAAAGATCAGTGTTTGTGGAGGCTTCCTGCCATTCTGGACTTGCTTCTGGAGTGAACACATCTCCCTTGGGTGCATATGTTTCAGTATTTATTTTCATTTTATATTCCTATGTAGTTACTTCTGCATACCCTTTTTCCCTGTTCATTCATTCATGTAAAAAAATAATAAAATAATGCTATGGACTCCAACACTAAGTCCACAATTAAAATGTGAATGTGGATGGAACTAAAAAAAAAAAATATTAATGAATCATCATATAAATAAAATAACGGGTGATTATATTAATGAAACATCATATAAATAAAATGACTGGTGATTATATTTTGACTGTTACACCTCTCTCCATTAAAATAACATAAAATCCCATTAAATGTCATTTACGTTTTGACACCACATCAGCGTTGTTTGATTCCCACAATGGAAATGAACCAATAAATCCTAGAGAATGATTATACATGGAGCAGAAAAGTAAGAACAGTAAATTTCTCAATGAGGAGATTTTTTTTTTTCTTTTGGGCTGTCACATTTTTGGGAGATTACACACACACACACACACACACACACACACACACACACACACACACACACACACACATACTGTATATACTGTATACTGTATACATAAAATCTCCCAAAAATGTGACAGCCCAAAAGAAAAAAAAAAATCTCCTCATTGAGAAATTTACTGTATGTATATATTGTGGAAATGTGAAAATGACGAGGCAGAGTTTATCTCACGAGTCAGGTTTATTCACATCTTCCAACATCAGCAAAGCAGAAAGGGGAAAAAACACAGACATTCGTCCTTTATATATCCAGGACCTTCAAAGCTCACAGTCACATTGCATTTAATCACAAGTAGCAATGCATCTTTCCTTAAATCCTATCACATGCTCCTCATAGTCTCTGGAAGACCAGGAAATCCCCCAAGGCCGTCTCTTGCATACCAAAGACTAAATTTTCACATCCTCCTGTTATCTCACAGGAGGCCCAGTCCTTTGTTCTACTCTGAGATGTGAAGCTTAAAGTGATACATATGTGGCCCACATGACCCCCCCCCCAAACATCTAAGATGGAACAACAGAATAACAGTCTGCATGTCATGATAAAATCATTACACATTAACCCACGTGCTGCTTGGGCCTCAGTCTCCTCCCGTATCTGCTGTAAGCGGGCTTCGCCACTTCTGCGGCGCCATCCTGCTGGGGGGCTGCTGTCTGGGGGTGAGAACTGTTTGTCACTCCCTGTGGGTGTTCTGGGGAATGTCCCCGAGGGGGTCTGCTGCGCCGAGGAACCCTGGCCAACAGAACATCCTCGTCCGCCACCACAAAGGCGGGTTTGAGCCTGTTTATGCCAATCTTTTCCTTCCTGCCCTCCAAATCTAGCAAAAAATGCTTGTCCCCTGTTTCCAGCACTCTAAATGGTCCATCATAAGGTGGTCACAGCGGTGGGCGATGGGCATCGTGTCTGACAAAAACAAACTCCGCATTTTTCAAAGCCTTAGGCACAAAAACGCGTGGAAAACTGTGGTGAACGGGGCCAGGCAGCGTGCCCGATTCCGTGCCACGCTGCAACCGCTGAGATGGGGAGCTATCTGGCGCAGGATTATCTGGGAGAAACGCCCCTGGTAGCCGAAGTGGCTGTGCAAAAACTAGCTCAGCCGGGGAGGCTTCTAAGTCCTCTTTAGGTGCAGAACGCAACCCCAATAAAACCCACGGTAGCCTGTCCACCCAATTTGCATCCGTCAGCGACGCTCTGAGAGCCGCTTTCAATGACCTATGAAAACGTTTGCATAACCCATTAGCCTGCGGATTGTACGCGGTTGTGCGGTGGATCGTTACCCCCAGGCTGCGGGCCATTGCTGACCAAAGTTCGGAAACAAATTGAGGACCTCTGTCGGACGTAATGTCCAACGGGACTCCAAAGCGTGCTACCCATGCTGTTAAAAACGCCCGCGCCACCTCCTCGGCTGTGGTTGACGCCAGTGGGACCACTTCCGGCCAGCGCATGGTGCGGTCCACCATTGTCAGAAGGTGTGTGCACCCCTGTGACGGCGGGAGGGGGCCTACGAGGTCCACGTGAACATGATCGAACCTCTTAGCCGGGATGTGAAACGGCTCCAAGGGAGCTCTCGTGTGTCTGTGTACCTTGGCTCGTTGACAAGCCATGCAGGCTGCTGCCCACTCCTTAACTTGTTTGCGCAGGCTCGGCCATACAAATTTCCCTCCTACCATTTTGACCGACATGCGCACTCCCAGGTGCGCCAGAGAATGAATCGAGTCAAAAACGCGGCAGCGCCACGCGGCCGGTACCACAGGACGCGGTCGCCCAGTGGAGACATCGCAGATTAGGGGGGGCATGCCGTCTTGCAGCACCCTGTTCTCCAGCCTTAACCCTGTTGGTCCAGACTGGAGCGCGCGCACATCCGCGTCACTAACCTGATCCGCGGCCATGGCTGCATAATCTATCCCTACGCGGACTGGGGCCGCCACGGCACGCGAGAGACAGTCTGCCACTACATTCAGTTTACCCGCCACATGCTGAATATCGGTAGTAAACTCTGAGATGGCAGCCAGCTGTCTTTGCTGCCGGCCCGACCACGGTTCTGAAACCTTGGCCATCGCGAATGTCAGCGGCTTGTGGTCAACGAACGCGGTGAAACGGCGTCCCTCCAGCCAGAACTGGAAGTGGCGAATGGCCAAGTGGAGAGCTAACAACTCCCTGTTGAATGCGCTGTATTTTCGTTCACTATCGCGCAAAGTCCTGCTAAAAAAGGCGAGCGGCTGCCAAGCCCCTGCTACATGCTGCTCCACGACCACCCCTATGGCCACATCCGGCGCGTCAGTAGTGAACGCTATGCGGGCCGTTGGGTCTGGATGTGCTAACAACGCAGCGTTTGCCAGGGCTGTTCTGACCTCCAAGAATGCTCGCTCTCGCTCCGGAGACCATTCGATCTTATTTGTGGGTTTTTGTTTTTTGAGTGCGGAATACAATGGTTGCATGAGCTGCGCTGTGCGGGGGAGGAAACGGTTATAAAAATTCACCATTCCCAAAAACTCCTGTAACACCCTGACCGTTTGTGGCTGGGGAAAATTTGCTACCGCGCGCACTTTGTCAGGCAGCGGAACCACTCCTTCTGGAGAGGCGCGATGTCCCAAAAAATCAATCTGCGTCACCCCGAACTGACACTTCGCTGGGTTGATTATTAAACTGTGCTCTCCCAACCTCCGGAAAACTGCCTTGAGGTGGTTTTCGTGTTCGTCTTCGGACGGGCTGGCTACTAAGATGTCGTCCAGGTAGATGAATACGAAGGGGAGATCGCGCAACACCGCGTCCATCATGCGTTGGAACGTCTGCGCAGTGCCTTTAAGCTCAAATGGCATGCGCAAACACTCGAATAGACCGAACGGAGTTATTACCGCTGTTTTGGGTATGTCCTCAGCGCGCTCTGGGCCTTGGTAGTAACCGCGGACCAAGTCTTAGAAAAAACGCGCGCCCCCGCCAAATGAACGGAAAAATCTTGGCTATGCGGGATTGGGTAGCGGTCATGCACTGTGGCGTTGTTCAACCTGCGGAAATCTCCGCAAGGTCGCCACGAGCCGTCAGCTTTCGGGACCATGTGAAGTGGGGAAGCCCATGGGCTGTTCAAACGCCTGATGATGCCCAACCTTTCCAGGTTGGCGAACTCCTCGCGCGCTATGGTCAGTTTAGCTGAATCCAAGCGCCGAGCTTTTGCAAAAACGGGCGGTCCGGTGGTAGTAATAAAATGTTCCACTCCGTGTTTAGCGACGGCTGCTGAAAATGTGGGAACCGTGAGTGCTGGGAACTGAGTGAGCAGTGTGTGGAACTTACCGCTTGCAGTTGTGACGTTGGCTTGTGCTGTTGGCGGGGTCACTCGGGCTGTACAGGGAATAGAATAAAAAGAAAGTGCATTAGCCAGGCGCCTGTTAGCAAGATCAACTAACAAACCATGTGAGCACAGAAAATCAGCCCCCAACATATTGAAATTCACTGCAGCTATGACAAAAGTCCACTCAAATGTATGGCCGTGTAGGGACAGAAGCAGAGTCCTCTCACCAAAGGTCTTAATCTCCGAGCCGTTCGCTGCTGACGCGCCGGAACCTCTGGGAACCGCCAGCCGGTCAGTGGAGGAAGGCGTGATGAAACTCACTTGGGAGCCTGTGTCCACGAGGAATTGCCTCCCCGAGCACGCATCCATCAAGTAGAGCAGCTTGTTCTCCTTCCCGAGGGCCGCAGCTGCTACCGACCCCCGGTCTTGGCGTTTCCCGAGCACTTGAACTGGCACGGTGGTATACATTTGCGTGCCTTCTCTGCAAAGCGGCGATGGCAGAAACAGAGGGTGTCTCCTTCGCGATCCTTGGCCCCCGCCGCCGCCGTCGTCGGTGGATCTGCTACCGCCGTCTCTGGCCCCCCGCCATCTCCGGCTGTCGCGCCGAACTCCGTCGCTGCCACGGTGGCCGCGCGCTGTTTGCTGGCGTTGAGAATCCGGTGCGCCTCCTGGGCCAGCGCGCGGAAGTCCCGCTGGTCCAACAACGGCGAACTGGCCAGGGTCGCTCTCGTGGCCAACGGTAGGGTCCTGAGGAAAATGTGGGTGAAGAGGAAGTCGTTGCCGTCTGAGCCTCTCAACCTCAGCATGTTCTCCATCAGGTCAATGGGCGTGCCATCTCCCAAGTCGTTCAGAGCCAGGAGCCTCTCCGCTCTCTCCTCGACTGAGAGGAGAGAAGATGTGAATAAACCCGACTCGTGAGATAAACTCTGCCTCGTCATTTTCACATTTCCACACTGGTGACCCTAAGACGTATCATGGATGAAAGAAATTCCCCCGGGCCAGCCGAGTCAGGAGCTCCCAGCCAAGCGTATGCCGCTACCGTCCAGCTACCGGACTTTTGGCAAGACAACCCACGCTCCTGGTTCCACTTGGTCGAAGCACAGTTCGCCCTCCGGGGGATAACGGTAGATGACAAAGTTCTACCATGTGATCGCAAAGCTCGACAACCGCACGGCTCGGCATGTGCAGAGCTTATTGGAGCGGCCACCTGCCAATGACAAACACGGCGGGTTGAAGGCTGCGCTTATCCAGCGTTATCTCTGAGATTATATCTGAGAGTATTTGGTCACCTACAAACAAGCAAGATTTCTGGCTCTCACAGACTTGTAACTTCTTCTTTAAGAGGCTCCTCTGTCCTCCACTCGTTACCTGTATTAATGGCACCTGTTTGAACTCGTTATCAGTATAAAAGACACCTATCCACAACCTCAAACAGTCAGACTCCAAACTCCACTATGGCCAAGACCAAAGAGCTGTCAAAGGACACCAGAAACAAAATTGTAGACCTGCACCAGGCTGGGAAGACTGAATCTGCAATAGGTAATCAGCTTGGTGTGAAGAAATCAACTGTGGGAGCAATTATTAGAAAAAGGAAGACATACAAGACCACTGATAATCTCCCTCAATCTGGGGCTCCACGCAAGATCTCACCCCGTGGGGTCAAAATTATCACGAGAACGGTGAGCAAAAATCCCAGAGCCACACGGGGGGACCTAGTGAATGACCTGCAGAGAGCTGGGACCAAAGTAACAAAGGCTGCCATCAGTAACACACTACGCCGCCAGGGACTCAAATCCTGCAGTGCCAGACGTGTCCCCCTGCTTAAGCCAGTACATGTCCAGGCCCGTCTGAAGTTTGCTAGAGAGCATTTGGATGATCCAGAAGAGGATTGGGAGAATGTCATATGGTCAGATGAAACCAAAATAGAACTTTTTGGTAAAAACTCAACTTGTCGTGTTTGGAGGAGAAAGAACACCATACCTACTGTGAAGCATGGGGGTGGAAACATCATGCTTTGGGGCTGTTTTTCTGCAAAGGGACCAGGATGACTGATCCTTGTAAAGGAAAGAATGAATGGGGCCATGTATCGTTAGATTTTGAGTGAAAACCTCCTTCCATCAGCAAGGGCATTGAAGATGAAACCTGGCTGGGTCTTTCAGTGTGACAATGATCCCAAACACACCGCCCGGGCAACGAAGGAGTGGCTTCGTAAGAAGCATTTCAAGGTCCTGGAGTGGCCTATCCAGTCTCCAGATCTCAACCCCATAGAAAATCTTTGGAGGGAGTTGAAAGTCCGTGTTGCCCAGTGACAGCCCCAAAACATCACTGCTCTAGAGGAGATCTGCATGGAGGAATGGGCCAAAATACCAGCAACAGTGTGTGAAAACCTTGTGAAGACTTACAGAAAACGTTTGACTGCTGTCATTGCCAACAAAGGGTATATAACAAAGTACTGAGATGAACTTTTGTTATTGACCAAATACTTATTTTACCGAGGAATTTACCAATTAATTCATTAAAAATCCTTCAATGTGATTTTCTGGATTTTTTTTTCTCATTTTGTCTCTCATAGTTGAGGTATACCTTTGATGAAAATTGGAGACCTCTCTCATCTTTTAAGTGGGAGAACTTGCACAATTGGTGGCTGACTAAATACTTTTTTGCCCCACTGTATCTGAACTGAGTTTTGATGTAAAAACATCTGTTTTCACCAGCATTTCAGTCAACGTTTGCCAATGGAGCTTAACCTAGGCTGATTTAGGTAAACTCTGCATAACAGCCCAGCGCTCAGGAACTATTGTTATTACAAATTGAGCACAGTTTTCATCAACGTTTATTTCCAAACGTCGGCAAATTTTCAGCATGCTGAAAATTCTCAACAAATACAACTTTTGCCAGTGTTTGTCACCAAACACCAACTATCATTAACTTTTATCAACTTTTGCCAGCAGACTTGCCTATGGGAAAAAATGGATCTAGTACCTGAAATACACAAAAGAAAATTGTAAATTTTATTTCATATATGTCTGCTTGTTTGTGATTTTCTTTTTTGTTTTATTTTTTTTGTTTTTTTGTTTTTTATGTGAAAAATGAAAATGCTAAATAAAAAGTCTCAAAACTTTTGCCAGCAGAGCCAGACATTTGCCAAAACGTTAGTAAAAGTTGATCCAAACGTTGTAGTGGGAATCTACCCAAAAAAGCAGGTCCAGGATGGCAGGAAGCCTCCACAAACGCTGATCTTTATGAGCATTGCCTGGCACTGATGTCAGCTGAACTGAGTATTCCTTTGCTTAAGTTAACCTAAGTTGGGAACTGCTACACATACATTAGCCTAAGTTGGCAAAAGTTTGACAACGCCGAATGCAACGCTGGAAAATGCTAGCAGAAGTTCGTAAAAGATGGTGTGTGCTCACAAACGTAATTTCACCAACGTTTGGACTGATTTCTCTGACTTTTCAAAACGTCAGTAAAAGTTGGTCCAAATGTTATAGTGTGAACTCAGCTTAAGCTATGAAACAAGACGGCCATAGACACACAATGATAATGACCGAGACTATAATGGAAAAACTAAGATTATAATAACAGGAAATTAGGACAACTTTAGGAAAATTGTGCAAGTTCTCCCACTTAAAAGATGAGAGAGGTCTCCAATTTTCATCATAGGTATACCTCAACTATGAGAGACAAAATGAGAATGAAATGAAATTAGGACGTCTACAGGAAAAGATGTCTGCGCCGGGCACGCAGCATTCTTAGGGACTCCAACCATCCTGCTCATGGACTGTTCCAGCTTCTCCCCTCCAGAAGACGTTTCAGAAGACTTCGGACTAGAACCAGCAGGTTTAGGAACAGTTTCTTTCCAACAGCCGTCACGTTATGGGCTGCACGGTGGCGCAGTGGTTAGCACTGCGGCAGCACAGTTTACCCTTGGCCGGGGGATTGTGGGGATCGTGGGATCGTGGGTTCGATCCCAGCCCCCGACCAACAGTGATCTGTGTGGAGTTTGCATGTTCTCCCCGTGTTGCGTGGGTTTACTCCGGGATTTCTCCGGTTTCCTCCCACATGCCAAAAACATGCATGTTAGGTTAATTGGCTGTTCTAAATTGTCCCTAGATATTTGTTTCCTATAGGCCCTTAGAATAGAGGGTTAGTATTAATGAAAGCGCTTTGAGTGGTCTTTGTGACTAGAAAAGCGCTATATAAGTGCAGGTTAGTTAGTTAGTTAGTTATTGAACTTAGTTCCCCGCTGACTCTCTTACCATCATCTTTTACCATCCTCACCTGTACATAACTGCATAACTACATAACTACATCTAACTTATTGCACATTATTTGCACGTAACAGTACTCTTAACTTTCTGCACTGCTGCATATATTTGCATATATTTGCTTAAATTGCACATACTGTTAATTACCGTATATACTGCACTGCTGTCCTTTGCACTTCTGATTGGATGCTAAACTGTGTTTCGTTACCTTGTATTCATACATGTGTAATGACAATAAAGTTGAATCTAATCTAATCTAATCTAAACAGGAGCTCAAATATAAAATCAAGACAAATGGCAACTCATAAACAAAATGCAAACAAAACCATATTCAAATATAAAATAAAGCAGATATGAGGAAAGTATGGAAAATAATCTAAAATAACTGAAAGCGTGAGCACTGTGCTCCTACCGTGTTCTGCATGATGACACTGTAGGTACATAATCTAGGAGTTCATCTGCTTCGCTGCTGTAGGTACTGTTAAGTTTTTGTTTTTGTTTGCTTGTTTTGGGGGGTTTTGTAGCTGTTGTGTTAAAGGTCCCATTCACTGCCCTTTGCCCACATGCTGACAGCTCCTATGGGTCTTGATGAAGTGTTTATTTTGGTCAGATTTTATGTAATTATTTAATTATTGCGGCATAATCTTTGGCAGCATTTTGGGCTGCACGGTGGCGCAGTGGTTTAGCACTGTGGCAGCACAGTTTTACCCTCGGCCGGGGGATCGCGGGGATCATGAGATCGTGGGTTCGATCCCAGCCCCCGACCAACAGTGAGCTGTGTGGAGTTTGCATGTTCTCCCCGTGTTGCGCGGGTTTACTCCGGGATTTCTCTGGTTTCCTCCCGCATACCAAAAACATGTAGGTTTAGGGCGCTCGCGCACGCAGCGACCAGCAGCCGGTGGCTTGTCACCAGACTGCAAACCAAGTCTACCTACGGGTACAAATAAGTAACAAAAAAAAAAAAAAAAAAATTTCTCAGAACAGTTCCTTTCAGTGCACATCCCTTTAAATACTCAAGAACCGCAGTTAACGCCACCCTCCCTCTTATGTCTATTGGGCAGTATGGTGGTTTAATGGTTAGCACCACTGCCTCACAAGTAAGAAGGTCATGGGTCAGAACCACCAGCCACCAGGGTCTGTCTGTGTGGAGTTGCATGTTGTCTCCATGCTTGCGTGGGTTTACCCCAGGTGCTCCAGTTTCCTCCCACATTCCAAAGACATGCAAGCTAGATTAATTGGAGACTCTAAAAAGTGGCTCTAGGTGTGCATGCATGTGCGTGTGTGTGTGAATGCTGAAGGGATTGACACTGCACGATGGCTACCTCTTCCAGGCGGATGCCCTTGAATTTCCCTCTGGGATTAATAAAGTATACGAATACAAATTAATAATATTAGCTTGCTAGCTCCTAGCTCTAATAGCAAGCCTGAGTCAATTAATGATCATTTGTCTTAAAGAATAAATGAAGTAACGCATCATTGGTGAACAGGGATGTGTGGTTTCAGGTGTCGATAGAATATGGCCTGTCCCTGGAGTACAATAAGCACAGAATCATACGTAAATGATTGAATGGCAGCCCAAGGTGGCTAACTGACACTAGCTAGCTGCTAAAATATAGCATCTAAGAGGAATGTATATGGTTAAGTATATGGTATTTCTGATAGAACTTTTAGCGTTTTTACAAATCATATCAGGTCTGAAACGGTAGAGCTGTCATGTGGGGTTCCTCAGGGTTCCATTTTAGGGCCTGTTCTGTTCCTTTTATACATGCTTCCTTTAGGACAGATAATTCGACCGCTCAGTGATGTATCGTATAATTTCTATGCTGACAATATCCAGCTATACTGCTCTTTTAAGCCCCCTGAGCTCCATAAGCTCACTTTCTTAAGATAAGAAAAGCCTTTATTAGTCCCACAATTGGGAAATTCCAGAACATCCTTCCTTAACACACTGCCTAACTGCCATAAAGCAGTGGTTAAGTGACAACTATTTGTCACTAAATTCAGAAAAAACTGAAACTCTAATTATTGCACCCGACAATATTATCCCACAGATCAGACAAAAGATTGGTGTTCTTTCCTCTTCTGTGCAGTCAAGTCTCAGAAGCTTGGGCGTGGCCCTGAATACGTCCATGTCACTGAAGACTGTCTGCCAGAAACTTACTAAAAGCTGTTATTTTCACCTGAGAAATGTTTCCAAACTTAAATCAGTTGTTTCTAAGAATAATATGGAAATAATTATTCTTGCTTTTATTGCAACACGTTTGGACTATTGCAACAGTCTTTTATTAAATAAAAGAGAGCTTGACCGTCTCTAAGTTGTTCAAAACTCTGCTGCAAGGCTTTTAACTCACACCAGTAGAAGAGCACACATTACTCCGGTTTTATCTTCTCTTCACTGGTTGCCAGTTCATTTTAGAGTTAATTTTAAAATCTTAGTTCTTACTTTTAGAGCCTTACACGGTCAAGCTCCCTCATACAGCTGGGATCTGATTGTCCCTCACATCCCTGCACGAAACCTGTCATCAAATTTGATGCACCTGAAGGTTCCGCACACATTTTAAAACCAGAGGTGATCGATCGTTTCAGTCTGTTGCACCAAGACTGCGGAATGAACTCCCACTTTCTTTACGTTGTTTAAATTGTGTCGATTCCTTTAAAAAACTGCTGAAGACTCAGCTTTTCCAACAGGCTTTTAGTTAGACACAGTTTGACATTAGCAGGTTCATCATTTATGTTAATTAAATAATGAGATTAATTATGAGATTGAGCATTGAACTTCTACTCTTCTGAATGCATTCCTTTAAAGTTTGATCGTATCACTTCTTGTAGTCTTTGCTCATTGAAAATGTTAACGATAGACAACAACTGGCTTCAAAATCAGTTCAACTTCAGAAGAAAATGTCAGAAAAACACTGGTAAATTATGTAGAAATCCCTGAGAAAAGCACCAGTCCACTTTAAAGGTCTTCATTACGGGCATTTAAGGTAAAACTTTCCTCTTGTGACCTAATTTCTTTAGTTGGCTGAACTGTTTCAATATTGTATCAAGAACTTTTCATCACCGGTCTTGCATCTTCAGAAGCTCCTCATGGATTTATCATTAATATCCTTAGATGTGTTTATGGTTTGTTTGGTCTTAAGAGGATTTTTCAACACAACGTACTCCCTGTTAATGCAGCAGGAAAGATGTCAGGTAGTCGTCCACGTCGTGTCCCCTCTTCAAGCAGTGTTGGTGTTCAAGAATAGTCAAAAGTCATCTCTCACCAGAAAAGGACAACTCCCTAAAGCCACAGTGAGGCACCTTTTTTTTTTTATTTGAGGTGAAGAGAGGAAGACTCGCATCAAAAATCCAAGATGGCTTAGCTTTCCCTCGCTCTTTTTTTTAATGCCTCCAGAGAGAGAAAATAGGGCATAAAACAAACATCTGGTTTGGACTAAGTTAACTGCTGCGGTGGCGGCAACGCAGGGAGAGAGACGGGCTCTGCCGTCAGATGTGCTGCGTCGCGTGGTTTGCGGAGGAGGAGGAGGGGTTGTGGGGCAGAGGCACCCAAAAAAGCCATGGAAAAAATGAGTGGAGGAACACAAGGAAGGGCAAAGTCAGCAGGGAGAGAGAATGTGCGACATAGTGGTGGGTTTAGACGGAGGGCGAGAGACTTGGAGAATGAGCGGTGGGGGTGACGGAGAAGAAGGAAGACAAGGAGACGGGCACGTAGAGGAAGAAAGGAAATAAGATCTGAAACTGAGTTGAGAAAGAGAATAAAACGTGTGGAAAGGTGAGAGAAAAGATTGATAAAAAGAGCGATAGCAGACAGATGACATCAGGGTGGGCTTCTTGTTTCTTGAGGTGATGGATGTTGGATTTACTCATTTTGTTTTTCAAAAAGGAGTTGAAAGTATTGATAACACTGCAGAAAAGGGTTCTCAAGCTGCAGTCTTATGGTCAAGGTTTTCATTACTCCTGTAACACATCGTCTTTTATTGTCATTCAACCATGTGTTTGAGTGAGAATTTGAGGAATAAGGATTCTCTGATTACCATTATAGGACTCTATTGCTCTGTGTCCTAACACAGGAAAACACATTTAAGAAAAAACTATTTTAAATAAGACTTGTAAATAGTTTTTGACTACTTTTAAATTTTAGGGCTTAGAATTTAAACTTTTTTTTAAACATAAGAAGCAAGGCTAGGGTAATTAACGCATTAACGTTCTTGATTAATGTGGGCCAATTAACGCATTAAAAAAATTGGCACTGTCAGATCACTCCCTGAAGCAGTGTTGGCAGTGGTGAATAGTTTGTCTCAGCAGCTGGCACCACTTAAAAGAAGAGTAAGTCTTGTTTTTCAGCAGTGACATTTACACCACACTAAACTGATCCTCCAGTGCTCAGGGCAACCTCACCCTGCACATAAACCCCACTTAAAGCCCACACACACCTGAACTAGCGTCACTGATTGGAGCTGCTCACTCATGTATGAAAAGAGGGAGAGTTTCTGTCAGAGCGAGCGGAGGAAAACACACTCCAATATAAAGGGAATAAAGCTCTGGGAATCAGTTAAGAATTGCTCCATTTGATTTGTACTTTTATGGATTGACATAATTAGGAAAGTTGCCTAAAGTAGAAGCACTAACTTCCTCTTTGATCATTTCAAAATAAAGCATGTTGCAGTATTTAAAATGGTAGTTTTGCAGAGAAATGGACTCCCTCTTTATGATGAACTAAAAAAATATTGAAAAATTGCTGTCATAAATTGTATAATTGTTTAATTGAGTAACCATTCTTTTTCATTGATTCTTTTATGCAAGTTCAGCAATTAACCACAATTCATTATATACATAAAAATTTGTAGTTAATTAGTTAAAATTTGTCAGTTGATGCACAGCCCTAATAAGAAGTGATTACAAGTGAGTGGGGGAATAAAAAAAGCACAAGTGATTGTAAAGTTCAAAATCCTCAACTTTTTTAGCCTGTCTTGGGTATTTTAGGTCCAACAATATACTGTATATGGTGTCCTGGCTTGCAGTACAATAATGGAAACCTCAAAGATGATGATGATTTTCTTGATTACCAACCTGTCCGTCTACAGAAATACACAAGAGTAGGATTAGTGTAAAGATGTCTTCTTTGTTAAATCCAGTTGTTTTGAAAGTGAGACTGAAAAAGTAAACTGTGCTGTGAGATCGTTGCACGGTGTGTAGAAAAATTAGAATGCACAGCATTTTTGCCCATCAAAATTTTTTCTAATTTTGATTTAAGTAGCATTAAAAGGGCCTGTAAAACACACTTTAACACATATATAAGAAGGTGGAGAAAGACTTGGAAGAATGTGGATAAAACAGAAAGATGAAGGGCTGACTGTCGGTGTGTTTAAAAAAGGAGAGAAAGAGGAGAAAGGCAGGCCAACTGAAAATGAGAGACGGGGGAAGGCGAGCTTTGTCAAGCCAGACTGTGGCTCCACGCTCTATTTTCGACTACCACATAATTGAAACAGTATTTACTGAGATTTGTGTGTGCCATACTCGCTCTCTCTCTCTCTCCCTTTTTCTCTCCAGGCCTACCACAGTTCATTCAAACATGATATGCTCTCTTTCTTTCTCATGTGTGGCGTATATTCCAGGAGTTAAATACAGTTAAGGGTGGGAGGAGGAGGTCAAGCTTGATTTTTTTTTTTTTAAAGAAATGCCTGAATTGCTCTTTTGAAGCCTGGAAAAAGAGTTAACGACGAGCGACTCGCCCCGCGTGGGGAGGGAGACGTCTGGAGCCGAGCCCTGGATGTTCATTAAGCAGCTATAAAGCATGATATGTTTTCTCCTTTATATGCCTTTGCCCATTTAATAATTTAGCAGCAGCCCGAGAAGCGGCCAATTTGAGCATATATGTGTGTTTGTGCATGCAAGTTCCACACGTTAGTCAAATTGATGTGCTGTAATTTTGTTAATCTGCCAACAGACAGATTGTAGTGTGCGTGTGTGTGTGTGTGTGTGTGTGTGTGTGTGTGTGTGTGTGTGTGTGTGAGCTTGCAGGTTGTGTAAGGTCTTTTAATGTCCTGCCCCAATATGTGAAGCATCCAGAAACACGGGGTAAGGTCGTTTAGCTGGGAGCCACGACTGGACGTCTGTGGATACTTAAAAAAAAAAAAAAAACATCCTGAAAAGTCTTAGGAAATATTCATCATTTTTTTCTTCAATCACTCACTTCTTCTTGATTTTGCGTAAATATTTAGCTGAATAATTGCCTTTGGTTCCACCCGTTTTGATTTCTGTCATTAAGTTCAAAATGAAGAGTTTACATTTCAAGAAAATATATCTTGATTTTTACAGTATGTGTGTCATTTTTTTTACAAGCATAAAAAATTACTTTGTTGTTAAGACCTTAATTTTGGTCAAACAAATTTAAGGCTGTGTGTCCACAGAAAGCGTTTTTTTTTCTGCTGGGAGCATCCTTTTTCTGTTCATTTTCTGTGTTGTCGAGCATTTAATACACTCAACACCCTCAATGAAAAACACTCTTGAGTGTCAAAAGTTGTAAATCGCTGAACTGCGTTGCTCATCTGGGGCACTCTTCTCCACCCAACCAAGCAATCAGAATCAGCGTAAAAGCATACCATGATCAATATTTAAAACCAAACCAATTTGTTATGATATAGTTAGTAGGAAGTTTGAACGTGAAAGGCCAACGGCGAGCTGTGAGTGACAGGTCGAGCTGTTGCTAGGACACAAGATGGAAACTTTTTTTAAGGATACCTGTCAAGCTCCCTGAAAAATAGGTCCAGAGTGTTTCCACTGAGAAAAACGCTCCCTGTGGGCATGCAGCCTTAAATTTGTTCATCGAAAATTAAGGCCTTAACAAGATATGTAATTTTTAATGTTTGAAAAATGATACACACATACTGTAATAATCGAGATACAGCTCTGGAAAAAAAAAAAAAGACCACTGCAAAATTTTTCCTAAATTAGCATCTCTACATGTATGGCAGCCATTCATTTTGAGTATCTGTTGAATTCCAACACAAGGACACCTCAGTCTACTTAAGGAGGTACTGATTAGGTGATCATCTAAGCATGTTAAGACACGTGAAAGCTGTGAATAAAAATCAGAATTATTACACAAATACAAATTTGAGTTCTTCCTAAGTTAAAACTTAAGTATTGTAGTGTATAAGAGTGAACACAAACTTGTTTTCTTTGCATTATTTGATCTAAAAGCAGCATATTTTTTTTGTTGTTGTTTTAGCCAGTTGTCATTTTCTGTAAATAAATGCTGTAAATGATGATATTTTGACTTGCAGTTTGGGTGAGTTGTTTTCAGTAGGTTAGAGAATAAAGCAAAATTGTCCATTTTACTCAAACACATTGCAGTGGTCTCTTTGGTGTCTTAATTTCTTCCAGAGCTGTATATTTTCTGGAAATGTAAAGTTAACCCTTTGTTTTGAGCTTTGTGACAGAAACCAAAATGAATGGAACCAATGGAAATTATTCAGCTAAATATTTAGATGAAACCACACACATGTGATTAATTGAAGCAAAAAATGATGAATATTTCAAATCTGGCCATAGGTTTTACTTTTTGTTAATGTAAGGTTTTAAACTTTATCAAATGGCTTTAGATAAGGCTTAAAATGTGTTAATTTGAACTTCTTTAAACTCAAGAAACAAAGGCTGATTATTGATTCAAGTTCCAACGATAGATCAGAACTGGTATAGCTTAGGAAAAACTGCAATCAGTGGGTAACTGCAGGTATAGATGTCTACAGGATTATGACAGCAAATGCACACAGAGAAGAGAAATGGGTATCAATGCAACACCAAAACAAAAGTGTGAACTTTTCTGGGTGTGTTTTGCTTTTAATTTTCTTTATGTCTGCATGCTGTTTCAGTGTCTGTTTGAAGGTCCCCTGAAGGCCTCACTATGCTTCTCGATTTTCCTTTCACAGAGTGTTGTCAGTAAACACACTGAGGCCCACAGTAGGTTGAAACTGTCCAACGTGACAGAGAAAGACGCCGGAAAGTACTGGTGTCGTGCATCAAACTTTGTAGGCAAGTCAGAAAAAGCTTTCTGGCTTAAGGTACACAACCCAGGTAAATCCTGAGCTCTGACGAAGAGCCGCCTTCACCACCATCTATCTTCTGCTGCCTCCTCTTTCTGCAATGCTCCTCTTGGTGGTGGGGTTGATTGGTTCTCTGGTTCGCTGATAGCCCAAACACACCCACCTATACAAGCGCACACACACTTGTATATTCTGCCAAGTTCTAAGTTCAAATGCTTACATTTTGCCAGCTTGTGGCTATCATCCACTTTAACTCCCAGTACTACTTTGTCTTCCTCCCCGATCAATAGCAAAGACAATATTGCCCCATTAATTACTACAATGACTTCAGAAGCCTTGCCCCGCACACCCACAAACCAGATTACACAGAAACAAACACATAGAGATAAAAGCCCACATAAGACCTCCACTGACCAAACCTTACACACACACACACACACACACACACACACACAGAGTTATCGATTTCCCTGGGAGTGCATTCTTCAGTTATATTAATGCGCTTTTATATGAAAGCATGCATCAGAAGTCTGGATGTCAGTGTGCATTACTGAGGTAAGGGGAACAAAGTGCTTCACCTCTCCCTCCACCAAGACATATCAGACGGTGGCTTTGGACCAAAGTCACATTAGAAACATTAGAAAGACCTCCTCAGTACTGATACGCTTGTTATAATTATGACAGAAGATCATTTGTTTTTGAATGATGAAAATGTCCATGAAATATTTGTATTCTCATCAAACTTTAGCATTTGTTCAAATAGTAATATAGCTCTATATATGAACTATTATCTAGTTACTCTAGAGTTGTATGTTGATTCTATTAGTTATTATTGTCATTGTGATATTGACAGTAACTGCAATATTTAACATGGCAATAATACACGTGATATACTGTCTGTAAGAGCTGTTGTTCTTTTTATACACCTTAATACAATAATGCATGGTGTATTTACAAAAACAGTGAACAAAGTTAAGTAGCAGTTTTACTTGTTTTACATTTTCTACAGGTATTGTGACAATATTGTTACTGTAATGTTTCAGGCTGTGATAACTGCAACATTGTGACAGCATTTTTAGTCATTGTAAGTACTTATTTTTGCATTATTCATGGGATGAAGTAAGAGTTTTTTTTTAATCTCTTTTTAATGACAGCTTAATGAGGAAGTCATTTTGCATAATTCATCCTCTTATTAGCCATATTATTTTTGAAATCTGAGACCATGGCAACTTTAGAATAAAGAGAATGGGAGGATTGTGTGATAAAATACTTCAGAATGAGGGAAGTGGTTTCAGTCATCAGGAAACAAGTATCATCTGTGTTGTGTCATTAAAAGTAAACAATCTTATCACTATATTGTCATAGAAATGCTAATTTTTGACTTCTGAGATGATAATTAATGTGCACCAACTTCCTGACTTGATTTTTTTGCTGGCTTTAAATAGAAGGTTATGAGACGTTTCAGTTAATAGCCCATTAGGTGCAGAATTTTGGCATGCAACATAAGGAAGTAATTTATTCACTAAGACAGCCAGAAACACCGTGGCGTCTAATTAACTACTGGTTATTATGTTTGCCTCATATTCATTCTTGCTGTATAAGTTCATTTCATTTTAAAAAGGGACCCAGAGCCACTCCTTGAGGAACTCCTCCTTTAGACCAGTACACATGCTTATGGGTTAAGTTGGTTTTAAAGT
This sequence comes from Pholidichthys leucotaenia, assembly GCA_020510985.1. NCBI lineage: Eukaryota > Metazoa > Chordata > Actinopteri > Cichliformes > Pholidichthyidae > Pholidichthys > Pholidichthys leucotaenia. Next base: position 70,655,021 of record CM035842.1, on the reverse strand, counting down.
GCTACATACTGGCCTGAAACTGATTATAAAAAGAGAATTTATTTCTCCACAGGGATCCACCATGAATGCCTCTCCAAGTAGAAAAAGTTGCCAACAGACTAAAATAACTTTCTGTAAAATTTACCCCAAATAAATAATTCATTCAAAATTCCAGAAGGTCCAGTGATTGAAAAGTTTTGCTGTTCATCATGATTTCTGTGCACACGCCCTTGCTTTGGCATCTGGTGGACTGCTTCAGTCTGGTTCAGTTTAAACTCACAGGTGCTTTTGAAACTGACAAAAAAATGTTATCTTGCAGAAATCCTCTTGATTTCTGCCAGCCTGAGTGGGCCTGCATCGCCTACAGCAGTGCTATGTAACAACAACTGGAATGTTTTACAGTCCACGCCCCATTAGCCAATCATAGAGTACAATTTTAGCCACAAACTAACAAAGCACCCTGTGATTGGCTATTGGGATTCAAGTCGTAAAACATGCCAGTTGTAGTCTTTTCAAGAAGTTTGCTGGAGTTTGCAAAATCACTGACGAAGGTTGCTTTAGATTTTTTCTTTTATTTTTTAAGTGCCTGTGGTCTTAGGCTGAACCAATAAGCTTCTTTCCTAGCGTGGTGAAGGTGCTGCTTGGGTGTTTTCAGGTGTTGGTTTCAGCACTTATGGCAGCAAGAAAATAGGACTCCTTCAGATCCTCAGTTCTGTCTTTTTTCCAGGGTAAATCAGGTGTTTCCTCTAAGAAGCTTTGGGCTCATCACATCTCTCTTCTCTTTCTCTCTGTCTCACCCCCCTCTCATCCTCCACAGACGGCTGGTATTAATACCACAGATAAGGAACTAGAGGTTCTCCTCTTGACCAATGTGTCTTTTGAGGATGCTGGCCAGTACACTTGTCTGGCGGGGAACTCTATCGGCTTTACTCACCAAACTGCTTGGCTGACGGTGCTTCCAGGTATATTCGTCCTCACATTATGGCTCTCTGGACTCTTGTTACTGTTCGCTTTTTATCACTTCTGTGACACTATGATTGCAACTCTGTTTTGTTTTTCTTACGTTTTGCTCAGTAGCACATTCTTGAATGTTCTTTTGAAATCCTAATTATCACACATTACCATAGATTGCTTCTTGTAAACCCATTTGAAGTATGCCAAAGCCGTGTCTTCGCCCCTTTAATTGAGCAAACTGAACATGTAATCCACCGTTCACTGAAAGGCATGAAGAGCAGATCATCTGTTTAAATGTCTCAGGGCTAAAAGGCAATTTAACAACATTTCTGTGTTCAAGACAATAATTGCCTCCCTGGAGAGCAGCGTATCACAAGTGAAATTACCTGCTGCAGGATAAAACTACAAGATTACTCAGCCGCCTCCACCCTTGGAGTGAATCCCTACTCAAGTTTTGGGTGTTTTTTTTCTGTTTTGATCTATAGATGTAATCAAAATCTAAGAGACAAATCAGTTCCTTGTGAAATGTGCTGCTGAACAAAGCCATATATCTTGAATGAATTTGTAACATTTTCACTGATGTTTCATGTTTTCTCCCATTCCTCTTAAAGAAGTGACCCCAGAGAAAGAAGACTACTATGCCGACATCCTCATCTATGTAACAGGCTGCGTCCTCTTCATCCTCGCCGTCGTCATCGTCATCCTGTGCCGCATGAGAATGACCACACAGAAAAGCCTCCCGACGCCCCCTGTGCAAAAACTGTCAAAGTTCCCCCTCAAGAGACAGGTAACAGAAAGTAGATACAAGATTTGTATGAAACTTTTCCTTACCTTCTACCTTTCTCTTCTGTATTTGAATTATGTTAAAAATAGTGTGGTGTCCTTTTTTCCAACTTTGAAAGAAGGATTGCACACAGGAATAGTATTCCTAAGTGAAAAATAACCATAGAGGGTCTGTCTGCCTTGGATCTTTCCCTGTCCTGCTGTTTTAATGACGTTGTCTGGACGCTGTAAGGTATCACATTGGTGACATGTGTTCACATTTATCTTGGAGTAGGTTCAGCCCAGGGATATTTATGCCCTCCTGTGACCAGTGTTAGTTTTAGATTTAACTTGGTGCGTAACACACACTCTCACTTCAACTGTTGGGAGAGAATCACGAGCGGAGCAGCTGCACATCCGCAGCCTGCAGTCCGGAGAGCTCTTTATGTGGCCTCAGAATGAACTGGGGACAAGCCTCAGTCCAGTTCACCAAGGCAAGGCCACGTTTGCAAAGATCAGACTAATGCTGTCCAGTGATTGTGCCCCACCAATATCTCAAAGTGAATGGCCCATTTGAAAGAATAATAATTTAAAGAAATTTTTGGAGATTGCTTTGGTTGTGGCAGAACATTTTTGCATGTAGATGTCCATTGCAGTTACCTTGTAAGACTGCCCAAAATCCTCAGTGTGTAGAAGCCAAGGGTTTTTGTTGAAGAACGGTGAAGAAGAAGAAAAGGGAAGGTTTACAAGACTGTAGTGGGACCTGCTATGAGGTATGGTTTGGAGACAGCAGTACTTACAAAAAATAGGAGGCGAAGCGGGAGGTGGCAGAGTTGAAGATGCTAAGATTCTCATTGGGAGGGACTAGGAGGGACAGGATTAGAAATGAATATATCAGAGGGACAGCTCAGGTTGAGCGGTTTGGAGACAAAGTAAGAGAGGCAAGGCAGAGATGGTTTGGACATGTGCAGAGGAGGAATAGTGGATATATTGGACAAAGGATGTTGAAAATGGAGCTGCCAGGCAGGAGGAAAAGAGGAAGACCACAGAGAAGATTCATGGATGTAGTGAAGGAGGACATGGAGAGGGTTGGTGTTACAAAGGAAGATGCAAGGGATAGGTGAGATGGAGACAGATGATCCACTGTGGCGACCCCTAAAGGAAGCAACTGAAAAAAGGAAGTATAGACTACGTAGGTCATCATGTTTTAATGTTTTGTCATAATGTTTCAATAGCTTGATATGTATCTAATGTCAACCTTAGTTCAGCCTTGAAGTAGTAGTAGATTAGTTTATTTGACAGGGACAGTGCAATAAACATAGACAATTAATCAAAGACAATCAATCTGATGTGTTGCACATAGAGTGTATAGCTATTAGCTAATTTGCAACTCTTGTCCCTGGATGGGCTTTAGAAAAAAGAATCAAGATAAAAAATATACACAATAACCACATACATCAATGCAGAAAAATTATAAATACACAATTATAAATATTATAAATATTATAAATACACAAATATAACAGCCTGACTCACATTTAACATAAATATTATAAATATTATAAATACACAAATATAACAGCCTGACTCACATTTAACACATATAACATAACTCACATTTGCCTATTTCAGGCCTTCCTCCCTCCGTCACTCACTATAAACAAACACATTTATTCCTTCCCTTCATTCACTCTCACTTTGCAGACAAATAATTCATACATGAGTACATTCTTGTTTATTTTTCAGCCAGTTTTTAACATTTTTAGTGAATGTTTTAAAGTCCGTTATTATTTTAATTTCATTTGGCATTGTGTTCCAGATGTGACTGCCCTTTATAGAGAAAGCTGTTTGTCCAAATGTGGTTCTGCGGTGGAATATTTTACAGTTATTGTTAACAGAACTCCTGGTGGCTCTGCTGCTGTCCTGTCTTTGGACGAAACCAGCAAGTGGCTCGGGTGCTGATTTATGGAAACATTTGAACGTTAATTTCAGAAGACAGAGGTCAATGAAGCTCTCAAAACTCAATAGGTTGTATTTTTTTAAAACATTACAGTGATGCCACCTAATGGGCTTTTGGTCCAAGATTTTTAGGGTTTGATTATATAATGAACCTATATGTCTTATTGTGGAAGGGGCTGCTTGAGCCCAGACTGTCAAACAGTATGATATATGAGAAAAAACCATAGAATGCATATACAGTGCAGCTGCTTCGTAAGGTATGTAATATCTAATTAATTTAAAGCAGTTCAGATTTTTTTTTACTGTTTTTGAAATTTTCTTTATATGAAGATTAAATTTGAGTTGAGGATCTAGTACAATGCCAAGGTATTTGAATTCTGTAGCTAAACTGATGTCATGATCATGTATATTAACTTTAAAATGTTGCAGGTTACATTTTTTGATTGAAAAGCACATTGAGACTGTTTTCTGAAGGTTCAGCAATAGATGGTTCTTGAGGAGCCACTCTTGGACATCAACCATACTTGTAGACAGTACATCTGCAGCCTGTGCTGGAGTCTTGGCAGCTGTGTAAATAACTGCATCATCTGCATAAAGTTGGCATGTTGCAGCTGAGCAGTGTAACGGCAAGTCATTAATAAAAATGCTGAAAAGTAAAGGACCAAGAATGGACCCTTGTGGGATACCCATGCGGTTGTTTAAAAATGAGGATTTATCCTGGTGAACTTTTACACACTGTTCTCTATTCTGGAGATAAGATGCAAACCATTCTAATGTATTTGGGGAGAAGTTAAAAGATACCATTTTGGATAAAAGCAAACTGTGGTTTACAGTATCGAAAGCCTTTTTGAGATCTAGAAAAACAGCTCCTACCACATTACCCCTGTCCAAGGACTGTTTGACGTTTTCAATAAGGCAACAATTTGCTGTTTCTGTTGAGTATCCTGGTCTAAAACCAAATTGATGTGGATGAAGAAGTTGACTGTCTTGTAAGTAGTCTATCAGCTGTGTAGCTACAACTTTTTCAAGAACCTTAGATAGGACTGGTAAGATAGAGATTGGGCGGTAATTGCATATATCGTCTTTACTGCCTGATTTATGAACTGGTATGACGACAGCTTTTTTCCAGCCAGATGGAAATGTACTAGACCTAATGGAGAGATTAATGAGATGGGTCAGTGGTTTGATTAATATTTTGCTGTGCATTTTGAGAAAGGAGGTGCTCATATTGTAGATATCATTAGTTTTTGAGTTTGACAGTGTTTTAACAATACCAGCAATTAACTTCTCATTTACCTCATCAATGTGAAAAGTATCTGTTGGAAGTATGGAATTTGTGTTGTTGAGCACATTTGGCAGCACAAAAATTTTTGTTAAGTCTTCCACAGAGCCCACAAAGTGTGAATTAAATTCATTTGCCAAAGTAGCCTTGTCACTGACGGTCTTGCCATTGATTCTAAGTTCCTTTACCCCCTTCTGATCGTTTTTTTTATTAGTTAAGTTATTTAAATGCCTCCATAGGGAACTGTTGTTACCCTTTGCATGATCTATCAGTTTATTGTAATAAGATATTTTTGATTTTCGCAGCTCATGTACCACTTTATTTCTTAAACTTTTGTACACAAGGTGATCATTTTGTAGTTTGGAGGTTAGTGATGTTTTCAGTGCATAGTCTCGCCTCTTCATAAGTTTTCTTATTTCATTATTTAACCATGGTAGGCTAATCTTCTGTTGTCTACTTTTAATTTGCTTTGAAAATTTTTCTATAGACTTTGTGATTGTTGCAGTTATAAAATTACAACAATCATCTACTTCACATGTTGCCATGAGCTGCTCCCAATTTTGATTCTCTAAGTAATGTTCAAACTCCTCATTTTTTGATTTGGGGATAATAAAATTTGATTTGTCAATATCGACTCCCCCAAAATACTGTAGTCGCTTTTTAGTAAGTTTCCTGACAGCAAGAACCATGTTATGATCTGAGAGACCAGTTACAAGATTATAGGTTCTGGTTATTCGTTCTGGTTTATTAGTAAATACCATGTCAATAAGTGTTCTGGATTGTTTGGTTATCCTGGTGGGTCCTTTGATGATTTGCTGGTAATTAAATTTAGTCATGAGGCTTTTCAGTTTTTGTTTGTCTTTTTTATCAGACCAGTTGATATTAAAGTCACCATGAATTATTGTTTCTCTGTTCTTCTCAAGTTGTTTAACCAGATCACTTAATTCATTATAAAAGGAAGAGTTGTGTGACGGTGGGTTGTACACTACTGCAATGTTGAAATTCATTACCGGAGAGAGACATACATTAACAGCTAAACATTCAAGTGAAGTATTCAAATCAACCAGTTGACATTTATATTTCTCTTTGATGTAAATTAAAACACCTCCTCCCCTCCCTACCTGCCTGTCTTTTCTAAAACACTGGTAGCCCACAATATCGATCATATTAGTGTCTATGTTACTGTGTAGCCAGCTTTCTGAGAGACAAAGGTAGTCCAGATTTGAGTCCAACAGCAACACCGAAATCTCATCTCTTTTGGGGATTATGCTCCGTATGTTTAAATGACCGCCGAGGATCCCCTTTGGTTTAGCCTTGGTGTCCCAAAGAACTCGTGCATGATTAACAGTTTGGAAAAATAAATGTTGTTTTTGCTTTTGTACAGCTCGGTTTTGTGCTAACCCAGTGGTCTGCTGTTTAATAGTGGCAGGTCCAGGGTTAAGGTGAATATCTCCTGCCAGAAGTAGCAGAACTAACAGAACTTTAACTGTATATCCTCTGCCATATTGTGATTTTTGCTTAACAGCCATGTTTGCCTTAATTTGGAAGTTTTTGCTCAGGGCTTTTAAAGACCACATAGAGTGTAGGGTGAGATGTCCAAGCCCAAATCCATACAGATAAAACTTTTTAACTTCACCTTTGGTTGAGTTTGTCGGAAAATCCTTCTTGTTGCAGGTCCAGACACACAAAGACAAAACGAAGAGGAAGTAGAGAAGTAGAGAAGGCTTATTAGTGGTGCCCATCAGCCCACTTTTTAATCCGGTGGCAGCCATCTTCAGTCTTTCTTGGAAAGAAGGAAAAGGAAAATCTGTGGATAGTAAAATAAATTCTGCTTATATCGCCAGAATCTGATCCGATCGTCCTCGAATCCAGCTGGGCCTCAGCTAGCCAACTAGCCCCTTCCGTTGCTGGTCTCGTTGCTCATAGTCGCCGTAACTGGTCTCCCGTCCCGCTCCTCCAACCGAGTCTCGTCACACACCGCCGCTGCCACCGAGCTCCGCTGAGGTCACGGTAAATCCTCCGCTAGGCACCGCCACCTACCGTCGTCTGCCTGGGTGAAATCTCTGCTGAGCCCCGTCAACAAATAGCCGCTTGCCTGGTAGTATCTCCGCTGGGCCTCGCAGCTGGGCTTCGATTCAGGCTGGTGTAAGGTGGAATGACTGGCGCCAGCATTAAGCTAACTAGTGTTAGCTTAGCAATCGCTTCGGGTAGTCTCGTCGCACACCGCCGCTGCAGTCACGGTAAGAGAGGACCCAAACCACAAGAAAACTAATCCAGGTTTTAACAAAAGTTTCAGACTCAAAACCTAACTTGGTATACCTCAATTGTTACATTTCTGATTCTATTTTCCACATAGAGTCAAAGTTGTGTTTCCCCATGTTTTCAGTCTTTTTGCTAAATAAAGCTGTTCACAGGCTTGAGTGACCAGGGTTATCAGACTGGGGTTAATGGTGGAACAGAATACATGGAGCCCTCAGTAAAGAGCAGGCCCATCAAAAGCTTCCATCAATCCATCATTTAAAGCTTTTCCAAGGGTTCAGGTTGCAGACGCAGCAGTCTAAGCAGAGGAGCCAAGACTTTCCTCTCCTCATCCACCTTCTCCAGCTCTTCAGGGGGGATACTAAGGTGTTCCCAGGTCAGCTGGGAGAAATAGTCTCTCCAACATTTCCTGGGTGTGGCCTGGGGTCTCCTCCCAGGGAGACATGCCTGAAACACCTCATGTAGGAGGCATCTAGGAGGCACCCTGATAAAATACCCACACCACCTCAGCTGCCTCCTTTCAGTGTGGAGGAGCAGCAGCTCTACTCTGAGCCTCTCCTGGATGGTGGAACTACTCACCTTGTCTCTAAGGGTGAATCCAGCCACCATATGGAAAAAGCTCATTTCATCCACTTGTATCTGTGATCTCATTCTTTTGGTTGTTGCCCAATGACCATAGGTGAGGGTAGGAACGTAGACTGACCGGTAAATCGACAGCTTTGCTTTAGAGCTCATCTTCCTCTTTACCATGACTGACCAGTACAGCGTCCACATCACTGCAGAGGCTGCTCCAATCCATCTGTCCGTCTCCCACTTCATTCTCCCCCCACTCGTGACTAACACCCTGAGATACTTGTTGAACTCTTTCACTTGGGACAGGAGCTTGTCCTGATCCAGAGAGGACAATCCACCCTTTTCCAGCTTAGGGCCATGGATTTGGACTTGGAGGTGCTGATTCTTATCCCAGCCACTTCACACTCGGTACCAAACCACTCCAGTAAGACCTGCAGGTCATTGCTCAATGAGGACAGCAGGAGCACATCATCTGTAGACAGCAGAGACGAGATCCTAGTTCCACCAAACGTGACGTCCTTGGGTTCCTTTACTGCACCTAAAAATCCTGTCCATGAAAATTATGAACAGGATCGGTGTCAAATAAATCAAAAGCTTGAACTTTTGAATTCAAATTATCATCAAATGTGGGGAGGCGCCCATATCCTCTGCTGTACCCCAACCCAAACTTTAGTGCTATACCCGGTCAGGGAGGGATTAAGCAGTAATACATTGCTATCTCTTGCCCCATCTATCATCTATTTTTTTTTTTTTTCATTTATGGTATATATACTACAAGGCTGGTCGTCCAGTCCTCTTGCGCTCTGGATACATAGACCACGTCAGAAACTGTGAGTTTGTCATTATCTCTCCTGCTCCACCCTGCTGGACTCCTGCTGTGTGCAGGGTGAAGCCACTGTGTGGCTGCTTTGTGCAGAACTCCAGCTTTTCAGCTTCATAATTGAAGGGTTGTGCTACGCAAGATGCAAAAGATCCATTTTTAGGAAACAAAATATTACTTGAGACACATAAAATTATTAAGACAAACACAAAAATGGCAACCATATGCTTTAGCTAGAAAGGCTGTTAATCTGGGTTTTTTCACCTTTTTTACATAAAGAATCCATGTTGGATATCAGGTAGAAAGGTCATCTTTAGAAGAGCTGATAATTGTTGCCTCTAAATCTTTTCCATTTCTGCTACCTTCATATAAATGATCTTATAAGGTCGTGCAGGGAGACTTGTTATTGCATTTTTCTGTAATCTTTTCTTCATTTTTTTTACAGCTAATCTCCCTGTTCTCTCCTTTCTTTTTCATAACTCTGGGTAAATCTCCTGTAAACCTCCTGGCATGTTCTGTCAGATATTACTTTTCATGCCTCTGAAATTGTGTTCGGGGCCTTTTTCTCATTTTCCTCCAGTCGAGAAGTCTGGTAAGTGGACATGTTTGTTTCAGGACCCCCACCTGAAGGGGCCGAGCTGGCAGACACTGACACAAACAGATCTGTCAAAGAGCCGGCCAGAGCCATCAGTTTCCCCCCACAGCAGTCACATAAATGGTGGGAGGACGGCGGGCCCGTGGGTTCTGCGGCAGGACCGCTGATCTGAAAATGAAGCTCGTTGATGGATAGAGTTGTCCGTTCCTCCTCGACAGCCGTTCGCCCACCTCTGCATCCTCCTCCATTCGTCTTTGTTACCTCCTGCCTCCTCCTGTGCGCAGCCACGGGCCTGCTGTTTGTAAAAGTCACTGCTGGTGTCAGAAGTCAGGATTTTTTTTTTCAGACAAACTGAAAGAGCTAGTTCTGAAAACTGTTTTTTTTTTTTTTTTTTTTTTTTTTTTCTGCCAGAAACCATTTCGTCTTGTAGTCATTTAAGAAATTAAGCAAACAGCATCTTGCTATTAAGAATGTTTTAATCATTTTTGCAGTTGGGGTTGCTGAATCATTGACCTCATTTTGGGCATCAAGTAGGATGTTTAATCAAGTAAAAAAATGTGGCAGTGTTTTCAGATCCTCTAACAGCTGGATACAAGCTGAAAAATAAACTGAAATCCTTTAATGTTTTAATCTTTCCCCAAAACTAAACTGTTAAGGTCAGAGTTAGGCCCTCCTTTTTTCTCCATCCGTCTCCTCCTTTAAACACCCGTCACGTCACCTTTTTCAGAGACTACAACAGTTTGTTTTTTGCACCCAAGCAGGTGTCCTTGGATTCCAACTCGTCCATGAACTCCAACACACCCCTGGTCCGGATCGCCCGCCTGTCCTCCAGCGACGGACCGATGCTGGCCAACGTCTCCGAGCTGGAGCTGCCTTCTGACCCAAAGTGGGAGTTTCCTCGAACGCGGTACGAAAGGGCAAACGGGTGACCAAGCAGCCTATGTCGGCAGTGACAGTTGGTCATAAATAAAAGCAGCAGCTAATAGTGACATATTCTGATGTGGTTTTGCTTTTTATTTCAGGCTGACTCTGGGGAAACCTCTGGGAGAGGGCTGCTTTGGTCAGGTGGTTATGGCCGAGGCCATTGGTATTGATAAGGAGAAGCCCAACAAGTCACTCACTGTTGCTGTGAAAATGCTGAAAGGTTGGCAATCAGAACCAGAAATCAGCCTTTAGTCTTGTAAACTATTTCCTAATGTAGAGTGTGTCTGCATGCAATATTTAACTGTGTTCCTCTGTATGTCCTTTTTTGTCCTGTGAAGTGCTGCATCTGTGAAAAATAACAGCCCAACTGCAGTGGTGATCTCATTTTGGTTTTGTTTTTTTCTTACTCTTCCCAGACGATGCCACAGACAAAGATTTGTCAGACCTGGTGTCGGAGATGGAGATGATGAAGATGATTGGAAAACACAAAAACATCATCAACCTTCTCGGAGCTTGCACGCAGGATGGTGAGCTGCCGGCTTTTCGGTGAAGGTGATGTGATTAACAGAGGCGTGAAGCCCTCTCCTAATGTGGCTTTGCTGTCTGTGTTGTTTGCAGGTCCTCTGTATGTTCTGGTGGAATACGCCTCTAAAGGCAACCTGAGGGAGTACCTGCGGGCACGGCGGCCACCGGGCATGGACTACTCCTTCGACACTTGCAAAATTCCCGACGAGCAGCTCACGTTCAAGGACCTGGTGTCGTGTGCCTACCAGGTGGCCCGAGGCATGGAGTATCTCGCCTCAAAAAAGGTCAGGAACCCCAATGCTGTACTGCTTTAAGTTTAACTTATTTATCCTTCAAGAATAGCTCGATAGAGAGTTTTTTTTCGTTGCCAGGAAAAGTAGATTTTCATGATCAAGTTTAGGTAATCAATATGACAACAAATATCATTGGAAGTAGTTCTTAATGAGATGAGCTGTAAGGATAATGTTAGATCCATAAAGGGTTTGATCCCAGTGGAGGGAGCAGTATGAAGAGGTTTTACAGCCACAGCAAAAGTACCAACAGTTAAACGTGCAAACGCCTTGCAGTTTGTAACTCTACCATGTATGAAGTATCAGTGCGCTGAGTCTGATCTACTTGTACTTGTCCCACAGTGTATCCACAGAGATCTGGCAGCCAGAAATGTCCTCGTGACAGAGGACAACGTTATGAAGATCGCTGACTTTGGCCTCGCCAGAGACGTGCACAATATAGACTACTACAAAAAGACCACAAATGTGAGACTCAGCCCTTCAGCCTTGTCTGTCAGAAACATGTTGTTCTGCTCAACGAGGAGATGGTAGTGGAAGATTATTTCATTTTACATCCTTTGTGGCTTTTGTGAGTTGTGATATTTCGGTGTTACCGTCAGGTTACAGGATACTTCAGGGGGATTATTGGAGGCTTGGTCAGCTACTGAGTTACTTTAGCGCTGTATTTAACTTGAAAGGGATCACTGAAAAAATGTGTTTTGTAGGTTTTAACCATCGAAAAAAATATTAAAACATTCACTTCTCTTAAAAAAAAAAAAAAAAAAAATCTCCGATTAGCCATTTGAACTCTTTTGGGTTTGTTCCTCTAAGTCAAAAGGTAAGCCGAGCTTTGAAACCGGCCCCCTGCTCTGTTATTGGTCAGCATAGCCATCTGCCTACAAATATGTAGATGAGCTCGGAGCCCAATCTTCAGCGCTAACTGTGCTATTAGGAGTTAGCTTACCCAGTGTGGCTTATAACATTATTTTCTTTAGACTCATCCTAATAGGCATCCCTGTTTCCACCTGGAAGAGGGTGGAGATAAATGCGGTTCAGGAATTTTAAAGAGACATGCACTGAAACTAGCTGTTCTGAGGAAAGCTGCAAAAGATGAATCACAATTATGCTGCAATAATTAATTAATTAAAGAAAATTTGACCAAAATATGTCACAGACATTTCATTAAGACCCACAGGAGCTGTCAAAATGTGGGAAAGTGCAGGGAATGGCCCCTTTAAGAGCGCTAACAGATTAAAACACAATGAAGATATACCTGCTATACCGGAGTGGTGGCCTAGTTGGTAGAGCATCCGCACCACACCTGGGAGGCCTGGGTTCAAATCCCGGTCGGGTCATGCCGAAGACCATATAAAAGTGGAACTTCCTGCCATCCAGCTTGGTGCTCAGCAATAATGGAATGGAGGAGGGAAATTTGTGGTGGCGCCTTGCATGGCAGTGACCCCCCTGATTCTAAATGTGATTAACATTGTAGATAAGAGAAACGTAATTTTCTGCTGTATGGATTGAGAGACAATAAAGTTGGTTTTACCTTTCCCAAAATTGGATTGGAGTCTCTCTAAAACTAATTGCTCTCTTGCTGTCATATTGTTTAGTCTTTTGGAATTAGGCTTGTGCAGAGGTTTACAAACTGTGGCTCCAGAGCTACAAGAAGCTCTTTTGTCTATGAGTCTTTATGTTATAATTTAAAAAGTGTGTGTGAGGGGGAAGGAGGGGGGTCATTAGAAAAAGTCTTAAGTTTACCAGAAAAAAAAGTTGCACATTTATGAGGAAGAAATACACATTTCTGAAGAACTGCAAATTTTTCAGCAAATGTAGGAAATTTATGAGAAAGTTGAACATTTATGAGAATAAGGTTGTGAAGTTACTTGTGTGTTTTAAAGGTGAAAATTGCCCACTAATGTTCAGGTATAACCAGGCCAGTTTACACTTACAATTTGCTCGAATGTCTTCATCCTCATTCATTTTGATCAAAGCATTCCTGTCTTTATGCTAAGCTCAGATTTCCTTGCTTTTTCTGTGTGTTACTTTTGCTCATTTTGTCATAAGGCAAAAAATGTCCCACTAATTCCATCTATATAATTAAAATAACTACAGAAGGTAGCAAAAGATGTCTGAGGCTAACAGCTAATAGCCATGAAGGCTGAATATTTTGTGTTCAGGTCCGTCTGCTGACCAAAGCGGTTCTGTTGTACCTCTGTTGTTTCAGGGCCGTCTACCCGTGAAATGGATGGCTCCGGAGGCTCTGTTCGACCGGGTCTACACGCACCAGAGCGATGTGTAAGTTTGCACAAGCTAACCGCCGCATGCCGATGGTCCACTCATATGGCACTGCTGTACAACGGGGGAAGCCGGGTGTGGAAATATCGTGACTGAGCACGTTAGCGTCAAGAATCAGAATCGGTGTGTGTGAATATGGAAACATCACGCTCCCTTTCCTGGTATCTGCAGTTCACTGTCGCTGTGGATAATCCCAAGCCTCCTGTGAATTAGCAGCGCCACATTCCTCACTGCGTTTGTTCTTTAATCTCCCAACGCGACATCAGAGAGGGACAAGAACACAGTGGAGCCATGGTGTCTCAGTAGTGTTTTATCAGTGGAAATCCAGCCTGCCCAGAGCAGGAGGAGAACAGACGGTCAGTGGAGTTTTCAGGAGGTGCTCCCTCTGGGCTTTTTCCCACAACGGTTCAAAAGAGACTCAGCAGCGAAGACAAACTCACCTCTTACAACCTGTCCGTGTTCGCTGCAATGAAGATGAGAACAGACGGGGTGGGGGGTGGAGTTGTCTACCTCCCTCACCCCCAAACCTCTTCTCGCCCCGCCCCACCGGCCCCAGTCAGACGCTGTGTCCCCAGCACAGCTATCCAAGCCAAACACAGGCCCCTGTCAACACTGGCCCGCCGTGTGATTACACTAGACTGGGAACAAGCCAAGGGGAGACTGGGGCTGCTCTGTTGTTTCAGCAGGTCTGGATTACACAGGCAGTCCCCCCGCCAAGCCTCCACCTCCTCCTCCTCCTCCGTCTTCATACAGTAGTTGCTCTGAAGTCGGTTTATTCTCGCACGCCTCGGGGGACTTTGACTCTTGACCTCTGATGGTTTATCATGCGATATGACGGGGAAACAATTAAAAGGCATTAAAGTAAATCTGTCACACTCCCACAGTCAAACCGGGAAGAGCAGCCAAAAACAACAGAAATTCTGCCACAGTTTTTGCAGCTATTCCATCCTAACATTTACAGCTGCGCAGCCTGAAATGGTAATGACAACGTTTGGGTGCCACTTTTATGGATTTTTTTTTTCCCCCCTTTGACACGTTTTTTTGAGAAACTGTAGATGCAGATGTGGACCTTTGAGTTCCTCGTGCTAGTTGCCGTTGCCAGTGTCTTGGAGGTGAGGATTTCACGTTGAACGGCTTCAGAGGTGTCAGCCTGTAAAAGCAGCAGTGAACAGATCAAACTGCACCTTCACAGTGACGCACTGACGGGAGGGAGGCGAGGAGTGGGCCAAAGTCAGCAGGTTTGTAAAAACGGGCAGACTGAAGACTGCAGCTTCTGACGGTGACACGTCCACAGAAATAAAACGGCCACTGTCCCAGATAACCAGGCTTTGGAAAATTAGCATTCACCTAATTAAGGCTCTATCCTCTGTTTTCTCTACATGGTGTTGGTAGTGTGTTCCTATGGTCCGGTCTGACCAGAGCTTCTAACAGAGAAACTGCAGCAGATAACAGGAGAATCTCAACATCGTTTATCTCAGACATCAGCCATGCTTGCCTTCATTCAAATTCTTCTGGTGTCAGCACTCATGGCTGCAGGTGCTGGGGAAAATCAGGTGTTTACATCATGATAGCCTCTCCCGATTAGCATGCTGATAGCCTGGGAATATTAAACCCTCGCTACTGTCAGAGAATACAAACAGCCTGAGTCTGGTTTCTGTGTTTTGATCTGATTCCACGTCATCCTTGAGATGACCCTGAACCTTTGACTCTCCAAACTGAATTTGCTGATCTATTGGTCCTTTTTTTTTTTTTTTTTTTTTTTTTAAATAGTCCTTCCTGAAGCGTCCGTCTTTCTCTCTGTGTGCGGATGTTAGACCATCCCGTCCAGCAGCGACTTTTTTCCAGTTTCTGGACCGGAGCGTGGATAATTAGATTAAGCCCACTGAGAGCTGGGAGGAGGGGTCCTATTTTGATTCGCTGGACAAACGGCTGAACACAGTACACTGGGTTAATAGACTGGCCATTATGTGATTACCTACCCTCATTTCTTATCCATTAAGGAACAATGCAGCAGTTCACTCAGGCTGCTGCCACAGGGAGAGAAAGAAAGTGAGATGATGGCTTGGTTTAAAGATACGAGAGTCTGCATAGGGCAGCAGCTGCGTTCTAACAGCAGACGCCATCTAATAAATTTTTTCTATTTAAATGTAATGCTCTGTAGTTCAGGATATTCATATATTTGGGATACAGTTGCTTTTAAAGATAGATGTGTGTCAGCATTTGGCATGCTCATCTGTGAGATTTTTACACAAAGCTGCTAAAGTTTTTCCTCTTATGTCACAACAAAAAATATGAGATGGGGTTGGTTTATCTAATTCCCTGAGCAATAAAGCGCTGCTCAGGGAATTTCTGCTGTTGTGTCGAGCAGTGCTTAGATTATCTGTAATGAATTAATAACACAGTTCTTGGCTTTAGTGTCCCAAATGTGTTAAAGCAACACCATGTACTATTTTCACTTGAAACTGTTTTCAAAATCACTTGGATGATACATCAGCCTCTGACCATGTGAGTCTCTCTTCCACCATAGCCTGAGTTTGCTTGCATCACCTGGACAGCACAATGTCACTTTGCTCCTCCTGGCAGGAACACTGAAAAGACTACAACAGGCACATTTTACAGTCTGTGTCCCAATAGCTAATTATAGTGTGCAAATTTAGCCACTTACTAACAAAGCACTCTGTGATTGGCTGTTGGGACTGAGGCCATGAAACATGCCAGTTGTAGTCTTTTCAGTGTTCTGAGGACCCCTTTACACAGCATGGAGATCATTGGGTGACCAATGAGAAATTGAAAACTAGCCCAATCTCTCAACGATCTCCTCAAGCCTGGACAAAGCTGTTTCTGTGTAACTGTTTGGGAGATCAAAAATTAAATTTTTGGGGCGATCTATAGAGATCTTTGAAAGATCTTTGAGAGGTTGCTGAGGGATCATTGAGAGTTTCTTGGGTGGCCATCAGGTTGCTGAGCATTTGAAAGGTTTCGTGTGCTCTTCTACTTCTTTGCTCAACGATCTCCACCCCTGTGGAAAAGAAAAAAATTCCAGATCTCTCAACAATCCTTTCAATGATCTCCCAGTGTTTGCCAAAATCTCTCAGTAATCTTCCAGTGATCTCTACTGTCACCACTGTCTCCTCAAAGTTTTGACTCAGTGCAAAACAATCAATGATGCCCAAAGGAAAGCGAGCTGTCACTGAACTCTCAAGGAGCACTCAACTGTCATGTTCACTGCGTAAACTGCAGCGAACATATGAAATGGCAGCGAGCCCAAAAACGCAGAGTAAGTAACGTGTTTATTTACAATGGGTGTATGTACAGAAAGTCCAAATACAGTTACAGCAAATAAGGGGAAGACACCCGGCTACAAACTAGGTTGGTCAAAGGGTATGCCTAACATGTTCCAATCAGGCTGGAGTGGAGAAAAAGGCACAAAATAAGACTTACAAAGGTGTTGGAGCGGAAAGGCTCTGAGGGAGCAACACGATTTTAGTCCAGGGGAAAACCAACTGATGCAAGCCTGGATATCCAAAGTTGACATTGCTAAGTTGCCTCGGCAGCTGGTCGTACTGCCCTGCTATTAATACAAAGCCCTAATGACAGCAAGTAGGACCAGCCGTGTGGCAACAGGAGCGAGACTGATTGAACTATGTGTGTGTGCATGAGTGTGAATGTGTGTGTGTTTGTGTATGTGTGCATGCGTGCATGAGTGTGTGAGTGTGTATGTGGTGAACCATACACCTGGTGGATGCCTGGTGAGGAGGAGGCGTGGCTGTGGAACTGGCGGAGAGCGAATAAGCAATAATTAAACCCAACAGCCACAAGTCATGCTCTGGGTGACGACCCCGAACATGACAGTGTCCCCCCCCCCTCAAGGGATGTAACCAGACACCCACCATACCATCAGAAAAAAACAACCCCCCCCCCCCCCACTCAGAAAGCCCATACAACAACCCAGGGTGGGAGGTGGGGGGAAACAGGTTGGGGGGATAGATCAGGGAAGGATAATCACCACAATACAGCACAACAACACTCCCCAACCCCAAAACTAAACTAACCCACCCCACCCCCAAGAGTACCACAGTTTGGGGGGCCAGCCAGAGTCCAAGGCCCAGCAGGTTGCCATAAGTTCGGGGGACCGGCCAAAATCCCAGGGCCAGCAGGCGGCCTGCAGAGCAGTATCAGGCGGCCTTCCAGGGCAAACAGGCCACCCGGCGAGGGAACCCTGTCTTTCGGGCGGCTTGCCTACACGATTAAACCACCAGAACCGGAAGGGCAGATGAGGCAGTGGCCTACCCTCTGGAAGGCTGAATGGTGGGTGGCCAGACAGGGGAAGAGAGACCCCTGCGGTCACTGGCGACGAAGAGAGAAAGACCCCGACGGTGCCCGGCAGAAGGAGGAGGAGCACCCACAGGGCCTCCAAAAGGGAAAGGAAGACCCTGGCATCCCCAAACTGTCATGTGGCACCCCCGGTCGTCCCAACGTAGGGCTGGGACTCTGCAGACCCTGCGGTGGACCCAGGCTGGGCCATGGCTGCATCTGCGGTGGTCCCGGCCTGGGACAACGTTGCACCAGCGGTGGCCCCTTCCCGGGACCTCATTGCTCCCACGGTGAGCCCCGACTGGGCCTGTGTTGCATCCACGATGGACCCCGACGGAGCCATGGTTGCACCCACGATGGAGTCCAACTGGACCCCCGCTGCACTCGCAGTGGGACCCGGCTGGGACACTGCTGACCCCAACACCAACACCATCTTGGCCATGGGCCAGCCGACCCGTATGAGCACCCAAGCGAGGAGGTGGTCGATCACAGGCACCCTGGACTGGGACCGGGTGCCTCTGACAACCACCTCGACCGGAACCTCGGCGGCCTCTGGTTGTGAACCTGGAACCCCGGACTCGTCCGGTAATGGTAAGCTTTCTCCGGCGACCCTGAAAAAGGACTCGGACAGAGAGGAGGAAGGGTCAGATTTTCAGGCAGCAGCAGAGCCCAGCGAGGTGAGCTCAGGTGCATCATTTGGCTGCAGCTGGCTCTCCTCACCTAAAGCTAGGCAAAAATGCTCAATTATGGAAAGGAGAAAGACAAAAGACAGCACTTACCTTAACTCAAGCTCTACCGCCGTCCAGGACTCCGGTGAGCCGGGCAATGTCTCCTCAGGTTCGGCCTCCAAAAGGTTCCGCTCGGGTGCTGACTCTGCTGTGGCGGCTTCCACAGCAGGCGTGATGGTCTCTGCAGTCTTAATTCTCCCAGCTGCCATGATCCACGCTGGTGACTCTTTCAGCATGGCGGCTGGGACCTGGTTCACCATGGCTGTGGGAGGACCCCCCCCCCCCCCCCCGGACCTCTGGCTCCTCCTGATCCTGGCTGCTCAGCTCCGGTTCCGGCAGGCATACAATGGGGAGAGGAGAGAGGGCTGGTGAACAGTTTTTAATAGCAGCAGGCAGGGGGAGCTCAGGGACTGCTTTCCCTGAGCCTCCCTACCGGGAATCAGGCAAGACATTTCATTATTAATATGAGTCAAATGAAAATGTACTTGCCTGTTCTCCCGGTTTATGGTGTGAATTGCAGCTGCTGCTGTTCAGACGTCTTCACCTGTTTGTCCAGGAAAGGCGGTGCTAGGCTCCTCCGTAGAAGATATGGGAGCTGACCCCCTCGCTACAGGAACGGGAGACCCCGGTGAGGAAAGCAGGCGCCCCACTGCTGCCGGTAAACAAACCGAGGAGGCAGACCTCACAGCGAATGCGGAGGGAGATCCTGCAGACGGGACTGCTCGGGACTGATGATCCACTGTGGAGGTGACTGCGCTCGGTGTGGGAGCAGTTGGCGGGGCTGGATTGTTCCTTCGGGATTCCGGGTGATGCCGATGTTGCCGACCTGGTGGATGCCATCTTGGAATGAGCGATGGAGGAGAGGAGGAGATGGCCGCCGGCGGAGAAGAGCGTTTCTGTTTGGGCTTCTTCTGAGATTTCCCTCCTTTGCCACCATTCTCGCTTTGAAGCGCAGCTATCAGAGAGAGCCTCTCCTGACCCTCAGCATGTTCCTGGAGCTGAGGGCACTGACAAGCTGCAGCTTCAGCAAGTCCCAGAAACCATGATACATCTCTCGGGGTGGAATATAGACACGCTGTGGAGATCAGGCCGTCCACCTCCATGAGTGCGGGGCAGCATTCCCACCCGAGACGCATTGGATAGCCGCGTCTTCCAGCTGCATCCATCCTGGACTTCAAACCAGGTAAGGGCAATACACAAAAATGAGTAACATGTTACCTACTGCTTGGGCTCTTTTTGGTGGCAACTTACTGTCATGTTCACTGCGTAACTTCGCAGTGAACATATGAAATTGGCAGCGAGCCCAAAACGCAGAGTAAGTAACATGTTTATTTACAATGGGTAAATGTGTAGAATGTCCAAATACAGTCACATGAAAAAGGGGTGAGACACCCGGCTACAAACTCAATTAGTTTAGAGAATGCCTAACGCGCTCCAAACAGTCAGGAGCGGAGAAAAAGGCACAAGGACTTACAGTAGCGTTGGAGCGGAAAGGCTCTGGGAAAACAACACGATCAGTCCAAAAGTGAACCCACAGACGCGAGCCTGGATATCTGAAGTTGACATAGCTAAGTTGCCACACCGGCTGGTCGTACTGCCCTGCTATTAATACCAAGCCCTAATGACAGCAAGTAGGACCAGCCGTGTTGCAACAGGAGCGTGACTGATTGAACTAAGTGTGTGTGTGCGTGTATGTGAGTATAAGTATGAGAATGTGTGTGTGTGGCAAACCAGACAGCTGGTGAATGCCTGGTGAGAGGAGGAGGTGTGGCCGTGGGACTGGCGGAGAGCAAGGCTCAATCCGCCAGCTGGAATTAATAAGCAATAATTAAACTCAACAGCCACAAGTCATGCTCGGGGTGACGACCCCAAACATGACATCAACGATCTCATCAATCTCCCAATGATCTCTCAGCTATCTCCACCATGATCTTTGAATGAACTCTGTCAGTCTTTCATCAAACACTCAGCTCTCGCTCACTGATCTCTCAGCCGTCTCTACCTTAAGAGTAGAAAAATTTGACGTTCATTGCAAGATTGCTGAGAGATCATTGGAAGATTGATGAGATCGTTAAGCATTGCTTGAGCACTCCTTGACCAAACAACAATCTCACTGATCTTCCAGTGATGGAGGGATCACTGAAAGATCGTTGAGTGAGATCTCCACCCCTGTGTAACGAGGTATAATCAGGAACAGGAAAGTTACATAGTGCTGCTTTAATTGGTTAAAGTTTTGCATAAAATCGGTGATATTGCACACTCTGTCCATGAAAAGACCTAAACCAGTTGTTCATTAGTCTTTTGCAGTGCAAACAATAATCATCAGAGCCTTAAATGTTCACCAGCACACAAGTGAAACGATCCAAAAGACAGTAATATTAATCTTTGAGAGTAATATGTATCTGCTTCAGGATATTACTTGGTCTGTTTGGGGTTTATTGTATAGATGTAGAAAAGTCAATTGTTGGCAAAGACAGAAGTAGCAGAAGTTCCCTACATCATCGACTGTAAATCACTGTCAAAAGTCATTGTTTGACTCACCAGCTCTATATGTGAAAAAAAAAACCTCTTGTCAATTCATTAGTTGTCTTATTTCTAGCTTAAGGGTTCAGCTGTTGATTTTCACTAATATTGACCCACTGTCTGAAACATTATGACTTTCCAATGGATTTTTACATTGAGTCCAGGTAACATCATTATTTACGATCAATATTGTATGGAGGAAGGGCTGCGTTTGGCCTCTAAACTCCACTGACCGTCTGGTTTCTTCTTCCAGGTGGTCTTATGGGGTACTGCTGTGGGAGATCTTCACTCTGGGGGGCTCGCCATACCCAGGAATCCCCGTAGAAGAACTGTTTAAACTGCTGAAAGAGGGACATCGGATGGACAAACCTGCCAACTGCACTCATGAGCTGTATGTGTCTGTACCGAAACTACATCTCAACTTGACTGCTTACATACAGCTCATTCAAGCAGAAAATAGATTAAAAACACAGACTCCAAAACTATTTGTTGCACTATTTCATTAATTTTACTGGCTGTAGGTCAGTGCAGCTAAGCCTTCCTTACTGTGATGGTTTCAGGTACATGATCATGAGGGAGTGCTGGCATGCTGTTCCTTCACAGAGGCCGACCTTCAGGCAGCTGGTAGAGGATCACGACCGAGTTTTATCAATGACCTCCACCGACGTAAGTGTCCCTGCACAGCTGCTGTTCACCTACAGCACACTTTCACCTTGAGCCAGTATAGCATGGAGCCTAAAACAATTCTTAAAGCCTAGAGCTCATAAACTGTAACTTAGCTAAATGAAACTGGAAGTCATGTTTAACCTTTATGAAGATCCTAGAGGGGGATTTGATTGGAAAAGTTGAGTTTTTGTCGGGGTTTTTTCTTAATTTCAAGAATTTTGGACCACATATGGCTCCATACCCATTTAACTTTATAGTTTTGAGAAACTACAGAACCCATGCACAACAACGGCAGATTATTTACAATTTTTTGGACCAATTAAAGAAGTGAAATTAGATAATTTCCCACAAAAACGTGAACATACCAGGGCACCGTGATAGAAAACCACTGGCTTAAGGTATGGAAGTTCATCACACCAACCTCAAGTTAGCTTGATTCTCGACTTCACATGGGGTTAAATGTTGATGTTTTTGGTGGCGCCGTTTTTCCTAATGAACTTTTCACGTATTTCACCTGCTGGCCCAAAATGTGTGTGCGCTGTGGAGCACAGTCAGAGCACCTCTCTTTAATGCTCCCTTTAATGCACAAAAGCAACAGTAGAGAGACATTGTAAATGTTATAACCAGTAGGCAGTTTGTTCTTTTTTTAACAAAGGGGATGGTGGTGAGGTATTCACAAATTTAGCGTAAGGTACAAAGTATGAATGGATATTGAGTACAAATGTGCAAGAATAAAGGTGGGCAAAATATAACAAAAGATGCTGATTTGCAAGTAAATAGTCACAAATTTACCACAGGCAAGTCCCCAAAGTCGAGAAAAAAGTTGGAAATTTGAGAGAGGCTAAAAAGAACTCAAGAATGACTAAAAAAACACATTTCAAAGAAAAAAGTCATAAATTTACAAGAATAAAGTCACAAATTTACAATGAAAAATGTAAGGTTTTTCTTGTAAACTTAACATTTTTCATACTCAGCTTTTTCCTGGAAATTTGTGACTTCTGTTAAATTTTGTATATTTTCCTATAAATTTGCCACTTTTTGCAATAGATGTCTTTTTCCCAACACAAATTAACAACTACTGTATAAAGTCATAAATTTGCTACTTTTTTCCTATTAAATTGGCAACTTTTTTTCATAAATTTTCAACATTTTTCTTGTACATTTACAACTACAGTGATGTGAAAAAGTGTTTGCCCCTTCCTGATTTCTCTTTTTTTTTTTTGTATGTTTGTCACACTTAAATGTTTCAGATCATCAAACAAATTTAAATATTAGACAAAGATAACACAAGTAAACACAAAATGCAGTTTTTAAATGAAGGAGTTTATTATTAAGGGTAAAAAAAAAATCCATACCTACATGGCCCTGTGTAAAAAAAAAGTGACCCCCCCCCCCATTGAAACATAAATTAACTGGGTGTGACGACAGAGTGTCGCCACTGCTACAGTTTCTGTAATTGAGAATTATATGTGTAGAATTTGTAAATAGTAACATGGTTGTATTGATAAAGTGCACATATATTTGGAGATCTGTTTTGACTGATTTGAATTCCTTTTGTGAGATGAATGTTAAGGTTAGTTATATTAATTGGGTGAGGCAATTGAATATAAGACCACGTACCTTTGCCAGCATGCTTCCTGGTGGTATCCAGGCAAAACACTCCTTAGGGGTTGTGCCTTTTAAAGGATGCCAGGAGGAAGGAGGCATGTGATGGTTGAGTAAGGGGTGATTTAATACGTAAATAAGGGTTTAAAACTATTTATTGTATTATTTATGGTTTGTATTTATTCTGTAAATAGGGGGAAACTTATTTATGTATTTGTCTTTTTTAGATATTATTGGGTATGTGGAAATATGAAAATGTTTATTGTTTTGCTTGGGATTTTGGTATGTTCCAATTAACTCTAATTATCTCACTAGTATATAACAGGTGTTTGTCATTTGGTTTGTGGTGGGTGTCGGATGTTCACGTGAGTTGTTGCCGGTGAAGTATCTTGTGTAATAAATGGAAAACTGCTGATTGCAAAACTGTTTGGAAGCCTCCGTTCCTTCTCTGGCGTGCCTTGACCGCTCGGGATTGTGACAATTGGTGTCAGAAGTGGGATGTTCCCTGACAAATGGTGGCGTTTGGTCGAAGAGGTGTTGTCAGATTAATAAGTGATAACACGGGATAGAAGGAGCGATGTCCAGAAGGAAAATAAAGAGGAAACAAGAAGAGCAATTAGAGGACTTTGATGCAAGTATGGCAACTGAGGAGCAGGGGGCCAGTGGACTGGACGAACTGGAAGAACTGACGAGCTTGGTGAAGTCCATGGTGCATTCACTGACAGTCAGAGACCGTCAGAGGGAGGAAGAAGCCTCTCTTCAAGAACAAAGGTGGCAGATTGTCAGTGAATGCACCATGGACTTCACCAAGCTCGTCAGTTCTTCCAGCTCATCCAGTCCACTGGCACGGGTTTATCACATCTTTGGAAAGCTGAGTTCAATTTCTCTAGCCACACCCAGGCCTAATTACTGCCACACCTGTTCTCAATCAAGAAATCACTTAAATAGGACCTGCCTGACAAAGTGAAATAGACCAAAAGATCCTCAAAGGCTAGACATCATGCTGTGATCCAAAGAAATATAGGAACAAATGAGAAACAAAGTAATTGAGGTCTATCAGTCTGGAAAAGGTTATAAAGCCATTTCTAAAGCTTTGGGACTCCAGCGAACCACAGTGAGAGCCATTATCCACAAATGGCAAAAACAAGGAACAGTGGTGAACCTTCCCAGGATTGGCCGACTGACCAAAATTACCCCAAGAATGCAGCGATGACTCATCCAAGAGGTCACAAAAGACCCCACAACAACATCCAAAGAACTGCAGGCCTCACTTGCCTCAGTTCAGGTCAGTGTTCATGACTCCACCATAAGAAAGCGACTGGGCAAAAATGGCCTGCATGGCAGAGTTCCAAGACAAAAACCACTGCTGAGCAAAAATGAGATGCTGAGCTCATCTCAATTTTGCCAGAAAACATCTTGATGATCCCCAAGACTTTTGGGAAAATACTCTGTGGACTGACGAGATAAAAGTTGAACTTTTTGGAAGGTGTGTGTTCCATTACATCTGGCATAAAAGTAACACAGCATTTCAGAAAAGGAACAGCATACCAACAGTAAAATATGGTGGTGGTAGTGTGATGGTCTGGGTCTGTTTAGCTGCTTCAGGACCTGGAAGACTTGCTGTGGTAAATGAAACCATGAATTCTGCTGTCTTCCAAAAAATCCTGAAGGAGAATGTTTGGCAATCTGTTTGTGACCTCAAGCTGAAGCGCACTTGGTTTCTGCAGCAGGACAATGATCCAAAACACAGCAGCAAGTCCACCTCTGAATGGCTAAGGAAAAACAAAATGAAGACTTTGGAGTGGCCTAGTCAAAGTCCTGACCTGAATCCGATTGAGATGCTGTGGCATGACCTTAAAAAGGCGGTTCATGTTTGAAAACCCTCTGTGGCTGAATTACAACAATTCTGCAAAGATGAGTGGGCCAAAATTCCTCCATAGCGCTGTAAAAGACTCATTGCAAGTTATCGCAAAAGTTTGATTGCAGTTGTTGCTGCTAAGGGTGGCCCAACCAGTTATTAGGTTTAGGGGGCAATAACTTTTTCACATAGGGCCATGTAGGTTTGGATTTTTTTCCCCTTAATAATAAACATTTTCATTTAAAAACTGCATTTTGTTTTTACTTGTGTTATCTTTGTCTCATATTTAAATTTGTTTGATGATCTGAAACATTTAAGTGTGACAAACATACAAAAAAATGAGAAATCAGGAAGGGAGCAAACACTTTTTCACACCACTGTATACTCTCACAGTAACACTCAGTTGTACTGTATAAATGATCCTCGCACTAATAATGGGGATAGAGAGATGGCAGCTTAACAAGAGGGATGTTTTGGGTCATTTTGCTAACAAGGGGGATGCCATTATAACAGTTATAACCATCTCTGCCCTCGCACTTCTGTTTGTGCTTTACATTGACATGTGTATTAATGAGCACATCAACTGGAAGGTGTAAAAAAAATTCCCCCAAAGAAAGTGGAGAGTTGATTAGATATTGATAATCTGTTATGAAAGGTGACTGGAGGAAACATCATATATACACTACCGTTCAAAAGTTTGGGGTCACCCAGACAATTATTTTGTGTTTTCCATGAAAAGTCACACTTATTTACCACCATGAGTTGTAAAATGAATAGAAAATATAGTCAAGACATTGACAAGGTTAGAAATAATGATTTGTATTTGAAATAATAATTTTTTCCAGATACTCAACCTGCTCAAAGGAAGGTCAGTTTTATAGCTTCTCTAACCAGCTAAACTGTTTTCAGCTGTGCTAACATGATTGCACAAGGGTTTTCTAATCATCTGACGCAATGAGCAAACACATTGTACCATTAGAACACTGGAGTGATAGTTGCTGGAAATGGGCCTCTATACACCTATGTAGATATTGCACCAAAAACCAGACATTTGCAGCTAGAATAGTCATTTACCACATTAGCAATGTATATTAGATATTAGAGTGTATTTCTGATTAGTTTAAAGTTATCTTCATTGAAAAAAAACAGTGCTTTTCTTTCAAAAATAAGGAAATTTCTAAGTGACCCCAAACTTTTGAACGGTAGTGTAGGTTTTGTAATTTCTTTAACAGGAAACTCCAAACTTTGTGTTTAAATTACACACTTGTGTAACTTTTCGTTGAAATGTTTTTAAAGCATCATCTTCGTTGTGTTTTGGTGGTCTTGTTTGAACTGTTGCTACGTTGCCCAACTCTGCCCCCATGATTTCCAGCAGTACTGCAATGTTTGGTCCGTATTCATACGTTTTCAGAGAATGTGCAGAAGTACAGATGAGATGAACAAAGTAAGGATAGTAGGCTCTGTCTGTCTTTGTGTGCCTATCTAGCGTAGAGCTTTCAAGGCTTAAAACAGTTATTTAAATTCATTTTTTAAACATGCTTGAAGGATATTTTTTACTAAGCTGTATTTTTTTTTCTCGAGTGATTCGACTGTGACACCCCAGTCTAACCTGCGACCTCTTCTCTGACAGGAGTACCTGGACCTGTCGGTGCCCTTCGAGCAGTATTCACCCACCTGTCAGGACTCCAACAGCACCTGCTCCTCGGGAGACGACTCGGTGTTTGCCCACGACCCGCTGCCTGACGAGCCCTGTCTTCCCAAACAGCTTCCCAGTAACGGAGTGATTAGGACATAAAATCTGTTCTGGGGGAGGTTGGACATTAACCTCCTCTCTTAGTTTGTGACAAATGATCACCTCTCAGTGACTCCTGCTCCTCAAGATATGGAAAAAAAACTCAGCATGCAATACTTCAGCAGTTCAGTTCATCTTCAACTCCTGGACGAAACTCTGTTTAAAAACATTTTCTTTCCTCATCATCATCATCATCAGAGCCTCTCTAAACATTGAAGGATTATTTCTTGCCGCTGAACAATGTTTGTGTTATACTTTTCAGAAAAGAAATTATATTTTTGTACACAGGCCAGTCTTTTGTTACGGACAATCTGTGGGGTGAAGCCATTCCGTGCCTACTGGGATTAAACCTCCAGGGACTGAAAGAAAAAGGTTTTAGAGGAGGAAATGAAGGGCATTGATGAGCGATTAGTTGGCGATCCAGCAGGCGGGGGGTCCTCCAGTTTTTATCCCCGATTGGTTGAAGACTTGTTATGTTGCAGTTACATTTGCCACCTGGGAGGACATCTATTGAAACCAGCAAAGCCTGAATCAGCCCAATGATGGGACTCCTTCTTGTGAAGATAAGACCTTCAACAACAAAAGGATTATGTGAGCAGTTATTCATGAATTTGTGCCGCATCCCCACAAAGTGGTTTTGTGATAATCATGGAACTAGTTTCTCATCAAATTTCACGCAACGCTTCAGGGCCGTTCAGTAATAAGAACAGTGAGGTTTTTTATATATAAATAGAACGTGATTTATTGTAAATATATAAATGCAAATATGTATCATATTGCTGTCCACAGCCATGTACCTAAAAGACGGGAAAAAGTTTTTTTTTTTTAAGATATCATTTTAGGGTGGAGACATTGATATCTAGAAGACACTGTCATGAGCGTGTAAAACACTTAATCATTGAGAGTGATACAGAAGAGGTTTATTTGAAAAATTAACGTATATATTTGTAAAGATATTTATAGACTTAACATGTGGTTCTTAAGTTGTAAAGTTCTAGTTTAGAATTCTAGTACTGTACGCAAAGATTTTTATTTCTTTTTTTTCGTAACTTATTTTACAACAAAACTGCGATGCTCTTTTCACAACTGGCAGACTCCTCTGGTTTTTGATCCATCATTTCTTGTTTTTTTTTTTTCTGGTTTGTTTACAGTTTACAAAAATAAGAATGTATGACACGGGATGATTTTTAAGGGTGAGTGTGATGGAACGTCCAGAGGAGGGCTTGTGAACCGAAAGCTCCGGCTGAAGGGAGCCAGACGTTTCCACTGAGGAGTTCAAGTTCAGGTTTGGAAACTTGACGTTTGCAATATCAAAGCAACGGTGAGCTCTTGCTGGGCAAGAAATGACAGCACTAAGAGAGAAGTAGCAGACAGACCTTTTGGTGCAGTTAAAGTACTGAAATGCATATACTTGGCATCACCTAGCTGTGTAGCTCATATGAAGCCTTCAGAGAACCTTTGATGGCAAAAATCCTCCTATTCCTGCTGTTCACTTAGAGATTATTCACCTATTTATTTTACAGTGTTTTTTTTCAGCATGTTATATTTTATTTTATGTGTATATACTAGGGGTGGGAATCACAATATGATACACATCACCATAAATGGGCCACAATGCAGTACTATCACGATACTATGATTCCTTAAGTATTGTGATGCTGTATATCCTGACCCCATTTCAACATCAATTTTGTCCCCAAAGTACAACTGTCAATATCTGTTTCATTTAAGTTTTCACTCACGGCTGCTTTTGTGTCAGTGGCTGCGTGCGCTCAGTCCTTCGTGGGATGGTGTACTGCTGTGTTTTTTTTTTCTGCTGCTCACACACAGGGGGCTTTATTTTCCGCAGCGACATGTCTCTGCACACAACAAGGACTGTGTTGTTTACTTGGCTCGCTCTGAGTTTGGAGGTGGCTTTGTTGCACAGGAGGTGTCCAAAGTTGATTGTTCACTAGGGTCGCTGCCGCTCGTGCTGGAGTGTTTTTAGCTTAGCCGTTGCCAACGCTGCTCTTGCTGAATGGCCCTCATGTTCAAGAGTTTGTTTTGGGTTTTTGTTTTTGTTTTTTTTCATGTGGCACTCCTTGTGAGTTCTGTGTCATGTCAAGGTCTTTCGTTCCACCTTTGTTATAAAATCAAAAAAGTTAACTTTTCGCTGAATCCAACTGCTTCCTAAATTGTACACCAGGCTGCAAATCTCACTAGACAAGCTATGACTTGACTGAACAATTACTTTGTGTCATCTAGTGGACTGAAAAGGCAATTGGTTGATTAATACCCAAGAGTTTGCAACATTTGCCTAAATATATACAATTTATAAAAGATTGTTACATGCGTTTAGAGATCGGTGCCAAGTATTGTGATACATTGCCAAATCGGTCTTTTGTCCCACCCGTAGCACATACAGCAAATCAGAGTGGGTCCCCATTAATCCAATTTAGTGGCGAATTAACTAAGGCTGCATTCACACTAGGATAGTCGGGGGGGTCTCGGTTTGACTGGGCGGGGAATGCCGAGAATTTTCGCACCTTGGTTTGGTTTGGTTTGCATTCACACTGCAGTGAACCAAACTGCCTGGACAACGTCACGCAGTTACAACAACTGCTCGTTTGGGGCACTGTAGCCAAAACCACCACAGACCAGGAAGAAAAAATCTCGGCGAAAAAGAAAAATACGGCTCATCGATTGGCCAGGACTGAAAACGGAAATCCATTCCCTTCAACCTGGTTGTTTGTCCGCCACAAACGAGACATTTTTTAACTTTTCTCCTCAGCTTTTTCTGGTAAAAGGATTTCTCGGATTCGTAAAAAAAAATAAAAAATTAGCATCGAGCCACAAAAATTTCCAACTTTTTACACATAAATGTGTGCCTTTCCCATAAAAATTGTACACATTTTCCCAAAACCATTTGCCAATTTGTTAAACCAGAGCGGACCAGAGTTTGCTTGTTTGGTACGCACCAGAGTTTGAATGCACGTTCAGACTGCACCAAACCGAACTATCCACGGAAGTGGACCAGAGTTCCTTTGGTCCAGACCAAACAGTGTCCATGTGAATGTGCCCTAAGGGTGCTTTCAGACCTAAATTCATTTAATTTGGTCCGAATCAGTTAACAAGTTTGTCACTTTGTATCATTTTCTCCGTGATTCGGTCCCCTTTCACTCAGGCAAAAATTCAAGCAGACCAAACTGTGTCACGTTAAATCCCGCGAGACTTGCATCAGAATGTTCTCTGTTCTTATTGGTCAGATTTTTTGCCGCAAGAACAGGAAAGGTAAATACAGGAAGTAGGATGACTACTGTGTATTTATGCATTTCTGGAGAGAAAATAATACAAATCGTAGCGTAATCTACAGGGAGTTTTCATCGCCCTGGTTATTGTTTGTTGCGTACGTGCATATACCACTTTTGGCAAATTGTACAGTTTGAAAATGAAGCGTGGCTACTGATGGAAAATAACATTTTACCATTCATTAATCCTCCAGAACCGTGACATGCTCAGCTACAAATATTTTCGAAGATCTATCAGGTGTGTACAGTGGCATAAAATGTTTTACCATTTGCTGCTGGTCCTGTTTTAGTACGGTCACTTTCTCACTTACAGGACCACACCAGAGTTCGTCATTTGATTCAAATCGAGACCACCTCTTTCAGGAGGTCTCGGTACGGTTGGTTTGGTGTGTACCTGTGTGCAATTACCGTGTTCTCACCAGATAAAACAAACCACACTAACGGAGAAAACGAACTTGAGTTTGATTGAAACGAACTAAAGCCTGTAGGTGTGAAAGCACTCTAAGTGTTGCAGTCAAGACCAGACCAAGACCACAGCATAGAAAGAGCAAGACTTAAAAGGGTTAAAACCAAGTCAAGACTAAGACCACTGTGTATGAAGGTCTTGGTCTTGACCCTTTGGTCTTGTCTTGGTCTTGGGAGTGTCTGGTCTTGATGAGGTCTTGACTACAACACTACTGCTAGAGAAATATTATAGAATGATATGGACTATAGAGATGTAGCTTATATGTACAGTCGT
This sequence comes from Pholidichthys leucotaenia, assembly GCA_020510985.1. NCBI lineage: Eukaryota > Metazoa > Chordata > Actinopteri > Cichliformes > Pholidichthyidae > Pholidichthys > Pholidichthys leucotaenia. The sequence continues at coordinate 70,624,310 of CM035842.1, read as the reverse complement.
GAAAAAATTAGTACACCCAATATAAGCCTCTGTGTGTTTTAAACATATTTGAACATATGGATTAATATCAGTGTTAAAAATACTGGGAGATTCACGTAATACAACCAAACAATTAAAAATGAATTAAAGACTTTTTTTCAAATTTTCCATAAAATGTAATTCTAAACAAATGGTGAGGAATAAATTAGGACATCCTCCATCTTTTTTAGGACACTCCCACATTAATTCCCACTTAATATGGCTAAAATAAATTTTTTAAAAAAGCAAATAAAAACAAGGTTAGACATAGATATGTGAACAGTTCTTAATAAAGAACTGAATATTTAAAGGGGTGTCCAAATTGTTTCACATGACTGTATATCATCCACTGGATAACACAATATGTTTTTTAATTGATTTCAGTTAAAGTAAAATACCTCTGAATATGAATTGGGGATGTCACAGCACCACAAGCTGCTTTGTGGCATCAAATGAGCAGCTGTAAAGAATTTGCACCACAACCACCTGCTGTTGTAGTCAAGACTGGACCGAGACCAGAGTATAGAAAGACAAAATCCACCGTGTATGAAGGTCTTGACAAGATTTTGGTCCAGCTACCCAGTATCATTCAAAGTTTGCTACCACATGTAGCTACTTCTTACAGCTACACACAACTAAATTATTGCTTGAATTGTTTCATTTTAAAGGTGCAGTGTGTGATATTCAGTGCAATGTAGCGGTCAGATTTCAAAATGCAGCCACTTCACACTGAATCAGTCATCCACCTCTCCCAAAGCATTTGTGTAATTAAAGTTTGACATAACAACTTGGAAAGATAGTATTGTGGTCCAAGATGGCCGCCAACATGGGGACGGACCCTCCTGTATGTAAAAAAAACTTATCCTAAGGTACAGAAAATGCAACAACAATGCAACAATTTTTACTTGACAATGATTATATAACAATAAATACCGTTAAGATTTTTTGCTGCATTAAATTTTAGAATTCAGATTACCCAATTTTTTACACCCTGCACCTTTAAATGTTTTGTCTCTTATTTATAAAAGACTACTTCGTCAGTGCCCACTGGGTAGCTGTTGTATATTACTAATCCTACACCCAGATACCCTCAAAAAAAGTTTTTGTTTTTTTAATGTTTTCATTATTCTTTCCTCTGCAATGCATGCTGGGGTTTTGAGTTCAAACAGAGTGCAGCCATTCCTGGTAGGAAATTGGAGGCAAATACAGGTGTGGCTTCTGTTTCATTCAACATCACGCACTCTTAATTAACATGATTTGTAACATGTGTTTGCTCACCTTTTTTTAACGCCAAAACTGGTCACAGGATGGATTTCACCATGTAAGAGCAGCAGGCACCCCCTGAAAACCCACCAGATGACACAAAGGACCCATTAATTCAAACGACGCCACTTGCAGACAGTGTTTTTGAATAGCTTTAAAGCAGCAGTAGGTGGGTTTTTGTTTTCTCAACATGTTTCTGAAGGCTTCTTTTGCTTAACTTTCGAAGGTCACAGGGTCAATGCCAACAAGCTGCGTGCAGTGTCAAAACACCGGGCACTCGTGTGCACAGTTGTGGGTAAAAACGTCAGCTTGCAGGCAGAAAAACGTAAAGCTGTTATCCCTTTGTGCCCAAGGCGCTTGAGATTTTATCGCTGCTCTACAGTATTAAGGCATAAATGAAGGCATGCTGTGCGACTTGCAGATCACACAGTGAAAATGAAACTATATTAACAGTATACTGTATATGTGTATTATGTAATGGTTTTGCTAAATGAGAGCAATGGGAAGTAAGAATTGAAATGATTTGCTGAGAAAAGTGCCAAATTAGTCTTAAAAGTTTATTTTTACCAAGTTCTCCGTGAGCCAAAAACTGCACTGTTGAATGTAGGCGCTGGAGGTCACATGTGCAGAGACGGGTCATGAGATTGCCAAATGGATGTCTTTTTTTTTTTTTTTTTTTTTTTTTGTTAAATGCAGTCATTTCTTTAGCTGAACCCTCCTAAAATAGCAGAGCAGCTGAAATGTTTGCCAAGTCTGTTTTTAGAGAAGTCACACAAGGGAAACTGATGTTCAAGTGGCATTAAAGGGTTCAGAAACACGATTCACTCGCTGCTAAATGGAAAAGGTGTGAACCCGCTACTTTGCAATGGCCTTATTTCAGCATGTGGACTGAACTGGTGGAGATAAATGAATGGTAGCTTCTCAAAAGTCAAAAATGACTGTGCCAGTACCCAGTTTTTTTTTAAAAAAAAAGGATATTTAAAGTGTTAAAATCTGTATATAAATCTGTTGCTACACTGGTAGATTTTTATTAGCACCAACTGATGTACATTTTCATTGGTTTATATGCAGAAACAAGGCCTTTGTAAAGTGACCAGAAGCTGTTATTTCTGTTTTCTGTCCTTTTGGCCCAAGTCTATCTATGAAGTGCCTGGAGTAATTAAGCAAACAAAAAGGAGATTATCATATTTTGATCACTTTTTGAATGTACAATTGCAAAAATAATAATAATAATAATAAAAATGTTAATCTAGCTCTCACTAGAAGCAGGCTTTGTAACTATTAGCTTGTCGCTGTTTTTTTAAGTGAGCAAAATAAAGAAAAAAGGCACTTCTGTAAAGGTTGGATGGATCTAATGAAACAGATGGTGTTTTGTTATTTATTCTTCCATGCTGGGTGAAAGCTTTCCCTATGGTGAGAGTATTTTTCTTCATAGCTATCTGCTTTTCAGTGTTTTTCATTAAAGAGCCAGATGATGATGATGTAGTGATTTTACTCGATACTGATGCACCCCGTCAGACGGTGCTCCTGACGTAGATTAGCTTTCAGATTTCTTTTATCTGGACACCCTCCCTTGCCTTGTTTTTTTCTTTATCCTTGTTGAGATTTTACTGAAACACTCTGATCACCTTTAAAATGGATGTGATGTTTTTAAACGCATGTCTCATTGTATGTATCTTGGAAGCAAATTTCTAAAGCAACGCAGAGGGGAATCGGTGGGCGCTTCTCACATTTCACCAAAATTAAAGTAAAATGCAGTAGCACCTTCTAACACGGCCCGTGAAGTACTATCAAATTACAAAGTAGTTTCCACGTACTTTCAGGGTGAAAGTACTGGTGTAAAATAGTGTTAGTGCAGTGAAATATTAGGCCATGTTTTTTTTTAAAAAGTACTTTGTTGTTGCTCTGTAACAGGGGTCACCAACTAAAAGTGCAAGAGGTCTGATAAGTCAGTCCTCCTCCCCAGCTGAGGTCCGAATTAGGGCTGGGAATCTTTAGGCACCTCACGATACAATTATGATTCAGGGTCTCCGATTTGATTCTAAAATGATTCTTGATGCATTTTTTGTTTCTTTCAGGATTTTTTCCCCTCACTGTGTGACAGCTTGGTACTTTTAAAGCCAAGTGTTTGCAATGGCCCATGAATTTACTTCAAACATCTTTGAATAAAAGAAATGGAAGAGAAATGTGACAAGTCACATGGACAAATTTATCTGAAAATGTGCTTTTAAGAACTGTCATCGTTTCATGGACATTATTTAAGAACACAGCTGTCTCCAGCAGGCCAATATCATTTGCTTTTACACATTATTTTATTAAGCAGATGTTTTAGCTGCTTTTAGTTCTGTATTTTTTAAACAAAAAAAAAATCAAATAAATTCTTTGCTCAGTTTCAAATAAAACCTAATAAGTTCATCATAATAATACAGGAGAACACTAAATGTGTTTTTGACTCCAAATAAAAGCTCCAGAATTTTAAAATCTACAACTTAAAACCTAAAAATGGAAAGTTTTACAGGAGATCACAAACTGAATTACATACATTTAAAAAGATTAATATTTACAAAACAAAATCTCACAAAAGTCAGCCTCTATACTATATTTTCAGTATTTAAAAAAGTTTCAAATTGCAAACCTAAAAAGGGACAGAAAATATAATTCCACAGTACAGAATTCCTTCTGAGTTTTTTTTTTTTTTTAAATGTCAGTGTTTTTATCTTTTTAACCTCGTCAGCGTCTGTCTGGGTAACACTGTCACAGGGAGAGAGGAGGTGGATGTGCGAGGAACGTTTCATGTTCAGTAACACAGAGCAAATTATTGTTTTGACATGATATCGGAGGGTCACAGAAATTACCTCCATACACAACGTTGTGCTGGCCCAGTGGGGATGCTGTCCCAGGAAGGTGTGGAGGAGCCGCGGCGAACTTCCGTCAACAGACCCCCGGGTGGACCCGTACCATGACAGGCAGCCAGAGTGGCGGTGGACACAATTTCACAGTAGCGTGAGAACGTCCAGGGTCCCATGCCATAAATTGTCCGGGCGACTGCCGCCAATACATCGCCTGAGTTCCGCTTTTTCATTCAGTTAAAACAGTATAATTTTTCCCCAAATTATATTAAAAAGCTTCCGAGTCTGGACAGAGGACTTTCAAGGTCCAGATCTGGACCAGAGTCCACCAGTTTGTGACCCCTGCTCTGTAAGTACATATACTTGTCATGTCAGTACCCTGCATTTTCCATGTAGGTACTCTGTAGTAACCATAGAAGAACTTTGCTGTTTCCATGCTTGAGACAAGTTCAATTGTTCAAACTAACCTTAAGTGTAAGTACTCCAAAACTACCCAGTACTTCTTGGGTTCTAATTTCATAACGACCTCAAAATTTCCTGATACTTATATGGTTCCGTACGGTGGCCCAGAGAGCCCACCAAAATGCAAAAGCCACAACACAAATACAAAGCATGCTAACATTATTATGCAGCCGTTTCACAGGTTAGCACGCTAGCATTAGCATCAATGCTAACATTTGCGTGCTCGTATTATGATGATGCTAATATTAATCTTCCATCAGTGACCCTGTTTACATGGTCATGAGTAAACCGATTATAATCAGCTTTCTGGAGTTACCTGACGATTCAAACTGTTATGTAAACAGAGTAATCCAATTACCTTTATCAGTTAAAGGCAAATTATTGGTCCCTTTCGGCAGATTATCGGTTTATGAAAAAACGGGTTAACAAACCTAGCTTATTTGCCCAATAAACCATTTACTCGTTGCATGTAAACACCATAAGCCATTTATTACCTTTATTGGATTGCACTGCAGCAGCACAGCAACTCACCCTTGGCCGGGGGATCCTGGGTTCGATCCCAGCCCCCGACCAACAGTGATCTGTGTGGAGTTTGCATGTTCTCCCCGTGTCTGCGTGGGTTTACGCTGGGATTTCTCCGGTTTCCTCCCACATGCCAAAAACATGCAAGTTAGGTTAATTGGCATCAAAAACTGGGGATTCTAAATTGTCCTTAGGTATGACTGTGAGAGTGAATGGTTGTCTGTTTCTCTGTGTTGACCCTGTGATAGATTGGCGATCTGTCCAGGGTGTACCCTGCCTCTCGCCCAAAGATGCTGGAATAGGCTCCAGCCTCCCCGCAACGCGAAAAGGATTAAGCGGAAGAAGATGGATGGATGGTTTGCTCCAGTAATCTGTTTACTCGTGACCATGTAAACAGGGTCAGTGTTGCAGCGCCTGGATCCCTGCAGTTGAAAAATAAACCATATTTGGTCAAATTTGACCACTACGAATTTTCCAGCCTATGAACTTTTCAGCCCCCCCTCGTATCATGCAGTTTTGTTAGCACGCTAACATTAGCATTAGCGTCACTGCTAACAGCATGCTAATGTTAGCGTGCTTTCTATTTGTGTTGTGGCTTTTGCATTTTGGTGAGCTCTCTTGGCCGCCCGTGTTCTTGGCTGTGTTCTCCAGGTATTTTGTTCGTTAGTAATTACCCTGAAATTACCGGTGGTTCCAGGCTGTACAGGTATTTTACTTATTATTACTCTGAAATTACCTGGTACTTACCTGTATGACACAGCCTGGAACCCTGTAAGTACAGGGTAATTTTGAGGTAATTACTAATAAGAAAAATACTGGCATAGCACATCCCAGAACCTCGTAAGTACCAGGTAATTTTGTTGTAATAAAATTAGAACACAAAAATGGTGTGTAGTGTTGGAGCACTTACACACAAGTTCTTATATGGTTACTAAAGAGTACCTACATGATAAATACAAAATACTTATATAAGTATATATACTTATAGGGTAACAAGAAAGTACTTTTATTTATTTTTTTTAAAGGCTTGTTACTCTGATATTACCCTGTACTAACACTGTTTTACGCCAGTTCTTTCACATGGAAAGTACCCTGTAATTTCATCATGCTTCATGGGCTGTGTTATAAAAGGTTACCTAAAATACTTTTCACTGGACATTTGATGTTCTTGCCGTTACTTCGGGTTTACTCAGAATTAGAATAAATTCAAATAAGGATTCCCTTTATACAGTATTTAAGAGGATTTGAGCGTCACTGATTTATGAGTATGTTAATGGTTGACGAATAAATGTTCAAAATGAATGTGATGAACTAAAACAGTGGTCTGCAACTTCTTTTGCCTCACGGACCACTGATGCGCAAAAAAATAAAGCAAATCACACACTCCACTTCAACAAGGCATGCTCAAAGGGTCACAGATGGACTCCTTTGCAGTTCGTTGGTCTTTTGAAAAGTAACACTCAGACTCTTAACAATGACTGCTAGGTAGCTTCAACGCTACGTACTGAAATGGTTGTCAGCACCCGGAAGACAGGTGGGAAGAGAATATCCAGTAAATTGTCAAAATAAAACACTTCAATAGTAAATACAGAGGAACAGAAATTATTTTTCTCTGCGGCTCTCTGCGACCCACTACGAACATTTGGAGACTCAAGAATTTAGTGGCATCTAGTGGTGGCTGAGTAAACTGAAACCCCGTTCCCTCCATTTATTCAAGTCACTGAGTCTGACAGCCTGTTACCGGTGCCAGAACAAGGCATAGTACCGCTCATTGCATTCCCATTGCTAAAAACTAGTGGTCAGACTAAGAAATAGGTGCAGAAGCCAAGTTTTGCTTTTCCATTAAGTATTTTATTAATTTTCGTATTTAAAATACATTGTGTCATAATGAATTGGCCTGAGCATTATTTTGAAGTGAATTGTATTGAATTGGAACACAATTTTACCATTTATGCATCCCCAGAATGAAATCTGTTATGTTGTTCTGTGAATGCTGGTGGTAACGCTCTTAAGCCGATCCCCAGTGACTCGCTATCAGCCTTGAACCTTAATACAACAGGTGTTAAAATGGCAAATCTATTCATGAGTGAAAATGTCTCCTTTGCTATTGAATGAATACACACCATAGACTCTGCAGGGTGAAAACCATCCCCAACAGCACGCATACATCACTCCAACATCAGCCTGATGTACCAAGGTTACACTGGGAATACTGTACATCTTATATGGTTGTTTGCACATTGGCAAGACATTATTCCCAGTGTAAACTTGCCATTGTTGGGCGGACATGAGCTGTTGGGCATATGTGCCCCCAACTCTGGTTTATTTATTCTCTGCTTTTGTTCCCCACAAGATAATCCAGACTAAAGATGAGACCAGGAAGTAGAGGGGCTATCATCTTTGTGCACGTTTCCTTCCTCATATACCAAAAAAATGTTATACACAGCTCTTTTATTTTCATAGTAATCTCACAGCTCCAACAGCCGATGACTTGATTTATTGTTTGAAATATGCCGATGTACACGAGTAGAGTTTTTAGTGGCCGTGGGAACCATTTTCTAAGAATTTTAGGGAGGATTTGATTTTCATACCGTTTTTTTTTTTTTATTTTGCATTCCACTTTTTTACAATAAGGAGACAAAACCACATTTGTTCTTTGATATTTTTTTCCTCCAGCCCCCACATAATTTATTTTTCACCCATCTCTATTTGTCTCTCTAACATACAGTAGAAAGCTGAAACTAACCATTTGAACCATTTGGCATTATGTGTTGATTTTTTATTTTTTTTTTTTTTTTGTAGTTCATAGCTTGTTTGTTGCATTGTACCTGTTTTGATCATGATGAACCCGCTGTAACATTCCACCACAACCCCACTGGGAAAACAGACAAACAATTTCACTACTCTGTTTCTCTCTCTGTCTCTCTGTGCCTGACAAACTATGCTTTCAAAAAGGTTTTCAATAAACATGTTGTAATGGCATTTGCTGTTAGCTGTGTGTCTTTGACTGACTGTGTACGTGCAATATACAAAACAAACACTTCCTGTGGTGAAAACAAGTCAAACAAACAAAAAAAAAATCCAAACAGACATTACAAGTCAAGGTGAGCAAATCAAAAGTTTTGTTAATGGAATGAAACCAAAATACCACAAAGTGTGCATGTCGATGTGTTTGTTTGCCCAATTGTCTGGGTTTTGTTTTGTTTCAGCGTTGTAAATACAGATCCAGACACCATAATCAGACATAACTTTGGGTTGAAATGAATATCAACCAGCCTAAAGCATGCCATCAAGAAAAATAAAGGTGCCCACCAGGAACCAAAAGAATCTTCAGAGTGTACCGTGTGAACGTTCAGTCACGTCAACTGGACGAATGGTGAAACGTTTCAAAAGTTCAAAAGACTGAGCTTTCGTACAGCATCCTTAGCCACATGGATGACAGAGAATCTTCATCAAAGTATTCTTTGGAAGGATGCTGTAAATGCTATGTATTCTACCTCCACACAACTTCAGTTGAAATTAACAATGCAGTTCTTTGAAGAACCAAATAAGATATGCAAAGAACCATCCTCCTAGTAAAGAGATTCTTGAGTAAGATAAAGGTGATTGAGATGACATTCTGACATCCTAGCCAGTAGGTGTCACACTTACTCTTGCCCCAACTGGTAGAGTAAGAGTAACTGCAGAGAAAAAGGCTTTGTTTGTTCTTGTTCTCCACCTCCCCTCTGCGCATCTGTGATGTGGGTACACAGGCCGGTACGCTGTATATATGCTTAATTTTTTGCGTCTACTCACCAAGCGTTTGATACATGCGCATAACCACCATTTGCAGTTTCACCCCGTCTAATAGGTAGTGCAAATGCACTGACACGCCAGTCTATTCACCAGCTATACAAGAGTAGAAAAACAAGAACCATGCACATTTTTGCAACAACAATAGCGACTGCAAAAGGAGAGAAATGAAACTGCCTTATTCACTACTTTTACCATGAATTGTCTTCTTTTTCTTTCTCTGGTCTTGTCATGTTTCTTTTTAATTTGTCCTCTTCCTCCTTGTGGTGTGTTGGTAGCGCCACCTCTTGAATGGGAAGTTGGCTCTTGCGCATGCATAGTCAGTGAGGTCACAAAATTTGGGCTGCACACACTCAGCTGCGGACGGGACCCGCAGAGCCTAGTGGACTGGAGATGATGATGTAATTTATGTCGCGCAAGCCTCACAATAAAGCAGACGCACAGAGCCGAGGTGGGGCATAAACCACAACACGCAGCACACACTATTCTACAATCTCAGTTCTTTGGTGTTTACAAGCCAGATACAGCACATCAAGCGAGGATTCTTTTGTGGTATGAATTTAATATGAGTCAATGAAAAATGACATCAATCTAGTTATGCTATTGGCTGTGACATGCTTACCAGCTGCTGTAGTTCTCATCATGCAACTGCTCAGATGTAAATACTATGACTTTTTTGGACCTGTAACAATTTTTTCCATCAGTATATTATTTTTGAATATAAATACTTTAATTCTTCAACTTTCTGACCAGACTGGTGGTCTAGTGGGACAGCATTCGGGTGGTTGTGGGTTCAAATCCCACAGGGCCATATTAAAGACCATTAAAATGGTCCTTCCAGCCTTCTAGAAAAGTGCTTTATAAATACAGGTCCTTAATCTTATCCTTATCCTAGCTTGGTGCTCAGCATAATAGAATGGAAAAAGTAAAGTTGGTTACCCGGGGCCGGGGGGTGGGCACAAAACCAGTGTACTCCTTATGAAGGTGATGATATGTGTGTATTTTTTTATCAGGTTGCATTGCGGGTATATGCATAACCAGGTGGAGTGACAGAAAAGAATTGGCATTATGGAAAACAAATAGCCAAAGAGCTCACATTCATCCTGCTGCTGAGAACACATAGGTTGCACCAACAATACGTTAGCATGGGCAGTCTTCCACGGACTGGAGCTCCCGGATGACAGAACTCGTGTCTCATATCTTTAAAACAAACTAGTGAAAAGTGTTTCTAATAACACTTCATGCAAGATATAGTAGGTGCAATTAATGAATCCGTTGTTATTTGACATAAAAAATAACAGATTTTTATTCAAAAACCATGCCGATTTAAAGGCCCTCCTACCAAAACTACACCAACATGTGGACTTTCCAACAAGAGGAAACAACTTGCTGGACCTGGAGCCTCATGTACAAAGGGTACTTAGGCACAAAAACATGGCCGTTGGAAAACCTGTTTGAGGTGGGCGAGGTGCTCCTCCTCTGACGTGCTAGCTACCAAAATGCCATCCAAGTAGAAAAAAAACAAATGGCACCCTGTCCATCATTCTTTGAAAAGTTTGCACTGCGCCTTTTAACCCGAATGGCATGTGTAAAAACTCGAAAAGGTCAAAAGGAATTATTACTGCCATTTCAGGAACATCTTCTGCGCGAACCGGGACCTGGTAGTACCCATGGACCAGATCCAATTTTGAAAAAATGTGCGGCCCAGCCAGGTGCATGGAAAAAACCTGGATGTGTGGGATGGGATACCAGTCATGTTCCGTGACATTGTTCAAGTGTCAGAAATCGCCGCATGGCCGCCACGACCTGTCGGCTTTGGGCACCATGTGCAGCGGAGATGCCCACAGGCTGTTACAGCACCTAACGACACTCAATTGCTCTAAGTTAGCAAATTCCTCACACGCACTGGCTAGCTTAGCCTGAGTCCAGGCAACGAGGGCATGCGAACACAGGCAGACCTTTCGTTGTGATAAAATGTTCAACCCTGTGCTTGGTTACCACAGCGGAAAAGGTGGGAACCGTGAGTGCTGGGAACTCGGAAAGCAAACGCTGGTACTTACCCCCTGGAGCTAGAACATTAGCGTGTGTTGTGGCCCAACTCCCCGAGCTGTACAGGGCAAGAAGGATAAAGAAACAGCGTCCACTAAGCATCTGTTTGCAACATCAACCAGCAATCCGTGAGCAGACAGAAAATCCGCACCTAAAATGGGGACCGAACATGCAGCTACCACAAAGTCCCACAGGTAATTGCATCCATGTAAACGTACAGTCATCGTCCTTTCTCCAAACGTCCTGATGTGGGATCCGTTGGCGGCCATAAGAGCCGGGCCACTGCCTTCTGCCAACCAGCCCACACTGACTGGCAAAATGAGGCTCTTCTGGGAGCCAGAGTCCACCAGAAAACGTCTCCCAGAATGTGTCTGTGATGAAAAGCAGCTTCTCCCTGTCACCAGTGGTTGCAGCTGCTACCGACTGCTGGATGTCTCATTTCCCAGCTTTCTTTAAGTGGCACGGTGGCAGACCATCTTGCACTTCCTTGCCAAAACGGCGGTGATAAAAACATAGCGCCCCGGTCCGGTGTCTCTGGGTGGCCGTCCCTGCCACCACCATCAGCTCCCCGACCTCGCTGGATTCCTTTAGAAATCCCAGTGTCACTGCATGCACGGTGAGAGCCCAGTTTGCCAGGATGATTCGGTCTGCCTCTTGTGCCAGCACCCAGTAGTTCCTGGTCACCAGCAGCGGTGAGTTAGTAAGGATTGCTTGCACTGTAGCTGGTAGGTTCCCGAGGAAGAGGTGGGTAAACAGGAAAAATCTGTTTTCTTTATCCATTAGCACGAGTATGCTCTCCATCAGTTCCACAGCTTATCTGTCACCTAACTCCGAGCGTGTGAGGAGTATTTCTGCCCTCTTCCTGTCCGAAAGGGTATAAAGTTGCAGCAGTGTTTGCTTGAGAGTGTCGTATTTACACTGGATTGGCGGGTCTTGGAGCAGGCTCATGACTTGTTGGCACGTGCGTCCAGCGCAGCTACCACATGATGGTACTTTGTGTCGTCTGTTGAGACTCCACAGAGGGCGAACTGGGCTTCCACGTGAATAAGCCAAGCAGCCAGGTTGTGAAGCCAAAGGTCTGGTGATCTGACTGCAGCGGCACATACAGCAGTGGGAGCCTCCAGTGGCAGTATCTCCGTGGTGGTGCTTGATGTGTTTTCCATTTCATGTCTCTAGGTCACCAATGTGGAGGAAGTAATCAGACGAGACCATGAGCTGATGACGAAGACTCTATTTCTCCTCCATCAAACATAACAGAGTGCCTCTGAGTGCCAGAGCAATCTCTCTTATACACTTATTCCCTCCTCTCTGGCACCCAGGGTAAGCAAATTAACATACACGCTGTGAAACATGCACATACATCCACCTACACATTAACATAAATCACAGAACAGGTCTTGATACAATACATTCGCACCCCTGTGTCCTCAGGTGTGAACCTGGCACAGCGGCGGCAGAAGGCACATCTTTCTTTGGCTTATTACCCCCTAGTGCTCTGGCGCTCTTAGGCATTCTTCTTGCATTTTCCCTTTACCATTTCTGATTATCTTCTCCCCTCACCAACCCCCTGTCCTGGGTGGAGTGCCATGACCTATTGTGTCCCCCACACAGTCACTCACTGCAAAACCGTCACTGTTCGTGCTAACCAGAAGCCATGGATGACAGCAGATGTTCACAGGCTCCTGAGGGCTCGGGATGCAGCCTTCAGAACCGGTAACACCGCAGGACTAACAACAGCTAGGGCCAACCTGTCCCATGGCATCAAGGAAGCAAAAACAACAGTACAGCAAGAAAATATCCGGCTGTCTCAGCAACACCAGAGATGCACAGTCTCTGTGGCGTGGCATACAGACCCTCAGCAACTACAAACCTCCACCTCAGACCTATGCAAGTGACATCACACTGCTTAACAACTTAAATGACCTCCTTGGCCACTTTTCCCCCTTTTCTACCAAAAAAGAACTGGTGCTAGTTTGGTGCTTGTGTGGGTGCTTAACCGGTTCAACTGTCATGCCTCATAAGAACCAATTGGTTTTCAACAGACACGGAGCTAGTCGGGGATTACGTCAGGGCTACATCATTACATAGTGTAAAGTGTCTTTACACAAGCCCACAGAACACCTCAGAAGAAGGTAAAGGAGGAGAAGAAGGAGAAGCGCTAACTCGTCAACATGGATGAGCTTGTTGTCTCTTTGGGAGTGCTGCTTTTATTATTCCAAACCTGTATTACCATCCAGAAATGGCTTTATTCTTAATCGCAGAAGAACGGCGGCTATGTTTAAGGAGACAGGTAAATATCAATATTTCAGTTATCAGCCGTTGTTATCTCAAGTCTGTAGCTCAGCTAGCTAGCATTGACTACACTTTTAAATGTAATATTTACAATCGTGAAAAAATTAGGACACCCTGTATAAGCCTCTGTATTTTTTTAACATATTTGGACATATGGATATTTACTGTAATATCAATGTTAAAAATACTGGGAGATTCATGTAATACAACTAAACAATTAAAAATGAATTAAAGACTTTTTTTCAAATTTTCTGTTAAATGTAATTCTAAACAAATATTAAGGACTAAATTACACCCCCCCCATCTTTTTTTTAGGACACCCCACAGTTATTCCCACTTAAAATGGCTAAAATAAATGTTAAAAAATGCAAATACAAACAAAAGCAAGGTTAGACATATGTAGATATGTGAACATTTCTTAATAAAGAACCAAATATTTATTTTGATTTTGATTTTGTGTGCTTTATTGATCCCCAGAGGGGAAATTGAGGGCATCCACCTGGATCGATGAAGCAGCCACGGTACGGCGCTAACCCTTTACCATTCACACACACATTCACACCTAGGGTCACTTCAGAGTCTCCAATTAACCTAACCTGCATGTTTTGGGCCCGTGGGAGGAAACCAGAGAACTCCCGGAGTAAACCCACGCAGACACGGGGAGAACATGCAAACTCCACACATATCACTGTTGGTCAGGGGCTGGGATCGAACCAGGGATCCCATGACCAAGGGTGAGTTGCTGTGCTGCTGCAGTGCTAACCACTGCTCCACCACACCGCCCAATTAATGGGGTGTCCTAATTTTTTCACATGACTGTATGTCAATTCTGTAATAGGTGGTGTTACAGCGCATTACAAGGTGGAGATCGCCTGTTACCTGGCCACATCCACGGTCATGGTCACTGGTGGGACTCCATTGTTCCGGTGTCGTGCCAAAAAGCGATCAGTTGCCAAAAAATGATCGCCAGGTGCAATGTTGTGGTTATGGGGTTATATTAGCCGTAAAATATATATTTCAACAGGTAAACAGTGCTGAGTTACATATAAAAAGATATATTTAACACTTATGATGCATTTTGAACCCGAAACAAACTTGATCTAGGATTAAAAGCAATTAAAATAATGCAGTCACAAAGTTACATGGAAAAATGCATAGATTTACTGGATATATACATGTAGATACTGTATAAATATATATTCTATGTAGCTTCTAAACAACAATGAGGTTTTTGCACATAAATATTGGAATCAATTGCATTGTCGTAAATTCTATATGTTGTTATCCAACCTGCAACACTTTGGCCAACACTATAATTTTAGTGATGCCGAGCGCGGGTCTGTACCGTGCTGGGATCTTTGTGGTTTCCTCTTGTTATGTATTTATATTTAGTCTTGATTTTTCGTTCATTGTGTTTCATGCTCTTATTTTGACAGTGTAGGAGCATGCTCAAATAACGAGGCTGAGTTTCAGTCATAAACCAGCTTTATTTGACAGAACACAAGCTCCTAGCATTCTCAAAGCAGGAAAGAGAAAGAATCATACTTCAACCCCCTTTTATACATTTCCAGCATCAGAATTCAAGTCACATGGTGTCTTCAGTCAACATACAGTTACAAAGCATCCCTTTGAAGCTTCACCATTGTCTCTCATTTCTTGATGAACCGGAATACCCTCCGGGGCGTCTTCTGTGGGACAAAGAGACAAATCTCACACTTCCTTGTTACCTCCTGTAGATTTGAGTCCTCAGTCCTTGCAGACGTGACACTCCACAATACACATTCAGTTCTGTCTCTGTGGCAGCGTGAGCCCACAATGTGTGTCGGCCACACTACCCCCCCCCAAACGTCGAGTAAGGCAAAATCTGCATGGCATAACAAAAAGAGAAACACAAAGCACTCCATACATCGCTAATCAATCCACCAACTGCCTAGGTTTTAATCTTCTGCCGAATCTGCTGCAACTTGGCTTGGCTGCCTCTGCAACATCTCTCTGCACCTGTGGATTAAAGCTGTTAGCACCTCTCTGTGAAGACTTTGGAGAATGTCTTCTCGGCGGCCTGCCCCGGCGGGGGGGCCTCGCGAGCTGCACCTCCTCGTCAGCCAGAACAAAAGCGGGTTTGAGCCTGTTAATGCAAATCAGCTCCCTTCTGCCCCCTAAATCTAGCAGAAAATGCTTCTGCCCGGTCTCCAGCACTCGAAACGGTCCGTCGTAAAACGGCCGCAAACTTGGACGCTGGGCGTCATGTTTAACAAAAACAAACTCTGCATTTTTTAAAGCCTTGGGCACAAAAACGTGTGGGAAACTGTGATGGACCGGGCCAGGAAGCGTGTTTGTTCCTGAGCCGCTCTGCCACGGCTGAGCGGGGGGGCCATTAGGTGCGGGATTATCAGGAAGAAATTCCCCGGGCAAACGGAGCGGCTGAGCGAAAACTAATTCAGCCGGGGAAGCATGCAAATCTTCCTTAGGTGCAGAACGCAACCCTAATAACACCCATGGAAGTTTGTCTACCCAATTTGTATCCGTTAGCGACGCTCTGAGGGCTGCTTTCAATGACCTGTGAAAGCGTTCGCATAAACCATTGGCCTGGGGGTTATACGCGGTGGTGCGATGAATCTTCACCCCCAAGCTGCGGGCCATCGATGACCATAGCTCGGAAATAAATTGGGGACCCCTGTCGGACGTTATGTCCGACGGTACACCAAAACGCGCAACCCATGCTGTTAAAAATGCTCGCGCAACTTCTTCCGCTGTGGTTGATGTCAGAGGAATCGCCTCTGGCCAGCGCGTGGTGCGGTCTACCATTGTCAAAAGATGTGTGTGCCCGTGTGATAACGGAAGCGGGCCGACCAGGTCAACATGCACGTGATCAAAACGCTTAGCGGGGATGTGGAAAGGTTCTAACGGGGCCTTAGTGTGTCTGTGTATTTTAGCTCGCTGACACGCTACGCAGGCTGCTGCCCATTCCTTGACCTGTTTGCGCAACCCGGGCCAAACAAATTTCTCCCCCACCAATTTGATCGATGCGCGCACCCCCGGGTGCGCGAGAGAATGGACCAAGTCAAAAACACGGCGACGCCACGCGGTTGGCACCACAGGGCGGGGCCGTCCCGTGGAGACATCGCAGATTAGCGGGGGCATACCGTTTTGTTGCACCCTGTGCTCCAGCCTTAACCCTGTTGGTCCAGACTGGAGCGCGCGCACGTCCGCGTCGTTAACCTGCTCCGCAGCCATGGCTGCATAATCTAACCCAACACAGACCGGGGCTGCGCGCGCTCCCACGTCGCTGCCCGGGCCCGCGGCCATGGCTACAGAGTCTGCCCCTATAGGGCTTGGCGGTGCTATTGCACGCGAGAGGCAGTCTGCTACAACATTGTGTTTACCCGCGACATGCTGAATATCAGTAGTAAACTCCGATATTGCGGCTAGTTGCCTTTGTTGCCGGCCTGACCAGGGTTCTGAAATTTTGGCCATCGCAAACGTTAGCGGTTTATGATCCACAAAAGCGGTGAAACGTCGCCCCTCTAACCAGAACTGAAAATGACGGATGGCCAAGTGTAGGGCCAAAAGCTCCCTGTCAAATGCGCTGTATTTCCGTTCACTATCGCGCAAGGTCCTGCTGAAAAACGCGAGGGGTTGCCAGGTACCTGCCACAAACTGTTCAACTACCGCCCCCACCGCTACATCGGAAGCGTCAGTGGTGAGCGCCATGCGGGCCGTTGGAACTGGGTGCGCTAACAAAACTGCATTTGCCAGGGCTGATTTGACCTGGGCAAAAGCGCGCTCCCGCTCCGGAGACCATTCGACTTTATTTGCGGGCTTTTGTTTTTTTAACGCGGTGTACAATGGCTGCATGAGTCGTGCTGCGCTTGGGAGGAAACGGTTGTAAAAATTAACCATCCCTAGAAACTCCTGAAGCGCCTTAACCGTTTGAGGTTGCGGAAAATCTGTTATGGCACGCACTTTATTTGGAAGGGGAACTGCTCCCTCTGCCGAAACGCGATGTCCCAAAAAATCAATCTGCGCCACCCCAAACTGGCATTTCGCTGGGTTCACTATTAACCCGTGCTCTGCCAACCTCTGGAAAACTGCTGTGAGGTGTTTTTCATGTTCGCCTTCGGACGTGCTGGCTACCAAAATATCGTCCAAATAAACGAACACGAAAGGCAGGTCGCGTAAAACTGCATCCATCATGCGTTGGAAAGTCTGCGCGGCCCCCTTGAGGCCAAAAGGCATGCGCAAGAACTCAAAAAGGCCGAAAGGAGTTATGACCGCTGTTTTGGGTACATCCTGCGCGCGCACTGGAACCTGGTGATAGCCGCGCACCAAGTCTATTTTAGAAAAAATGCGCGCCCCCGCCAAATGAACAGAAAAATCCTGAATGTGCGGAATCGGGTAGCGGTCATGAGCTGAAACGTTGTTCAACCTGCGGAAATCGCCGCAAGGCCGCCACAAGCCGTCAGCCTTTGGGACCATGTGTAACGGCGAAGCCCAAGCGCTCTTGGAGCGTCTAACGATGCCTAGTTTTTCCAGATTAGTGAACTCCTCGCGCGCGATGGCCAGTTTAGCTGGGTCCAAACGCCGAGCCTTTGCAAAAACGGGAGGGCCTGTGGTTGTTATGAAATGTTCTACCCCATGTTTGGCCACCGTTGCTGAAAAAGTGGGGACTGTGAGTGCTGGAAACTGAGCAAGCAGAGTGTGAAACTTACCACCCGCGGCTGAGACGCTGGCATGTGCAGTTGGCGGGGCCACCCGAGCTGTGCAGGGAATAGAATGAAAAGACAGTGCATTAATCAGACGTCTATTAGCAAGATCAACCAATAAACCATGTGAGCACAAAAAATCAGCCCCTAACATGTTGAAACTGACTGCTGCTACAATAAATGTCCACTCAAATGAACGGCCTTGTAAGGACAGAAGCATGGTCCTCTCACCAAACGTTTTAATTGTGGAGCCGTTCGCTGCTGACACTGACACCCAGGGGGCTTTAGAAGGCGACAGCCGTTCCGCGTAGGTGGGCGTGACGAAGCTCAGCTGCGAGCCCGTGTCCACGAGGAACTGTTTCCCCGAGCGTGCATCCGTCAGGTAAAGCAGCCTGTTCTCATTGCCGAGAGTCGCGGCTGCTACCGGCCCTCGGTCCTGGCGTTTAAAATTGCACGGTGGGACGCACCTGTGCGCTCTCTCTGCAAAACGGCGGTGGTAGAAGCACGAGCCGTTCTCCGCTCCGCGTCGTCTGGCTTCGGTCGCCGCCGTTGTTGGTGCGTCTGGTGCCGCTGGACCCAAGCTGTCTCCGGACGCCGTTCCCGAACTAGCCGCCGCGGCCGAAACCGCGTTCTGCTTGTGGGCGTCGACCAACTTCTGCGCCTCCTTGCTCAACCCATGGTAGTCTCGCTTGGCCAATCGGGGTGACTCTGCCAGGGCCACTCTCACTGCTGGTGGCAGGGTTCGAAGGAATAGGTGGGCGAAAATGAATTCGCCATCCTCGGAGGCTTTGAGCTGCAGCATCTTCACCATCAGGTCCGCAGGTCTATCGTTTTCTGCCTCCGTCAGCGCCAGGAGCCCCTCTGCTCTTTGTTGGACTGAGGGGGTGAAATGGCTGATCAGCGCGTCTTTCAATGCGCTGTACTTGTCGCTGTCTGGTGGATGATTAACCAAATCCTCCACTCTCTGGACCGTGTCGCTGTCCAGTTTCGCTACCACGTGGTAGAATCTTGTGTCGTCGTTGGAGATTCTCCGGAGGTTGAACTGCGCCTCGATTGCGCTAAACCATGAGCGCGGGCTGTGCTGCCAGAAATCGGGCAGCCGGAGCGTGGAGGCGGCCATCAGGCTGGCTTCCACCGAGCCCGGTTCGGAAGAATTCTCATTGCTCATTCTCCGTCGTAGGTCACCAGTGTAGGAGCATGCTCAAATAACGAGGCTGAGTTTCAGTCATAAACCAGCTTTATTTGACAGAACACAAGCTCCTAGCATTCTCAAAGCAGGAAAGAGAAAGAATCATACTTCAACCCCCTTTTATACATTTCCAGCATCCGAATTCAAGTCACATGGTGTCTTCAGTCAACATACAGTTACAAAGCATCCCTTTGAAGCTTCACCATTGTCTCTCATTTCTTGATGAACCGGAATACCCTCCGGGGCGTCTTCTGTGGGACAAAGAGACAAATCTCACACTTCCTTGTTACCTCCTGTAGATTTGAGTCCTCAGTCCTTGCAGACGTGACACTCCACAATACACATTCAGTTCTGTCTCTGTGGCAGCGTGAGCCCACAATGTGTGTCGGCCACAACAGCACAGTTGCGACCTAGTCATGTGCTGACTGGAATCCCCATCCCTGATTTCAGCCTTATTTCTGCCCTCAGGGCTCTATTATGACAGTAGGTCACAGCCAATAGGTGCCAGCGTCAGTGAGTTTGCCTTTTTTCTACTGTGCTATTTTTCCCCTTTTTTTCGGGTGCCTGTTTTGTTTTTTTTTTGTAATGGCATCGTTTGGAAGAGGATACCCAATGAGCCTGGGGTTTGAACCCTGCCAGGCTCTTATGGAAAATGATGACCTCCTCGCCATAGCTCGTCAATATTCCACGCCAAAAGACGCTTTATGGTACCTGGACTTTGCTGAGGTGGCTGTGAAGCAACATCCTCGCCTCTCGGAGCATGCTGAGGGAAGGAAGAGGATATTCCTAATGCAACAGCAGAACCGTGCGTTGGAGAGGAATTCCTCCAGGAAGTCTAGAGCGGTGCCAACAAGGAGGCACTCCCGGGCTCTGGCTCAATCGACTCTTCACCAGGTTCCTGCTCCGGCTCCAGCTCCCACTTCACTAGCTCGAAGACACCGTCTCCTGGTGCAGAACTCAATTCCTCCCCATGACACGGCTGTACCGAAGCAGATGGGGGAGAGTTATTGGGTTCAGTCGCCGCAACTTCCCCACCATTACCCAGCTACGGGCCGTCGGAAGAACTCCTTCGTCTCTCAGCCAGCAGGACTATTTTCCTCACGTCAGAGAGGAACTACAGCAGCTTCAGCCTTTTGGGTCCCCTTACCGGCTGGCTCGTCAGCTCCCTATCCCGGGGTTGCGGCAGCTGTTTCCCCCGACTGCTGAGAGCTCAGCTGTTTCTCCCTCGGCTCCGCCCATCATCGTGTCTGCAGGGGCGGCTCCTCCTTGTCCTCCAGAGGGGCCCACGACCTCCACAGCCACGGAGAGGAAGGAGACTGGGCTTGCTGCAGCAGGAACCACCATACCCCGGGAAAACAGGCAAGTGCTTTTGTTCACTCTATATCACAATCTGATGAATTACCTTGTCTGATTCCTGGGGGTGAGGCTCAGTTTATGCAGTCCACTGGGCCCTCACCACCTGCTGCAGCCACCAAAACCTTACCTGCTTCCTCTGTGTCTCCTCCAATACCCCCCGAGTGTCCGCTGTTCCAGGATTAAGCCGCTGGACAGAGGAGGAGCCTGCAGCCCTGGAGAACCTGGTTCCAGCCCCGCAGCCATGGTACGGACAGAGGAGGAGGGAGGGCTGCCTGCAATCCAGAGTCTGAGCCGACGAAGAAGCTCCCCGGGCTTCACCCAAGTAGAGTTCAGCCCCAGCAGGAAGAGGATCTCCTGTCGCCACGCAGGGCAAGCCACCTGCGTGGGTAACATCGCCAGGGGGTTCCGAGACTGCAGAGGCCATTATGCCTGTTGTTGGGGCCACCACAGCAGAGTCCGAGTTGGACCTCCAGGGGGTCGGTCCTGGGACATCGCCATCCGGATCGACGGAGTCCTGGACGGCGGTGAAACTTGAGCTCAGGCAAGTACTCTCCTTTGTTTTCATTGTTTTAGTATTGGAGAGATCTTGTCTGGCTGTTGGCGGGGAGAGCCGGGTGCTGCTGTCAGTAGCATCTGAACTCGCCTCGCCAGATTCCACTTCCGCAGGTGACCCTGACCCTTTTCTCTCCCTCTTTCATTTGAGTCTTCTTTCATGGTCACCGAGAATCTTCCGGCTACACCAGAGGTCTCCGTGGGTTCTGGTCCACCGCCTGAGGTCTTTGTGGATCCAGATCCTCCAACTGAGGTTGTTGTGGAGATGCCATCCCAACTCGGGATCTCCAAGGGTGCAGTTCCTTCTCAGTCTGGGTCTCCGTGGGTGCTGTGCCCCAGCTTGAATCCCACTTGGGTGCCAGTTGTGGTTGCTACGCTCCAGCCCGGGGGGCCATTGTGGGTGCAGCTTTGCCTCAGTCTGGGGCCACCGAGGGTGCTGCTATGCCTCAGTCCAGGGCCACGGAGGGTGCTGCTATGCCTCAGTCCGGGGCCACCGGGGGTGCTGCGCTGATGCCCAAAGCTGCTGTGGGTCCTCAGTACACATCGGGTGTCCATCATCCAGGGGTCTATGGCAGATACTTGTTCCAGCTGCCACCTCCAAGTGGAGGTGAATGGTGCTCCGTGACCCGCTGGCCCAGAGATGCGGGGAAATCGCCCAAGCCTTCCCATTTGCTTGGGTGGCTTTGGTGTCCTGGAAGACCGCCCGACGGACTCATTCATTCATTTTGGTGGCCTTGGAGATCTGGTAAGCTGCCCGACCTTTTCCACCTGATGGTCAGGTGGAGCTGGGACTCTGGGAGGCCACCTGAACTGATCTATGGTTTACTGGCTTTGCTTGATTTTTTTGCCTTTTGGTTAGTTTTGTACTTCTTATTTGTTTTGTTGGGTTTGTGTCTCTCCCTCCAGGCCTGGATCCCCCCACCACCCTCCCGGGGTCTGTTTTTTTGTGTTTTTTCCTTTGGGGGGGGGGTAATTTTTCCCTTTGTTGTTACGGTGGGGTGTCTGGGTTCCACCCCTTAAGGTAGGGGCACTGTAGTGATGCTGAGTGCAGGTCTATACCATGCTCAGGTCTTTGCGGTTTTCCTCTTGTTATGTATTTATATTTAGTCTTGATTTTTCATTCATTGTGTTTCGTGCTCTTATTTTGACAGCACAGGTTGTGACTTCTGGCTGTCAAGCCTTTTCATGGTTGTCACAGCTGTTTGTGTTTGGTAAATTATTTTCACTCCACACCTGATTCATGTTTAAGTTCTGTATCACTATTTAAGTTAGCTGGTGAGGTTTATTCCTTGCTGCAACCTAGTCATGTGCTGACTGGAATCCCCATCCCTGATTTCAGTCTTTCCTCAGCTTAGGTTTCATCCTCGTCTGTTTCATGTAAGTTACCTTTCATGGTTTTTCAGTATTTATATTTTTCTGTTACCACCCTTTGTGGCCTCGTATATAGCTTTTTGTTAGCCGCCCCTCATGGCAAGTATTTGTGTTCCTTATTATTTAATAAATGAGCAAACTCACTGCAGGTGAATGGTGCCTTATTTCTGCCCTCAGGGCCCAATTATGACAATAATTTTTCAGATCCAATAAAACCTCAAAACATTTAGACACATTGTAGGAGGACTGAGACGGTGATCACTTTTTTGCACAACACCAGATTTCACCATCCAGCCTACCCCATGCAGAAGTGGCTGATGAAACCCTTATCGGTCACAGGCAGACTTACCCCTGAAGAACGTACCTACAACTACCGGATGAGCCGTGCACGTTGAGTTGTGGAAATGGTTTTTGGTGGCTTGAAAGGACGATGTTGGTCCCTCCTGAAAAGGAATGACTGCAAACTGGAGCTGAGCAAGAAAATGGTCCTCACCTGCTGCATACTTGATAATATTTGTGAGGAACATGGTGACAACTTGGCTGCACGGTGGCGCAGTGGTTTAGCACTGTGGCAGCACAGTTTTACCCTCGGCCGGGGGACCGCGGGGATCATGAGATCGTGGGTTCGATCCCAGCCCCCGACCAACAGTGAGCTGTGTGGAGTTTGCATGTTCTCCCCGTGTTGCGCGGGTTTACTCCGGGATTTCTCCGGTTTCCTCCCGCACACCAAAAACATGTAGGTTTAGGGCGCTCGCGCACGCAGCGACCAGCAGCCGGTGGCTTGTCACCAGACTGCAAACCAAGTCTACCTACGGGTACAAATAAGTAACAAAAAAAAAAAAAAAAAAACCCAAAAAAAAAACTTTGAACTCCCAGACACACATGATCACAGTCAGCCTCCAGTTCAACCACTACCTGACCATGCCAGTGTAGAATGACATTAGGGCAGCTTTAATGGAGTACTTTAACAGTGGGGAGCAATAACCTGTTTAGTGCCTGCCATATCATTTACAAAATATAACGTGAAATTGTGCAAAAGCATTAATGAATAAAAAATTCAGCTGACAATCGGTCTTCAGCGTACTCTGTTTTGAAGTATTTATGGTGTATTTTATAGGCACATTTACAGAGTTGTTAAAGGTATACACCTTATGTACTTAGATGTCTAAAAATCTACTCTGATTTTTTTTTTTTGTTACTTATTTGTACCCGTAGGTAGATTTGGTTTGCAGTCTGGTGACAAGCCACCGGCTGCCGGTTGCCGCGTGCGCGAGCGCCCTAAACCTACATGTTTTTGGTATGCGGGAGGAAACCGGAGAAATCCCGGAGTAAACCCGCGCAACACGGGGAGAACATGCAAACTCCACACAGCTCACTGTTGGTCGGGGGCTGGGATCGAACCCACGATCTCATGATCCCCGCGATCCCCCGGCCGAGGGTAAACTGTGCTGCCACAGTGCTAAACCACTGCGCCACCGTGCAGATTAAAGTATTGATTCAAGTTTTTATTCATGTAGGGGTAAAAAGAGACAAACTCTAAAGTGTACAAGTAAAAAGTACTTCCCCAGAAATGATATTGTCCAGAGCTGACAGAATGTCATGTGGTACGTTGTCAAAAGAATATGAACTCATTATTTATCATCTTTGAAGCGAGCAACTTGGGACATTTTTTGCAGAAAAAGTGCATAGATTTAAAGTTTGTTGCTGCTTGTTCTTTAGAAAGTGTGAAAAAAGTTGTCAAAAATATGTGAGTAAAGTCCACAAATACCTGATATATTTTCAAAAAGAAAAAAGTAACTTCATTCATTCATTCATTCATCTTCTTCTGCTTAATCCTTTTCGGGTCGCGGGGGGGGGGGGAGGGGGGGGCTGGAGCCTATCCCAGCACCTTTGGGCGAGAGGCAGGGTACACCCGGGACAGATCGCCAGTCCTAAATGCAATAATTCAGTACTTGTACCTTCACTTCCCACCACTATAATGTTATATTGATTTACACTGTTTATCCTAAATAGCTTTACATTTTATGAACATGTTTGGTGTGAGGATAAAAATTACTTGTGGAAGCAGAAAAAAAATGATTTATTTACAAAATGTGCAAAAATTTAAGACGGTTACATATGAAAATATTATGTACAAAGCCAAAAGTATCAATGCTTTTTGCAGTCCCTCAGGCACAACACAACACATCCCATCAGTCCAACAAGGGTGTTGGTACTGTCCTCCAGCTTCTGGATGCTTTGCAGCAAACCGGAGGTCACCTGCTCATCCCTCCTGCTCTGCTGGTGGTGTCTCTCATCTGACCTCTCCAGGTAGTCAAGAAGGAGGTCCATGTTTGTGTCCCACTTCATTTCCCTGTTTTAAAGTACAAAAATAAGTAGCAATATAAAATAACCACACACTGAAAAAGGCAGGAATTGTTCCAAGATTGAATGTATTTATTCAACATCCATTTACTGTTAGTGGCATCAGAACATTCAGTTCAAGCGTATACTTGGTTTAATTCACTCTTTTGTGTGAATGGGTCATGATCCAAACATATATTACCTAATCTGGTCTGATGAGAAGAGGAGGAAGAGCAGGAGGAGGACAAGCTTGGTGGTGGCAAAGGTGAACTGCATACCACGGGTCTGGGTGGTTCTCCCTCATCAGCCAGGTGTGATAAACCTGTAAATACAATAAGTGTTTTAGTTTGTGTAGTGTAGAACTTAAGCCTTCCATTAAGAAATGTGTAGACATAGAAGGCAATTTTATTCATTATCAATATTACCAAAGCTTACATGTCTGATTGTAGAACAGAAGAATAGGCTTTTGTTGTCATTGTACAGTACAACGAAATTGTGGGGGGTCCACCAGGCTACTTGGTAATAAAG
Source organism: Pholidichthys leucotaenia (assembly GCA_020510985.1). Classification (NCBI taxonomy): domain Eukaryota; kingdom Metazoa; phylum Chordata; class Actinopteri; order Cichliformes; family Pholidichthyidae; genus Pholidichthys; species Pholidichthys leucotaenia. The sequence continues at coordinate 70,599,021 of CM035842.1, read as the reverse complement.
TAAGAGCAGGATTAGATAAATCACAGTTACAGAAAACACAATTAAACATACAACTGAAATAAAAATAAAAATGGCCCAGGATTATGGAAATATATTATAACCAAAATAGTAAAAATGACGATGTTACTAATGTCAATGGGAGAAAAATCTTCCTTATAGGCTACACAATGCAAGGCACCCATTCACAGTAGTGATACCACAAAAAAAAACAAAAACGTATTTTGCACTGGATATCTTTAAAAAAAAAAAAAAGTATTCTGTAAGATGGTAAGATTTTTGTTCTCACTTTCTGAAATAAGCATTTTCAAGATAAATGGCAATGCCACTAGCATCATTTGGGACAACAATAAACAGTATTGATGTGAAATAAAAACAGCATATTTTGCACTGGATATCTAATAAAAAGTATTCTGTAAGACGCCAAGATTTTTGTTTTAGTTTTCTCAAATGAGCATTTCTTTATGGTGAGGAGAAACGTTTGGTTATGGTTAAAGCACACTGTTAGCTTATTAGCATAGCTAACGGAAAAGACTATAGGCACAAACGTGAGTAAAAAATATCCGCATTTTGGCTGTTACATATCAATAAAAGCGGATATATATGTATATATATAGTCATTAACTTTCGGCATTTTAAAGAAAATACACTTACCAGTAGCGTTTCGAGCAGTTTGTACAACGGACTCATCCATGGTAGTGGCTGAAGCCATAGCTGAGTTCAACGCCCCAGTTGTTTGGTTGGCTTATCCCCAAGAACAGAGTTCATCATATCAAAATGGGGATTCTTTCGTGGTCTCCCATTGCCGCTACGCTCAAGATCTCTTTTATGGTCTCCAAATTCTTTCTTGAGCGTCTTCAGTTTATTTAGCAGCTGGTCAATGGTCCGGTCGTAACCTGCAGCAGCCATCTCCCTCTATATTTGCTCAAAAGTGGGCTTTGTCCAAGTGGCCCCTTCCAGTTTATCTTGTACTTCTGCTGATGTCCATAGAGCCAGGAAATGTGTCTCCTCTTCACTCCAAATCTGCTTTGTTTTGGAATCCATCATGCTTGCTCTGCTGTTTGCAATGCAACATGGCGGTCAGAAATGTTTTGAGGCACTTTTCAGCTGGTCAGTTAACCCCACCCACGGCAGTGGACGTAGCCAACATCAACTGGTTCACAGTTCTGGCCCAGCAATGAGTTGGGGCCAGCTTAGCACCACTTTTGAGCGCTTGGGGCTAGTGCTTAGGAGGTCAAAATGCAAAGAACTGGTGTCAAGTCAGGCTCTGGCTTCAGTTAAGCACTGGAGCCAGCTTGGCGGAAAAGGGGTATTTGAAGCACATCAGCACAGAAGACCACTGCTCCCCCAGACAAGCAGGCAATAAGTCTGGATCCGGCTAGCATGAAGAGGACCCTCTGCAGGATGAACCCACGCAAGGAAGCTGGACCAGACAACATAACAGGTCGCATTCTGAAGGACTGTGCAGAGGAGCTCATGAATGTCCTGGCAGACATCTTCAGCATCTCCCTGATGCAAGCTGTTGTCCCCACATGTTTCAAAACTGCTACCATAATATCAGTCCCAAAGAAGCCCATCCCATCCAGCTACAATTATCGGCTTGTAGCACTGACCTCCATCAGAATGAAGTGCTTTGAGTGGCTGGTCATGCAGAACATCAAGTCCACCCTGTCTCCCTCCCACAACCCATCTCAGTTTGCATACAGATCAAACAGATTCACAGAACATGCCATCTCTGCTGCTCTCCATTCAGCCCTCATCCACCTGGACTCAAATAACTCCTATGTGCAAGTGCTGTTCTTGGTCTTCAGTTCAGCATTCAACCTAATCAACCTCCAGCACCTAATACAAAAACTCAGACACTTGTGACTCAAAACCTCTCTCTGTAACTGGGTGCTGGATTTTCTCACAGGGAGGCCACAGAAAGTGTGGGTCAGCAGCAACACTTCCAAGACCATCACACTGAGCACAGGGGCCCCATAAGGGTGCATGCTCATCCCGCTGCTCTTCACCCTGTTGACCCATGACTGTGTGCCAGCCAACAGCACCAACCACATTATCGGACGACACAACGGTGGTGGACCTCATCACAATGAAGATGCCAACTACAGAAATAAGGTGAGCCAACTAGTCCAGTGGTGTAAAGACAATAATCTCTTCCTGAATGTGGGAAAAACCAAGGAGATTGTGGTTGACTTCAGGAGGGGTCACACACAGCACCCCCCTCCCCCCCGATCATCAATGGAGCAGCTGTGGAGAGGGTGGGAAGCACCAAGTTGTTGGGGATACACATCTCCGAGGACCTCTCCTGGTCTAACAATACCACATCACTGGCCAAGAAGGCTCAAACTCACATCTATTTCCTCTGCAAACTGAAGAGAGCACGAGTCCCCCCCTCCCCCTCGGCACCATCATGTGCTCATTCTACTGGGGCACCATTGAGAGCATCCTCACCAGCTGCATCACGGTGTGGTACAGAAACTGCACCGCCTCCTGCCGGATGATTCTACAATGCACAGTGAACGCAGCCAGCAAGATCATTGGTATCCCATTGCCCTCCCTCTCGGACATCTACCACACCCGCCTCACCCAAAGAGCCATCAACATTGCAGTCAACACCTTCCACCCCTCACACTCCCTCTTCAGTCCCCTTCCCTCAGGGAGAAGGTACGGAAGCCTCCGGGTCAACTCCACAAGACTGCTAAGCAGCTTTGTTCACCACGCCACCAGGACCCTGAACTCTGCCCACTTTGCCCAACCCCCACCCCCTGCCCCTGGACTGTAACACACTCACCCACACAAGAACCCTACCTCAGCTGTGTGCACAGAGACTTGGTGCACCAACAGTACCAAATCTACTGCTGTATGTCTTGTACCTTACTGCAACCATTTGCAAAAATGCCATACCTGCTGCTGTCATTACAATACTGATCATGCGCAGACCAATCTGTCACTGTCTGCACCCCCATTACAGTACAGAACTTCCAGTATACTGGTATTACGGGTTACTGTATATAGGATTGTTGTGTTTTTACCATTATTTGCACTATTTGCACTATTATTTGCAAAGTATTCGCAGTACTTCACTTTTTCCAAATTTTATTATGTTACAGTCTTATTCCAAAAGGGATTAAATTCCTTTTTTCCATCAAAATTCTACACACAAAAACGCATAATGACAATGTGAAAAATATATTTTTGAGATTTTTGCAAATTTATTAAAAAAAAAACTAAGAAATCACATGTACATAAATATTCATAGCCTTTGCCATGAAGCTCAAAATTGAGCTCAGGTGCATCCTGTTTCCACTCATCATCCTTGAGATGTTTCTACAGCTTAATTGGAGTCCACCTGTGGTAAATTCAGTTGATTGGACATGCTTTGGAAAGGCACACACCTGTCTATATAAGGTCCCACAGTTGACAGTGCATGTCAGAGCACAAACCAAGCATGAAGTAAGAGGAATTATCTGTAGACCTCCGAGACAGGATTGTCTCGAGGCACAAATCTGGGGAAGGGTATAGAAAAATTTCTGTTGCTTTGAAGGTCCCAGTGAGCACAGTGGCCTCCATCATCTGTAAATGGAAGAAGTTCTGAACCACCAGGACTCTTCCTAGAGCTGGCTGGCCGTCTAAACTGAGCGATTGGGGGAGAAGGGCCTTAGTCAAGGAGGTGTTCAAGAACCCAGTGGTCACTCTGTCAGAGCTCCAGTGTTCCTCTGGAGAGAGGAGAACCTTCCAGAAGGACAACCATCTCTGCAGCAATCAACCAACCAGGCCTGTATGGTAGAGTGGCCAGACGGAAGCCACTCCTTAGTAAAAGGCACATGGTAGCCCTCCTGGAGTTTGTCAAAAGGTCCCTGAAGGACTCTCAGACCATGAGAAACAAAATTCTCTGGTCTGATGAGACAAAGATTGAACTCTTTGGCATGAATGCCAGGTGTTATGTTTGGAGGAATCCAGGCACCACTCATAACCATGCCAATGGTGGTGGCAGCATCATGCTGTGGGAATGTTTTTAGCAGCAGGAACTGGGGGACTAGTCAGGATAGAGGGAAAGATGAATGCAGCAATGTACAGAGACATCCTGGATGTCTCTGTACATTGCTGTACATCCTGGTCCTGGGACCAGATCCTCTGTACATCCTGTACACAGGATGTCATCCTGGATGAAAACCTGCTTCAGAGCACTCTTGACCTCAGACTGAGGCGATGGTTCATCTTTCAGCAGGACAGTGGCCCTAAGGACACAACCAAGATATCAAAGGAGTGGCTTCAGGACAACTCTGTGAATGTCCTTCAGTGGCCCAGCTAGAGCCCAGACTTGATTCCAATTGAACATCTTTGGAAAGATCTGAAAATGGCTGTGCACAGACGCTTCCCTTCCAACCTGATGAAGCTTGAGAGGTACTGCAAAGAGGAATGGGTGAAACTGCCCAAAGATAGGTGTGCCAAGCTTGTGGCATCATATTCAAAAAAACTTAAGGTTGTAATTGCTGCCAAAGGTGCATCAACAAAGTACTGAGCAAAGGCTGTGAATACTTGTGTACATGTGATTTCTTAGTTGTCATTATGTGGTATTGTGCATAGAATTTTGAGGAAAAAATGAATTTAATCCCTTTTGGAATAAATGAATTTAATCACTTCTGGAATAAGGCTGTAACATAACAAAATGTGGAAAAAGTGAAGCGCTGTGAATACTTTCCGGATGCACTGTACCTCTGACCGACAGAAAAGACAGACTCTGACGCAGGCAGGACTACAGTTAAACTGGGTTTATTTTCCCAAAAACATAAAATAATAACCAATACGGGGACTGAACATAAAGCCATCGTGAAAGGCTGAAACTCACAGATACAGGACAGCAAAATCACAGGAACAGGAGTCAGAGGGCTATCCACGGTATGATACCACACCAAATGGATACAGACAAGGACATATATAGGGAACAGATGATCAGGGGACACACGAGACAGCTGGGGAGAGTAATCAGGAATAAATCAGCAACACATGAGGAGAAACGGCTATGATTGTGGGAGACCGGAGGGGCTGAGAATGATAGAAAAGGAAGAATAGGGAACACACACACACACACACACACACACACACACACACACACACACACACACACACACGAGATTGTGTAGATTGCCAAGGCGGGACACAGAGCCACAACAGTTAGTAATGGGGACCACATGACAGACTGAGGACCAGGGAAGAAAATAACAATCATAGAGGACCCAGGGGAGGGTGGTCAGCCAGAGTCCCAAGACCACCGACAGGAGGAATATGGCACATCTGGTAGCCTACCAATGTCCATGGACCACCAGACGAAGAAACATGGTGCATCGGGTGGCCTACCAGAGTCCAAAGGCCACCAGGCCAGGGACCGAGGTGGCTCAGGGGGCCTACCCAAGTCCATGGGCCACCTGACAAATGAATGTGGTGCATTGGGTGGTCTACCAAAGTCCATGGGCTACCAGACGGATGAACACGGTACTGTAGAGGCATTAAACTTAGGAGCCTTTAATGGGGGTGATAGCAAAGGAGCCTCTTGCACAGGACAACAACACAGAAGCATCATACTCAGGAGATAATGACATGAAAACTTTACCCTCTGAAATTTTAACTTCTGGAGAAGACAACAAAGAGCCTATAAACTCAAGGGAAGACAACATGGAATTCTTGCATTCAGGAGATGATGACATAGAACCTTTACACTCAGAGGATAACAACATGGAACCCCAAAACTCAGGAGGTGTCAACAAGCAACTTTTAACCTCGGGAGATAACATAGAACCTGTAACCTCAGGAGGTGGTGATATGGACACTTTGAACTCGGGAGGTAATGACAATACAGGAACTTGAATCTCAGGAGAGAATGACAACATAAGAGTCTCTTGTGCTAGAGATAACATAGAATTTTTAAACTCAGGAGATAACATTGGTACCTCTTGCTCAAAAGAAAATAACATGGGAGTTTTAAACTCAGGAGATGACATAGGAGCTGTTTGCTCTCAAAATGACATGGGAGAAGTTTGCTCTGAAAATGACACGGGAGCTGTTTGCTCTGAAAATGACACAGGAGCCGTTTGCTCTGAAGATAGCATCGGGGCCTTTTACTCTGAAGATAACACAGGAGCCCTTTGCTCTGAAAATAACACAGGAGCCTTTAGTTCTGAAAATAACATGGAAGATTTTTGCTTTGAAGATAACCACACAGGAGCTTTCTGCTCCGAAGATGAAGATAACAACACAGGAGCTTTTTGCTTTGAAGATAGTACCTGAGGGGCCTTCAGCACAGCGGCATTAGGATGGGGAACAGCAGCTACAGAGCTCTGACCATAGGAAGACATGGTGGAGGCCCACTGGCCTCTGGGATGACGGGTGGAGACCCACCGGCCTCTGGGACTGATGGTTGGGGTGTGCTGGTCATTGAGACTGCAGAGGTTGAAATGTTCTCCTCCATACCTGATGCAGCCACCTCAGACAAAAAGGAAGAAATACAGGTTGGTAACTGGTCCATAACACAACCACCAGCAGAAGAGCTCAGCAGGGAGAGCTCAGAGACAGATGAGAACTGCAACTGGGTCTCCCCTGCAGGAGCAAGACAAGACCTCTCTAAAATAGGTGCAGAAAATAGTAAAGAGGACATGCCTTAACTCCTGCTCCTCTGCTGGCGAGGGTCCTAATGGCGCCACTGCTGGTGGAGCATCAGAAGTGGACATAGAAAATGGAGCATGTCATGGAGCCAGTACCGGAGGCACAGAGTGACATGGAGCCGGAACTGGAGGCACAGAGCGATGTGGAGCAATCAAAACCCCTGATGTGAGACCCGATGCTGCCATTAGAGCACCCTCCTTTGGAGCTACAGCTACTTGGAACCCATGAAGATCAGCGGCTGGTTGGCAGCAGGGAGCTGGAGCAGCTGAGTCTTCCATAACCAGCTGGTTCCAACCCAACAGGGGCACAAACTCAAGGGGAAGCCAGGGTTTGTAGTCCAATATTAATTCAGTCTGTGCAAGCAAAACCTGCCGTTGCTCCTCCTATTCAACAAAAAAATTGGGGCCCCAATGCAGCAAACTTGGTTTGACAGCCAACGGGGTAATCCAGCATAGGCATGGAGGCAGCAGGCAGGGGAGTAACAGATGATGATGGCGCTACCCGAGCTGAAGAGCGACTTGGAGAGGATCTCGTAGCCAAATGAGAAGTGGAGGATGTCTGTACCCGGGGGCATGTATTCGCTGGCGCAGGTACAGGGGAAGATGAGATTCTCACCAATGGCCGTAGCAACTGTTGCATATGGGGAAGGGTGTAGAGGTACCTGGGCAGTCCTGGCTTGGTCCACAGGCTTGGGAAAGCTACTATCAGCTCATCCGAACCATCCAGGTATCTCAGGGTTTCCTCAGGAACACAGGAGGCCCGGGCGTTGCCGATAAAGTCCTCTATCAGGCCCGCAACCCAACACACCTCCTCATCCAAACCAAAAACACTGAAGTCCATGCCCACAGAGTCAAATGGCAGCATCATTCTGCCATGGGCTACCTCTGACTGGCAGAAAAGACAGACTCTGGTGCTGGCAGGACTACAGTAACCTGGGTTTATTTTCCCAAAAACATAAAATAACTAACACAGGGGCTGAACATAAAGCGAGTTGTGAAAGGCTAAAACTCACAGACACAGGACAACAAAATCATGGGAAAGGGAGTCAGAGGGATATCTATGGTATGACACCACACCAAATCCACGCAGACAAGCACATACAGTTGATATAAAAAGTCTACACACCCCTGTTCAAATGGCAGGTTTTTGTGATGTAAAAACATGAGACCAAGATAAATCATTTCAAAACTTTTTCTGCCATTAATGTGACATATAACCTGTACAACCCTATAGAAAAACCAACTGAAAAATTTTACGGTGAAAAATACAAAATAAAAAAACTTACAATAACCTGGTTGCATAAATATACACACCCTTAAGCATATACTCTTTTTTTTTCCACAATATCTTTATTGAACCTTTTTTTTTAACAAACATGATACAAACAATCAAACACTAACACTAAAGTACTACAAAAAAAAAATGCACTAAAAACACCAACAACCACCAACAAAATCAAGTCTTCAACAATGCTCCTCTGTTTAGTCTAGACAATCCAATACATAAGTATACATATTATGTTCACCAGTTTGGAATTTACAAGGTCCACACACATCATTCACCTTCTTCTTCAAGAGTTATGTTTAAATTTTTTACATAATCAATAAAAGGTCTCCATATATTCTCAAACACAATTTCCTTTGATTTCAGTATATATGTTATTCTTTCTAATGGAAGGTTTGTTAACATCTGTCTTAACCACTGAGTCACATCTGGTCTATGAGTCTTTTTCCATAATAGTGCAATACATTTTTTGGCATTAAGCAAACTGAGGTCTATGAATGTTCTTTCACTTTTATTAAAATTATGCTTTTCTGGGTACAGACCCAACAAAAACAGTTTAGGATTCAATATGATTTGTTTTGAGATTATTTTTTCAATTGTTACCCTCACCTCTTCCCAAAACATTCTTATTAATCTACATTCCCATAAACAATGAAATAGGGTTCCTTTACTTTCCATGCATTTTGTGCATGTATCTGGTGTATTTTTGTTATATCTATTTAACTCCTCCGGTGTAACATACATCCGCATTAACCATTTGAAATGTATCAATTTAAGGCGTACATTTATTGATTTGGTTTGAGCTTCTGTACAAGCCAATTCCCATTGTTCCTCTGAAATTTCAGTTTGCAGATCTTCTTTCCAGTAGTTTAATCTTTTCAGTGAATTTTCACTTGAAGATAGTGTCAATGAATTATAAAACTCTGAAATAATACCCTTTCTTTTACTATCTTTCATCATCATTTTTTCCAAGGATGAGTAAATAGGTCGAGTGAGAGCATTATTTTGATTTGATCGAATAAAGTTTCTAAGTTGAAGATATTTAAAAAAATGTGTTCTATTGAGATTAAATTTGATCCTCAGCTCTTCAAAAGACATTATGTTATCTGCACATGGCAAATATAAATCCTGAATCTTTTGTATCCCTTTTAAATTCCATACTTTAAATACAGCGTCCGCTCTCCCTGGTTTAAAATATTGATTACCCCATATTGGACTAAATTGTGACAATAACTGTGGTTCTTTTAAATAGTTTTTAGCTTCACACCATATTTTGATCATATGCTTTACAAATGGATTTTTAACTTGTTTTTGTAATTTTTTTGCCGAATCTGAGTATATGAATATGGGAAGAGGTAAAGGTAAATTGTATGATTCCATTTCAGTCCAGTGAGGGAGATCATTTGATGAAAAATAATGTGTCATAGACCTCAGTTGTGCCGACCAATAATACAACATAAAATTTGGACATTTCAGACCTCCACGATCAAATGGTAAATATAATAAAGACAGACGTAATCTAGCCCTCCTGTTGTTCCATATAAATTCCACTAACTTTTTTTTTATTCTTGAGAATAGATCTAAAGGTGGTGATAAGGGAATGTATTGAAATAAATAAAGTATTTTAGGTAAAATATTACTTTTAAGTATATTGATTCTCCCGATCATCGACATTGGTAGTGACATCCATCTCTGAGTTAACTCATTGATATCTGACATTAAGGCTTCATAGTTGACACTGGCGACTGATTCTAGCTTAGGCACAATTTGGATTCCTAAATATTTAAACTGATTTACAACATTGAATTGATTTACCTCAGGGGCTGGGTAATTTCTCTGGGTCTCATTTAGCATTAATATTGAAGATTTAGTTTTATTTATTTTATATCCTGATATTTCCCCAAAATTCTTTATTAAATTCAACAAGGTTGGAATTGATTTTTTTAGATTCGACATAAACAAAATTATGTCATCGGCGTACAGGGAGATTTTATGTTCTGTTGGTCCAACTTTAATTCCATATATTTGTGAATGTAAACGTATCGCTATCGCTAAAGGTTCAATTGCCATAGTAAACAGTAAAGGTGAAAGTGGACAGCCTTGTTGACATCCTCTATTGATTTTTATTGGTTTTGAAATATTGTTATTTGTTAGGATTTCTGCTGTAGCATTATTGTATATTATTTGAACCCATTTTATGAAATTATTTCCAAGTCCAAACCTTTGTAGGACTTCAAAAAGAAAGGGCCATTCAACTCTATCAAAGGCCTTTTCGGCGTCCAGTGATAGGAGAGCTGTATCCGGTGCTTCTTTATTAAAATAAATAATATTAAATAGTCTTCTTACATTATGGAAGCCTTGTCTACCCTTTATAAAGCCATTCTGATCTCGATTAATAATATTTGGTAAAATTTCTTGTATTCGTCTTGCTAAAATTTTACAGATTATCTTAAGGTCGGCGTTTAATAGGCTTATTGGTCTCATATTTTCACATTTATTAGAGGGCTTACCTGGTTTTGGCAGCAGTATAATTAAGGCATTATTTATGTATGATGGTAAATTATTATTTTGAAATGCTTCTAAAACCATTTCCAAAAAAGGTTTTATTAATTTATTCTTAAATTTTTTATAAAGGTCAACTGGAAGACCATCTGGTCCTGCACTTTTTCCTGATTTCATATTATCAATGGCTAGCCCAACTTCTTCTTGACTAATTTTAGACTCCAATATCTCCCTGTTTTCATTTGGAATACACGGTATAGATAGTTCGTTCAAAAACCCATTTAGTTTTGTTAAATCAGATTCATTTTTGGTATCATATAATTTTTCATAGTAATCTCTAAAGGCTCTGTTAATTTCTAAAGGATCTATAACTACCTGTCCTTTACTCATAATACTGGTAATTGGTGTTTTAATTTCTAATTGTTTAATCTGCCATGCTAATAATTTTCCTGATTTTTCACCTTGTTCATAAAAAGATTGTTTCAATCTTAGAAGACTCGAGGCAGCTCTATTCGCTGATTTTTTGTCGTATTCAGCTCTCAAAATCAGTAATTCATTCTCCAACCTTGGGTCACTTCCTGCATACACTTTTTCCTGAAGACTTTTTATTTTATGTTCCAATTTAGCTCTCTCCTCTCGAGTCTTCTTAGATTTTGATCCTGTATAACTAATAATATGTCCCCTAATAAAAGCTTTGAAAGCCTCCCACTTTACACATGCTGATGTTTGTGTAGTATTGATGTCAAAGAACTCGTCTATCTGTTTTTCTATATACTTGACAAATTCCTCATCCTGAAGCCATTTATGCTGAAATTGCCATCTACCTGATTCCTTTGTCAATTTTTTATCTACATATATTAGACAACAGGGTGCATGATCAGAGATCACGATGTTATCATAAAAGCAGTTTTGAATCTTGGACCTTAATTCTGTGGAAATCAAAAAATAATCAATACGTGAGAATGTCTTGTAGGTACTGGAATAACAAGAATAGGCTTTAACTTGTGGTTTCATTTCTCTCCATATATCTAACAATCTCAATTCTTTCATAAAATGATTAATAGTCATCCTACATCCAATGTGCGTGCAATCCAGTCCTGTTGATCTATCTATACCTGGACTCAATGTACAATTAAAATCCCCTGCTATTATATGTTGCCCTGTAAGTGATGATAAGATAAGAAATAAATTAGCAAAGAACTTCTGATCATCTATATTGGGACCATATAAGTTCACAAGATTTATATTTTCTAATAGCAAAGAACCTTGAATGATTACATATCTTCCAAATTTGTCTCCAATTACATTTTTCACTTGAAAAGGAACTGATTTATGTATGAGAGTCATAACTCCCCTGGCCCGGGATGAGAATGATGAGGTGAAGACACTTCCTTGCCATCTACTCCTAATTCTTTTTATATCCTCCTCTATTAAATGAGTTTCTTGTAAAAACACAATTTTTGAACCCATGTCTTTTATTTTATTCATAACTTGTTTAAGTTTTTTTAAATTTTGTAGACCTCTGCAATTCCATGAAGTTAAATTAAGATTAACACTTTGGTTTATGATCAATAGAGAGTTTGGGATTACCTTGCAGTGTAAACATGCTCATACAGAGAAGCAAAAACATGAGTGGTTGAACATTCATCCTACAAACTACACACAAACAAATTTCCCCTTCCCACACTTGTGGGAAACCCCCCAAAATCAAAAGAAAAATTCCGTCTCCCGATATAGCCATCGACCGCTCCACACCTACGGGGAACAGCCTAAGCCACTCCTTCTTCATCCTCCCAATCACCCTAACTCTACTGCTTTTAATGACGTAACATTAACTCTCCTCTGTAGTTTTCCAACTTAACTCCAAAATTTTTAACAACTTTGTACATCATAGTTTTTTTTTGTTTGTTTTGTTTTTGTTTTTTTTTTTAATATATAATACAATCTAAATTTTGTAAACTTACTATTTACTTCAAGTCAGTCAGATGCCTGTGCAAATGCTTAATTATTCTACCTTATATTTTGTTCATGCTTAGCTCCCACCAGTCTCTTCTTCTTCTTTGATCTTCTTGATGAACTCCTGCGCCTCCTCTGGGGTCTTGAAGATGTGGGTTCTGCCCTCATACGTGGTCAGCAGTCTCGCAGGATAGATTACACCATGACGAATCCCAAGGTTGCGCAGCTCCTTACGTACGGGATCAAACTGCTTCCTCAATTGTTGGATTCCTGTGGCCAAATCTGGGTAGAACCGCACCTGCTGGTCCTGGTGTTTAATCTCTCCTTTAGCTCGTGCAACGTTGAAGATCTTCATCCTGTCTCTGTTGCTAAGAAACTTCATAATTAAGGTCCTCGGCGGTCCCTTGTCTCTCCGTGGGCCAATACGATGTGCATTTTCCAGAACCACTGCTGATTGCAACTCCTCGCTGCCCAGCACCTCCGGAATCCACTTTTCCAGAAAGGAACATACGTCCCGACCTTCTGATTCCTCTGGAAGACCCACCAGCCTCAAGTTATTCTGTCTCGACCGAGATTCCAAATCCAAAATATTATTTTCCAGAGATTTATTTTTTTTTTCCAAAGTGCGCACCTTTAATTGAAGACGGGTGACGTCATCTTCAGCACTAGCGAGACGGAGCTCCATCTGCGCCGTTCGTTCTACACAGTCACCCAATTCCTTTCTTATTCCTTCCAACGCTGTCATAATCCCATCAAATCTAGAGGAAAAGTCCGCTCTCATTGAACTCATGGCAGCCATCAGCGCATCTGCGCCTCTCCCCGCAGACATCGCACCGTTGCCAGCCTCCTCCGCCATATATGGAGTTTTATTTGCTGCGTCATAGACCTGAAAGTCCGTTAATTTGGACTGTTTCGGCGGCTCGCTTTTTCCTTTACCTGGTTTTCCAGCCTTAGGCTTCGCCGACATATCCTCGCCCAGACGCTGGGATACGTTCTGTCCCAAATGAGAGAGTTATTTGCCGATTTTTTTTCTCCAGGAGCAGAGCAGAGTGAGACACATCCGTCCTACGTGGCAGCCATAACCGGAAGTCCAGCATATACTCTTTTTAGTTTATATATGTTTATATATGCTTCCGTTAGGCAACATTATTAGAAAGCACTTTATACATTTTCATTGTTATGCAGATGATACACAATTATACCTGTCAATGAAGCCAGATGATAGTAATCAATTAGCCAAGTTGGAAGCCTGTCTTAAGGAAATCAAAGCTTGGATGACTTGTAATTTCCTGCTATTAAATTCAGATAAGACTGAAGCCATTCTTGTTGGTCCAAAAAACCTTAGAAATACCTTTCCAAATCAAACTTTCAGTTTGGATGCGGTTACTCTTTCTCTTAATAGCCCTGTGAGGAACCTTGGAATTATTTTTGATCAAGATCTGTCTTTTAATTCACATATTAAATTTGTTTCTAAGAGTGCCTTCTATCATTTGCATAATATTGCCAAGATTAGGAGCATCTTGTCTCAGAGTGATGCTGAGAAACTGATCCACACTTTTGTTAGCTCGAGATTAGATTATTGTAATTCTTTATTATCAGGTTGTCCTAAAACATCTTTAAAAAGTCTTCAGCTCATCCAAAATGCTACAGCAAGAGTTTTAACAGGTACTAGAAAGAGAGATCATATCTCTCCGGTTCTGGCCTCCCTTCATTGGCTTCCCATAGAGTTTAGAATTAAGTTGAAAATCCTTCTTCTCACTTGCAAAGCTCTTAACAATCAGGCCCCTTTTTATTTAAAAGATCTGATACTACCGTATTATCCTAACAGAGCACTACGCTTCCAAAATGCAGGATTACTTGTAATACCTAGAATCTCCAAAAGTACAATGGGAGGCAGAGCCTTCAGTTATCAAGCTCCTCTCCTGTGGAACCAGCTGCCAATCTGGATTCGGGAGTCAGACTTGATCTCTGTTTTTAAGAATAGGGTTAAAACTTTCCTTTTTGATATAGCCTGCAATTAGGGAGGAATCATGTGTTTCTGAACCCTCCCTTAGTTATGCTGCTAATAGGTTTAGTCAGCCAGGGGACCTCCAATAATGCACTGGGCTTCACTCCTTTCTTCACTGTCAATGAAATATTTTTTTTTTGCTGGTCATTAACATCTGTTTGTTCTCTCCCATAGATAGAGTCCCCATCGTGCTGTTTGCTCTCTAACATGTCTGTTCTTTTCATCTTCTCTGTCCCCTCACCCCCCCAGCCAGTCGCAGCAGATGACTGCCCCTCCCTGAGCCTGGTTCTGCTGGAGGTTTCTTCCTGTTAAAAGGGAGTTTTTCCTTTCCACTGTCGCCAAGTGCTTGCTCACAGTAGATCTTCTGATTGCTGGGGCCTTTCTGCAACTGTGGGGGTTCCCCCTACAGTTGAAAGTGCTATGAGATGACTGTTGTTGTGAAATGGCGCTATATACACTACCGTTCAAAAGTTTGGGGTCACTTAGAAATGTCCTTATTTTTGAAAGAAAAGCACTGTTTTTTTTCAATGAAGATAACTTTAATCTAATCAGAAATACATTCTAATATCTAATATACATTGCTAATGTGGTAAATGACTATTCTAGCTGCAAATGTCTGGTTTTTGGTGCAATATCTACATAGGTGTATAGAGGCCCATTTCCAGCAACTATCACTCCAGTGTTCTAATAGTACATTATGTTTGCTCATTGCGTCAGAAGGCTAATGGATGATTAGAAAACCCTTGTGCAATCATGTTAGCACAGCTGAAAACAGTTTAGCTGGTTAGAGAAGCTATAAAACTGACCTTCCTTGGAGCAGGTTGAGTATCTGGAAAAAATTATTATTTCAAATACAAATCGTTATTTCTAACCTTGTCAATGTCTTGATTATATTTTTTCTATAGATTCTTTTATATTCATTTTACAACTCATGGTGGTAAATAAGTGTGACTTTTCATGGAAAACACAAAATAATTGTCTGGGTGACCCCAAACTTTTGAACGGTAGTGTAAATAAAGTTGAATTGAATTGAATTTAACTAATACTTTGTTGCAGCACCTTTGACTTTTATTACAGCACTCAGTCTTTTTGGATCGGAGTCTATCAGCATGGCACATCTTGATGTAGCAATATTTGCCTACTCTTCTTTGCAAAAACGCTCCAAATCTGTCAGATTGCGAGGGTATCTCCTGTGCACAGCCCTCTTCAGATCACTCCACAGATGTTCAATCGGATTCAGGTCTGGACTCTGGCTGGGCCATTCACTTCTTCTGGTGAAGCCATGCTTTTGTTGATTTGGATGTGCACTTTGGGTCATTGTCATGCTGAAAGATGATGTTTCTCTTCATCTTCAGCTTTCTAGCAGAAGCCTGTAGGTTTTGTACCAACACTGATTGGTATTTGGAACTGTTACCCTTTCCCTCCACTTTGCCTAAGGCCCCAGTTCCAGCTGAAGAAAAACAGCCCCAAAGCATGATGCAGCCACCATCATGCTTCACTGTAGGTATGGTATTCTTTTGCTGATGAGCAATGTTGTGTTTCCGCCAAATAGTTCAAACCATAACACATTTTCCCACATGTGTTTGGGGGATTTCAAATGTGTTTTTGCAAAATGTAGCCGGGCTTGGATGTTTTTCTTTGCAAGATAAGGCTTCCGTCTTGCCACCCTACCCCATAGCCCACACATATGAAGAGGACGGGAGATTGTTTTCACATGTACTAAACAGTCAGTACTTCCCAAAAATTCCTGCAGCTCCTTCAATGTTGCTGTTGGCCTCCTGGCAGCCTCCATGACCAGTTTTCTTCTCGTCTTTTCATCAGTTTTGGAGGGATGTCCAGTTCTTGGTAACGTTAGTGTTGTGCCATATTTTTTCCACTTGATGATGACTGTCTTCACTGTGTTCCATGGTATATTTAATGCCTTGGAAATTCTTTTGTACCCTTCTCCTGACTGATACCTTTGAACAATGAGATCCCTCTGATGCTTTGGAAGCTTTCTGTGGACTATGGCTAGTGCTATAAGACGTGACTACAAAAATGTCAGGAAAAGCCTACTAGAACAGCTGAACTTTATTTGGGTTAATCAGAGGCACTTTAAATGCTGTCAGGTGTGGGCTGACTCCCATTTAACATGAGTTTGAATGTGATTGGTTAATTCTGAACACAGCCACATCCCCAGTTATAACAGGGTTATTTATGCAACCAGGTTATTGTAAGTTTTTTATTTTTATTTTATTTATTTTTTTTGTTTCCCCTTAAAAGATTTCAGTTTGTTTTTCATTTGGGTTGTATAGGTTATAGGTCACATTGATGGTGGAAAAAGTTTTGAAATGATTTATCTTGGTCTCATTTTTTCACATCACAAAAACCTGGCATTTGAACAGGTGTGTGTAGACTTTTTATAGCCACTGTATATAGGGAACAGATGATCAGGGGAAACACAAAACAGCTGGGGATAGTAATCAGGAATAAATCAGCAACACATGAGGAGAAACGTCTATGACTATGGGAGATTTGAGGGGCTGAGAATGATAGAAAAAGAAGGCAAAACACAGGCAAATAATCATAATAATAAAACAAACTGTGGGCATGATCAAAGGACTAAGCCCATGACATGTACATAGATTGTTGTTATTGTTTTCCATTCTTATTCCTTCTTGCCTTATATATTATGCACACCACTAAAGCCTGTTTTCCACTAGCCCAGCACACCTCGGTACGGCTCGATTCACTTCAGTACAGCTCGGAACGCTTCTGTCTCCATTAGCACAGTGTTGCGGGGCAGCAGCAGATTCTCAGCGAGGCGGGGCCACACTCCCGTGATGTTATGCACCGGACTGAGTCCTTATTTACACCAGACAAAAAATGGAGGATCCAAGGATTATTGCCTTGCACGCTCTGTGGTTTTATCTCACAATTAATTTTATCTCATAATTAAGCTGCAACAACACAAGTCACTTTTGTTTTGAATTAACTGCCAAATGACCTAGAAATAATGAGCTGAAACTTGTTTTTATTCGTATTAAATAATGAGACGGTGGCACACTGGACTACATTACATCCTAGGGCATTTTGGATGTACTGAATTAAAAAAATTCATGTTTTTCACCTTCAGGTCAACGTTTGGAACAACAGTATTATTATTTTCCGTTTAGATGATGCTACACTCCTTCTAAAGTATTGTAAATCTCTGAATTTGGAATGCCGATAGAACATTCAATTTACATATACTTGTACCTTTGACTTGGTGCTAATTTTTTATGATATTTCAATAAAAAGAACAGAAAGCGTACAAAAAGATTTCTTTTTTGGTCTAGTTAAAAATTACATTACCTTTACAATGGTTGACCCTCAGTATCATTTTGATCAGACTAGGCAATGGAATTTCTATGTAATTATACTGTTTTATAATTCAGTGTTATAACAGACAAACCACACTTTCCAAAACAATTCCATTTTATTATATACAAAATATTAAAATAAAAAAAAACTTTGCAACACAACATGAAGGTTAATCGACATTTTATACACGCCGAGCACTGAGTGCTGAGGCTCGGTAGAATTAATCCGTCTCTGCCAGCTGTGGGTCAGGAAGGCTCGGTTGAATAATCCGGACGGGCTGTCGCGGCGGACGCGTGGGATGATTCTACAAGGAAAATGCACACAATAAAATACAGCATGAAATATATACAGAAAAGACAATAGTTTTTAACAAGAATACATAAGCTTATTTCAGCGTATTGTTCACATGAATAATTACAATAAAAGCTTTAGTCCGCATTGTGCTGCAATAAGCGATCCATCCACAAATGAACAGCTTTTTTATTGCATAAATAAACTGAGCGTCTTACCGAATATATTTGCGAAAAAACGCACAATAAAAAAAATTTAAAACTCACCGTTAAAGGACTCCGATGTCGAGACCTCCCGGTATATTTTTTCATTCCGGGCGGCTCCGTCTAACTCGCGCTGAATACGTTCGTCTGACAATGCAGTGAACAGACACTGCAGCTCCTTACTGCTCCATGGAACACCCTTATTACGCGAAGCCATTTTTGATAGAGAATAAATGAAAAATAGCACAGCAATACACTGAAAAGGAACCGCCAACAGTGGTTGCGTGCTGAGTAGGTCGTGAAGATTCTTTTTTTTTTTTTTTTTCAAAAACTTTATTGAGAAGGTCGTGAAGATTTGGTAGAAGAGGAGGAGGAGAGGGGCGGTTACAACCTGACCAATCAGCGCCGGTTACGACCTGACCAATCAGCGGCGACCAGTCTGTTAACGTCACAACACGGCACAGCTCAGCACTGCTGTACCCTGCCCTGCAGCGGGGCTGGGAATCACGGCTGTTAAACCGTGTTGGGGCTTGTGGAAAAGCGTACAAAGCGTGCTGAGCCGTCCCGTGTCGCGCTAAAGCGTGCTAGTGGAAAAGGCCCTTAAGAGAGAGAGAAATGGCATTTCAATTCAACTGTATGTCCTGTACATAAAAAAGTATTGACAAATAAAAATCTTTGAATCTTTGAAAACTGCAGGTTTAAACGTTCAAGACAACATCGTGTTTGTAATCAGCGTCTGTTTGTAAACTGTCATGACGCTGTCAAAGTGTTATCTTGTCTGTTTTTGTTTGTTGTATTAACTCCGTTTTAATTTTTTTTTTTTTATCTCTTTTACTGATATTAACTTTTTACTTAGCGTCAGCTTAGAAAATACAACAGCCCGATCAGGCACATACAGTAGGTGAATCAGACCCCGGGCAGGGCTGTTCACCAGGTTAGGCTAACCTGTTTTAGCTAGCTAGCTAGCCACTTCTGGCCTGGAAAGCCAAGGCTCCGTCCCCAACTTGTGTCAGATGTGCTTCCCTCTCTAAGAAGGTTTCTGAGTTGGAATTGAGACTCTAACCTTTATAAGATTCGGGAGGCTGAAAACCACCTGGACACTATTATTTTTGGACGGGCATCAGCCCCAGCGACATACTCGCAACTAGCAGAGATGGCTACTTTCCTGGGTGAAATTAGCACATCGCCATCCACTTCCACCCCTGCTCTGGTCACCTCAGCTGTCCAGGACTCCAGCATCAAACACTGGCTTCAGCTCGGAGCTAAATCTAAAGCCCCGGGGGGGTTGTCACAGCCTCAATGCGTGCCCTGGACCATGGTTGGGTCAAATAGCAAACGTCAGTGATTGACCAGACATGGCCGCGCCTCCTCCTTTTGCTGGAACACAGATTCAGCATCCTTTCCCTGGAAGATTTCCCCCACCTCAACGTCGATCATCCTCCCATGGCCACCCCTACTCCTTCAGCAGCGGCCCAAACCCGCAAGCCCCGGATCAAAACTATCTTTCGTGTGCCAAACTAAACACCAGCTTCAAAAAGAAGAGAGCGCATCCTCCCGCATCACCCCCGCATCGACTCCCCGCCGCCACTGCAGCAACTACAGCAACTACAGCAACCTTATCCACCATTTCACAAGCTACCGACAAAGGCCACCCCCCCCCCCCCCCACAGACAATGCTGGTAATTGGTGATTCAATAATGAGGAATGTCAGAAACAGGTACTGTATTACAAATTTTTTTCCTGGTGCTAAAGTGTTAGACATTGAGGCTCTTACCCCTGACCTATTAAATGAATACCCCCACGCTAAAACTGTTATTGTGCACATTGGATGCAACAACATCTCAGATGAAACATCAGAGATCTTAAAGAGTGACTTCAGGAGCCTTCTGTCCACTCTTATGAACTGTAGCAGACGTGTGTTTATTCCTGGGCCACTTGCTCCTTTTAGAAGAGGTTGCAATTATTTTAGCAGAACTCTCAGCCTTAATGCCTGGTTGTGTTCAACATGTCCTACTTTTAACATTGGTTTTATAGACAATTTCAACCTGTTTTGGAACCGCCCATCATTTATGAGGCCAGATGGCATCCATCCAAATAGAATTGGGGCACGTGTTCTAAGGGACAATCTGTTTTATTCCATTCAGCATTTTTTAGTACAGTGACTGAAAGCTGGTATGTTAACTCACCCCAAAGTACCTGGGTCTGCCAACCAGCCCTTTTTTGTTTCCACTTCTCATATTAATCCTATTAATCCAAATAATTCTCACTGTTTTGATCAGTCCTCAATTCATAACCCCACAGAGATTGTGTCTGCCTCCCGTTACCCAAAACATTATAACCCAATACAAATACAACATTACTTGATAAATACACGCCTCTCTGCAGCTCCTCTTCATCCGCCACCCCTCAACTTAGCCCCTGTCTTCCCCATCAGAGAATCATTGTCTGCTCCCTCCAAAGTAAATAAAATATAATGTTTAAGCATCCCAAAATGATTAAACAAAAAGTTGATAAAACTCAAATTAAACATCAAGTCTCTAAATTTAATGATTTGGCATCTCTTCCTCCTCATAATTTAAAAATTAAATGTGGTTTGTTAAATATTAGGTCTCTAACTCCCAAGTCTCTGTTAGTCCATGATCTGTTAATTGATCATCAGATTGATTTAATAACCCTTACAGAGATTTGGTCAGGGCAACAGGATCATGTTGGTTTAAATGAATCAACTCCCTCTGGTTATTTGAACTATCAAAATCCCAGAAGTTCTGATGGTGGGGGAGGAGTAGTGACAATTTACCATTCTAAATTACTAGTTAATGTAAAGCAAAAAGCATGTTTTAATTCCTTTGAGGGCCTGGTCCTCAGTATTGGGCATGTTAGCAATTTTAGGTTAAACCCAATTTTCTTTGCCATAGTTTATCATCCTCCCTCAGCCTACTCAGAGTTTTTATCCGAATTTGCCAAATTCTTAGCTGATTTAGTGCTGAAATCAGATAGAATAATTATAGTAGGGGATTTTAATATACATGTAGATGTAGATAGTGACTGTCTTAATAAGGCATTTAATTCAATATTAGACTGGATGGGATGTTTTCAGAAAGTAGAAAATTCTACCCATTATCTCCACCACACATTGGACCTTGTTCTGACATATGGTATAGAAATAGAAAATCTGGTAGTGTCTCCTCATAATCCTGTACCATCAGACCACTGTCTGTTAACCTTTGATTTCACTATTCCTGACTATTTGATTCCTAAGGAAAAATATTACTACAGCAGATGTCTTTCAGATGACGTTGTTACCAAATTTATGCAGATTGTCTCCTCTATGCCATGTGTCAACACAACAGAAATAAGCTATGGAGAGCTTGCTCCTTCTGTAATTGATAGAATAGTTGATAGTGTTACAGCTTCTCTGCATCAGACTCTAGACTTGGTAGCCCCTTTAAAAAAGAAAAAGTCCAATCAGAGATTTCTAACCCCTTGGTTTAACACAGAAACTCGTAGCTTAAAACAGAAGACTCATCAATTAGAAAGAAAATGGTGTTCCACTAATTTAGATGAAAACTATTCAGCTTGGAGAAATCATCTTTTAATTTATAAAAAAATCTCTTTGAAAAGCTAGAACAAGTTATTACTCTGCATTAATAGAAGACAGCAAGGATAATCCCAGGTTTCTTTTCAGCACTGTAGCCAGGCTGACAAAGAGTCAGGACTCTGTCAATCCTAGCATTCCCTTGGAGCTTACCAGTCAGGACTTTATGAACTTTTTCAATCATAAAATTTCATCTATTAGAGATAAAATCAGTCAGATTCTTCCCACCGTTAACTTAAATACAGTAACTACTACAACTCCTTCAACTGATATCTGTTTGGATAAGTTTACTCCAATTGACTTTTTAGAGTTAGATAAAATAATATCCTCATCCAAGCCTTCAACTTGTCTTTTAGACCCTATTCCTACCAGGTTATTTAAAAAAAGTCTTCCCATTTATTGGCAGCCATATTCTTCAAATAATCAATTCTTCTTTAACATTAGGCCATGTACCGCAGGCTTTTAAAACTGCTGTAATGAAACCCTTACTCAAAAAGCCAACGCTGGATCCTTGAGTTTTAGCTAACTATCGACCAATCTCAAATCTGCTTTTCATTTAAAAAACCTTAGAGTTGTTGCTACACAATTATTTGATCACTTGCAGGGAAATGGTTTATTTGAAGAGTTTCAATCTGGGTTTAGAATTCATCATAGTGTAACGGATGCCAACTAGCACTGTTTGGCGTAGAACGTTAATAAACCTCCCTCCCGAAAAAAGCCTCATACAGTATCGGTAGCGCTGAGCTATCGGTCGGACCTTTAGCTCAGCGCGATCGTGCTGTGTCTCCCATGCTCGAACTGTGTGTAGTTGACTGGTAGGTCGCGGGTTCGTGTCCCGAGTGGGGCAAACTGCGCAGGATGATCTCAGTTACAATGGTGCCGTGACCCGGATGGGAGTGAGGTTTAAGGGGGAGAGTGTAACGGATGCCAACTAGCACTGTTTGGCGTAGAACGTTAATAAACCTCCCTCCCGAAAAAAGCCTCATACAGTATCGGTAGCACTGAGCTATCGGTCGGACCTTTAGCTCAGCGCGATCGTGCTGTGTCTCCCATGCTCGAACTGTGTGTAGTTGACTGGTAGGTCGCGGGTTCGTGTCCCGAGTGGGGCGAACTGCGCAGGATGATCTCAGTTACAATAGCACTGAAACAGCCTTAGCAAAGGTCACTAATGACCTCCTTATCACATCTGATAATGGACTTGTTTCTGTACTTGTCCTTTTAGACCTTAGTGCAGCTTTTGATACTATCGACCATAATATTCTACTCGATAGATTAGAACACTATGTTGGACTTAATGGAACTTTGCTGCAGTGGTTTAGATCTTATTTGTCTGATTGGCTCCAGTTTGTTCATGTCAATAATGAGTTTTCTTCCAACTCAAAGCTCAGTCATGGAGTACCACAGGGATCTGTGCTAGGCCCTAGTCTTTTTAGTTTATATATGCTTCCGCTAGGCAACATCATTAGAAAGCACTGTATACATTTTCATTGTTATGCAGATGACACACAATTATACGTGTCAATGAAGCCAGATGATAGTAATCAATTAGCTAAGTTAGAAGCCTCTCTTAAGGAAATCAAAGCTTGGATGACTTGTAATTTCCTGCTATTAAATTCAGATAAGACTGAAGTCATTCTTGTTGGTCCAAAAAAACCTTAGAAATACCTTTCCAAATCAAACTCTAAGTTTGGTTGCGGTTTCTCTTTCTCTTAGATAGATAGATAGATAGATACTTTATTTCGAACAAAAAAAGTATAACAAAAAAATAATAATAGTTCTTAATAGTTCTGTGAGGAACATTGGAGTTATTTTTGATCAAGATCTGTTTTTCAATTCTTGTATTAAATTTGTTTCTAAGGCTGCCTTCTATCATTTGCGTAATATTGCCAAGATTAGGAGCATCTTGTCTCAGAGTGATGCTGAGAAACTGATCCACACTTTTGTTTGCTCTAGATTAGATTATTGTAACTCTTTATTATCAGGTTGTCCTAAAATAGCTTTAAAAAGTCTTCAGTTGATCCAAAATGCTGAAGCAAGAGTTTTAACAGGTACTAGAAAGAGAGATCATATCTCTCCGGTTCTGGCCTCCCTTCATTGGCTTCCCATAGAGTTCAGAATTAAGTTTAAAATCCTTCTTCTCACTTACAAAGCTCTTAACAATCAGGCCCCTTTTTATTTAAAAAATCTGATATTACCCTATCATCCTAACAGAGCATTATGCTCCCAAAATGCAGGATTACTTGTAATACCAGCACGGTGGTGCAGTGGTTAGCACTGTTGCCTTACAGCTAGAAGGTTCCTGGTTCGAATCCCCAGGTTGGCAGGGGTTGGAACCTTTCTGTGTGGAGTTTGCATGTTCTCCCTGTGCTGCGTGGGTTTACTCCGGGGGCTCCGGTTTCCTCCCACAATCCAAAGACATGCATGTTAGGTTAATTGGCTGTTCTAAATTGTCCCTAGATATATGTTTCCTATAGGCCCTTAGAATAGAGGGTTAGTATTAGTGAAAGCGCTTTGAGTGGTCTTTGTGACTAGAAAAGCGCTATATAAATGCAGGGTAGTTAGTAGTTAGATACCTAGAATCTCCAAAAGTACAATGAGAGGCAGAGCCTTCAGTTATTAAGCTCCTTTCCTGTGGAACCAGTTACCAGTCTGGATTCGGGAGTCAGACTCGATCTCTGTTTTTAAGAATAGGGTTAAAACCTTCCTTTTTGATATAGCCTACAATTAGGAGGGATCATGTGTCTTAGTTATGCTGCTAATAGATTTAGGCAGCCGGGGGACCAATTGACCCGACCAACAGTGATCCGTGTGGAGTTTGCATGTTCTCCCCGTGTCCCAATTAACGGGGAGAACCGTTCTCCCTGTTCTAATTAATTAGAACGGGGAGAACCCAATTAACCTAACCCACGTTAGGTTAATTGGCAACAAACTGGGGATTATAAATCATCCTTAGGTATGACTGTGAGAGTGAATAGTTGTCGATCTCTCTGTGCTGGCCCTGTGATGGACTGGCGAACTGTCCAGGATGTACCCTGCCTCTCGCCCAAAGATGTTGAGATAGGCTCCAGCACCCCCGCGACCCGAAAAGGATTAAGCGGAAGAAGATGGATGGATGAATTGAATTGAATCGTGGCAGGCAACGCATGCCGGGTGCCCGGAACTCATTTGTATAAAGTTGAAAAATTTCAACTTTATGCAAATGGTGACAGTGGTGGCCTAATGGGTATGGATGAGATCTCGTGACAGGAGGGTGGCTGCTTCAATCCGTGAACTGGCAGGGATCAGATCTGGCTGGGACAGATGACATAGCGGTGATTACCCCACCCTCATTGCTCCACTGTGGTGCCCTTGAGCAAGGCACTTAACTCCAGCTGCTCAGTGGCCACAAGTCAGTCCGTGGTTATATGGGGCAGCTTCCAGGTGTGAATGTGAAGATGGCATCTGTCATGAATTGCCCCTCGGGGCAGAGAGGAGAGACCCAGACACTGAACTGTAGTTTGTGACATTTATTAACAAAACACAAAAGTTCAAACAGTGCGCAAACACAAAAATCTACACTGTGCACAAAGTAAACTTACGGATGAAACAACAAGGAGAAGACAGGATGCATGAAGAATGTCAGAATGAGGACAGGATTCTGACGCAGTTTGACTCTTTATGACTCCAGCAATAAGGGAGAGAAATGACCGTCCTTAAATAGAACCAGAAACAAATGAACACAATTGATAGCAGATGTGGATCACATGAGCGGGCAGGAGGAAACAATGATTACAGACTGGGGTCAGCTGGGAGCATTGAGAGGGGAGAAGATGGGACTGACAGCGGACAGGAGTACTGCCCACAACAGAGCAAAAATCCAGAAGTGCCTCTGACAGTTGCAGCCCGGAAGAGAGAGAATACAACCGAACAATAATAAAGAACTAAATGCCAACAAATAAGGACTGAGGGATAAATACAAACAAATACAAAATAAGAGAGTAGCAAAACTATGATGATATAAACAGGGGGATAAGACAAATAAGAAACAATATCAGATATAAGAAAACCAGCCACAGATAAAATGACAGGAACCAAAAACCCAAGCTGCAACAAATATACAAATATGGAGAAAAGCCATGAGACTGAGCACGGCGGAAACCCTCAGTGCTCAGCTCATGACAGCATCCTTGAAAAAGACAGGTCCCCTCTCAGTGGACCTCAAGGTTTTTTAAAAAAAAGAGACTCATGGGCAACTCGAGACAACACATCTTGAATCTCCCTGCACCAGAACCAAATGCTCTGCATTGCTTCCGGAATAGGAAGCAGAGAAGCAACTGATCCTGTGGACACGTACCATAAATGTGGAGAGTTGAGTCAGGGAGGGAATCCGGTGTGAAATCCTTGCCAAATGAAATATGTAGACCCAAGATCTGCTGTGGCGACCCCCGAATAGGGAACAGCCTCATGTGTGTGTGTGTGTGGGGGGGGATTCCACACCTTTCTAAACACTTTGATGATGTGTAAAAAAAAAAAAAAAATTCAGTTTGTTTTCATGATTATACTCTCTAGTACACTTTTAAGAACCATTATTTTCTGTGTATAGTAGCATCTGCAGCCCCCTCGTGACCTGAAAAAGGATTAAGCGGAAGAAGATGGATGGATAGTAGCATCTATGCTTTCCACTTAATGAGGCTCTGCTAGTCTCATATTCACAGATATCACCTGTATTCACAGTTAAATGTCCTTTGGTTTTGGTGTTTTGATATGCCAGTCAGTGCAATGTTGTAGCCCAGTCTCATAAAAATGCATAGAAGTGTCACATTTACCCATCATAAGAACACAGGAAGTTTACACTACAGTAAGTTTACTACTGAGGGACTACAGATGGAAATTAGTGAGAACGCTATAATCTGGTACAGAGATCTTTACCCTGTGTTTAATGTTTTTTTTCTGTACATGGTCCTTGACAAATAAACCAATAAACTATAACTATACAGTAACAGCTGGTTTTCCCCATGCATACTACACACTTTGGAAGGGTCGGTAAAATGGATACCCTGACAGATGCAAGCAAAGTAGTGGAAACTGCCACGTTCTGAGCGTGGAGGGATTTCCCCGGGCTCATAGTCTTCCTTTTTTCCATATTTACACTGTATTGTTATCTTTGAGTTACCTTGTACCCTTAGTTTGATTTATTTTCCCGTGTACATTCATTATAGTTTGTTTATTGCATTTTTGAGTTTGCCTGTTTCTGTTTTTTTTCTCACATTATTTTGTTTGTATTTTATCATGTTTTTTCTCTCCGGACAGCCAGCTGTCATTGGCCTTCTGGGGTTTGCCCAGCATGGACGTGCCCTGCCAGCTGGCAGCCCTGATGATTTCCTCATTATTCCCAGCTGTGTGTCATTGCCTTCTCCTGCCTGTTCAGATACCCACACCGGTTGTTGATTGCGTGAAGGGTTTTGATCCCTATTTAAGGGGAATGATTTTCATTTGCATTTGCCGCTGTCTGGATTTACCTCATCTCGTCTCCACCAGAGCCCTGCGTCGCTCTAGGTGCATAATCTTGTAAGTGTTCTCTCTCTCTCGTTTGCATTTTGTGTTTGGAGCACTTGGTTGAACTTTATGTTAGTGGTTTTTCTTTTTGTAATAAATATCACAAGCTCACAGTCCAGAGCATGGGTCTCGTATCTCTGCCCCTGAAGGGTATTTATGACAGAAACAGCATTTTCTGGTGGTTGGGAAAATAAGAACATGCAGAGAGACCAGAGAAACAAATGAGATAAAGGTTTTAAAATGGGCCCCCACCTTACCATTACCATAACAGCAATGATAGAGCCTCAACCTGAACATAAACAGGATAGCTGTCCACCATCTCCATCCACCTTCACTGGAGAGAGAAACTGACAGTGATACAGTGTCCTGTAGTAGGCCATCATGTCAATTACACACATGGCCATGATAATGGATTTAATGTTGAGACATATATAACCCATAAAGAGTTTAACCTCTTGCACTCCGGTGTACCGCGGGCGGACACGTCTCTGCGTCCTAGAGCACACGAGGGCGCTGCGTCCTAGAGTGCACTGAAAAAAAAAGCTGCATTTCCGTTCTTCCACTACAGACACAGCCGCGAACAGAAAGCCAAAGGAGTGCTTTGATTGGTTTAGCTGTGATTGATCTCTCATTCGACTAATAAGAGCCTTGAATTGGGTTTCTGAAACCTTGAAGAACCAATGACTGAAAACCTAGCAAGAAGGACCCGCCTACCAACGGCTGCAAATACAGCCAGCCAATTGAAGCACAGAAGTTCGAAAGCTGTTTTGTGTAAGGCTGGGTGACACACAGGCGTTCGCCAGTCTTTTTTTCTTATTACTGTTCTTAATTGTTTTGAAAAATCGTTCGCCAAAACCGCAATCATGGAATTATGGTTTGACCGGGTCGCGTGACCAGAACCACGAGTCCGTAACAAGCGGACCAACGTCATGTTTGTCTGATAATGAGGAAGAGAAGTTCGCCAGCGACACTGCTGTTGTGGACAGGTAAGTGTTATAAGCTAAATTATTCTTTTTCCCTGAAAATTGTAATCCAAATGACTTTTGACCGATCGGTAAATTACAACTGTGCGTTATCGCAACATGACGGCTCTGGTCCGGTCCGGATGGCGCACGGACCGTGTCCAGTCCGTGCGCCGCGTCCGGACCCCCCCTCCCCCCGCGATTCCCCCCCCCGGCTACTCTTCTGTAGCGGATTGCAGATATTATTGCAGATATTTTAGTACAACTATGCGTAGTAGACCGCGGCGCCTGTCATGTGCCAATGGACAATGTCCGTCCTCTGTAGCGGGGGGGGGGCGGTTTCTTCTACATTACAGATATTTTAGTATAATTTTTATTGCACTGTAGGTTATTTTTTCTTGTAAAAAAAAAAGCCACACATTTTATACGTGGCATGCTTCTTTGTGTGTGGGGGCTTGTTTGTTCATTCATTCATTCATGAATGAATAAATAACCCCCCCCCCACACACACACACACACACAACCCTTCACCTTTCATTAGAGCCCAAGATGAAGCTTCTATATTGAATCATTCAAAAGTTACAGACGTTTTTCCAAACTGTGCCATTTGGCACAATTTGGTACAGTTCAAAAACACCTGGGAACAACCTAAGAAAAAAGCTGTGTAATATATTCATTTTTTGTGGTATTGCTACAAAATTTTGACCTCAGCTGGATAACACTTGGTTCTACATTTCTGTTGCATTTTCCAGCCCGGATCTGACAGCTGTGTGTTATTTGCAAGAATTTGTATCCAAAAAAACACCCAGGCGAAATTTATTTTCTTCAAGTTCAGTATGTTTAGATGACTGTTACTCAGTGGCAGGAGCACTTAGAGAGATTATGACTGTGTTGCCAAAAAATTCAAAGTGTTTTCTTTTAAATGAGACCAACCCCATGAAGATGCTTCAAAGGGTTGAAGAACAGCTTTTGATTTACTTTGGGTACGTTATTTTTAGGCGTTTTTAGGGAAATTGACCAGAGTGCAAGGGGTTAACCCCACATTTTCCCCTTTTGTTGACCTTGTTAGGATTAGAAGAGCCTCTCCTCTAAAACCTATATATATTTTATCAACATATGACTTGCCATATACTTACATTTTGACATTATTGGACAGTAAGTGACCTCAAGTGATAATGAAAATAATAACTTGGCAACATGGCAGAGTGTTACAACTTCAGTCCAAAATAGTCCCACACATTTTCCTAAAGCTCACCTAAAGATTATCCTAAACTTAACCAAAATATTTTCAGTCCCTTAATGCTGCCCATCGCCCTAACCTTTTCATTCATTAATTTTCAATCGCGTAATCCTTTCCAGGTCACACTGAAGCCTATCCCAGCATCTTCGGCTGAGGGGTGGAGTATTCCTAAGTCAAATTCCTAAGGACAATTTATCCCCAGATGATGCCAATGCACCAAACACACGTCTTTGGACTGTGGGAGGAAACTGGAGTACCTGATGAAAACCCACACAGACATGGGATGAATATGCAAACTCCACACAGTAGGGTCACCGCTAACCAGGAGTGGGCTCAAGCTCATGACCTTCATGCTGTGCTGCCACAGTGTTAACCTCTGCTCCACCAAACTGCCTAACCTTCACCACCTAAAAATATTATTTTAATGCAGAAATTCAATAAATTGTGAACCTAGAAGTGAGTATCACACAAGAAAATGAAAGCAAACACAGATGGCAGTGGCTGAAATTGGAGATGGAAATGGAAACTTGAGAATCCAGACTGAGAGTGCATTTTTTAGTGTCATCATTCACCTCGACTTGGTCCTTTTTTGAAATGAAAAAGAAATTGTCAAGACAGCCCAAAGGCTTGCCCCCTGCTAGCCAATATGCTAGCAGTTAAAATTGCTTCCACTTTGGGTTCTCTTTTCAGAACCGATGCAGCATCAGTCTTATACTGATGTTTACACCATTCTCAAACAAAAAGCAAACAAAATAGAAATTTTAGCATCATTGTGCATCATGAATCAGTAGCTTATCACTGAAAAAAAAACCAAAGTGGCATGGTATTAGTGACCCACAGAGCAGACACGACTCAAGGTAGATACAATTAACGTTGTTTATTGAAGTAATGAGTGTGAGTGGATGCGTGCGTGCAGGGTGTGTAGTGTAGTGTAGTGCAATCTGGATCTCCAGCTGGGGCCGGCAGAGCACCATACAACCTGACAACCCTGGAAAGAGACAAAGGCCGTTAGTTGCAGCTTAGCTCATAAAGCACTCGGGATGTTACTGTGCTTACTGTCAGAGATGGTCGAGCGAAGCCCCGGTAGCGCCGAAGCTGCAGCCAGGAAGATAGTGCCCGCTGGAGGCCGAGGAGCTGGAGGTGAGGAAGTAGTCCGCCGCCTGGAAAGGAGAGAGGACCGCCGCCACGGATCTCCACCTGTGCACAGGAGAAGCAGACAGGGTGAATGAAAGCACGGTGGCTTACTTGCAGTTGGAGGTCCGGGAGGCACAGACCCGGACAGGGTTCAGTAAAGGCTTGGAAGCCGATGAGTAGAAGCACGATGCGCTGGGAAGCACGAAGGCAGGCGTAGCAGGATTCTGGGAATGGAACCAGAAGACTCTGTACCGAGCACTGGTTCTGATGGAATAAATAGGCCACTGGAGATGGCAGGCAGGTGTACGCACAGGTGCAATGATTGACGGCCATGACACCAAGATGTTAATAAAGGCAGAGTGTTAATAAAGTTATAATAATTATGAGAGATGGCAGAGATTGTCAGAAATATTGCACTTGATCAAAATCTGACAACTTAGCAGCTCTTAGCTCTGAGATTAATAAGAGGGTAATGTTTACTTGCATTTTCAAGCCCACCAACTTATTAAAATAGGCCTGTTACATTGTAAAGGATCAAGGTGGCACTGGCTAGTTACGTTAATAAAGCATTACAGAAATTATAGCTACTGTGGTTACAGTAATGTCATACTCATAATGGTTTATTCCCACCACTGGTCATGAAGAATGCAGGAACATATAAGTGCATGAAGCTCCTGTTGACTGTTAAAAATTGCACTTTAAAAGGCTATAATTGCATCATGGCATGCATGGCGAAAAGTAAACACGTTCTAACTTTGAATAACACTGTTATTCTCCTTTAAACTTGCAACGGGAAATGTAGGCAACACAGATTTCTGCCCCAGTTCCTATTGATTCTGTCACACAGTGAACAAATTAGCCTCTCATAGCATCTTAACTGCTCTTTAATCATGGAAAGTCTTTGCCCTTCTGTCTTTGTTTGCAGAGTACAGTTCCACGCCCTCACTCTCCGCCTCACTGGCTGCAGCTCAGTAAAAGGCTGGTAGGAGGGGAAGGAGTGGGTGAGCAGTTTCTTTTTTTTTTTTTTTTTTACCCCAGAGGGGAAGGGAAGCCACTCGGCCAGGGTGGGAGGGCAAAGCTGGACAGTGACAGAGAGAGAAGGGGGGAGAGAGAGGGGTCTATGTATTCAGGCTTTTGGCCCTCAGCCGGTCTCAAGTGCGTCCTGAGGGGAACATCCTGCCCCTCGTTGGAACTTCCTCGGCCTGCTGAAGTGGCCCATTCACGGAGGTCTTGTGAGGGGGGCTTGTTTTTGCTACTAAATGGATGTTTCTGTTTCAGAGGTGTTTGCGCTACTGGAAGCTTTCCACACACACACACACACACACACACACACACATACACACATACGCGCGCACTTTCTCCTCCTCCGGTTGCCTTCCCATTCCCCTCTTTCTCTTCCCCTCAATAACTGCCCTCGCTGCTTCAGTTCATCAAACCCACACTGTCCCTCCCTCTTTAGGTTTTCATTAGACCCATAAAGCAGTTCTCCCTACAGGAAGCGGAGCGTCAGCAAGTGCACCTGTGAAGTAATATGATAGATGCTCAGTAAACGGAGGTACAGTTTAACTACTAATGCATCTTTTTAAAAACTGTTTATTAGGGATGGGGGGGATTGATGTATCATACTATCGCTTTGTGGTGGTAATGGTGTATCGTTTCAGAGACACCAGCGTTGTGATATTTTATTAAAAAATATTAAAAATCAACTGCCTTTTCATTTCACTGGATGGTGCTAAATGCTTACTGTTGATGTCATCACAACAAAGGAGTGACTCGTGAGCTCTAGGCAGGAGCTGGACAAGACAAAGATAGGGATAGAAAAAGGAATACATGATATCACAATACCCAGCATGTGGCAAGAGCGTGATAGTATCACATTGCAGCCCAAGTATTGTGACAGTATCATACCGTACTGTATGGCTTCTGGTGATTTCCATCCCTACTATCTGTCATGACGCCGAGCGCGGGTCTGTTCTGCGCTTGGGTCTGATTATTATTCTTTTTCTGTGTATATATTTAGTCCTGTTTATCTGTTTGGTTTGTGCTTTTATGTTGACAGCACCGCGGCAGGACTTTTGCCTGTCAGTCTGTTCACGGCCTGTCACAGCTGTTTATGTTCTATTGATTGCATTCACTTGACACCTGTGTGTTCATTGATTTGAGTAGCATTATTTAAATTCGCAAGCAAGGCTCACTCCTCGCTGCAACCTCGCCCAACCTAGGCTGGAGTCCCCAACCCCTGACTCCAGTCCATTCTCTGCATAAGGTTTCGTCCTCGCAAGTTATATGTAAGTTGTTGTATTGACTCTTTGCTCTTTATGTTCTCATTATCACCCCGCTGGGGTCTCTTCCTTAACTTTTTGTATATCCACCCCTCAGCCCTGTCAGTGGCAGTGAGTTTGTGGGGTTTTTTTGGCTCGATTTTTTCTCTTTTCGGGTGCCTGCGTTTTTTGGATATGGCGTCATATGGCAAATGGTATCCTGCGAGCCTAGGTTTTGAGCTCTGCCAGGCTCTTATGGAAATAGATAACGTCCTCGCCAGAGCTCGCAGTTATTCCATGCCTAAAGACGCCTTGTGGTACCTGAGCTTCGCAGAGGCAGCTGTCCAGCGTCATCCTCGCCTTTCTGAGCATGCCGAGGGAAGGGAGAGGATATCTCAGTTTCAGCATAAGAACCGTGAGTTGGAGAAGAACTCGACCAGGAAGCCTAAACCGGGGCCGACAGCGAAGCACTCCCATCCCTCGGTTCGCTATGAGGTTCCTGCTACGGCTCCAGCTCCAGTGTCTCTATTACCAAAAAGCCATCCCCCAGCGTGCCAAAGGAGGAGGGAAGCCGGGTTCCCAGTGAAGATAAGCAGTGGGCAACTGAATTCATCAGGGGCCATGTGACTGAAGTGCTGTCTTCCTGCAGCCCGGGTAAGGTTTTAAAGAGCATGGTGGCAGCTGTTTGGATTGTGGAGGCACATTCTGGTCTAAATAAATATCCTGAGTTTGCCGAGCTGCTAGCCACCATCTCCGTACAGCAGAGATGTTTTCCTGATTTGACAATCGGTTCGTCTCCAGCCCGCAGACGCCACCGCCCGGCGCAGAACCCTTCTCCTCCCTGTGACACAGCTGTCTCAAAGCGGAAGGAAGAGAATCATCGGGTCAACACACCGCGAGGCTCCGGTTTGGATCCAACTACGGGCCGTCAGAAAAATTCCTTCGTCTCCCTGCCAGCTGTTTTTTCTTCACCACTGCAGAGAGCTAGGACTGTAGCTTCAACCTCCGGGTCTTTGTCAGCTGTTTCGCCAGCTCCCCTACCCCGGACTGCCTCGGCTGCTCCTCCCTCCCCCACAGTGCTTCCGCCAGCTGCTGCGAGCCCAATGGTTTCTAATCCCTAATCATCGAGGCTCCTGAAGGCTCCTGAAGGCTCCTCCTTGTCTGTCCGAGGGGCCTACCATCACCATTACAACAGAAGAAATTAGGGAAGAAGGGAAGAAATTATCCTGCTGCAGCAGTCACCACCGTACCCCAGGAAAACAGGCAAGTGTTTATTCATTCTATAGCACAATTTGGTGAATTACCTTGTCTGATTCCTGGGGGTGAGGCTCAGGTTTTACAGTCCACTGAGCTCTCACCACCTGCTGCAGCCACAAATGAATCACTTGTTACCTCTGTGTCTCCTCCTATACCCCCCGAGTATCTGCCGGGTCCAGGATCAAGCCTCCGGACGAAGGAGGAGCCTGTGGGCCCGAAGAGCCTGGTTCCAACCCCGCAGCCATGATATGGATGGAGGAGGAGGGCTGTCTGCACCCCTGAACCTGAGCCAACGATGAAGCATCCCTGGGCATCACCGGAGCAGAGTTCAGCCTAAGCAAGTAATGGACCCCCTGCCGCCACACCAAGTGAGCCATCGGTGTGGGTTACGTCACCAGGGGTTCAAGGGCTGCGAAGACCATCATGCCGGCTGCGGTGGAACCTGAGATGGGCCTCCTGAGGACCGAGCCTGAATCGTCGTCACTGCCTGGATTGTCTGAGTCCTCGACTGCGGTGGAGCTCAAGATCAGGTGAGTACTCTATGTTGTCTTTCTATTTTCTATTTTAGAGCAATCTTGCCTGTCTCTTGGGGAGGAGAGCCGGGTGCAGCCACCCGCTGCATCTGAGCTTGCCTTGCCGGGCTCCGCCGCTGCAGGTGACCCTGATCCCTGTTTTCTCTCTGCTGTCTCTGAGCCTTCTTCCAGGGTCACCGGAGATGATCCAGCTCCATCTGATGTCTCCAAGGGTCCGGGCTTGCCTCTGGAGGTCGTCCAGGGCACTGCTTCACCCTGCCCGGAGCCGTCATTTGGGTCCCTCCTCAGGTTGGGTCCACCGTGGGTGCAGCGTTGGTCCAGCCGGGGTCCACCGAGGGTGCTGCTTAGCTCCAGCCTGGAGCCACCGCAGGTGCTACATTGGCCCAGCTAGGGTCCACCGCAGGTGCTACTGAGCTCCAGCCTGGAGCCACCGCGGGTGCTACATTGACCCAGCCGCGGTCCTCTGCGGGTGCTGCTAAGCTCCAGCCTGATGCTGTCGTGGTCCCCCTCCTTTCTTCTCCACCAGACGCCGTGGGGGACCCCTCCTCCAGTCCGGCTTCCTGCTATCAAGCCTCCCGGAGGGAAAGCAGTCTCCTGGTTCACCCCTTTGGTCCTGGTGGCTTAAGAACACTGGTCGGTCACCCAAAAGACTGAGCCGCTGGGTCGGGTGGTCCATGCTCTCAGGCAGGCCACCCGACTCATTCCATCTGGCTGTTCGGCGGTCCTGGGATTTTGGTAGGCCCCCCAAACTCTTTTCTTCTAGTTGGGGTCTCTGGGGACTTGGTTGGCTGCCCGGCCTTTTCCACTTGATGGTCGGGTGGAGCAAGGATGCCACCTGAACTGTTTATTTATTTATTATGTATGACCCAGTACTCTTCATATTGTGTTTGTTAGATTATGGTTATGGGTTTTCAAATTGTTTTGGTTTTTGTGTCTCTCCCTCCGGGCCCGGATCCCCCCCACTGCCCTCCTGGGGTTGGTTTTTGTAGTTGTTGCTGTTTGGAGGGGGGGGGGTTCTCCTTTTCCTCTTGATGTTCCTGCGGGGTGTCTGGGGAGCCACCCCTTAAGGGAGGGGCACCGTCATGACACCAAGCATGGGTCTGTACCGTGCTCGGGTCTTTGATTATTATTCTTTTCTTGTGTATATATTTAGTCCTGTTTATCTGTCGTTTGGTTTGTGCTTTTATTTTGACAGCACCGCGGTAGGACTTCTGCCTGTCAGTCTGTTCATGGCCTGTCACAGCTATTTATGTTCCACTGATTGCATTCACTTGACACCTGTGTGTTCATTGATTTGAGTAGCATTATTTAAGTTCGCGAGCAAGGCTCATTCCTCACTGCGACCTTGCCCAACCTAGGCTGGAGTCCCCAACCCTGACTCCAGTCCATTCTCTGCATAAGGTTTTGTCCTCGCAAGTTATATGTAAGTTGTTGTATTGACTCTTTGCTTTTTATGTTCTCGTTATCACCCCGCTGGGGTCTCTTCCTTAGCTTTTTGTATATCCACCCCTCAAGGCAAGTGTTTGTGTTTGTTATTATTTCTTATTAAATCACCCAACTCACTGCAGGTGAGTGGTGCCTCATTTATGCTCTGAAAGGGGCAAACATAACACTATCTATCCTTTGTGACCCTAAACATTTAGGGTTTGTTTTTAGGGTTTATAGATACTTTATGGAACTTCTAAAAAAATGTTGCAAGTTTTAGTAGTATTGTATCCAAGACCTCATCAAAACCTGAGCCTCCCAAGACAAGACCAAGATCTACATACAGTGGTCTTGGTCTCAACTCTGCCTGACTTGGTCTTGATGTTGTCTTGGTCTCGACCTCTAAAAGTCTTGGTCTTTCTACACTTTTGTCTGGACTATAACACTAGGTTTTAATGACACCTTGAGTTTTAGCACCATTCACTCCATTTCTGAGAAGGACTGCAGGTCTGTTGCAACCAAATGTTTTGTTCTCACCCAAATCACACACAATAATGGGTAAGATAGGACTTAATGTTTTACTGGACCCATTCAAGAAAGGTGAACATAAATAGGAGAATGAGGAGAACTAAGAAATAATACAAGATATATGAAAACCAATCAAGGATAAAATGACAGGAAACTAAGAACACAAAAATACAATAAATATAAAACTATGGAAAAAGACAATGAGACCAAGCATGGCGGAACCCACTGTGCTCAGATCATGACATAGCCCCCTCTCAAGGAGTGGAATCCAGACACCCAGGGTAACATCAAAAGAAAAGGAAAAGGACCCACCCACATAGAAGACTCACCCTACAAAAAGTAAGGAAACAAAACCCACCCAGGGAGGGAGGAGGGGGATCCAGTCATGGAGGGACCGAAACAAACCAGAAAAAATAAGAAAAAGACTCATGACTCACACCCAGGATAAGAGGCACAGAATACAAATGATGTTAAAGATTAAATGTCCTATTCGGGCGGTCCTCCTGAGTCCCTTTGCCACCCAAGCAACCCACAGAGTTCATCGGGTGGTTTCCCATGCCTCCAGAGCCACCTAGACGACAGGGAGGGTTCACCAGGTGGCCTCCCAGCATCCCTGAGCCAACGGGCTGCGGCGCACGACACACCCCCACCTGGAGGTGGCAGTTGGAACCAGTCCATACTACGGACCAGAGGAGCTAAGAGATGGGAATCCAACGAAGAAGATGGCTGACCAACGGAGGAACTGGACCGGAAACCCTCCACAACCTCGGGCAGAGGAGAGGGAACCACGATGACGTCAGGCTGAGGAGAGAGAACCACGACAACATCAGGCAGAGGAGAGGAAAACACGATGACATCAGGCTGAGGAGAGGGAACCATGATGGCATCAGGCTGAGGAGAGGGAACCACAACGACGTCAGGCTGAGGAGAGGGAACCACGATGACATCAGGCAGAGGTGAGGGGACCATGACACTTTTGGACTGGCCTGTAGCACCCTCGGTGACCTCGGGCTGGAACACAGCAGGACCCGCGGCGACACCAGGCTGGAGAGAAGCAGCACCCGTGGTGGCTCCGGGCTGGAGCAAAGCAGCACACTCGGTGGCTCCAGGCTGGAGCAAAGCAGCACCCGCTGTGGCTCCAGGCTGGAGCAAAGCAGCACCCGCTGTGGCCCTGGGCTGGGGCGAAGCTGCACCTGCGGCAGCCCTGGGCTGGGGCAAAGCTGCACCTGTGGTAGCCCCAGACTGAGACATGGCTGAACCCGCGGTGGTCCCGGACTACAACGTGACTGCACCCACGGTGGTCCCGGACTGGGACGTGGCTGCGCCCACAGTGGCCTCGGGCGGAGGATGAGGACCCGCAGCATCCTTTGACGGAGGATGAGGACCCACGGTGACTTCGGACAAAGGATGAGAACCCACGGCAACCTCAGACAAAGGATGAGGACCCTCAGACGGAGGGGGAGCAGCACCCATGGAGACCTCGGGCACTGACCGGGGCCCATGAGAACCTCAGGTAAAGGCAGGGGTGGACCTGCAAAGACCTCAGGCAACAATGAAGAACCCATGGTGACCTCAGACGAAGGAGTGGGGCGATCATCAATGGGCCCAGACAACGACTCAAGGAGGGAATAAGAAACAAACACCAGGTTACTACCACCAGCAGCAGTGGAGCCTGGTAAGGAGAGCTCAAAGGCAGTTGGCAGCTGCGAATGGTTCTCCCCACCACGAGCAGGACAAGAAATCTCTACATCTGATGATGTGAAAACAGAACAGAGCACTTGCCTTGTCTCGTACTCCATCATCCAGGACTCCAGCGATCCTGGCAGGGGCATCTCGAGTCTCTCCATAAAGGCACTCTCTCTTGATATGGTCACCTTGGGAGAAAGACAGAAAGAAAAAACCAGAGAAGAATCACCGGCAAGAATTACCGGCAGCAGCGGAGCACGGCGAGGAAAAGTCAGAAGCAGAGGACATCTGCAGCTGACCCTCCCCACTATGAGCCAGACAAGATTTCTCTGAATCTGCAAAAGGAGAAACAGAACAGACAGCTTGCCTGGACTTGAGCTCCACCGCCATCCAGGATGCCGGCGAACCTGCTGCAGCAACCTC
The DNA here is from genome assembly GCA_020510985.1 of Pholidichthys leucotaenia. NCBI lineage: Eukaryota > Metazoa > Chordata > Actinopteri > Cichliformes > Pholidichthyidae > Pholidichthys > Pholidichthys leucotaenia. The sequence continues at coordinate 70,560,196 of CM035842.1, read as the reverse complement.
GGCAGCAGGCATGATGGTACGTGCAGCCCCAGGACCTCCGGGCAAAACAGCCGACGCAGATGGCTCATCTGACATGGCAGCTGGAGGTCACTTCACTGCTGGCGCCGACTCCTGCACAGCTGAAACCGGGGGACATTGCATTGTCGGCACAGGTCTCAGGTCACAGGGGGTGCACTCCTCCCATCCAGATCGTGGCTGCAGGGCTGGGACCAGGTTCTCCAGGGCCACAGGCTCTTCCGTCATTCAGCAGCTCCATCCCGTACCAGTGGACACTCAGGGGAGAATGGAAGAGACACTGGGGTAGCAGGTGAGGAAATTGTGTCAGCAGCAAGCGGTGAGAGCTCAGTGGGCTGCAACGACTGAGTCTCACCACCGGGAATCAGGCAAGTTTGTTCAGTAGTGAGTGAAAGAGAATGTAGAAGTACTTGCCTGAATTCCCAGGGTGTGATGATGTCAGCTGCTGCTGGACCAGACAAAGATCTCCCTGGAATGGTGGAGGTCATCTGGCAGGACGCCGGAGCCCAGGGACGCTGATTTGTCGGCACAGACTTCAATGCAGATGGACCCCTAACCCCGTGTACCAGAGCCAGGGCACACCTCACCAATGGCACTGGGTCCCGTGACGCCAAAACCAGGGGATGCCCTTTCATCAGCACAGGCTTCGGGACACAGGGGGCACTCTTCTCTCTAGCTGGCAAGGCTGTAGGGCCGGACCAGGACCCTCTGGATTTGCAGACCCCTCCGACATCCAGCGGCTCCCTCCCAGGACCGGCGGACACCCAAGGAAAACAGGAGAAGCAGGTGAGGGAAATGTTCCAACAGCTGGCAGTAAAGACTCAGCAGCATGGAGCTGCTGCTACTGAGCCCCGCTGCCGGGAACTGGACGACACTTCATTGTGGGTTGTGAGAGAATGAAAATGGACTTGCCTCAATTTCCGGGGTGAGATGGTAGCAGCTGCGGCAGGACCAGACAAAGCCTCTCTGGGATCAACAGGGGTCATCTGGCAGATGGGCGAGGACACAGGCACCTGCCAGGGTGAGCGAGCCTTCTGCACCCAAGGACGCTTCTTTGTTCGCACAGGTAAGGCAGAAGAGGAATTTCTCACCTGCTTACAGAGTTTATGTTGGGACTCCAACATGGTGGTGAGGAGCACTGTGGGACCCGAATAGCTCCAGAGGCTGGAATATGCCTCAACTACCTGAGCCGCACTGTCCAAAAGTCCCAGAGCCTCTTCCGGAGTGTGGGAGGCGTGAGCCTCCAAGACAAAACCCACAATCAGTTCAGCCGCCCCACACTCCTCCTCGCTCAGTCCAAAAACACGGAAGTCCAGGGTGGCAGACATTCCAAAAAGCCCTGGACTAATACAAAAATACAAGAGGGCACTTAAAGGAATAAGAAAAAAGCACGCTTCACTTCCACTGGTGTCTGTAGGGCTGGGTCATTCTGTCATGAACTGCCCGTTCACGGGGCAAACAGATGACACCAAATACAAGCAGTGAGTTTGCATATTTAATAAATGACACACATATGAAAACACACACAACAGAACAGACGAGTAAACTGCATATCCCAGCAGAGCTCGGCATACGATTAGAAAGAAATGCAACTACGAATTCCCAGCAGAGCTGGACTTACGGAGAATCACGGAGACGGGAACGCCGTGTCAGGATGAGGAAAGATGAATAATGACCCAGCGATTTGCAAACAACAAGGCTTAAGTAGGCAGTGAGAGTGATTACCTGATTTGAATCAGCTGTGAGTCATGAGAGGAGAGGAGACAGGACTGACGGCTTGACAGGGGCACTGCCCACTACCAGAGCAAAACCAGAAGTGCCATTGACAGCTGCAGCTCCGAAGAGAGAGAGAGAAAGAGAGAGAGAGAGAGATAGAGAGAGAGAGAGAGATTTTTGATTTTTAAAAGATCTTTAATAAACACACTTGTCCATCAGTCAATACAATTTCTATATCATGCTATGTTACACAGAAAATTAATCCCCCAAAAAACGCCCCAAAAAAAGCTGTCCATCATGAACTGAACAGAGGACATTCTCCAGGGACCAGAGGGTCCTGAAACCTTCCACATCCCCATTCCCCATAAAAAACTGAAAGTCCAGCCTGATTCTGGCTTTAAGTAGCCTCACAAATAAAATTTTGACATCAACATCATTCTCAACATTTTCAAGTTTTCTTCTCCGGCTTACATAGATAGCCAGCTTTGCCTGTCCTAAAACAAAGTTCAGTAGTTGACACTTCTGCTTAAAACGACGATTGTACATAAAACCACAAATGAAAACCTGCTTAGAGAAAACTTCCTTAAAAATATGAAAAAGTTTTGTGAGAAGTTCAAAGAGGCCACTCAGGCGCTGACATTCAATAAAACAATGAAAAACAGTCTCCCTAGAGGAACAAAAAACACACTGATCACTGACACTGCTGTTAATCACAGAAACAAAAGCATTGACAGCTATAATACCATGCAGGACCCTCCACTGTAAGTCTCCATGCCTCTTAGGGAGAGGGGCTTTGTAAAGAGCCCTCCAGGCAGGCCGATGCCCCTTTTCCTAGTTTAAAATAGGCTCTCCAAGGAGTGTCCACACAGGTGTTCAATCGGTCCTTGTTGAGTGCCATCACCACCAGTCTGTAGAGTGCCTTACCACTGGCTCCTCCAAAGTCCACACCAGTGGGAGCACAGAATGCCAGTAAGGAGCAAGGAGCGACGTCAAAGTCCATATGGAGCGTGAGAGAGGGAAAGGGGTCAGTGCTTTCTGGCTGCAGCGTGCCATTGCTAAAGTCCAAGAGTAGGGAGTGCTCAAGTCCATGAAGCTCCTGTTTCCAGTGTGCAAGAAGACCATCGATGAAACGATTCGACCTGACACCAAGATGAGCTGCTAAAGCTGAGGCGTTGTTGAGGCCAGGACCAGCCAGTTCCACCACTTGCTTCAGAGTGAGAATGTTCCTGGAACACAGCCTATCAAGGAAGGTCCTTCCAACTCCCGGCAGGACACCAAGACGACCACCAAAAATCAGCGGCTCCCTCAACAACCAGTAGAGGGAATCGCATGGCCCTCTTTGTTTTTTAAAAAGAGTCCACACTGAAAAGAGACTGCGGTAAAAACTGGGTAAAGACAGTGCATTAGAGTTCTTAAAATCCATTAAAAACACAGGGAGGTCTAGCCCAAGCCCAAGGACTCTCTGTAAAATAACACAGGCCAAAGGCCTCCATACCAGGTCCTGGGGGCCCGTCAGCAGTCTCTGTATGAAAGTCAGTCTAAAAGCAGCACCTCTACTAGCTAAATGAATCACTCCTTGCCCCCCCTCCTCTTTGGGAAGAAATAACAGGGCTTGAGGAACCCAGTGGAGTCCACCCCCCCAAAAAAAGTCCACCAAAACAGACTGAATTTTGGACAACAAACCAGCAGGGGGGTCCATGCACATGAGGCGGTGCCACAGGGATGAGGAAACAAGATTATTTAAAATGAGCACTCTTCCTCTAAAAGATATTCTTGGCATTAGCCACTTCCACTTGTTTAGTCTCCCGCTAATCTTCTCTATGACCCCATCCCAATTTTTTTGCTCAAACTGCTGATTTCCAATAAAGACACCAAGATACTTAAAACCTCCTTTTTTCCAAATCAACCCACCCGGCAGCGTAAGCTGATTTTCTAGTTTCTCCCCCACCATCAGAGCCTCGCTTTTTCCCCAGTTTATCTTTGCAGAGGAAAGTTGGCCAAAAAGATTGACACTCCTAACCAGAACGTCAATGTCACTCTGCTTGTTTAGCAGAATGACTACATCATCTGCATAGGCCGACAGCTTGAACGTGGTGTCACAGCCAGGAAAAGTAACTCCTGATAGATCCCTTCTCAGGCAGTGAAGCAAAGGCTCTATGGCGAGGGAGTACAGCATCCCTGAGAGAGGGCAGCCCTGCCGAACCCCCCTCTGGACTTTTAAAGGGGCAGACAGGCCCCCATTTATCTTCAGCACACTCTCAATGTCACTGTACAAGACCCGTATCCTGGCTATGAAGCCTGGGCTGAACCCAAAAGCTGTTAAAACTGTCCATAAATATTGGTGTTCAACCCGATCAAACGCCTTTTCCTGGTCAATTGAAATCAAACCAGTTTCTACCGCCAATGAACCAGAGACCTCCAAAATATCCCGAATTAAAGTGACGTTGTCACTAATCAGCCTGCCAGGCACACAGTAAGTCTGGTCTACATGAATGAGCTCGCTCATCACCTTTCTCAGTCTTCGGGCCAGAGCTTTTGAGAGAATCTTGTAGTCTGTGCAGAGCAGAGAGACTGGCCTCCAGTTCTTTAGGCTCTGGAGGTCCCCCTTTTTCGGCAACAGTGTGATGATGGCCCTCCTGCAGGTCGTGGGTAGGGTCCCCCTTTCCAAGCTATCTTGGAGAACCTCCAGCAGGTCTGGACCAAGCAGGGGCCAGAATTCCTTAAAAAAGTCCACAGAGAGACCATCTATGCCTGGTGATTTTCCATTCTGGAGGCTCATTAGCGCCGTATGCAGCTCAGACAGAGACAGTGGAGCATCCAAGCCGGCAACAAGGTCCTCTGAGAGCACTGGAAGACCATCAAGGAAAACCTGGCCCAGTGACGTGTCCTCCCTCCACTCTGCTCTAAACAATTCACTGTAAAAGCTAGCAGCGTGTTTCCTGATCTCTGCTGCTGTGGAGATTGTTCTCCCGTCATCGCCCAACAAGGAGTGAATGAGCTTTCTCTGTCCATTTTTCCCCTCCAGTCCAAAAAAGTACTGGGAGGGCGAGTCCATCAGAGCTACATCCATGTAGCGTGAGCGGACCAGAGCACCCTGTGCGGTGACCCCTAGCAAGCTAGCCAAGGCTGACCTTTTTGACTTGAGAGCCTCTAAGTGCTCCTGTTTTCCTGTAGAACTGAGCAACTCCTCTAGTTCTACCACCTCAGTCTCCAGAACTTTCAAGGATTGGGTCAAGCTACGAGTGACATTTTGAGTGTACTGTTGGCAGAGTTGTTTTATCTGGGCCTTACCAAAATCCCACCACAATTGGAGAGAACTAAAAGAGGGTTTTTGTTCCCTGTGTGACTTCCAAACATCATGAAAAACCTCTTTAAAAAACACATCATTTAAAAGTGTATTGTTAAAATGCCAAAAAGCACTCTTACACTTTACATTTTCAATAAACACAGAACAAAACAGCAGGCAGTGATCAGTGAAACCAACAGGACAGATACAACTATTTTTAAAAACACTCATTTGATGTTTAAAACCATAAAAACGGTCTAACCTAGCCATAGATAAAAGGTTATCTTTGACATGGCTCCAGGTGTACTGCCTCTGGTCCCCATGATGTGATCTCCACACATCGGCCATTTCATGTGTTTTCACCAGTTCTCTCAGCCTATTGGCAGAAGCAGGGTGAGGCTCCTGATGGTTCCTGTCTAGTCTGTGGTTTAATGTACAGTTAAAATCACCCCCCAGAAATAAAAAACTATTTGGATCACAGGACTTAACCGTATCCGAAAACACGTCAAAGACCCTGATCCTCTCTGATCTCTGTGTTGGCACATACACGTTTATAAAAACGAAGTTCACGTTTTCAAACTGTACCTTTAATAAGAGGAAATGACCTCTCACCACCTCTTCTACTTCATAAGAGACAGGCACACAACCCCTAGAGAAAAGTACAGCCACCCCCCCACTGCTACTGGATTTGTGGCTAAAAAAAATGCAGCCATCCCACTCTTTTCTCCAATGGCTCTCAATGTCCACAGTGCTGTGAGTCTCCTGGACCATCAGCACGTCAAGTTTCTTTAAATTAAAAAGCTTGTATAAAGAGGCCCTTTTTACATCATCCCTGGCCCCATTAATATTGAGAGTGCCAATTCTAAGGTGGGGCATTAAAAAGGATAAAAATAGGGTACAGTAAAAAAACACACACATAGCATAAAAGGGAAGAAGCAAACTAAGAGTCAACATGACTGTTAGTAATTTGCAATTTCAGTTTAGCAACCAGTTTCTTTAAACGATAAATTTCCTGATCAGTGAAAGTCTCATTCCCATCATTCAGTTTCATAAATTTGCGAGCTGATGCCACGAATAACTCCAGATCTGGAAAGTAATTTTCCACTTTCACAGCTCTGCTCTCCTTAGTCACCTGGAGAAATTGCCTAATTTTAGTAAAACAATAGGAGCTTTGCTCCTCCTGCGTCTGCGTCTGCATCAGTTCAGACTCATCTCCACTTTCGTCAGAAGCGCTCTCATTCAGTAAATCTAAATTCCCAACCCTACTAGATTTAGCAGAGCTCTGCAAGTTTTCAGCACTTTTCCTTTTTTGTGCAGCTTTAAAAGGATCCTCTTCAACAAAACTACATTCCTGCATTTCTTCATGAAACGCAACGTTTGTCATGCAGTGTTTGCTCTGTGTGTCTGCTACAGCCTCAAACCGCTCCTCCCCCGCCTGCAAAGTCTGTTCATTCACGTTCCTTCGTTTAACTGCACTTTTACTTACACCCTCCACCTGTTTACCCCGGGCGACAGGCTCGTCACAATGATCAGAGCTGCCGCCAGACAGAAATTCCCCACCATCACTGTTTGGGGGGACAACTACCGCGCCCGCCGCGGCCACCCCAGCAGAGGCGGCCGCGGCCGCCCCAGCACAAGCGGACGCAGCCGCGGACGCATCCGCGTCCGCGGACGCCCCCGCAGAAGTAGAAGCGGACGCGGCCGCGACCGCTCCAGCAGAAGCGGGCGCCGCAGCGGCATCCCCCGCACCACCAGAAACAGCGGCGTCACCTTTCTTACCGCCAGTGCTCTTTGTGTTCGCCTTTTCAGGACATGACCTAATAAGATGGCCTTCTGCGCCACACGCAAAACACTTCATGGTTTCAGATGTTGCAAACACCAAGTAGCTAAAGCCGTCAATCCTGAAATTAAAAGACGCGTTCAGTTCAGCAGAGCTGTCTTTCAACACCATGAAACACTGCCTCCTATGACATACAACATGCTTCAGCAGGGGTGATTTACTACCCAGAGAGACCATTCTGATAGGGGACACAACCTGGCCAAAACGGGACAACTCTCTAATCAGCTGATCATTTTTAACGAAAGGAGGAGCGTTTGAGATGGTGATCCTCCTAGACGGATTCGCCAGCGGTAAAACGGGAGTAAAAGTGTCACCTATGACCACTCCCTGTGCCACCACCTGATCAGCTTTTTCAGTCGAATCCAGAAAGATCACAATTGCGCTGTTCATCCTCGATGCTGATTTTATGCTGCCATGCCCAACCACCTGTCCTACAGCGAGGCTGGCCTCCTCCACAGAACAGGGAACTGTCGGGAGGATTCTCACACCATGACGCCGGGTTAAGCGCTCAAACTCCACACCACCATCAATCACCGGCATGATGCCGGCCGGGAAAAACCGGCAGCAGAAGCTACCGTTCCCCAACACACCCACTCCAACACTCATACCCCACCACACACACACTCAACCCACTATATTAAACACACACACCTCAAACACACAAGATAGAGAAAAAGTTAGAAAATACAAAGTTTAAAGTACTCACTCGACACCACTCCACACCCCTGCTCCCACAAACGCCCACGCATGCGCACGAGAGAGAGAGAGAGAGAGAGAGAGAGATTTTTGATTTTTAAAAGATCTTTAATAAACACACTTGTCCATCAGTCAATACAATTTCTATGTCATGCTATATTACACAGAAAATTATTCCCCCAAAAAACGCCCCAAAAAAAGCTGTCCATCACGAACTGAGCAGAGGACATTCTTCAGGGACCAGAGGGTCCTGAAACCTTCCACATCCCCATTCCCCATAAAAAACTGAAAGTCCAGCCTGATTCTGGCTTTAAGTAGCCTCACAAATAAAATTTTGACATCAACATCATTCTCAACATTCTCAAGTTTTCTTCTCCGGCTTACATAAATAGCCAACTTTGTCTGCCCTAAAACAAAGTTCAGTAGTTGACACTTCTGCTTAAAACGACAATTGTACATAAAACCGCAAATGAAAACCTGCTTAGAGAAAACTTCTTTAAAAATGTGAAAAAGTTCTGTGAGAAGTTCAAAGAGACCACTCAGACGCTGACATTCAGTAAAACAATGAAAAACTATCTCCCTAGAGGAACAAAAAACACACTGATCACTGACACTGCTGTTAATCACAGAAACAAAAGCATTAACTGCTATAATCATCACACTCAACACTGGTGTACCACAGGGCTGTGTGCTCAGCCCATTCCTCTACTCCCTCTACACCCATGACTGCAGGCCTATGTATGGATCCAATTCCATCATAAAGTTCGCAGATGACACCACGGTGATTGGACTCATCAGGGACAACGACGAGTCAGATTACAGGGCAGAGGTTGAGCACTTGACTACTTGGTGCGCTGACAATAACCTGCTCCTTAACACCAGCAAAACCAAGGAGCTCATAGTGGACTACAGGAAGGAGAGGGAAGAGACACATGACCCCATCCATATCAATGGCATAGCTGTTGAACGTGTCCCCAGCTTCAAATTCCTGGGGACCCACATCTCGGAGGACCTGTCCTGGTCAGTTAACACCACCAGCCTGATCAAGAAGGCCCATCAGCGCCTCTTCTTCTTGAGGACATTGAAGAAGAACCATCTGTCAGCTGACATCCTGGGCAACTTCTACCGCTGCGTGATAGAGAGCACCCTGACCAACTGTATCACACTCTGGTATGGGAGCTGCTCTGTAGCTGACCGCAAAGCGCTGCAGCGGGTGGTGAAAACCGCCCAACGCATCACAGGGACTCCACTTCCAGCTATAGAGGACGTCTACAGGAAAAGATGTCTACGCCGGGCACGCAGCATTCTTAGGGACTCCAACCATCCTGCTCATGGACTGTTCCAGCTTCTCTCCTCCAGAAGACGTTTCAGAAGCCTTCGGACTAGAACCAGCAGGTTTAGGAACAGTTTCTTTCCAACAGCTGTCACGTTATTGAACTTAGTTCCCCGCTGACTCTCTTACAATCATCTTTTACCATCCTCACCTGTACATAACTGCATAACTACATAACTACATCTAACTTATTGCACATTATTTGCACATAACAGTACTTTTAACTTTCTGCACTGCTGCATATATTTGCATATATTTGCTTAAATTGCACATACTGTTAATTACCGTATATAGTGCACTGCTGTCCTTTGCACTTCTGATTGGATGCTAAACTGTGTTTCGTTACCTTGTATTCATACATGTGTAATGACAATAAAGTTGAATCTAATCTAATCTAATCTAATAATACCATGCAGGACCCTCCACTGTAAGTCTCCATGCCTCTTAGGGAGAGGGGCTTTATAAAGAGCCCTCCAGGCAGGCCGATGCCCTTTTCCTAGTCTAAAATAGGCTCTCCATGGAGTGTCCACACAGGTGTTCAATCTGTCTTTGTTGAGTGCCATCACCACCAGTCTGTAGAGTGCCTTACCACTGGCTCCTCCAAAGTCCACACCAGTGGGAGCACAGAATGCCAGTAAGGAGCAAGGAGAGACGTCAAAGTCCATACAAAGCGTGAGAGAGGGAAAAGGGTCCGTACTTTCTGGCTGCAGCGTGCCATTGCCAAAGTCCATGAGTAGGGAGCGCTCAAGTCCATGAAGCTTCTGTTTCCAGTGTGCAAGAAGGCCATTGATGAAACGATTTGATCTGACACCAAGATGAGCTGCTAAAGCTGAGGCATTGTTGAGGCCAGGACCAGCCAGTTCCACCACTTGCTTCAGAGTGAGAACATTCCTGGAACACAGCCTATCAAGGAAGGTCCTTCCAACTCCCGGCAGGACACCAAGGCGACCACCAAAAACCAGCGGCTCCCTCAACAACCAGTGGAGGGAAACGCATGGCCCTCTTTGTTTTTTAAAAAGAGTCCATACTGAAAAAAGACTGCGGTAAAAACTGGGCAAAGACAGTGCATTAGAGTTCTTAAAATCCATTAAAAACACAGGGAGGTCTAGCCCAAGCCCAAGGACTCTCTGTAAAATAACACAGGCCAAAGGCCTCCATACCAGGTCCTGGGGGCCCGTCAGCAGTCTCTGTATGAAAGTCAGTCTAAAAGCAGCACCTCTACTAGCTAAATGAATCACTCCTTGCCCCCCCTCCTCTTTGGGAAGAAATAACAGGGCTTGAGGGACCCAGTGGAGTCCACCCCCCCAAAAAAAGTCCACCATAACAGACTGAATTTTTGACAGCAAACCAGCAGGGGGGTCCATGCACATGAGGCGGTGCCACAGGGATGAGGAAACAAGATTATTTAAAATGAGCACTCTTCCTCTAAAAGATATTCTTGGCATTAGCCACTTCCACTTATTTAGTCTCCCCTTGATTTTCTCGATGACGCCGTCCAAATTTTTTTGCTCAAACTGTTGATTTCCAATAAAGACACCAAGATACTTAAACCCTCCTTTTTTCCAAATCAGCCCACCAGGCAGCGTAAGCTGATTTTCTAGGTTCTCCCCCACCATCAGAGCCTCGCTTTTTCCCCAGTTTATTTTTGCAGAGGAAAGTTGGCCAAAAAGATTGACACTCCTAACCAAAACGTCAATGTCACTCTGCTTATTTAGCAGAATGACTACATCATCTGCATAGGCCGACAGCTTGAACGTGGTGTCACAGCCAGGAAAAGTAACTCCTGATAGGTTCCTTCTCAAGCAGTGAAGCAAAGGCTCTATGGCGAGGAAGTACAGCATCCCTGACAGAGGGCAGCCCTGCCGAATCCCCCTCTGGACTTTTAAAGGGGCAGACAGGCCCCCATTTATCTTCAGCACACTCTCAATGTCACTGTACAAGACCCGTATCCTGGCTATGAAGCCTGGGCTGAACCCAAAAGCTGTTAAAACTGTCCATAAATATTGGTGTTCAACCCAGTCAAACGCCTTTTCCTGGTCAATTGAAATCAAACCAGTTTCTACCGCCAATGAACCAGAGACCTCCAAAACATCCCGAATTAAAGTGACGTTGTCACTAATCAGCCTGCCAGGCACACAGTAAGTCTGGTCTACATGAATGAGCTCGCTCATCACCTTTCTCAGTCTTCGAGCCAGAGCTTTTGAGAGAATCTTATAGTCCGTGCAGAGCAGAGAGACTGGCCTCCAGTTCTTTAGGCTCTGTAAGTCCCCTTTTTTTGGCAACAGTGTGATGATGGCCCTCCTGCAGGTCGTGGGTAGGGTCCCCCTTTTCAAGCTATCTTGGAGAACCTCCAGCAGGTCTGGACCAAGCAGGGGCCATAATTCCTTAAAAAAGTCCACAGAGAGACCATCTATGCCTGGTGATTTTCCATTCTGGAGGTTCATTAGCGCCGTATGCAGTTCAGACAGAGACAGTGGAGCATCCAAGCCGGCAACAAGGTCCTCTGAGAGCACTGGAAGACCATCAAGGAAAACCTGGCCCAGTGACGTGTCCTCCCTCCACTCTGCTCTAAACAATTCACTGTAAAAGCTAGCAGCGTATTTCCTGATCTCTGCTGCTGTGGAGATTGTTCTCCCGTCATTGTCCAACAAGGAGTGAATGAGTTTTCTCTGTCCATTTTTCCCCTCCAGTCCAAAAAAGTACTGGGAGGGCGAGTCCATCAGAGCTACATCCATGTAGCGTGAGCGGACCAGAGCACCCTGTGCGGTGACCCCTAGCAGGCTAGCCAAGGCTGACCTTTTTGACTTAAGAGCCTCTAAGTGCTCTTGTTTTCCGGCAGAACTGAGCAACTCCTCTAGCTCTACCACCTCAGTCTCCAGAACTTTCAAGGATTGGGTCAAGCTACGAGTGACATTTTGAGTGTACTGTTGGCAGAGTTGTTTTATTTGTGCCTTACCAAAATCCCACCACATTTGGAGAGAACTAAAAGAAGGTTTTTGTTCCCTGTGTGACTTCCATACATCATGAAAAACTCCTTTAAAAAACACATCATTTAAAAGTGTATTATTAAAATGCCAAAAAGCACTCTTACACTTTACATTTTCAATAAAAACAGAACAAAACAGCAGGCAGTGATCAGTGAAACCAACAGGACAGATACAACTATTTTTAAAAACACTCATTTGATGTTTAAACCCATAAAAATGGTCTAACCTTGCCATAGATAAAAGGTTATCTTTAGCATGGCTCCAGGTGTACTGCCTCTGGTCCCCATGATGTGATCTCCACACATCGGCCATTTCGTGTGTCTTCACCAGTTCCCTCAGCCTATTGGCAGAAGCAGGGTGAGGCTCCTGATGGTTCCTGTCTAGTCTGTGGTTTAATGTACAGTTAAAATCACCCCCCAGAAATAAAAAACTATTTGGATTACAGGATCTAACCGTATCTGATAGCACATTAAAGACCCTGATCCTCTCTGCTCTCTGTGTTGGCACATACACGTTTATAAAAACCAAGTTCACGTTTTCAAACTGTACCTTTAGCAAGAGTACATGTCCTTTCACCACCTCTTCTACCTCATAAGAGACAGGCACACAACCCCTAGAGAAAAGTACAGCCACCCCTCCACTGTTATTGGATTTGTGGCTAAAAAAAAAATGCAGCCATCACACTCTTTTCTCCACTGGCTCTCAGTGTCTACAGTGCTGTGAGTCTCCTGGACCATCAGCACGTCAAGTTTCTTTAAATTAAAAAGCTTGTATAAAGAGGCCCTTTTTACATCATCCCTGGCCCCATTTATATTAAGAGTGCCAATTCTAAGGTGGGGCATTAAAAAGGATAAAAATAAGGTACAGTAAAAAAACACACACATAGCATAAAAGGGAAGAAACAAACTAAGAGTCAACATGACTGTTAGTAATTTGTAATTTCAGTTTAACAACCAGTTTCTTTAAACGGTATATTTCCTGATCAGTGAAAGTCTCATTCCCATCATTCAGTTTCATAAACTTGTGAGCTGATGCCACAAATAACTCCAGATCTGGAAAGTAATTTTCCACTTTCACAGCTCTGCTCCCCTTAGTCACCTGGAGAAATTTCCTAATTTTGGTAAAACAATAGGAGCTTTGCTCCTCCTGCATCTGCGTCTGCGTCTGCGTCTGCATCAGTTCAGACTCAGCTCCACTTTCCTCAGAAGCGCTCTCATCCAGTATTTCTAAATTCCCAACCCTACTAGATTTAGCAGAGCTCTGCAAGTTTTCAGCACTTTTTCTTTTTTGTGCAGCTTTAAAAGGATCCTCCTCAACAAAATTACATTCCTGCATTTCTTCGTCAAATGCAACGTTTGTCATGCAGTGTTTACTCTGAGTGTCCGCCACAGCCTCAAACCGCTCCTCCCCCGCCTGCAAAGTCTGTTCATTCATGTTCTTTCATTTAACTGCACTCATTTCGCCCTCCACCTCTTTACTCCGGGTGACAGGCTCGTCACAATGATCGGAGCTGCCGCCAGACAGAAATTCCCCACCATCACTGTTTGGGGGGGCAACTACCGCGCCCACCGTGGCCACCCTAGCAGCGGACGCGGATGCGGCCGCGGATGCTCCCGCAGAAGCAGAAGCGGACGCGGCCGCAGCCGCGGCCGCCACAGCAGAAGCAGACACCGCAGCGGCATCCGCCGCACCACATGTAGCGCTACCCTCCGGACCACCAGAAACAGCGGCGTCACCTTTCTTACTGCCAGTGTTCTTTGTGTTCACCTTTTCAGGACATGATCTAATGAGATGGCCCTCTGCACCACACGCAAAACACTTCATGGTTTCGGATGTTGCAAAGACTAAGTAGCTGAAGCCCTCAATCCTGAAGTTAAAAGACACGTTCAGTTCTGCAGAGCTGTCTTTTAACACCATGAAACACTGCCTCCTGTGACACACGACATGCTTCAGCAGGGGTGATTTACTACCCAGAGAGACCATTCTGATGGGGGAAACAACTTGGCCAAAACGGGACAATTCTCTTATCAGCTGATCGTTTTTAATGAAAGGAGGAGCGTTTGAGATGGTGATCCTCCTAGAAGGGTTCACCAGCGGTAGAACAGGAGTAAAAGTGTCATTTATGACAACTCCCTGTTCCACCACCTGATCAGCTTTTTCAGTTGAATCCAGAAAGATGACAATTGCGCTATTCATCCTTGACGCTGACTTTATACCGCCATGCCCAACCACCTGTCCTACAGCGAGGCCAGGCTCTTCCACAGAACAGGGAACTGTCGGCAGGATTCTCACGCCATGCCGCCGGGTCAAGCACTCGAACTCCACACCACCGTCAAACACTGGCATGATGCCGGCAGGGAAAAACGGGCAGTAGAAGCTACCGTTCCCCGACACACTCACTCCAACACTCACACCCCAGCACACACACACTCAAACCACTAAATACTAAACACACACACCTCAACACACGCGATAGAGAAAAGTTAGAAAAAAACAAAGTTTAGAGTACTCACTCAACGCCACTCCACACCCCTGCTCCCACAAACGCTCACGCATGCGCATGAGAGAGAGAGAGAGAGAGAGAGAGAGAGAGAGAGAGAGAGATTTTGATTTTTAAAAGATCTTTAATAAACACACTTGTCCATCAGTCAATACAATTTCTATATCATGCTATGTTACACAGAAAATTAATCCCCCAAAAAACGCCCAAAAAAAAGCTGTCCATCATGAACTGAACAGAGGACATTCTCCAGGGACCAGAGGGTCCTGAAACCTTCCACATCCCCATTCCCCATAAAAAACTGAAAGTCCAGCCTGATTCTGGCTTTAAGTAGCCTCACAAATAAAATTTTGACATCAACATCATTCTCAACATTTTCAAGTTTTCTTCTCCGGCTTACATAGATAGCCAACTTTGCCTGCCCTAAAACAAAGTTCAGTAGTTGACACTTCTGCTTAAAACGACGATTGTACATAAAACCACAAATGAAAACCTGCTTAGAGAAAACTTCCTTAAAAATATGAAAAAGTTTTGTGAGAAGTTCAAAGAGGCCACTCAGGCGCTGACATTCAATAAAACAATGAAAAACAGTCTCCCTAGAGGAACAAAAAACACACTGATCACTGACACTGCTGTTAATCACAGAAACAAAAGCATTGACAGCTATAATACCATGCAGGACCCTCCACTGTAAGTCTCCATGCCTCTTAGGGAGAGGGGCTTTGTAAAGAGCCCTCCAGGCAGGCCGATGCCCTTTTCCTAGTTTAAAATAGGCTCTCCAAGGAGTGTCCACACAGGTGTTCAATCGGTCCTTGTTGAGTGCCATCACCACCAGTCTGTAGAGTGCCTTACCACTGGCTCCTCCAAAGTCCACACCAGTGGGAGCACAGAATGCCAGTAAGGAGCAAGGAGCGACGTCAAAGTCCATATAGAGCGTGAGAGAGGGAAAGGGGTCAGTGCTTTCTGGCTGCAGCGTGCCATTGCTAAAGTCCAAGAGTAGGGAGTGCTCAAGTCCATGAAGCTCCTGTTTCCAGTGTGCAAGAAGACCATCGATGAAACGATTCGACCTGACACCAAGATGAGCTGCTAAAGCTGAGGCGTTGTTGAGGCCAGGACCAGCCAGTTCCACCACTTGCTTCAGAGTGAGAATGTTCCTGGAACACAGCCTATCAAGGAAGGTCCTTCCAACTCCCGGCAGGACACCAAGGCGACCACCAAAAACCAGCGGCTCCCTCAACAACCAGTAGAGGGAATCGCATGGCCCTCTTTGTTTTTTAAAAAGAGTCCACACTGAAAAGAGACTGCGGTAAAAACTGGGTAAAGACAGTGCATTAGAGTTCTTAAAATCCATTAAAAACACAGGGAGGTCTAGCCCAAGCCCAAGGACTCTCTGTAAAATAACACAGGCCAAAGGCCTCCATACCAGGTCCTGGGGGCCCGTCAGCAGTCTCTGTATGAAAGTCAGTCTAAAAGCAGCACCTCTACTAGCTAAATGAATCACTCCTTGCCCCCCCTCCTCTTTGGGAAGAAATAACAGGGCTTGAGGAACCCAGTGGAGTCCACCCCCCCCCCAAAAAAGTCCACCAAAACAGACTGAATTTTGGACAACAAACCAGCAGGGGGGTCCATGCACATGAGGCGGTGCCACAGGGATGAGGAAACAAGATTATTTAAAATGAGCACTCTTCCTCTAAAAGATATTCTTGGCATTAGCCACTTCCACTTGTTTAGTCTCCCGTTAATCTTCTCTATGACCCCATCCCAATTTTTTTGCTCAAACTGCTGATTTCCAATAAAGACACCAAGATACTTAAAACCTCCTTTTTTCCAAATCAACCCACCCGGCAGCGTAAGCTGGTTTTCTAGTTTCTCCCCCACCATCAGAGCCTCGCTTTTTCCCCAGTTTATCTTTGCAGAGGAAAGTTGGCCAAAAAGATTGACACTCCTAACCAGAACGTCAATGTCACTCTGCTTGTTTAGCAGAATGACTACATCATCTGCATAGGCCGACAGCTTGAACGTGGTGTCACAGCCAGGAAAAGTAACTCCTGATAGATCCCTTCTCAGGCAGTGAAGCAAAGGCTCTATGGCGAGGGAGTACAGCATCCCTGAGAGAGGGCAGCCCTGCCGAACCCCCCTCTGGACTTTTAAAGGGGCAGACAGGCCCCCATTTATCTTCAGCACACTCTCAATGTCACTGTACAAGACCCGTATCCTGGCTATGAAGCCTGGGCTGAACCCAAAAGCTGTTAAAACTGTCCATAAATATTGGTGTTCAACCCGATCAAACGCCTTTTCCTGGTCAATTGAAATCAAACCAGTTTCTACCGCCAATGAACCAGAGACCTCCAAAATATCCCGAATTAAAGTGACGTTGTCACTAATCAGCCTGCCAGGCACACAGTAAGTCTGGTCTACATGAATGAGCTCGCTCATCACCTTTCTCAGTCTTCGGGCCAGAGCTTTTGAGAGAATCTTGTAGTCTGTGCAGAGCAGAGAGACTGGCCTCCAGTTCTTTAGGCTCTGGAGGTCCCCCTTTTTCGGCAACAGTGTGATGATGGCCCTCCTGCAGGTCGTGGGTAGGGTCCCCCTTTCCAAGCTATCTTGGAGAACCTCCAGCAGGTCTGGACCAAGCAGGGGCCAGAATTCCTTAAAAAAGTCCACAGAGAGACCATCTATGCCTGGTGATTTTCCATTCTGGAGGCTCATTAGCGCCGTATGCAGCTCAGACAGAGACAGTGGAGCATCCAAGCCGGCAACAAGGACCTCTGAGAGCACTGGAAGACCATCAAGGAAAACCTGGCCCAGTGATGTGTCCTCCCTCCACTCTGCTCTAAACAATTCACTGTAAAAGCTAGCAGCGTGTTTCCTGATCTCTGCTGCTGTGGAGACTGTTCTCCCGTCATCGCCCAACAAGGAGTGAATGAGCTTTCTCTGTCCATTTTTCCCCTCCAGTCCAAAAAAGTACTGGGAGGGCGAGTCCATCAGAGCTACATCCATGTAGCGTGAGCGGACCAGAGCACCCTGTGTGGTGACCCCTAGCAAGCTAGCCAAGGCTGACCTTTTTGACTTGAGAGCCTCTAAGTGCTCCTGTTTTCCTGTAGAACTGAGCAACTCCTCTAGTTCTACCACCTCAGTCTCCAGAACTTTCAAGGATTGGGTCAAGCTACGAGTGACATTTTGAGTGTACTGTTGGCAGAGTTGTTTTATCTGGGCCTTACCAAAATCCCACCACAATTGGAGAGAACTAAAAGAGGGTTTTTGTTCCCTGTGTGACTTCCAAACATCATGAAAAACCTCTTTAAAAAACACATCATTTAAAAGTGTATTGTTAAAATGCCAAAAAGCACTCTTACACTTTACATTTTCAATAAACACAGAACAAAACAGCAGGCAGTGATCAGTGAAACCAACAGGACAGATACAACTATTTTTAAAAACACTCATTTGATGTTTAAAACCATAAAAACGGTCTAACCTAGCCATAGATAAAAGATTATCTTTGACATGGCTCCAGGTGTACTGCCTCTGGTCCCCATGATGTGATCTCCACACATCGGCCATTTCATGTGTTTTCACCAGTTCTCTCAGCCTATTGGCAGAAGCAGGGTGAGGCTCCTGATGGTTCCTGTCTAGTCTGTGGTTTAATGTACAGTTAAAATCACCCCCCAGAAATAAAAAACTATTTGGATCACAGGACTTAACCGTATCCGAAAGCACGTCAAAGACCCTGATCCTCTCTGCTCTCTGTGTTGGCACATACACGTTTATAAAAACGAAGTTCACGTTTTCAAACTGTACCTTTAATAAGAGGAAATGACCTCTCACCACCTCTTCTACCTCATAAGAGACAGGCACACAACCCCTAGAGAAAAGTACAGCCACCCCCCCACTGCTACTGGATTTGTGGCTAAAAAAAATGCAGCCATCCCACTCTTTTCTCCAATGGCTCTCAATGTCCACAGTGCTGTGAGTCTCCTGGACCATCAGCACGTCAAGTTTCTTTAAATTAAAAAGCTTGTATAGAGGCCCTTTTTACATCATCCCTGGCCCCATTAATATTGAGAGTGCCAATTCTAAGGTGGGGCATTAAAAAGGATAAAAATAGGGTACAGTAAAAAAACACACACATAGCATAAAAGGGAAGAAACAAACTAAGAGTCAACATGACTGTTAGTAATTTGCAATTTCAGTTTAGCAACCAGTTTCTTTAAACGATAAATTTCCTGATCAGTGAAAGTCTCATTCCCATCATTCAGTTTCATAAATTTGCGAGCTGATGCCACGAATAACTCCAGATCTGGAAAGTAATTTTCCACTTTCACAGCTCTGCTCCCCTTAGTCACCTGGAGAAATTGCCTAATTTTAGTAAAACAATAGGAGCTTTGCTCCTCCTGCGTCTGCGTCTGCATCAGTTCAGACTCATCTCCACTTTCGTCAGAAGCGCTCTCATTCAGTAAATCTAAATTCCCAACCCTACTAGATTTAGCAGAGCTCTGCAAGTTTTCCGCACTTTTCCTTTTTTGTGCAGCTTTAAAAGGATCCTCTTCAACAAAACTACATTCCTGCATTTCTTCATGAAACGCAACGTTTGTCATGCAGTGTTTGCTCTGTGTGTCCGCTACAGCCTCAAACCGCTCCTCCCCCGCCTGCAAAGTCTGTTCATTCACGTTCCTTCGTTTAACTGCACTTTTACTTACACCCTCCACCTGTTTACCCCGGGCGACAGGCTCGTCACAATGATCAGAGCTGCCGCCAGACAGAAATTCCCCACCATCACTGTTTGGGGGGGCAACTACCGCGCCCGCCGCGGCCACCCCAGCAGAGGCGGCCGCGGCCGCCCCGGCACAAGCGGACACGGACGCAGACGCGGACGCGGACGCGGACGCGGACGCGGACGCCCCCGCAGAAGTAGAAGCGGACGCGGCCGCAGATGCGGCCGCGGATGCGGCCGCAGTCACGGACGCGGCCGCCCCAGCAGAAGCGGGCGCCGCAGCGGCATCCGCCGCACCACACTTAGCGCTACCCTCTGGACCACCAGAAACAGCGGCGTCACCTTTCTTACCGCCAGTGCTCTTTGTGTTCGCCTTTTCAGGACATGACCTAATAAGATGGCCTTCTGCGCCACACGCAAAACACTTCATGGTTTCAGATGTTGCAAACACCAAGTAGCTAAAGCCGTCAATCCTGAAATTAAAAGACGCGTTCAGTTCAGCAGAGCTGTCTTTCAACACCATGAAACACTGCCTCCTATGACATACAACATGCTTCAGCAGGGGTGATTTACTACCCAGAGAGACCATTCTGATAGGGGACACAACCTGGCCAAAACGGGACAACTCTCTAATCAGCTGATCATTTTTAACGAAAGGAGGAGCGTTTGAGATGGTGATCCTCCTAGACGGATTCGCCAGCGGTAAAACGGGAGTAAAAGTGTCACCTATGACCACTCCCTGTGCCACCACCTGATCAGCTTTTTCAGTCGAATCCAGAAAGATCACAATTGCGCTGTTCATCCTCGATGCTGATTTTATGCTGCCATGCCCAACCACCTGTCCTACAGCGAGGCTGGCCTCCTCCACAGAACAGGGAACTGTCGGGAGGATTCTCACACCATGACGCCGGGTTAAGCGCTCAAACTCCACACCACCATCAATCACCGGCATGATGCCGGCCGGGAAAAACCGGCAGCAGAAGCTACCGTCCCCCAACACACCCACTCCAACACTCACACCCCAGCACACACACACTCAACCCACTATATTAAACACACACACACCTCAAACACACAAGATAGAGAAAAAGTTAGAAAATACAAAGTTTAAAGTACTCACTCGACACCACTCCACACCCCTGCTCCCACAAACGCCCACGCATGCGCACGAGAGAGAGAGAGAGAGAGAGAGAGAGAGAGAGAGAGAACACAGGAACAAAAAGATGCTGGCAAAAAATACAAATATAAAGCGAGGACTACAATAAGGGCAAATAAGATAAGATAAGATAAGCCTTTATTAGTCCCACAATGGGGAAATTCCAGGATTGCAACAGCATAGGGATAGCAACACTCAGAGCAACAATCAGAAGGCAAGAAAAAACAACATCTAGTAAACATATGTCCATATTACTATAAATGTATATATATAGACACACAGTGCAGAGCATTATGGCTGGTGGATGTGCAGCAGAAAGTCTAAGCTCTCTCTCCGCGGATGCAGCGGGCCAGCTGGAAGTCTTTGGGCATGATGGTGACCCCCTTAGCGAAGAAGAGACCACCAGGTGGGTCTCGCTGGTCTCCTGCAGAGCCATGACGGCGAAACTCAGGAAACGCAGGACGGTCTTGAAGTCCTGAGCGATCTCCCTCACCAGGCGCTGGACGGGCAGCTTACGGATGAGCAGCTCCGTGGATTTCTGGTAGCGACGGATCTCTCTCAGAACCACGGACCTGTGACGGCGAGGCCTCTTCACTCTGCCGGTGGCCAGAGCGCCTCTCCGAGCAGCCCTGTGGCTAGCTGTCTCCTGGGGGGCTTCTTCCTCCAGTAGATTTTACGGGCGGTCTGCTTGGTTCTTGCCATCGCTCTTTATTATTCTGTCTTATATTTCTTTCACGCCGCCTAAACTCCAGCCCGGCACCCGCTTCGTTTTCGCTACAGCTCCCGGTATGTCGAGTTTCCCATTAGCACCAGGCAGCGGCCAAGTGCTAGCTAGCACTAGCTCCTCCCCGCTGTAACGTCTCCCGCTGCAAACCGTGGCTCCGTCCGCCAACCCGGGAGACCCCCGCGGCGATCCGTGCGTCCGTGATATATATACAGAGTGAAAGGTGTAGAAAGAAGAAGGAAGATTAAAAAAAAGGCTGTTGCAACAGGCAGCCGACTCGTGTGGCGCCGCCGGTCCGGCGGAACCGGAACCGGAAAAAAAAAAAAAAAAAAAAAAAAAAGATAAATAAATAAATACAGATACTACCAAATATAAAATAACAAGACTATGATGAATGTAAACAGGAGAATGAGGAGAACTAAGAAATAATACAAGGTATATGAAAACTAACAAAGGATAAAATGACAGGAAACTAAGAACATAAAAATACAAAAAATATAAAAATATGGAAAAAGACAATGAGACCGAGCACGTAGGAACCCTCCATGTTCAGATCATGACATGGTCAGTGTCAGTACTCAGGCTGTGGCATTTAAGCACGCCCAACTGGAACAAAGGGGCCCATAAATGTACCAAGAAATATTTTCTACACTATTACACCATGAACACCAGCATGAATTTATGATAAAAGGCAGGATGGATCTGTACCTTCATGATGTTTGCGCTAAATTCTGACCCTTCCATCCAAATGTTGCAGCAGAGATTGAGATTCACCAGACCAGCAATATTTTTTTAAAACTTCTATTGTCAAATTTTGGTGAGCCCACACAAATTGTAGCCTCAGTTTCCTTTTCTTAGCTGACAGGTGTGGCACCAATTGACATCTTGTGCTGCTGGAGTCCATCTGCTTCAACGGTCAATGTGTCGTGCCTTCAGAGATGCTCCTCTGTATACATCAATTGTAGTGAGTGGTTATTTGAGTTACTGTTGCCTTTCCATCATCTCAAGCCAGTCTGGCCATTTTCACCCATATACCTGCTGCTCACTGGACATTTTCTTTTTTCCCATACCATTCTCCATAAACCCTTGTTGTGTCTGAAAATCCCAGTAGAGCAGCAACTTCTGAATTACTCAGATCAACCCATGTACAGTAGCACCAACAATAATGCCATAAAGTCACATTTTTTCCCCATTCTGATACTTTGAACTTCAGCAGCTCATTCCAACCATGTCTGCATGCACTACGATGCTGCCATATGATTGGCTGATTAGATATTTGCATTAACAAGTAGTTGGAACAAGGAAACTATTTGAACAATTAGCTTACCCATCCTGAGGATTTAAATGCTCTCAAGACAGATTTCACTGGATTTTGCTCAGGTGAGATATCATTTTATAGAGCCTTTATCATCTATGTTTTAATTTTATTTGAATGAGTTGAATAAAGGTTAGTGGAACTTACAAAAGTTGTGATAAAGTGCCAGAATGCTGATTTTTTTTTTTTTTTTTTTGGGGGGGGGGGGGTGTTATACACTTGATAATTACTATATACACATTATTTCTGTAGTTTGGAGTGTCAGAGCTCCAGGTTGCCTACCTTCATGTGTCTTTACCAATCTATCTATCTACAGCCGTGGACAAAATTGTTGGTACCCCTCTGTTAATGAAAGAAAAACCCACAATGGTCACAGAAATAACTTGAATCTGACAAAAGTGGTAATGAATAAAAATTCTATGAAAATTAACCAATGAAAATCAGACAATGGCTTTGAATTGTGGTTCAACAGAATTACTTTAAAAAACAAACTCATGAAACAGGCCTGGACAAAAATGATGGTACCCCTAGAAAAGATTGAAAATATTGTGACCATAGGGACACGTTCAACCAAGGTGTGTCCTCTAATTAACATCACAGGTGTCTACAAACTTGTAATCAGTCAGTCGGCATATTTAAAGGGTGACAAGTAGTCACTGTGCTGTTTGTTGACATGGTGTGTACCACACTAAACATGGACCAGAGGAAGCAAAGGAGAGAGTTGTCTCAGGAGATTAGAAAGAAAATTATAGACAATCATGTTAAAGGTAAAGGCTATAAGACCATCTCCAAGCAGCTTGATATTCCTGTGACTACAGTTGCACATATTCAGAAATTTATGATCCACGGGACTGTAGCCAAACTCCCTGGACGTGGCCGCAGGAGGAGACGGATAATACGAATGGTAACAAAAAAGCCCAGAACAACCTCCTAAACACATTCATGGTGAACTCCAAGGTCAAGGTACATCAGTGTCAGATCGCACCATCCATCGTTGTTTGAGCCAAAGTGGACTTCATGGGAGACGACCAAGGAGGACACCACTGTTGAAAACAAATCCTAAAAAAGCCAGACTGGAATTTGCCAAACTGCATGTTGACAAGCCACAAAGCTTCTGGGAGAATGTCCTATGGACAGACAAGCCAAAACTGCAACTTTTTGGCAAGGCACATCAGCTCTATGTTCACAGACGCAAAAATGAAGCATACCAAGAAAACAACACGGTCCCTACTGTGAAACATGGAGGAGGTTCTGTTATGTTCTGGGGCTGCTTTGCTGCATCTGGCACAGGGTGTCTTGAATCTGTGCAGGGTACAATGAAATCTCAAGACTATCAAGGTATTCTAGAGAGAAATGCGCTGCCCAGTGTCAGACAGCTTGGTCTCAGTTGCAGGTCATGGGTCTTGCAACAGGATAATGACCCAAAACACACAGCTAAAAACAGTCAAGAATGGCTAAGAGCGAAACATTGGACTATTCTAAAGTGGCCTTCTATGAGCCCTGATCTAAATCCTATTGAACATCTGTGGAAGGAACTGAAACACGCCGTCTGGAGAAGGCACCCTTCAAACCTGAGACAACTGGAGCAGTTTGCTCATGAGGAGTGGGCCGAAATACCTGCAGAGAGGTGCAGAAGTCTCATTGACAGTTACAGAAATTGTTTGATTGCAGTGATTGCCTCAAAAGGTTGAGCAACAAAATATTAAGTTAAGGGTACCATCATTTTTGTCCAGGCCTGTTTCATGAGTTTGTTTTTTAAAATAATTCTGTTGAACCACAATTCAAAAGCATTGTCTGATTTTCATTGGTTAATTTTCATAGAATTTTTATTTATTACCACTTTTGTCAGATTGAACTTATTTCTGTGACCATTGTGGTTTTTTCTTTCATTAACAGAGGGGTACCAACAATTTTGTCCACGTGTGTATCTATCTATCTATCTATCTATCTATCTATCTATCTATCTATCTATCTGTCTATCTATCTGTCTATCTATCTATCATTTCTGGTGTTGAATTATTACAGTCTGAAGTGTCAGTGGTTAGCAACAGGGGAGCTGTGACAGTGCCACCAAGTAGAAATAGCATGCTTTTTCTCTATATGCCAAATATGGTCAAAATACCAGACTGACACCCAGATGTAATAAAATGTATGTATTGTGCTTTAATAGTGCATCGTGACATGCACTACACAAAGAGCAGAGATAAACAAACCTATCATCTGGTCAGTCACTGCAACAGATACTGAAGTCAGTTTGTCTTGGCCTGTCCTTGCCACTGATAGTACCGCTATCTGCCAAGAATGTACTGCTAGTCCAGCAAAAGCTAGCGGTACTCAAATACTTTGCAAGCAGTTTCATGAAATGGTCAGTCAGAAAGCAACTCATACCAGCTCGGACATCACCCAGGTTAGCAAGGTCAGGAGTTCCTGACAGCAGAGGGTGAAGGACAGAGCTGTGGGGAGGAATCTGATCAGACCTAAATGAAATAGTCATTGTCGCCCCTGACAGACTGCTATGATGATAATGATGATTTGCAGTCATATTAATTTACCTCCTAAGTGAAACGTTTCAGACATGTCTGACTAAGAGAAGACTGCAAGGACACAAGGAAAAGGAAAAGTTGGTGAGATTTTGTCTTTGCAACACATCTGAAAATCTGTAAGTTACATATTTGCAGAACAGTGGACCCAAAAGGGGACACTGAGTGGAGACCAGAATGGATGCAAAAGGTACTGAAAACAGAATTAATTGTCTGGAAAAGCTGGCAACCCTGCACAGAAGGAGAAGGCAGAATGGTAAGTATAAGGGTTAATGTTTGGCGACCATAATGGAAGAGAAGCTGGCTTCTTATTTTTATAGGTGCCAAGAGGAATGGTGAGTATCTACATGTAGATTGTCCTTTCACCCGCGCAAGGCCCCCGGTCCGGACGGCGTGTCTCCCTCCACCCTGAGACACTGTGCGAAAGAGCTGGCTCCTGTCTTCACAGACATTTTTAACACCTCCCTTAAGCTATGCCACGTGCCATCCTGCCTCAAATCCTCCACCATCATCCCTGTCCCCAAGAAGCCACGGATCACTGGACTTAATGACTACAGACCTGTAGCGCTCACCTCTGTAGTCATGAAGTCCTTTGAGCGCCTGGTCCTGCCCCACCTCAAGTCCATCACCACCCCTCTCCTGGACCCGCTGCAGTTTGCCTACCGAGCCAACAGGTCTGTAGACGACGCAGTCAACCTGGCCCTCCACTCCATCCTGCAGCACCTGGACTCCCCGGGAACCTACGCCAGAATCCTGTTTGAGGACTTCAGCTCCGCATTCAACACCATCCGCCCCGCTCTGCTCCGGGACAAGCTGTCCCTGCTCAACATGCCTGACTCCCTCTGCAGGTGGATCACCGACTTCCTGACGGACTGGAGGCAGCATGTGCGGCTGGGAAAGACTGTCTCAGACTCTGCTAGCATCAGCACCGGATCACCCCAGGGCTGTGTACTTTTCCCCCTACTCTTCTCCCTTTATACCAACTCCTGCACCTCCAGCCACCAGTCTGTCAAGTTGATCAAGTTTGCGGACGACACCACCCTCATCGGGCTCATCTCCAACGGCGACGAGTCCGCCTACAGGAGAGAGGTGGCCCAGCTGGCGTCCTGGTGCAACAACAACAACCTGCAGCTGAACGCTCTGAAGACAGTGGAGATGATTGTGGACTTCAGGAAAGTCACAACCCCTCTGCCCCCCCTCACCCTCACAGGCTCTCCCATCACCACTGCTGATTCCTTCCGCTTCCTAGGCACCACCACCACCAGGGACCTCAAGTGGGAGCCGACCATCAGCTCCCTCATCAAAAAGGCCCAGCAGAGGATGTTCTTCCTGCGGCAGCTGAGGAAGCTCAAGCTACCCACCAAGATGTTAGTGCAGTTCTACACAGCCATCATCGAGTCCATCCTCACCACCTCCATAACCGTGTGGTACGCAGGAGCCACTGCCAGGGACAGACTAAGGCTGCAGCGCGTCGTGCGCACTGCTGAGAAGGTGATCGGCTGCAAGCTTCCATCTCTCCAGGATCTGTACATCTCCAGGACCCGGAGGCGTGCTGGCCGGATCATAGCCGATCCCTCACACCCTGGTCACGTACTGTTTGCCCCCCTCCCCTCAGGTAGAAGACTTCGGTCCATCCAGACTAAAACCTCCCGTCACATGAACAGCTTCTTCCCCTCTGCCATCAGACTGCTGAACACTAAGTGACTTATTGACTCTCGTGCACTATGTACAGCAGCTCAACCAGACTCATGTCAATCATCACTGTTTTCTTCCTGCATTACCGACTGCACTATATGGTTCTCCACATTATCTGCTGCTCGCTAATATATTTTAACTGCTGACCAGTATTACTCACTCTTATTCTACACTTTATTGCATGTATAGTTTATTTCTTTTATTTTATCATGTTTAATGTTGCAGCATTGCACCGAGACAAATTCCTAGTTTGTGTACTACATAAACAATGGCAATAAATCTGATTCTGATTCTGATTCTGATTCTTCTCCACAGGTTCAGAATGATCCAGATTCTGAGTACAGTTGGTGTTGGAGTTGAGAGGCAGTGAGAGATGATGTGCCAGACCCCGGGGGTTTCCTGTGATTAATGGTTAGTTTAAGTTGTGCTCGAGACTTACTTGGATGAGATTAGGAATTTCCAGGTAAAATGGTTTCCACCAGAGAAAAGGTCCAAGTGTGCCACAGAGAGTTTTGGAGAAGATAGGAATCGTGGGAGATTGGGAGGTAAAGAGCAGAGATTAACGTTTCAGATGATGAGCTTACTTGTTTCTAGCATTGGGAGATGGTGAGGGTGAAAAAGTCAGGAGAACAAGCTGTCAATGTGAAGAAGGTAACAGTCCCATAAGGAGGAAAAGGAATGACTCCTCTTTTAAAGGCAGCAAGCTGATGAGACACGAGCGGGGTAATTGGTGCAGCTGGACAGGATCTGTCACGGATGGCCCTCACGAGCCATCAATAAGACGCTATATATCGACCGGTGAGTTTGCACAGTTTATTAAAGGAAAAAGAAGATGACAAAAAAACGAGCCATGAGGGGCTAAAACACACTATCACTAACACTCAGTCTATGACACGGAGAAACAGATACATAATGAAACACACTTACAATAAAGGACGAGGATGAAAGGGTAGATGACGTCTGACCAGGAAGCTTGGCGAGGGATGCTCGACGATGTCAGACCAGGGATAGTTTGACGAGACTGCCGCACCTTTCGCCCTCAGCTGCCCTCTTAAGTAGGGCTCAAGGTGGCACAGCTGATGAGGCGATTAATGCAGCTCAGCTGTCAGAGCCTCAGCCCAGCTGTCAGAGCTGAGGCTCTGACAGCCGGAAGCCCCTCCGAGCGCTGTCACAATAAAAGCTCGGAGAGCCATAAGGAACACACACACTCCAGATGGGAGGAAAATACTGCATGGCCCGAGTGCGGACGAAATCGGCGCTCGAACCACGACAGGATCAGGTAATCAGCAGAAGAGAGTGAGGTGAGAGAGTGTGCACTAACCTGAGATACCACGGTAAGTGGAATAAGAAGGTGTGGGTGTCTCTGCTTCAACTGCTGCATCCATGACCCGGACTGAGATATGTAAATGGTAAATAAGTTAGTTAATTCCCTTCCACAGCATGTGGGACACATGTGGTGTATAGGCACGGCACCTATCTCTGTTTCTCTGACCCTAGGCCACACAGCTGCTGTAAGTAGTGAAAGCTACAGTGGGGGGGTCAGTCCTCTGTGCGTAACTTTCCTTTCCCCATTCTATTATGCTGAGCACCAAGGTAGAAGGTGGAAAGTACCGTTTTTTTATATGGTCTTTGGTATGACCCAGCCGGGATTTGAACCCCAGCCTCCCGGTTGTGGGGCGGATGTCTACCAACTAGGCCACCACTCCAGTTCTGAAATGGTAAATGGCATTCACTTATATAGCGCTTTTTACTCATCTCTGGATGACCAAAGAGCTTTACAGATCCTGCTATCTACCCATTCACACACTGATGGCAGAGGAGCGGGCCATGCAAGGTGCTGGTCTGGCCCACCAAGAGCTACTGGGAGTTCAGTGCTTTGCTCAAGGACACTTCGACATGCAAACTGCAGACAGAGCAGGAAGTGAACTGATGATCTTTCGATTCAGTCGTCGGTCACACTACACCTGTGCTACAGCCGGCCCTGTGGCACAAAATAGATGGGTGGAAGTGCATTTGGTAAGTGTACTGTACTCACAAACTGGAGAAAAAAATCAAAGAGAGCAAAAAAGTAAAAAAAAAAAAAGAAAAAAAAAAAAGATCCACCATCTGAGAATAAAAGTTTTCTGGAAGACTCATGCTGCCCAACAGACCAAATTTAAAGGCCGGCTGAAAAGATCAGCCATTTTTATCACTGTCTGGCTTCAACTTCTGCCAAAAACTACTTTAATTATTTCCCATGAAGTCAAACCTACAAAGCTTCACACAGCTTTCCAGTACATACAAACTGTGGTCTTCTTTTTTTGTATGCAACTGAAAATAATTGCATGTTTCAGGCTGGCTTTCAAAACACAGCCTCATGTGTTTCACTCAGTTTGAAGTTCTTAGGAGGCCAAATCCAAGATGGCTGCTGAGTGGATGGTGTTTGTCTCATTGCGAGGTCTCAGTGTCCGTTATAGAGTATTATGCTAATGCGATGGTGTAGGTTTGTGTAAGTGTGTTTGTAGATTTGTGTACCACTGAGGTCTAAAGGATGCAAATGACAGAGAGAGCTAAAGTCCAAGAATGGCTGTGCATGTGTGTGTGTGCTGCTAAGTTCTTGAAACTGGACCTTGGCGTGTTGTTACTGTAAGTGTGCCAAATCAGCGATTAACTGCGCTCCCTCCGAGACAAGCGTGCAGCCGAGTGACATTTAGCAACAGGTGTGTGTAAAACAATCTGGTTTTCAGAGCTCCTTGGAGAACTGCTGTCCCACAGAGCAGCAGGAATAGACCTGATGATAGTTTAGGGACCAACACTTGTTTGTTTCTTAGCTCAAGCGAGATGTCAGTAGAATATTAGGATTCAAGTCTTAGTTGCAATTGCAACAGAGGACTCGTGTTTTTTTTTGTTTTTTTTTTGGGGGGGGGGTTGTTTTTTGGCTTTTACTTAAGCACAAAAAAGGAAATTAATTGAAATCAGGGCAAGATTAATATTTTGTTTTATTTTAGTTATTTATATTTATTTGTCTCCCAAACAAATGATAATAGATGGAAACAAAAACAAAAGAAACAGTACTGGCTATCAGCCATTGGCCACCTTATTAGTTTAACATTGGTACCAGTCCAAAATTTCACAGTCGGTACATTCCTAATCCCGAGGACTTGTTTGGTATTATTTCCTGCTTCAATGAATCACACAGCAATTATAATTAAGAGATTATAATTACTGAGTCCTTAATGTCTCTCTTGCAAGTCAATGTGATTTTTGATTGCTGGTTTAAAAAAAATTGCAGAAATTTATGGAAGCAGAGCCTCTGGCTCAAATGACTTTTAACGGTGAGCTAAAAGTTTAACAGGTTCCTGATTAGAAGAAAATTAAGCAGCAAGCTCTGCCCTTGTAGCACTTTCTTTTGATAAAGTTAAGCCCCATTATTTAGGAGGAGTCATTCTTTGAGACTGGTTGCTCTCTTCCTCTCCTTGGTCATCCTCCTCTGAGAGATTAGGAAACCCATCAATGGCTGAGACTCCCTCTGCCATTCCCATTTATGGAACATCTGTTCCATCTCTCTGGCCTTTTCTCTAATTGCTGGATTAGAGGGTGACGGGAAGGCCCTGGTTGTTGAGTCAGTCTATGTGCTGTTTTGACATGTTCACCCATGATGAGCAATCATGAGTGGAAAATATCTGCATAGGTAACAGTATCTCAGTGTTCAATAGCAAGGGAGTGGAGAGCATGTGATATGTTTACGGTTCCTCCTGGACACTTCCAGAATTTATCATGTTAAAGGTTGTGGAAACCAATCACTTGTATCCAGTGCAAACTATTTTAAAACTATTTTAAGTGTATTAATTATTACATATCGGCCCTGCAATGGACTGGCAATCAGTCCAGGATGCACTCCACCTCTCGCTCAAAGAAGCTGGGATAGGCTCAAGCAGTTAAGAAAATGAATGAATGAATGAATGAATGAATGAATGGTTATTGCATATACAATTACATCCATATTATCACCACAGTGTTCCCTTCCAGCACAAAATGAAAAACAATGAAAAGACGAAAAACAATGAAAAGACGGCTTTGCCAACCGTCTAAAAAACATACGGATTTGGTTGAAAAGTGAAAGATGAAAAGCCGTGTTTTTAAAGTCGTTGAAAAGGCGTCTTAATATAGACATCTCTGTATGGTCTAAATTTGGTTGAAAAATGAGGATGAAAAGCCACCTTTTTAAGGTTGTTTGAAAAAACCCCCCACACATATAGTCACCAACATCCTGCTCCTTTTGAGATGTGTGTGGCAGGGCACCTACACCAGCACTGGTGTAGGTGCCCTGCCCAGACATGCGCATGTCTGGGCAAGAGATGGAGTACATCCTGGGTAGATCACCAGTCCATCACACCACGGTGATGGACTGGTGTCACCCATCCAAGTTCTAATCAAGGTAGACCCTGTTTAGCTTTTAAGATCAGACAAAACCAGGGGTGTATTTCCATCAATAAAAAGACAGAACATAGTGAGAAATTTGTAGAACATAGTATTCAAATAGTGCTTTTTAAGTGTACAGCACAATAACACTTGCACTGGTTTCAGATTGTTCCAGATATTATGTAACAAGCATTTTGCCAAATATCATATTTTTTAAAAAAGCTGTCAAAAATATGCATTTTTATGAAGCACGTTTAACAAAGACTCCCAGTGGTTGTAAAAGTATACTTGACTTTTGAGAGACGGACCTCCACCATCATCACCAAATGCCGAAAACTATTTTGAGGATAAATTTGTGCCACATCCTGTGGACTAAACAGCACAATTACTGGACTATTTTTTGCCTAATTTTCAACAACTTTTTTTTTCTGATTAAATATGGTCTGTGGTAGATGGACTTAACAGCTCAATTTTCAACATCTGTTTCTGGGTTAAATATGGTCCTTATTAGATGGACTAACACAGACCAATTTTCAGCGTCTATTTGCGGGCTAAATTAAGGTTTGGACCGATGGACCTGATTTAGCCCAAAATACAACGTCTAAATTATAGCTTGTGCTGGGGGGGTGGGGGGTTACTGTCTTAGAGCAAAATGCTTTAGATTGCAATAGTTGGTGGTGGGCCTCATCACAAACAGTGATGAGGCCCACTACAGAAATGAGGTGAGCCAACTGGTCCAGTGGTGTAAAGACAATAATCTCTTCCTGAACGTGGGGAAAACCATGAGATTGTGCTCGACTTCAAGAGACGACACACACAGCATCCCCCTCTGATCATCAATGGAGCAGCTGTGGAGAGGGTGAGCAGCACCAAGTTCCTGGGGGTGCACATCTCTGAGGACCTCTCCTGGTCTAACAACACCACATCACTGGCCAAGAAGGCTCAAACTCGCCTCTATTTCCTCCACAAACTGAGGAGAGCATGAGTCCCCCCCCCCCATCATGTGCTCATTCTACTGGCACACCATTGAGAGCATCCTCACCAGCTGCATCATGGTGTGGTACAGAAGCTGCACCACCTCCTGCTATAAGACTCTATAATGCACAATGAACACAGCCAGCAAGATCATCGGTGCCCCTCTGCCCTCCCTCCCGGACACCTACCACACCCACCTCACCCGCAGAGCCATCAACATCGCAGGTAACCCCTCAGACCCCCTCTTCAGCCTCCTGCCCTCAGGGAGAAGGTACCGGAGCCTCGGGGCCCACTCCACGAGACTACCAAACAGCTTTGTCCACCAGGCCATCAGGACCCTGAACTCTGCACACTTCCTCCCTTGCCCCCTGCCCCTGGATTGTAACACACTCACCCACACAATAACGCTACCTGCTGTTTGCACAGAAAGACTTGGCGCACCAACAGCACTACATCTGCTGCGGTATGTCTTTGCACCTTACTACAACCATTTGCACAAATGCCATACTTGCTGCTGTCTGTTACTGCACTACTGATCATGCACATTCCAAACTGTCACTGTCTGCACCTCCGCTTCTGCATTGAACTCGCACTAAGGGTATTACAGATTACTGTACACAGGATTGCTGTGTTTTATCTTTATTTGCACAACGGGTAGCATTATTGTACTGTACATAGACTGCTGTTGTTGTTTTCATCCTTATTCCTTTTTTCTTATATATTACGCACACCAATAAGAGAGAGAGAAAAAGCATTTAAATTCTCCTGTATGTCCTGTACATATTGAAGTATTGACAAAAAAATCTTTGAATCTTTATACCAGCATTGTACCACAGTTGCATAGCAAAACCATAGACTGTAAAAATATGAACAATTTTGTCCCCATTTATTTACGCTGTAGAAAAGTGAAGTGAACTTCCTGAATTTAGGGTACTGTCATCTTGTGCATTTGATATCATTTGCAGCTTGAGTCTGGACAATAGCAACAGTGACACAGAGCCGTGGCATCGGGTTTCTGCCCATACAGGCAGATAACATATTCTATGCAGGAGCACATTAGCAGCTCCCTCAAATGCAACCGATCACGACCACACACACATCAAAAAACTAATTAATATCAAACTGACCTGAAAAGTAATTATTAATAATTCAAAGAACAACTTATGAAAACAGAAACCATATTTTGGAAAATTTTAATTGAGGAATATTTTAAGTTTTCAGTTTTGGCACAATACTGCACACAATAATGAACCGAGGAGGGACTAAAAGTCTTACTGCAGCCAGCCACCAGAGGGCGATCAAGATACAAAGGCTTCACTATGGGAGAGCTCTCATGTCTTCCCTATTTATGAGAGAAACACCAAATTAAGTTCATATCTGTGTGTTCTTGTTTATGACATTGCGAGATTTGCAGTTCAAAGGGAACATTTTGAGTTTTTCAAATATTTGTCACTGGGGATTAAGTCAACAATCAACTAACCAACCAAAATGATAATGGACTGATCAAGTAACTCTACCTATTTGTACTGTATTATTAGTCCAATGTCATATGTTAACTTTCTCAGATGCATAGGAATAAATTCATGAATTTGTGAAAACCATGAACAAAAACTGAAGCTATTTTTTCAATGACTTCAGCGATGCTGAAATCAAAGAGGAATTTCAGGATATTTACTGTGTCAGGTTATTCTGTCTTAATAAAATAGATCCAATATATGTGCACCCAATGCTCCAGACCTCAAACAGACTACAAACTCTGAACAACCCAAGTGCACTCGCAGGTCGATTGATAGATAAGAAAGGAACATTTAAGCTGCATTTGGACTGGAAAAGAATGCGATTTTGTCTTGTAGCCATGCTCCACAAATGAAACAAGACTCAAAGGCATCATTGTTTAGTTTATTTGCCATGAAATTAGCAGTCATTAAGGCTGGTGAAAATGGTTCCACATGCGAGAAATGTCCTCGGTCTCACGTTCAAGGTAAACAACAAAGACAGGCCTTCTATCAGTCCCTTTCCAGCCCCGATCCTTTTATTTTCATAACCTTAAGCTAGTCGCAGGTTATCCCACTGAGAACACAAATCTCACCAGACATCTGACCTAGAAAGCATCAATGACAAATGTGACAACATTCTGCACCAACAATACATCTCTTTTTCTCACCCACACATTTCGCATTTTCATTTGACCTTGCAGGATGTGTTGGTCACCCACGGCAACGTACACATGCATAGAAACACTAAGTCACACTTCCATCTCCTTTTCCGTCAGACAGAAATGAAAATGACTGATGACACTGAGGTTACACTGGACTACTGGTGTGGAATTTAAAGTGGGCCTGTGAAACTTAGCTGCTACCATCAAGACGTAGCTCACAAAGTTCATGCATACAAGGCCAGGTGACGTGTGATGGTTGGTGAGTGTAAACAGGAAGTTCACAACTGTTTTAGACATCATTAGAGAATGTTTCCACGGAGTCTGACGGACCATGATATCACAAAGCTCAGTCACACAACCTTGACGTTATTGATTGCCATGTGGGAAATATTTTTTGACACTTTAATGCTGAAAATTTGAAAATGGGCACCACTGTGTCATACATTCAGACTGCCATATTGATTTTGGTGACATAATTCTGGACTTGTACTCAACATAGATGTAGCCTATTGGTAATTTGTGCCATCATTCAGATTTACCATCTTTACAGATTATTACTAAATGTTATTACAAGAAATTGCTTTTGCAAATTTAAGAGAAAAAAAAGTTGCAAATTTTTGAGGAAAATGCCTGAGGAAGAAAAAAGAGAGAGAGGGAAAAAAAACTTCACCTGCACCCCTCTTGTACTTTTTTCCTCCAAGAAAGTGATTGGAAATAACTATTAGAGGCCCCACTTTCCAAAAATCTGTTCAACCACGGTCACATCCATCTTCCTGCAGACTTCGCTGTGGTAGAGAAAGTAGCAGTTAGTTTGCTATAGCTAAAATGGGATGTGTTACATTAATTAGGTGTCTCATACAAAAACACCATGTCCCCTGCACAGTGCATTAAGAGTAACTGTTCTTTTCATACCCCCAAATTTACAATAATCAAAGATCAGTTAGATTGATCAGTTTTTCTCCTATATCTTGATAATGCCATTAACACTATTTTCCTGCCATAATAATGATGCAGTAAAAAAAAAAACCTTGACAGTCCTATTTCTTTTCTTTTTTTTTGGTGGGGGGGGACTTTTAATTATGAAGGTTGACGACTCTTGTACATCACACTAAATCAAACCTAATTACTCATCGGAACTTTTTTCCCCTGCAAAGAGATCAAAAGCAGCGAATGATGACCCCCCGCCCCCCAATAGTTGCCGCAATGCAGTCATCAGCCAAAACGGTGCGAGGATGATGAAATGCACCTATTTATGCAGAAAAAAGAACAGCTCATGTATTTTTCAGCAGGGCAGCCAACTCTCGCTGCATTTTGCAAGTTTGTACGTCATTCTTTTTCATCACCTCCTTTAGTTCTGACAGTTTGTTTGTACCTAGACTGTGAATATACATGAGGCCTTGACTGATCAGATCACTTTACTATGTTCCTGATCAAAGGATGTAGATGCTTTTAAACACAACAGGGGGAAATATTCAACCCATGGCATTCATGTCACAGATAAAATAAATGGGTATTTATTATGTACAGTGCATCTGGTATGTATTCACAGCGCTTCATTTTTTCCACATTTTGTTATGCTACAGCCTTATTCCAAAATGGATTAAATTCATTTTTTTCCTCAAAATTCTACACACAATACCCCATAATGACAACGTGAAAAAAAAGGTTTTTTGAGATTTTGGCAAATTTATTAAAAATAAAAAACTAAGAAATCACATATACATAAGTATTCACAGCCTTTGCCATGAAGCTCAAAATTGAGCTCAAGTGCATCCTGTTTCCACTGATCATCCTTGAGATGTTTCTACAGCTTAATTGGAGTCCACCTGCGGTAAATTTAGTTGATTGGACATGATTTGGAAAGGCACACACCTGTCTATCTAAGGTCCCACAGTTGGCAGTGCATGTCAGAGCACAAACCAAGCATGAAGTAAGAGGAATTGCCTGTAGACCTCCAAGACAGGATTGTCTCGAGGCACAAATCTGCGGAAGGGTACAGAAAAATTCCTGCTGCATTGAAGGTCCCAATGAGCACAGTGGCCTCCATCATCTGCAAATGGAAGAAGTTCAGAACCGCCAGGACTCTTCCGAGAACTGGCCGGCCGTCTAAACTGAGTAATCGGGGGAGAACGGCCTTAGTCAGGAAGGTGACCAATAACCCGATGGTCACTCTGTGAGCGCTCCAGCATTCCTCTATGGAGAGAGGAGAACCTTTCAGAAGGACAACCATCTCTGCAGCAATCCACCAATCAGGCCTGTATGGTACAGTGGCCAGACGGAAGCCACTCCTTAGTAAAAGGCACATGGCAGCCCAAGGCACATGGCAGCCCACCTGGAGTTTACCAAAAGGCACCTGAAGGACTCTCAGACCATGAAAAACAAAATTCTCTGGTCTGATGAGACATAGATTTAACTCTTGACGTGAATGCCGGGCGTTATGTTTGGAGGAAACCAGGCACTGCTCATCACCAGGCGAAACACCATCCCTACAGTGAAGCATGGTGGTGGCAGCATCATGCTGTGGGGATGTTTTTCAACAGCAGGAACTGGGAAACTAGTCAGGATGGAGGGAAAGATGAATACAGCTGATGTACAGATGTACTGATGTACAGATGTACAGAGACATCCTGGATGAAAACCTGCTCCAGAGCGCTCTTGACCTCAGACTGGAGCAACAGTTCATCTTTCAGCAGGAAAGCGACCCTAAGCACACAGCCAAGATATCAAAGGAGTGGCTTCAGGACAACTCTGTGAATGTCCTTGAGTGGCCCAGCCAGAAGCCAGACTTGAATCCAATTGAACATCTCTGGAGAGATCTGAAAATGGCTGTGCACCAACACTTCCCATCCAATCTGATGAAGCTTGAGAGGTGCTGCAAAGAGGAGTAGGTGAAACTGCCCAAAGATAGGTGTGCCAAGCTTGTGGCACCATATTCAAAAAGACTTGAGGCTGTAATTGCTGCCAAAGGTGCATCAACAAAGTATTGAGCAAAGGCTGTGAATACTTATGTACATGTGATTTCTTAGGTTTTTATTTTTAATAAAATTTGCAAAAATCTTAAAAAAAATAAAATAAATCATGTTGTAATTATGGGGTACTGTGCATAGAATTTTGAGAAAAAACAAATTTATTCCATTTTGGAATAAGGCTGTAACATAACAAAATGTGGAAAAAGTGAAGCTCTGTGAATACTTTCCGGATACACTGTAACACTGTATTTTACCATTTTCAATGGTAATAGGAGACTAATGTCAAATATTTGTGCATTAGATAAATCCTTGGCTACAATAATAAAAGCAACTCATAAAAGTTGAATATGACAGTAAATGTAACAATTTTTTTTTAAATTTCCAGCTTACCCATCATTATTCATTCTTGAATGATATCAGATAAGTTCCTGCAATTAGTACCTCTAAGGCTGACCTCCTCTGACATAAAATAAGTATACAGCCTTGTGATTCTAATGGTTTTATTTCATAAAACAAATATTTTAGCAGCAGCAAAGTACTAAGCCAGAAATTCATACTGCTGACGCAACATGTTCAGGTTGAGTGGAACGATAGATAGTTTTGTCATTATGCCTCGGTGAAACAGAGGCATGCAGTAATCAGTTAGCGTGTCTGTTTGTGGTGTGTGTACTGTATCTGTCCGTCTGTCTGTCTGTCCACCTCTCTGTTTCAGCTCGCCCGGTCAGAATTAAGTGGAACTAAAGGCTTTTATCATTGTATCGCCATATTTTCTTGATTTTTAATTTTCCAGAATTGTGAGATAAGGCTTTGTTTTGAAAATAAACACAAATTTATCTCACCGTTTCTGTCAATGCAGCAGTGAAAGCAGGAAATGTAATACCTATTCCGGGCCAGTAGAGGTCAGAGTGCCACTTTTTTACAGACGTCCATACTACCATGCGACAGGCACCGAGGCACAGCACCTTGGTGCTTTTTATTATCTAATGTTTGTTCAAAGAAAACAAAGTAGGGGAAAAAAAACTAACTAATTTTAAGGTCTTATTTGCTGTGGGCATAATAAGTTTATGAATTTATCAGGTTTCCAAGGCTTGACATTAGTACCAACTCACTATACCAATTAAATTCAGCAGTAGTCTGTAGCTCAGTCACTTTTATTAGCTATTTTGACAGTTGGAATGTTCTCTTACTATAAACAGTGCTGTGAAAAAGAACTTGTTCCCTTCCTGATTTCTTATATTTGTCACACAAATATTGCAGATCATCAACCAAATTTTTATATTACGCTAAGATCCATCCATCTTCTACCACTTTTCCAGAGGTCCGGGTCACGGAGGCAGCAGTTCAAGCAGAGAAGCCCAGACTTCCCTCTCTCCAGCCACCTGCTCCAGCTCTTCTGGGAGGATGACAAAGCGTTCCCAGGACGGCTGGGAGACATAGTCTTGCCAACGTGTCCTGGGTCTGCCCAGGGGTCTTCTCCCAGTGGGACATACCCGAAACACCTCAAGTGGGAGGCATCCAGGAGGCATCCTGATCAGATGCCCAAACCACTTCAAATGGCTCCTTTCGATATGGAGGTGCAGCGGTTCTACTCTGAGCCTCTCCCAGATGACTGAGCTCCTCACCCTATCTCTATCTCAGCAATCCTATGGAGAAATCTCATTTCAGCTGCTTGTATCTGCGATTTCATTCTTTCGGTCATTACCCAAAGCTCATGGCCATAGGTGAGGGTAGGAACGTAGATTGACCAGTAAATCGACAGCTTTGCCTTAGATCTCAGCTCCCTCTTCACCATGACAGATCGGTACAATGTCCGCATCACTGCAGATGCTGTTCCAATCCATCTGTCAATCTCCTGCTCCATTCTTCCCTCACTCATGAATGGGATCCCGAGATACTTAAACTCCTCCACTTGGGGCAGGAGCTCGTCCCCAACCCAGAGAGAGCAGTACACCCTTTTCTGTCTGAGAACCATGGACCTGGACTTGGAGGTGCTGATTCTCATCCCAGCCGTTTCACACTCAGTAGAAAACCGTCCCAGAAATACCTGTAGGTCATTGCTTGATGAAGCCAACAGGACAACATCATTTGCAAACAGCAGAGATGAGATTCTGCGATCACCAAACATGACACCCTCCATTCCTTGGCTGCACCTAGAAATCTTGTTCATAAAATTATGAACAGGATCGGTGACAAAAGGCAACCCTGGTGGAGTCCAACTCTCACTGGGAATGAGTCTGACCAAATGTTGGCAATACAAACCAAACTCTCAAAACGGTCATATAGAGACCAGATAGCTCATAACAAGCCCAATACCCCATACTCCAAAGCAAACCCTACAAAAAACCACGAGGGACGTGGTTGAATGCCGTCTCCAAGTCCACAAAACACATGTAGACTGGTTGAGCAAACTCCCGCCAACCCTTGAGGATTCTCGAGAGGGTAAAGAGTTGGTCTGATGTGCCACGGCCAAGACGAAAACCGCATTGCTCCTCCTGAATCCGAGCTTCGACAAACGGCCGGACTCTCCACTCCAGTACCCTGGCATAAACCTTACCAGGGAAGCTGAGGAGTGTGATCCCCCAAAAGTTGGAACACC
The DNA here is from genome assembly GCA_020510985.1 of Pholidichthys leucotaenia. Taxonomy (NCBI): domain Eukaryota; kingdom Metazoa; phylum Chordata; class Actinopteri; order Cichliformes; family Pholidichthyidae; genus Pholidichthys; species Pholidichthys leucotaenia. Next base: position 70,520,580 of record CM035842.1, on the reverse strand, counting down.
CCCCCGGTCCCCCTTCTTAAAAAGAGGAACCACCACCCCAATTTGTCATGCCAAAGGCACTGTCCCTGACCTCCACACAATGTTGCAGAGGTGTGTCAACCATGACAGCCCTACAACATCCCAGGCCTTGAGGTACTCAGGGTGAATCTCGTCCAACCCGGGGACTACTGAAGAGTTTTTTAACCACTTTGGTGACCTCAGCCCTTGTGATAGGCGAGTTGTCCACCTCATCTTCAAGCTCTGCTTCCTCTATGGAAGGCGTGTCAGTGGGATCAAGGAGATCCTCAAAGCATTCGTTCCACCACCTGATGTTATCCCCGGTTGAAGTCAGCTGCACCCCATCTGCACCACATACAGTGTGGACAGGGATCTGCTTCCCCTCCTGAGTTGCTGGATAGTTTGCCAGAATCTCTTCAACACCAACCGAAAGTCTTGTTCCATGGCCTCACCGAACTCCTCCCACACCCGAGTTTTTGCTTCAGCAACCACCCGAGCTGCACTCCGCTTGGCCTGCTGATACAGCTCAGCTCCTTCGGGAGTCCCACAAGCCAACCCAGCTTGATAGGACTCTTTCTTCAGCTTGATGGCCCCCCTCACCACTGGTGTCCACCACTTGGTTTGGGGGTTACCACCACAAGATGCACCGACAACCTTGCGGCCACAGCTCCAGGCAGCTGCTTCAACAATGGAGGTGGGGAACATAGCCCATTCAGACTCCATGTCTCCAGACTCCCTTGAAATGTGGTTGAAGTTCTTCCGGAAGTGGGAGTTGAAGACCTCCTGGACAGGGGCCTCAGCCAGACATTCCCCGCACACCCTCTCTATAGGTTTGGGTCTACCAGGTCTGAATGGCATCCTCCCCTGCCATCCAATCCAATTCACCACCAGGTGGTAATCAGTTGACAGCTCTGATGACCTGCTCTGTTGTCCTGATCATTGATCTGCGACCTAGGGTGTCCTGGTGCCAGGTCCATGTATGGACACCCTTATGCTTGATCATGATGTTTGTTATGGGCAAGCTGTCATTGGCACAGAAGTCCAATAACCAAACACCACTCAGGTTCAGATCGGGCAGGCCGTTCCTCCCAATCACACCCTTCCAGGGTTCACTGTCATTGTCCATGTGCATTTTGAAGGCCCCCAGTAGGACAATGGAGTCTCCAAGAGGAGCACCCTCCAGCACCCCAGTCAGAGAGGTACTCTGAACCATCATTTGGTGCATAGGCACAAATGATGGTCACGACCCATTTCCCAACTCGAAGGCGCAGGGAGACAACCCTTTCGTCCACTGGGGAAAACTCCAATATAGAGGCAGCAAGGTGGAGGGATACAAGAATACCCACCCCTGCTCGCCGCCTCTCACCTGGGGCAACTACAGAGTAGGCTAAGCTCCAGCCCCTCTCCAGGAGACTGGTTCCAGAACCAGAGCTGTGTGTTGAGGTGAGGCCGACTATATCTAGCCGGTATCGCTCAACCTCATGCACCAGCTCAGCCTCCTTCCCCACCAGAGAAGTGGCGTTCCATGTCCCAAAAGCCAGTTTAGGAAGCTGGGGATCAGACTGCCAAGGTCTCTGCCTTCGACCACTACCTGATCCACATAGTAGCACCAGACCTTCATGGTCCTTTCTGCAGGTGGTGAGACCACTGGAGGACGGACCCATGTAACTCCTTCGGGCTGAGCCTGGCCAGGTCCCATGGGCAGAAACCCAGCCACCAGACGCTCGCCATCAAGCCCCTCCTCCAGCCCTTGCTCTTCGGTGGGGCCCCAATTACCCCATACCGGGTGGGGTACACTGAATCCTTGATATTTCTTTCATCATTGGAGTCTGTTGGATCGTTCTTAGTCTGAAAGGCCAGACGATGAAGATGATGATCCATTAGGGGTATTACACTAAGAAAACCCAAGTAAATACAAAATGCACTTTTTAAATGACGATTTCATTAATTAAGGAAAAAAATATCCAAACCTACCTGGCCACAGAACCCTTTTTTACATTGAAAAAAATCCCATAGCACTCCACCAAGTTAAAATGTTTTAAAATGATACATTATAGCCACAACTTAGCCATATAACTTGTTTATACTCAGTGTCAAATGTGGCATGATTACATACAAAGTCAATGGAAAGATGCAAACATGCATTTGCTCCAGGCAACGCAAGTGCATGTTCATTCTCATCAGCGCAAATTGGACTTGTTCAGTTTAGGCCAGGTGTTCATTTGATGCTTGGTCATGATGGCCATTCATCACTGGTATTCCGCAGCTGCCAGGAGTGAATTAGTTTGAAAATGAGACAGCCAATTACTGGAGACATCTCTCATCATTTATGGCAAACATTCTTTTGTCAGCACAACACCGGCGAACCTCCATGACGGTTGTGTCATGTCTGAAAAATGGGCAGACGATGGCCATGTTCTTAGTCTAGCTTTTTATGCTTGGACACCAAAACAAGACTGAACTGTGGCACTGCACTGCACCACCAACACAACCTAACGTGCTGACGTCACTTGCGTGAGTGTGCACACCCTTGAAAAGCTTAGCCTGCTAGCAGTATCTGGAGGCCCACTTAGCTGGGGTGTCTAACAACCTATTGTAATGTATCTAACTGGGCTGAATTGGCCAAGGGAATGGGAGTCCATCTGCTGTGCCCTGAGTCTGTTTTTAGGGTTTGGTTGAACCTCTCCATGCCACCATTGGCCTGAGGGTGGTAAAAATCTGTTCTGATGTGCTTAATCCCTCTCCCTTCCACGAATGCTTCAAAATCCACCAAGATGAACTGTGACCCATCATCTGTCGTGATAGCAATGGGCAAGCCCCAGCGAGCAAACAGGGAAGAGAGGAAGTCGATGACCACTTCTGTAGTGACCAAGCTGGTGGGTAGCACCTTGAGCCATTTAGAGTGAAGGTTGTAGACAACCAGGAGGAAGCGTTGTTGCTGAGGGGCGGCATGGAGTTCACCGCAGATGTCCAGCTGAATGTGTGTGCATGGAGTAGGTGGCCACGGCAGAGGTTGTAGGGGTGGGGTTGGTGGTGAGCCGGTCTTGCCGCTAGCTACACAGGCCATGCAGTCCTTCACCATAGTTTCCACATCCTTCTTGATGCCTGGCCATCAGACCAAGCTTCTGCAGCACTGCTTGACCCTTAAGACACTCAGGTGTCTTTTGTGTACCATGGTCAGGATGCGGCCCCTCAGAGCTTCCGGAACCACTGTGCAGAGCCCCCTTGCCAAGCAGACGTCATTCCAGCATGAGAGATCATTCCTGACTCTGTGAAAAGGTGCTAGTTCCTCTGGCACCCTAGATGACCAGCCCTCCCGAATAAAGGTGTGGAGTTGAGTTAATGTGGGATCTTGTTCTGACGCAGTTTGGAGCTCCTGTAGTGAGACAGGGGCTTGGAGGGGCCCGTGCAGCATGAGGATCAACTTCAGTCCTAAGGGATCTTGGTTGGCATCCAGGCGGGGCTGGGGGTAGCCCAGGAGAGTAAGTCCACTAATACGGTCTCTCTGCCAGGTGTGAGCTGGGTGGTGAAGTTGTATGTTTGCTGCCATTCTAGCTACCTGTAGATGCGTAGTGGCTTGTGTCTTGACCCCAACATTGCTAATAGGGCTGTGAGGGCCCGGTGGTCTGTTCGGAGCGTGAAATGCCGCCCATACAGATACATGTGCCATCTTTTGCATGCCCAGACATAAGCTATGGCTTCCCTCTCCCCCACCAAATACTTCTGTTCCATTGGTATGAGTGACACTGAAGCAAAGCCCACCGGACGCTCAGCCCCTCGCTGGAGTTGGGACAGCATGGCCCCTACGGTGGTGTTAGAGGTATCACAGGTTACAAGTCTGGAGTTCTGTAGGTCGAAGTGGCCGAGCATAGACCAGGGCACATCCTGTTTCAGGAGGGCACGTAGTGGTTCTATTTTCTCTGAGTAGTGGGGAATAAAGCACCCATAGAAGGTTGTCATACCCAGGAAGGAGGAAAGTTGGTCAGGTCACGATGGTTCAGGCAGGCGTAATATCACCTTGACATTTGAGTGCAGTGGGCTCAGGCTCCCGGCGGTCAGACGGAACCCCACAAACTCGATGGTGGATGCCGCGAAGATGCACTTTTCCCCGTTCAACGTGAGGCTATGACTGGACAGCACCTCCATCACCTTGGAGAGATGGGCATCATGTGAAGATGTTGTTGCGCCATGCACCACAATGTTGTCCAAGTATACTACCACACCCGGGAGACCAACAAAGATGATGGCCCTGATCTTCTGAAAACAGCTAGGGGTGGAGATGAGGCTGAAGGGCATGTGGGTGTAGCGAAAAAAAACCCCATGTGGGTCACAAAGGCTATGAGGTCACGGCTGTCCAGGTGTAGGGGAACCTGAAGGTATCCCTAGCAGAGGTCCAGTTTGGAGAAGATCTTCGAGCCATGAAACATGGCATCGTGGGCAGGGGGTATTTGATGGGGATTACTTCCTTATTTACCGTTCTGAGGTCTGTGCAGGGCCGCAGACCACCCGATTTTTTTTTTGCCACCAAAAGTTGGAGATCCAGGGGGGCGCGTTGACTCGTTCAATGATATTCGCATCCAGGAGCTTCTGCAGCTCCGCCGTGACCTCATCTCATAAAGCGAGGGGCAGCCAGTGAAGGGGTTGGATGACAGAAGACACTGTTGGGTCAATGAGAGGCTGGTGGTTGAAGGCAGTGAAGCGGCTCAGGCCTGTGAAGAGTGCAGGCCAGTGATGCTGCCAAGTTGTGGCGATAGTCAACACAATGGAGCCCATGGGGTCTGTAATGGAGAAACCCAGTTTGCTAATCAGGTCGATACCCAGTATCGCCAATGCGATACTGGGTTGGCGCTGGGTTGATGCCTTGGTGGGTCACTTGGAATGTGAACACAGGGAGAACTCTGGGGCCGCAGCGCACTGAGAAGGTGACTGTTCCCACCATGCCGATCTTAACGTGCCCAAAGCCAAACAAGTCCTCCGCATTTGCTTTAATCGTCTTCTGGGGAAATAATTTCCTAACTGTAGACTTATTTGTCAGAGATCTTGAGGAGGCTGTGTTCAGCAGTAGTGGCAGACTGACACCGTCCAGTTCCACTGTATACCGTTTGAATGGCCAATTGTTGGCACTCACCGAGTGAATGGTGGCCAGGTCGAGTCGGTTGGATGGGTGAGGCAGCGGGCTTACCGGGACTGAAGTGGGGTGTGAGGAGGAGCCACAGTTACTGCCGGGTTTATGTGTGGTGGTGCCTTGTTGTCCTGTGATGTCTGCCTCAGGGTCGTTGTGAGGAGACGTGGAGTCGAAGGGCTTAGCTGCTGGAGCCACAGCCTGTGCCGGTGGTGCTGAATGTGAGGAAGGTGGGTTGGAGCCCGCTAGCTGCGATGCTAACTGAGCAGTCCCTTCCATCTGGGACGCCATTTCCAGTGCCCTAGCCAGCGGTAAGTTGTCTGGCTCCGTCAGCAGCTTCTCCCACAACTTTGGAATCATGGTGTACTTTGCTAACTGGGTCCCCACCATCTTCTTCTGCCAATGGCTAAATTCACACACGCTAGCCAAACAGCAGAGGTTGGTTACATACTACTGGACTGACTCGTCTGTTTGCTGTTGGTGGTTGAGAAAAGCAAGCAACCAGGCTGTCATGTTCTGTTTATCAGCAAAATGTTCAGTCAATAAAGCCACACAGTCATCATACTTGTCTGCAGGTCCAAGAGTTTGAAAGATACACTGTCCCTCGTTACCCAGGCTATGAATTAGCATAGCTCATAGCCTAGCATTCCTAGCTTTAACTAAGTGGGTGGCGGACACAAACGTCTCAAATGACTCATACCAGCTCGACCAAGGGATAGGCAGCTTACCAGGCAGAGCGAGGAATGGACCCTGAATGTTCTGAGGAGCCCGATTTGAAAAACCCTGCACTAGGCCATGGGATGCCCCCATAGAGAATGGGCAATGACATCATGCTGTGCTCCATTCTGGGCTGCCGTCGCCATTTTCAAAGTCTGGCTTTTTTGTTTACCTGTGGTCTACGGCAACTGCTAATGCAAACAGACACGTTCAATGGAATGCAGCAAACAGAAAATTTAAATTCTTTATTCAGAGAAACTGAATAAGGAAGCAAAGGAGCGCTACCCCCCAAAAATTATAGAAATACACGGTATCAATCTATCTGAGTGCAAGAAATTGACCACTGATCTCGACCAACTGCCTGGAGTCACGCTGTCAGATATGTTTGTCTACCTGGTTTGTGGGGTGAGTGCATATGTAACTGAGATCATCCTGCGCAGTTCGCCCACTCGGGGACACGAACCCGCGACCTACCAGTCAACTACACAGTTCGAGCATGGGAGACACAGCACGATCGCGCTGAGCTAAAGGTCTGACCCATAGCTCAGCGCTACCGATACTGTATGAGGCTTTTCGGGAGGGAGGTTTTTACTAACGTTCTACGCCGAACAGTGCTAGTTGGCATCCGTTACACTCTCCCCCTTAAACCTCACTCCCATCCCGGGTTCACGGCACCATTGTGACTGAGATCATCCTGCGCAGTTCGCCCACTCGGGGACACGAACCCGCGACCTTCCAGTCAACTACACAGTTCGAGCATGGGAGACACAGCACGATCGCACTGAGCTAAAGGTCCGACCGATAGCTCAGCGCTACCGATACTGTATGAGGCTTTTCGGGAGGGAGGTTTTACTAACGTTCTACGCCGAACAGTGCTAGTTGGCATCCGTTACACTCTCCCCCTTAAACCTCACTCCCATCCGGGTCACGGCACCATTGTGACTGAGGTCATCCTGCGCAGTTCGCCCACTCGGGGACACGAACCCGCGACCTACCAGTCAACTACACAGTTCGAGCATGGGAGACACAGCACGATCGCGCTGAGCTAAAGGTCGGACCCATAGCTCAGCGCTACCGATACTGTATGAGGCTTTTCGGGAGGGAGGTTTTTACTAACGTTCTACGCCGAACAGTGCTAGTTGGCATCCGTTACACATACACCCATAAGCAATTTAAGAACTATAAATCATTAGAGGCCCATGGTCAATTCACCAATGGATGGGTCCAGTCGCTTTAAATCTTCCAGGTGAACGACCAGAAAACCATTGTTTGCACAAAGGTACACAATCATTGTTTATACATACTGTAGTTTTCTGCACTAGCATGTGTCTCGGCAACTACAGGCATTTCTAAGTCCCAGTGGTGAAATGTTGAATTTATATTCAAATTTGTCATATGATGCTTGATAACTATATACACATTATTATACAACTGGACATGAAATGCTAATCAAGTAATGCGACAAGCCTGACGCTCGCGCTGGAGCACTGAAAAAAATTACCAGTATAATTAGCCGCTATAAAAACATACTGAATCAGGACAGTGACATTTTTATAGTCACCTGAAAGAGAAGAATCTGCTGAATCTAACAATACCAAACATTCTATGGACTTCAGTCCCCAGCTGATATTAAATCCATGCGTAATGAAGGTGGTGCAGCTTCAATCATCTCTGACCACTCAGTGTGCATTTTTTTCACTTCATGACTGAGATGTAATGATGACACCCAATCATGATGGCAATCGAACATTTCATAGGCTGGTCTGCCAGTACAAAAAATGATGATTTTGATTAGATATGTAGATGTGCAGCTGGCTTGTTAAAAGTTAGCAATAACTCCACACGTCTGCACCTCTGTTATAGCTGCAGCATCTCCACGCTCATACAAGTAATCTTTATGTGTTTAAATCACAACTTACCTTTGTGAAAATGCCGTGAACACACGACCATATGTGCAGGAATATTGTCAAAGCTGATGCCTTTCCTTCTGACCGCTGCAATCAATTCCATCCGACGCCTCTTTGTTAGCTTAAGCATACGCTGTTATCAATCTTTTTCCATGCCAATCATGAGAGCGGTTGTTGCATTTGATAATGCTGCAAAACGTCCCCATTCTAACCTTGCGTGGTATTTAGATGAATAATAATAACACACTGAAGCAACCCTCTCAAAAACTTCAGCTTAACAGCTGTCATTGCTCACTACTGAACAAAGACAGGCAGACCACTTTTCCCACAATTCCTTGCGGTTTTTCCATTGGGTGATGTCACACTCCCAGTCTCTATATATATGTACTTTTAAAAAGGTCCACAGAAATTGTTACCTTAATTTTTTTGTGTAAGTTTAGCCACAGAAAAATTTTTTTAGACTGCCCCAGCCTGTGATTTTATATTATTGATTTATATATATATATATATATATATATATATATATATATATATATATATATATATATATATATATATACACACTACCGTTCAAAAGTTTGGGGTCACCCAGACAATTATTTTGTGTTTTCCATGAAAAGTCACACTTATTTACCACCATGAGTTGTAAAATGAATAGAAAATATAGTCAAGACATTGACAAGGTTAGAAATAATGATTTGTATTTGAAATAATAATTTTTTCCTTCAAACTTTGCTTTCGTAAAAGAATCCTCCATTTGCAGCAATTACAGCATTGCAGACCTAACATGATTGCACAAGGGTTTTCTAATCATCTATTAGCCTTCTGACGCAATGAGCAAACACACTGTACCATTAGAACACTGGAGTGATAGTTGCTGGAAATGGGCCTCTATACACCTATGTAGATATTGCACCAAAAACCAGACATTTGCAGCTAGAATAGTCATTTACCACATTAGCAATGTATAGATTGTATTTCTGATTAGTTTAAAGTTATCTTCATTGAAAAAAAGTGCTTTTCTTTCAAAAATAAGGAAATTTCTAAGTGACCCCAAACTTTTGAACGGTAGTGTGTATATATATATATATATATATATATATATATATATATATCGTTTGCCAGATGGCAGCAGTTCAAAGTGTTTGTGCAGAGGGTGAGAGTGGTCCTTAACAATGTTCAGTGCCCTGCTCCTACAACGGTTCTGAAAAAGTTCTTGAACAGAGGGGAGGAAAACTCCACTTACCTTCTCAGCTCCCTTAACTATCCTCTGCAGAGCTTTTTTGTCTGACATACTGCAACTGGAGTACCATGTTGCAATGCAGTACGTCAGAACACTCTCCACCACACCTCTGTAGAAGGTCCTGAGGACACAGATGGGGAGAGAGGCCTGTTTGAGTTTCCTCAAGAAGTGCAGTCTCTGCTGGGCCCGCTTCCTGATCACCAAGGAATTCTTGATCCAGGTCAGGTCTTGCAAGATCTGCACTCCGAGGAACTTGATGTTCTCCACTCTCTCCACCGAATTGCCGCTGATGCAGAGAGAGATGTGTTCAGGCCGTGACCGCCGGAAGTCGATAATCATCTCCTTCGTTTTGTCCACGTTGAGCACCAGATTGTTCTCCCTGCACCAGCCCTCCAGGTCTTTAACTTCTTCCCTGTACATTGATTCCTCATCCCTCTGAATAAGTCCCACCACTGTGATGTCATCCGCAAACTTTATAATCTGGTTCCCCTCGTGTCTGGACACACAGTCATGTGTTAAAAGTATAAACAACAGTGGACTGAGTACACAGCCTTGAGGGGATCCAGTGCTCAGGGTGATGGAGTTGGAGATGTTGTTTCCAACCCGGACAGACTGAGGTCTCTCAGTCAGGAAATCCAGGATCCAGAGACATGTGGTGGTGTTCAGACCGAGAAGGAGTAATTTCTCCATCAGTCTCTGGGGAATAATGGTGTTAAATGCTGAACTGAAATCAATGTACAGGAGTCTGGCATAGGTGTCTTTCTGATCCAGCTGGGTAATGACAGAGTGCAGGGTGGTGACTATAACGTCCTCTGTGGAGTGATTTGAACGATATGTGAACTGGAGCGGGAGGCATATGTGATGCAGGGAGGCAGGCTGTGATGTGTGGTTTAACAAGCCGTTCAAAACACTTCATCACAATTGGTGTCAGTGCGACAGGACGATTGTCATTCAGACAGAACACAACCACTTTCTTTGCCATCGGTACTATGATAGAGGTCTTAAAGCATCTAGGGACGATAGCCTGACTCAGGGAAATGTTATATATGTCAGTCAGGACATCTGCCAACTCACTCACGCAGACTCGGAGCACACGTCCCGGGATGTTGTCTGGACCTGCAGCTTTACGTGAGTTAACCCTGATTAGGGTCCTCCGTGTGTCTGCTGCGTTGATGGTGATAGCTGGCCCCACAGATGGTGAAGATGGGCCAGCCCTCCCTCTGATTGTTGGGTTTGATGCTCTCAAAACGTGCAAAGAAGTTATTGAGCCTGTCTGGAAGCAAAGTGTCACCATCATCGACCCCCTGCCTAGACTTATAATCAGTCAACGCCCGTATTCCCTGCCACATCCATTTGGTGTTCCCTGTGTCACAGAAATGTCCCTGGATTTTCTCCGCGTAGATGCGTTTCGCCGTCTTAATTCCCTTTGCGAGCGCAGACCTGGCTGAGCGGAGGGCGATCCTGTCCTACTCTCTGAAGGCTGCATCTCTGGCTGTGAGCAGCGAGCACACCTCTGCAGTCATCTAGGGTTTATAGTTGCCCCGTGCAGTGAAGGTCTTCAATATAGTGACATCCTCTGTGCACTTCATGATGTAGCTGGTGACGGTTTCAGCATACTCCTCCACATCAATCCTGTCTCCCTGAGAGGCTGCTATTTTGAAAACCTCCCAGTCTGTATGCAGAAAACAGCCCTGAAGTGCCAAGGCTGCACCCTCTGGCCAAGTCCTGAATTGTTTTTCTACTGGCCTGTTGCGCTTCAGTAAGGGTTCCTAGTGGTTAAATTTGACCAAATGTGGATTATTTTTCAACCTCAAGGATTCAAGCGTTGCAACAGCGATGGAGGAAGTGTGTGGACTGAAGGGGAGACTATGTTGAAAAATAAACGACATTTGGTCCAATTTGACCACTATGAACTTTTCAGCCCCCCCTCGTAAATGGTCATTCTATGAGATTATTAACTACTGTTAATACTGTCAACTATGAACGATGACGTTTGTGCATCACTATTGTAGAGCATTATAGATTTAATAATACCAAGAAATGAGAAAATATTTTTACTTGTAAGACATCTCAATATTAATTTACCCATAAACTGAAACATTCAACAGTGACTCCCATGATTTGTGATGTGTCTGTTAAAAAGGGCATTGTGGGATTACTTCACTTCACCACAATAAAAAAAAATAAAAAATGAATGCATAGTATTTAACACACTGCAAAATGAAACAGTTGCTTTTTGACTGTACATACATGAGCAAACAACATCTTTGAGGTACAAAGTCATCTATCTTTACACTATGGGGGACCCACGCTGTGTTATTCATCTCAGACTGGAAGGAAGGGAGATGCAGTAATTTCCTCTGACGGAAGAGCATGGGGATTAAAGGGCTGGGGGACAAAATGAATTGTGATGTGAGAATGAATTGTAATGCAGGACCTCGGGCAGCAGGGACGTGTGAGTGTTGCAATATAAAAGAGAGTCCCTGCTACAGATGGTTAATGTTTTCTGATTCTGAGAGATGTAAGAGAGTGAATAAAGTTCATCTGCTCTGAATGCTTGGCCTGGTCATTCCTCTCTCCACAACACCAAACTTTGAAAAATAGGACCTCTGTCTCCAGTCATCTGGTTGAATTGTGAAGGATATGATCAAATTAAACATTAAAGTCACTTTTCAAAAGTTGTTCAGGAGAGGTTTCACAACTAAAATTTTGGTTCAAATCAAATAGAGTCCTAAATTCCGGACCAAACGGGTTAGGTGTGAAAGCAGCCTAAAATCATAAATGTATTATTGTAGCGGGTTGATTCAACCCCCCACAACACAGACACAGAACACAGAGACAGTCAGCTCGCACTCCTGGGTTTTTCCCGCTGCACTACTGAGATGAAATGTGCCATGCATGTGTTGTGATGAAATGTGCCATGCATGTATTGTGATGTAATGTGCCATTCATGTATCGTGATGCAATGTGCCGTTCATGTATTGTGATGCAATGTGCCATTCATTTATAGTGTTCATGCGTCCTGTCCTTACTGTGACCTAGAGGCTGAGATCAATGTGTAGATGTGCCTTGTAACCTCTTTGTCCTGCAAGCCGGAGCAGAGGCTGCATCTGCCTGTTGTTATGTAGGTCTTACAAATGCAAATGTCTCATGCCTGTTCTGCAGTCCCTTTGATCAGACCAACTGCTGTGAATCTGCTTTGATGTATTGTTTGAGTTTGGTATAAATACTGCACAGGTTCTGTAACACACTCTCTCATTCCCACTTCTGCAACTGCTGCTGCTGGACACAGACTTTGTGTCCCTCTTCTCTGAGAGCCGTTTGGGCTCGCTCCCGGCACGCATGCACGGCGCCGGGAGCGGAACCCGTGACGGCAGTATGATAATAAACTCTACTTAAAACCACAGCATTCGCTGCTTATTATTTTTTATCATCCGCTGCACTGGTGACCCCTTGAAGACGCACACGCTTTGTGTGACGCAGCCTTCTGATTTGGACGGCCACGCTGGCGAACCGACGCTGAAAAAACCACGCTACCAGCGAACACAGCAGCCTGACGCAAACGAGCCGCTCTCCCTTCGGCTTCAGGGAGACCTCGACGCGGAGCCAACACAGGCGAGCCGTTCTCCGGACATCACCCACGACCGGGAAAACTGCAGAAAACGTCATGGCACGACCCTCGCCTGAGATCGGGACGTCCACGCTGGACCAGCCGAGGGGCACAGAACGTTTTCCCCCTCTCACCGCTACTCCTCCCTCTCAGCAATCCTACTCATCTAACCGAGCCTGAGGAACAAAGATCGTCTATTCCCTCCCACCGCTCCAACGCACCATGGCCAATCTGCAGCCACAGCTCAACCTGGATTTTATCGGCGCCGTCTGCGCTGATCTCCACCAAGATTCTGCACACTGACTCGTCACTCCAGCGGCCCACCCAAGCACGGAACCCCCACGCGCGCACCGAGGAGTTACAAGGACGGCACACCACGCACGGGGCAATAATGGCTTCACTGACCGCCTTCCTTCTGCTGCACACTGGCCCGTCAGGCTTGCTTGTACACCTGAGGCCCGCAGCTTGTTCACTGGATTTTATGGTCTTAGCCACGGCACACAAGGGGAATTCAGCCGTCAGCTGTTCCCGGGGGGCTTTGGGGTTGCTCCTGCACCTAAAGCCAACACGCCAGTCCCTCTGCTTTTGTTTCTTTTTTTTTTTTTTCTTACAGCCGCTCCTGCTTTTCTTCATGGCCACGGGAGGAGCCAGAGACAATTTTTCTTCTTCTGACCTCCGCATGTTCAGACGGGACATCGCGGAGCAGCAAACACTTTTGGCGCGACTCGAACGGTTTTCCCGCGCCCGGTCAGCATTTGCTACCCCCCCCTCCTCCTGCACAGAGCTTTTCCCTACTCGCTGCCCAAACTGCAACATCGAGGCCACGGTCCCCTACCGTGCCCTCTGGGGGGGAGCAGTGTAGCGGGTTGATTCAACCCCCCACAACACAAAGACAGAACACAGAGACAGTCAGCTCGCACTCCTGGGTTTTTCCCGTTGCACTACTGAGATGAAATGTGCCATGCATGTGTTGTGATGAAATGTGCCATGCATGTATTGTGATGAAATGTGCCATGCATGTATTGTGATGTAATGTGCCATTCATGTATCGTGATGCAATGTGCCGTTCATGTATTGTGATGCAATGTGCCATTCATTTATAGTGTTCATGCGTCCTGTCCTTACTGTGACCTAGAGGCTGAGATCAATATGTAGATGTGCCTTGTAACCTCTTTGTCCTGCAAGCCAGAGCAGAGGCTGCATCTGCCTATTGTTATGTAGGTCTTACAAATGCAAATGTCTCATGCCTGTTCTGCAGTCCCTTTGATCAGACCAACTGCTGTGAATCTGCTTTGATGTATTGTTTGAATTTGGTATAAATACTGCACAGGTTCTGTAACACACTCTCTCATTCCCACTTCTGCAACTGCTGCTGCAGGACACAGACTTTGTGTCCCTCTTCTCTGAGAGCTGTTTGGGCTCGCTCCCGGCGCGCATGCACGGCGCCGGGAGCGGAGCCCATGACGGCGGTATGATGATAAACTCTGCTTAAAATCTTCAACAACACTTTAATTTATTTCATGCCGCTGCATTATGAGAAAAAAAACATTTAGGTAGAACAAATTACAGCAATTTTGTTATGTTGGTCCAACTCATCATTTTAAAGTGCAGTTTCATATTTTACTTCTTGTGAAATTGGGAATTAAAAAAAAAAAACGGACTCACCTACATATTTACAGTACATCATAATTGTATTATATTCTAAAAATATAATGCAAAGTCACTGCATTACTTTTATGCAATACAAGTGCTGGACCACGGTACATAATTCACCTTCATTTTAAGTGAATTCTCCATACTGGGCTGGAGGTGTTTTCCATCGGTGTACTGCCATACTGATCTCGGAGAACAATGGAGACCTGAGGAGCTTTTGTAGTCCAGCTCCTAACAAAGAGCTGTTTGCAGACACGGAGAAATGCTGTGTGGAGTAGAGCGCCGATGGACCCACCTGTCAGTGCGTGCCGAGGAGCGTTTAATCTCCTTCACAGCTCATCCATCACACACTGACAGCCCAAGAGACAGCAGCCATCCTCACATGCACACAACGTTCACTTCTAAGTAACCTAGTTAGGGGTCAACTTTTGTCATGAGGACAAGTAGGTAATTTTTTTTTTTTTTTAATTTTAGAAAAGAAAGTTTATTATTTAAAACCAAGCAAAGATTCATAGCTGCATCGTTAAATGAACAGACATGTAAATGTTAACAAAAAACACAGCATACATCATTTGTATGCACAGAAGCTGCCTGCTTTTGATCAATGCATATAAATGCTGTAACTCAGAATGACCTTGCTAAGCTTATAATTTAATTATGGGTCATCGAGAGATTTGAATGTCAATAAAACAGCATGGCCAGGGAGCAGTTCCTGACTGCTGCCATGGGAATCCTCATTTACTCCCCTGTAAGCTGTAACAGGAAGCTTCAATCACAGAGGGAGCTGGCGGCCAAACTCTTTCATATATTTTATGGAGCAGCAGGCTTGGAGCAGACAGGAATATTCTATTAAAGTTTGTGACAAAGGGGAAGCCAACCCCACAGTATCAAAGGTTTGTGTAAAGTCTGCCAGCTTTACCTGATTGATATTATAACTGTGACCAGTAGCCGGGTGGCTCAGTGCATGTTTTCCCTTGCAAAGCTGCCTTTACAAGGGCAGTAGTCCACCATAGAAAATGTTGGGCCACTTAATCAAACTCAGTCCCAATCAATTTGCCACAAGATGCATGCAGGTAAATATTTAGGTTTGTAGCACCACATTATATAGCATCTCAGACAATGTGACAGTGGATAAGCATGGGAGAACAATGCTCAGGAGGTTCCTGGCGAGATAGCAGGAAGGAGTCAAGGACGTAGGGGGTTGAATGCAGTGTAATGCAAATGTCATGTTGTGTGTGGAGAAATGCCATGAAACTTGGGAGGAGAGATTGGGGTAAAAGAAGAGTGCCTGCTTAAATGTGTCAGTCTGTTCTGTGCTTGAGAGATGTGAAGTGTGTAATAAACTGTCTGCCATGAATCAGCCTCTTATTTCACACACTCCACACTGGTGACCCAAGATGTATTATGGAGCACAAGGCAAGAACCCCGGAGCCGGCCTGGTCAGGAAGCTCCAGCAAGGCGGCAGCCATCCCACAGACAGCCCGGACTGGAACCTCCAGCCACGCGTGCACGGTTTCAGTCAAGCTACCAGATTTCTGGCAGCACAACCCGCGCTCTTGGTTCCACCACACCGAGGCCCAGTTCGCCCTCCGGGGAGTAACGGCAGACGACACCAGATTCTACCATGTGGTCGCAGCGCTGGACGCCCGCACAGCTCAGCAGGTAGCGAGCCTGCTCGATCAGCCGCCAGCCCGCAACAAATACGAGGCGCTCAAAGCTGCGCTGACCCGACGCTACACGCTCTCGGAATGTGAGAGAGCGGAGAGGCTCCTGACGCGGACCAAGTTAGGAGATGGTTCGGCCATAGACCTAATTGAGAAGATGCTGGCGTTAATGGGCACGGATGACGGGCACTTTCTGTTTGCCCACCTCTTCCTCCGGAACCTTCCAACAGTGGCGAGAGCCGTTTTGGCCAATTCGCCGTTGCTGGCCGCGCGTGACTACCGTGTGCTAGCCCAGGAGGCAGACCGGATCATCCTCACCACCAGGGGGATCACAGTCAACGCAGCAGCGGTGGAGTCCAGCGAGACGACCAGAGGAGGCGAGGAGCCACCGACGGTAGCAGCAGCGTGGGCCAAGGAGCGCCAAAGAGACACGCTCTGCTTCTACCACCGCCGCTTCGGAGAGAACGCACGCAGATGTGTGCCACCATGCCAATTCAAGCGCTTGGGAAAACGTCACGGCCGGCAGTCGGTAGCAGCTGCGACCCTCGGTGAAGAGAACAAGCTGCTCTACCTGACGGACGCGCGCTCGGGGAGGCGTTTCCTCGTGGACACCGGAGCCCAGAAGAGCTTCATCCTGCCGACCTACGGTGACCGGCTGGCAGGACCTAGTGGCCCTGAGATGTTGGGAGCAAACAGCTCGGAAATTAAGACCTTTGTTGAGAGGACACTGATCTTATCTCTACACGGCCGTACATACGAGTGGACTTCTGTCGTAGCAGCACTGAATTACCATATCCTGGGGGCTGATTTTTTGTGTGCACATGGTTTACTGGTTGATGTTGCTAACAGCCGCCTGGTTAATGCACTGTCCTTTGACTCTCTCCCCTGTATAGCTCGAGTGACCCGGCCAACAGCACAAGCCAGCGTCACAGCTACAGGCGGTAAGTTCCACACACTGCTCACTCAGTTTCCAGCACTCACGGTCCCGACGTTTTCGGCGGCCATCGCTAAACACGGGGTGGAGCATTTTATCACCACCACTGGGCCGCCCGTTTTTGCAAGACCTCGGCGCTTGGACGCAGCTAAACTGGCCATAGCGCGCGAGGAGTTCGCCAACCTGGAAAGGTTGGGCATCATCAGGCGTTCGAACAGCCCATGGGCATCCCCGCTACACATGGTCCCTAAGGCTGAGGGATCGTGGCGACCGTGCGGTGATTTCCGCAGGTTGAACAACGCCACAGCGCACGACCGCTACCCAATTCCCCACATACAGGATTTTTCCGTTCACCTCGCCGGAGCGCGCATTTTTTCTAAAATAGACCTGGTCCGTGGTTACCACCAAGTCCCAGTGCGCGCGGAGGATGTACCCAAAACAGTGGTAATAACTCCATTCGGTCTATTCGAGTTCCTGCGCATGCCATTCGGGTTAAAAGGAGCGGCACAGACATTCCAGCGCATGATGGATGCAGTGCTGTGCAATCTCCCGTTCGTGTTCGTCTACCTGGACGATATCCTGGTAGCCAGTGCGTCCGAAGACAAACACGAAACCCACCTCATGACGGTTTTCCGGAGGTTGGAGGAGCACGGGTTAATAATCAACCCGGCGAAATGCCAGTTCGGCGTGATGGAGATTGATTTTTTGGGGCACCGCGTCTCTCCTGAAGGAGCGATCCTGCTGCCCGACAAAGTGCATGCCGTGGCGGATTTTCCCCGGCCTCAGACGGTCAGGGCGCTGCAGGAATTTTTGGGGAAGGTGAACTTTTATAACCGTTTCCTTCCCCGCGCAGCGCAGCTCATGCAACCATTGTACGCCGCGCTCAAGGAACAGAAACCCACGGATAGGGTCGAATGGACCCCGGAGCGAGAGCGGGTGTTCTCGGAAGTTAAAGCAGCCCTGGCAAACGCCGCACTGCTGGCGCATCCGGACCCGACGGCCCAGATAGCGCTCACCACCGACACTTCAGACGTGGCCATAGGGGCTGTCGTAGAGCAGCGCGTCACCGGGGCTTGGCAGCCGCTTGCCGTTTTCAGCAGAACTTTGCGTGACAGCGAACATAAATACAACGTGTTTGACAGGGAGTTGCTGGCTCTCCACCTGGCCATACGCCACTTCCAGTTCTGGCTGGAAGGGCGTAGCTTCACCGTGTTCATGGATCACAAGCCACTAACGTTCGCAATGGCCAAGGTTTCAGAACCGTGGTCGACCCGGCAGCAGAGACAGCTGGCCGCGATCTCAGAGTTTACTACCGATATTCAGCATGTATCGGGTAAGCTGAATATGGTGGCGGACTGCCTCTCGCGCGCCGTGGTGGCCCCGGTCTGCATGGGGATAGATTACGCAGCCATGGCCGTGGAGCAGATTAGCGATGCAGACGAGCACGCGCTCCAGTCTGGACCAACAGGGTTAAGGCTGTAGAGCAGGGTGCTGCAAGATGGCGCCCCCCCCCCCAAATCTGCAATGTCTCCACGGGATGCCCGCGTCCGGTGGTCCCGGTCGCGTGGCGCCGCCGCGTGTTTGAGTCGGTTCACACTCTGGCGCACCCAGGAGTGCGCGCATCGGTCAAAATGGTGGGAGAGAAGTTTGTGTGGCCGAGCCTACGCAAACAAGTAAGAGAGTGGGCTGCAGCCTGCGTGGCGTGCCAACGAGCCAAGGTACACAGACACACGAAGGCTCCCTTGGAGCCGTTTCAGGTACCGGCTAAGAGGTTCAACCATGTTCACGTGGACCTCGTGGGCCCCCTCCCGCCATCACAAGGGTGCACGCACCTCCTGACAGTAGTGGACCGCACCACACGCTGGCCAGAAGCAGTCCCGCTGGCGGCAACCACGTCCTTGGACGTAGCACGCGCTTTTTTAACAGCATGGATGGCGCATTTTGGAGTCCCATCAGACATTACATCTGACAGGGGCCCTCAATTTGTTTCCAAACTCTGGTCCGTGATGGCCCACAGCCTGGGGGTTACAATTCACCGCACAACCGCATACAACCCACAGGCCAATGGGTTATGCGAGCGTTTTCATAGATCACTGAAAGCAGCGCTCAGGGCTTCACTGACGGATGCAAATTGGGTAGACAGGCTGCCGTGGGTTTTATTGGGGTTGCGCTCCGTGCCAAAAGAGGATCTGGAAGCTTCCCCGGCAGAGCTGGTTTTCGCGCAGCCCCTACAGCTGCCCGGGGAATTTCTGCCAAATAATCCCACGCCGGACAGCTCCCCGTCTCAGCTTTTGCAGCGTAGCGCAAACACAGGCATGCTGCCGGGCCCTGCCCACCACTGTTTTCCGCATGCTTTCGTGCCTAAAACTTTGAAGAGCGCGGAGTTCGTGTTTGTTAGACACGACGCCCACCGCCCTCCATTGCGCCCACCCTATGATGGACCGTTCAGAGTGTTGGAAACAGGGGATAAGCATTTTTTGCTAGACTTGGGGGGTAGACAGGAGAGAATTGGCATAGACAGACTCAAACCCGCTTTTGTTGTGGCAGACGAGCAAGTGCTGTTGGCTAGGGCCCCTCGGCGTGGGAGACCCCCACGGAGAGCTCCCCAGGGAAACGATTCACCAGAGCAGCCACACGGACAGACCGAAGTGCCCCCCCCCCTTCGTCATGGCCCACCCGCAGTCAGACACACTCCCAGCAGCCCCCCACCGGCACAGCAGCGCCACGGAGGCAGTAAACCCCAGTTACAGCAGATACGGGCTCTCCACCTGGCCATACCCCACTTCCATACGCCACTTCCAGATATGGGGCTGTTTCTTCCTGCTCTGAGAGAGAGCAGTCGCATTTTTTCTTCCCTCCTCCCGTCTGCCTCCCTGACCTATTCCCAGCTTTGCAATGTTGCGTTTTTGTCTGTGTTTAGTCGCTCTTCTTCTGCTGAATCTTAATCTAAACGGAAATTATGGATTTGGAAGCGGCTTAAATGTGCTATTGTCACTATTTTCAACAAGAATCGGGCCAAGGGGGAGCCCAAGAATTGGAACCTGCGAGGAGACTCATGGACATTGGAATTCATGCGTCTGTGGAAACATCATTATTGGTTATGATCTCAGGACTTCTATTTTTGGCTGCGAAGTTCCCTGATGTATCAGAAATTGAAGGAAGGTGAGAGAGCTGATCAAAGCGGACCCGGCAAGCTCCTTCATCAAATTTGACCAGTTGGGGAGGGCACGAGTAGCGGCAAACGGTGAACTGAATGACAGTGATTCAGTGGAGGAATACATCTGGAGCCCTGTGCTCTCCATGGGATTAAAGTTTAAGCCTGCATATGGAAATTATGAAAGCACAGAATTGCACGGGTGAGGAAAAATCTATTCTCTGAGTGCACTGTGCTGATTTGATTTGACCTTGTCTTGGTACCCTGTATTTACATTCCTCCTGATGAAGATAAGCGGAAGAGTGGCTCTGCTAACCCAAACATCGACAAACAATGGCTGTTGTTCTGCAGATTGAGCTCCTCAAGGACAGCGCTCATGTGTTTACAGAACTTGCCACCTGCATGAGGAGAGATAAACTCTGGACATGCCGTGTAGAACACATGACTATCCGTTGCCAGGGGGTGCCCTCTGCTGTTCACCAGCAATTGACACATTTCCACACTGCATTACACACTGATCATATGCTGACTACATACATTGGTCTCTCTCGCTTGTTATTGTGTGATCTTTCTATTGTCTGCTAATTGTGCATTTGAGAGTTTTTTTCTTGTAATCACAATTTTGGTCATATAATGAGCTTTATTTTGATCAACAATGCTTTTTTCTCTCTGCCTATTGTGTTTCCCCCCCCTCCCCTCCTCCCCCTCTTTACCCCCCCCCCCCCGTTATGACAGGCGCCTTCATGGCTGCCGCGTCATTGGATGCGCCTAACGTGCGCGCCCAATGTCAAGTCAAATTCCTTGTATGTTTACCTGTAAATATACTTGGCAATAAAGCTGATTCTGATTCTGATTCTGATACGGGAGGAGAAGGAAGCCCCAACGGCGTGTGGACTGAAGTTTTATTGTTCTATCTAAGATGCTGGGGGGGAAGTGTAGCACCAGATTATATAGCATCTCAGACAAGAGACAGTGGATAAGCATGGGAGAACAATGCTCAGGAGGTTCCTGGCGAGACAGCAGGAAGGAGTCAAGGACGTAGGGGGTTGAATGCAGTGTAATGCAAATGTCATGTTGTGTGTGGGAAAATGCCATGAAACTTTGGAGGACAGATTTGTGTAAAAGAAGAGTGCCTGCTTAAATGTGTCAGTCTGTTCTGTGCTTGAGAGATGTGAAGTGTGTAATAAACTGCCATGAATCAGCCTCTTATTTCACACACTCCACAGGTTAATGAAATCTGCTGTTCAGAGTCACAGCAGGGCTGAAAACTGACTGGGTCAGACAGAGCTTTACAACAATCTGTCTATGAGTTGTGAATTATCATGAAATGTTTTTTGGTATTTAAAATTAAGCAGGTTCAACTGAATAAACCCAATGATGAACAAAGGAAATCAAGTTTGTTTAACTAGAATACTTAACCCCTTGCACTCTGGTCAATTTCCCTAAAAACGCCTAAAAATAACGTACCCAAAGTAAATCAAAAGCTGTTCTTCAGCCCTTTGCAGCATCTTCATGGGGTTGGTCTCATTTAAAAGAAAATACTTTGAATTTTTTGGCAAAATAGTCATAATCTCTCTAAGTGCTCCTGCCACTGAGTAACAGTCATCTAAACATACTGAACTTGAAGAAAATAAATTTCGCCTGGGTGTTTTTTTGGATACAAATGCTTGCAAATAACACACAGCTGTCAGATCCGGGCTGGAAAATGCAACAGAAATGTAGAATCAAGTGTTAACCAGCTGAGGTCAAACTTTTGTAACAATACCACAAAAATTGAATATATTACACAGTTTTTTTGTCAGGTTGTTCCCAGACATTTTTGAACTG
Source organism: Pholidichthys leucotaenia (assembly GCA_020510985.1). Taxonomy (NCBI): domain Eukaryota; kingdom Metazoa; phylum Chordata; class Actinopteri; order Cichliformes; family Pholidichthyidae; genus Pholidichthys; species Pholidichthys leucotaenia. The sequence goes on along the minus strand of CM035842.1, from coordinate 70,498,752 downwards.
TGCCAAATTGTGCCAAATGGCACAGTTTGGAAAAACGTCTGTAACTTTTGAATGATTCAATATAGAAGCTTGATCTTGGGCTCTAATGAAAGGTGACACTCAGGGCTGTGTGTGTGTGGGGGGGGGGTTTGTTTATTCATTCATGAATGAATGAATGAATGAACAAACAAGCCCCCACACACTAAGAAGCATGTCACGTAAAAAATGTGTGGCTTTTTTTTTTTTACAAGAAAAAATAACCTACAGTGCAATAAAAATTATACTAAAATATCTGTAATGTAGAAGATAACAACTCCCCCCCACCCCCACTACAGAGGACGGACATTGCCCATTGCTACATGACGGACCGCGGTGACGGTGCGCCGCGGTCTACTACGCACAGTTGTACTAAAATATCTGCAATATATCTGCAATCTGCTACAGAAGAGTAGCCCGGGGGGGCGGGGGCATTCACGGTCCGGACGCGGCGCACGGACTGATCCGTCATGTGGCGATGACGCACAGTTGTAATTTACCGATCGGTCAAAAGTCATTTTGATTACAATTTTCAGGGATAAAGAATAATTTAGCTTATAACACTTACCTGTCCACAACAGCAGTGTCGCTGGCGAACTTCTCTTCCTCATTGTCAGACGAACATGACACTGGTCCGCTTGTTACGACTCGTGGTTCTGGTCACGCGATCCAGTCAAACCATGATTCCATTATTGCGGTTTTGCGCTTCCATGATTGCGGTTTTGGCGAACGATTTTTCAAAACAAATAATAACAGTAGTAAGAAAAAAAGACTGGCGAATGCGTGTGTGTCACCCAGCGGCTTACACAAAACAGATTTTACGCACGGGACGTACGCTTTCAATTGTCGAACTTCTCTGCTTCAATTGGCTCACTGTATTCGCAGCCGTTGGTAGGCAGGTCCTTCTTGCCAGGTTTTCAGTCATTGGTTCTTCAAGGTTTCAGAAACCCAATTCAAGGCTCTTATTAGTCGAATGAGAGGTCATTCAAATCTAAACCAATCAAAGCACTCCTTTGGCTTTCTGTTCGCGGCTGTGTCTGTAGTGGAAGAACGGAAATGCAGCTTTTTTTTTTCAGTGCGCCTCCTCGTGCGCCCTAGGACGCAGAGACATGACCGCCCGCAGTATCCCAGAGTGCAAGAGGTTAACTAATGCTTTACTAAACTCGAGTAGGTCTAACTAAAAACATCTCGTGGCATTTACTGTTATGGCTGAGTTGGAATTACTTAATTAAAAGTTCTTTATGTTGTTAAGTTGTCAACTTATTTAATTTAGGTTCTTCTAACTTAAATATTTTACAGCCATTCTACTCAGAAATGTCCCTGCAAATTGTTGACTTAATTTTTTTGAGGATTTGGAACTTATTTCACATCAGTCAGAACAAATTTTCTCTCTGTCACGGAGTAGACTGACTTGTGCTCCCTGTTATGTTGAAACTTGCAGACAAGGAAGACACCAGAAATGGAGCTGAACACTTGTTTATTATAGCTGAACTCTGTGCAACCAACGGTGAATGCAGCCGCTGGCAGAGGTAAGGCGGAAGAGGCCGCCCCTCTACCTGCAGCCCCTTTTATACCCACGGGGTTGGCGGAACCGGAAGGCGGAGCCACCACCCAGTGCCACACAAATAACAGCTCCAACAGTATAACAATATATATGAACAATAGCTACATAATAATCCCCCCCATAGAAAAAATCCAAAACAAACACATACAATCAGCCCACCCCAATTTGCAACCCGAACCATCGACTAAACATAACTAAACTCAAATCACAAAAGGGGCCTATAGCATTCACACAAAATAACTAAAACTAGGGGGCTCGGGTAGACTGCCGTCCTACCCCCCACACGGCGAGGCAGGTTATTCTGCCGCCTATGCTATAAAAGTCCATTAAAAAAATAACTACTGCCGTGTCTCCTATACAAAATATAGTACTAAAACAATCCCCAAAATTATTAACATAGAATGAAATTTAACAACTGGAACACGTCCAAGACTCGGTGAGAATGACCCGTTCTCCCCCCCCCCCCCCCGAGACCCTTCACCAATCAGTCCGCCCCTGGAGGTCGTCCGCTTTCTGGGCCACAGCTGGTTGCTTCAGTCCCAATACGTCTTCTCCTCCACACCTCCGAGCACACCAATCGTCTGGAGCCGTGCTTAACCGTCTTCTTCGGGGCACCCCGTAATTCATTGGGATGGCGCCACGAGCCATCTGACAGCAGAAGGTACCCATCTTGCTGCTTGCTCATCACCTGCAGCCGGCCCTGGTACCACTCCATCTGCCGCTTGGTTCTCACCCACCTGGACCTCGCCTCCGCCTGAGCCTGAACCCAGTCCATGACTCCAAGTAAGGTCCTGCACGGCCTGCGGTGTTTCCACCTAGCACTCACTCTTCCAGTGCCACTCGGTCCTGCCCTGACTGCTTGTAGATCCGCTGCTGACCCTGCCAATGTGGTCCCGCATTCACCAGCCCTCCATGGCCGTGCTCCGGGAATGCCTGAGACCATCGTTTGGGCATCGCTTGCCGCCACAGATCCTCCCCCATGCCACCCGGCACCCACATCCAGGGCAGCTCGGACACTGGTACCGGGGGTCTCCTGTGGCGACCCTGAGCACTACAAGGCCTGTCCACTTTCTGGAGTGCCCAGCAACTGTTTATCCCACACAGCATCATCCCGAACTCTCGGAACTGGTTGGTCCCACAGTCTGCAGCCCAACCACTCTTCCCCAGCACTGTTTCTGATGGAGAATCCAAGGCCATAGAACAAGTTGCAACCCATGATGTTAGAGCCGCAGGCTGTCATGACGAACTCCACGTCGGCCATCTCCGCTGACCCGTACCGAGCCATCAGTGTGACAGTACCCACCATGGCCAACCATCCTCCTCCATAGCAAAACGGCACTTAGACACCTCCAATCCTGTAGGGGGGAAAACACTGTCTGACCGTAGCCCAATTCAGCAGAGAACTCTCTGTTCCCGTGTCGACCAGCATCGGTACCAAAACTCCAACTAAAACTACCGTGCAGTGTGTGCACCCACTGGTACTCGGGGACACCGTGTGTATCACCATCGGAGCAGGAGGGGTTGAATTCCTGCGCAGGCTCTCCTGTTCTGCTGACTGGCATACTCTCGCGAAATGGTGTAGACGGCCACATCTGCTGCAGTGCTTCCCTCTTGCCACACACTCTCAGCCTTATAGCGATGCTTCGTGGAACCACAACCCATACACCTGGGCTTCACTGGGGCAGACCTCATCCGTGCAGCGTTGGCCTCCTCCACATCGTCCTCGGTGCTCCCATCGCTCTCCGGGTCCACTGCCTGCGCGGCCATGGGGAATCTTGAATTTCCCGGTGTAAGGCACTCGCTTAGCTCCCGAGTTAGCTTGTCTGCTGCTTCCAGCTGTAGTGCCAAGTCGACGGCCCTAGTCAGTGTAGCATCAGCTTCTCCTCAGGCTAATTCAGGAAATCACTCTTCTTCATCTTAAATAAATTCTCACTCAATTCTGGTCAAGAATTGCTGTGTGTCTTCATCATTCAGGACCCCAGTGTAAACAGTTTACACATCTACTAACCCTTATGATTATTCCACGTGAATTTCGTTTGTATTACGGGGCTATTTTTTCTATTTGGTGCATTATTCCTGTGGGAGTCCATGCCGCCCGTGGGCACCGCCATCTTGGTACTGGTAGCTCAGTTTTTCGTCCATCGTGATTGATGTAACACATTTACTTAGTAATTTACACCCGTGTACCACATCCACAAACTCATGATTATCCCATGTGAATTTCGTTTGTATTACGCGGCTATTTTCCCCGCTTCATGCAGTTTCAGTCATCATCGCGGCAGCGATGACCAAACATGGTGGCATCCACATTGGTGTGTGAGCTCAAAGCAGAAAAAGGAAGAATAATAATGAGGATTTCTTCTTCTTTGCTATATTCTATGTCAGCCATGATTCCTTTGGCGCGTGTCTCCCACTTTCTAAACTGTCAGATCAATAGAGATTAGCACAAATTCTCAGTATAGGGGACGTCAGTAAGTTGACACGTGCAGTTGCTGTGTTGTGCCACTGGGGGTGCACGACCTGTCCATTTAATCTGGGCAGTTAAAGGGTTAAAAGGTATGTCATAAAATTCTCAAGCTTCCTCCCTAAGCAGATAAGAAGCCTTCGTACCAGGAACTGATACACTTAAAAAGTCATAAACTCCTTAAGCTGACAGATATATGGTTGCCTCCTTCTTTTGGACATATAGCAGAATCCTCTAGGCTGCTCCCTTTGTTCACATTCCAAGACCTAAAAATTATCTACAGCTCAACAATGCCTCCTAGTGGATATCTACAGAATATGCTTCATTACTTGTGCAATTTGGAACTGCTGTTTCTGACTGAACATTAACACTTTTTACAGCCTACATCCCACAGGATAACTCTGGACACTGTGAAGATCATCACCCTTTTGATCGCCAATAAGGGTTTGCAATAATTCATTAATATTTGATTTAAATGTGCGTGCATGTCTTAGGAATGTCTTTTTCATGAATGTTATTCAAATGAATGTTAAAATTATTAGTAATAGTATAAATGCATGGTCACTGAATATTAGCCTTGAGTCACTTAATTTAGTTAGATTTTATATTGAGTATATAATGAATTTCATAGGAACCGAATGAACGTTTTCTGAAACTTATGAGTCAGCTATTTCTGACCAATCCCCCAGGCTGCTTCTCTGTTGGATAACACCCTTGCATTTGATTGGCTGTTCACAAACAAAGAATTGTTCCCTCATTGGACAAAAGCCCATTCAAACTCCTCTTTATGGAAGATAATTGGTCTCCTGATAATTGGATTGATAACTGGTCTCCTGTTTTATGACCCAGCAGCGCGCTTCAGTTAAATGCAACAGAGCCGCCCCAGCAGCTCGGTTTTTCTGTTGTCTTTTCAGTCTTTGAGTTTTTCTATTGTTTTTCTTTGCTTTGAGTTGTCTTTAAGTTGTTTGTCTAAGGTGTTCTGTAAGCTCACGTTCTGTGTGTCTGAACCTTGTCAAGTCCTGCGCTATCTTTCTTAATCGTCTTTTGATAAGTTTTTGCCTGTTTCCTGGTAACTGAGGAGAAACCATCCTTTTTTCTATGAGCTCGCCGTTAAAGAGAGTTAAACTCTCAAATCCTTTTTTTCTTCACCTCAGAAGCCGTGCTTATTCTGTTGAACATTTTTCTTGGACTTTTTGACTTTTCCTGCCGTTAAAGTGGACTTTTTAATTTTCCTGCATTTAAAGTGGACTTATAGAGATTTGTGGACCTTCTTTTCCTTCCTGACCTGCATATGACAACGCTAAGAAACCAGAAGAGCTCGTGGGTGAAACAGACTAAAACATTTTTCCTTCAGCCTTTGAGGTGGTCCTGCGGGCCAAGGACATACTAAATTTCGGACTGGTTGCCAAAGGACGTCACTCCTGGCCTGGGGTTTAGCCGGTAACTCCACTGGCTACACTCTCACAAGCCCCCCCACCCCCCCCCACCCCCGCCCCCGGTTGAGTCCTGTGTTCCGAACACTGTCTGGAAGAGCCGCTGAGCCTTCCCAAACAATACCACCGGCTGGCGCCGACCACCGCTGAATACCTGGACCTACAGCTGTTCGTAAGTGAGACCCCCATTTTCCTATCTGCTGGGTTTAAACGAGATGTCCTAACTATCAATTATAATTGAACATAACCAATATTTCATGGTACAATTGAATCGGTGAATTCAAAAAGGGCCCAAGTCCACACTTTTTCAAAGGGGACTTGGGCCCCTTTTTGGAATTCACCGATTCAATTAGTCCCTCAGCCGTAGGACAAAGCTAAAAACTGAAGGAAAATTCTTATTAATTTTTTTATAACCTCTGGTAATTTTTGTAGAGTAATTCAGAAGCTCCTTTTCAGATAATCAGCTTATGTAATTTTTCCCCATAAAGTTGCGTTCTGATTTTGTTTGATACCTCAGCCTTCCATTGCATTACAGTTGAAACATAAAAAAAAGGTTTAACTATAGATTTTATGCTCAGGAATCCATTAACAGTTGATGTGATATCTAACACCTGTTATCATTTGAATCTGTTTACCCATCATTTGAATGCCATGTCATGTAACCTGAATGAGTTTCATTTAATAAACTTATAAACGAGAGAAGTTGAAGCATTTTCCTTTGCATATATGCTTTCCTGGGTCACGGTAAAAGAACAGTAAAAGAACTCACTAAATTTTGAGACTGAATTCATTAAAGCGAGGTAGTCGGATACCCAAAAGCTGATGGTGTATAGAACACGTATATTAGGATTTGTATGTGAAATTTCGGCATTGAAACTGCTCCCGTTTAGCTGTAATTAATATTCAAAAATGATATTTTCGGGACGAAAGAATTCAAGCGTCCCTGCATTTGTTTACTTCTCGGGGCCGCCGCCATAGAGCAAACTGTGTGCAAAATGCGATCGTGTTGTTAATATAGCACATTTTTTGTGGAAATGTTACTATTATTAGTTGTGAAATGTGTTATAAAATGATTAGACGACGATACTATGGCTTTCCTGCTGTTCCCGTTTCACTGTTTTTTTCCGGATGTAAAATACGGGATCCCTATGGCCCATCGGCACACGAACTATCCTGGCCAATGTAAACAACCACGGACCAAAAAAACGTGCATTTGCTCGTGGAACAGGTCATTCACACTCGCAGACAATCGCGCTATATGTGTCTATAGGATTTTCTTTCCATGCACGCAAAAAAATTTTTTTTCCCGGATCCGACTACCTTGCTTTAAGTAATTGAAGGTATGGAAATTAATTAATTGAAATTAATTAATTAACAATTCGTTCTTTTAGAACTGGTGCCCCCTTTTTACAAGTGCTGTTCTATTGTATTTAGTGAGTGTTGGGGTGACTGTTTAACTCTGTCCCCTCGCACACCCACTATTAAATAAAATAAATAATTCCTGTGCCTTATTACACTATATTTTATTAAATATCGCTACATCAGCGTCAACTCTTCCGAGAATGTGAGCAGCTTGGAGCGGTCCGCAGCACAGTTGGTGTGTTCCGCCAACTGGTCGTGCACCATTTCCTTCTCCAACAGCCCGAACCGACACTCAGCGGCTAACTGTCTTAAGTCCAACACGAACCGCTGGATCGGTTCACCTACCTGTTGGTGGCGCTGTCTGAACTTAATCCTTCTGCCATTAACTCGACCACTTCTTCGTAATTGTCCATGTCTCCAAGCATGCCCAAAATTCTCCGTCCCTCCATTCCCAGGTTGTGTACTAACAACACACAAGCTCTCAGCTTCTCCATTTTTCCCAGGCCCAATGCCACCATGTATGTCTGAAAGGCTTCATACCACTGAGGCCATGGTACAGGCGGCTCCCCCAGAAGCTCCAGGAATGACCGAATTGGTGTTCCACACACCTCCATGAGTTTTACTTTTCATTGCCAAATGTTATGTCATAACTTGCAGACAAGGAATACACCAGGAGTGGAGCTGAACACTTGTTTATTATAGTTGAACTCTGCAACCAACCATGCATGCAGCCGCTGGCAGAGGTAAGGCGGAATAGACCGCCCCTCTACCTGCAGCCCCTTTTATACCCACGGGGCTGGCAAAACCGGAAGGCAGAGCCACCACCCTGTGCCACACAAATAACAGCTCCAACAATAGAACTATATATGAACAATAACTACATAATACTCCCCCATGTGCTGGGTCATCAGCCACTTTTGTACTGAGCATCAAGCTAGAAACAGGCCTTTGGTATGAAGCAGCCAAGGTTTGAGGATGCTCTACCTCTAGGCCACCACTCAGAATAAATTACAGAAAGCAATTACAATTTTATGCTAAACTTAATTTTAAAACCAGTGTCAAGTTATTTTAAGCTCTGGGAACAGATGAAACCATCTGACTGGCGATGAAACCAGCCTAGCGGCTGCCCCGGCCTTGGATGCGCTCTGCAGAGCGTGCCCAAATGCCAAGTCACGTTTCGTTACCTTGTATTCATACATGTGTAATGACAATAAAGTTGAATCTCATCTCATCTCATCAAACCAGTCTCTTGATGTCGCCCGTTGTCACAGGTGTCCTGCCGTGCCCTCCAGTGCCCTTGTCCAGGCTGACTTGGGCTCTGGCACAGGGACCCTCCTGTGATGACCCTGGGTGATATTAGTTTTGCTCACTCTCCAGGGTGCCAGGCAGTTCGTCATCCTACGCTGCGCCATCTACCACTCTCGGGATTGGTTGGTCCCACAGTCTACAGCCCAACCACTCCTCCCCAGCATTGCTTTTAATGGCGAATCCCAGATCATAGAACAGGATGCAGCCCATTATGTTTTCTCCACGGGCCGTCACGGTGAATTCCAGGTCACACATCTTGGCCGATTTGTACTGAGCCGTCAGCCTCAGCATTCCCACCGTAGCCAGCCGTCCTCCTCCATAACCACAAAGCAGTGCCGGGTCACCCCCAATCCTGTAGTGCGGGAAAAAACATCTCACGGTGGCCCAATTCAACACGGAGCCCACTGCTCCCATGTCGATCAATAAAGGCACCTCCACCTTGTCCAACTCCACCATACAGCACGTGGGTCCACTGATGCTCGGGAACACAGCGTGGACAAGTGTGGGGGCGGGAAAGTCCTCTTTGCGCCGTGCACTTCCTCGCTTGAATCTGCAACATACCCTGGTGAAATGATGCAAGTGGCCACACTTGCCGCAGTGCTTCGCTCTTGCCAAACAGTCTCTGGCTTTGAAACGGAACTTCACAGACCCGCAGCCCATACGCATGGGCTTCCCCGGGGCAGACCTCAAATCCACAGCATTGGCATCTCCCGCGTCTTCTTTCATGCTCCCATCACTGTCCGGGTCCGCTACTTGTGTGGTAACGGGAAACTCCAGCTGTCGACATGACAAACGCTCACTCAGCAGATCGCGAACCAACTCGTCTTCCAACGGTCCTAACCAACACACACTAACCAGTAGTTTCAAGGTGGCTATGAACTGCTGAATATGCTCACCCACCTGTTGGCAGCGCTGTCGAAACCCGCTCCTCTGGATGGTGACATCTTCCAGGGCGTGAAAATTGCATGCTATCAGCTCAGCCACGTTCTAAAAGCTGTCCGAGCCACCAAGCGTGCTCAGTATCCACTGGCCTCCAGTTCCCAAATTGTGCATCAACAACGTGCTCACCCTCAGCCTGTCCATTCTTCCCAGGTTCAGCGCCACCATGTAAGCCAGGAAGGCAGCACACCATCTCGGCCAGGAAACAGGTGGCCCGCCCAGGAGCTCCAGAAACAGCTGAACTCCAAACCCACAAGCTTCCATACCTTCTTAATCCTTTTCCTCTTTGTCGCCAAAATGTTATGTCTGTATGTGGAGCCAAGGACGAGGCCAGGTGTCAAACCAAACATACGTTTATTAAAGGGGCACAAGTGCAACACACAGCCGCCAGGTGGAGGATGGCAAAGAGGCCGCCCCTCCTGCCTGCAGCCCGTTTATAGTCACGGGTGGTGGCGTGACCAGAAGACCAGACGAGCCACCACCTCGTGCCACACAAATAAAAGTATAGAACATGTAACCATATAAATAACTATATAACAGGCTGCCCCCAGATGAAAATCCACACAATAGGTATGTGGGATTACAATGTTCTGAATGAAGCTTTAGAAAGCTCTGAATCAGTTTGTAAATCATTGGATTGAAAATATACTTGTATATGTACAGATTGGACCCCGGGGTCCACTTGGGGTGCTCACATGGGGGTGCTCACTTGATCAGGGGTCCACTTGACCTGTTCCTGTTTCATGCTGTCTTGCCTCACTGAGAAGCAACTGGATGTTCTGGATGTTCTTTCTTCCTGTTAAAAGGGAGTTTTTCCTCTCCACCGTCGCCAAGTGCTTGCTCACAGGGGATCGCCTGATTGCTGGGGTCATTCTGCAACTGTGGGGGTTCCCCCCCTACAGTTGATAGTGCTATGAGATGACTGTTGTTGTGAAATGGCGCTATATAAATAAAGTTGAATTGAATTGATGTGCTGCTGGTCCCGGTTCAGCAGATTTTCAGCCTGCGGTGGGACTCTAGAATGAAAATACACACACAACTTAAGTACATGCACAGCACGAAAGTGCAACATGTAAAAAACTACTTTTTAACCAGGATTAACACTAGCTTATTTCATCAGATGTTGTCGGCACATGCGCAAAAAACAAGCAGAGCACGGAGTTAGCATTGATGGCTAACTAGCTAACTCATTGTCTGCATACAGGAGACAACGGTGTTGTTTGTTTAAAGTGAACTTTCCACCACTGGGATAAATAAAGGCAAAGATGCATAATATCACATCACACACCATCTTCTATCACTGTTTTCAACAATGATGATGCTGTGGTTGGGTCTACACCACTCTGCCTTCTGCCTGCCTCCGCCGTGGCCATGGATTCTTTTCAGGTCGCTCCATCCAGCTCCCTCTGGACTTCTTTAATCAGCTACCAAGCACAGAAAAGTCTGCACCTCATCGCTGGACCACGGTGTTGGTTTGTGTGTAGCCATTTACATCATTGATTACACTCACTCACGATTGCTGTTGGTGATTTGACTGTTCATTGCCATCCAAAATGGTGCAGTAAACAAAAGACACGTGACCCGTGTGACGTCAGTGCAACACCTCTATAGTCAGTGAGAGTGAAGCTGCCATGAAGGTATGACAATAAAGATGGTTATCCAAACTCTAGAAAAGTAGTTTCTGAAACTGTCTTTCCATATCTCAGTTTTTGATTAAATTTCAGCTCTTCTCCAGAATACCATTATGGCAAAATCTCAGTGAAAAGCCTTAAAATGTTAAGAAAAATGATGGTTCTCTCCTGCCTTCACAGCAGCATCATTGAAAAGACCAAAGTACATTTTGTAATTCTCTTTTTTCTCAACAGCAGCCTCTGCATGAAAGTAACCGCAGGCTGTGGTTTATGGTATAATTACACACTGTAGTCGGGCTATGTACATCGCATAATTATAGTATCACATCCACTCTTACAGTCACAGCCTGTTTTTCTACATCAGGCCAAAAAAGAGCCAAATTGAATGTCCCGCTGTCTCCAGCACTGGAGGCCACAAATGTGGCTCCCAGCATAGTTTCTGTATGGTGTAACTACAGGATTGTGAGCAGTTAAACAAACAGACTTTGTTTTCATGGAGCGTTTAAAAGCAGAGTGAAATAAAGGAGCAAAAATATCATGTCTCTTTTAGAAACAGGCTGCAACTCATTATAGTGTAATTACATGGTCTATTCATGCCCTCATAGCCATCTTTTTTATCTTGTCACACACACTGCTGGTTTCTAGCTTTCCTTCTAATTTCATGTCGGTGGTGTTGTACAGGGTTGATCTCAGGTCTCTGAACAGGTCAGTGAAGTTTCGTTGTATCAGTTGGTTTCATTATTTTTTCTTAGAATTGTGCAAACAGGAAACAGTGAAAAGCCATCAAGAAACTGTTGAAAAATGAAAACCAACTGGTTTGTCTAGTTGTGTTATTGCCATTTTACTCATATTCATAGTCCTTCTTGTATCAATATAATATTTAAATTTTTTTTTGGCCTAAATGACAAATAAATGCTACAGGCTCCTTTACACAGACAGAGATCATTGGGTGACCATTGAGAGATCAAAAATTGACCCGATCTCTCAATAACCTCCTAAAGCCTCAAAAAATCTGTTTCTGTGTAAATGTTTGGGAGTTTGATGCACGACTTTCCTGGTGATTTATACAGACCTTTGAGAGATCCCTGAGAGACCAGGAGAGATTGCTCAGAGATCATTGTGTGTGTGTGTGTGTGTGTGTGTGTGTGTGTGTGTGTGTGTGTGTGTGTGTGTGTGTGTGTATATATATATATATATATATATATATATATATATATATATATATACTGTATATATATATACACTACCATTCAAAAGTTTGGTGTCACCCAGACAATTATTTTGTGTTTTCCATGAAAAGTCACACTTATTTACCACCATGAGTTGTAAAATGAATAGAAAATATAGTCAAGACATTGACAAGGTTAGAAATAATGATTTGTATTTGAAATAATAATTTTTTCCACATACTCAACCTGCTCAAAGGAAGGTCAGTTTTATAGCTTCTCTAACCAGCTAAACTGTTTTCAGCTGTGCTAACATGATTGCACAAGGGTTTTCTAATCATCCATTAGCCTTCTGACACAACGAGCAAACACACTGTACCATTAGAACACTGGAGTGATAGTTGCTGGAAATGGGCCTCTATACACCTATGTAGATATTGCACCAAAAACCAGACATTTGCAGCTAGAATAGTCATTTACCACATTAGCAATGTACTGTATATTAGATATTAGAGTGTATTTCTGATTAGTTTAAAGTTATCTTCATTGAAAAAAAACAGTGCTTTTCTTTCAAAAATAAGGAAATTTCTAAGTGACCCCAAACTTTTGAACGGTAGTGTATATATAGTGGGGCAAAAAAGTATTTAGTCAGCCACCAATTGTGCAAGTTCTCCCACTTAAAAGATGAGAGAGGTCTCCAATTCTCATCATAGGTATACCTCAACTATGAGAGACAAAATGAGGAAAAAAAATCCAGAAAATCACATTGTCTGATTTTTAAAGAATTTATTTGCAAATTATGGTGGAAAATAAGTATTTGGTCACCTACAAACAAGCAAGATTTCTGGCTCTCACAGACCTGTAACTTCTTCTTTAAGAGGCTTCTCTGTCCTCCACTTGTTACCTGTATTAATGGCACCTGTTTGAACTCGTTATCAGTATAAAAGACACCTGTCCACAACCTCAAACAGTCAGACTCCAAACTCCACTATGGCCAAGACCAAAGGGCTGTCAAAGGACACCAGAAACAAAATTGTAGACCTGCACCAGACTGGGAAGACTGAATCTGCAATAGGTAAGCAGCTTGGTGTGAAGAAATCAACTGTGGGAGCAATTATTAGAAAATGGAAGACTTACAAGACCACTGATAATCTCCCTCGATCTGGGGCTCCACGCAAAATCTCACCCCTTGGGGTCAAAATGATCACGAGAACGGTGAGCAAAAATCCCAGAACCACACGGGGGGACCTAGTGAATGACTTGCAGAGAGCTGGAACCAAAGTAACAAAGGCTACCATCAGTAACACACTACGCTGCCACGGACTCAAATCCTGCAGTGCCAGACGTGTCCCCCTGCTTAAGCCAGTACATGTCCAGGCCCGTCTGAAGTTTGCTAGAGAGCATCTGGATGATCCAGAAGAGGATTGGGAGAATGTCATATGGTCAGGTGAAACCAAAATAGAACCTTTTGGTAAAAACTCATCTTGTCGTGTTTGGAGGAGAAAGAACACCATACCTACTGTGAAGCATGGGGGTGGAAACATCATGCTTTGGGGCTGTTTTTCTGCAAAGGGACCAGGACGACTGATCTGTGTAAAGGAAAGAATGAATGGGGCCATGTATCGTGAGATTTTAAGTGAAAACCTCCTTCCACCAGCAAGGGCATTGAAGATGAAACGTGGCTGGGTCTTTCAGCATGACAATGATCCCAAACACACCGCCCGGGCAATGAAGGAGTGGCTTCGTAAGAAGCATTTCAAGGTCCTGGAGTGGCCTAGCCAGTCTCCAGATCTCAACCCCAAAGAAAATCTTTGGAGGGAGTTGAAAGTCTGTGTTGCCCAGCGATAGCCCCAAAACATCACTGCTCTAGAGGAGATCTGCATGGAGGAATGGGCCAAAATACCAGCAACAGTGTGTGAAAACCTTGTGAAGACTTACAGAAAACGTTTGACCTCTGTCAGTGCCAACAAAAGGTATTTAACAAAGTATTGAGATGAACTTTTGTTATTGACCAAATACTTATTTTACCGAGGAATTTACCAATTAATTCATTAAAAATCCTTCATTGTGATTTTCTGGATTTTTTTTTCTCATTTTGTCTCTCATAGTTGAAGTATACCTATGATGAAAATTGGAGACCTCTCTCATCTTTTAAGTGGGAGAACTTGCACAATTGGTGGCTGATTAAATACTTTTTTGCCCCACTGTGTACACACACACACACACACACACACACACACAGTGCATCCAGAAAGTATTCACAGCACATCATTTTTTCTAATTTTTTTTCTTTTTTTTCCCCTTGTCCTGTCAGTCAGCTAGGCAAGCAGAACAGGGATCTGTCACCCTTATTGTGCCAAAACAGATTTACTTTGCCAAAGGGAGCTTATACAGTACCTAACTGTGTATTGTATATTGTTGTAAACTCCTCCTGTAATAACTTTTAATACTTTATTTTAATTATTTTACCCATGGAAGACCGGACAGGATGGGGAAGAGGGAAAGGAAGTGTGTGGAGGGGGAAAGAAAAGGGAGGGGAACAGACAAAAAAACAAACAACCAACAACTAAAACAAACAAAAGACAAACTGCTTCTTCTACCGGAGATGTCTCAACATGAGTCTGGTTTCCACACCTGTTAAAGGAGAGACACTTGTGCGTGTACGTCTGCGTGCATATATATGAGAGCGAGTGCAAAATAAGTGTGTGCATGTGAGTGGTTTGTCAGGAAACATACGAAGCGGGGGGCCAGTAATAGAAGCTCTCCCCCCGGGAACCCCAAGCAGGCAAGGCAGCGCCACCAACCACCACAGAGCACAAACATCCGAGGTCAGCAAGCCCCGGGAAAGCCAGGTATCCACCCCTGGAGGAACGATTGAGGGAAGCCAGGTCGCTCAGCAACTGGCACGGCAAGCCCACACCCCCGGACCTGGCCGACCCCTACCCCCCAGTGGGGCCAACGCCCACCCCCAGGACCCAGGTACCAGGAGGCCAGCGACCCCACCCCCCGGGCAGGAGACCAGCCCGCACCCCCCGGTGCTCCCACCCTCACAGCTGGCCCACCCCAGCGCCACTGCCACACACCCCGGGGACCCCCATGCCCAAAGAAGTCCCCCCGCCCAGGGGAGCCCACATTGCCGAGAGGCACTACCCCCCTTAATCCAGCACCTCCTGACTCGCAGACACACCCCTCCCCATACCTTCACATCCACATGTTCCCATGTGCACCCATATGCATTAACTCCCTCTCACTCACCCGGACCAACCCATTCTCTGTCATTCCTGTACCCATACAAACTCACCCCTCATTCACCCTTGTTTCATAAGTCAGCTGCAAAGCAGATGCAGTGAGCCTGAATGCACACCAGTGCCCGGCAGTGACCGGGGAGACCGCCGGCACAGGCCACAGAAGCAGACCCCCACCCCTGGCGCCCATCTGAACGACTGATCAGCAGACCACCGCAGGCGCCCGAGATGCCACTCGACATGCAATGCGCGCCGCACAAAACCGACCCACCATCACCACCTCCATTCATCACCCCCTCACTCTCACTTACACTCATATTCAGTCCCCCTCTCACTCCCTCAGTTGTATCTATACATTCAGTAGCACCCAGGGATTTTGACAACATGATGGGTCCCAGGGTCCCCACCGGGCCCCCACGCCCCCAGCAGGAGGAGGGCAACAGGAGTGGGGGAAGACCCTCACCCCTCCTCCCCCCCACACAAAACATGGTGGGTGTATGTCGGTTTTATGATGAAATTGTGTGCAAATGTGTGCGTAACCCTTGCCTTACGTTAATTAGGTAAGGGAAATTATTAAGTGTAGACCAGTTGCTAGGTTCGTAAGGATTGCAATAGGGAATTAAAATGAGTGTGGAATGAAATAGCTGGAGGCAAGAAATGAGCAATTCATGGCTGTTATTATTACAGATAAGAGAACAAAATATACAAACAATTTACAAATATACAAATATAACAACGGCCGGCATGAAATAAAACCCCAAAAATGTCCTACTGAGCTCAGTGTTTGTTTGTCTTTTTGTTTTAGTCATTTGACCAGTCAAGATAGCTTGTATTTCCAGACTCAGGTTTCTTTTCCTCTTTTAAAGCGGCAGCTTGAGTTGTTACCACTTTGAATTTTGGGCACTGGAGAGAGGAAGGATGTTCTTCAACCGAGATCTTGGTTCAGATCTCGGTTCAGTCTCGGTTCAGGTCTCGGGTCAAGCTCACCATCTCCATTCGGAGAGAATCCAGGATCTTAATCAGCAACCAAAAAAAACCTAGCCAAGATGAGATATCAGCATGAACACAGCAAAAGTCACAGCCTCACGGCCTCTCAAGCTCGTGCTCCCGTCAACAAGAAGACCCACAGGTCTCCACACAGATCGTCCACAGCCTCTCCCGTCCGCTCTCAGATCGCAAAAGACCAAAAAACCGGGTACGCGCCTCGGCACTCTGCTCGGAAGGCGGGGCTAATATCGCTCTTAACGAATGAAAAGACCACGATCGCCCAACGTGACCATGAAACGGGAATTTAAAAGTTGGATAACAAGGATCACACTTCCTCTTCCCAAAATAATCGTTTTTCAAAATAAAATCACACAATTGTATTAATACAAATGAAATCTGAGAAAAAGGGTCATTTTCTCAGCTGGGTTACATGTGGACTACCAAAGTGCAATTAAAATTGGGGGGATACTGATTGGAGCACCGCTAGCCAATGTGATGGGCAGCGGGGCCCCCATACGCCCAAGGCCTCAGTGTCTAAAATGCAATTAAAATTGAGGTGAGTGCAGCCCCACTGCACAGAAAAGGTATCCCTTCGCTGACACAGTACGGCACGCCTCTACCCCAAAGCCCTAAATGTATCCAAGAAGATGTATATTCCACCCAGAGTCAGGGGGAGGGGGAGGGCGGGAAATAAGACTGGGAGGGAGGTGGTCTAAAAGCGACCCCCCCCCCCCCCCGAAGACAGCTTGCAAACTGGTTCATGATGCCACCCACTACCCCCAAATCCCAACCCAGGGCGAGGGCCACCAGTGCAAGCAGCCCAGGATTCATCAGCATCGCACCCCGGCGCTCCCAGCACCACAAACATGATGGGGCAGCCACACCAATTCCCACTAATCTTACACACACAAACATGTACAACAATAGTCACAATAGTGAACAATGGGCCAGACCCGCACGGCTCCCCACATGCCAAGCGACACCCCTGAGCGCCCACGCAAGTCCACCGACCACCCACCCCAGATGCACACTGACAGCGGCAGGCCACCCTGCAGCCACAGCCACCCCGGAGCAACCCGACGGAAACATGGCCACCAACCCACGCCAACGGCCCCCCCAACCACCCCCAAGCACCAACACACACCCGCCGCCAATGACACCAGGGGCAATGCAACAAAGTGCCTCACCCCACAACACAACAGCAGGGCAGTCGGGACAAGCAGGCCCCAAAACGCCAACCCCCATGCCACTAGATGGACTGCCCCACCCCTGCCACCCAACAAAGTTCTCCTACCCATACACACATCCTCCACCCCCAGACATCCACCCACAGGTAACTGCACCCATACACACACGTACCCCCACCCACCATCACACATGCCCACCTACACCCACACACAGCCCCACCTGCCCACTCACAACACACACACACACTTCTGCTCATGCACAAGCCCCCACTCACCCACTCTCACACACATATACACACACACACATATGCACACCCACACCCGCAGACCCCAGTGGACGGGGAGGGCGACCCAGAATGCAGGCACCTACCCCAGGGTGCGGCTAGGGCCCCAGGGAAAACACAACCCCACCACGCAAGGACGTACCTGGGCCAACCCACACCACCAGCGCACATCCGACCCCAGCCCAGGGACGGAACGCCTCCCCCCCACCAGCACCAGGGGCTCAGGGCCATACACAGTCCCCCCCCCAGGAGGCGAGGCCAGCCAGCCGGGGGCCACAGCCCACCCCCCTGACCAACCCCCCAGGCCCAGACACATGGCCACCCTGGAACAGGCCCCCCAGACACCCACAGTCGTTGTGCAACCAGCCGCCAGAGGCGCCAAGGAGAGCAAGCCACCGCCCGTTACCCCTCAGGTTATAGAATTAATAAGCTAGGCTGACAATCTCTCCAGGCTAATATAATCTAATAGTAAGTTATTATAAAAAGTCATGCTAATATGATCTAATAGTAAGTTATTATAAAAAGTCATACATAAGTTATTTCTTGGTTTCCAATTCATGAGGATAGTTTTCTTTGCGATGCATAAGGCAGTGAACCATGTGTGACATCCTTGCATCTATATTTATTTCACTTAACTAACTACTAACTACTAACTAACCTGCACTTATATAGCGCTTTTCTAGTCACAAAGACCACTCAAAGCGCTTTCATTAATACTAACCCTCTATTCTAAGGGCCTATAGGAAACAGATATCTAGGGACAATTTAGAACAGCCAATTAACCTAACATGCATGTCTTTGGCATGTGGGAGGAAACCGGAGAAATCCCGGAGTAAACCCACGCAACACGGGGAGAACATGCAAACTCCACACAGATCACTGTTGGTCGGGGGCTGGGATCGAACCCACGATCCCACGATCCCCACAATCCCCCGGCCAAGGGTAAACTGTGCTGCCGCAGTGCTAACCACTGCGCCACCGTGCAGCCCGGTGCACGGTGGCGCAGTGGTTAGCACTGCGCAGTGGTAAATCACCTAATATGCAAAGTGTAGGTGAGGATGGTGTCATGGCAGCCGCTGCGCATACACCTGCCACCAGCAATCAGAAGGCCTTAAAAGCCGGTGCTTCTGACTGCTCGGCACGGAGTCGTCTGTCGTCTTCGCTACGCATCGCGTCAAGGACACGACCTCAAGCCAGAGCTAATTCCAAGTCTTCTCGTCAAGCCACGTCATGTAAGCCACAGCAAAACTTACCCTGTCAAAGTATTCTCCCCTGTGCACAGGTGGACCTCCCTGGCGGCGGACTCATCTCCCCAGATAACGGGACGTCACCTCCTCCTCCTCGGATCTCCTCCTCACCATCACAGCGCCAAGCGCCATCTGCACCAAGCCACGCCAAGTCACAGAGCCGACAGGAGTCTCGCAGCGGCACCTGCAAGTAAGCAGCACAAGTCTCAGTTCTCCATTACAACGAGCCACATTAATCCCTTGCGCTTGTGTGTTCCAGGGTTGCCAGGTCACAGCAAGACCCGCTCAGCTCCAGCTGCCAGGCTACACTGCACTCACCTACACATTCACACACTCACCAAACCACTCTGGGTTAATAAATAATTGTCAAATCACTCTACTCGTGTCAGCGTCTGTCTCCTGGGTTAAGCAATCATGTCAGTACGACTCTGTCAAGATGACCCAGCAGACAGCGCACTGGCGCGCCGTTTTAACACCTTGAGCGCACGAGTAGATTTAATTGCCCATCAACAGACAGTTATTTTAAATCAATTAGCTCAGATTAACAGCCGGCTGGATCACCTGGAAGGATGCCAGGCGTTCCCCCCGGTCGCTGGGGCTTCATCAGCCCCTGTAGTCCCACCTGCTAGTCAATTACACCAGCCTCCTTCACCTCGCCTCACTCCCGTACCTACCCCCACCCGCTTTGGCGGAAAACTCGGAGAGGCACGGGGTTTTCTGCTACAATGCGAGACAGTTTTTCACCACGTCCCGGGAGACTTTCCCACGGACCATAGCAAGATTGGGTACATGTCTAACCTGCTCGAAGGGACAGCGTTAGCTTGGGCGTACACAGTTATGGCTAAACCCAGCTACTCCCACGTTAACTTACCAGCAGTTCGTGGCAGAATTCTTAGAGATTTTTGACCATACTGATCGGGGCGCGGTGTTAACTGACTGGTTGCTTAGCCTTCGGCAGGGCAGCAAATCTGCCGCCGATTTCGCTGTAGACTTCCGGGTGCTAGCTGCAGAGGTCAGGTGGGGGGAGTCAGCTCTTTGCAGCATTTTCCTCCGCAGTCTTAGCTCGGAGCTTAGAAATGAACTAGCAACACGGGATAAGCCAGATAAATTAGGGGAACTAATTTCTCTTACAATTAGTTTGGACAGTAGGCTGAAGGAGCGGGCGGCCGAACGTAGGGCTGCTAGCCATTTGGGTAAACCACGCCCCCGCTCCTCTCGATTGCCTCTCCCAGCTCTGCCCCCGCCGGAGGAACTTCAGGGGCAGGAGGAAATGATTGTTGGGCAATCGGGTGTTTCGGCGGCTGAAAGACAGCGCTGGAAGGATCTGGGTTTGTGTTTTTACTGTGGCAATGAGTCCATGGGGTAGCTGAGTGTCCTAACCGGTTAAAAGGGGAGGTCCGTGGGTTACAGTAGGGGGATTCACGGACGTAAAGCAGAAAAAAACCCTCACTAGCTGCCGTATCCCCATCAGACTAATTTATAAACACAGGGAACACACTACACATGCCCTTATTGACTCTGGAGCTGAGCAAAGCTTCATCTCCGGAGACCTGGCAACCCATCTGGGCCTCAGCTGTCAACCCCTTCACCCAGCTGTCAACCTCGTCACGCTGTCGAAGGCTTCACTGACCACTGTCTCCCACCAGACGGCTCCCGTGTCGGTGATAGTTTCTGGAAATCATAGGGAGGAGATCCGGTTCTTGGTGTTGCCCATCTTCTCCTCGCCTATGATCCTGGGTTACCCGTGGCTACGTCTCCACAACCCCACGTTCAACTGGCAAGCCGGAATTATCACCGCGTGGAGCACCTTTTTCCTCAGTGCCTGCCTCCAGTCTGCAGCGTGTGCCCCCTCGGTATCAGTGACCCCGCCCTCGATGCCGGCCCCGGACCTGTCCAAGGTACCAGAAGTTTACCACGACCTGGGAGCGGTTTTCAGCAAGTCACGGGCACTGTCCCTTCCCCCCCACCGCCCCTACGACTGTGTGATCAACCTCAGGGCAGGGGCCCCTCTCCTGGCAAGTCGTTTGTATAGCCTGTCTGCCCCGGAGCGTGAGGCTATGGACACATATATTAAGGAGTCCCTCAGCTCTGGAATTATTCGACCGTCCTCCTCGGTGGTGGGGGCAGGTTTCTTCTTCGTAGGGAAGAAAGATGGCTTGCTGCGTCCCTGTATTGACTTCCGGGGGCTGAATGAATTTACCATCAAGGATAAGTACACGCTGCCACTGATGAACTCGGCCTTTGACTCTCTCCAGGGGGCATCTTGGTTCACAAAGCTGGACCTTCCCTAATGCTTACCACCTGGTGCGCATTAAGGAGGGCGACGAGTGGAAGACGGCATTCCGGACCCCAAGCGGCCACTTTGAGTACTTGGTGATGCCGTTTGGGTTAACCAACGCGCCGGCCGTCTTCCAGCGATTAATTAACGATGTCCTCCGGGACTTCCTGAACTCCTTCGTGTTTGTGTACTTGGATGACATCCTGATCTTCTCACGCACGTTGGAGGAACACCAGGTGCACGTGAGACGGGTCCTGCAGCGCCTCCTGGAGAATCAGCTGTTTGTCAAGGCTGAGAAGTGTGAGTTTCACATCGACAAGACGTCCTTTTTGGGATTCATTATCGCACACAATCAGGTGCTCCCCGACCCGGCCAAGGTCAAGGCAGTGGTGGATTGGCCCACGCCCACGTCCAGGAAGCAGTTGCAGGGCTTCTTGGGATTCGCCAACTTCTATCGCCGATTTGTGCCAAATTTTGGGATCATCGCCCGCCCCCTGACCAACCTCACGTCCCCCAAGACCCCCTTTCGTTGGAGTGTGGAAGCGGCTGCAGCATTCGGGAGGTTGAAGGAGGAGTTTGCCTCTGCCCGTGTCCTGACCCAGGTGGACCCAGCCCTGCAGTGCCTAGTGGAGGTGGACCCCTCAGATTCTGGAGTTGGGGCGGTCCTCTCCCAACGCTCCCCGGTGGATGGAAGGATCCGGCCGTGCGCTTTCTTCTCCCACCTGCTGAGAAGAATTACTGCACTGGTGACAGGGAGCTCAGAAACTCAGAAACTCAGAAAGGATTTATTGCCAAGTACATTAACAGATATGAAAACTGATAACATACGAGGGATTTGACTTGACACAGAAAACGACCTGCATTTCCGGTGACACGGCAGCATCTGTGAACGCGCCTGTCATCAGATGGGTACAGGATGCATAGGGAAGAAACGGATAATACAATAGGAAGGAGCAAAAAACCATTGATTGTCAGAATACTGGTCATATATGATCAATATTATTGTTACAAGAAAAAAAGCCCTCAATGCACAGTTAGCAGACAAAAAAGTACACAAGGACACAAAGAGAGCAGTGAGTGAGTGATCTTTTTCATCAGTTTTTGAGTCAGTGTGGGTGTAGTGTTGAGTGTAGGTGTTTGTATCAGTTAAGAACAACAAAGTCTCTTTGGCAGGAGATGTTTTGTCTTAGCTGCTGGCATTGTCCTTGGGCCATGCAGCTGGCTGTCCGTGGAGATAGTGCAGCTCAAATGTTTTGAAAACAAAAAACTGCAGATAATCTGGAGGACTTGTGTGAGGGGGGTCAGATTAGTCGAATAGTACTGATCCCAGAGAAAGAAACTTTATATCCTCTTACAGATTCAGTACTTAATCCTTCATTGCTGGACGTTGAATCCTTCATGGACGGCTCTCAGCGTAATCATGATGTAATCCATTTTCCTAGACAGTTCTCCATTTGCCGCTGTCAGAGTCCTCTCCATTTTTTCAATTTGATGGTTAAACCTCGCTTGGCCAGCATTTTGATATGTTAAGTCCATCTTCATCAATTTACGGTACACCAGGACAATCCCAGATCCAATCAGAACGATCCCGATGACCATTACTACGAAGACGTACAAATCTTCGACATCTTCGATGGAAAGATCAGACAGGCACAAGAGTTTCCAATTACTTGTGTCCCTCAAATAGCCCGCAGCAGCCGTTCCTGCGGGGCAAACAACCTCCCCCGGGGCACTTTTCCTCGTTGAAAAAATAGTGTCAATTGCGTTCAAAGCCCAGCTTATTAAATCCATAGTTTCATTCGATGATCAGCAGTAAGGACACGCAGACAGACGATAGCAAGCTGGGATCCAGTTAGTTAGAGGAGGAAGGAGATAAGTCAGAGCAGGAGAGAAGAAAAAGGCGTCTGCTCTCTTTGGGAGGCGGAAGTGAAGAGCTGCTGGCTGTGAAGCTCGCCTTGGAGGAATGGATGGCACTGGTAGGAGGGGGCTGCCCAGCCGTTCGTCGTCTGGACGGATCATAAAAACTTGGAGTATCTTCGGACGGCTAAACGGCTGAACGCCCGCCAGGCCCACTGGTCTCTTTTCTTCAGCTGGTTTAACTTTACGATCACCTACCGGCCAGGGAGCAAGAACGGCAAGTCAGATGCCCTGTCCAGGCAGTTCAAGGCAAAGACCGTCGGGGATCAGGAGGAGACCATCCTGCCGTCATCCTCTGTGGTGGGCACCCTCACGTGGGAGATCCAGGACAGGGTCAGGAGAGTGCAGGAAACTGAGCACGACCCGGGTGGGGGTCCCCCGGGCCGTTTGTTCGTTCCCCCTTTGGTCAGGAGAGAGGTCATCCAGTGGGGTCACGTGTCTAAGTTGGCATGCCATCCAGGAATCAGTCGCACGATCGACCTGCTGCAGAGAGCCTTCTGGTGGCCAGGGTTGAGGAAGGATGTTACCAGCTATGTCCGGGCCTGTGCTCAATGCGCCATCGGGAAATCATCATCTTCCCCCCCGGCAGGTCTTCTCCATCCTCTGCCGGTCCCTTCCCGCCCCTGGTCCCATGTGGCTCTGGACTTTGTGACCAGCCTGCCCCCCTCGGACCACTTCACCTCGGTCCTGACGATAGTGGACCGCTTCTCCAAGGCAGCCCATTTTGTGCCTCTCCGGGGGTTGCCTTCAGCGCGGGAGACAGCGGAACTTCTGGTGCAGCATGTGGTCCGTCTTCATGGCATCCCGGCTGATATTGTCTCGGATCGAGGCCCACAGTTTGTGTCCCAGGTATGGAAGGCGTTTTGCACGGTGTTGGGGGCCACGGCAAGTCTCTCGTCTGGTTATCATCCGCAGAGCAATGGCCAGTGTGAGCGGGCCAATCAGGAGCTGGAGGCTGCGCTCCGCTGTGTCATCTCCTCTTGCTCCTCTTCCTGGAGTACGTTCCTGCCCTGGATCAAGTACGCGCACAATGCCACGGTGTCCTCGGCGACGGGGATGTCCCCATTTAAAGCGTCTCTGGGGTATGATCCACCACTGTTCCCGAAGGAGGAGAAGGAGGTGGCTGTCCCTTCGGTTCAGGCCCATGCCAGGCGTTGCCGTCGGATCTGGACTATCACCCGCAGAGCCCTCCTCAGGACCATGGAACACAATATCCAGGTGGCCAACCGCCACAGGAGCCCTGCCCCGGACTATAAGGTGGGTCAACAGGTTTGGTTGTCTACCAAAAATATCAATGTGCCGGCCGAGAAGCGTAAGTTGACAAAGCGCTTCATTGGTCCTTATGTGATTTCACGCATCATTAACCCGGTGTCTGTGCGCCTAGCTCTTACCCCTTCTATGCGCATCTACCCTACTTTTATGTCTCCCAGGTCAAGCCCTACATCTCCGATCCTCTGTGCCCGTCCCCCGCGGCTCCTTCCCCCCCGAGGATGGTCGACGGCCACCCAGCTTGGGGGTAACTGCCATCTTGGGTGTCCGCCGGCGGGGCCGAGGTCTTCAGTATTTGGTCGACTGGGAGGGATTTGGCCCTGAGCACCGCTCCTGGATTCGCCCAGCGTTGATCCTTGACAAGCAGCTCATTCGTGATTTCTATCGGGCGCATCCAG
Organism: Pholidichthys leucotaenia; assembly: GCA_020510985.1. Lineage (NCBI taxonomy): Eukaryota > Metazoa > Chordata > Actinopteri > Cichliformes > Pholidichthyidae > Pholidichthys > Pholidichthys leucotaenia. The sequence goes on along the minus strand of CM035842.1, from coordinate 70,474,058 downwards.
GTAGGATAGGGCAAGTGCCTGGAGGCACCTCTAGAGGGGGGAGTACTGTCATGGCGGCCGCTGGGCTGTCATTAGTCCCAGCTGCGCATACACCTGCCACCAGCAATCAGCAGGTCTTAAAAGCCGGTGCTTCTGACTGCTCGGCACGGAGTCGTCTGTCGTCTTCGCTACGCATCGTGTCAAGGACACAACCTCAAGCCAGAGCTAATTCCAAGTCTTCTCGTCAAGCCACGTCACGTAAGCCACAGCAAAACTTACCCTGTCAAAGTATTCTCCCCTGTGCACAGGTGGACCTCCCTGGCGGCGGACTCATCTCCCCAGATAACGGGACGTCACCTCCTCCTCCTCGGATCTCCTTCTCACCCTCACAGCGCCAAGCGCCATCTGCACCAAGCCACGCCAAGTCACAGAGCCGACTGGAGTCTCGCAGCGGCACCTGCAAGTAAGCAGCACAAGTCTCAGTTCTCCATTACAATGAGCCGCATTAATTCCTTGCGCTTGTGTATTCCAGGGTTGCCAGGTCGCAGCAAGACCCGCTCAGCTCCAGCTGCCAGGCTACACTGCACTCACCTACACATTCACACACTCACCAAACCACTCTGGGTTAATAAATAATTGTCAAATCACTCTACTCGTGTCAGCATCTGTCTCCTGGGTTAAGCAATCATGTCAGTTGGGACACTATACCCAAGCCATGCCGACAAGTCCTCACATGTCTTCTGACAGAACTTTTGAACTTGTGCACAGGACCACATAGCATGCATATAGCTATCCGGGACACTGCTGGTGCAGTGAGAGCAGATATTTGTGTGACTCAGGCCCATTTTGAACATCCTTTGTCCTGTGTAATGAGTTCTATGTAGAACTTTATACTGTATAAGTTGTAAGTTAGAGTTTTTTGTCATCTTAAAAGTGTTTAAACATATTTGTGTCCAGAAACTTTCCTCCTTATTGATCGATAGGTCTGTCTCTCATTTTGATATTGGAAGAGATATGGACTCATCTAGTTTTGATAATACTCCATGTATTTTCGATATCAATTTAGGGGAATGAAGATTTAGAAACTCTGCCACCTTAACTGGTGCCTCTAAATCTGTCTGATTAAGATTAAATCTTGCTTTTATTATGGATTTAAGCTGTTGGTATTCAAAATACTTTTTATCACTGATGTCATATTGTGACACTAGTTCCTGAAATTGGATAAAATTTCCACCTTGAATAAGATGTTCTAAGTTATTTATTCCCTTCTCTTGCCAGAGTGGAAATTTTAATGTCCTTTTTTGTTGCAAGATATCAGGATTATTCCAAATGGGCGTGAGTTTACAGGGGACAAGTAAAGACCCCGTTATTTTTAAAAATTTCCACCAAGCCATCAGAGAGGAGTTGATATTAATATCTTTTAAAACAGTCATGGTATTTAATACAGGGCCTTATAAAAGGTAAGTCAGAGATATTTAGCGACCCGCAGAGAGCCTGTTCAGCATCTAACCATGGGTTTCCTAGTGGGGTTGATTTTGTCCATTTTGAAACAAACTGCAGTCTACTGGCTAAGAAGTAATTAAAAAAAATTTGGTAGATCTAAGCATCCACACTCTTTCGCTTTTTGAAGAGTTTTTAAACTAATCCGTGATGGTTTATCCTTCCATAAAAATTTACTTATATTTGAGTCTAGAGACTTAAACCAGGCCATTGATGGTTGGGTAGGAATCATTGAGGACAAATAGTTGATTTTAGGAAGGACCATCATTTTAACGGTTGCGACTCTTCCATTAGCGATATAGGGAATGTCCCCCACTGCGTAAGGTCGTCTTGTATTGTTTTTAAAAAGGAAATGGGATTTAGTCGCAATAATTCTGAGAGCCTGGGGGAAATATCTATTCCTAAATATTTAATATAACCTGAATGTATTGGAATAGTAGATGTATTTGAGAAATTACAATTTATAGGTAGAACTATTGATTTACCCCAGTTAATAGAGTATTCTGATAATGATGAAATTTATCAATGAGCGCCACTGTCTGAAGAAGAGATCTTTGTGAGTTTTCAAGGAAAATCAATACATCATCAGCATAAAGACTTATCTTGTGTTCTTTTTCTCTAGTTTGGATACCTCTGATATCAACATTTTGTCGTATGGCTGCTGCTAATGGTTCAATAAAGTTGGTAAAAAGTGAGGGAGAGAGTGGACAACCCTGCCTAGTACCTCTCTGGAGATTAAAGCTTTGGGAAGTCTGATCATTTGTTCGGACAGATGCAGCTGGACAGCTATATAGTGTTTTAATCCAGTTTATGAAAGACGAACCAAATCCGAACTTGTTTAACACCATAAAAAGAAACTTCCAGTTAACACGATCAAAGGCTTTCTCTGCATCCAGGGACAAGATTGTAGTTTCTACGTTACTGATCTTGCAGTAGTCTATTAAATTAAATAGCCTGCGTGTATTATTAGCCGAGTGCCTATCCTTGATGAAACCTGTTTGATCTGAGTGTATAATAAATGGAATTATCCTTTCCAGTCTTTTGGCAAGAGCTTTGCAAATTATTTAAAGATCGGCATTCATAAGTGAGATGGGATGGTAGCTGGATGGAAGTGTAGGTTCTTTTCCAGGTTTAAGGAGCAGGATAATACTAGCCAAATTCATATTTGGAGGGATTACATTATCTTCTTTAATTTGGTTCACCATTTTAAAGAAAGTAGGTGCCATCACAGGCCAAAATTCTTTATAAAATTCTACTGGAAAACCATCTGGTCCCGGAGCTTTGTTGTTTGGGATGTGCTTAAGTGCCTCCTGGAGTTCAGACACCTGAAGAGGTGCATCTAGAGCTGCAATCTGTTCATTGTTTAATCGTGGTAAGTTAACCCTTTAACTGCCCAGATTAAATGAACGGGTCACGCGCCCCCAGTGGCACAGCGTAGCAACTGCACATGTCAACTTATTGACTGATTTATGTAATTTATATAGCTGCCGTGACATTATGCAAATTAGATGTACAAATTTATTCCTATCTGAAACTTTGGATCATATTCTACATCTTTCTAATTGACAGTAAGCCATTATCTTTTGTAACTTTCAAGTTATAGCCTTGGAAATCTGAACTATTTTATTGACAAATTTTTTACCACTCTTGACCACTGGGGGGGCCTTGAGTTGTCTTGCATTGCCCCAGGCACCACATGGCACCTAGGACAGTTTGGGTTAATATCGTCCAAAAATTTATTTATCTCTGAGTCCATCCATCCATCCATCTTCTTCCACTTAATCCTTTTTGGGTTGCGGGGGGCTGGAGCCTATCCCAGTATCTTTTGGCGAGAGGCAGGATACATTGAGATGAGTAGAGGTTTTCATAAAACTTTCTGAAGGAGTTATTTATTTCTTCAGGCTCATGGGTAATATTTCCAGTCATATCCTTAATAGATGTGGATAGTTGTTTTTTCTTTATTCAATCTAAGCTGGTTTGCAAGATATCGCCCCGATTTATTACTGTGTTCAAACTTCTCAAGACGCAGTCTTTGTATTAAAAACTGTGCTCTTTTGTTTGTAATTTCTTTTAATTCCAGCTTTAATTCTCTCAGATTGTTAAGTGTCTGTTCCTGTGGGGAAATGGCACAGGTTGTCTCCAGTGATTTAATTTTCTGTTTTAACTCCAGTACCAGTGCTTTTTCTTTTTTATTCTTATATGAACAGCAAGAGATTATTTTACCTCACATGACCGCTTTTCCTGCTTCCCAAAGAACACATGGGGATATTCCTGGCACATCATTATATTCCAGATATGATTGCCACTCTTTATTAAAGTAGTTAATAAAGTCTTTCTCTTTTAGTAGTGATATATTAAATTTCCAGCTCCTAGTTTCCCTTGTAGCGTTCCTATTTACTAGTGTAAGAGATACTGGATGGTGATTGCTAATAGCTTGATTTGAACATATTTCAGTGTCTGTGATGTCCCTCACAATAGAGTTACTGGCTAAAAAGAAATCTAGACATGAATGTGAACTATAAACTGATGAAAAAAAAGTGTATTCCCAAAGAATTGGGTGAAGAGAACGCCATTCATCGCAAAGACCAAAATCATTCATGTACTGTTTGAGAGTGTCAGTAGCCTGCCATTTTCGGTAATTCCCTGATGCACTGAGCCTGTCGATTGCAGGGTTTAATGCCAGGTTGAAGTCTCCTCCTATTATGAGTGTAGTGTCCAAGTGCTCAGAAAGAGAAGTGAAAAAAGTGTGAAAATGGGATGGGTGGTCAACATTTGGGCCATAAGCGCTTGCAATACATAGATCCAAATTTTGAACTGAGATTTTTAGTATTATAAATCTACCTTCCAGATCTGTTATGGTATTATTCACAACAAAGCGTATTCTTCTGTTTACCAGTATAGCTATCCCCCCTTTGTTTAGAATTAAAGCCGGCTGAGTACATGTGGGGGAATTCCGGGGAGGTGAGCGCATCTACAGATGACTTAGAGACATGTGTCTCCTGCAATAAGACAAAGTCTGCCTGTAGAACCTTCAGTCGATTAAAAACTTTTAGCCTCTTCTCCCTGGTACCAATTCCACGTATGTTTCACGGGACAAACTTAAATGTGGACATGTTGTCACTAACTGGTTATGTACTAAAGACTAACTAAATGTACCTATGTGATTATTTGTCCATAATGTATGCATATGTGTGTATATATATGTTGTGTGTAAAATATACACTTACACATATCTGATTGAGTGTGTGCGCATGATGTCTCTGTTCCATTTGCCTGCAATTGCAAGCAAATAGGGTGCATGTACTTAAAGTTATTTCCTATAAACCAGAAGTATGAGCGAAAACAGACATAAAGGTTAGTAAGTGGTGAAAAAATGCAGATAACACAACAATGACCTAACAACTTCAAAAAAAATTAACCACAACAGACAGACAAACAAATAACCTCAACAACAAAGAAAAAAACATTTTGACAAATGTTAACAAATTAAACTGAGATCGAGTAAGAGACCTGCGCACAATTGCATTCTTTTTCTACCTGTAACTAAAAAAAAAAAAAAAATGGCTCTAGAATAACCGGGGGTTATGGTTTCATCCATAAACAGCTTGCCATCTACAGTATAAACAATCTATCCACAGAAACAATAGCTCGTTTACCTTCTTGGATGTTTTATTTCCTAATGGGAAAAAGCTTCCTTCTCCTTTCCAAGATTTCCTGTGGAAACTGATCATTTAGACCTTAATTGGTGTTTTTAAGCTGCCTGCCCTGCCTCTGTACCAAAATTTTTTGCTTGAAATGCTCAAATTTGGCAACAATAGGTCTGGGACGTTTATTCTGGGAATTTTTTTGCCCAATTCGGTGGACTTGGTAGAAGGTAATTGAATTTGTGACTTCGGGGGATAGTTTCAGTTGCATTGACATAAATTCAGGGACCAGCTGTTCTGGATTTTCATTATTTTTTTCAACGATTCCAGAAAAAACAAGGTTATCTCTCATGCTGCGTGACTGCAAATTGAGAACTGCTTCCTTCATTTTTTGGTTTTCTCCCTCAACAACGCCAAGCCGCGTGGTTAGTGTGTTTACTGACATTTTTAGGCTGTTATTTTCCTCTATGAGAGAGACAAGCTGTGTTTGAATGAACTCTAAACTCTCCCGCAAACTCTGGAACTCCTTATGAAGCAGCTCGAACAGCACCACTCTACCATCCATGCTGGTAAGTTTATTCTCAATAGAGAAAAGGATGTCACTAACCTCGGTGCCCTGCTGTGATCTGTGTGTGATGGCATTATTTTTAGCAAATCTGCGGGTCTCGGTCGTTTAGACTGAGAAGCCGCCTGCTCCATGACACAGCAACGGTAATAAAACTCATCGATATAGTTCTCTAGTTCCTCCAGCTCCGTACGAAAAAAGAAAGATAAACACAGACAATCGTTAATGAATTAATTACAAAAAGAAAAAAAAGCTACCTGTGGAAAAGATTGTTTTAAGCTCGGTCTACGGCAGTCACCATTTTGGATTATTGCACAATAGTCTCGAAACGTCTCGCGATCACAGCATCCTCTCACCCACCTCACAGCAGCTGTACATAAGTATTCACAGCCTTTGCTCAATACTTTTTTAATGCACCTTTGGCAGCAATTACAGCCTCAAGTCTTTTTGAATATGATACCACAGGCTTGGATGGGAAGCGTCGGTGCACAGCCATTTTCAGATCTCTCCAGAGATGTTCAATTGGATTCAAGTCTGGGATCTGGCTGGACCACTCAAGGACATTCACAGAGTTGTCCTGAAGCCATTCATTTGATATCTTGGCTGTGGGCTTAGGGTCTTTGTCCTGCTGAAAGATGAACCGTCACCCCAGTCTGAGGTCAAGAGCACTCTGGAGCAGGTTTTCATCCAAGATGTCTCTGTACAGACGTGGACAAAATTGTTGGTACCCCTCTGTTAATTAAAGAAAAACTCACAATGGTCACAGAAATAACTTGAATCTGACAAAAGTGGTAATAAATAAAAATTCTATGAAAATTAACCAATGAAAATCAGACAATGCTTTTGAATTGTGGTTCAACAGAATTATTTTAAAAAACAAACTCATGAAACAGGCCTGGACAAAAATGATGGTACCCTTAATATTTTGTTGCACAACCTATTGAGGCAATCACTGCAATCAAACAATTTCTGTAACTGTCAATGAGACTTTTGCACCTCTCAGCAGGTATTTTGGCCCACTCCTCATCAGCAAACTGCTCCAGTTGTCTCAGGTTTGAAGGGTGCCTTCTCCAGACGGCATGTTTCAGCTCCTTCCACAGATGTTCAATAGGATTTAGATCAGGGCTCATAGAAGGCTACTTTAGAATAGTCCAATGCTTCGCTCTTAGCCATTCTTGGGTGTTTTTAGCAGTGTGTTTTGGGTCATTATCCTGTTGCAAGACCCAAGACCTGCGACTGAGACCAAGCTGTCTGACACTGGGCAGCACATTATGAATGAATGAATGAATGAATGAATGAATGAATCTTTATTTCAGATAGATTAAAAGTAAAGATTAAAAAAAAGAAACAGAACAATATAACAAAGGGGGGGGGGGATCCAACAAGGTCAAATCAAACAATAACTCCTCTGATTATACAGTTCAACATAAGTTATCCGAAATGGGCGATGGCTGAAGCCGCAGCTTATATTGCCCACCCATATTCCATCCAAGAGTTCAAAAGAAAAACAAAACAAGAGCGATTACAATTCAGAGCAAAGCTAAGACAAAATGTGACAAAAAAACAAAGCAACAACACAACACAGACTGAATACTGTGTGACAATCCTTATGTGATTTTACATGTCATCTTGTATATATGTTTGGAGTATTTCTTCCTTTAGTTTTTGTTTAAATTGTCCAAGCGTTGTACATGATTTTAATTCAGGTCCAAAAGCGTTCCACAATCTGACTCCTTGCACTGAGACACAGTGTTGCTTGGTGGTAGTTCTCACTGAAGGTTTTTGAAATATACATGTTCCTCTGAAATGATATTGTTTCTCCCTTATTTGGAACAACTTTTGGATATTTGCGGGCAGTGATAGATTCTTCACTTTAAACATTATTACTGCAGTTTTAAAGTCAACCAGATCTTTCAACTTGAGAGCTTTTAATTTAAGAAAAAATGGGTTTGTTGGTTCCCTGTAACCAGCTTTGCTTATTATTCTAATAGCTCTCTTCTGTAGCATAAAGACTGGATATATGTTTGTTTTATATGTATTTCCCCATACTTCAGTAGTGTATGTCATGTATGGGAGTATTAATGAATGATAAAAAAGTATAAAATGTGGACTGATTCAGCAAATATTTCACTCTGTGTAGTATTGCAATTGATTTAGATATTTTACCTTTAATATAATTAATATGTGAGTTCCAACACAGTTTATTATCAATTATTACTCCAAGAAATTTAGTTTCGGATACCCTTTCAATCTCTACACCATTTACACTGAGTTTAGATACTAAGTTGTTGTGATAGTTGTTAAAAACTACAAATTTTGTCTTACTTAAATTGAGCATTAATTTGTTTGAATCAAACCACAGTTTAAGCTTTCCTAATTCCTTTCTAAGTGTATCCAAAAGTTGTTCCAAATTGCTTCCACTGCATAATAAATTAGTGTCATCAGCAAACAATATTAAATCCATTTTTCCGAGACTTTACATATATCATTTATATACATATTAAGTAACAGTGGCCCCAAAACTGAACCCTGTGGGAGTCCACAAGTAACCTTCAGTAACTGTCAGTTTTTGTTACCAACACATACATACTGATATCTATTCTTTAACCCCTTGCACTCTGGTCAATTTCCCTAAAAACGCCTAAAAATAACGTACCCAAAGTAAATCAAAAGCTGTTCTTCAACCCTTTGCAGCATCTTCATGGGGTTGGTCTCATTTAAAAGAAAACACTGAATTTTTTGGCAAAACAGTCATAATCTCTCTAAGTGCTCCTGCCACTGAGTAACAGTCATCTAAACATACTGAACTTGAAGAAAATAAAGTTCGCCTGGGTGTTTTTTTGGATACAAATGCTTGCAAATAACACACAGCTGTCAGATACGGGCTAGAAAATGCAACAGAAATGTAGAACCAAGTATTATCCAGCTGAGGTCAAAATTTTGTAACAATACCACAAAAAATGAATATATTACACAGCTTTTTTGTCAGGTTGTTCCCAGGCGTTTTTGAACTGTGCCAAATTGTGCCAAATGGCACAGTTTGAAAAAAACGTCTGTAACTTTTGAATGATTCAATATAGAAGCTTGATCTTGGGCTCTAATGAAAGGTGGCACTCAGGGCTGTGTGTGTGTGTGTGGGGGGGGGGTTGTTTATTCATTCATTCATGAATGAATGAACAAACAAGCCCCCACACACAAAGAAGCCTGCCACGTAAAAAATGTGTGGCTTTTTTTTTTACAAGAAAAAATAACCTACAGTGCAATAAAAATTATACTAAAATATCTGTAATGTAGAGGATAACAACTCCCACCCCCCCCCACCCCCTGCTACAGAGGACGGACATCGTCCATCGCCACATGACGGACCGCGGCGCATGGGTCTACTACGCACAGTTGTACTAAAATATCTGCAATATATCTGCAATCCGCTACAGAGGAGTAGCGGTGGGGGGGGGACCGTTCTCGGTGCACAGTCCGGTCCGTGCGCCGCGGTCTGTCATGTGGCGATGACGCACAGTTGTAATTTACCGATCGGTCAAAAGTCATTTTGATTACAATTTTCAGGGATAAAGAATAATTTAGCTTATAAGACTTACCTGTCCACAACAGCAGTGTCGCTGGCGAACATCTCTTCCTCATTGTCAGACGAACATGACGCTGGTCCGCTTGTTACAACTCGTGGTTCTGGTCACGCGACCCGGTCAAACCATGATTCCATTATTGCGGTTTTGCGCTTCCATGATTGCGGTTTTGGCGAACGATTTTTCAAAACAAATAAGAACAGTAGTAAGAAAAAAACACTGGCGAACGCTACCGTCACACACAGCGGCTTACACAAAACAGATTTTACGCACGGGACGCACGCTTTCAATTGTTGAACTTCTCTGCTTCAATTGGCTCGCTGTATTCGCAGCCGTTGGTAGGCGGGTCCTTCTTGCTAGGTTTTCAGTCATTGGTTCTTCAAGGTTTCAGAAACCCAATTCAAGGCTCTTATTAGTCGAATGAGAGGTCAATCAACTCTAAACCAATCAAAGCACTCCTTTGGCTTTCTGTTCGTGGCTGTGTCTGTTGTGGAAGAACGGAAATGCAACTTTTTTTTTTCAGTGCACTCTGAGGCGCACAGTGTGCGTCCTAGTGCGCACGAGGGCGCACTAGTACGCAGAGACGTGACCGCCCGCGGTATCCCGGAGTGCAAGAGGTTAAGTAACTACATAACCAGGACAGTGCTGCCCCCCAATACCACAATTTTGTAGTTTCTTTAATAATAAATTATGATCCACTGTATCAAATGCTTTTTTAAGATCCAGGAATACCCCAACTGAATACTATTTATTTTCAACGGCAGTTGATATTTTTTTCTCTAAATTCCATTAGAGCAAATGTAGTTGTCCTCTTGTGTCTGAACCTATATTGCTGCTCACACAATAAATTATTCTTCATTATGAAATTGTCATTTCTCTCACAGAATATTTTTTCAAGTATCTTGGAAAATCGTGGCAATAGTGAAATTGGTCTATAGTTTGAAAATTCCCCTCTGTCACCCGTCTTGTATATCGGAATTACTTTGGCTATTTTCATTGCGCTGGGAAATATACCTGTTTGGAGAGGCAGGTTGCAAATATACGTCAGTGGTTTCACTAAGCATTCAATAATAGTTTTGACTAAGAGCATGTCAATACCATCACAGTCCGTAGATGTTTTACTTTTAAACAATTTAACAATTTCAATGACCTCTCTCTCGTCTGTGTTCTTTATGATAATGGAGTCTTTTATAGCACCGTTTTTGCTTACTGTATCACCCATAGGTGCTGTAATGGGTATTTCTCAAGCCAAATTAGGACCAGTGTTAACAAAAAAATTATTAAAGTCATCTGCAGGTGAGACTGCATTCACACTCTGAGTCGTTTTATTTTTTTATTTATTTATTTTTTTTTAAATTGGTTGGGTAGCTTGTATTTCTAATTTTATTTCCAAGAATATTGTTAAGTATTGTCCATGTATTTTTAATATTGTCTCTGTTTTTCTCCAGTTCTTTACTGTAATCGTCTCTTTTATTATCTTTTATCCTCTCTAGAATACCTTGATAGTCTTGAGATTTCATTGTACCCTGCACAGATTCAAGACACCCTGTGCCAGATGCAGCAAAGCAGCCCCAGAACATAACAGAACCTCCTCCATGTTTCACAGTGGGGACAGTGTTCTTTTCTTGGTATGCTTCATTTTTGCGTCTGTGAACATAGAGCTGATGTGCCTTGCCAAAAAGTTACAGTTTTGTCTCGTCTGTCCATAGGACATTCTCCCAGAAGCTTTGTGGCTTGTTAACATGCAGTTTGGCAAATTCTTATGATTTGTTTTCAACAGTGGTGTCCTCCTTGGTCGTCTCCCATGAAGTCCACTTTGGCTCAAACAACAACGGATGGTGCGATCTGACACTGATGTACCTTGACCTTGGAGTTCACCTTGAATGTGTTTAGAGGTTGTTCTGGGCTCTTTTGTTACCATTCGTATTATCCATCTCCTCCTGCAGCCACATCCAGGGAGGTTGGCTACAGTCCCGTGGATCTTAAATTTCTGAATAATATGTGCAACTGTAATCACAGGAACATCAAGCTCCTTGGAGATGGTCTTATAGCCTTTACCTTTAACATGCTTGTCTATAATTTTCTTTCTAATCTCCTGAGACAACTCTCTCCTTTGCTTCCTCTGGTCCATGTTTAGTGTGGTACACACCATGTCAACAAACAGCACAGTGACTACTTGTCACCCTTTAAATAGGCCGACTGACTGATTACAAGTTTGTAGACACCTGTGATGTTAATTAGAGGACACATCTTGGTTGAACATGTCCCTATAGTCATATTATTTTCAATCTTTTCTAGGGGTACCATCATTTTTGTCCAGGCCTGTTTCATGAGTTTGTTTTATAAATTAATTCTGTTGAACCACAATTCAAAAGCATTGTCTGATTTTCATTGGTTAATTTTCATAGAATTTTTATTTATTACCACTTTTGTCAGATTCAAGTTATTTCTGTGACCATTGTGGGTTTTTCTTTCATTAACAGAGGGGTACCAACAATTTTGTCCACGTCTGTACATTGCTGCATTCATCTTTCCCTCTATCCTGACTAGTCTCCCAGTTCCTGCCGCTGAAAAACATCCCCACAGCATGATGCTGCCACCACCATTGGCATGGTGAAAGAGTTCAATCTTTTTCTCATCAGACCAGAGAATTTTGTTTTATCATGGTCTGAGAGTCCTTCAGGTGCCTTTTGACAAACATTAGGCGAGCTGCCATGTGCCTTTTACTAAAGAGTGGCTTCCGTCTGTTGCAGAGATGGTTGTCCTTCTGAAAGGTTCTCCTCTCTCCACAGAGGAATGCTGAAGTTCTGACAGAGTGACCATCGGGTTCTTGGTCACCTCCCTGACTAAGGCCCTTCTCCCCCGATCGCTCAGTTTAGACGGCCGGCCGGCTCTGGGAAGAGTCCTAGTGGTTCCGAACTTCTTCCATTTACAGATGATGGAGGCCACTGTGCTCACTGGGACCTTCAAAGCAGCAGAAATTTTTTTGTACCCTTCCCCAGATTTGTGCCTCGAGGTCTACAGACAATTCCTCTTACTTCATGCTTGGTTTGTGCTCTGACTGACATGTTTGCAGACCCAGAAGGCAGACACAGACTCAGAAATCAACTCAATTATCTTATGTAATGTGTGTTTGGGTGTATGCGTGTGTATGTGAATATAGCAGCCGGGGACAGCAGAGCACCATACAGCCTGGCAACCCTATGGAGAAGCAGAGACAGGGGAATTAGTAACCACACCCTGGTGGAACTGTGCAGTATTGTTAGTCTTACTGTTGGTGAGATGGTGATCAGCTCAGGTTTAGTCCCAAAGGCTCCGGCCAGGAAGACAGCGTCTTCAGCCCTGGTTGCAAGGGGAAAGGTTGATGGAGTGAAGAGGTGCAAGGAGTATTCGGTCCGCCGCCAGGTGGAGGAAGTCCACTGCCACGGATTTCCACCTGTGCACAGGGGAACGAGAGTGGGGACATGAAAGTGATGATAATGGCTTACTTGGCTTCGGGGAGTGGAACTCCCAAGAGGATAACGAGAAGAAGGTGGTTCTCTAGGAAGGCGTGGTAGGAGAAGAATAGCCTCTGGAGAACGATGAGGTTGCGAATAATCTTGGCGAGTGATGAAATGTAGAGATGGTCTCATCAGACCAGGGAGAAAGACGACTCCGTGCAGACCTGAGGGCAGCACGGCTTAAATAGTCCAGCTGTTGATGAGAGCAGGTGTGCATACAGCTGTGGAGAATCAGTCAACAGGCAGGCAGAGCGAATCACCACACTGACATGCACTGTCAACTGTGGGACCTTATATAGACAGGCTTGTGCCTTTCCAAATCATGTCCAATCAACTGAATTTACCACAGGTGGACTCCAATTAAGCTGTAGAAACATCTCAAGGATGATCAGTGGAAACAGGATGCACCTGAGCTCAATTTTGAGCTTCATGGCAAAGGCTGTGAATACTTATGTACATGTGATTTCTTAGTTTTTTATTTTTAATAAATTTGCACAAATCTAAAAAAAAAACTTTTTTCACATTGTCATTATGGGGTATTGTGTGTAGAATTTTGAGAAAAAAAAAATAATTTAATCCCTTCTGGAATAAGGCCGTAACATAACAAAATGTGGAAAAAGGGAAGCGCTGTGAATACTTTCCGGATATATATACATATATATATATATATATATACTGTTTGTCTGTGTGTGTGTGTGTGTGTGTGTGTGTGTGTGTGTGTGTGTGTATGAAATGTTTCTAGTACTCTTCTAACCCCTTTACACAGGGGAAGAGATGATTGAGAGTTCACTGAAAAATGAAAAAAAAAAATGGCCAGATCTCCAAATGGCAAAATCTCTTAATGATCTTCCAGTGAACTTCAGTCACCCCAGTCAAGAGATTGTTTTGACTCAGTCCAAAACAATCTCTCATTGACCTCCAAAGGAAAGTGATCTCTCAACAAACTCCTAATGAACTCTCAGGGAGTGCTCAATTATCTCACTGATCTCCCATCAATCTTTCAGTAAACTCTATTGATCTCTCTCAGCCATCTCTACCTTCAGGGTGGAAAAATTTGGCACTCATTAAAAGATTGTTGAGAGATCATTGGGCCTTGAATGCTCAACAATCTCATCGATATCCCAATGATCTGTCAGCAATCTTTCAATGAAGACAAAATTTTCCCACCATGAAGATAGAGATTGCTGATAGATCAGTGCGAAATCATTGAGTGTTTGATGAAAGATCAATAGTGTTCAATGAGAGATTGCTGGCAGATCATTGGGTGATCAATGAGATCACTGAGTGCTCGTTGAGAGATCATTTCCTGTCATGTTCCTGAGCTCAGGTTTTCTCTGCGCTCAGATCCTCATCTTATTTTCAGTATTATTTGTCTGTAAATTTGTTTTGGGGGTATTTTCTGTATAGGTGTATTGGTTTACTTTCCTGTTTCATGGCAGAGCTCTGCTCTCAGTTCCCAGGCACACCCTCCAGCTGACTGCTGTGCTTCAGGTCCCCTCAGCTGCAATCAGTTGGTAATTAGGTCACCTGCCCACTTGCACCTGTTGCTCATTTGTCTCCCCACTATATATTAGACTGCTGCTCTCTCCATCTTTGCGGCAGCCACAACAGTGTTTCAGACTGACCTCCGTCCCTCGGCTCAGTCTCCCCCTCCATTCCTCCAGCGATTTCTCTGCCCTGGAGATGCTCATTCTATGTAAGTTTTTTCTGTTGCCTTTTTGTATTTGTCAACACAGTTATTTTTGGACTTTTATGTTTTTCTGTTAATAAATGTTCCTCACTGCAGTTAAGCAACTGAGTTTGTGTTTGCCCTGGAGGGGCGTTCATGACAGATGGCTGCCGCCAGTTAAAAACTCAGCTTCTGCAGTGAGACATTTTTTTCACCTTTTGTGTGTTTTTCCACTCACCTGTTTTTGGAGTTCGCCATGGACGAGGTGGAGTGGCGGGCGGTGTGCCTACTGGAGCACATTTGGTTGCAGACCCAAGCCTCCCGTTCTCCCGGAATGATCCATGAGAGCCGAGATGACGCAGCGCGAGTGATGCAGGCATTTCCCAATCTTTGGAATCACCCAAAATCAATGGATATCCTCTCATCCATTTATTCCTTTCCATGCCCAGGTGAGGGGCCGAGGGAGGTGATTCCAATGCCTGCGTCAAGTCCTGCGCACTCACCATCGGCTCTAGCTCCGTGCAGACAGAGTCATCCCACCTCACATCATTGGAGGACTACTCCCACCTCTTCAGCAGCCCTTTCCCTGGCACCAAAGCAGAAGCCTCCAACACCGGTACAGTCTTCGGTTCTTTTTTCCCCGGCTGTTCTGTCAGCTTCTCTCCGCCCTGTACCGGCCTTTTCTTGCTTCCCTTTGGTGTGCTCTTCCACGACTGAGAGGTTTCCCATCTGTTCCCTGACGCTGCCCACTTCCGTGTTGTCAGAGTTGGCCCCTCCACAATCCACTGAGAGAGTCAGGATCGCCGTTGACACAGAGAGGGATGACTGTCTGTCTTCAGCAGCTGAGAACAAAAAGATCCGCGCAGTCAGGCAAGTGTTTTTTCATTCTATTCCACCTTGTATTGTTAAGCCTTGTCTGCCTCCCGAGGGACAGTCTCAGATTAAGCAGTCCGCTGAGTTCTCTCATCCTGCTGCTATCTCTAAATCTTCTCCTCTCCTCTCCGTTTCTCCCCCGCCTATCCCTGAGTGTCCATCAGTTCCAGAACTGAGCCGTCGGATGGTGGGGGAGCTGGCTCTGGAAGATCCACCTCCGGAGTTTGCACGGAGCACACCCACAGCTTCCTCGCTGGGCAAGTCACAAGCGAGGGCCTCTTCATCTGGGGACATTAGGACTGCTATGACCATCATGCCAGCTGCGGAGGCCACTGCAGCCAAGTGGGAACCCGAGACGGACCTCCTGAGGACCAAGCCAGAATCACCATTACCTGGATCGTTGGAGTCCTGGACGGCGGTGGAGCTCAAGATCAGGAAAGTGTTCTCTTTTGTCATTCTATTTTCTGTCTTGGAGCAATCTTGCCTGACTCTTGGTGAGGAGAATTGGGTGCAGCCGCCCGCTGCATCCGAGCTTGCCTCGCCGGGCTCCGCCGCTGCCGCTGCCTATGACCCTGATCCCTCTTCTCTCTCTGTTTCTGAACCTTCTCCCAGGGTCACCAGAGATGATCCAGTACCACCTGATGTCTCCAAAGATCCGGATTCGCCTCTGGAGGTCATCCAGGGCGCAGCTCCCCCCCTGCCCGAGGCCGTCGTGTGGGTCCCTCCTCGGGTTGAGTCTCCGTGGGTGCTGCATCCAGATCGGGGACCCTCGTGGATGCTGTGCCCCAGTGTTCACCCAAAATGAGTGCTGTGCTCCGGCATGGGCCTGTCATGGACGCTACACTCCAGCCCAGGTTCCACCGAGGGTGCAGCGTTGGCCCAGCCAGGGTCCACTGAGGGTGTTGCAGTACTTCAGCCCGGAGTCACTGAGGACGCTGCAGTGCTCCAGTCCAGAGCCTCCGTGGGTGCAACCATGTCCCAGACCGGGACCCCTGTGGGTGCAGCTCTTCCCCAGACCACTGAGGGCGTCGTGACCCCCCCCCCCCCCCTCCAGCCCTGTTTCCCGTCGTTGGGCCTTCCTGTTGGGCAACTGCCTCCTGGGTCATCCCTGCGGCCCTGGTGGCTAAAAAACTCAGGCCGGCTGCCCAAAACACTGGATCGCTGGGTCGGGTCGCCTATTTTCTCTGGCAGACTCTTTTCATCAGACTGTCTGGATGGCCTGGGACTTTGGCCGGCCACCTGAGCCCGGGTGCCCTGGGACTGTGGGGGGCCTTGGGGTTTGTCTGGGCACAGGTGCGGGTGTTGTACTAAGTTGTTTGTTCCCTCCTTAGCTTGTTCCCCCACCTCCCACCCAGGGTAGTTTTTTTGGCTGTATTCCCTTTTGGGGAAGGGGGGTGGTTCCTGGGTGTTGCCTTGGGGTGTCTGGGTTCCACCCCTTGAGGAGAGGGCTCTGTCATCTTTCTGAGCTCAGGTTTTCTCTGAGCTCAGATCCTCATCTTATTTTCAGTATTATTTGTCTGTAAATTTGTTTTGGGGGTATTTTCTGTATAGGTGTATTGGTTTACTTTCCTGTTTCATGGCAGAGCTCTGCTCTCAGTTCCCAGGCACACCCTCCAGCTGATTGCTGTGCTTCAGGTCCCCTCAGCTGCAATCAGTTGGTAATTAGGTCACCTGCCCACTTGCACCTGTTGCTCGTTTGTCTCCCCATAATATATCAGACTGCTGCTCTCTCCATCTTTGCGGCAGCCACAACAGTGTTTCAGACTGACCTCCGTCCCTCGGCTCAGTCTCCCCCTCCATTCCTCCAGCGATTTCTCTGCCCTGGAGATGCTCATTCTATGTAAGTTTTTTCTGTTGCCTTTTTGTATTCATCAACACAGTTATTTTTGGACTGTTATGTTTTTCTGTTAATAAATGTTCCTCACTGCAGTTAAGCGACTGAGTTTGTGTTTGCCCTGGAGGGGCATTCATGACAGATGGCTGCCGCCCGTTCATGACACTTCCCTTTGTTGATCGTTCTGGAATGAGTCAAAACTTTAAGGACCATGGAGATCAGTAAAGATCATTAAGAGAACATTGAGAGAGTTTTGTGATTGCTGAGAGATCATTTGGAGATCTGGCCATTCTGTCATCACTCAGTGATCTCTCAGTGATCTAAACCTCTGTGTAAAGGTATAAAATTTTCTACAGTAGTCCAAATGTAACTGCATCATGCCTTTGGCTAACTTTGTGTAGATGACAGAAGAGGTTTGTTTTGCTTCAAATTATGCTGTAGTTTTTAATGAATAATTTAAACATTTCATTCTAACTCCATAAGTGAAGAAAAACTAAAATTGTGTAAATCCTGTCACCTCCTCAATTGTTAATATGTCCATCCAAGTCACTGGGTTTGCTGGGACGTGACGCTCAACTCAGCCAACAAACCCCACAGCCCACACACTCACAAACACACACATGTTCCTCCAGCCACCGGCTCTGGCTCTGGACTGGCTTGTTTAGGCTGAGAGCGGGCAGCCCAGCAGCTCCGGGCAGGGTCAGGTCAAAGGGGCGCTGCGGGAGAACAGCCAGCTCTGGCTACTGCTGTCCCTCTCCAAGACAACTGTTGATGGGGCCAGAGAGGCCCAAGTGGGCCGGGGCAGGGCACACTCAATAGTCCCCATTGACAAGGCACTTCCTGGAGGCAGTGGCGTACAGTGAAGTAAGTAGAGAAGAGAAAAGAAGAGGAAGGGTGAGGATAGGCAGACAGGGAAGAAATGTGGAGGACAGAGATGTCAAGATCGACAAAAGAGGAAAGATGCTAAATGAGACAGGGAGACAAATCTGAGAGATCATGTAAAGACGATTTCCAAGGTGTGGAGGCAAAGCAGAAGTGCATGGAAAAGGGAGTAAAAGTAGCAAGAATCCTTCAGCGTGTAGCATGCTAGCAGTTTCATAAGGCTGGATTAATTCTAGCAAGCAGAATTCTCATGAGTTTTGTTGCATCTGAAAACCATATGTGGGTAATATTCTAAAACAATATGACCTGTGTATATGAACATGTTAGCATGCACCAAGCACAAACTAATACTTGGATGGGAATGTCAACAGTTTTGGTATTTCATCTTGAAACAAAAATTCTAAAGATTTCTAACAATAATATGAAGGATACTGTATGTTACCTCACATACTGCCATCACACTGAACAGTTATAAACTGTAAGAGACAGCCCTAGCTGTCATAAATCACTTATTTATAAAACCTTGAACTGAACCTTTCCACCATCATTTGAGTGAAGGCTGGGAAGCCAAGAGAAACTGCACAATGTGGCTGAGATTATGACGCTTTAATTTAAGAGATATCATGCTTGTCCTGTTAACTGAATCAACTGGCAGTTAGTAAGTGTAAATATATGTCACTTTACAAGAGATATATAGAAAAATTGAATTTTGTGGCTTTCAGTGTCAACATCTGGCCATTTAATAGAATAGAGGTGTAAGGCACTCTTCACTGGTTTCACTTTTCTAAGCCTAAGAAACTACTTAGTCTGAAATCTTTGTGCAAAAAACCCTAAATAATTAAATAACCGAGTCTCCCATGAGTATAAAAAATCCCTGTTCCTGCAAGCTTATTGAAAATGTTAAAGTATTTTTGTTATTGTCGTTGTGTTGGCATTCCTGTATCTGCGTGGGTTTACTCCGGGATATCTCCGGTTTCCTCCCACAGGCCAAAAACATGCAGGTTAGGTTAACTGGAGACTCTAAAGTGGCCCTAGGTGTGAATGTGTGTGTGAATGGTTAAGGGATAGCGCCGTACCGTGGCTGCTTCATCCATCCAGGTGGATGCCCTCAATTTCCCCTCTGGGGATCAATAAAGTATACAAAATAAAAAAAAATCAAATCAAATTCCAACTGAGACAAAGATCTGTGTGAAGATGTATCATGCAAGGACAGCAAATCATAAATATACAGATACCACACTGAAGGACATTATTAATCCACGTACTGTGTCTGTGTTTCCTTTGATTTTCTTTCCTTTTGAAGAGCAGCAGTTGGTTGTAACCCACTGACGGCTGATTACACCAGGACCAATTATTTAAAGAGGTGGTCCTAGAGGTGGAAATTGTCTAATTTCACTTCTAAATTGGTCCAAAAAAATTACAAATTATTTGCCATTGTTGAGCATGGGTGCCTGCAATGGCTCCTCCATGTCAGCAGGTGACAGCATGAACACGATCCCTCCTCTTCTTCCTCCTCTCAGTGACAGAAACCTTCACACACCCCGCAGCCATGCTGCATCTGCTGTAGACATTTAAAAAAAAAAAAAAAAACACTGCCTGAGCCCACAACACTATCTGAGCGAGAAAATGCCACCACATCCCGCATAAACCATATTCCGACTTTAGCCGTACCAGTACCAAAGTGGTGGATACCACAGAGAAAAGCATGTTTGGCCTGAAAAGAACCCCCGTCACAGGAGTGCACATCTGATGAGGGATGTCTCTGGTGAGTGGCTGTCTCAGTTTCAAAGTAATTCACTTGGAGCACCAACGCCGAATGGCCATCACGACCGGACACAAAGCAAACTCCTGGCTGAAGTTGAACTAAATCCAACTCACACAGCACTCCCACATGTTTACGTCTTTCCACTGACTTTGTTTCACACTGAGTATTAACAAATTACAGGACAACTCACTTTTGATTACTGATTACAGAGAAAACACATTTGTGCATGTATATCTTAAATCACTGAACTGCAAAAGTGACCTGCAAAGGAGCAATTATACATGCAGTTCACAAAACAAATAGTATCAAAAAAAAGTGTTATTAATGACATTAATCAGATCTATAAACAAAGGTTTCATTCATTTGAATAACTTCTCTAGTCTATATAATCTAATGTAACAAAAACATTTAACAACATTAACAAGACAGGCATTTCAAAACTACACAGCAGAAACACCATCAGCTGTTCTCTTCAATCAACTTTAAGTAAATCCTGAATGCCTGAGTTAAATTTCAAGGCATATCTAAACATGCTAAAATGTGTATGTAGACCTCAGAGTTAGCAAGGGAAAATGTTGTGTATGTAAATAGGCTGCAATAGTAAGATGGCGGCCGGGTTGGTCACGGGCTAGACCAGGGTGGCTACTGCCGGTTTCCGGTGGTGACGCCACCTATGGTATAAAGGAGTGGGCGGAAGAGGCTCTGCCTCGTTCGTTGTGGGAGCCACCTGGTCAGCGGGCATGTGCCGTGAGCCTGTGTATGTATACAACGACTCTGTATAATAAAGCTCCGTAAAACTGCAGCGTAAAACTGCAAACTGTGTTTGCTTTATACCAGTTATGGACATAACATTTGACGACGAGGTAAAAGTGGGAATGGATAAATTTGTTGCTGAATTTCGGCCGTTTCTGGAGGCGCTGGGCAAGCCGCCCATGCCATGGCCTTGTTGGTTCTCTGCTTTTACCAACTACCTCGTGATCTTGGACCTCGGCGAGCGTGAGAGGCTTCGCACGAGGATGGTGTTAATCCATAAGTTGGGTACTGAGGGGCAGAGAGTGTTGGACAGCCTGGGTGGGGCCGACAGTTTCGACGGTGTGGCGGAATTGATGGCGTGCCATTTTCGCGCTGATGAGAGCGTCACGATCCGGCACATCCATTTTCGACAGCGCCACCAGCGTTTAGGTGAGCCAGTGATGACGTTCGTTACTGAGCTCCATAGGCTGGTGAGGGGGTGTGAGTTTGGACGCCTGGAAGAGGAGATGATTCGGGACCAACTGGCGGAACACGTTTGTAGTGAAGCGGTCCGTCCAGGTTATTGGAGTTTCCAGGAGAGTTGGCATTGACCACGACTGTTGAGCTCGCCCAGCGGTTTGAGGCAGCAGAGATCATTGCAAGGGGCCTGCCTGAAGGGGCTCTTCTGAGTGAAGATGATTCTCGCGCTAAGGCACCGAGTTGGGACCCTAATGACAGTGATGCCGGAGGTGACATGTATGCCACTGTGGTGAAGATACATTCTGCCCCTGGTACACCTCGTTGTTATGGGTGTGGGTCCCCCGTTCACCGCTATAAAGCCAGTGTGTGCCCAGCGAGAGGAAAGCGGTGTGGTAAGTGCGGTCTGAGGGACCACTTCGCCAGGACATGCAACAGCTTCGTACGCAGGAGCCGTGGAAGAAAACCAGGTGCTGCGCAGAAGTCTCCAACTATTGTACATACGGTCTCCCCGGCGACAATGGGGAGGATCGGCTGTGATGTCATGCTCGACGGTGTCGTGGTTCCGCTGTTGGTGGACACAGGTGCTGTTATCTCGGTGTTGAACCTGGCCACTGTGAACAGTTTGTTTCCCCACCGACCGATTAAACAACATGAGCGAGACTATTAAGATAAGATAAGATAAGCCTTTATTAGTCCCACAACGGGGAAATTCCAGGATTGCAACAGCACAGGGATAGCAAAACTCAGAGCAACAATCAGAAGGCAAGAAAAAAAAAAACAAGCAAGCAAGAGCAGCTAATATACATATGTACATATTACTATAAAATATATATATACACACAGAGACACACAGTGCAGAGCATTGTAGCTGGATGGAATAAATATATGAATATGTAAACACACAGTGCGGAGCAATGTAGCTAGATGGAATAATATGTAGATATATAAACACACAGTGCGGACTGAACGCAATGTGGACTGAACAGTGCGTTCAGTGCGTTACGGCTATGGACTGAACAGACTGGCTGTGATGGGCTTTATGAAGGTAGAAGCTCGTTATGGGTCGGTCGTGGTGCTCCGAGCCCGCATTCGTGTCACCGCTGCGGGGGTTAACATCATGGGGTGTAACCTGTTTTATAGCCTGGGTTTTTCGATCGCCAATGTGTTGGGTGAGGAGTGGTCGGGCTGTGGACTGTGGAGCCAGCCGACTCCGCTGATGGATGGTGTGGAGGTGAGGGAATCTGACTGGTTGGACATGTGTCATGAAGGAGAGCATGTTCCACGCTACGCGAGGATGCCACGGGTTGGACCCGGTGCTGGTCTGTTTGATGCCCAAACTGGGGGCGCGGAATGGCAAGACGGGACCCCGCTGGCAACCTGTAAGGACGAGGTGCCCACGCTGGATCCAGAAGGAGCAGGACCAGAGAGCGAGCTGTTACATTGCTCGGGAAGACGGTCAGCCACGGGAAACACGGACCGGGCCCAGGAGTCGACCAGACCATTGATGGAGACCAGTCAGACCCAACACCATCGGAGGAGGAGGTCACGGGCTTCCCTGTGGGTCGGCGATGTGGTGTGGCCCAGGGTTGAGGCCCGGATGACAGGCGAACACGGCTCGTGCGAGCAATGCGACAAGAGGAGACAGTTCCGAGTGGAGGCCATTCGGAGTGACCGGTGTCTGCGCTTGTCTGACCAGACCGGGAGGTATCCGAATGAGTTGCGTAGGGTGGAGGAGAGGAAGCGGCGTGGTGGGAGCCCTGAGGTCAAGAGACGGAAGCGTCTGGAGAAAGACCCGCCTGAGGACTGAGAGAATTGTTTTAATTTCTGTCTGTATTTTTCTCCCCAGTCCGGATGTGTTTATTTCTTTGTTTACATTTGTCTGCTGCTGGTTTGGTACCCTGGATTGATTCAAAAAAATAGAAAAGAGGAACAGGAAAAGTGCTAAATAGAGGGAAGTTTTCTATTATAATTATGATGTGTATTGATTGAATTTTGACCTGAGGGGTTCATGTGTATAAAATATGTGACTTTGCTAATTTTGGGGTGAAATTTTATTGGAATGTTTTATGTGCCCAGGTTTGGGGTGGTGGGGTGTGTTTGGCCCATGGGAATTGTTTGTTATTGAGTATTTACACTATCGTTCAAAAGTTTGGGGTCACCTCAGACAGTTTTGTGTTTTCCATGAAAATTCACTCTTTTATTTACCACCATGAGTTGTAAAATGAATAGAAAATATAGTCAAGACATTGACAAGGTTAGAAATAATGATTTGTATTTGAAATAATAATTTTTTCCTTCAAACTTTGCTTTCGTCAAAGAATCCTCCATTTGCAGCAATTACAGCATTGCAGACCTAACATGATTGCACAAGGGTTTTCTAATCATCCATTAGCCTTCTGACGCAATGAGCAAACACATTGTACCATTAGAACACTGGAGAGATAGCTGCTAGAAATGGGCCTCTATACACCTATGTAGATATTGCACCAAAAACCAGACATTTGCAGCTAGAATAGTCATTTACCACATTAGCAATGTATAGAGTGTATTTCTGATTAGTTTAAAGTTATCTTCATTGAAAAAAAGTGCTTTTCTTTCAAAAATAAGGAAATTTCTAAGTGACCCCAAACTTTTGAACGGTAGTGTACATACCCAGCGTTTTGGAATGTGCCCAGTGTGGGGGTGAGTGTTGGGGGGGTGGGCGCCAGTAGCTGTTATTTGTCTTGTGATTATGTATTTTGTGTGGAGCTGTTCTGGGATTACTTTACTTTAATTTTATTATTGTAGTTACACGGCTTTGTTTTGTGTTCGGCGGCAGAATAATCTGCCCAGCCGTGTGGGATGCTAGTAGTCTACCTGGCCCCCCAGTTAGTTGTGTGCATGGATTGGTCATGGGCTAGACCGGGGTGGCTACTGCCGGTTTCCGGTGGTGACGCCGCCCATGATATAAAGGAGTGGGCAGAAGAGGCTCTGCTTCTTTCGTCGTGGGAGCCACCTGGTTAGCGGGCGTGTGCCGTGAGCCTGTGTATGTATACAATGACTCTGTATAATAAAGCTCCGTAAAACTGCAACAACCTTGTGTTTGCTTTATACCAGTTATGGACATAACAGAAAACAGCTGGAAAAAAAAAAACACCAGTTAGGGACCAAAAAACTCTCAAAGATTTTATGTCAGTTTTTAACTTGTCTGTTATTGTTTGTTATTCAAAATGTTGAACACTGAATTAACACTGTCAAATAAGTTTTTTTTTTAAAAAACCCTCAGAAGTCTCATTCTCATCAACTCATTCTAATTTTTCTTCAAATTCATGGTTTCAGTCTCACTTCCCATGCACCCTCTGTTCAACTGTGAACAATTATCACATCTGGAACTTTCTTCTAGAGGACCCCGCTCATGTATCAACAAACATCCACCACCTGTGAAACCTTTCATCTGACCAGAGACGACCTGTTCACCATCATCTGTGCATGTGGAACTTTATCTTGCTTGTTTAACTGATGCAGACAAACTTTGGGGTCATAATGTGCAAAACGCACTAATGAAAGCTGTTTTTTCCTCTGTGGGTTTGTTTATCATCAGTAGAAGAAATATTGAGTTGCTGCATTTCTGCTTTGCATCACACAATTTGTTTCTCCAACAAAATGTGTTTCTCTTTGCAATTTGCATTTTCTTTGAAATCCAGGTCTGGGAAGAAATTCTGTATTGTTATTCTATCCCAGCCTATGCAAACAGTAAAACAAGTTTCAAAACATGCGGTAGGATTACAAAAGCTGAGTGCTGAAGAAAAGTTGACAGGCTGAAGACAACATTAGTCAAGTCAAATCAAACGTTTCTGGGAGAAGTTTTGACACAAAACCACCAGGAATGAAGTTAAATTTCCAGAAACAGCAATTTTAGTCCACTAACAAAACAAACTAAACTAGAAATGCACTCAGAGAGCACATGTGTGAAAAAGTGTTTGCCCCCTTCCTGATTTCTCATTTTTTCTGTTTGTCACACTTAAATGTTTCAGATCATCAAACAAATTTAAATATTAGACAAAAATAACACAAGCAAACACAAAATGCAGTTTTTAAATGAAGGTGTTTATTATTAAGGGTAAAAAAAAAAAAAATCCAAACCTACATGGCCCTGTGTGAAAAAGTGATTGCCCCCTTCCTGTTAAAACATAAAATAACTGTGGTTTATCACATCTTTGGAAAGCTGAGTTCAATTTCTTTAGCCACACCCTGGCCTGATTACTGCCACACCTGTTCTCAGTCAAGAAATCACTTAAATAGAACCTGCCTGACAAAGTGAAGTAGACCAAAAGATCCTCAAAAGCTAGACATCATGCTGCAATCCAAAGAAATTCAGGAACAAATGAGAAACAAAGTAATTGAGATCTGTCAGTCTGGAAAAGGTTATAAAGCCATTTCTAAAGCTTTGGGACTCCAGCGAACCACAGTAAGAGCCATCATCCACTAATGGGGAAAACATGGAACAGTGGTGAACCTTCCCAGGAGTGGCCGGCTGACCAAAATTACCCCAAGAGTGCAGCGACAACTCATCCAAGAGGTCACAAAAGACCCCACAACAACATCCAAAGAACTGCAGGCCTCACTTGGCTCAGTTAAGGTCAGTGTTCATGACTCCACTATAAGAAAGAGACTGGGCAAAAAATGGCCTGCATGGCAAAGTTCCAAAACAAAAACCACTGCTGAGCAAAAAGAACATACAGGAAAGACTTGTCTCAGTTTTACCAGAAAACATCTTGATGATCCCCAAGACTTTTGGGAAAATGCTCTGTGGACTGACGAGACAAAAGTTGAACTTTTTGGAAGATGTGTGTCCCATTACATCTGGTGTAAAAGTAATCCAGCATTTCAGAAAAGAAACATCATACCACCAGTAGTGGTAGTGTGATGGTCTGGGACTGTTTTGTTGCTTTAGGACCTGGAAAACTTGCTGTGGTAAATGGAACCATGAATTCTGCTGTCTACCAAAAAATCCTGAAGAAGAATGTCCGGCCATCTGTTCGTGACCTCAAGCTGAAGTACACTTGGGTTCTGCAGCAGGACAATGATTCAAAACACACCAGCAAGTCCACCTCTGAATGGCTAAAGAAAAACAAAATGAAGACTTTGGAGTAGCCTAGTCAAAGTCCTGATCTGAATCTGATTGAGATGCTGTGGCATGACCTTAAAAAGGGGGTTCATGCTCAAAAACCCTCCAATGTGGCTGAATTACAACAATTCTGCAAAGATGAGTGGGCCAAAATTCCTTCACAGTGCTGTAAAAGACTCATTGTCAGTTATTGCAAAAGCTTGATTGCAGTTGTTGCTGCTAAGGGTGGCCCAACCAGTTATTAGGTTTAGGGGGCAATCACTTTTTCACACAGAGCATGTAGGTTTGGATTTTTTTTCCCCTTAATAATAAACACCTTCATTTAAAAACTGCATTTTGTGTTTGTGTTATCTTTGTCTAATAATTAAATTTGTTTGATGATCTGAAACATTTAAGTGTGACAAATATACAAAAAAAAAAGAGAAATTAGGAAGGGGGTAAACACTTTTTCACACCACTGTACCTCCACCAAGGCTCCTTCCATCCCTCATGGATCACCTTCAAAATGTAATGGGTTTGTGTGTAGGCTACGAGCCAGTTCTGGTGAAAATTGCATCGAAGTCTATCCACTAGTTTTGGACGATTCTTGCTAACACACTTGTAAGTAAAGTAAAGTTTATTTATAAAGCGCATTTCACAGACATATAGTCACAAAGCACTGTACAATAAAATAGGATAAAAAAAACAACACGATAGACACCGTTAAAAAGGAAAAGAAAAAAGAAATAAAGAGAGCAAATTAAAAAGATTTTTTTTAAAAATATTGTGTACCATTAAAAAGCAGTTGAATTGAAATTCAATGGAAAGCCTCATTAAACCAAAAAGTTTTCAGCTGCTTTTTAAAAGAGTCCACAGAGTCAGCTAAACATAGCTGGAGTGGGAGATTATTCCAAAGTCTCGGAGCTACCAATTGAAAGGCTCAGTCCCCCCTGGTTTTGAGACTTGTACAAGGAGCAACTAGCAAGTCCTGGGCTTCAGATCTGAGTGCGAACAGGAGTCTGAGAAGAAGATCGGATAACTAAGATGGGGCTTGTCCATGTAGTGCTCTATATGTAAGTGTACGAACTTTAAAATAAATCTTAAATCCACTAGTAGCCAATGTAACGTACATAATACTGTATGGGGGTAATATGATCTCGTTTTCTAGAACGTGTAAGTAGTCTGGCTGCAGCATTTTGTATACTGGAGACGAGAAAAAGAAGATTTATCCAAACCAGTAAACAAAGCATTGCAATAATCTAGTCGTGAAGACACAAATGCATGGATTATTTTTTCAAGCTCAGTTGAAGAAACAATGGCTCTTAATTTGGAATTGTTCCTTAAATGAAAAAAGAATGAACGTGAAATAGAATTTACATGTGAATTAAAACCAAGGGAGTATTCAAAAATAACACCCAAATTTCTAATACTGGACTTAGGAGATGAGCAAAAAGAAGAAAGGGTCTGACTGATTATTGGATAAAAAGGGATCAAAAGGGGTTACAATTATGGTCTCAGTTTTATTGGAATTTAAGTTGAGGTAGATGTTGGAGAGCCAGTCACTGATCTGGTTTAGACAGTTAACCAGAGTGGAGAGCCTGTGAGAAGATAAGAGCCTTGGCGGAGGTATGCATTCTCAGATCATCATCAAAATGTAATGGCTTCCTCTGTAGCCCAAGAACCACCTCTGGTGAAAATTTAATCCAAATCCATCCAATAGTTTTTGTGTAATCCTACTGCACTACTACAAACAAGGTCCTTGGTAGAGGTATGCACTCTCAGATCATCACCAAAATTTAATGGGTTCATACTTGGCCCAAGGGCTACCTCTGGTGAAATTTTCATCAAAATCCATCCAGTAGTTTTTGCATAATCCTGCTAACAGATGGACTAACAGACAAACCACCCCAATTACATTAGAGGGTACAGACATTTCAGGGGGCAGGTGCTCAACCACAAAAAAAAGGACACTCCTAAATACTGGAGAAAAAAGTAAAGTTGCATATAGTAATGCAAATTTTACTGTATTTACCCGGTTTAGCAATTTTATTTTAATACCTATACACTTGTGGAGATATTTAATACCCCACAGATTTCAACAAAACTATCAACTCACATAGAGACCATGGTCTTCATCATTACCTCAGCCAGGGGAGGAGGTAATATTTTTGCCAGCGTTGGTTGGTTTGTTTGTTGGTTGGTTTGGCTGTCTGTCTGTTAGCAACATTACTCCAAAAGTTATGAACAGATTTTGATGAAGTTTTCGGGAAAGGTATGTAATGGCATGGGGAACAGATGATTAGAATTTGGTGGCGATCCATATCTGGATCTGGATCCAGGAATTTTTTGAAAATTATTTTATACAGTCAAGTGAAAAAATTACGATAAACCATTAAATATTCAGTTCTTTATTAAGAAATGTTCACATATCTATGTCTAACCTTGCTGTTGTTTTTATTTGCATTTTTTTTACCATTTATTTTAGCTATTTTAAATGGGAATGAATGTGGGGGTGTCCTAAAAAAGATGGGGGGGGGGTATCCTAATTTATTCCTCACTATTTGTCTAGAATTATATTTTAAAGAAAATCTGAAAAAAAGTTTTTAATTCATTTTTAATTGTTTAGTTGTATTAAATGAATCTCACAATTTAATTAAATTCAACTTTATTTATATAGTGCCATTTCACAACAACAGTCATCTCATAGCACTTTCAACTGTAGGGGAAACCCCTACAATTGCAGAAAGACCACAGCAATCAGGCGATCCCCTGTGAGCAAGCGCTTGGCAATGGTGGAGAGGAAAAACTCCCTTTTAACAGGAAGAAACCTCCAGCAGAACCAGGCTCAGGGAGGGGCAGTCATCTGCTGCGACTGGCTGGGGGGTGAGGGGATAGAGAAGACAAAAAGAACAGACATGTACAGAGCAAACAGCACGATGGGGACTCACTATGGGAGAGAACAAACAGATGTTAATGACCAGCAAAAATATTTCATTGAGAGTGAAGAAAGGAGTGAAGCCCAGTGCATTATTGGAGGTCCCCCGGCTGTCTAAGCCTATTAGCAGCATAACTAAGGGAGGGTTCAGAGACGCACGATCCCTCCCTAATTGTAGGCTATATCAAAAAGGAAGGTTTTAACCCTATTCTTAAAAACAGAGATTGAGTCTGACTCTCGAATCCAGATTGACAGCTGGTTCCACAGAAGAGGAGCTTGATAACTGAAGGCTCTGCCTCCCATTGTACTTTTGGAGATTCTAGGTATTACAAGTAATCCAGCATTTTGGGAGCATAGTGCTCTGTTAGGATAATAGGGTAATATCAGATCTTTTAAATAAAAAGGGGCCTGATTGGTAAGAGCTTTGAAAGTGAGAAGAAGGATTTTAAACTTAATTCTAAACTCTATGGGAAGCCAATGAAGGGAGGCCAGAACCGGGGAAATATGATCTCTCTAGTACCTGTTAAAACTCTTGCTGCAGCATTTTGGAACAACTGAAGACTTTTTAAAGATGTTTTAGGACAACCTGATAATAAAGAGTTACAATAATCTAATCTAGAGCTAACAAAAGCGTGGATCAGTTTCTCAGCATCACTCTGAGACAAGATGCTCCTAATCTTGGCAATATTACGCAAATGATAGAAGGCAGTCTTAGAAACAAATTTAATATGTGAATTGAAAAACAGATCTTGATCAAAAATAACTCCAAGGTTCCTCACAGAACTATCCAGAGAAAGAGTAACTGCATCCAAACTAAGAGTTTGATTTGGAAAGGTATTTCTAAGGTTTTTTGGACCAACAAGAATGACTTCAGTCTTATCTGAATTTAATAGCAGGAAATTACAAGTCATCCAAGCTTTGACTTCCTTAAGACAGGCTTCTAACTTGGCTAATTGATTACTTTCATCTGGCTTCATTGACAAGTATAATTGTGTGTCATCTGCATAACAATGAAAATGTATACAATGCTTTCTAATAATGTTGCCTAACGGAAGCATATATAAACTAAAAAGAGTAGGGCCGAGCACAGATCCCTGTGGAACTCCATGACTGAGTTTTGAGTTGAAAGAAAACTCATTATTGACATGAACAAACAGGAACCTATCAGATAAATAAGATCTAAACCACTGCAACAAAGTGCCATTAAGTCCAACATAGTGTTCTAATCTATCAAGTAGACTATTATGATCGATAGTATCAAAAGCTGCACTAAGGTCTAAAATGACAAGTACAGAAACAAGTCCATTATCAGATGTGATAAGGAGGTCATTAGTGACCTTCACTAAGGCTGTTTCAGTACTATGATGGATTCTAAACCTAGATTGAAACTCTTCAAATAAACTGTTTCCCTGCAAGTGGTCAAATAATTGCGTGGCAACAACTCTTTCTAAGATTTTTGAAATGAAAGGGAGATTAGAGATTGGTCTATAGTTAGCTAAAACTCCGGGATCCAGCATTGGCTTTTTGAGTAAGGGTTTAATTACAGCAGTTTTAAAAGCCTGTGGTACATGGCCTAATGTTAATGAAGAACTGAGTATTTGAAGAATTGAGCTACCAATAAATGAGAAGACTTCTTTAAATAACCTGGTAGGAATAGGGTGATTTCTTTTAGACTCTAAAAGAAAAGTTGAAGGCTTGGATGAGGAAATTATTTTATCTAACTCTAAAAGGTCAGTTGGAGTAAACTTATCCAAACAGATATCAATTGAAGGAGATGTAACCCTTGCCTTACGTTAATTAGGTAAGGGAAATTATTAAGTGTAGACCAGTTGCTAGGTTCGTAAGGATTACAATAGGGAATTAAAATGAGTGTGGAATGAAATAGCTGGAGGCAAGAAATGAGCAACAATGGCTGTTATTTTTAGAGATAAAAAGAACAAAATATGCAAACAATTTACAACTACACAAATATAACAACGGCTGGCATGAAATAGAACCCCAAAAATGTCCTACTGAGCTCAGTGTTTGCTTGTCTCTTTTAAAGCGGCGGCTTGAGTTGCTACCACTTTGAATTTTGTGCACTGGAGAGAGGAAGGACGTTCTTCAATCGAGATCTTGGTTCAGATCTCTGTTCAGTCTCGGTTCAGGTCTGGCTCGCCATCTCCATTTGGAGAGAATCCAGGATCCAGAAGGTTCTTAATCAGCAATCAAAAAAAAACCTAGCCTGCACAACAATAATGATATTATTGTATACAGCTAAAGTAATTCACTTTTCAATCTCTTCTCATATAACACCATAGCTTAGTGTTTAAATTCTTCTCTCATATTACTATTGTTACAATCCAGTAATATAGTAATATCTTACATTTCACATTTTACATGCATGTTTTCTTTTCTCAAAATCTCTCTGGTAGTACATGAAATACTTTTTTTTTCTCATGTAACCAAATAAATGAATTTCTCTTTTTATCTCTACATCATTTAACCATGAAATTATGATTAATATTTTTAACCTTGTCTTTGTAAATTATGAAATGAAATACAATTAATTTATCACATAACCAGGGAATATACTGTCCCATTACTTCCAATATTCCCTTTTAAAATCAGTAAAACCCTGTCTGAGCTACTGGGTTTAGCATAACCTATGAATTTACATAGGAAACCAACAAAATGTGCTTTTAGCATCAAACTACACATTACATTCGACAGAAATAGTGCAAAAGAACTAAAAGTACTTCAGCATACTGTTGTGAACTGAAATCACATTTAGGAAAACCATACAGACACAAAAATAGCCTTTTCCATTGCTTTTAAACAGGAAAAAATCCACTCGCGATTAGCATTAGCATAACGCTAACATTAGCATGGCGCTAGCATGCTTCTCTTTATCACACACTTAGTTTCTACTCACCAAGATGAGATATCAGCGTGAACACAGCAAAGGACACATCCACCATGCCTCTCAAGCTCGTGCTCCAGTCAACTTAGGATAATAAAGGTTTCAAATTAGCGTTTAGAGAGTGTTTAGATCCATTTATAGCACCTTTCAGTAGTAACTCACCAAGAAGACCCACAGGCCTCCACACAGATCGTCCACAGCCTCTCTCGTCCGCTCTCAGATCGCAAAAGACCGAAGAACCGGGTGCGCGCCTCGGCACTCTGCTCGGAAGGTGGGGCTAATATCACTCTTAATGAATGAAAAGACCAATGGGCGCAGTCGGGCATCCGGGCATTTGGCCTACTTCCGGTTAGCAACCCACATGGCAACGCCGTACTAGGTGAAAACAATTCAGTGGCGACCTATTCCCAGGCAGCTGCCGTGACCCAGTCAAGCTTGTCCAGCCTGTCGTAGTGCATTATATTCAGCTTATCACGTCCTATATCAGGTAATTGAGTGATATTGTGTTAGTTTAATTAGTTGCCACTTGATGGGTCATGTTTTGAAAATGCTAGCCGCCGACACATGCCTCTCTGTATTGTAAACAGAGACGGACATTTCGTCTATGGAAATGCATGACTGATTCCCTTTTCACTCAACAATACAGACCTCTCTATGTGCAGTCAGCCTGACTAATTTAACTGTAGACTGTAGTAAATAGTGCAACAAAGGGGCTGGCCATTAATGAAAGAGGTGACAAATACGGTTTCGCCGTATTTTAATACGGGGAAAATGCAATTTTAGCAAATACGGGTGTATTGCCATTTCTGTACGCCAAAAAGAAAAATATACGGGAAAAGAGAACACCTCGTGTGAATCCCACAGCGAGCTGGCAGAGCGCTCAGCGTGAGCAATTACTGATCGTTATAGAAGCGCCTCGCACCTTCTGCGGCTCTGGAACAGAGAGGAATCCCTGCGCCAGTAATGCTGTGCCTGATATGTGTGACTAATGCAAATGTATATGCTTTCCTGCTGTCTACTGTGATGCTAATGTGCCATGCATGCATTAGCCGGGTATATATGTTGACTGTCTGCATGAAGCACCCTTTTAAACTTCACTCGTGTCCGCCTACACTTATTTCGATCCAACACAAGCGCACCTAAGCAGTGTTTAGCATCTGAACATTTTCTTGTTTAATTATTTCTTTTAAGAATTACTCCTGTGCTGCCCTGATATTTAATGGATTGGTCATGTTACCCATAGGGGCCTTTCCTTAAAAACATTCAAAACATGTAAGAGGGTTAATCATGTTAATATGGGTCGAAGCAAATATGCTTACCCGGGGTGTCGATCAAGTAGCTGTACACGTCCGGCCACTGCACAGCTGGCCACCTGGTCGGGTCATTAACCCATTTTCCGGCTGGTAGTTTGTATGGGCAATCTGTCAGTCCACTTGCTGTCAGCTTCTCCAGGTAACGTAGCCTGGCTGACTCATCAAGCTTTTCTACGTAGTCACATGCCATGAGAAAAAGTCAAAAAACTGCACTCGACAATGCTTGGTAACGGGTTGTTTTCACCGAGTTAAGATGGCGGCGATGTGTTACTAACCGGAAGTGACGTAGCCCCGACTGCGCCTATATCGCCCAACATGACCATGAAACGGGAATTTAGAAGTTGGATAACGAGGATCACACTTCCTCTTCCCAAAATAATCGTTTTTCAAAATAAAATCACACAATTGTATTAATACAATTGAAATCTGAGAAAAAGGGTCATTTTCTCAGCTGGGATACAGAGTTGTAGTAGTTATTGTATTTAAGTTAACGGTGGGGAGAATCTGACTGATTTTATCTCTGATAGATGAAATTTTATTATTGAAAAAGTAAGTCCTGACTAGTAAGCTCTAAGGCAGGGGTGTCAAACTCATTCCATGGAGGGCCAAGACCCTGCAGGTTTTACTTCCACCCAGTCTCTTCAGCAGGTGTTTTCACTGATCAGCAATCAGTAGGAAGAAATTCAGAGAAATCACCTGTTGAAGACACTGGGTGGAGGTAAAACCTGCAGGGTCTTGGCCCTCCATGGAATGAGTTTGACACCTGTGCTCTAAGGGAATGCTAGGATTGACAGATTCCTGACTCTTTGTCAGCCTGGCTACAGTGCTGAAAAGAAACCTGGGATTATTCTTGTTCTCTTCTATTAATGCAGAATAATAACTTGTTCTAGCTTTTCTAAGAGATTTCTTATAAATTAAAAGATGATTTCTCCAAGCTAAATACATTTCATCTAAACTAGTGGAGCGCCATTTTCTTTCTAATTGACGAGTCTCCTGTTTTAAGCTATGAGTTTCTGTGTTGAACCAAGGAGTTAGAAACCTCTGATTAGACTTTTTCTTTTTTTAAAGGCGCCACTATGTCTAGAGTCTGATGCAGAGAAGCTGTAACACTATCTACCATGCTATCAATTACAGAAGGAGCAAGCTCTCCATAGCTTATCTCTGTTGTGTTGACACATGGCATTGAGGAAACAATCTGCTTAAATTTGGTAACAGCATCATCTGAGAGGCATCTACTGTAGTAATATTTTTCTTTAGGAGCCAAATAGTCAGAAATAGTCAAATCAAAGGTTAATAGACAATGGTCTGACAGTACAGGGTTATGAGGAGACACTACCAGATTTTCTATTTCTATGCCATATGTCAGAACAAGGTCCAGGTGGAGATAATAGGTAGAATTTCCTACTTTCTGAGAAAACCCCATTGAGTCTAATATTGAATTAAATGCCATATTAAGACAATCACTATCTGCATCTACATGTATATTAAAGTCCCCTACTATAATTATTCTATCAGATTTCAACACTAAATCAGCTAAGAATTCGGCAAATTTGGATAAAAACTCTGAGTAGGTTGAGGGAGGACGATAAACTATGGCAAATAAAGTTGGGTTTAGCCTAAAATTGCTAAAATGTCCAATACTGAGGACCAGGCCCTCAAAGGAATTATAACATGTTTTTTGCTTTACATTAACTAGCAATTTGGAATGGTAAATTGTTGCTACTCCTCCTCCATGACCAGAACTTCTGGGATTTTGACAGTTTAAATAACCAGAGGGAGTTGATTCATTTAAACCAACATAATCTTCTTGTCCTAACCAAGTCTCTGTAAGGGATATTAAATCAATCTGATGATCAATTAACAGATCATGGACTAGCAGAGATTTGGGAGTCAGAGATCTAATATTTAACAAACTGCATTTAATTTTTAAATTATGAGGAGGAAGAGAGGCCAAATCATTAAACTGAGAGACGATGTTTAATTTGAGTTTTACCAACTTTTTGTTTAATCACTTTGGGATGCTTATACATTATATTTTTATTTACTTTGGATGGAGCAGACAATGATTCTATGATGGGAAAGACAGGGGCTAAGTTGAGGGATGGCGGATGAAGAGGAGCTGCAGAGAGGTGTGTAAGACTGCGACTCTGCTTCCTGGTCCTAACTCTGAATAGTCAAGGTTTTGGAAATTTGGATAAAAATGATGCCAGATTGTTAGATAAAAAAGACGCACCATCCAAAGTGGGATGGACACTGTCTCATCTAATAAGACCAGGTTTTCCCCAAAATGAGTACCAATTGTCTATGTAGCCTACATCATTTGCAGGACACCACACAGACAGCCAGTGGTTGAAGGATGACAAGCGGCTAAACGTGTCATCACTGGTCAGATTGGGGAGGGGCCCAGAGAATACTACAGAGGCAGACACTGTTTTGGCAAAGTCACACACCGATTCCACATTAAGTTTTGTGACTTCCAACTGCCAGAGTCAAATGTCGTTAATGCCGGCATGGGTAACAATTGTGGAGTATTCACAGTTACTTTTAGCCAGCATTTTCAAATTTGACTTGATGTCGCCTGCTCTGGAACCAGGAATGCATTTGACTATGGCCGCTGGAGTCTCTAAGTTCACGTTTCTGACTACAGAGTTGCCAATGATCAGAGTTTTTTCCTCATTGGGTGTGTCGATGAGCGGGGAAAAGTGATTAGAAACATGAACAGGTTGGTGGTGTACCAGGGGCTTGCGGCTAAATTTCCTTCTCACCATCACCCCCCCTTTCTCTCCTGGCTGCTCAGGAGAGGTCAGAACCGGAGGACCGCTAGCAGGCCGCCCTATGCTAGGGAGCTCCGCTGCAGCTAAGGGGCGTCCACCACTATTAACTGGCGCAGATGATGTTTCAATGCAGCGGAGCCGGGATTCCAAATCAGACAACCTCGCCTCGAACACCTCAAAAAGACAGCATTTATTACATTTACCATTACCACTAAAAGAAGCAGAGGTGTAGCTAAACATCTGACACAGAGAGCACACCAGAGGAGAAGGGGAAGGAGAGCTAGTAGCCATAACTAGTGGCTAACCCAAAGCTAACACAAATGCCGATGAAAGGTGAACAGAAGGCTAAAGAGGGTGATTAGATGACACTGAGTGCACACACAGGTGCAAGAGGCTTGATAAACAGAAGTGAGAGCTAACAGTAGATGGAAAAAAGTAATTAAAACACAATTAAAGGCAATGAGCCTCAGGAGATTGAGGAGAGCTAACCACAGAGCAAACCACATGGACAGCCAGCAATACAGGAAGTGACGATACATTACCACAGGAAGCGTCCCAGGAAGTCAAACCCAATCCCAGTATTTTTAACACTGATATTCAATATCCATATGTCCAAATATGTTAAAAACACACAGGCTTATACAGGGTGTCCTAATTTTTTCACATGACTGTATATTAAATATTGTGCTTTTCATGTACTGCCCCTTTAAGACCTCCGCAACCGAGAAGCAGTGCATTCTTAGCACCAAACAATGCAGAACACATAAAATGGCTTGGAACGATCAGGAATGTGGTCTTTATCCACATGGTATGTGATGATTGACATTATTTCATCTGAAGACGCCAAGAAAAAGCAACCAAAATGTACGGATTAAGGTGAGGCTTGGGGTGCACGTGGACGTAACTCCGGCCGGCAGACAAGGATGTCGCTGCAGCCATATGACCCACACAGTATATAAACACAGTAAACTTCAGCACTGGACAATGTTTAATTTTTTTGTTTGTGAAATCACAATAAGCCTGTTCTATGATGTTCATTTACTTCACACCACAGTGATATGATACCGCACTGTTGTGTAACATTGCTTAATAATTATGAACCTTGTCAGTAAACTGTAAGGGAGAAGAGAGGAGAAAACAAATGAAAACAGACCTGAAAGATTTAGTAAACCATGATGCTGATTTAAGGTGGAATTGCCCAGCCCCAATGTATGGTCAATACAATTATGACAGTCTTGTTATTATAATGTAGTCATATTTTTTGCTGCCATTTCTCTGTCAGCAGGTTCACACAAAACTCAGATGGATTTTGAGATTTTCACCACAGGTGAACTCATTAGATTTTGGAGGTGATCCGTGAGTGCATACCTCCATCAAGGTCCTATCTTGCAATGTAAATATGGATGGCGATATGGACAGAGAAAGGGACAGAAAGGAGGACAAACGGAGGGAGGGATGGAGCCTTGGCAGAGGTATTTGTGTGCCCTCTAGTTAATCACGTGTCACGAACTGAGTTTGGATTTTCCCCCAAGCTCAGTTTCATGACTTTCCTCTGTATTCATGTTTTTCTGCCGTATTGTTATGTCTTGTGACTTCCATACTGCCTTCTGTTTTCCCTGTTCTTGTTCAGTTTGTTTTTGCCATGTCTTTTATTTGTGATTTATTTCTAGTCGGTTTCTGAGTTTGTTTATTTCTGATATTGGTTCTTTGGGCTGGCAGCTGATAGGCAGCGTTTTCTGGTCTGCACTTTGCGGGGGCGTTGCCTGTAATACTGCCAGTCCAACTATTCCCCCCTCATTATCATCAGGTGATTCCAGCCATTAATTGTTGTTTCCTTCTCCCACTCAGGCTGACTCACACCTGTGATCACTATCACTGTCTGTTCACGCTATTGTTGCCACTACGTCGTTCGTGTGTTAGGAGATGTCCTTCCTCTGAGTGTTGCTCAGGACATTATCCTATTCCCCGCTTGTCTCGTCTCCTCCTGAGCAGACTGCTCAGGAGCACTTCATCTTGTAAGTTTTCTTGTGTTTGCATTTTGAGTTTGGCACTTTTGGACTTGAGTTACCTGTCACAATAAATGTTGCAAAAAGTCATCCAGGAGGTTGCTGGACGCCATGGCGACTGCAGCTTAACACTGAAGCTCTCAGACTCAATCCAGGATAACACCTTGAAAATCAAACTTAACGGATTTTTGGAGGAGTGAAAATCAAAAGACAAAATCATCATGTCTAAAGGAAAACAGAAGAAACTGAAATTCTCCAGGCTAGGACACGTATCGGCCGGAGAATCTGAACTGGAAGATCCCCGTTCAGAAGACGAGGAGCTGGTGATAGCTAACAAAAGGGTTAGCCTGAAATCACTATTTGAGGAACTACGACGATTTCGCCGAGATGTTACGGCCGAATTTCGGGAATTCAGAGAAGAATTGAAAAGGACAAACAGCAGAGTGGACCAGGCCGAGAACCGAATCTTGGAAACAGAGGATCGAATAAAAGTGCTCGAAGATTCTGTGCTGGACCTACGCAAAAGACAAGCAGCTATAGAGGCTAAGCTAACCGACCAAGAAGGAAAACAAAGAAGAGACAACATAAGAATTCATGGTCTGATAGAAGGAACCGAAAATGGTTTTAACTCAATGGCAGAATGCGTGGAATCCTTACTAAGAGAGAAATTGGATATTCCACAAACCACCGACTTGAAGATAGAAAAGGCACATCGTTCATTAGCCGCTAGGCCGGCGGCGGAAGCGCCCCCACGTTCGGTGTTGGTAAGATTTTCCAATTTCAAAATAAAACAAGAGGTTGTAAGACTGGCCTGGCAGAAAAAAGGATTTATGCACCAGGAGAGAAAAGTCTACGTGGAACACGATTACGCCCCGGAGGTCCTTAAAAAGCGCAGGGAATACAATGACGCGAAAAAGGTGTTAAGAGAGAAGAAATTGCGCTTTCAGACACCATTTCCTGCGAAGTTAAGGGTCTTCTACGGCGATGAAACGTGTCTCTATAATTCGGCGGAAGAAGCAACAGCTGACATGGCGAGAAGAGGGCTCCCGGTAACGGTGTTTAAACCCGCAGCAGACCCGAGTGAGAAGATCAAAGCGCAAACATGGACAACACAAAGACCCTCAAAATCCACGGACCAGCAGCGGGAAACCCAGCACCAGAGCGTCGCGGATAAACTATCCGTTTTCAGGTTGGAATAGCGACCTTTTTTTTTTTTTTTTTTTTTTCCTTTCTCTTGAATCAATCCGCACATCCAACCCCCCTCATACAAGGTAACAAACATTAAAGGAGATGCATATTCAGCATGTGGTAAAACATTTCATGGAACAATCATATTATTTGAAACAAATAAGTCTTTGTAATAAAAAAAAAAAAAAACTTGTTAAAATAGAAATGTGACAATAATCCACATGTTCTCCTCATACTAACAAATACTGTTTTTGCGTGAATGTTTGATGTGATGGGGGTGGGAGGGTGCACACAATTTCACAGGGTTTAGGCATAAAAGGAAAAAAAAAAAAAATCATTACAAGTTTGGATTGGGTTCTGAAACTCACGTTAAAAGCATGGGACTACTTTCAGTGGTAAGAGAGGGCCCTCAACACGTAACAGAGTTTGAGGAATTTCCCTCAGAGCCTTCACTCCATCAAGGCTCTTACAGGGTCTTTAAAAAGACCTCAGCTCAGGAAGTTCTTTTGACAGTTTTTTGTTTTAAAGTTTTTTACACTATGTTCTTAATGTTTTTCTTGTTTTTAATGTTCTTTCAGTTTCTGAGTAGCACAAAAGAGGGCCACCACACAGTTATACTAAACAAAACAACACAATGGAGAAACAGGGTGTAACCAAAATAATTTCATATAATGTAAAAGGGATCCTGAATCCAGTTAAAAGATCCAAGATTCTAGGCAAAATGAAAAAAGACAAAGCAGGAATAATACTTTTACAAGAAACCCACCTAACAGACGTGGAACACAATAAACTCAGTAGACAAGGGTTTAAAATGATCTCTTCATCTTCATATAAATCAGGGAGGAGGAGGGGAGTAGCGACATTGATATCAACCAAAATTACATTTGAAAAAAAATCAGAACACAAAGATAAAGAAGGGAGATACAGTTTGGTAACTGGGCGGCTAGAGGGAGAAGATATCACCCTGCTGAATGTGTATGCTCCCCCAGGGGCTAACTGGAAATTTTATAAAAATGTATTCGACCTAATGATAACTAAAGCTCAAGGTTTAGTGATATGTGGTGGGGACTTCAATCTTAGACTGAATCCATACTGGGATGCTTCTGGTAATTCCCCACATCAAAATAACACCCAAAACAGGAAGACTCGGATGCTACTAAAAGAAATGGGAATCTGTGATGTGTGGAGGGAACTCAACCCCAGTGTAAAAGACTATACATTTTACTCAACTCCACATTCATCTTACTCAAGGATTGACTATTTTTTTATGTTTAATAGAGACATTGGTAGAGTAAAAACATGTAAAATAGGACTGATGGATCTCTCCGACCACAGTCCGATCTACATGGACTTAAATATCCAAAAATACACAAATAATACATTTTCTTGGAGGTTAAATTCAAATGTCCTGAAAGGACCATTGAAAGATGAATTGGAGTCAGATATTCTCAGATATTTGGAAGATAACGATAATGGAGAAGTATCCCCTTTAATACTGTGGGATGCATGTAAAGCTGTAATAAGAGGAAAGATTATTGCAAAACTGGCAACCCAAAAGAAACTAAGACAAGAAAAACTATCCACATTAGAGTCAGAACTTAGGAACCTAGAAAAAGAACACAAAGGCAACACTCATTCTACTGACTCGCTCAAGATTAAGGAAATTAAAAACCAAATAAATGAGATCTACACAATAGAAATCCAGAAGAAACTTACATTTCTGAAACAAAAATACTATGAAGCAGGCAGTAAATCGGCAAAATTGCTAGCCTATAAATTGAGGAAACATCAAACAGAAAGAGCAATCTACAAAATCAGAGACCCAGTATCAAAGGAAATAAAATTCAGAATTCAGGATATTCTTAAAAACTTCGAGAATTACTATAAGAACTTATACTCCCACAAAAAACATAAAAACGCATCCGAGGCATTCCTAAACACATTAAACCTTCCCCAACTTACGGAGTCACAAAATAAAACACTACTGTCAGAAATACATCCTAAAGAATTGGAAAAAGCAATTATGAAACTTAAAGCTAACAAATCCCCAGGAGCTGATGGCTATACAGCAGAGTGGTACAAAACCTTTAAACAGCAACTATCTCCTCTCCTCCTGAAAACATTTAATTATGTCCTCCACACAGGGGAAATCCCCCCCTCCTGGAGAGAAGGGGTCATTGCAGTTATACCTAAACCTGAAAAGGATAAACTAGAGTGCTCCAACTACAGACCAATCAGTGTACTAAATCAGGACTATAAGCTTTTTACCATTATCCTTGCCAAAAGGTTAGAGAATATACTGACAGACCTAATTCATTTAGACCAAACAGGTTTTATAAGACAAAGACAGACACAAGACAACATTCGACGCACTTTACACATAATTCATCATATAAAAAAATATAACTTAAATGCAGTCATATTAGGATTAGATGCTGAAAAAGCATTCGATTCGGTTGACTGGTCTTTTCTATACAGAATCTTATCCAGTTTCAATTTTCATAACAACTTCATTAGAACTATACAGGCATTATATAAAAAACCAACAGCTAAAATAAGGATTAACGGTAATTTATCATCATCTTTTGAACTGGAAAGAGGATGTCGTCAGGGCTGCCCCCTGTCTCCACTGCTCTTTGCAATCTTCATAGAACCTCTGAGCCAATGGATAAGACAAAACCAAAAAATTCAAGGTATTACACTTGGTCAGAAGGAACATAAAATAGCACTCTTTGCTGATGACATTTTAATTTACCTAGGGCAGCCGGACACTTCTTTACCAGAACTAACCTCAGTTTTTTCAGAGTATGGAGATTTATCGGGGTACAAATTA
Organism: Pholidichthys leucotaenia; assembly: GCA_020510985.1. Taxonomy (NCBI): domain Eukaryota; kingdom Metazoa; phylum Chordata; class Actinopteri; order Cichliformes; family Pholidichthyidae; genus Pholidichthys; species Pholidichthys leucotaenia. The sequence goes on along the minus strand of CM035842.1, from coordinate 70,432,017 downwards.
AATATGCATAAAACCCAAGTTTTAACATTCAACTATGACCCAAATCATTATTCACTAAGCAAACTCAAAACTAACTGGGAGTCGGAATCTATGAAATATCTGGGGGTCAATATCCCGAAACAACTCAACAAAATTATATCACTAAACTATGATCCACTGGTGACAAAAATAAAATCTGACCTAGCAAGATGGAATATGATACCATTCTTGGGTATTGCACAAAGAATCGAAGCAGTCAAAATGAATATACTTCCACGTCTTCTATACCTTTTCCAAACAATACCGGTAGAACCTCCCAAAAAAACATGGCAGGAGCTGGACAGAAGGATCTCAAGATTCATATGGCAGGGCAAGAGACCTAGAATCAGATATAGAACCCTACAGCTAAACAAAGACAAAGGTGGGCTCGCGCTGCCAAATATCAGGGACTACTTTAAAGCCGCACAAATTAAAACTTTAGTAGAGATATGTAACCCAGTCTACTCTGCACAATGGAAGGAGATCGAATGCCAAATAACAAGTGACATCCCCCTACAGGCGATAATAGGGAACAATGTCTTACCTAAGCTTTTGAATAACACTAACCCGTGGATAGAGACCCCGCTAAAAATTTGGTTTAAGATAGTCAGAGAGAATCAAACTAAAGAGCCCTATCGACTTCTGCAATGGATCGCCTATGATCAGGACTTTACTCCTAATAAAACAGACACCAGATTTAAAAAGTGGAAGGAGAAGGGGCTGATAAAATATTACGATTTTTTTAAAGGGCAAATCTTAAGAAGTTTTGAAGATTTGAAAAAACAAGGCCTAATAAATCAAGACCTTTACAGGTTCTTCCAGCTTAGACACCACATAAACAATATACTTAAAAAGGAGGTTTTGGAAAGGGCCCAGTCAGGTGTTCTGAAGGTCTTCTTAATGGCATATAAAGGGATCCCAGGGATCAGATACATTTCTAAAATATACCAAGGTCTTCAAGACTTAAAAGGAGACAACACATCTTATATAAAAGAGAGATGGGAAAAAGAGGGGAATTTCACTTTACATCTGGAAATATGGGAAAAGCTAAATAAACAGCAATGGAAAAGTACCTCATCCCTGCAGTGGAGAGAATTTGGATGGAAAAACTTGGCAAGATTTTTCAGAACACCTGCACAAATCAAATTTACCCATAAGGGATTGAACTGTTGGCGCTTGTGTGGTGAAAAGACTGCAAATCATTTTCATGTGTTTTGGTCATGCCCAGTTATCCACCAATATTGGACCAATGTACAGACAATATTGGGGAAAATATTCAAAATTACAGTTCCCTTTTCTTTTGTAACTTTGTATTTGGGTTTACTACCGGACTCACTGGAAAGACGAGGAGAAAAATACTTATTCAATGTTTTAATATTGGCAAGCAAAAAAGCTCTAACTAAAAAATGGATGTTGAAGGACTGTCCTACACCTGAAGATTGGACTAACGTGATCCAAGACATTTACTCGATGGAAAAGTTGACATTCGCACTGAGACAGGACATGGATGGGTTCATGAACTTTTGGCAACCCTGGACCGCATATGTGTCTTCCATTAGATCTAATCTTTGACAAATACCATTTCAATAATGGTTCAGCTCTTTGTTCCAATGCTACTCAGATGCTCTTTTATCTTTATTTACTTACTTTTTCTTTTTGTTTGTTTTTTACTGGTTTGTTTGTTTTTTTTATTTGTTTTTTGTTTTTTGTTTTTTTTCTCTTTAATTTCACTTTTTCTTTCACTTTAAAAAAAAAAAAAAATAAGGGGTGTTGTAAGAATTAATCTTCCAATGTTGTCAGATATCAGAAAATAAGGGAACATGTGATGAAAATGTAAACACTGCATTGCTGTAACGACCTGTATACCCTTTACAAAAACTTAAATAAAAAAAAAAAAAAAAAGTCATCCAGCATGTGGGTTCGTCTCAATCTCTGTGCACCGCGCAGAGGCGCACATGACATCATGTATTTACATGACAAAAATGGGCAGCTTCATTTGAAAAATAAATATCTGTTCAAAATAATTAAATCTTGGCAAAAATCAGAAAAAGCTTTTTTTGTTCAATAATTAAAAAATAAATATCTATTCAAATAAATAAATCTTTGCAAAAATAAATAAATAAATAAGGCCATTCCCCCTATCAGAAAAATGAGCCAAAATCCTCCCCTCTGTTAACTTGCCACACTCCATCCCCATAGAGACTGCAAGGATAGTTCATACAGGACAACTTGGTATATTACTGAGAGGATAGCAGCAAATGTACAAAAAAAAAATCTGTAAAGTTAAAAAAAAGGTTATGAATTTTATAGAAGAAAAGTTGCAAATTATAGTATATTGTTGTAAATCTGCGGAAGGGGGGAAGGTAACAATTTTATCACAAAACATGGCAAATTAATAGGACAAAAGTATTAAATTTACAACAAAAGTAATAAATTTGCCAGGAAAACATTGTGGTAATAACTTTTCAAGAAAAATTTTTGAAGTTTACAAGAAAAACCTAACAAATTGATGAGAAAATTGAACATATAAGAGAGAAAATTTAAAAAAAAGAAAAATATTCTAGAAAACTGGCATTTTTTTCTTGTGAATGTGTGACTTTATTGTACATTTATGACTTTTTTCTTGGAATTGTTTGTTTGTTTGCTTGTTTACATTTGGAAGTTGTGTTTTTTCTCACCATAATGTAACTTTTTCCTTGTAAATTTGGGAGTCACTTATAGAAAATATGTGACTTTTTAAACTGTAAATCAGCATCTTTTATCATACTTTTGCACACTTATTCTCACAAATTTGTACTGAAATTACATTTACATGGACGTTCAATTTAAGAATACCCCCCCACAACCCCCATCCATCCCCCTTGTTAAAAAATAAATCACCAACTGCATGTGCTTTCAAAACAGCAACAAAAAATGTCAAAGCTTAGGGCAATGAAAACACTAACCTGATTCTGCTTGAAGAAGAGGAGACCCACCAGAATGCATGTGGGGCATGCTACATGTTGAGTAGTAAGATGGCGGCTGTGGCACCCTGGGTGTAGTGGGAGGTGACGGCCTACCATTCCGGTGGTGGCGTCACCTGGGGTATAAAGGGCCAGGGCAGAAGGGGCATGGGCTTTTCGACCGTTGACCATCTTTCCATACGGAGCACTTAGTGTGGTGTGTGGTTCTTAAAATAAAGTGACATTCAACAGTACCCACAGCCTCTTCCTTGTCTACCAGATTACGGACATAACACTACATAGACAATGAATTGGAATGTGAAAACACATATCTAGCTAGAGGAACGCTGCAGGCTGCAGCCGCTGTGGGACATTTTAAGCTTAGCAGGGGGAGGCAGGGGCAGGGGCATTCGGACCCAGGGCGCCGTCGCACAAAATTATTCGGACTTCAAAATATAGTTATCGTACATTAAAACACATTTGATTGGCAACTGGTGTCTCTGTGGGGGAAAAATTAAAATCTGTAGTACCGTTTAAAAAAAGCTCTCTAAAATGACACTTCAGGGGCAAAGGGGCAGTCCTAGAGCATCACTCGACATTAATCTGTACACATGCCTGCTAATCACTAAAATTACAATGAGGAAACTGTTATATAGTTATTTATGTGGTTTATGTTCTGTGTTCTTATTTGTATGGCACGGGGTGGGGGCTTCGCCTTTCGGTCACGCCACCACCCTTAACTATAAAAGGGCTGCGGGCAGGAGGGACGGCCATTTCCGCTGCCTGGCGGCTATGTGTGGTGCATCTGTGCCTCTTTAATAAACGTGTGTTCAGTTCGACACCTGGCCTCGTCTTTGGCTTCATATCCAGACATAACATTTTGGTGACAAGGATTAAAGTGGAGAAAAAGTATGGAAGCGTACGTTTCTTCAATTCGGCCAGTTTTGGAGCTCCCGGGCGGGCCACCTGTTCCCTGGCCAAGACGGTGCGCTGCCTTCCTGGCTTACATGGTGGCACTGAACCCAACAAAGATGGATAGGCTGAGGGTGAGCACGTTGTTGGTGCACAATTTGGGAACTGGAGGCCAGCGGATACCAAGCACACTTGGAGGCTCGGACAGCTTCGATGATGTGGTTGAGCTGATGGCGTGCAATTTTCGCACCCTGGACAATGTCACCGTCCAAAGAAGTGGATTTCAACAGCGCTGCCAACAGATGGGCGAGTATATTCAGCGGTTTGTAGCCAACTTGAAACTACTGGTTAACGTGTGTCAGTTCAGACCGTTAGGGGAGGAGTTGATTCGCAACCTGCTGAGCAAGCGTTTGTCATGTCAACAGTTGGAGTTTCCCGTTACCACATGAGTAGCGGACCCGGACAACGACGGGTGCGTGAAAGAAGAAGCGGGAGATGCTAACGCTGTGACATTGAGGTCTGCCTCAGGGGAGGCCCATGCGTATGCATATGGTCTGTGGGTCCCCGAAGTACCGCTCCAAGGCAAGAGACTACACAGCGAGAGCGTAGCGCTGCGGCAGGTGTGGCCACTTAAACCACTATGCAAGGGTGTGACGCATGTTCAAGAGAGGGAGCCCGCAGAAGAAGTCGACCTCTCCCACCCCAACGGTTGTCCGCTTGGTGCCCCGAACACCGATGGGTACATGTTCTGGATGGTAGAGTTGGATGGTGTGGAGGAGCCGTTGCTGACCGACGCGGGGGTGGGGGGGCACCCTGATGCACTGGGCTACAGCAAGACAACTGTCTTCACATTGCAGAGTGCAGGATGACGCAGTGTGGGATGAAGAGTGACCCAGCACCCTGGAAAGTGGTCAGGCCTTGTTGCGCTCAGGGTCACACAGGAGGGCTCTAGTGCCAGAGCCCAAGTCGCCCTGGATGAGGGTGGATGAGGGCACAGTGGGGCAACTACAATGACGAGCGTCACCGAGAGGATGGTCCCTGTTGTTCCTGGAGCTTGGCTAAAGTGGGCCGGCAAACTTGGGGCCACATCGGCAAGGACCGCAGCGGGTGTAGAAGAGGTCGGGGCAAGACCGATTGGCACTGAGAGAACGAGTGCCAGGCAGAAACACTGCGAGCTGAGTAAAACCCCTCTGGGAGTCATGGACTGGATTCGGGCTCGGGAGGAGGGGCGCCCACGGCGGGTACGGGCCAAACAGCAGGTGGAGGAGCACCAGAGATGGCTGCACGTCGTGGCCAGACGGAGGAATGCTTGTCTCCAGCTGTTGGACGGCTTGTGAAGGCACCCAAACGAGCTGCGACGTGCCCGGGAGGAGATTGTGAGTGGTGGGCCTGGACAAGTGAAACATCCGATGGTGAGGAAGAGGAGGGACACTGGTGCCGTGGCAACTTGCTGCAGCCTGGGATGCAGGCCGCTTCCAGGGGCGAACTGATGAAAGGACAGTCCGGGGGGGCTCCATGGGCTTATTTATCCTTCAGCCGTGTATGTATTGTTTACTTGTTATGCATGTGTTTGGTGCATTATTGCGTATATAGTTTGGGATTATTTGTGTATTTTATTTTAGTTTAGGAACATGGCAGTTATTTTTTATTTTTTAGATGGACTGTTTTCTTAAGTACAGACGGGAGAATAATCCGTCTTGCCATGTGAGGGTGGGACGGCAGTCCATCTATCCTTCCCTAGTTTTTAGTTGTTTTGTGTGACTGTGATAGGCTCCTTTTAGGAACTTAAGTTTAGTTTTCTTAGTGCATTATTCAGGTTCTAAATTGGGAGGGTCTCAATTGTATGTGTGTGTTTTGGACTTTTTTGAGGAGGAGGGAAATGTTATATAGTTATTTATATGGTTTATGTTCTGTGTTCTTATCCGTGTGGCACGGGGTGGTGGCTCCGCCTTTTGGGCACACCACCACCAGTAACTATAAAAGGGCTGCAGGCAGGAGGGATGCGCTCTTGGTCATTTCCGCTGCCTGGCGGCCATGTGTGGTGCACCTGTGCCTCTTTAATAAAAGTGTGTTCAGTTTGACACCTGGCCTCGTCCTTGACTCCATATCCAGACATAACAGAAACAATGAAAAAAAGTATTTTCAAACAGCTTTTACACACGCAGACAAAATTGTTGGTACCCCTCTGTTAATGAAAGAAAAACCCACAATGGTCACAGAAATAACTTGAATCTGACAAAAGTGGTAATAAATAAAAATTCTATTAAAATTAACCAATGAAAATCAGACAATGCTTTTGAATTGTGGTTCAACAGAATTACTTTAAAAAACAAACTCATGAAACAGGCCTGGACAAAAATGATGGTACACCTAAAAAAGATTGAAAATAATGTGACCATAGGGACATGTTCAACCAAGATGTGTCCTCTAATTAACATCACAGGTGCCTACAGACTTGTAATCAGTCAGTCGACCTATTTAAAGGGTGACAAGTAGTCACTGTGCTGTTTGTTGACATGGTGTGTACCACACTAAACATGGACCAGAGGAAGCAAAGGAGAGAGTTGTCTCAGGAGATTAGAAAGAAAATTATAGACAAGCATGTTAAAGGTAAAGGCTATAAGACCATCTCCAAGCAGCTTGAAGTTCCTGTGACTACAGTTGCACATATTATTCAGAAATTTAAGATCCACGGGACTGTAGCCAACCTCCCTGGACATGGCCACAGGAGGAAAAGACAAAAGAGCCCAGAACAACCTCTAAACACATTCAAGGTGAACTCCAAGGTCAAGGAACATCAGTGTCAGATCGCACCGTCCGTCGTTGTTTGAGCCAAAGTGGACTTCATGGGAGACGACCAAGGAGGACACCACTGTTGAAAACAAATCATAAAAAAGCCAGACTGGAATTTGCCAAACTGCATGCTGACAAACCACAAAGCTTCTGGGAGAATGTCCTATGGACAGACGAGACAAAACTGGAACTTTTTGGCAAGGCAGATCAGCTCTATATTCACAGTCACAAAAATGAAGCATACCAAGAAAAGAACACTGTCCCTACTGTGAAACATGGAGGAGGTTCTGTTATGTTCTGGGGCTGCTTTGCTGCATCTGGCACAGGGTGTCTTGAATCTGTGCAGGGTGCAATGAAATCTCAAGACTATCAAGGTATTCTAGAGAGAAATGTGCTGCCCAGTGTCAGACAGCTTGGTTTCAGTTGCAGGTCATGGGTCTTGCAACAGGATAATGACCCAAAACACACAGCTAAAAACACCCAAGAATGGCTAAGAGCGAAACATTGGACTATTCTAAGGTGGCCTTCTATGAGCCCTGATCTAAATCCTATTGAACATCTGTGGAAGGAGCTGAAACATGCCGTCTGGAGAAGGCACCCTTCAAACCTGAGACAACTGGAGCAGTTTGCTCATGAGGAGTGGGCCAAAATATGTGCTGAGAGGTGCAGAAGTCTCATTGACAGTTACAGAAATCGTTTGATTGCAGTGATTGCCTCAAAAGGTTGTGCAACAAAATATTAAGTTAAGGGTACCATCATTTTTGTCCAGGCCTGTTTCATGAGTTTGTTTTTTCAAATAATTCTGCTGAACCACAATTCAAAAGCATTGTCTGATTTTCATTGGTTAATTTTCATAGTCTTTTTATTTATTACAACTTTTGTCAGATTGAAGTTATTTCTGTGACCATTGTGGGTTTTTCTTTCATTAACAGAGGGGTACCAACAATTTTGTCCACGTTGTGGACAAGCTGTTTGAAAATACTTTTTTTCATTGTTTCTGTTATGTCTCGATTATCATCGAGTCAAGGATGAACTGAGCTGCTGGAACGAAGTATGCATGGCAAGAGGACACTGCGCCCTGATCCCATCGTCCTTGAGAGCGTGTGTCCTGACGATGCTACATGAGGGTCATCTGGGTGTAGTCAAGGTGAAGCAACACAGTAGGGACTCCGTCTGGTGGCTGGGCATCGATAAAGACATCGAGGCCATGGTGAAACATTGCGTGCCTTGTCTGGAGAGCGGCAAGACTGGCGGACCTCCCCCCCACCCCTGTGGCCGGTGCCGTATCTGGAGGGACCCTGGAGACACGTTGAGCTGGATATCTGTGGCAAACTACATGTGGCACCCTCAAATAGCTGGTTCCTGCTTGTGGCCTATGACGTGTTCTTGAAGTGGCCGGAGGTGCTACCAACTAACTCAATCACGACGGACGTGGTCACGCATTTCCTGTCACTCCTGTTTGCCAGGTGGGGGATCCCGAGCACAGTTATGACAGACAACAGCCTGCAGTTTGCCTCCAGAGTATTTGAGGAGTTCCTGAGTATTAGGGGTGTGGAACATGTTAAGACGACATTCTATCACCCTCAGGCCAACAGAGGCCTTGAGTGGTTCAACAAAACATTGAAGAATGGATTGAGAGCACATTTGGCAGACGGGTTTACATTCCCGGACACCTTACAAAACACACTACTACACTACAGGGCGTCTGTCCATGCCACGACAGGCTGTTCACCAGCGGCCCTCATGCTGGGGCATGAATTACCCTTGAGGTGGATCGATTGAGGCCACCCACGATGCATCCCCTGGAGGGTACGGAACCAGTTTGGAACCGGGTCACCAAGCAGCAACGTAAGATGAAACAGAGATTCGATAAGAAGCACAGGGCAGCGGGCCACGGACTGAAGGTGGCAGACCAGGTGTGGATCAAACATCCTGTCAGCACCCATAAGCTACAACTGCTGTGGACAGGGCCACGGCGGATAGTGAGGCAGCGGAGTCCAGACACATTTGAGCTTGAGGACGGTTCACAGTAGCACGCCAGCAGGCTTAGGAGGTCGCCACTGGAGCAGAGGACTGAAGCGGCAGCAAGACGATTGTGAGCTGGGACTGTGGGTCCTGAACGGTGAGGGCTCTCACGCGAGACCGACAGTGCCAGGTGCAGAGTCCCTTCCTGGAGGACGCCCGGCTAAAATTCGTCGGAGGCCCAGGTACCTGGAGGACTATGTAGTGAGAACTGTATTATTTGACACCTGTTAGGACTAGTGGCAGAATAATCTGCTCCAACAAGGTGGGCCGTTCTGGCGGTCTACCCAGATACCTGTTTAGTTAACCTGTTTAATGTTCTGCATGTATATATGTTCAAAAAAAAAGTTGGATTGTGATGTTAATATGATGGGTTATATGTTCATTGGTTCATTGAAGGGGGGGGTCTGGGACTTTGTAAAGGGGGGGAGAAATGTTACATATGGGAATTGCTTGCGGTAGCTCGGCTGGGGGGTTGATGACGTCAAGCGGGCTACGGCTGGGATATATATTGTGCTGTGCAGTTAAATAAAGAGTTCAGCATTCAGCAGAGAGAGGTCTCCGTCTCCTATTATTCAGACATAACAGCCTTTTACCCACTGCATCGCCGTTTTAATCACAGACAAAGCCATGCTAGGTAGTTATTAGCCAACGGAGCTAACTGCTGGAGAACCATTCCTTGCTAGGTATCGATACTTCGATACCAGTTAGTCGAGAAGGTCAGGAGTTCCTGGCAGCGGAAGGCGAATTACAGAGCTGCGTGGAGGAATCTGATCAGACCTAAATGAAACAGTCATTGTCGCCCCCGACAGACTGCCATGATGATGATGCATTTAAGTGATGTGTGAAAACCAGTGAAAAACCAGCCCAGGCATAACAGACGAGCTGCCGTGTCACATGATTATGGCAGCCTATCAGATGTCAGAGCCAACGACTCACTGTGCACTGCACAGCCTCATTCATGCTCCCCCTCACTCAAGCCTTATTCATGCTGCACTTCCCATGTCAAGCACTCACTGACTCCCTGCCCGTGGTAATACTAAGCAGCATAATTTTGAAAAATAAACAAAATGAGCACTATTTAAGTTTGTAAAATAATAGTGTAAAAATGAATAAATAAATAATAAAATTAAAATTAAAAAAAATATTGTTCTGTGGAAAAAAATTACACACATGCTGCTTGGTATTACCATAGAATTTGGATGAATGGTGAAACAACTCTGAAGTAAAAAAATATTTGAATCCAGTTGACTTGACTGAGCTTTCATACAGCATACTTACCCCTGGATTACTGCGACTATTCAGTAAATTAAGAAATTGAATTAATTTTGCATTCATTATTTTTATTATAATTGAAAAAAAATCCTTTTAAAATTGATTTATTATTACTATCATCATCATTCATTGCTCATTCTATTTTTTTTTAATTTAAGTTTTTGTAAAGGGTATACAGGTCATTACAGCATTGCATTGTTTACATTTTCATCACATGTTCCCTTATTTTTTGCTATTTGACAACATTGGTAGGATAGTTATTACAACACCCCCTTTTTTTTTTTTTTAAAGTGAAAGAAAAAGTGAAATTAAGGAGAATTAAATAAAAAAAAAACCGAATAAACAAACAAACAGAACAGCAAAAAACAAACCAACAGAAAATTAAGTAATTAAAAGTAAAAGAGCATCTGAGTAGAGTTGGAACAAAGAGAGGGACCATCATTGAAATGGTATTTGTCAAAGATTAGATCTAATGGAAGACACATATGCGATCCAGGGTTGCCAAAAGTTCATGAACCCATCCATGTCCTGTCTCAGTGCGAATGTCAACTTTTCCATTGAGTAAATGTCTTGAATCACGTTAATCCAATCTTCAGGTGTAGGACAGTCCTTCAGCATCCATTTTTTAGTTAGGGCTTTTTTACTTGCCAATATTAAAACACTGAATAAGTATTTATCTCCTCGTCTTTCCAGTGAGTCCGGTAGTAAACCCAAATACAAAGTTACAAAAGAGAAGGGAACTGTTATTTTGAATATTTTCCCCAATATTGTCTGTACGTTGGTCCAATATTGGTGGATAACTGGGCATGACCAAAACACATGAAAATGATTTGCAGTCTTTTCACCACACAAGCGCCAACAGTTCAACCCCTTATGGGTAAATTTGTTTTGTGCAGGTGTTCTCAAAAATCTTACCAAGTTTTTCCATCCAAATTCTCTCCACTGCAGGGATGAGGTACTTTTCCATTGCTGATTATTTAGCTTTTCCCATATTTCCAATTGTAAAGTGAAATTCCCCTCTTTTTCCCATCTCTCTTTTATATATGATGTGTTGTCTCCTTTTAAGTCTTGAAGACCTTGGTATATTTTAGAAATGTATCTGATCCCTGGGATCCCTTTATATGCCATTAAGAAGACCTTCAGAACACCTGACTGGGCCCTTTCCAAATCCTCCTTTTTAAGTATATTGTTTATGTGGTGTCTAAGCTGAAAGAACCTGTAAAGATCTTGATTTATTAGACCTTGTTTTTTCAAATCTTCAAAACTTCTTAAAGTTTGCCCCTTAAAAAAATCGTAATATTTTATCAGCCCTTTCTCTTTCCACTCTTTAAATCTAGTGTCTGTTTTATTGGGGGTAAAGTCTTGATCATAGGCAATCCATTGCAGAAGTCGATAGGGCTCTTTGGCTTGATTCTCTCTGACTATCTTAAACCAAATTTTTAGCGGGGTCTCTATCCACGGGTTAGTGTTATTCAAGAGTTTAGTTAAGGCATTGTTCCCTATTATCGCCTGTAGGGGGATGTCACTTGTTATTTGGCATTCCATCTCCTTCCATTGTGCAGTGTAGACTGGGTTACATATCTCTACTAAAGTTTTAATTTGTGCAGCTATAAAATAGTCCCTGATATTTGGCAGCGCGAGCCCACCTTTGTCTTTGTTTAGCTGTAAGGTTCTATATCTGATTCTAGGTCTCTTACCCTGCCATATGAATCTTGAGATCCTTCTGTCCAGCTCCTGCCATGTTTTTTTGGGAGGTTCTACCGGTATTGTTTGGAAAAGGTATAGAAGACGTGGAAGTATATTCATTTTGACTGCTTCAATTCTTTGTGCAGTACCTAAGAATGGTATCATATTCCATCTTGCTAGGTCAGATTTTATTTTTGTCCCCAGTGGATCATAGTTTAGTGTTATAATTTTGTCGAGTTGTTTCGGGATATTGACCCCCAGATATTTCATAGATTCCAACTCCCAGTTAGTTTTGAGTTCACTTAGTGAAAAATGATTTGGGTCATAGTTGAATGTTAAAACTTGGGTTTTATGCATGTTTAATTTGTACCCCGATAAATCTCCATAGTCTGAAAAAACTGAGATTAGTTCTGGTAGAGAAGTGTCTGGCTGCCCTAGGTATATTAAAATGTCATCAGCAAAGAGTGCTATTTTATGTTCCTTTTGACTAAGTGTAATACCTTGAATTTCTTGATTTTGTCTTATCCATTGGCTCAGAGGTTCTATGAAGATTGCAAAGAGCAGTGGAGACAGGGGGCAGCCTTGACGACATCCTCTTTCCAGCTCAAAAGATGATGATAAATTACCGTTAATTCTTATTTTAGCTGTTGGTTTTTTATATAATGCCTGTATAGTTCTAATGAAGTTGTTATGAAAATTGAAACCGGATAAGATTCTATATAGGAAAGACCAGTCAACCGAATCGAATGCTTTTTCAGCATCTAATCCCAATATGACTGCATTTAAGTTATATTTTTTTATATGATGAATTATGTGTAAAGTGCGTCGAATGTTGTCTTGTGTCTGTCTTTGTCTTATAAAACCTGTTTGGTCTAAGTGAATTAAGTCTGTCAGTATGTTTTCTAACCTTTTGGCAAGGATAGTGGTAAAAAGCTTATAGTCCTGATTTAATACACTGATTGGTCTGTAGTTGGAGAATTCTAGTTTATCCTTTTCAGGTTTAGGTATAACTGCAATGACCCCTTCTCTCCAGGAGGGGGGATTTCCCCTGTGTGGAGGACGTAGTTAAATGTTTTCAGGAGGAGAGGAGATAGTTGCTGTTTAAAGGTTTTGTACCATTCTGCTGTATAGCCATCTGCTCCTGGGGATTTGTTAGCTTTAAGTTTCATAATTGCTTTTTCCAATTCTTTAGGTTGTATTTCTGACAGTAGGGTTTTATTTTGTGATTCCGTAAGTTGGGGAAGGTTTAATGTGTTTAGGAATGTCTCGGATGCGTTTTTATGTTTTTTGTGGGAGTATAAGTTCTTGTAGTAATTCTCGAAGCTTTTAAGAATATCCTGAATTCTGAATTTTATTTCCTTTGATACTGGGTCTCTGATTTTGTAGATTGCTCTTTCTGTTTGTTGTTTCCTCAATTTATAGGCTAGTAATTTTGCCGATTTACTGCCTGCTTCATAGTGTTTTTGTTTCAGAAATGTAAGTTTCTTCTGGATTTCTATTGTGTAGATCTCATTTATTTGATTTTTAATTTCTTTAATCTTGAGCGAGCCATTAGAATGAGTGTTGTCTTTGTGTTCTTTTTCTAGGTTCTTGAGTTCTGACTCTAGTGTGATTAGTTTTTCTTGTCTCAGTTTCTTTTGGGTTGCCAGTTTTGCAATAATTTTTCCCCTTATTACAGCTTTGCACGCATCCCACAGCATTAAAGGGGATACTTCTCCATTATCGTTTTCTTCCAAATATCTCAGAATATCTGATTCCAATTCATCTTCCAGTGGTCCTTTCAGGACATTTGAATTCAACCTCCAGGAAAATGTATTATTTGTGTATTTTTGGATGTTTAAGTCCATATAGATCGGACTGTGGTCAGAGAGATCCATCAGTCCTATTTTACATGTTTTTACTCTTCCAATGTCTCTATTAAACATAAAGAGGTAATCAATCCTTGAATAAGATGAATGTGGCGTTGAATAAAAAGTATAATCTTTTACATTGGGGTTGAATTCCCTCCATACGTCACGGATTCCCATTTCTTTTAGTAGCATCCGAGTATTCCTATTTTGGGTGTTATTTTGATGTGAAGAATTACCTGTTGCATCCCAGTATGGATTCAGTCTTAGATTGAAGTCTCCACCACATATCACTAAACCTTGGGCTTTAGTTATCATTAGGTCGAATACATTTTTATAAAATTTCCATTTAGCCCCTGGTGGTGCATATACATTCAGCAGGGTGATATCTTCTCCCTCTAGCCGCCCAGTTACCAAACTGTACCTCCCTTCTTTATCTTTGTGTTCTGATTTTTTTTCAAATGTAATTTTGGTTGATATCAATGTCGCTACTCCCCTCCTCCTCCCTGATTTATATGAAGATGAAGAAATCATTTTAAACCCTTGTCTATTGAGTTTAGTGTGTTCCACGTCTGTTAGGTGGGTTTCTTGTAAAAATATTATTTCTGCTTTGTCTTTTTTCATTTTGCGTAGAATCTTGGATCTTTTAACTGGATTCAGGATCCCTTTTACATTATATGAGGCTATTTTGGTTACACCCTGTTTCTCCATTGTATTTTCTTATTTAGTATAACAGTGTGGTGGCCCTCTTTTTTGCTACTCAGAAACTGAAAGAACATTAAGAACATAAAAAACATTAAGAACATAGTGTACGAAACTTTAAAACAAAAAACTGTCAAAAAAACTTCCTGAGCTGGGGTCTCTTTAAAGACCCTGTAAGAGCCCTGATGGAGTGTAGGCTCTGAGGGAAATTCCTCAAACTCTGTTACGTGTTGAGGGCCCTCTCTTACCCCTGTAAGTTGTCCCATGTTTTTAACGTGAATTTCAGATCCCAATCCGAATTTGTAATGATTTTTTTTTTTTTTTTTTTTTTATGCCTATACCCTTTGAGATTGTGTGCACCCTCCCACCCCCATCACAGCAAACATTCACTCTAATACAGTATTTGTTAGTGTGGAGAGAACATGTGGGTCATTGTTACGTTTCTATTTTAACATGATTTTTTTTTCCCCTTTAAATTAAGAAGACATTTGTTTCTAATGCTATAACTGCTCCATGAAAGGTTTTACCACATGCTGATTCTGCATCTCCTTTAATGTTTGTTACCTTGTAGGAGGGGGGTGGAAGTGCAGAGTGACTGAAAAGAAAAAAACAAAAACAAAAAGGTCGCTATTCCTTCCTGGAACTGGAAAGCTTATCTTTGTAGCTCTGGGGCTGGATTTCCCGCTGCTGGCCCGTGGTTTTTGAAGGTCTCTGAGTGGACCACGTTTGAGCTCTGATCTTTTCGCTCAGATTCGCTGCGGGTTTAAACACCATTGCCGGGAGCCCTCTTCTTGCCATGTCAATTGTTGCTTCTTCCGCTGAATTATAAAGACATGACTCTTCACCGTAAAAGACCCTTAGCTTTGCCGGAAATGGCGTCTGAAAGCGTAGATTCTGTTCCCGTAGAACCTTTTTGGCGTCGTTATATTCCCGTCGCTTTTTAAGAACCTCAGGGGCGTAATCGTGCTCCACGAAGACTTTTCTCTCATGATGCATAAATCCTTTTTTCTGCCAAGCCCGTCTTACAACCTCTTGTTTTATTTTGAAATTGGCGAATCTCACCACCACAGAACGTGGGGGCGCTTCCGGCGCTGGCTTTGTGGCTAATGTACGATGGGCCTTTTCTATCTTCAAATCGGTGGTTTGTGGAATATCCAACTTCTCTCTCAATAAGGATTCCACGCATTCCGCCACTGTGTTGAAACTATCTTCAGCTCCTTCTTTCAGACCGTGAATTCTGATGTTATCTCGTCTCTGTCTTCCTTCTTGGTCGGTTAGCTTAGCCTCCAGCCTTGACTGTTTTCTGTGTAAATCCAGCACAGAATCTTCAAGCACTTTTTTTTTTCCACAATATCTTTATTGAACCTTTTTTTTTTTTAACAAACATGATACAAACAATCAAACACTAACGCTAAAGTACTACAAAAAAAAAAAAAAAAAATGCACTAAAAACACCAACAACCACCAACAAAATCAAGTCTTCAACAATGCTCCTCTGTTTAGTCTAGACAATCCAATACATAAGTATACATATTATGTTCACCAGTTTGGAATTTACAAGGTCCACACACATCATTCACCTTCTTCTTCAAGAGTTATGTTTAAATTTTTTACATAATCAATAAAAGGTCTCCATATATTCTCAAACACAATTTCCTTTGATTTCAGTATATATGTTATTCTTTCTAATGGAAGGTTTGTTAACATCTGTCTTAACCACTGAGTCACATCTGGTCTATGAGTCTTTTTCCATAATAGTGCAATACATTTTTTGGCATTAAGCAAACTGAGGTCTATGAATGTTCTTTCACTTTTATTAAAATTATGCTTTTCTGGGTACAGACCCAACAAAAACAGTTTAGGATTCAGTATGATTTGTTTTGAGATTATTTTTTCAATTGTTACCCTCACCTCTTCCCAAAACATTCTTATTAATCTACATTCCCATAAACAATGAAATAGGGTTCCTTTACTTTCCATGCATTTTGTGCATGTATCTGGTATATTTTTGTTATATCTATTTAACTCCTCCGGTGTAACATACATCCGCATTAACCATTTGAAATGTATCAATTTAAGGCGTGCATTTATTGATTTGGTTTGAGCTTCTGTACAAGCCAATTCCCATTGTTCCTCCGAAATTTCAATTTGCAGATCTTCTTTCCAGTAGTTTAATCTTTTCAGTGAATTTTCACTTGAAGATAGTGTCAATGAGTTATAAAACTCTGAAATAATACCCTTTCTTTTACTATCTTTCATCATCATTTTTTCCAAGGATGAATAAATAGGTCGAGTGAGAGCTTTATTTTGATTTGATCGAATAAAGTTTCTAAGTTGAAGATATTTAAAAAAATGTGTTCTATTGAGATTAAATTTGATCCTCAGCTCTTCAAAAGACATTATGTTGTCTGCACATGGCAAATATAAATCCTGAATCTTTTGTATCCCTTTTAAATTCCATACTTTAAATACAGCGTCCGCTCTCCCTGGTTTAAAATATTGATTACCCCATATTGGACTAAATTGTGACAATAACTGTGGTTCTTTTAAATAGTTTTTAGCTTCACACCATATTTTGATCATATGCTTTACAAATGGATTTTTAACTTGTTTTTGTAATTTTTTTGCCGAATCTGAGTATATGAATATGGGAAGAGGTAAAGGTAAATTGTATGATTCCATTTCAGTCCAGTGAGGGAGATCATTTGATGAAAAATAATATGTCATAGACCTCAGTTGTGCCGACCAATAATACAACATAAAATTTGGACATTTCAGACCTCCACGATCAAATGGTAAATATAATAAAGACAGACGTAATCTAGCCCTCCTGTTGTTCCATATAAATTCCACTAACTTTTTTTTTATTCTTGAGAATAGATCTAAAGGTGGTGATAAGGGAATGTATTGAAATAAATAAAGTATTTTAGGTAAAATATTACTTTTAAGTATATTGATTCTCCCGATCATCGACATTGGTAGTGACATCCATCTCTGAGTTAACTCATTGATATCTGACATTAAGGCTTCATAGTTGACGCTGGCGACTGATTCTAGCTTAGGCATAATTTGGATTCCTAAATATTTAAACTGATTTACAACATTGAATTGATTTGCCTCAGGGGCTGGGTAATTTCTCTGGGTCTCATTTAGCATTAATATTGAAGATTTAGTTTTATTTATTTTATATCCTGATATTTCCCCAAAATTCTTTATTAAATTCAACAAGGTTGGAATTGATTTTTTTAGATTCGACATAAACAAAATTATATCATCGGCGTACAGGGAGATTTTATGTTCTGTTGGTCCAACTTTAATTCCATATATTTGTGAATGTAAACGTATCGCTATCGCTAAAGGTTCAATTGCCATAGTAAACAGTAAAGGTGAAAGTGGACAGCCTTGTCGACATCCTCTATTGATTTTTATTGGTTTTGAAATATTGTTATTTGTTAGGATTTCTGCTGTAGCATTATTGTATATTATTTGAACCCATTTTATGAAATTATTTCCAAGTCCAAACCTTTGTAGGACTTCAAAAAGAAAGGGCCATTCAACTCTATCAAAGGCCTTTTCGGCGTCCAATGATAGGAGAGCTGTATCCGGTGCTTCTTTATTAAAATAAATAATATTAAATAGTCTTCTTACATTATGGAAGCCTTGTCTACCCTTTATAAAGCCATTCTGATCTCGATTAATAATATTTGGTAAAATTTCTTGTATTCGTCTTGCTAAAATTTTACAGATTATCTTAAGGTCGGCGTTTAATAGGCTTATTGGTCTCATATTTTCACATTTATTAGAGGGCTTACCTGGTTTTGGCAGCAGTATAATTAAGGCATTATTTATGTATGATGGTAAATTATTATTTTGAAATGCTTCTAAAACCATTTCCAAAAAAGGTTTTATTAATTTATTCTTAAATTTTTTATAAAGGTCAACTGGAAGACCATCTGGTCCTGCACTTTTTCCTGATTTCATATTATCAATGGCTAGCCCAACTTCTTCTTGACTAATTTTAGACTCCAATATCTCCCTGTTTTCATTTGGTATACACGGTATAGATAGTTCGTTCAAAAACCCATTTAGTTTTGTTAAATCAGGTTCATTTTTGGTATCATATAATTTTTCATAGTAATCTCTAAAGGCTCTATTAATTTCTAAAGGATCTATAACTACCTGTCCATTACTTATAATACTGGTAATTGGTGTTTTAATTTCCAATTGTTTAATCTGCCATGCTAATAATTTTCCTGATTTTTCACCTTGTTCATAAAAAGATTGTTTCAATCTTAGAAGACTCGAGGCAGCTCTATTCGCTGATTTTTTGTCGTATTCAGCTCTCAAAATCAGTAATTCATTCTCCAACCTTGGGTCACTTCCTGCATACACTTTTTCCTGAAGACTTTTTATTTTATGTTCCAATTTAGCTCTCTCCTCTCGAGTCTTCTTAGATTTTGATCCTGTATAACTAATAATATGTCCCCTAATAAAAGCTTTGAAAGCCTCCCACTTTACACATGCTGATGTTTGTGTAGTATTGATGTCAAAGAACTCGTCTATCTGTTTTTCTATATACTTGACAAATTCCTCATCCTGAAGCCATTTATGCTGAAATTGCCATCTACCTGATTCCTTTGTCAATTTTTTATCTACATATATTAGACAACAGGGTGCATGATCAGAGATCACAATGTTATCATAAAAGCAGTTTTGAATCTTGGACCTTAATTCTGTGGAAATCAAAAAATAATCAATACGTGAGAATGTCTTGTAGGTACTGGAATAACAAGAATAGGCTTTAACTTGTGGTTTCATTTCTCTCCATATATCTAACAATCTCAATTCTTTCATAAAATGATTAATAGTCATCCTACATCCAATGTGCATACAATCCAGTCCTGTTGATCTATCCACACCTGGATTCAATGTACAATTAAAATCCCCTGCTATTATATGTTGCCCTGTAAGTGATGATAAGATGAGAAATAAATTAGCAAAGAACTTCTGATCATCTATATTGGGACCATATAAGTTCACAAGATTTATATTTTCTAATAGCAAAGAACCTTGAATGATTACATATCTTCCAAATTTGTCTCCAATTACATTTTTCACTTGAAAAGGAACTGATTTATGTATGAGAGTCATAACTCCCCTGGCTCGGGATGAAAATGAAGAGGTGAATACACTTCCCTGCCATCTACTCCTAATTCTTTTAACATCCTCCTCTATCAGATGAGTTTCTTGTAAAAACACAATTCTTGAACCCATGTCCTTTATTTTATTCATAACTTGTTTAAGTTTTTTTAAATTTTGTAGACCTCTGCAATTCCATGAAGTTAAATTAAGATTAACACTTTGGTCCATGATCAATAGAGAGTTTGGGATTACCTTGCAGTGTAAACATGCTCATACAGAGAAGCAAAAACATGAGTGGTTGAACATTCATCCTACAAACTACACACAAACAAATTTCCCCTTCCCACACTTGTGGCAAACCCCCCAAAATCAAAAGAAAAATTCTGTCTCCCGATATAGCCATCGACCGTTCCACACCCACGGGGAACAGCCTAAGCCACACCTTCTTCATCCTCCCAATCACCCTAACTCTACTGCTTTTAATGACGTAACATTAACTCTCCTCTGTAGTTTTCCAACTTAACTCCAAAATTTTTAACAACTTTGTACATCATAGTTTTTTTTGTTTGTTTGTTTTGTTTTTGTTTTGTTTTTTTTAATATATAATACAATCTATATTTTGTAAACTTACTATTTACTTCAAGTCAGTCAGATGCCTGTGCAAATGCTTAATTATTCTACCTTATATTTTGTTCATGCTTAGCTCCCACCAGTCTCTTCTTCTTCTTTGATCTTCTTGATGAACTCCTGCGCCTCCTCTGGGGTCTTGAAGATGTGGGTTCTGCCCTCATACGTGGTCAGCAGTCTCGCAGGATAGATTACACCATGACGAATCCCAAGGTTGCGCAGCTCCTTACGTACGGGATCAAACTGCTTCCTCAATTGCTGGATTCCTGTGGCCAAATCTGGGTAGAACCGCACCTGCTGGTCCTGGTGTTTAATCTCTCCTTTTTTAGCTCGTGCAGCGTTGAAGATCTTCATCCTGTCTCTGTTGCTAAGAAACTTCATAATTAAGGTCCTCGGCGGTCCCTTATCTCTCCGTGGGCCAATACGATGTGCTTTTTCCAGAACCACTGCTGATTGCAACTCCTCGCTGCCCAGCACCTCCGGAATCCACTTTTCCAGAAAGGAACATACGTCCCGACCTTCTGATTCCTCTGGAAGACCCACCAGCCTCAAATTATCTTCAAGCACTTTTACTCTTTCTTCAGCTTCCAAGATTCGGTTTTCGGCCTGGTCCATTCTGCTGTTCGTCCTTTTTAGATCCTCTCTGAATTCAAGAAATTCGGCCCGAAATCGTCGTAATTCGTCAAATAGCGATTTCAAGCTAATCCTTTTGTTAGCTAGGCCCAGGTCCTCGTCTTCTGAACGGAGGTCCTCCGGTTCAGATTCTGCGGCCGCTGCGCGTCCTGACCTGGGGAATGTCAGTTTCTTCTGCTTTTGGTTAGGCATGGTGTTATTGTCTTTTGATTTTTAATCTTCCAAAAATCCGTTAGGTCTGATTTTGAGGATGTTTTCCTTGGATTGGGTCTGGGAGTTTCAGCGTTAGGTTGCTATCACCGTGGCGTCCCTGCTCATTCTATTTTATTAATTTTGCAAGCACTTCTTTTCAAGTATTTATGTTCATGACTTTTATTAATTTTTTATATTGCCGTTGCAATAAAGTTGTTAAATGAACCTTATATCTGTAAATTTCTGCATTATATTTTACGTTTACGTTGATGTTTATGTTAGGGCTGCCTGACTTATTCTTCAAATTCCATGAAATTGTATGGATGACAAAGTCTTTCCAAAACCTTGAAATTACTTGAATTTACAGTTTCTTAATATTTCATAAGCCTTTAAATAATTAAACTCCACTACTTGCAGTGTCGACCTGGTCATACTGCCATCCACCACTTTATCGGCAGAGATACAGGGAGGTAAATTGATTGGCTTATTAGATATTTGCCTAAGCTCCTAAAACCCGGCAATTCATCTTTGTCCTCTGTAGTTGGCATTATATTTTATCTCATATCTCTCATACTATACACAACACTCTGTTAAGTCCTGCTGTTCCTTAGAGTAGACAAGTGGAGCTGTAAAATATCACACGTTCATGGGTGTGACCTTCCCAGCCTCTCTGGCCCACTTTCAAACAAAGCCTAGATTTGGGCCTGTAAAGCCTAATTGGTCTACCTGTTTCAGACACAAATACTTGCTTTCTACGGGCACGCACTAGTATTAATAAAACAAGTAACGCGAGTAACGCATCTGATAAAATTTCAGTAACTGTAAACGCATTACTGAATTTTTAAACAGTAATTTTGTTACATAGCACGTTGCTGCAAAAGTAGTGGCATTACAGTAACGTGTTACTCCCAACACTGTCATGGGCTGGGTTAGATTTTCCAGCCCAGTTCCATGGCTCCCTGACAGCTTACAGCCATGCCTCCCTCTCCTGCCAGTACATGCCAGCTGTCTGTCATTATTGTTTGTGTTCATTTCTCTGTTCATTCACGCACGCACACGCACATATACATGCTTTCCCTCTCATTCTTACACGCATGCACGCTCTTGCTCACATACACACTCGCACACCCACTCATTTTCACTCACATGCTCACAGACATTGACACACACACCTGTTTCCACTTGGTCTAGCCCACTCATTCCTATGGTCTCACTCAAACTACACACACCGGCAATCACTCTCCTCATTATGTTTGACATTATTTAAGCCCTGTTCTTGCTCGGGTGTATTGCTGGATTATTGTCCTCCACAGTGTTTGTACTGCCTTGTACTGCACAGCCCTTTTCTCTACGCATGCATGACTAGATGCCCTGCTTTGTTTTATCTGCACCACATCACTCTGCATGTCTTTTGTGTTTTCTCCTTCTGTTTACGCAGGCTGGCTCTGGGATTCCCTCCACAGACGTCTCTGTTCCCGGCCCAGTGAATATTTCGGTACCCGCCGCTTCCAGTTTTGTCTAGGAAGTGCTCGGGTGTCCAGACTGCCTTTCCCTCTGCTGTCAGTTCTGCCTGAAGTGCCTTGGGTCCACCCTGGACTTACTCACTGGTGAGCTGAGGAGCGTCTTGTGAGCTTCCCAGAGCCTCCTCGTCGTTCTGTGTCTCCTGTTGTTTTTGCTGGACTGTTTGTCTCCTTTTTGCACAATAAATTGCACACAACATCCTCCTGCGTGTGGGTTTAATCATTCCTGCCTTAAAACGGCAGGAGATCACAACAAATACTGCATATAATCAGCTTCACTTTAGGTAAACAGAAGGTCTTTGGGGGGGTATAGGCTTTGAGGTTAGTTTAACACTAACACTGACTACTGCCAGATCTAATGAAAGCACAAAGGTGCAGCTGCCTCGATGCAACCTCTAATGGCCCCTTTTTTTGTAGCTCCATTGAGAGTATAATGGTGAGTTAAATTTGTGTTTATTTTGAAAACAAAGGCTTATCTCGAAATTCTGGCAAATTAAAAGTTGAGAAAATATGTTGATATAATAGTACAAGCCTTTAGTTCCACTTGATTTTGACCGGGTAAGCTGAAAAGCTGGTAACAGACAGACACACACACACACCTAGTGATTACCGTATGCCTCCGTTGCACTGAGGCATAATGATTCTGAAACACAATCCAGAACTGTATGCCTGTACTGGTGATGTGGGTCAGGAAGCAGATTCTGGATCACTTTTTTCATTTTCATTATTGTGAGATGGGGCTTGGTGGAGGTATGCGCTCTTGGATCATCTCCAAAATCTAATGCAGGGGTGTTCGACTCATTTTAGTTCAGGGCCACATACAGCCCGATCTCGAGTGGCCGGACCCGTAAAATAATAGCATAATAATGGTGGTCCCTCGATCCCAAGGATGACATGCATGTGCAGCTATCTGTGGACACGTAGATGGCTCTGCAGACCAAGTCTATACTTGCAGAGCCTGGAACAGATATGGCACAGGAATTTCGCTGTTGTTGCAGGGACGGACGCTGCTCTGTGGCAACGTTCTCTGGCAGCCTGTGCCTGGTTGCAGCGCTCCTCTTCTAGTGAGGCTGAC
Source organism: Pholidichthys leucotaenia (assembly GCA_020510985.1). Classification (NCBI taxonomy): domain Eukaryota; kingdom Metazoa; phylum Chordata; class Actinopteri; order Cichliformes; family Pholidichthyidae; genus Pholidichthys; species Pholidichthys leucotaenia. Next base: position 70,408,631 of record CM035842.1, on the reverse strand, counting down.
GCTCTTTTTATGAGAGCACTCCAGCACTGCCTGCCTTGTGCTTTGTGAACAAGTTCAGCGAGGGAGATGTCACACCACTTGAGGCTGTCTTTTAAGGCATCCTTGTAGCGTTTGCAGGGGCGACCTCGTTTTCTGTACCCCTGCAGAAGCTCACCAAACAGCAGCTGCTTTGGGATGCAGTGGTCCTCCCTCCTGATGGCATGGCCTGGCCAGCGGAGCCGTGTCTTCAGAAGCATTGACTCAATAGGGAAAGACCTGGCTCTGTCAAAAATTTCTGTGTTGGTGACCCTGTCCTGCCATCGTATGCCAAGGATGGAGCGTAAAGCACGTTGATGGAACTTCTCCAGCTGTTTCAGATGTCGCCGATAAACCGTCCATGTCTCACAGCCGTATAGAAGTGAGGTAAGGACGGCAGCGTTGTACACTTTGAGTTTTGTGGCCAGGGTAACATCGTGATGGTTCAGTTCCTTGTTATGAAGTCGTCTGAGAGCTTGGCTTGCTTTGCTGATTCTGGCTGAGATCTCTTTGTCCAGAGAGCCATCACTGGATATTACGCTTCCGAGGTATGTGAAGCTGTCAACAGATTTCAGCTCTGTGTTGTCAATCACAATAGTGGGCTGTGGAGCATTTGAGTTTGGTGCAGGCTGGAATAGCACCTCAGTTTTTCTCAGGCTAATGGTGAGACCAAACTGCTTTGAAGCCTCAGAACTTATTCAGCATAGTCTGCAGATCCTCTGGCTTGTGAGCCATCAGTGCACAGTCATCTGCAAAGAGAGCTTCCTGGATGAGACTGGTGAGTGTCTTTGTTTTAGCAGTCAGTCTGTGCAGGACGAACATGGACCTGTCATAACAGTAGCCAATGTACATGCTCTCTTCTAGGTCCTGCACTGCTTGCCTGATGACACAGGTGTGAAGAACAGATTGAACAGGACAGAACGCAGCCTTGTTTCACCCCGGTGGAAATGTCAAAGGGTTCTGAATGTTCACCACTGGAGAGCACCTGCCCAGTCATACTGTCGTGGAAGAGCCTGATGATCTGGGTGAACTTGCATGGACAACCAAAGCAAGCGAGCACTGACCAAAGGGCCTCCCTACTGACAGAATCAAATGCCTTGGTCAGATCGATGAAGACAGAGTAGAGGCTGAGATTTTGCTCTCGGCATTTCTCTTGTACCTGCCTCACTGTAAATATCATGTTGACTGTGCTGCAACCCGGACAGAATCCACACTGAGCTTCTGGTAGGTTGCCTGCAACTGACAGGAGTGAGATGCCCCTGTAGTTTCCACATTCGGCTTTGCTACTCTTGTTCTTGTACAGCGATACAATCAAGACATCACGGAAGTCTTCTGGCATCTTCTCTTGCTCCCAGATAAGCTATATTGCGTCATGGAAGACTTCAATAGCTCCTGGACCAGCAACTTTATAGATCTCTGCTGGAATGCCATCCTTTCCAGGTGGTTGGTCGAGGTTCATCTGATTGATGGCCTTGGTAAGCTCCTTCATTGTGGGAGGTTGGTCGAGTTCTTCCCTGACTGGCTGTTGAGGGATTTAGTCCAGAGCTGTAGGACTGACTGTTGATGGCCTGTTTAGCAGAGTTTTGAAGTGCTCGGCCCATCAGTTCCTCAGGCCCTCCTGGTTCTTGATCAGCGTGGACCCGTCTGCTGACAGCAAGGGGGTGAGTCCCGACTTGGAAGGTGCATAGATGGTTTTCAGGGTACTAAAGAACTGTTTGGAATTGTGGGCATCAGCATAGTTCTGAACCTCTTCTGCTTTCTTATCCCACCACCTATCCTGCATTTCACACAGCTGTTTCTGGGCCCGCCCTTTCAGCTGTTTGTACCTATCGGCCTTGGAAATGGAACTGGGGTCATTCTGCCAGGCCACATAGGCACTCTTTTTCTCTTGCAGGAGCTGGGTGATCTGTTCATCATTCTCATTGAACCAATCCTGGTGCATGCGCTGTTTTGGACCGAGGATGGTCTTGGCAGTCTCGGTGACAATGTTCTTGGACTCTTGCTACTTCTCCGTGCTGTCCTCAGCAGATGGTGCTCCTGCCTTGAGGTCTCATCTAGTGCTGCCTGGAACTACTGACGATGTAGGTCATGTCTCAGTCTCGCAGTGTTAAACACAGCCCTAACGGTCTTAGGACGCCGTCGCTGCATGGGTGCGATATGTAGCTGCAGGATTGCTCGTACAAGTCTGTGGTTGATCCAGCATTCAGCGCCTCTCATGGCGCGTGTGATCTGTACATCTTGTATGTCTGTCTGCCTGACTATGATGTAGTCTATCAGGTGCCACTACTTAGATCTTGGGTACATCCAAGTGGTCTTGAACTTGTCTGCTTGACAAAAGAGGGTGTTGGTGATGCACAGCACGTGTTCCACACATTTGCTAAGGAGGAGCAGGCCATTGCTATTCTTGTTTCCCACGCCATGGGGGCCTAGCACACCTCTCCAGTTGTCTCTGCCCTTTCCGACTCTAGCATTGAAGTCACCCAAAATCAACAGCTTGTCACTGGCAGGGGTGGACTTTATGAGCTGGTCAAGGTCTTCATAGAATTGCTCCTTGGCTTCATCAGTGCTGGTAAGTGTAGGGGCGTAGGCACTGACGATGGTTATATGGCGCGATTTGTCCAGTAGGAAGCGAAGCTTCATAAGGCGCTTGTTGATCCCAACAGGTAGAGAGGGAATGGACTTTGTCAGACTGGTTCTGACAGCAAACCCCACTCCATGTATTCTGGCTTCAGTCTCGGGCTTTCCTCGCCAAAAGAAGGTGTAACCACCCCCAGTTTCTTTCAGCATTCCCTCATCAGCAAGCCTTGTTTCACTCAATGCAGCAATGTCAATCCGGTAATGCCCTAGCTCCTTTACAACCAAGGCTGTTCTTCTGTCTGGTCTTGCAGTACTGTCCCTGTCTAACAAGGTGCGGACATTCCATGCTCCAACTAGAAGCTGTTTATGTTTGAGTTTCTTTGTTGTTCGACCGCTTAGAGGATGATCCGTCAACCGTGGTAAGCTGACCAGATAGTGTAGGGCAAGCAATTTTGGGGTACCTTTTCTAACCCCCTCCCTCATGCGAGAGTGGGCAATGTTGTCCTAAATAGGCTGCCCAGTCACCCTGGATGCTGCCAAACATCTCTTTTGCCCAGGTGTTAAAGACGAGCCACCCCTGGTCCAAGGGCTGCCTATATGCAGGTTTGTGGCTACGACTGCCAGTGATCATCTCCACCTGTCGCTTCGCCACTCTCCCATCGCCGCAGGACATTTGAAAGGTATAGGCTATAGGCTGCACATAGAACCTGTGCGGGAGGATTTTTAAAAGTGGTAGAGCTGTTGCACGGGGGCAATCCCACTCTCTTGGCCGTAGAAGTCGGGTTCCAGTGGTATGAGATATCATCACAACCGGAAGCTTCGTTGGCTGCAATGGATGACCGTAACAACTTCGGTGGTCTGTCATGCTCTTTGTACTCCACAGTGCACTGCTGCATCAACTTCGAAGTCATTAAATCATTAAGATTTCTTCTACCTGGTCTGCCGAAGCAGTCTTTGCTTTTCATTCGGGTGAGCAAGTCCCTAGATGGATGCCAGCCAAGGCTATCGGGCTCCATCAGCCCGGATTATTAGAAGTAGTGCAGGAGTAAAACAGATAAGAGCATGGAAGTCAGAATTCACCTGTCTATTCCTGTACCACAGTACAGGGTTACGCCGTTCCCGCCAGCAAGGGGGTCAGAGGCCCCCTCATCAGTACCGGTGAAGTTTTGGCCTTTCCTGGGGGCAGACACCTTTAACCCTACCTACCCACAATCATCTAGCCCTAGTAGACAGGGAATTCTTTGGAAAAGAAGGGAAGATAAGAGCACAGCTGAAAGTATGAAGACAGAGAGGTATCAGACAGCTAGGGAGGTAGAGGGAGCTGAACTCCTCACTCTGGTAAAGGACCAGCCCATCACCAAATAATAACCTATAAATAATAATGTCAACTACATTATGAAATGTTTACATTTAATTAACCATTCTTTTACAAAACATTTATAAACCTGAAATTTTTTAAGAAAAAGTTGCCCTTACAAGCTGTTTTATTTTTTGTTTTCGCCATGATGAGTCTCATCCTTTTCGGGTCGCGGGGGAGCTGGAGCCTGGATGGATGAGTCTCATAGTGCTGCTGAAGATTAGACAGATGTACTTTATTGATCCCAAACTGGGAAATTACAAAAGATTAGTCTGCCTCAATGCAACGGAGGCATACAGTAATCACTCAATGTGTCTGTGTGGTTGTGTGTGTATATCTGTCAGCTTTTCAGCTCACCCGGTCAAAATTAAGTGGAACTAAAGGCTTTCATCATAGTATCGCCATATTTTTTTTAATTTGCCAGAATTTCGAGAAGACTGTTTTTCAAAATAAACACAAATTTAACTCACCATTTCTGTCAATGCAGCCGCGAAAAAAGGTATTGTAATAACTATCCCGGGCCAGTAGAGGTCAGACTGCCACTTTTTTACAGCCTCCCCATGCTATCATGCCACAGGCACCAAGGTACAGCACCTTGGTGCTTTCATACTCCTTCAGCACTGGAATGTGCTGCATACACACCAAGCACACAGGTTTCACATTAACTTCTGAATAAGTGGGAATCTGTCCATTTTTCTTGGTGAACTCTACATTCTGTTAACTTTTCATCTTTTTGACACAGACATTTTTGGAAATGAGGGTGCTGCACAGGGTAATTTTGACAGCAAAAGAGCACATAGTACATATATCTTAACAATAAGTTGCTATTTAAGGAACCAGATGCCATATTGCTGCCATTTGCTGTTTAGTTTTGGGTCTCAGTGTTGTGTTGTGTCTGCTACTCTTAATAACACAGTGTGACCACCAGTGTACAAATTGGGAACAGCAGTTAATTTATTGGAAAATTACAGCTCAGGTTCAGGTTACTTTATTTGTGCCTGTAGGTAGATTTGTTTTGCAGTCTGGTGACATCCATATTTGGTGACATACATAGCTCATGTCTTCTGTGTAATTTTTACACTCTGGAAATTCATCCCGTGGGCCAGCTTGGACCCTCTGGTGGGCCGATTTTAGCCATGGGCCGTTATGTTTGACACCCCTGATCTAATGGGTTCAGCTGTAGCCCAAGGGCCACCACTGGTGAAAATTTCATCAAAATCCATCCAGTAATTTTTGGATAATGCTATTAACAAAACAGACAGACAAGCAAACAACCAAACATTACAATCACATTACCTCCTTGGTAGAGTAAAGAAAAAAGTTGCCATTGACTTTGGGGTGTGTAAGAACAATGAAATACAGATATCAGTGATATTAACTGAATTTTGACATAACAGATAAGCAGAAGAAAATGCCCAGCACACAGAACATATTTTTGGCCATAATTCACAATGTCTTAAAATGTGTCTCTCCTCAAAATGTGATTTTTAAAAAGGTAAAAAAAACAAAAATCATCACAGTGAAAATATGCAATGCCATATGCTTTTCAGTCTGTAATTTATGACAGCTTGTTAAATCATGAACTATACGCTGTGAAGTCACAGCTTGAGTGCACGAGCTTGTTGCTCCAACATTCAGTCACTCACATGGTGAAGTGAATAGTAGTTGTGGGTGTTTTTCAGTAGGTGTCTACTTCAGTGAAAGCATAGCTCCATATCTTCCCTACTGTTAAGACTGAATTGCTTTGTGAATATTTCCATGCCAGATTTCTCATGGCTGTTAGCGCCTTGCTGTTCATCCCGATGAAAGAAGGGAAAGAACAGAGGATTAAACAAAACACTGTAGTCGCAAACCTAGTTACTGCCATGTTCAACCTGTGTAAAACACAGTAGCTCACACAGACTGTGTTATGATAATGATGATGATAACCCATCCCTGAGGTAATAAGAACTTCTATGCTAAGTAAAACGTCAGGTTAAGCCTTTCAGGCTGTGTGCAGGGGGAAAAAGCAGAAACATACTCATATTCAGGATAAAGTGAAGTGGAGGAGAGAGGAGGAGAAAGGGTGTCAGCTGCCTAGCAACCACCACCCCTGACAGATGCTTTGTGTGGATGGGAAGTTGAGTTCCTGTAGTCCTTCTGGTTTTCAGCAACTGTAAAACAATGCTTTCACATAGCGATGCTCTGCCTCAAAGTCAAAAATCACGGCAGAATTTCAGTAGATTCAAAGATTTTTATTTGTCAGTACTTCTATATGTACAGGACATACAGGAGAATCGAAATGTTGTTTCTCTTCCTCTTAGTAGTGTATGTAATATATAAGGAAAGAAAGAATAAGGATGAAAAACATCTATGTACAGTAATGCTACCCGTAGTGCAAATAAAGATTAAAAAAAAAAACAGTAATCCTATGTACAGTAATACTACAATACCCGTAGTGCAATTTCAGTGTGGTAGAGGAGGTGCAAACAGTGACAGTTTGGAATGTGCATGATCAGTAGTGCAATTACAGACAGCAGCAGGTGTGGCATTGGTGCAAATGGTTGCAGTAAGGTGCAGATACAGCAGCAGATGTGGTACTGCTGGTGTGCTGAGTCTTTCTGTGCAAACAGCTGAGGTAGAGTTATTGTATGGGGGAGTGTGTGTTGGTCTGATTGCTCTCACTCTGGGTCTGTATGCAGGCCTTAGCAAGATGGTGATGTGATTAGCGAGACCAAGGTGGGGGAGGGGGAGGCCTTGTATGCTCTCTTGTGGGTTGTGTGCACCAAGTCCAGTAGGTTGTCTCCTCTTGTTGGAAAGTCCTCATGTTGGTGCAGTTTTGGTAGGAGGGCATTTAAATATGCGTGATTGAAGTCTCCTGCTGTGATAAGGAATATGTCTGGGTGTGCAGTGTGAGTTGGGTGTGTTTCACTGATGGCCTGATAGTTTATTTAGTGCCGCGTTCTTGTCGCTGGTGATGGTGGGCGGGATGTAAACAGCTACGAGCCGGATGGATGTAAATTCTGTTGGTAAGTAGAATGGTCAGCACTTGATAATCATAAACTCCACCAGCGGAGAACAGTGTTTGTGCACAACAGCAGCATCCTGACACCAAGCATCACTGATGTAAACACACACTCCCCCCCATGGGTTTTTCCTCCTTCCATGAAGATCCGATCAGCGTGATGGCATGTTAGTCCTGCTAACTGAATAGCAGGATAGAAGAGGCCATGGCCCCATGCTGGCCAGCCTTGCCTCCCATGTGGGGCTGGGTCTGGCCTTGGGCCCATGGTGCTGGGGGGCCGTCCCCCCTCTGGGCCGGGGTCTGGTGTGCATTGGTGGTGAGGGGCTGGTGCCTGCATCCCAGAGGGGGTAGGATGGGGGTTTCTGGGGGTCGCCCCTCCATCCTTCAGGGCCTCTGTGTGTGTGTGGGTGGGTGTGTGTGTACATGCATGCGTATGTGCAGGTGTACGTGAGTGTTGGTGTGTGTGGGTTCATGTGTATATGTGTGGGTGTGGATATGGGTGCGTGCATGAGTGTGTAAACGTGTGGATATGCGTGTTGTGTGTAAATATGTGAGGTAGTGTGTGGGTGTAGGTGGACATATGTGATGGTGTGTATGTGTGAGTACACATGAGGGTAGGCGTGTGTGTGTGTGTGTGTGTGTGTGTGTGTGGGTGGGTGGCTGGGGGGTTGGCGGTTTAGGTCCAGCTCTCCCCAGCCATCCTGCCATTGTATCCCGGGGCGGTGCACTTTGCCCGCTTTGCCTCCAGTGTCTGTGGCGCTGGGTATGGGTGTGTATGGTTGTTTGGTGGTGGTCAGGGGGCTTTTGGCGCAGGTTGGCAGCCGCATTTCCGTTGGTTTGCCCCGGGGCAGCTGTGGCTGCAGGGTGGCCTACCACTGTTGATGTCTGTCTCGGGTGGATAGTTGGTGGACTCACAGTGGGCGTTTTGGGATGTCGCTTGACATGTGGAGTGCCGTATGGATCTGACCCATTATTATTATTATTATTATTATACATGTTTGGGTATATGCATATAGGCTGTGTACAAGATGTGTGACAGTAAGTGTGAGTGGGGCTGCCCCATCGTGCCTGTGGTGATGGTGAGCACTGGGGTATGACATTGGCGGGTCCTAGGTTGCATGGCCTGGTGCCCATCGCCCTGGGATGGGTTCTGGGGGCAATGGGTGGCTTCCAGAGCCAATTTGGAAGCTGGCTTCTGGGGGGTGCTCTCTGGGGCTGCTTCCCTTCCAGTCTTACGCCCCCCCCCCCCATCCAATTCTGGGTGGATCATAGAACTTATTGGATACACTTGGGGTTTTGGGGTGAGGGGGTGCTGTAAAGTGTCGGTGAAGAAGATCCCTATGTCTACTGTGCCGTGGGGCTGCCCCCACCTCAATTTTAATTGCACTGCAGACAGTGAGAGCTTGGGGGATGGGAGCTCTGCTGCCCATAGTAGTGGGTAGCGATGCCCTATCACTCTATCCCCCCAGATTAACTGCACTTTGGTAGTTCACACACCTGCACTCAATCACACCACACAATAAACACTCACACATCACGATTCATGCATGGGGAGTGGGGGGTGGGGGTCTTCCTCCACCACTGTTGCCCTCCTTCTGCCGGGGGCCCGGGGCTTGGCTGGTGACCTGGGACCCATCATGTTGTCTTCATCCCTGGGCACGACTGTGAGTGAATAGGTGCGAACAAGGGAGTGAGAGAGTAAGTGAGCAAGTGAGAGTGAGGGAGTGATGAGTAGTGATGGTGGTGGTGGGTCAGATTTGTGTGGCGCTTTGCATGTCGGGTGGCATCTCGGAATGTTTGTAGTGGGTCCATTGAACATTCCCTCGGTGTGAGCGTTGGTGGTGGTGGGCAGCTTCTGTGACCGCAGCTGCCTTGGGGCAGGTTGGCGGGGGTGTGGCTGCTGGTCCATGCCAGTGGCCTCTTCAGCCGCTGCCGGGCATTAGTGCACGTTCGTGCCCACTGCATCTGTGCCATGGCCGCCTTAAGTATTAAGCAAGTAAGTAAGCAAGTAAAACTTTATTTACATAGCACTTTTTAAAACACACAGTGTGGCCGACACACATTGTGGGCTCACGCTGCCACAGAGACAGGACTGAATGTGTATTGTGGGGTGTCAAGTCTGCAAGGACTAAGGACTCGAATCTACAGGAGGTAACAAGGAAGTGTGAGATTTGTCTCTTTGTCCCACAGAAGACGCCCCGGAGAGTTTTCCGGTTCATCAGGAAATGAGAGACAATGGTGAAGCTTCAAGGGGATGCTTTGTAACTGTATGTTGACTGAAGACACCATGTGACTTGAATTCTGATGCTGGAAATGTATAAAAGGGGGTTGAAGTATGATTCTTTCTCTTTCCTGCTTTGAGAATGCTAGAAGCTGCGTTCTGTCAAATAAAGCTGGTTTTATGACTGAAACTCAGCCTTGTTATTTGAGCATGCTTCTACACTGGTGACCTACGACGGAAAATGAGCAGACAGAATTCTCCCGAGCAGGGCTCGGTGGAAGCCAGCCTGATGGCCGTCTCCACGATCCGGCTGCCCGATTTCTGGCAGCACAGCCCGCGCTCATGGTTTAGCGCAATCGAGGCGCAGTTCAACCTCCGGAGAATCTCCAACGATGACACAAGATTCTACCACGTGGTAGCGAAGCTGGACAGCGACACGGTCCAGAGAGTGGAAGATCTGGTTAATCATCCACCAGACAGCGACAAGTACAGCGCATTGAAGGATGCGCTGATCAGCCATTTCACCCCCTCAGTCCAACAAAGAGCAGAGGGGCTCCTGGCGCTGACGGAGGCCGAAAACGATAGACCTGCGGACCTGATAGTGAAGATGCTGCAGCTCAAAGCCTCTGAGGATGGCAAATTCATTTTCGCCCACCTTTTCCTTCGAACCCTACCACCAGCAGTGAGAGTGGCCCTGGCAGAGTCACCCCGATTGGCCAGGCGAGACTACCATGGGTTGAGCAAGGAGGCGCAGAGGTTGGTCGACGCCCACAAGTGGAACGCGGTCTCGGCCGCGGCGGCCAGTCCAGGAACGGCGTCCGGAGACAGTGCGGGTACAGCGGCCGTGGCGCCAGACGCACCAACGACGGCGGTGACGGGAGCCAGACGACGCGGAGCGGAGAACAGCTCGTGCTTTTACCACCGCCATTTTGCAGAGAGAGCGCACAGGTGCGTCCCACCGTGCAATTTTAAGCGCCAGGGAAACGCCAAGACCGAGGGCCGGTAGCAGCTGCGACCCTCGGCAACGAGAACAGGCTGCTTTACCTGACGGATGCACGCTCGGGGAAACAGTTCCTCGTGGACACGGGCTCTCAGCTGAGCTTCGTCACACCCACCTACGCGGAACGGCTGTCGCCTTCTAAAGCCCCCTGGGTGTCAGTGTCAGCAGCGAACGGCTCCATGATTAAAACGTTTGGTGAGAGGACCATGCTTCTGTCCTTACAGGGCCGTTCATTTGAGTGGACATTTATTGTAGCAGCGGTCAGTTTCAACATGTTAGGGGCTGATTTTTTGTGCTCACATGGTTTATTGGTTGACCTTGCTAAGAGACGTCTGATTAATGCACTGTCCTTTCATTCTATTCCCCGCACAGCTCGGGTGGCCCCACCAACTGCACATGCCAGCGTCTCAGCTGCGGGTGGTAAGTTTCACACTCTGCTTGCTCAGTTTCCAGCACTCACAGTCCCCACGTTTTCAGCAACGGTGGCCAAACATGGGGTAGAACATTTCATAACACCCACAGGCCCTCCCGTTTTTGCAAAGGCTCGGCGCTTGGACCCAGCTAAATTGGCCATCGCGCGCGAGGAGTTCACTAATCTGGAAAAACTAGGCATTGTTAGACGTTCCAAGAGCTCTTGGGCTTCGCCGTTACACATGGTCCCAAAAGCTGACGGCTCGTGGCGACCTTGCGGTGATTTCCGCAGGTTGAACAACGTTTCAGCTCATGACCGCTACCCGATTCCGCACATTCAGGATTTTTCTGTCCATTTGGCGGGGGCGCGCATTTTTTCTAAAATAGACTTGGTGCGCGGCTATCACCAGGTGCCAGTGCGCGCGCAGGATGTACCCAAAACAGCGGTCATAACGCCTTTCGGCCTTTTTGAGTTCTTGCGCATGCCTTTTGGCCTCAAGGGGGCCGCGCAGACTTTCCAACGCATGATGGATGCAGTTTTACGCGACCTGCCTTTCGTGTTCGTTTATTTGGACGATATTTTGGTAGCCAGCGCGTCCGAAGGCGAACATGAAAAACACCTCACAGCAGTTTTCCAGAGGTTGGCAGAGCACGGGTTAATAGTTAACCCAGCGAAGTGTCAGTTTGGGGTGGCGCAGATTGATTTTTTGGGACATCGCGTTTCGGCAGAGGGAGCAGTTCCCCTTCCAAATAAAGTGCGTGCCATAACGGATTTTCCGCAACCTCAAACGGTCAAGGCGCTTCAGGAGTTTCTAGGGATGGTTAATTTTTACAACCGTTTCCTCCCAAGCGCAGCACGACTCATGCAGCCATTGTACACCGCGTTAAAAAAACAAAAGCCTGCAAATAAAGTTGAATGGTCTCCGGAGTGGGAGCGCGCTTTTGCCCAGGTCAAATCAGCCCTGGCAAACGCAGTTTGCAACGGCCCGCATGGCGCTCACCACTGACGCTTCCGATGTAGCGGTGGGGGCGGTAGTTGAACAGTTTGTGGCAGGTACCTGGCAACCCCTCGCGTTTTTCAGCAGGACCTTGCGCGATAGTGAACGGAAATACAGCGCGTTTGACAGGGAGCTTTTGGCCCTACACTTGGCCATCCGTCATTTTCAGTTCTGGTTAGAGGGGCGACGTTTCACCGCTTTTGTGGATCATAAACCGCTAACGTTTGCGATGGCCAAAATTTCAGAACCCTGGTCAGGCCGGCAGCAAAGGCAACTAGCCGCCATATCGGAGTTCACTACTGATATTCAGCATGTCGCGGGTAAACACAATGTTGTAGCAGACTGCCTCTCGCGTGCAGTAGCACCGCCAAGCCCCATAGGGGCAGACTCTGTAGCCATGGCCGCGGGCCCGGGCAGCGACGCGGGAGCGCGCGCAGCCCCGGTCTGTGTTGGGTTAGATTATGCAGCTATGGCTGCGGAGCAGGTTAACGACGCGGACGTGCGCGCGCTCCAGTCTGGACCAACAGGGTTAAGGCTGGAGCACAGGGTGCAACAAAACGGTATGCCCCCTCTAATCTGCGATGTCTCCACGGGACAGCCCCGCCCTGTGGTGCCAACCGCGTGGCGTCGCCGTGTTTTTGACTTGGTCCATTCTCTCGCGCACCCGGGGGTGCGCGCATCGATTAAGTTGGTGGGGGAGAAATTTGTTTGGCCCGGGTTGCGCAAACAGGTCAAGGAATGGGCAGCAGCCTGCGTAGCGTGTCAGCGAGCTAAAATACACAGACACACTAAGGCCCCGTTAGAACCTTTCCACATCCCCGCTAAGCGTTTTGATCATGTGCATATTGACCTGGTCGGCCCGCTTCCGTTATCACACGGGCACACACACCTTTTGACGATGGTAGACCGCACCACGCGCTGGCCAGAGGCGGTTCCTCTGGCATCAACCACAGCAGAAGAAGTTGCGCAAGCATTTTTAGCAGCATGGGTTGCGCGTTTTGGTGTACCGTCGGACATAACGTCCGACAGGGGTCCCCAATTTATTTCCGAGCTGTGGTCATCGACGGCCCGCAGCTTAGGGGTGAAGATTCATCGCACCACCGCGTATAACCCCCAGGCTAATGGTTTATGCGAACGCTTTCACAGGTCATTGAAAGCAGCCCTCAGAGCGTCGCTAACGGATACAAATTGGGTAGACAAACTTCCATGGGTTTTATTAGGGTTGCGTTCTGCACCTAAGGAAGATTTGCACGCTTCCCCGGCTGAATTAGTTTTCGCCCAACCGCTTCGTTTGCCCGGGGAATTTCTTCCTGATAATCCCGCACCTAGTGGCCCCCCCGCTCAGCCGTGGCAGAGCAGCTCAGGAGCAAACACACTTCCTGGCCCAATCCATCACAGTTTCCCACACGTTTTTGTGCCCAAAGCTTTAAAAAATGCAGAGTTTGTTTTTGTTAAACATGACGCCCAGCGTCCAAGTTTGCGGCCGTTTTACGACGGACCGTTTCGAGTGCTGGAGACCGGGCAGAAGCATTTTCTGCTAGATTTAGGGGGCAGACGGGAGCTGATTTGCATTAACAGACTCAAACCCGCTTTTGTTCTGGCTGACGAGGAGGTGCAGCTCGCGAGGCCCCCCCGCCGGGGCAGGCCGCTGAGGGGCCATTCTCCCAAGTCTTCACAGAGAGGTGCTAACGGCTTTAATCCACAGGTGCAGAGAGATGTTGCAGGTGCAGCCAAGCCAGGTTGCAGCAGATTCGGCAGAAGATTAAAACCTAGGCAGTTGGTGGATTGATTAGCGATGTATGGAGTGCTTTGTGTTTTTCTTTTTGTTATGCCATTTAGATTTTGCCTTACTAGACGTGTGGGGGGGGGTAGTGTGGCCGACACACATTGTGGGCTCACGCTGCCACAGAGACAGGACTGAATGTGTATTGTGGGGTGTCACGTCTGCAAGGACTAAGGACTCGAATCTACAGGAGGTAACAAGGAAGTGTGAGATTTGTCTCTTTGTCCCACAGAAGACGCCCCAGAGGGTTTTCCGGTTCATCAGGAAATGAGAGACAATGGTGAAGCTTCAAGGGGATGCTTTGTAACTGTATGTTGACTGAAGACACCATGTGACTTGAATTCTGATGCTGGAAATGTATAAAAGGGGGTTGAAGTATGATTCTTCCTCTTTCCTGCTTTGAGAATGCTAGAAGCTGCGTTCTGTCAAATAAAGGTGGTTTTATGACTGAAACTCAGCCTCGTTATTTGAGCATGCTTCTACAACAGTTTCAAAGTGCTGCACAAGCATAAAATAAAGTATTTCAAGATAAAACCAGACAATATTTCCAGCACAACAAAACTGAGCACATCAAAAGAGACAGACAGACACACAAACACACAAACAAAAACACAAACTCACAGACTCATAACTGGACTCATTACAAACACACACTGGCGTATACGTAAAAATGCTTGTCGGTAGAGGTGGGTTTTCAAAACGATACAAAACAAACACTTAAAACATTTGAGATTTTCAGTGCATCTGATGGATTGGGGTAGCTGATTCCAGAGGGCAGGTGCAACAATGGAGAAGGATCGATCCCCTCTTGTATTGTGGGTAGAACGTGGTGCAGATAGGAGACCAGTATTTGAGGAGAGGAGCGGATGAGATGTGGAATACTGAACCAGAAGGTCATAGGGGGAGTGAGTGTAAGTGAGTGTGTAAGAGAGAGCATGAGTAAATGTGAGTGAGTCAGATCGCAAATGAGAGGGTATATATGAGTGAGTGAGCGTAAGTGGAAGGAAGCATGTGTGAGTGCGAACGACTGTGAGGGCGAGTGGGAATGAGACCAAGACTGAACAAGTATGGGAGTGGGTGAGAGTGAAAGAGTCTGAGTGTGGGAGTGTGAGTGTAAGATTGTATGAAGGAGAGGGTGAGTGAGAGTGTGAGTGAGTGAGTGAGTGCGTGTGAGTGCAAGTGAGTGTGTGTGAGAGCTTGAGGGTGGGAGTTCGTGAGAGTGAGTGTATGTGCTGGTTGGGGGGTGCTGGACTGAGGGGATGGCACCTCCTAGTACCTCCTGGCCACATGGGCTTCCTTGGACTGGGGTGGGGGGCTGGCTCCCGTGGGGTTTCCCGCACCTTTCTGCCACCTTCCTTTGGCATGGGGGCCCTGAGGCTCCCGGGGCATGTGTCGGGGGTGCTGCGTTGGGTACAGGCCTGCTGTGGGGGGAAGGGGGTGCCTGGAGGTGTCCCTGCTGGGGCGCAGCCCATTCTGCTGCTCGGAGCAGGGGCTGGCTGGTCCGGGGATGGGGGGGGGCGGCGCACCAGCTAGTTGGCAGCCCGGCTTCCCTCGACCATCCATCCTGGGGCAGATGCCTGGCTGTCCTGGAGCTTGCTGGCTTTGGGACATTTGTGCTGTATGGGGGTTTGTGGTGCTTTCTTGCTTGCTTGGGTTTTTTTTTTTTTGGGGGGGGGGGGGGAGGGGTGACCTGCCACCATCTTTGTATGTTTCCTGGTAAACCACTCATACACACACATTCACACTGCGTGCGCTCTCATACACATGCAAACACACGCATGCACACTTCTCCCTGTTCTTTAACAGGTGCAGATACCAGACTTGTGATGAGACCTTTTCAGAAAAAGAAACAGTTTGTCTTCTGTTTGTTTCAGTTGTGTCAGTCTGTTTGTTTTCTCAGTTTGTTCATCTCTTTTTCCCCCTCCCTTCCCCATCCCCCCTCCCCCCCGGTCGGGTCCATTATGGGTAAAACAATTTAAATAAAGTATGAAAAATTATTACAAGAGGAGTCTATAAATAATATACAGTACATACAGTATGTACTGTATAAAGCTCCTTTTGGCAAAGTAAATCTGTTTGTCACGATAAGGGAAGCAGATTTCTGTTCTGCTTACCTAGCTGCTTGACAGGACAAGGGAAAAATGCATTACGTATTAAGGACTTTCACCTTTTGATAAATAGTCTACAATAAGGGGATGTAGGAATTGAGACTGTCCTGCAAAATGGCATATAGCTAATGTGTACAAGCAGTTGATATGTCCAGTAATTATATTTTGAAATCAAGTGACACACTGACAAGGCAGAGGGCTATAGATATCAAGCAGAAATCCTATTACTATTATGTTGTTGGGAGTAACACATTACAACACTGTAACGCCACTACTTTTGCAGTAACTTGTTGTGTAATGAAATTACTGTTTAAAAATTCAGTTATGCATTACTGAAATTTGAATAGATTCGTTGTTCGTTACTTGTTTTGTTTATATATAAATATGGATTTTTTTGCATAAATTAATATAAAAACTGATCCTACTGCAGCTGAGACACAGCTGTCAGTCGATGTGACCTGTTGCAAAGAGCCGTGAATCCTCATCAGTCTGAATGAAGGACGAGATGAAGCAACTTTGCATTTGTGGAAATACGCACATCATTTTTTTCTTTCTCGTGGTTAAGGACAAAAGTATATTTATGGGTTGCAAGTAGTGTTAAGCCTGTTTTCCACTAGCCCAGCACACCTCGGTACGGCTCGATTCACTTCAGTACGGCTCGGAATGCTTCTGTCTCCATTAGCACGGTGTTGTGCTTGTGCTGTGATGGTTTGTGTTAGGAGGTTTTAGAAGCGAGGCGGCGCCAGATTCCCAGCGAGGCGGGGCCACACTCCCGTGACGTTACGCACCCGACTGAGTCCTTATTTACACGAGACAAAAAATGGAGGATCCAAGGATTATTGCCTTGCTCGCTCTGTGGTTTTATCTCACAGTTAATTTTATCTCATAATTAAGCTGCAACAACACAAGTCACTTTTGTTTTGAATTAACTGCCAAATGACCTAGAAATAATGAGCTGAAACTTGTTTTTATTCGTATTAAATAATGAGACAGTGGCACACTGGCCAACACCAAATTGTATTATTTTTTACATCCTAGGGCATTTTGAATGTACTGAATAAAAAAAATTCATGTTTTTCACCTTCAGGTCAACGTTTGGAACAACAGTATTATTATTTTCCGTTTAGATGATGCTACACTCCTTCTAAAGTATTATAATTCTCTGAATTTGGAATGCCGATAGAACATTCAATTTACATATACTTGTACCTACTTTGACTTGGTGCTAATTTTTTATGATATTTCAATAAAAAGAACAGAAAGCTTACAAAAACATTTGTTTTTTGGTCTAGTTAAAAATTACATTACCTTTACAATGGTTGACCCCTGACAGGATGATCAGCATCATTTTCATCAGACTAGGCAATGGAATTTCTATGTAATTATACTGTTTTATAATTCAGTGTTATAACAGACAAACCACACTTTCCAAAACAATTCCATTTTATTATATACAAAATATTAAAATAAAAAAAAAAACTTTGCAGCACAACATGAAGGTTAATCGACATTTTATACACGCCGACCACTGAGTGCTTCTACACCAGCTTCCCAAACTGGGTCAGGAAGGCTCGGCTGAATGAATCCGGGCGGGCTGGCACGGCGGACGCGTGGGATGATTCTACAAGGAAAATGCACACAATAAAATACAGCACGAAAGTGCAAGATATACAGAAAAGACAATAGTTTTTAACAAGAATACATAAGCTTATTTCAGCGTATTGTTCACATGAATAATTAAAATAAAAGCTTTAGTCCGCAGTGTGCTGCAATAAAGCAGCGATCATCATCCACAAATGAACAGCTTTTTTATTGCATAAATAAACTGAGCATCTTACCGAATATATTTGCGAAAAAACGCACAATAAAAAAAAATTAAAACTCACCGTTAAAGGACTCCGATGTCGAGACCTCCCGGTATATTTTTTCATTCCGGGCGGCTCCGTCTAACTCGCGCTGGATACGTTCGTCTGACAATGCAGTGAGCAGACACTGCACCTCCTTATTGGTCCATGGAACACCCTTATTACGCGAAGCCATTTTTGATAGAGAATAAATGAAAATAGCACAGCAATACACTGAAAATAAACCGCCAACAGTGGTTGCGTGCTGAGTAATGGCGGTCGTGAAGATTCTTTTTTTTTTTTTTTTCAAAAACTTTATTGAGAAGGTCGTGAAGATTCGGTAGAAGAGGAGGAGGAGAGGGGCGGTTACAACCTGACCAATCAGCGCCGGTTACGACCTGACCAATCAGCGACGACCAGTCTGTTAACGTCACAACACGGCACAGCTCAGCACTGCTGTACCCTGCCCTGGAGCGGGGCTGAGAATCGCGGCTGTTAAACCGTGTTGGGGCT
This sequence comes from Pholidichthys leucotaenia, assembly GCA_020510985.1. Classification (NCBI taxonomy): domain Eukaryota; kingdom Metazoa; phylum Chordata; class Actinopteri; order Cichliformes; family Pholidichthyidae; genus Pholidichthys; species Pholidichthys leucotaenia. The sequence goes on along the minus strand of CM035842.1, from coordinate 70,390,800 downwards.
TGTGGAAAAGCATACAAAGCGTGCTGAGCCGTCCCGTGTCGCGCTAAAGCGTGCTAGTGGAAAAGGGCTTTTAGTGTGTTAGTGTGTCATGACCTATCAGAATTGTTGTTTCTGTACCTTTAACTTGGCATTCGTTCGGAGAGCAAAGTAAGAATTTCATTGCTCAGGAAATGTAGCATTTCTTAACTGTGTACATGATAACAAAGCCTTTGAATATTAATGTGCCAGTTGAGAACTATTGCAATCTTCAGTAGCTCCTGATTAAATAGCAACCACTGTCTTGCTTTCTTTTCACATCTTCTTCTTTTTCTTCTTTCTTTTGTCACTGCCAGATGAATGACTTCACTTCATTTTGATACAGCCAGTCTCACTTTTTTGTTTACATAAGACAGGCACCAGTACTTGGGAGAGTGACAGGTGTGGGTGGGGCCCCTTTAGGGAGTTCTGTGCTGGCCTACCATTGTCATTGCAAGCTCTCCACATTGTCACTGCTGTAGTGATTCAAAGTTGGTCAGCCGTCAGGGGTCCCCTTCTGGCCTGAGGCCCCAAGCATTTGCCTGCCTTGCCTGCCAGCACACAGCGCCTCTGCATAGAACAAATATTATAAATAAACACCATCAATCCCACTATGACCTGATCCTTATTTCTTACCAGCAAAAGGATACAAAAGTCAAAATAAGAGATTATGCTTCAATACCCCAAGGGTGAACCTATTTATCAACAAAAAGTGACAATGGTAGCAAAATTCTATCTTCTCCCTCTGGATGAAAAAAGAAGAAAAGAGGATGGAGGAGTCTTAATCACAAGCCTTCAGACTTCTCAAGCCCACCCACAGATGGGAATTAAGGAGGAGAGATAGAGGACTTTACAGGTGAAGAGGTGGGTGGATGGGGATTCTTTTTTTTTTCCTTTTTTTTAATGCAGGAGAGGATTGAAGCTTGGAGGTCAACCCACCTGCCAAGACACCACCTTTCATGCTCACTCGGGCTCGCTTTCATCTGCCGCAGCTGCCTGAGGAAAGTGAGAACGAGGAGAGGGTGAGTGGATCTCAAGGGTGAGGCGGGTGGAGTGACACAGAGGTTTCATGCAGGGAGAGAAATGCACAGTGGTGTCTAGTCAGTGCTAATCTTTCTGACAGGGGATGCGGGTTTTTTGATCTGCTGGTGAACATTCATAATGGATTACATCACATTAAAAAAGCAGACTGAAAGACCACGCCTGTCACCTTACAAAGAATCAAAAACTGACCCTCACATCACCCCGCAGGAAGAATAGAGCTCTTTTCATTGCAGTAGCTTCTGGCTCTGTTGTACTGTGATGTCAAAGCTTTGGTGAGTGGCTGAAGTGGTCAGAGGTAGTAGTGTGGGGGGGGGGGTACAAGGCAGCTGACGAGGACCACAGCTGGGCAGTTGTTGGGGAGAGCCAAGGGTCCCTCAGGTCCTTTTTTAAATAGGCGTTTTCATGCAACACCCACTCCAAGTACTCAAGAAACAGAGGAGAGAGAGGAGTCAGCCAAAACTGAGGACAAAGGAGCCATAAACAAAATGATGCATGTTGAAGCTGATCTGTTTGTTTATGGGCTGCACACGTAAACTGCAGCAGAAAAACTCCACAGTGGGTTTCTTTGGTTTCACAATTGTTATTTCAGTCTGTCAGCACAGTTGGGCAAGTGGGTTTCTGTTTTGTATGAACTGTATATGAAATAGGGTGGGAAGAGGTAGCGTTACCAACAAAAGGGTATAATGATTATACACACTGCCAATCAAGGAAACAATGGGTACACAGGCTAAAAATGAGAAACCATTCTCAAAATGGTCTCAAATACATATTTCAAAGGTTTAAAACTATTTTAATTGTACAGTCAGTCAGAAATGCATCATCCAATGCAGTCTCAAATATTACACTATGAAAAAAAAAAAGACCCTGTCTGTGGCCATATTGGGAACAATTTCATCTATCAAACTGCCTACATTTCATTGTCTTCAACAGAGATGTAGATCCAAGCCTCTATTCTGCATCCTCAATGTCATGGAGTAGCTCTCCCATCATCTTTCAATAGAATGCAAGGATATGCATCAGCGGCGTATTGCGTGCCTATGTTGCCTGACCATGTGACCTTGACCCTTTGCCTCCAAAACCAGAAGCATAGGTAAAGGTCCCAAGGACAACCTATGCATCAAGTTTGATGAGCCCAACTTCTTTTGTTCTCAAGTTAAAGAGCAGATCACGTTATGATTTTTGACCTGTGACGTTTTGACCCAGTGTAGATCAATTCAGTGGAAGCTCAAATTATGATCATAATGTGAAATTCTACTAAAAGGTCATGTAACCTTGATCACTGAACTTATGACCCCAAATTTATGTGAAATTCAGTGCACTTCCTGTCATGTTTGCCCCTCCGGGGCTTAAGGACGGACTCAGATGCTGGGTGACGTTTCGGCATATTTCTTAACAAAATGAAAGGAAAGCAGCTCGTGGGCTGAAACAGAAAATAAAGCCGTAATGGCAGAACACAACACAGATGAAACATGGCAGATTATGATGAAGCAATAATCAATTCCAGACATGTGGTGAAGATTGACGAGACTGCCATACTGAAGGTAGGGTGTCAGATGCATAAATAAAGTAGGGAACAATCAACACAATCAGGCACAACCATGAACAATCAACAGAACAGGAACAACACAAAGCGCTGCCAACATAAGAATCAATAAGGAGGAAATGAGGATGACAGGCTAATGACAATGTGTTGGCAGCAGGGGAGCTCTGAGCTCAGGCAGTGACTGCTACGGTGCATCACACCCTGGAGAGGGCAGCTGCAGTGCGTCGAGTTTAGGAGACAATAACTGGGGAGCCCTGACCACAGAGGAGGATGAAGGCTGGGGGGCACTGCCCTCCGGATGAGATGGCTGAGGCATGCTGACATCCGGATGAGACAGCTGGGGTGCGCTGACCCCTGGAACAGCAGACTGGGGTGCACCGACCTCCAGAACAGCAGGCAGAGGTGCACCGGCCTCCGGAACAGCAGGCAGAGTCATACTGGTCTCTGTAACAGCAAGTGGAGGAACACCAGCCTCTGAAATGAACGATGGAGGCTCACCGACCTCTGGAAGGAACAGTGGAGACACACTGGCCTCTGGAATGAACGGTGGAGACACACCAGCCTCTGGAACCGCAGACAGGCCTCTGAAACATATGGTGGAGGCACACTGACCTCTGGAACAAACGGTGGAGGCACACTGGCATCTGCAATGAACGGTGGAGGCACACCAGCCTCTGGAACCACAGGTGGAGGCGCACTGGTCTCTGGAACTTCAGGCAGAGGCACACCGGCCTCTGGAATGAACAGTGGCTGAGGTGGAGCGTGGTCCTCCTGTGGCTCCATCTTCGACATGGCCACCTCGGACAAGTGAGGAAAACAGGAGGTCAATGAGGTGGCACCACAATCATTAGCAGCAGAGACTGGTGGGGAGGACCCAGAGGCAGGTGGAATCTGCACTTGGGTACCCCCACCAGGAGTAAGGCAAATCTTTTCTAAAATTGATGTTGAATATAATGGAAAAAGTACTTGCCTTAACTCCTGGTCTCCTGCTTCTGGAGTGACGACAGCAAGATGAGCTGCAGGCGAAGCAGCAGCGGAACCAGATGACACAGGCTGATCAGCAGCAAACCCAGACAACCCAGGCTGATCAGCAGCACACCCAGATGACCCAGGCTGATTAGCGATGACACCCAACGATGATGGCTGACCAGTGGGAGGAGCTGCAGACGATGCAGTCACTGCAGGAGCATGCACATGGAGGGGAGCAGTCTCTGCAGGGGTGTGCACATGGAGAGAGAGTCTCTGCAAGAGCTTGCACATGAAGAGGAGCAGCGGCTGCTGGGGAGCTCATCTTCTCAAACGTAGACACCGTGGCGGTGGAGACAAACTCAAAGGGAAAAGGAAGAACAGAAGTAAGAGGCAGCGTGGAGATGGCAGCAGAGATAGGTGACGAGGGACCAGAAACAGCGGGCAGCTGTGACTGGGAGCCCTCATTTGGAGCAAGGAGGTACATTTCATTAATAGGTGTTAAAACAGATGAAAGTACTTGCCTTGCTCCGCCCTCTACCAACGCTAGAGCTGCCACTGGCGATCCGAGGAAATCCCTCTGAGCAGTTGCAGAAAACCCTCGGAGTGCAGATGAGAAGGCCTCTGAAGATGCTACTGGTACAGGCGAGATGGCCTCAGGAAATGCTGCTGAAGCAGGTGAGATGGCCTGGGAAGATGCTGCTGAGATGGCGACCTCGAGAGGAGCCGCTGGACTGCCGACCTCAAGAGGGGACGCTGACGAAGCTTCAGGTGAGAAGGTAGGGAGCAAAGCAGCGGTTGAAGTGATCTCCGGCGACGCTGCGGAGGCGGTCTCTGGTGTCAGGCTGGAATGGCGAGGAGAGCAGCGTCTCCCTGGGGCTCGCTCCCTCGCTGGCCCTTTTGAAGCCAGTTGATCCTCGCACGCAGAGAATAAGACCTCAGGAGTGAGCCAGGGCTTACAATCAAATAAGATGTCTTCTTGCGAGAGGACCACCTGTCTCCATTCTTCCAACTCCGTAGCATCCACTGCTGTGGCTGGGTGGAATACAGTCGTGGGTAGTGTAGGAGTGATGGGGAAGGTGGAAGGCTTACCAGGAGCTGGAGAAGGGGTCGATGATCCAGGGCCAGGATGAGAGGTGTAGTGTCTCAAAGTGTGTTTTATTTTATCGTGAAGCACTTTGTGATTCTTTCTGTGAGAAGTGCTATATGAATAAATTTTGCTTACTTTTTTTTTCACTTAGTGCGACATACCCAAACGCCCGAGCAAGTCCCAAAGCTGGGATATACTGGCGTACAATCTAGCTAGCTCAAGAACACGCAACAGGTCCGGACGGCTGAAAAGGAGTTCCTTCACTTCCCACAGACTCCCCAATCCCTCCAGCAGATTGGGATAATCGAAGAAAACAGTCCATGAGAACTGGTCAACAATCTCCTCAACTGCTTCCAGGCTTGATAACTCCCTCCTCCTGCCATTTTCGCCTGCTGAGTCCTTAGCTGCTGGCGTCCTACTGTCATGCTTGCCTCTTTGGGGCTTAAAGACAGATTCAGACGCTGGGTGACGTTTCAGCATATTTATTAATAAAATGAAAGGAAAGCAGCTCATGGGCTGAAACAGAAAATAAAGCCATAACGGCAGAACACAACACAGATGAAATGTGCAGATTTTGACAAGGTAATAATACATTTCAGACAGGTGAAGATTGACGAGGATACCGTACTGAGAGTAGGACGTCAGGTGCATAAATAAGGTACAGCCGTGAACAATAAACAGAACAGGGGTAACACAAAGCACTGTCAACATAAGAATCAAGATGGAGAAAATAAGGATGACAGGCTAATGACAATGAGAATACAAGGATAAACACAACTAAGGGCGAGGGCATGATAAACAATAATGATAACTGAGATTAGAGATAACTAAAAGAGTGGGACATGTCCAATAACATGTCCCCCATTTATTTATTTTTTATTTATTTAATCTTTATTTAACCAAGCAGGACAGATTAAGAACACATTCTTATTTACAGCTGTGGCCTGAGAGGAATGGGCAAGGGACAATTCACATTCATACCTCCCCAGTTGATGCCAATTAACCTAGCCTGCATGTTTTTGGCCCCTGTGGGAGGAAACCATGACACTTCCATGACATTTCCAGATCAACCACTGCTGTAATTTTAATGATTACAGCACTCATGCCAACAAAATAAATGCCAAAAATGTGAAAAAAAATATATACTGAGACCCTGTGATGTAGACCTTTGACCTTTTGACTTGAACACTAGTTCAGGTCAGAGGGACCTCAAGTTCAACCCCTGTACCAAGTTTGGTCCTTCTAGCCCTTGCGAATCTCAAATTACACCTCTTGACAGACAGACCAGGCTGATCGCTATACAGTACTTCATCATCAACGTAGATAATAATCACACCTACTCAAACCACACAAAGTGAAGTATACTTGAAACAAACTAGACTGTATGTTCTTCTCTTCAGTGTGCTGCAGTCATTTAAAGTTTTAAAGAAGGCATTAGCTGGGTTTCATATGGTGAGTTTCCATTGTGTGTTTCATCACAACAAAGCTTGATGTCCCATATTTATCTTGCAACACCCAGTGCAACAGTTTCTTCAGACTTAAATTTTTAGCCTTGCCCAGACTCTATTAAAAACACAATGGTGGTGAGGTAAAAAAGAATAAATAAATACAAATATTGGCGATTACTGTCTGATGGCACCCAGTTAGCTGCTGTGAGGGGGACTGGGATACAAAATTGCAACAATGTGCATAAGAAAATCCCACGCACAATTAAATAACAGCTGTGTGAGTGCAGCTGTGAGTCCAAATTCATAATGTGGAATATGTAAAAAGACAGTAGGAGGGGGATGGGAGGCTGATCCAGCACTGCTCAAATGCAGGCTGGGGATGAGAGGGTGAAATCCATGGAAGAGGAAGGAAAACGGAAGTGGAGATTATGTTTATATAGCGCCATCATTATGTAACCTTATAGGACCACATTACAGTCATGGCCATTCCAGGAATTTCTCATGGGTTCACATGGAGTAAAATGGCGTCTGTTGTTTTTCTGGCCTTTGCAGCTGTCACCCACTCACCCCTGTGGTCACTGAGAATCGCGACCCAGATGAGGTGCAACGTTGATGAGGACAGCAAAATGCAATATGATAAGAATGTAAACCCCAGTACTCCCCCCCACCCCCCCCACACACACACCCCTCTGTGCTTTTCTTACAATTATCACATCCCATGTTCACAGCAGCTAGAAATGAGGCTGACAAGGGACTTTTTGAGAGGCTGTATATAATAAATGTTTGATCAATTCTGTCTGTATGTTAAGCTCTTTGCAATAGTGCTCTACCCACTGACAGGCTTTTATCCCTCTAGTTTGCAGATGAAGATGCAAATAGTGCAGCATTTGTACCAGATTAGTGTATTACCATGCAAATGAATCAACAGTTAGGGAAGAGAAACTTAGCTGCGGTTTGTTACGTCATTAATTTCCCCCATCGACTGTAAAAGACAAGGCAAGCCTATAATTTAGCCACAAGTGATCCATGAGTGGATCCAAAGCACATTAAAGTTGTGTTATTTGTGTGAGAAGGATTGCCTGCTCAACACTGCAAATGTTTACCCTGTTTGTTCATTCATCATGCTGTACTTTTAACCACCTAATTTGTTTTTTGTGAGTTCTCCAAACGAAGTTTTTACTAAGTTTGTTTCCTCCCACAGTCTTTGCAAAGTTACAGCACAATAGCCTAGTAAAGATGGTGCTTGGTAGCCTAATTACAAGGGGAGGAAATGCACGCTAAATCTGATCTTTTTCCAAATTTGAGCCCCAATAACTGCATTCAATTCTGAGAAGTTTGTTACAACCAAGCAATCTGATTGGACAGTGTGTATATATATATATATATATATATATATATATATATATATATATATATATATATATAATGTATATATATATATATATCAGAATCAGAATCAGAATCAGATTTATTGCCATTGTTCATGTAGTACACAAACTAGGAATTTGTCTCGGTGCAATGCTGCAACATTAAACATGATAAAATAAAAGAAATAAACTATACATGCAATAAAGTGTAGAATAAGAGTGAGTAATACTAGTCAGCAGTTTAAATATATTAGCGAGCAGCAGATAATGTGGAGAACCGTATAGTGCAGTCGGTAATGCAGGAAGAAAACAGTGATGATTGACATGAGTCTGGTTGAGCTGCTGTACATAGTGCACGAGAGTCAATAAGTCACTTAGTGTTCAGCAGTCTGATGGCAGAGGGGAAGAAGCTGTTCATGTGACGGGAGGTTTTAGTCTGGATGGACCGAAGACTTCTACCTGAGGGGAGAGGGGCAAACAGTACGTGACCAGGGTGTGAGGGATCAGCTATGATCCGGCCAGCACACCTCCGGGTCCTGGAGATGTACAGATCCTGGAGAGATGGGAGCTTGCAGCCGATCACCTTCTCAGCAGTGCGCACGACGCGCTGCAGCCTTAGTCTGTCCCTGGCAGTGGCTCCTGCGTACCACACGGTTATGGAGGTGGTGAGGATGGACTCGATGATGGCTGTGTAGAACTGCACTAACATCTTGGTGGGTAGCTTGAGCTTATATATATATATATATATATACTGTATATATATATATATATATATATATATATATATATGCTTTGTGTTATGTACTCATCCAGAAAGCTAAACTAAATTATACCAAAACCTCTACAGAAACATTTTAAAGCACCAAATATTTACCAAATGGTTTGTGATTACTGAAAAACTAGACCATTCAAATAAAACAGTGTTAACTTTTTAAAAGAGACATTTGATACACATTTTCCACATGTTGACACAGTTTCCGCTGGTCTCATTGAAAAAATGCCTCAGGGTTTAATTATTGCAGCACCATTTTGACCCATTGCTCCCAGCCTTCCTCATGATATCTCATTCCTGTGAGTATCTCTTTAAATGTTCACTCATCTTCCCCCTTTTGTCACTTATGAGGTCAGTTGCTGATGCCATATTGCTAATGATAGCTGGCTCTGATAGCAAACAAACACTGCACTAACTAATGCAAAATCATCTGAAAGAATGAATGAAATAAAGCATCTCTGGTGGACAAGGGTGTGTGGTTTCAGTGGTTGACAGGATAGGTCCCTGGAGTACAACAAGCACGGAAGCAATCATGAATGAGTGAATAGTCATCTTCTGATAGCAGTAGCCTCCTTTGGTCCCTGCCAGAATATAATAAACTATAGTAAAATAGGCTAAGATAAGCTATAAGAATGGCATATAAAGTGTCTGGGGAGGGTACAGTGGATAAAGAAAGTCTACACACCCCTGTTCAAAGGTTTTTGTGATGTAAAAAAAAAATGAGACCAAGATAAATCATTTCTAAACTTTTTCTACCATCAATGTGACCTATAACCTGTACAACCCAAGTGAAAAACAAACTGAACTCTTTTAAGTGGAAAAGTAAAAAATAAAAAACTTACAATAACCTGGCTGCATAAACGTGCACACCCTTAAACTAATACTTTGTCGCAGCACCTTTGGCTTTTATTACAGCACTCAGTCTTTTTGGGTGGGAGTCTATCAGCGTGGCACATCTTGATGTGGCAGTATTTGCCTACTCTTCTTTGCAAAAATGCTCCAAATCTGTCAGATTGTGAGGGCATCTCCTGTGCACAGCCCTCTTCAGATCACCCCACAGATGTTCGATCGGATTCAGGTTTGGACTCTGGCTGGGCCATTCCAAAACCTTAACCTTCTTCTGGTGAAGCCATTCTTTTGTTGATTTGGATGTGTGCTTTGGGTCACTGTTGTGCTGAAAGGTTTGAAGTTCCTCTTCATCTTCAGCTTTCTAGCAGAAGCCTGAAGGTTTTGTGCCAACACTGACTTGTATTTGGAACTGTTCATAATTCCCTCCATCTTGACTAAGGCCCCAGTTCCAGCTGAAGAAAAACAGCCCCAAAGCATGATGCTGCCACCACCATGCTTCACTGTAGGTATGGTGTTCTTTTGGTGATGAGCAGTGTTGTATTTGAGCCAAATATACCTTTTGGAATTATGGCCGTAAAGTTCAACCTTGGTTTCATCAGACCACAACACATTTTCCTGCATGCATTTGGGAAATTTCAAATGTGTTTTTGCAAAATGTAGCCGGGCTTGGATGTTTTTCTTTGTAAGATAAGGCTTTGTTTTGCCACCCTACCTCATAGCCCAGACATATGAAGAAGACAGAAGATTGTTGTCACATGTACTAAACAGCTAGTACTTGCCAGAAATTCCTGAAGCTCCTTCAGTGTTGCTGTTGGCCTCTTGGCAGCCTCCCTGACCAGTTTTCTTCTCATCTTTTCATCAATTTTGGAGGGACATCCAGTTCTTGGTAACGTCACTGTTGTGCCATATTTTCTCCACTTGAGGATGATTGTCTTCACTGTGTTCCATGGTATATTTAATGCCTTGGAAATTCTTTTGTACCCTTCTCTTGACTGATACCTTTGAACAATGAGCTCCCTCTGATGCTTTGGAAGCTCTCTGCAGACCATGGCTTGTGCTCTAAGATGTGACTACGAAAATGTCAGGAAAAGCCTACTCGAAGAGCTGAACTTTATTTGGGGTTAATCAGAGGCACTTTAATTGGTGGCAGGTGTGTGCTGACTGCCATTTAACATGTTTTAATGTGATTGGTTAATTCTGAACAGAGCAACATCCCTGGTTATAAGAGGGTGTGCATATTTATGTAACCAGGTTATTGTAAGTTTTTTTTTTTTTTTTTTTTTTCCCCTTAAAAGACTTTAGTTTGTTTTTCAGTTGGTTTGTACAGGTTATAGATTACATTAATGATGGAAAAAATTTTGAAATGATTTATCTTGGTCTCATTTTTCTACATCACAAAAGCCTGGCATTTGAACAGGGGTGTATAGACTTTTTATATCCACTGTAGATAAAATACCACAATCCAACAGCAAAGCTAGTGCTAGGTTGTCTGACCTATCAGCCTATCTCCTCTGAAGCAAGGTCTAATGCTACCAAGCCCAAGCCCAAGCCCAAGCCTGCTACCAAGCCCCTTCTCTCTGGAACCAGTTACCACTCTGGGTCCGGGAGTCAGACTCGGTCTCTGTCTTTAAGAACAGGGTAAAATCCTTCCTTTTTAATATAGCTTTCGTTTAAGGAGGGTATTTGTGTCTTTTAACCCCACTCTTGTTCTATTGTTATCTGATCCATACTGCTGATTGATCTCCAATATTGTACTTGGCATCTTACTGCTATGTTCTTTATGTCTGTCCTTTCCATCCTCCCTATCCCCTCATCCCCAGCCAGTCGCAGCAGACGACTGCCCCTCCCTGAGCCTTGTTCTGCTAGAGGTTTCTTCCTTCCAAATGGGAGTTTTTCCTCTCCACTGTCGCCTAGTGCTTGCTCATAGGGGATCGTCTGATTGCTGGGTCTTTCTGTGACTGTGTGATTTTTTTTTTTTTATCTGCACTGTGGCGCCACGAGACGGCTTTTGTTGTGATGTGGCGCATTATAAATAAAGCTGAATTGAACTGAATAGTCGGTCAATCTAACCATCTAATATGGTTAGATTGACCGACTCTGACTGTGTAGCCAAGCTAATGCTAACAGTCCAATCTACTGACTATGATGGCAAAAATATAGCAAAATAAGCCAGAATGACAAGATATATTATACACTGGATTAGCAAAACTGGTGGGAGCACAAATGTCTAGTGGAGTGACTAGAATTTAAAGAAAATAACAATAAAAACTGCACTAAGTAAGCTAACTCCTTTAGTAGCACTGTTAGATCTAAAGCTAATGCCTCAAGCTCAGAAAATGAGCTGGGATTGGATTGATATCAAAGTTAATAGTGTGGTGATGGGTTGTACGTGTTAGTGACTTAGGGAAATGTAACCTGGAAGGTCTATACTGCCTTCTGCGCAGTCTGCCAAAATGAAAAATATAGCTATTTCTAAGTGAAGAGATTTTAATATTTTTACTGTAGTCATATGACCTAATACAACATTTTTTAAATGTTAAAATCCATGAACACACCATGTTTTACTGAATGCAACCTTTAAGGAAGCCCTCAGAGTAAATATTTTACCAACTCTCCAGGACATCCTATAAGACCCTGAAACACTGGACATGAGATCTGCATACGTCCCACCACCCGATCCCCCTCCCATCCAAAAGTCACAGTTAATCCTGCCCCTGCAGCCCCGCGTCAGCTGTCTGCACCCCCTTCCAGCTGTCTCCCTAATGATATAGCTAATGAGACATCTGGGGGGTCTCTCTCTCACATGGAGACAGTATGAGCACACCGATGGAGACAGCCGATGGGGGGAGCACATCAACTTTCCCACGTGTCCCAGTATAGCAGTGTGACTAACTCCGCATTGCTCTTTCATGATATTTCATCAACTGCTCCTTCAGGTTTTTGACCTGTACCAGCAAAATTCCTCAGAGAGATAAAACTGAGCGTGACGCAAAGCTGGAGTGTCGGGGTTATCCGTGAAATCAGCCAATATTTGAGATTCATAAGTGCCCACATGCTTGAAAGGATAAGCCAGAGTCAATCAATCACATCTATTCCAGTATAGTTCTGCATAATGTCATGGCAAATAAGTTAAGCCTTGGGCTTTAATCCTTATTTCAGATGAAATCTTTTAAAGCTTGCGTGCACCCCTATGTGTTTTATGTCAAATGTACTAAGAGAATAAATCAACTGTGCTGGATGCCTTACTTTGCTGTAATAAATGGAAACCAAAGGGAACTAAGAGACTGCATACCTCCACCAAGGCTCCGTCCCTCCCTCTCTTTGTCCCTAGGTACCTCAGTACCTTTGTCCTTCCATTCTGAGATACTGGTGGACGTATGCACTCATAGATCATCTCCACTATCTAATGGGTTCACCTGTATCCCAAAGGCCACCTCTGGTGAAAATTTCATCAAAATCCGTCCAGTAGTTTTTGTGTAATCCTGCTAAAACATTGAGAGAAGTTAGGGCTTTGCAAGAATATAGGGCCTTGGCAGAGGTTTGTGCTCTCAGATCATCTCCCAAATCTAATGGGTTCATCCTTAGGCCAAGGGCCACCTCTGGTGAAAATTTCATCAAAATACCTTGAGTATTTTTTGCATAATCCTGCTAACTGACATACAAACAAATTGGAGGGTATTCATATTCAGAGAGTGCATATCTCTGCCAAGGCTCTGTCCATCCCTCATTTCCTCCTTCCAGCCGTTGGTACCCGCCACCATCCATCCGACCGTCCCTCTGTCCTTACACCTCTGGTGAAAATTTAATCAAAATCTGTCCAGTAGTTTTTGTATAATCCTGCTAACAAACAATCAAAGGACCTTGATCACATTCCCTCCTTGGTGAAGGTAATAAATCTTTATTTCAATAACTTTAAAGGCATATTTTCTGGTGATTTTTTTTTTTTTTACTTTGCCTGCTTAGTTCAAGTGTTATTTTCTTTAAAAGCCACTCAGCATTAACAAACACTCATGCCACTGAGCATATGAGAATGAGAATCAGAATGCCTCATGTTAACAAAATCACAAAACAGCTTCATTCCAAATGTACAACACACAAAACTACCCAAGGCATTTACACAACAAACTTAACATATTATATGGAAAGTAATATTGCATAAATGACAGTCTAACACCTATCATTCGCTTCTTGATTGCACACCTTTATGTGATTACCAGATTTCCATTTGTACATTCCATCAGCAAACACTAATCATCTGCAACATAATAACTCGGACTTACCACAGCAGAGAGCATCTATTATTGTCCTTACTGAGCAATAATGCCCTATTTTAGATACAGTTTCTTTTGTCTCTTCTGTTGTGAGTTTTCTGCTCTCACAAAATAAATCTGAAACACCATTAATAAAGCAGAGTTTATCAATTTGTCTTCCCATCAAAGCTGTTAAACCTGTTACATCCGAAAACAGTAGCAATATGGCGGCTGGGGATTGACCGGGGAATAGAGAGTGGTTGGCGATCTACCCTTTAGGGGGTGACGTCAGCCTGGCTATAAAGGTCACGGCCAGAAGGGGCATGTCCTCTTTCGCCGTTGACACCTGGACACAGAGCGCTGTAGCCTACTATTTGGTCTGAGAGTGTGGTGTTAATAAACGTGGTAAACGTGGTTCTTGTCGTCTTGATTGTTGCTCTGAGTGTTGCTATCCCTGTGCTGTTGCAATCCTGGAATTTCCCCATTGTGGGACTAATAAAGGCTTATCTTATCTTATCTTATCTTATCTTATCTTAAACTGCCTTCCGTCCTCCTCATTCTATTGGTAATTATGGACACAACATTTGGTGACAAGGATAACACGGTTATGGAGCATGCTGCGATTGGTTTTCGGCCGTTTTTGGAGGCCCCAGGTGAGCCTCCTGTGCCTTGGCCTAGGTGGTTCGCCGCATTCAGCAGCTACCTGGTGGCCCTCAACCTCGGTGAGTTGGAGAAAGTGCGGGCTAAAGCTATTTTGGTCCAGAATTTGGGTTTGGGAGGACAGAGAATCCTGGAGACTTTGGGGGGTGCAAATACGTTTGAAGAAATTATGGCACGATATTTTCAAGCGCCGGATATCATCGTCATCGTCCGGCGTATCCAGTTTCGACGGCGCCAACAGCAGACAGGAGAGTCGGTGAGGAAGTTTGCGGAGGACCTTTGTCAGCTGGCAGCGGAATGTAAATTGGTGCTCTGCTGGAGGAGATGATTCGGGACCAGCTGGTGGAACATGTACGCTGTTCGGCTACCCAAGCATGCCTCCTGACTTACCCTGGTGAATTGGACCTGAACACTGCTATGGTGACTGCCCAACAGTTAGAAGAGACTGAAGGCATGGCGAGGGAACAGGATAGTGATTGCCCCATTTCACGAATTGAGTCCTGGTGAAAGGCGCTGACAGCAAGCCCTGATGACAAGATGGAAGACAACGTTGAGGAGGAAGAAGAGTACACCTCCGTCGTCAGAATAAGGTCTGCCCCAGAAATGCCGAAATGCTATGACTGTGGGTCCACTAACCATAAATATAGGTCCAGAAAGTGTCCGGCAAAGGGGAAGCGCTGTGGGAAATGTGGCCTGCTGCACCATTTCACATAGTCCTGTGCACAATTTGAGAAAGGGGAACAGCAGAAGAGAGGGGACTTTTCCGCGAAAGCTCCCACTGTGGTCCATGCGGTAGCACCAGAGACAGGCAGCCGAATTTACTGCACAATATCGTTGGATGGAGTCACCGTATCAATGCTGGTGGATACGAGAGCGGTGGCCTCATTGTTGAACCTCGCTACGATGAAGAGTTTATTTCCCCGGCACCATATCTACAGAACTGATGCCCTGTTCTACGGCTATGGCAGGAGGAAGATTGCTGTGGTGAGGTATGTAGAATTAACGGCCAACTATAAATCGAGAGTGATATTGGAGATCCAGCTGGTGGTGACCGCTACGGGCTCCAACGTAATGGGCTGCAATATGTTCTATGGCTTGGGGTTTTCCATTGCCAATGATACCGGAGAGGAGTGGTCCAGTTGCAGGCTATGGAACCAGCCACCTCTAGACGAAGATAGCAATGATGTGGTGTGGGACCCTGACTGGACTTAGATGGTGGAAGACAGCAGGGAAGGATGTCACGGGGCATCTCCCCAGGACGGACCAGATGCCAGAGCACAAATTGCCCTGGATGTGGGAGCTGGGCGGCAGGACTGGACCCCCGGGCTGGTAGGCGGTACCGGGACTTCAGTGCTGAACAGCACCGGAGCAAGACCGGCAAGTGCGCACCCTAAATGCACAAGGAGACAGCCTTCGAGAAGGGCTTCAGTTCCAGGAATGTGACCAGGTCCGAATGGAAGGCCCTCCCACGGCAGGCAGATCTGGATCGACCTGGACCTCCTCGGGGTGTGATTGAGGGAGTTCACACTCGAGTTGACACTCGGTCGAGGAGAGACCGTGAGTACTGTGGGCGAAATGACAGGATTGAGTGGCTGCAGGTGGCAGAGATCTGGACTGAGGACTATCTACACCTGGCAGAGCGGATGTGGAGGCACCCCAGCGAGCTGCGTTGGGCGGTGATGAGAAGTGCACAGCGTGGCCCGTCTCCAGAGATGAGGAAGAGGAGATATCCTGGCTGGGAACCACAGGATGGTAATCCAGGGGGTGGCCTTTCCGGTGTGAAGTGACTGTGAACTTTATTATAGAAGGTTAAGTTTTTTTTTCCTCCATGGGTCATTCTGTATATAGGTTTTCGCTACTGAGTTGTGCCCCAAGTGTGTCTTAGGTAAATTTATTTGATGGTTTGAAATATATATATATATATGTGTGTGTGTAAAAAAAAAAAAAAAAAAAAAAAAATGATGAAAAGAGGGAATCTTGTGACTGATTATCTGTATTGGCTAACGGGCCCTGAGATAAAACCTGCCTTTTCTTTTACAAAGGATGTGAGTGGATAGGTGCTCCGAGGCGGGTCCTGGGGTGTGTTAGCATGTGAGTGGAATTAATGATACTGGTTGCCCAACACTGCATATTATTTCATGTGTCCAGTGTGGGGTGGGTGTGTTGGGGTGGGAGCCGCCAGTAGGATATGTTGTGTAAAGATTTTGAATACGTTTAAGTTTTATTGGGTACTATCTGTTCTGGGGTTGATTTGGTTTTAGAAACATGGCTCATTTTACTTTAAAGACTAATAGGTGGAGGAGGCAGAATAATTCGCCCAGCCGTGTAGGGGGTGCCAGCAGTCTACCCGACCCCCCAGCCTTGGTTGTATGAATGGATAGGTTATTTACTTATTTATGTACATACTGTTTTCTTCTGTTAGAGTGTGAGTCGGGACACAAATCTGGGTGGGCTAATTGCCTGCCTGCATTTTTTTGAAGGGGGGGAAAATGTTACATCCAAAAACAGTAGCAATATGGCGGCTGGGGGTTGACCAGGGAATAGAGGGTGGCTGGCAATCTACCCTTTAGGGGGTGACGTCAGCCTGGCTATAAAGGTCACGGCCAGAAGGGGCACGTCCTCTTTCGTTGTTGACACCTGGACACAGAGCGCTGTAGCCTACTGTTTGGTCTGAGAGTGTGGCGTTAATAAACGTGGTAAACTGCCTTCCGTCCTCCTCATTCTATTGGTAGTTATGGACACAACAAAACTGACCCACCATTGTTTAATATGAAAGAGCATGCATGCGGACTCAAATTCTAAACAATACTAAACCAGTGTATCCGTGAGGCTGGAAGCTCTCCAGAGCATTGTTGCATCAGGGACTCAAACATTGTTTGGGGCTTGTTCTCTCAGCAGAACTCTCGTCCATTCTAATTAGGTTGAATATTTTTGTATCTTTCTCACTGATGTTACGTATTTCCTGCTATTTAGTGATCGATGATTTCATGTCCCGACATGTGGCTTGTATGGATTTAAATCTGGGGTGTTGTGGTTTAGGGTATAAACGTACATGTTGTTCTGAAAGAATTGGAACACTGTTCATAAGGAAAAAACTGTTCTAGGGATGCTTGGAGGTTCTCAAAATAAATGAAGGCTGTTCAAATTAAAACACTAACAAAAAAGGTTAAAATAAAAACAACCCAAAAAATTCTCTAATTGAATAATATAATTAAAAATCAATTGATGAATATGGCTGTCCAAGAGTAGAACATCAACATGTCTTTGTATATTTTGATATTTTCCTGTGGTTGTGGGGGGAAAAGGAGGGGAAAAAACTGTCCACCCCTTCCCCACCCCACCCCAGTCACATCTCAAATTAACTATGATTAACCACATTTTTCTGAAAGCTGATTTCAATTTCACTATCCACACCCAAGCCTGATTACTGCCAGACCTGCTGAATCAAGAAATCACTTAAAAAGAACCTGTCTGACAAAGTGAAGCAGACTAAAAGATCTCAAAAAGCAACAAATCATGCCACAATCTAAAGACATTCAAGAACAGAGGAGAAACAAAAACGCAGAACAACATCTAAAGAACTGCAGGCCTCACTTGCCTAAATTTGGACACTGGTCCATGATTCAACAATAAGAAAGAGACTGAGAAAAAATGGCATCTATGAGAGTTCTCAAGGCAAAAACCACTGCTGACCAAAAAGAACACAAAGGCTCTCACATTTGCCAAAAACATATTGATGATCCTCAAGACTTTTTGGAAAATATTTTGTGGACTGACGAAACAAAAATTGAACTTTTTGGAAGGTGTGCATCCCATACCACAGTATTTCTTAAAAAGAACATCATACCAACAGTCAAACATGGTGGTGGTAGTCTGATGGTCTGGGGCTGCTTTGCTGCTTCAGGACCTGGACAATTTACTGTAACTGATGGAACCACGTATTCTGCTGTCTACCAGAAAATCCTGAAGGAGAATGTCCGGCCATCAGTTCGTGATCTCAAGCTCAAGCCCTCCAGTGTGGCTGAATTAAAACAATTCAGCAAAGAAGAGTTGACCAAAATTCCTCAACAGTGATGTAAAAGACTCACTGCCAGTTATCATAAATGCGTGAATGCAGTTGTTGCCACCAAGGATGGCACAACCAGTTATTAGATTTAGGGGGCAATTACTTTTTTTTACATAGGGCCAGGGAGGTTTGGATAGCTTTTTTCCCTTAATAAATGAAATCATCATTTAAAAATGGCATTTTGTATTTACTCGGGTTATCTTGTCTAATATTAATATTTGTTTTGGAGGATCTGAAAAATTTAATTGTGACAAATATGCAAAAATGTAAGAAATCAGGAAGGGGCCAATACTTTTTCACAGCACTGTAGAGCTTTTTCTTCCAAGTAATTATTATAGTTATGTGCTGGGAAAAAGTGACCTCTAGTGGTTGTGAAAATAACTACATGTAGTGAGATAGCATAATCTGGACCTTCACTTTTTCTTATTGTTAACTGTAAGTTTTAATAGCTTACCCTAATTATAACTAATTTTCACCACCTAGAAAAACTCATTTAATGAGTCAAAGAGATGAAGTGGCAACCTGGCAGTAAAGCACAAATGCTAGAACCCCAGACCCCTGCAGGGGATCAAAATTTTTACAGCCTTTCCCCCAGTCCACGTCCCACACCTACTTTATACTCAGATTTGTGTGATTTTTAAACAGGGAAACAGTGATGAGACCTGCTTTGAGGCAGTACATGCGTGTGTTCATATTCTGAAGTGAGGAACTTCAGGCTAAATTTTTATGTGCGAGATGGAGAACATGCTGGATATTGATCTTCTAACTCATTTAATGTAAACAGGGATGTACAGTGAGGGAAATCAGTGGCTTTGTTATGCTGTAAAGAGCAATTTCTTGCTGCAGTGATTCACGTCCATTTTTTCTCCCTTAGAGGAAAGTTTTATGGCAAATCAATACAAAGAGTAATCACCTATACTGTGCTATGAATCAGTTCCAGGCCTGATTGGGGATTCTCCCCCAGGACAACAAAGCCCCCATCAATGGGTGACTGATTAGTTTGAGTAAAATTATTTGTAAGTTCTGACTTAGCAGTCTCACCCCAATTGAACGCCTTAAGAATGAATTTGAACTAATATGTTTTTATCAAATACGGATGCAGTCACCATCTCTATCCTTTGAGGAAATATCTTTTGGAAGAAAGGTGATGAATTCCTACAGCAGAGTTTGATGGACTTGTGGAATCAATTCCAAAGTGAACTGTGATGTTCACTGAAGGAGGCGGCAATGCAAGAAAAGAGCAGCAGTGACATGTCAGGAGAGATGGGGAAAGTTTGCTGCTTAAATCGACCATCAAATAGGGTCAATGCATCACAGCTCAGGTAATCTGCCTGAAGTGGCTCCTTTAGTGTTTTTTTTTTTTTCATTTTAAATTCCAATTGAATCTACTTTTTCACATACTAAATCTCCTAGAAACGTTAGCACCAAGCCTACATCAGTGCAGATCACCATCCAAAGTCTTTCTGACACTGAGGCACAATTATAGAATATTACATCCGTATGTAGGTGATGACTTTTTTTGTGTGGTCCTGCCTTTTTTCCCCCCACTCATGTTCCAGTATCTCCCTCCTTTCAGTTAAGAACAGAAAAGACATTCGCCCCGAGAATATAACGCTATCACACAGCCTTTCTGCAGACAACAAAACGCATTACTGAGAGAAGAATGAGCTGCTGCTAACTTTAACCCTCGGGAAGCTCCTGAGAGGATTAGATGGCAGGAAAATCATAGTTGTGCTAAGAATAGTGTCACAACCTGTCTGCCTGTATCTGCAGCATACAGGAAGTCATGCCACTCACTGTCCTGTTTAAGGCTGCCTTCAACCTATATTTTACATCATATCTTTATGACGGCATCGCAAGTCCTATGATGCCTAGGATCGTGGGATCACATGGGACGTCGGGCGGACATCGTGGGCCGTCCTGTGATGTCCTGTAATTGTGACAGACAGACAGACACACACACACACACACACACACAGATTTCTTAATATAGAGTGCTATATAGAGTGATGGACTCTTGAGAAGAAAACAAGAGAGAGAGTGATTTCTTCTTCTTTTTTTAGATTTGATTGGTGGTTGCGCAGAGTGGGACTGGACATCCTGGAGGATGAGTGCATCTGTCACGGGGTCTGTGGTGGACTTTTGCCAGTTGGTGCATCGTGACATGCACTACACAAAGAGCAGAGATAAACAAACCTATCATCTGGTCAGTCACTGGAGTCAGTTTGTCTTGGCCTGTCTTTCCCACTGATAATACCTCTGTCTGCCAAGAATGTGCTGCTAGTTCAGCAAAAACTAGCGGTACTCAAATACTTTGCAAGCAGTTTCATGAAATGGTCAGTCAGAGAGCAACTCATACCGGCTCAGACATCACCCGGAATAACAAAGTCAGGAGTTCCTGGAAGCGGAAGGCGAAGGACAGAGCTGTGGGGAGGAATCTGCTCAGACCTAAATGAAACAGTCATTGTCGCCCCCGACAGACTGCTATAGTATGTGGTGTGGCATGTTTAAATCAGCTAAAAATAAATTAGAAACTGAAGACAGCCAGGTGATGCTTTACTTTTCTTTTTTTTTTCCCCACATGTAAACAATGACGCACTTCTCAGAATCCACGGCTTGGTGGCCCTCTGTCTCTCCATCCGATGAGGTTGCATCGGTCGCGTAATGAAAACAAATGGCACTGTGGCCGTGCTGCAGCAGCTCCATGTGCAGCTTCATCCATCCCCATCTGAACGAGATCTATTGGCCATCACAGACAGAGGAGGCAGAGTTCCCTGGCTTGTCGCTGCTGTTAAACCTCCACACCGGCCTCAGGTTTCTAAATGTGTGTAATCCAATTGATCTGAACACTCACAGCACCACTAGAGCATTAGGATCAGGCAGACAGGTGTTACCTGTAAGTACACAAGGAGCCAGGAAGATGTTGTATGAGTCTATTTCTTTATTATACTTTTAAAAAGCTCATACAGAAGTATTGAGCTTGTCCCCTTATTTAAACTGCTATAATGGCCTGTACTGTAAGGCATTTATAATATCTTTAATACCACAGTTCACATCTCCAGTCCTACCTACTGCCTCAACTTGATAAACTGTAATATTATGCCGATAGTGTGTGTTATGGTCAAGTATATGGTAGTTGTAAAAAGAAAACAATCTATTGCTGTATGGGTGTTCATAAATACTGAAATATTTTCTAACAGTAGTTGTCTGTCGTCCACAAGACTTAAGGCCTGTCCACACCAACGATGATAATGATATTAACTAGCAGCTACAAAGATAAAGATGTGAGGGTCCACACTGATGAACAGTGTGGTTTGTCATGTGAACTTAGCCAAAGTAGCTCAGATCTGATCTGAAACATCAAATTTTAGCTCACATTTGCAGGTTTAGACGGCCTTTAAAAAACATCAGAAATGTTTTGCATTAGGGTAAAAAAAATCAGAAAATTGGAGTCACTTCAAGCTGATATTGTGAACCCCTGCCTTTTCTGTCTGCTTTTAGGTCCAAAACTCGTGTCTCATGTCAATCATTAATATCTGGTTGTTTGAATATTTGGTTGTATTTGCCTTAGGTACCATGTGTCATTGATTTGTGTTTATTTTTTCCAAACTGACAAAAACAAAAAACCCTTGTGGAGAGTGTAAATACTGATTCATGAAGCAGACGACTTTATTCACTCTCTCATCAGTCATACACAGGAAAAGCATGTCTCAATACACCATGGGTTCTCTTTTTATACCAAACGCTCATCTCACATTTGCATGACATTTAACATCACAATACATTCATCCTTTCTCACCCCAACTCCTTCTTCCTGCTATCTCACCATGATCTCCCTAGCTATTGTTCTCCTCTGTTTACCCTCTGCATCCAGTCTGAGATGATTAACCTAGTCTCTACACCCCCCCCCCCACACACACACACAGAATCTCAGACAGAGTTTCAGTCCTCACGTCCTTTTGGCTTCAGTCTCCTCCCATATCTGCTATAACGGGGGTTTACCACCTCCGCGGCGCTGCTGTGCCGGCGGGAGGCTCCTGGGGGTGTGTCTGTCTGCAGGTGGGCCATGGCGAGGGGGGAGGAAACTTCGATTTGCCTGTGTGGCTGCTCTGATGAATCGTTTACCTGGGGAGCTCTCAGTGGGGGTCTTCCACGCCGAGGGGCCTGAGCCAACAGCACTTGCTCGTCCGCCACTACAAAGGCGGGCTTAAGTCTGTCTATGCATATTTTCTCCCGACGACCCCCCAAGTCTAACAAAAAATGTTTGTCCCCTGTTTCCAGCACTCTGAACGGGCCATCGTAGGGTGGGCACAATGGAGGGCAGTGGGCATCGTGCCTGACAAACACGAACGCCGCGTTCTTCAAAGTTTTTGGCACAAAAGCGCGTGGAAAACAGTGGTGGGCCAGGCCCGGCAGCGTGCCTGTGTCTGCACTATGTTGCAAACGCTGAGACAGGCAGCTGTCCAGCGTGGGATTATCTGGCAAAAATTCCCCGAGCAGCCGCAGTGGCTGAGAAAAAACAAGCTCTGCCGGGGAAGCCTCCAAATCCTCTTTTGGTGCGGAACGCAACCCCAATAAAACCCACGGCAACCGATCTACCCAAATTGCATCCGTCAGCGAAGCCCTGAGCGCTGCTTTCAGTGACCTATGGAAACGCTCGCATAACCCATTGGCCTGTGGGTTGTACGTGGTTGTGCGATGAATTGCAACACCCAGGCTGCGGGCAATCGCGGACCAGAGGTCGGAAACAAACTGAGGGCCCCTGTAGCTGTCGCAGTAAAGAATGTTTTTCTTTTACTGTTTGTTTGTTTATATACAGTATATTGTAATACCCATCTAAGAGTTGATTTACACCTGTGTTACGTTACTGCTGCCATCTAGTGGACGGCAAATGACATGCAACCCAGTGGTAGAAGAGAGCGTGTAAACTAGCATACAGTGCTCACGTGCTCAGTTAGCAGAGAGAGAAGCTCAGAAGCTGCAGACTCGGGCACAGAGAGAAGAGGCTCCAAAAGCCCTGAGTAAAACTAAAGAAAATGGACTCTAACCACTCCTAAATGTTTGGACAGAAGGCGCACACGGTATGTAATGTGTATTTGTGAGAATGTGGAGGTATTATTTTTGGTTGTGATAAATTTCAAAATGTATTTTTTGTTTTGTTCTTTCACCGTAGTTTTTCACGGTGGTTGGTCGGAGGTCCAGCTAAGAAAATGTGCTTGCTGTGACAAAATAAATCCTGGCTAAACATCAGTTGGAGCGTGGCTTTATCTGTTTCAAACAAAAAACCTTTGGGAGCAGTTATAGTGAAAAACGTGTCCCGTTGGTGCCATGTGGTCTGCATGCTGCCGGTGAAGGAGCACGTGTCTAATGCTGCTGACAACAAGGGAACAACGCGGAGGCCAGTCGGCGACAGAGCGGCGACATAACAACGAGAGAGCGGGGTGGCTTCGGTGAGACCATGCTCTGAGGGAACAAGACCCACATGGAAGTCAGCCTCTGGGATCCTGCAGAAGCTGGACACCCAAACTTCTACAGCCTTTCCAGTTGAATATGGAAGAAGGCCTAAAGCTTCAGCTCAACACCACGCAAGTTTTCAGTAAACTACAGTGTCTCTGGGATACTAGGTCAGACTGTATCTACAGAGTTTAATATATCAACCATAATACCAAGAAAACGAACATTGAAGAGAAGAGTTAAAGTAAAAGGTTGTGAATATGTTTTAAGTTCATTCTGTGCTGTGACACTGATTGTTTATTTTCATTGTGAAATATTTCAGATTTACTGTAAAATAATACTTCGATATGGATTCAAGTATTCCAGACACTCGTGTTTTGGAGGAAGTTATTGAAGCTTTAGAAAGGGAAAAGGCTCAGTTAGAAGCTACACTACAGACTGATCTTGAAGATGCACAAAGAGAACAACTTGAAACACGTTTAGGGGAGATCTGTGCAGATCTTGAAATACACAAAATAGGTCAACCCCAACCCGTATCAGAAGTTGAAACAGAATTGAGGCGTTCAGAAAGAGATAGACACCTAACTGAGAAAATGTTAGAACTTAAAAGGGATGACATAATGAGTAAAGAAAGAAAGTTTATGTCAACATATTTGCACTTTAAAGCAGAGGTTCAACTCGTAAGGTCCAAACTGAAAGTACACTGCGCTAAAGCTGAGTTGGGCAACATGATTCAAAAGGTTGAAAATTGTGAGTCAGAGTTAAAACAAGACTATTTAGCATTGCGTGCACTGACCACACCATCTCAGGATCTAAGGAGAAAAATGGACAACTGCAGTTCTGTCTCCACTGAGATCATTGTACTTTTGAAAAGGCGTTATGCAGATGTGGATAAGGAGTTTGATGCACAAGCTGTAAAAGAATCACTCCGTCTATTATTGCAACGAGAGGACGCAAAGTCAATATATGGATCAACAGTATCAAGAGCTGAAAAGAGCCAATATAACAATATCAGTGAACAAGGGACTGTTGTATCTGCAAAACGAGCAGAAGCAGCGGCGCGCTTAGCGTCAAAACGAGCTGAAATAAATAGAGAAAGGGAAATCTCAGCCCAGAGACAAGAGATTGTAGCTCAGCAGGAAAAGCTAAAAATGTTGGAAAGTCAAAGAGATCTGGAGGCAATAGAGGCAGAATACAATGTATATGCTGAAGAGGAATCAAAGGTGAATGCTGAAATAAGAGAAAGTGAAATGAAGGTCACTTCAAGTCAGCTTCCTATACAGCAATACAGCTTCCCACGCCCACAAGTTTTCCAAAATTCTGCTCCAGTTACTTTCCCTGTGATTAGTAAAAGGACTTCTCAAAACATGTCAGTCCCGCAGAGCATAGACAACAAGATACTGCCAAATGATAGTGAAGTTTCTCTAGTTCAAGCGTTGAAAGAGTCGTTAACTATGACTAGACTTCCAGCACCATTTGCTGAGTTTGTGGCTGAAGAAGCACGCATAGCATGCAACCCAGTCTCATCCCTGTTTGCATTACGTACATTTGACAAACCAGACAAAGAACAAAGACGTCTAAAGGCTAGTATCCTAACTACTACAACAGAAGTGACCAAAAATACAAAGACTGCAAACACAACTCCGAGTCACAAGAGATTCAAACCTAATCCTGCAGCTCAGAGTAAAAGGCAAATCGAGTGCATTTGTTGTAAGCAAAGTCACTTTATTTACAAATGTGATAAATTTTCTGAGATGCCTCTAGAGGAGAAGAAAAGGTTCATTACTGAAAATAACGTGTTTTAGTTGCCTTAGAGTTGGCCACTTCTCAAAAAATTGTCGTCAAAAGGCTACTTGTAATGTTTGCAGGAAAGGTCATCCTACACCACTTCATGAGGATCGTCCACGAGTAGACAAACTGGAAATGCCACTAACAGAGGAAAACGCTTCTGCGGTGTCAAACAATGTGACAGTGGACAGTAGCGATCGGACTTCGATGATTGTACCAGTGTGGCTATCTTGCACAGAAGGTAATGGACTTGAAATCCTGGTTTACGCACTGCTAGACACTCAAAGCAGCAACACGTTTATTGTCCATGATGTTTGTGAAAAGATTCAAGTGTTCACAGAACCAGTCAAGTTGAAACTGACAACAATGACAAACAGAGGAACACTCGTACAGAGTCACAGAGTGGATGGACTGAAAGTAAGAGGGTATTATTCACAAGACTACATTGAGTTACCCCCTGCTTACACTCGTGAGTACATTCCTCTTGAACGAGACAGTATTCCCACTCATGAAACTGCCAAAGCTTGGACACATCTCCAAAGTATCACAGGAGAGATGCCAGAGTTGCTAGATTGTCCTGCAGCACTTCTGATTGGTTACGATTGTGCGAGAGCTCTGAAACCAAGAAAGGTAATACCAGGCAATGACTATGATCCCTATGCAGTTAAAACAGACTTAGGTTGGAGTATTGTGGGATCTATTAAGCCTTGGACAAGTTCAGCAGAGGTGGCGGGAGCGTGCCATCGTGTTTCTCTCAAAGAGTTGCCATCTATCACACCTTCCTCGGTGATTAAAGTACTGGAAACAGATTTTAAGGACACAAATCCTACAGAAGGAAACATATCACAAGAGGACATTCAGTTTTTGCAGATGTTGCACAAAACCATACATTTTAATGAAGAAGGCCATTTGGAAATGCCTTTACCTTTCAGAGAACGTCCACAGCTTCCAAATAATAAACAGCTTGCAATAACACGGCTGAGACATCTGATAGCAAAGATGGAAAGAATTCCAAAGTACAGAGAAGACTATGTGAGATTCATGAACAGTGTCTTTGAGGATGGTGATGCGGAAGAAGCAGTTGGCACACCTGCAAATGGTTACACATGGTATATACCTCACCATGGGGTATATCATCCGAGAAAGTCAGAGAAAATAAGAGTCGTGTTTGACTGCTCTGCAAAATTTGAGAACACCTCTTTAAATGACCACCTCCTCACTGGCCCAGACTTGACCAATGCTCTCACAAGCGTACTCTGCAGATTTAGAGAACACCAGATCGCCATTACATGTGATGTAGAGAAAATGTTCCACCGCTTCCACGTCACTCCTGAAGATAGGGATTTCCTAAGGTTCTTGTGGTGGCAGGACGGGGACACTAGTACAGAGCCCAAAGAGTATCGCATGCGTGTTCACATTTTTGGAGCAGCATCTTCGCCAGGATGTGCGAACTATGGCATGAAATATCTTGCTCATGAACATGAAAGGGACTATCCATTGGCAGCCAGCTTCATTTACAAAAACTTTTACGTGGATGACGGGTTAATCAGTGTCGACTCAGTCCAAAGGGCAAAACAGTTGGTCGTTCAGGCACAAGAGCTCTGCGCAAAAGGCAAGCTGCGGCTTCACAAATTTGTGTGCAACAAAAGGGAGGTCTTGGAAGTTGTACCAGAGTCGGAGCGTGCTAGTAATGGCAAAGATATGAGCCTAAACTACTCTGACATTCCAATGCAAAATGTTTTGGGGGTGAAATGGGATGTTGAGGCAGACATGCTCTCTTTCAATGTCATTCTCAAAGAAAGGTCAGCTACACGACGAGGAATCCTGGCAACGGTTGCAAGCGTTTATGATCCATTGGGATTTCTCTCTCCGTACATTTTAACTGGAAAACAAGTGCTACAGGAAATGTGCAAACGTGGCATAGGATGGGATGAACCTATTCCCCCTGCATTGGAGGCCAAATGGAAAGCATGGCTAAATGATTTTGAAAATCTACCAAATATTCAAATACAAAGATGCTTCATTCCTAAGAACACAGGCACGTTGCAAAAGATCGAGCTGCATCATTTCTCAGATGCAAGCAGCAGTGGCTATGGACAATGTTCATACATAAGGATTGTTGCAGAAGACAAAGTACATTGTGCTCTGGTTATGGGAAAGGCTAGAGTGGCCCCCACTAGAGTTGTCACAATACCGCGCCTTGAGCTTACTGCAGCAGCAGTTTCTGCCGGAGTAAGTAACTTTCTAAGAGCAGAGCTTGAGCTGAAGATAGATGAAGAGTTTTTCTGGACTGATTCCCAAGTAGTGCTCGGGTACATTAAAAACGATGCTTGGCGCTTTCATGTCTTCGTCGCCAACAGAGTTCAGAAAATCAGAGACTTTACAGATCCAAAACAATGGTTCTACATAGAAACTGATCAGAATCCAGCAGATCATGCTTCTAGAGGTCTCAAGGTGGCAGAACTCATAGATTCAAACTGGCTCAAAGGACCGAGATTTCTGTGGGAACGAGAGCTTGTCACACAACCACATTCCCCAGAGCTTTTAGTAGGAGACCCTGAAGTTAAAGTTTTAGCAACTACTGCCTTAGAGAGTGAGGTTTTTCTTGAGAGGTTCTCTAGGTTCTCAGACTGGAACACAGCAGTTAATGTTGTTGCAAAGATAAAGAGACTTACTAAAAGAGACAAATCAAAGCCCATTAGTGTTGAGGAGAGACAAGCAGCTTCTTCAGCGCTTATTCGGACAACACAGAGACAAGCTTTTGAACAAGAGATTAAACAGTTGTGTACTAGAGCAAACAAATTGCCCAAGAGTCACAAGCTGTACCAACTTGATCCTTTTGTTGAAAATGACTTACTTAGAGTAGGAGGCAGGTTGAGAAAATCCTCAGCGTCATTTGAACTGAGACACCCAGTCATTCTTCCTAAGGAAGGCATTGTCACACATCTGATTCTTGATCATTGTCACAAGAAAACACAACATCAAGGTCGAGGCCAAACACTGAATGCACTCAGAGCCAGTGGTTATTGGATTGTAGGTGCCAGTAAGGTAGTGGCCAGACACATCAAAGGTTGTGTTGTATGCAGAAAGGTACGAGGGCCAACAGAAGAACAGCGTATGGCTGACCTGCCGGCTGACAGAGTAGATCCCTCGCCCCCTTTCACACATACAGGGTTAGATTGTTTTGGTCCATTTTACACGAAACAAGGTCGAAAAGAATGTAAGCGTTATGGTCTTTTGTTTACGTGTTTAAGCTCCAGAGCTATTCACATCGAGATGTTGGAAGATCTCACCACTAATGCGTTTATAAATGGATTGAGATGTTTTATAGCGATCAGAGGAGCAGTGAGACAAATTAGATCTGATCAAGGTACAAACTTTGTCGGAGCTAAGAACGAGTTTGAGAAAGGTCTCCTTGAGCTTGACAAAGACAGGATAGGGGTTTATCTTGCTAACAACCAATGTGATTTTCAAATGAACGTTCCTGAAGCGAGTCACAGAGGCGGTGTTTGGGAACGCCAAATCAGAACTGTCAGAAATGTTTTGAGTTCTGTTCTTACCCAAGCCGCAGGAAGACTTGATGACACCTCCTTAAGAACCTTCTTTTATGAGGCCATGTCTATCATTAACAGTCGTCCGCTTACTACCAACACTATAAATGACCCAAAAAGTGCAGAACCTCTGACGCCCAATCATTTACTCACAATGAAAGAGTCAGTGCCACTACCACCTCCAGGCAATTTTGTTAGAGAGGATTTGTACGCCAGAAAGAGATGGCGGAGGGTACAGTTCTTATCGGAACAATTCTGGCACAGATGGCGCAAAGAGTACTTAACCAACATAAGCCTAAGACAGCAATGGCATTTGCCCAAAAGAAATGTACAAGTTGGAGATGCAGTGATAGTTAAAGAAGAGAATATCCCCAGAAATGAATGGAAACTGGCAAGGGTTGTAAAAGCGAAAGAAGATGATGACGGATTGGTTCGAAAGGTTAAGATTCAAATGGGACAAAGAGATTTAGGGAAGAAAGGTGAACGTGTGAACCAGTTATCTTTTCTTGAGCGTCCGGTTCAGAAGCTAGTGGTACTAGTGCAAAATGAGTCCACTTAAGTAAAAGGTTTCTGAGATGTGAAACAAGGATATGGTTCCAAGGTTAATGGTTTTTGGAAAATTACAAGTTTTATTTTGTGTGTAAAATTAACCTTTGTAATTTTGGTGGCAGTGTAGCTGTCGCAGTAAAGAATGTTTTTCTTTTACTGTTTGTTTGTTTATATACAGTATATTGTAATACCCATCTAAGAGTTGATTTACACCTGTGTTACGTTACTGCTGCCATCTAGTGGACGGCAAATGACATGCAACCCAGTGGTAGAAGAGAGCGTGTAAACTAGCATACAGTGCTCACGTGCTCAGTTAGCAGAGAGAGAAGCTCAGAAGCTGCAGACTCGGGCACAGAGAGAAGAGGCTCCAAAAGCCCTGAGTAAAACTAAAGAAAATGGACTCTAACCACTCCTAAATGTTTGGACAGAAGGCACACACGGTATGTAATGTGTATTTGTGAGAATGTGGAGGTATTATTTTTGGTTGTGATAAATTTCAAAATGTATTTTTTGTTTTGTTCTTTCACCGTAGTTTTTCACGGTGGTTGGTCGGAGGTCCAGCTAAGAAAATGTGCTTGCTGTGACAAAATAAATCCTGGCTAAACATCAGTTGGAGCGTGGCTTTATCTGTTTCAAACAAAAAACCTTTGGGAGCAGTTATAGCCCCTATCGGACGTGATGTTCGACGGGATGCCAAAACACGCCACCCATGTCGTCACAAAAGCGCGCACCACGTCCGCGGACATGGTTGCCGCCAGCGGGACTGCTTCTGGCCAGCGTGTGGTGCGGTCCACCCCTGTCAGAAGGTGCGTGCACCCCTGCGATGGTGGGAGGGGGCCCACGAGGTTCACGTGAACATGGTCGAACCTCTTAGCCGGTATACGAAACAGCTCCAAAGGAGCCTTCGTGTGTCTGTGTACTTTGGTTCGTTGGCACGCTACGCAGGCTGCAGCCCACTCTTTCACTTGTTTGCACAGGCCTGGCCACACGAACTTCGCTCCCACCATTTTGACTGACACGCGCACTCCTGGGTGCGCCAGAGTGTGAACTGACTCAAACACGCGGCCGCGCCACGCGACTGGGACCACCGGGCGCGGGCGTCCCATGGAGATGTCGCAGATTGGGGGGGGGGGGGCTTGCCGTCTTGCAGTACTTTGCTCTCCAGCCTTAACCCTGTTGGTCCAGACTGGAGCGCACACACGTCCGTATCGCTAATCTGCTCTGCGGCCATGGCTGTATAATCTATCCCCACGCAGACCGGGGCCACTACTGCGCGCGAGAGGCAGTCCGCCACCACATTCAGTTTATCCGGCACATACTGAATATCCGTCGTAAACTCCGAGATCAGAGAGCCAGCTGTCTCTGCTGCCGGCCCGACCATGGTTCCGAAACCTTGGCCATCGCGAACGTCAGCGGCTTGTGGTCCACAAACGCGGTGAAGCTGCGCCCTTCCAGCCAGAATTGGAAGTGGCGTATGGCCAGGTGGAGAGCCAGCAACTCTCTGTCGAACTCGCTGTATTTACGCTCACTGTCGCGCAAAGCCCTGCTGAAAAAAGCGAGCGGCTGCCAAGAACCGGCGACAAGTTGCTCCACGACGGCCCCTATGGCCACGTCCGAGGCGTCAGTAGTGAGCGCTATCCGGGCCGAAGCATCTGGGTGTGCCAACAGTGCGGCATTTGCCAGGGCTGTTTTAACCTCAGAGAATGCCTGCTCTCACTCCAGAGTCCATTCGACTCTATCCGCGGGTTTCCTTCTCTTGAGCACTGCGTACAATGACTGCATGAGTTGAGCTGCGCGGGGGAGGAACCGGTTATAAAAGTTAACCATCCCCAAAATTTCTTGCAGCGCCCTGACCGTCTGAGGCCGGGGAAAATTTGCCACAGCACGCACTTTGTCGGGCAAGGGTATCGCTCCCTCCGGTGAGACGCGGTGCCCCAAAAAATCAATCCCCGTCACGCCAAACTGGCATTTCGCCGGGTTGATTATTAACCCGTGCTCCTCCAACCTCCGGAAAACCGTCCTGAGGTGGGCTACGTGTTCGTCCTCGGACGCACTGGCCACCAGGATATCATCCAGGTAGACGAACACAAACGGGAGATCGCGCAACACCGTGTCCATCATGCATTGGAATGTCTGTGCCGCTCCTTTTAATCCGAAGGGCATGCGTAAAAACTCAAACAAGCCAAACGGAGTTATTACCGCTGTTTTGGGTACGTCCTCCGCGCGCACTGGGACCTGGTGGTAACCGCGGACCAGGTCTATTTTAGAAAAAATGCGTGCCCCGGCGAGGTGAATGGAAAAATCCTGAATATGGGGAATCGGGTAGCAGTCGTGCGCTGTGGCATTATTCAATCTGCGGAAATCACCGCACGGTCGCCACGATCCCTCGGCCTTAGGGACCATGTGTAGTGGGGATGCCCATGGGCTGTTCGATCGCCTGATGATGCCCAACCTTTCCAGCTTTGCAAACTCCTCGCGCACTATGGCCAGTTTAGCTGTGTCCAAGCGCCGAGGTCGTGCGAAAACGGGCGGCCCGGTGGTGGTGATAAAGTGTTCCACCCCGTGTTTAGCGATGGCCGCCAAAAACGTCGGGACCGTGAGTGCTGGGAACTGAGTGAGCAGTGTGTGGAACTTACCACCTGGAGCTGTGACGTTGGCTTGTGTTACTGGCCCAGCCCCTCGAGCTGTACAGGGGAGAGAATCAAAAGACAGTGCATTAACCAGGCACCTGTTAGCAACATCAACTAGCAACCCATGTGCACACAGAAAATCAGCTCCCAGGATTGGGAAACTCAGTGCCGTTATGACAAAAGTCCACTCGTACATACGGCCGTGTAGGGATAAAGTCAGTGTTCTTTCACTAAAAGTCTTAATGCCCGAGCCGTTTACTGCTACCAGCCTGGGGCTGCTAGGTCCTGCCAGCCGGTCGGCATAGGATGGCAGGATGATGCTCTTCTGGGCTCCAGTGTCTACGAGGAACCGTCTCCCTCAGCGCGAGTCCGTCACGTAGAGCAGCTTATTCTCTTCACCGGCGGTCGCAGCTGCTACCGACTGCCGGCCTTGGTGTTTCCCGAGCACTTGAATTGGTACGGTGGCGCACATCTGCGTGCGTTCTCTCTGAAGCGGCAGTGGTAGAAGCAGAGTGTGTCTCTCTGGCGCTCCCTTGCCCCCGCTGCCGCTACCGTCCATGGCTCCTCGCCTCCGCTGGTCGTCTCGCTGGGTTCCGATGCCGCCGCGTTCACTGTGAGGGCTCTGGTGGTGAGGATGATCCGATCTGCCTCCTGGGCTAGTGCACGGTAGTCACGTGCGGCCAGCAATGGCAAATTGGCAAGAACTGCTCTCGCCTCTGTTGGGAGGTTCCGGAGGAAAAGGTGGGCAAACAGAAAATGCCCGTCGTCCGTGCCCATTAACGCCAGCATCTTCTACATCAGTTCGACCGCCGAACCATCTCCTAACTTGGAGTGCCTCGGGAGCCTCTCTGCTCTCTCACAGTCCGAAAGCGTGTAGCATCGGGTCAGCGCAGCCTTGAGAGCCTCGTATTTGTCGTGGGCTGGAGGCTGTTCGAGCAGGCTCGCTACTTGCTGAGACATGCGAGTGTCCAGTGCTGCGACCACATAGTAATATTTGGTGTTGTCTGCCGTTATTTCCCGGAGGGTGAACTGAGCCTCGGTGTGGTGGAACCAAGAGCGCAAGTTGTGCAGCCAAAAGTCCGGTAGTTTGACCGAAACAGCGCATGCATTGCTGGGTGTTCCTGTCGGAGCCATCTCTGGGATGCTTGCCGCGTCGCTGGGGATTCCCGTCCGGGCCAGCTCCGGGGTTCTTGCCTCGTGTTCCATAATTTGTCCAAGGGTCGCCAGTGTGGAGAGTGTAAATAACGAGACTGATTCATGAAGCAGACGACTTTATTCACTCTCTCATCTGTCATACACAGGAAAAGCATGTCTCAATACACCATGGGTTCTCCTTTTATACCAAACGCTCATCTCACATTTGCATGACATTTAACATCACAATACATTCATCCTTTCTCACCCCAACTTCTTCTTCCTGCTATCTCACCATGATCTCCCTAGCTATTGTTCTCCTCTGTTTACCCTCTGCATCCAGTCTGAGATGATTAACCCAGTCTCTACACCCTCAACTAAGCTGCAGTGATGAGACCTTTCTCTAAGGCAAGTGTCTTTCCTTCTCATATTTAGGATTCCAAGCATCAGAGTTTCAGAAAATCTAGTGGTCTTCTTCTTCTTCTTCTTCTTCTTCTTCTTCTTCTTCTTCTTCTTCTTCTTCTTCTTCTCTGCTATAGTGCATGGGGGGGGGGGGCAAAACAGTAATATGTGGAAACATGAAATTTTACAGTCAGGTCAAAATTCCCCTCACTACTCAGAGACCCCAAATCAAGGCACCACACCCATAGGTGGCGCTTTAATAATCAGTTTCATATTTTTTATTGGTACTGTGCTCTAAAAATGAAGTTTTTTGCACCATATTTTTAAAAATGTGCAAGTATATTCAAAATGAACTCCTCCAAAACCATTCATCCAAATTGGTTGAAATTAAGCAGAGATCTTCTACAGATGTTGCTAATAAAAAGGTGTTTACAATTATCAAAAAATGTCAAACTTTTTATTTTACAGGCCATCGAAGCTGTAGTTTCCTTTTGGCCTGTATTTTTGAATGTATCTTCTGATGTAGGGATTCAAACTTTATGAAACTCCGCTCTCACCACCATAACAGTATTCTTCAGAAACACACCAGATTCCACTCATTTCTGTTCATGTGCCAAAAATCATCTTTATTAAATGTCTGTCAGCCTTTGTGTCCTGTTCAGTGAACATTTTGCTTTGAGAAAGTAAGTCTCAGAACTCAGAACTCAGAACTCAGAAAAGGATTTATTGCCAAGTACATTAACAGTAAACAACTGATAACATATGAGGGATTTGACTTGACACAGAAAACGACCTGCATTTCCGGTGACGCGGCAGCGTCGAAACGCGCCTGTCATCAGATGGGTACAGGATGCATAGGGAAGAAAAGGATAACACAATAGGAAAGAGCAAAAAACCATTGATTGTCAGAATACCGGTCATATATGATCAATATTATGATTACAAGAAAAAAAGCCCTCAATGCACAATTAGCAGACAAGAATGTACACAAAGACACAAAGGGAGCAGTGAGTGAATGATCTTCTCATCAGTTTATTGAGTCAGTGTGGGTGTAGTGTTGAGTGGAGGTGTTTGTATCAGTTAAGAACAACAAAGTCTCTTCGGCAGGAGATGTTTTGTCTAGCGGCTGGCATTTGTCCTTGAGCCAGGCAGCTGGCTGTCCATAGAGTCAATGCAGCTCAAATGTTTTGGAAACAAAAAACTGCAGATAATCTGGAGGACTTGTGTGAGGGCAGGTCAGATTAGTCGAATAGTACTGATCCCAGAGAAAAAGACTTTATATTCTCTTACAGATTCAGTACTTTAATCCTTCAGTGCTGGACGTTGAATTCTTCATGGACGGCTCTCAGCGTGATCATGATGTAATCCATTTTCCTAGACAGTTCTCCATTAGCCGCTGTCAGAGTCCTCCCCATTTGTTCAATTTGATGGTTAAGCCTCGCCTGGCCAGCATTTTGATAGGCTACGTCCATCTTCATCAATTTACGGTACACCAGGACAATCCCAGATCCAATCAGAACGATCCCGATGACCATTGCTACGAAGATGTATAAATCTTCGACATCTTCGATAGAGAGATCAGACAGGCACAAGAGTTTCCAATTACTTGTGTCCCTCAAATAGCCCGCAGCCGCAGTTCCTGCGGGGCAAACTACCTCCCCCAGGGCACTTTTCCTCGTTGAAAAAACAGTGTCAATTGCGTTCAAAGCCCAGCTTATTAAATCCATAATTTCGTTCGATAATCAGCAGTAGAGACATGCAGACAGACGATAGCAAGCTGGGATCCAGTCAGTTAGGGGAGGAAGGAGATAAAAAGTCAGAGCTGGAGAGAAGGAAAAAAGCGTCTGCTCTCTTTGGGAGGCCTATGAACTGAAGCAGTCCTGTGGGGTAGTGGTTAAGGTGATCACCTGGTATGCTGAGGAGCCAGGTTTGAGTCTTTCTGGGGAAGTCTTGTTCTTCTGGACAAGTCTACAGCTGCTTGGAACCCCATGATTGCTGTTTGCAGCTATATTTACAGTATGCTTGTTTCACCAAAATTTATCATAACTGTAATAAAAACATTTTGGTGACACATGGGGAGTGCATAATTGTATAGCATCTTAGACAAGAACAAAGAGCAGAGTTTCCCTGGGAGATAACAGGGAGGTGTGAAGGATGAATGCAGTGTGATCTTTTGTGTGTTAGAAACTTCTAGAAGGATGTTAAAGGATTAAGGAAGTGAATGCAATGTGACCTTTTGTGTGTTAGAAGCTTCTAGAAGAATGCCATGCTTTTTAAGAGGAGAGTCTCTGCTGAGTATTCATTCTGTCTATGCTTCTTGTGTGAGACGTGTAATAAAATGTCTGAGTCAAATCCGCCTCATTATTAACACGCTCCACACTGGTGACCCAAGACGAATCATGGAACACAACGAAAGACCCCCGGAGCCAGCCTCGATGGGAACCCCCAGCCACGCATGTGCTGTTGCGATCAAGCTACCGGATTTTTGGCAGCACAACCCACGTTCCTGGTTCCACCTAGTCGAGGCACAGTTCGCCCTCCGGGGGATATCGGCGGATGACACAAAATTCCACTATGTGGACGCAGCGCTCAACGCCCACACGGCTCAGCATGTAGAGAGCCTACTCGATCAGCCACCAACCGACGACAAGTACGGCGCGCTGAAGGCTGCACTCATCCAGCACTTCACACTCTCGGATGGTGAGAGAGAAGAGAGACTCCTGACTCGGACCGGGTTGGGAGATGGGTTGGCCATAGACCTGATGGAGAAGATGCTGAGGTTAAAGGGCACAGACGACGACCATTTCATTTTTACCCACCTCTTCCTCCGGAACCTTCCGTCAGCGGCAAGAGCGACCCTGGCCAATTCGCCATTGCTGGCCAAGCGGGACTATCATGCGCTAGCCCGTGAAGCAAACCGGATCATCGTCGCCAGCAGGGAGTTCACAACCATTGCAGCAGCGACGGAGCTCGGCGCGACGCCCGGAGGAGGCGAGGAGCCATCGACGGCAGCAGCAGAGCCACCGACTGCAGCAGCAGCGGGGGAGACACGCTTTGCTCCTACCACCGCCGCTTCGCAGAGAGGGCATGCAAATGTATACCACCATGCCAATTCAAGCGACTCGGGAAACGCCAAGACCGGGGGTCGGTGGCAGCCGCGACCCTCGGGGAGGAGAACAAGCTGCTCTACTTGACGGACGCACGCACGGGGAGGCATTTCCTCGTGGACACCAGTGCCCAGAAGAGTTTCATCCAGCCAACCTACGCTGACCGGCTGGCAGGAGCTAGCGGCCCCGAGATGGCAGCAGCAAACGGCTCGGGGATTAAGACCTTTGGTGAGAGGACTCTACTCTTGTCTCTACACGACCGTACATTTGAGTGGACTTTTGTCATAGCAGCATTGAATTTCCATATACTGGGGGCTGATTTTCTATGTGCACATGGTTTGTTGGTAGATGTCGCTAACAGATGACTCTCTCCCCTGTATAGCTCGAGTGACCCGGCCAACAGCACAAGCCAACGTCACAGCTTCATGCGGTAAGTTCCACACACTGCTCACTCAGTTCCCAGCACTCACTGTCCCAACGTTTTCGGCAGCCATTGCTAAACACGGGGTGGAGCATTTTATCACCACCACCGGGCCGCCCGTTTTTGCAAGACCTCGGTGCTTGGACGCAGCTAAACTGGCCATAGCGCGCGAGGAGTTCGCCAGCCTGGAGAGGTTGGGCATCATTAGGCGCTCAAACAGCCCATGGGCTTCCCCGCTACACATGGCCCCTAAAGCTGAAGGTTCGTGGCGACCTTGCAGGGATTTCCGCAGGTTGAACAACGCCACAGCGCACAACCGCTACCCAATTTCACGGTGGCGCAGTGGTTTAGCACTGTGGCAGCACAGTTTACTCTCGGCCGGGGGATCGCGGGGATCATGAGATCGTGGGTTCGATCCCAGCCCCCGACCAACAGTGAGCTGTGTGGAGTTTGCATGTTCTCCCCGTGTTGCGTGGGTTTATTCCGGGATTTCTCCGGTTTCCTCCCGCATACCAAAAACATGTAGGTTTAGGGCGCTCGCGCACGCAGCAACCGGCAGCCGGTGGCTTGTCACCAGACTGCAAAACCAAATCTACCTATGGGTACAAATAAGTAACAAAAAAAAAAAAAAATTCCTCACATTCAGGATTTTTCCATTCACCTTGCAGGAGCGCGTGTTTTTTCTAAAATAGACCTGGTACGCGGTTACCACCAAGTCCCAGTGCGCGCTGAGGACATACCCAAAACAGCGGTAATAACGCCGTTCGGTTTATTCGAGTTTTTGCGCATGCCTTTTGGGCTTAAAGGGGATGCACAGACGTTCCAACACATGATGGATGCAGTGCTGCGCAATCTCCCTTTCGTGTTCATCTACCTGGACGATATCTTAGTAGCCTGCGCGTCCGAAGACGAACACGAAACCCATCTCACGACGGTTTTCCGGAGGTTGGAAGAGCACGGGTTAATAATAAACCCAGCGAAATGTCAGTTCGGGGTGACGCAGATTGATTTTTTGGGGCACCACGTCTCTCCCGAAGGAGCAGTCCCGCTGCCTGACAAGGTGTGCGCAGTAGCAGATTTTCCCCGGCCGCAAACAGTCAGGGCGCTACAAGAATTTTGGGGAATGGTGAATTTTTATAACCGTTTCCTTCCCCGTGCAGCGCAGCTCATGCAACCACTGTACGCCGCGCTCAGAAAACAGAAACCCACGGATAAGGTCGAATGGACCCCGGAGCGAGAGCGGGCATTCTCGGAAGTCAAAGCAGCCCTGGCAAACGCCGCATTGCTGGCACATCCAGACCCAACAGCCCGCATAGCACTCACCACTGATGCTTCAGATGTGGCCATAGGGGCGGTCGTGGAGCAGCGCGTAGCCGGGGCTTGGCAGCCGCTCGCCTTTTTCAGCAGGACTTTGCTCGACAGTGAACATAAATACAGCGCGTTCGACAGGGAGTTGCTGGCTCTCCACCTGGCCATTCGCCACTTCCAGTTCTGGCTGGAAGGGCGCAGTTTGACCACAAGCCGCTAACATTGGCGATGGCCAAGGTTTCAGAACCGTGGTCGGGCCAGCAGCAGAGACAGCTGGCCGCGATCTCAGAGTTTACTACCGATATTCAGCATGTCTCGGGTAAACTGAATGTAGTGGCAGACTGCCTCTCGCGCGCCGTGGCGGCCCCAGTCTGCGTGGGGATAGATTACGCAGCCATGGCCGCGGAGCAGGTTAGTGACGCGGACGTGCGCGCGCTCCAGTCTGGACCAACAGGGTTAAGGCTGGAGAGTAGGGTGCTGCAAGACGGCATGCCCCCCCTAATCTGCGATGTCACACGGCGCCCCGTGGTCCCGGCCGCTTGGCGCCGCCGTGTGTTTGACTCGATTCATTCTTTGGCGCACCCGGGAGTGCGTGCGTCGGTCAAAATGGTAGGAGAGAAATTTGTGTGGCCGAGCCTTTGCTAACAAGTGAAAGAGTGGGCGGCAGCCTGCATGGCGTGCCAACGAGCCAAAGTACACAGACACACGAAGGCTCCCTTGGAGCCGTTTCGCATCCCGGCTAAGAGGTTCGACCATGTTCACGTGGACCTCGTGGGCCCCCTCCCGCCATCACAGGGGTGCACGCACCTTCTGACAATGGTGGACAGCACCACGTGCTGGCCGGAAGTGGTTCCACTGGCGGCAACCACAGCCGAGGAGGTGGCGCACGCGTTTTTAACAACATGGGTGGCGCGTTTTGGAGTCCTGTCGGATATTACGTCCGACAGAGGCCCTCAATTTGTTTCCGAACTCTGGTCGACAATGGCCCGCAGCCTGGGTGTCACAATTCACCGCACAACCGCGTACAATCCACAGGCTAATGGGTTATGCGAACGTTTTCATAGGTCATTGAAAGCGGCTCTCAGGGCGTCACTAACGGATGCAAATTGGGTAGACAAGCTACCGTGGGTTTTATTGGGGTTACGTTCTGCGCCTAAAGAGGATCTGGAAGCTTCCCCGGCTGAACTCATTTTTGCGCAGCCACTTGGGCTGCCCCCGTCTCAGCTGTTGCAGCGTAGCATAGACACAAGCACGCTGCCGGGCCCTGCTCACCACAGTTTTCCGCGCGTTTTTGTGCCTAAAACTTTGAAAAACGCGGAGTTCGTTTTTGTCAGACACAATGCCCATCGCCCTCCACTGCACCCACCTTATGATGGACCGTTCAGAGTGCTGGAAACGGGACAAGCATTTTTTGCTAGATTTGGGGGGTAGGAAGGAAAAGATTGGCATAGACAGACTCAAACCTGCTTTTGTGGTGGCGGACGAGCAAGTGCTGTTGGCGAGGGCCCCTCAGCGTGGAAGACCCCCAAGGGGAGCTTCCCAGAGAAAAGATTCCCCAGAGCACCCACACGGACAGACTTTTACCCCTCAAACATCAGCTCCCCAGCATGACAGCGCCGCGGAGGCGGTGAATCCTGGTTATAGCAGATACGAGAGAAGACTGAAGCCTAAGCAGCATGTGGATTGATGTTTAATGATTCTACCACAGCATATGGACTGTCATTCTATTGTTCTATCCAAGATGCTCGGGGGGGTCGTTTGGTGACACATGGGGAGTGCATAATTGTATAGCATCTTAGACAAGAACAAAGAGCAGAGTTTCCCTGGGAGATAACAGGGAGGTGTGAAGGATGAATGCAGTGTGATCTTTTGTGTGTTAGAAACTTCTAGAAGGATGTTAAAGGATTAAGGAAGTGAATGCAATGTGACCTTTTGTGTGTTAGAAGCTTCTAGAAGAATGCCATGCTTTTTAAGAGGAGAGTCTCTGCTGAGTATTCATTCTGTCTATGCTTCTTATGTGAGACGTGTAATAAAATGTCTGAGTCAAATCCGCCTCGTTATTTACACGCTCCACAACATCACATATACAGTCATGATGATAAAATGTGGCTTACCAACCCCACGGAGTTAACTGAAGACTTTCACATACACAAGTGAGTTTAGAAAAGGGGTTTCAGGCATTCAAAGCTATTCATCTGACTTCATTAAAGCCTGAAGAGGAGAATAAAGTTGTTAAACTGATGTTCATAACTGTGGTCTTTACCTGCCCAGGCCCTAAGATTACCTATCACCTCACTGGTGGGGTCACCCATGCAAAACCAAACAAAGTAAGAGACTGACAGAAAGAGAAGGAAGTAATGAGAAACTGTGACACTAATGTGTATGGTAATGCTTGTGGGACTTTGGATGAAGTTTCGTGAGAAAGAAAACCAAAAAGAAACTTTAGTATTTTTTTAATAAGTAGGAATTCATTGTTATGTAGGTACATTTCCATTATAATCCTTTAATGAGCCTGTTCTGTATTCCCATTTCTTAAAAATGTCATGTATTACAAATAGGGATGCACGATAGTAGAATATTTGCCGATAGTCAATAGTTTGAAACTAGTTTTTGCCGATGCCGATACAATATACAGTGTTGGGAGAAACGCGTTACTGTAACGCCACTACTTTTGCAGTAACGTGTTGTGTAACGAAATTACTGTTTAAAAATTCAGTAATGTGTTACAGTTACTGAAATTTGATTGGACGCATTACTTGTTACTCTTTTTATTAATTTGGATAGATATTTTTAGCGCAAATAAATGAATATACAAACTGACCCTACCATAGTTGAGACTTAGTGTTATGTCTGGAATTACCTGCTGTTGGACAGACGAGGCGAGGTGACTGGGAACACACAGCTTTATTGACAGACTCACACTGACAGCTATTGACAGCTACTGATAGGTTGGTGGCTAAGCTCCAGGCTAGATAAGAGAGTGATAAGATGGCCGACTCGGCCTTTTATAGGGCGGGGCGGCGGCGCCACCTGGTGGTGTGTGTCCATCTTACACTTACATATCAAATAACTACATAACATTTTTCCCCCCATTAAAAAAGTCCAAAGCCACTCACTCAATTAAGACCCTCCCCAATTTGGGACCCGAATCACGCACTAATAAACGAAAACCAATGTTACTAAATGGCCTAACACATTCACACAACAAAACCTAGAATTGGGAGGACGGGTGGACTGCCATCCTGCCCACAAGGCAAGGTGGATTATTCTGCCACCTACTAAAGTAAGTTAAAGTCCATTAATGACTAAAATTGTTTGCCGTGTTCCTAAACTAAGACAGAAAAAACCCCCAAAATAATCCCTTGTATAACATTCTTAATAACATTAACATTCACTATATAACATTCTTGTTTTTTAAACAACACTAGAACTTCAATATATACTATTTACAACCAAAGTGTTCCAGTAAAAAGGACGTAACTGGCATGGGGGCCCAGGGCACCCTCTCAGCAGATGCGCCCCTGGAAAATGCCAGTCTTCGGGGTGGTGGCTGGCCCTCCAGATGCTGAAGCCGCTCCTCCTCACTCTCGACCTCGTCCCACATCCAACCTCGTCTCCCGGCATCTTCTCCCAGACACGCCGAAGCCGATTTGCATACCATACCAAGCCATCAGGGAGCCTGAAGTGCGCTGCGCCCAGTTTCTCCACTATGGGCAGACATTCCCGATGCTCCTCAAGTCATTGTCTGGCCCATTTTTGCCATGCACGTTCCTCATCTTGGCTCCAAACCCAATCCAGGACCGTCAACATGTCCCAGCTCGGCTTGAGACGTTGTTGTTAAGCACGCTGATCCTCCGTGCTTCTTAGTCCTGCCCCGACCTCTTCTAATACCGCTGTAACATTCACCATCATAGCCGCAGACCCTCCGTTCTTCCGCAGCCAGGCTCCAGAGGCATCTGGGGCCAGCCCACTAGTGTCGCTCGTCAGTCTAGGTACCGACCCTGGGCACAATTGGTCCTGCTTGACCACCATGGCACCCGGTAGTTCTCCAAGAGCTACCTTTTTATGACTCTGGGCTAGAGATGGGCCCTATTAAGCAGCCAAAATCTAAGGCCCAGAGAAGAAGGGACAAGGTTTTAGTTACAGCTAAGAACCTGAGTGAGGAAGTAACACAGCTAAGCCAGTCAGTAGATTCTGACATTCCTTCTGACATAGCTGCGTTGCAGAAAGCTGATCCATCACTAAAACCCTGGTTTGATACTCTGAAATTGAGGGTGTGAAACAGGGCAGAGTAGATTGCTTGACTGAGGCCTCTTATGTGATCAAAAATGGCATTTTATATCAGCATCAGGGGGAAGTTATGGCTATAGCTTTGCCACAAGGCCTCACACAGAAGGTTATGGAGCTAGGACATGCTATTCCTTGGGCAGCTCATCTAGCATTCCAAAAAACACTTCACACAAACCTTCTATTGCTAGAAGGTTTGTGTGGCCGGGAATGTACACTCAGGTTAAGGAGTTCTGTGCTTCATGTGAAACATGTCAATTTACATCACCTAGGGGAGTAGCCCGTGCCCAACTTCAGCCACTACCAGTCACTGGAACACCTTTTGACAGAATAGGGATGGATATAGTTGGTCTCCTAGAGAGAAGCTCCTCTGGTAGTAGGTACATTTTAGCCATTTGTGACTATGCCACTCATTACCCAGAAGCCTTCCTATTGAGATCTATTAAGGCTAGGCAGGTTGCCAACTGTCTCATACGATTATTTTCAAAGGTAGACATACCTAGAGAGGTCCTTACAGACTGTGGAACAAATTTCCTGTCTAAGCTGTTGCAGCAAGTATATAAGCTGTTGGGTATAAAGGGCATTAAGACCACCCCATATCACCCTCAGACAGACAGATTGGTTGAAAGATTTAACCAAACTCTGAAAAACATGCTGCAGAAGTTTGATTCCAGTACAGGCCCGGATTGGGATCAGTGGGTGTGTGGCCACACATGTGACCTACTTTGTGACCTACTTTGTGACTTATTTAAGGCCTCACATTTTAGATAAGAACAAAGACAGAGTTTCCTTGGAGATAACAGGAAGCTGTGAAGGTGTTAGCTTTGGTATGCAGGGCCTGAGACTGTGGGGTGATATTAGGGGATTATAGAGGAGATGCATTGTTACTGGTGATTATAATGCAATGTGACTTGTGATGCATGTGACTTGTGAGCTGTGAGAGTCCTGGGTATTTAAGGGACGAGAGTTTCCTGTGATGTTCTCTTTTCTACTTTGAGATGTTGGAGAATGTGTAATAAAGCTGCTTTGAGACAAACCTGCATCATCAATTCCACATTCCCACACTGGTGACCCAAGACGTAGCATGCAGCAAGAGGAGAATTCCCCGGGGTCAGCCTCATCCGGAGCCCCCGGCCAAGCGAATGCCACTACGGTCCAGCTACCGGACTTTTGGCAGAACAATCCGCGCTCCTGGTTCCACTCGGTTGAGGCACAGTTCAACCTCCGGGGGA
Source organism: Pholidichthys leucotaenia (assembly GCA_020510985.1). Lineage (NCBI taxonomy): Eukaryota > Metazoa > Chordata > Actinopteri > Cichliformes > Pholidichthyidae > Pholidichthys > Pholidichthys leucotaenia. The sequence goes on along the minus strand of CM035842.1, from coordinate 70,346,867 downwards.
TATCGGTAGATGACACAAAATTCTACCATGTGGTCGCAAAACTTGATAACCACACGTCCCAGCATGTGGAGAGCCTTCTGGAGCAGCCGCCAGCCAGCGACAAATACGGCGCGTTGAAGGCTGCACTCATCCAGCACTTCACTCTCTCGGTTGAGGAGAGAGCAGAGAGACTCCTGGTGTTGACTGAGTTGAGAGATGACACGCCCGTTGACCTGATGGAGAAGATGTTGAGGTTGAAAAGCTCGGACAACGACCACTTCATCTTTACCCACCTCTTCCTCAGGACCCTACCGTCAGCGACGAGAGCGACCCTGGCCAGTTCGCCGTTGTTGGCCCAGCGGGACTACTGCGCGCTGGCCCGGAGGCGCAGCGAATTGTCAATGCCAGTAGACAGCACGCGGCCACGGCTGCAGCAGCGGAACTCGGCGCGATGACCGGAGATGGCAGGGGGCCAGGGGCAGCGGTAGCAGAACCACCGACGACGGCAGCGGCGGGGACCAGGGAATGCGGAGGAGACACCTGTGTCTACCACCGCCGCTTCGCAGAGAGGGCACGCAAATGTGTACCACCGTGCCAGTTCAAGCGTTCGGGAAACGCCAAGACTGGGGGTCGGTAGCGGCCTCGACCCTCGGGGAGGAGAACAAGCTGCTCTACTTGTTGGACGCACGCTCGGGGAGGCATTTCCTCGTGGACACAGGCTCCCAGTTGAGTTTCATCACACCTTCCTACGCGGACAGGCTGGCAGGTTCCAGAGGTCCCGGGGTGGCAGCAGCGAACGGCTCGGAGATTAAGACCTTTGGTGAGAGGACTCTACTTCTGTCTCTACACGGCCGTACATTTGAGTGGACTTTTGTTATAGCTGCAGTGAATTTCAATATGTTGGGGGCTGATTTTTTGTGCTCACATGGTTTGTTGGTTGATCTCGCTAACAGGCGCCTGGTTAATGCACTTTCTATTGATTCTATTCCCTGTACAGCGTGAGTGGCCCCGCCAACAGCACAAGCCAACGTCACAGCTGCAAGCGGTAAGTTCCACACACTGCTCACTCAGTTCCCAGCACTCACGGTCCCCACTCTTTCGGCAACCGTCGCTAAACACAGGGTGGAACATTTTATTACCACTACCAGACCGCCCGTTTTTGCAAAAGCTCGGCACTTGGACGCAGCTAAACTGGCCATAGCGCGCGAGGAGTTCGCCAATCTGGAGAGATTGGGCATCATCAGGCGTTCGAACAGCCTATGGGCTTCCCCGCTACACATGGTCCCGAAGGCTGATGGCTCGTGGCGACCTTGCGGGGATTTCCGCAGGTTAAACAACGCTACAGCGCATGGCCGCTACCCAATCCCCCATATCCAAGATTTTTCCATTCATTTGGCAGGGGCGCGTGTTTTTTCTAAGATAGATTTGGTCCGAGGCTACCACCAAGTCCCAGTGCGAGCTGAGGACATACCCAAAACAGCGGTAATAACTCCATTTGGCGTGATTTGGAGTTTTTGCGCATGCCATTCGGGCTGAATGGGGCTGCACAGACGTTCCAACGCATGATGGACGCGGTGCTGCGTGATCTCCCTTTCGTGTTCGTCTACTTGGACGATATTTTGGTAGCCAGCGCGTCCGAAGACGAACACGAAAACCGCCTAGCAACAGTTTTCCGGAGGTTGGGAGATCACGGGTTAATAATCAACCCAGCGAAGTGTCAGTTCAGGGTGGCACAGATCGATTTTTTAGGACACCGCGTCTCCCCCGAAGGAGCGGTTCCGCTTCCTGACAAAGTGCACGTGGTAGCAAATTTCCCCCGGCCGCAGACGGTCAGGGCGTTACAGGAGTTTTTGGGAATGGTGAATTTTTATAACCGTTTCCTCCCCCGCGCAGCGCAACTCATGCAACCGCTTTATGCCGCGCTTAAAAAACAGAAACCCACGAATAAGGTCGAGTGGTCCCCGGAGTGGGACCGAGCGTTCTGGGAGGTAAAAGCAGCCTTGGCAAATGCTGCGTTGTTGGCACACCCAGACCCAACGGCCCGCATAGCGCTCACTACTGACGCGTCAGATGTGGCCATAGGGGCGGTCGTGGAGCAGCATGTAGCCGGAGCCTGGCAACCGCTTGCCTTTTTCAGCAGGACATTGCACGATAGTGAGCGTAAATACAGCACGTTCGACAGGGAGTTGCTGGCTCTCCATTTGGCCATTCGCCACTTCCAGTTCTGGCTAGAAGGGCGCTGTTTCACTGTGTTCGTTGACCACAAGCCGCTAACATTCGCGATGGCCAAAGTTTCAGAGCCGTGGTCAGGCCGGCAACAGAGGCAGTTAGGCGCGATTTCAGAATTTACTACCGATATTCAGCACATGTCGGGTAAACTGAACGTAGTAGCAGACTGCCTCTCGCGCGCCATGGCTGCCCCCGTCTGCGTGGGGATAGATTACACAGCCATGGCCGTGGAGCAAGGTAGTGACGCGGATGTGCGCGCGCTCCAGTCTGGACCAACAGGGTTAAGGCTGGAGAGCAGGGAGCTGCAAGACGGCAGGCCCCCCTTAATCTGCGATGTCTCCACGGGACGACTGCGTCCTGTGGTGCCGGCAGCGTGGCGCCGCCGCGTTTTCGACTCGATTCATTCTTTGGCGCACCCGGGGGTTCGCGTGTCGGTCAAAATGGTAGCGGAAAAATTCGTGTGGCCCGGCCTTCGCAAACCAGTTAAGGAGTGGGCGGCAGCCTGCATGGCGTGCCAGTGGGCCAAGATACACAGGCACACGAAGGCTCCATTGGAGCCATTTCTCATTCCTTCCAAGAGGTTCGACCATGTTCACGTGGACCTCGTGGGCCCCTTCTCGCCATCACAGGGGTACACGCACCTTCTGACCATGGTGGACCGCACCACGCGCTGGCCGGAGGTGGTCCCTTTGGCGTCAACCACAGCCGAGGAGGTGGCGCGCGCGTTTGTAACGGCATGGGTGGCGCGTTTTGGAGTCCCGTCGGACATTACATCCGACAGGGGCCCGCAATTTGTTTCTGAACTTTGGTCAACAATGGCCCGCAACCTAGGTGTCACAATTCACCGTACAACCGCGTACAATCCGCAGGCTAATGGGTTGTGCGAACGTTTTCACAGGTCATTGAAAGCAGCGCTTAGAGCGTCACTGACGGATGCAAATTGGGTGGACAAGCTTCCGTGGGTTTTATTAGGGTTGCGTTCTGCGCCTAAAGAAGACTTAGAGGCTTCCCCAGCGGAAATCGTTTTCGCGCAGCCACTTCGGCTACCCGGGGAGTTTCTCCCGGATAATCCTGCGCCAAGCAGCTCCCCGTCTCAGCTGTTGCAGTGTAGCGTTGACACAGGCACGCTGCCGGGCCCTGTCCATCACAGTTTTCCGCGCGTTTTTGTGCCTAAAGCTTTGAAAAACGCGGAGTTTGTTTTTATCAGACATGACGCGCATCGCACACCACTGCGACCACCTTATGACAGGCCGTTCAGAGTGTTGGAAACAGGGGACAAGCATTTTTTGCTAGATTTGGGGGGTAGAAGGGAAAAGGTTGGCATAAACAGACTCAAACCCGCTTTTGTGGTGGCGGACAAGCAAGTGCTGTTGGCAAGGGCCCCTCAACGCGGCAGACCACCACAGGGTGTTTCCCAGAGTAATATTTCCCCAGATCACCCGCAGAGACTGACAAAAGGTTTGCACCCCCAGACAGCAGCTCCCCAGCATGACGGCGCCATGGAGGCGATGAAACCTGGTTACAGCAGATACAGGAGAAGACTGAGGCCCACGCAGCATGTGGATTGATGTGCAATGATGTTATCACAGCATGCAAACTGTTATTCTGTTGTTTGATCTAAATGTTTGGGGGGTGGGGTAGTGTGGCCACACATGTGACCTACTTTGTGACTTATTTAAGGCCTCACATTTTAGATAAGAACAAAGACAGAGTTTCCTTGGAGATAACAGGAAGCTGTGAAGGTGTTAGCTTTGGTATGCAGGGCCTGAGACTGTGGGGGTGATATTAGAATCAGAATCAGAATCAGAATCAGAATCAGCTTTATTGGCCAAGTATGCACAACACATACAAGGAATTTGACTTTGGCTAAAAACTTGCTCTCGTTGTTCAGGTGAAGGATTTAAATAAGGATTCAATGACAACCAGAGTATGTACAGTAAATTACAGTCTGTCCACGTTTCTATAAAAGGATGCAAATATATACAGGAATATATGCAGTTATTTACTCGGACTAACCACACTTTGCAGAAATATATGAAAAAATATACAATCACACAGTATTTCAATGTGGACTCAGATTCAGTGATATAATGTGAATGAAGTAAAAAGCAGTGTGAGAGTTATGTGCAATGTAATAATGGATGAAAAGTCATGAGTACAGCAACAGGTAGGACTAGGTGAATGTTAGGAGTTCATCAGAGTGATGGCTTGAGGAAAGAAACTGTTCCTGTGACGGGTGGTTTTGACCTTCAGTGATCTGTAACGACGACCAGAAGATAGAAGTTCAAACAGTTTGTGGCCGGGGTGTGATGGGTCAGCACAGATGTTTCCCGCCCGTTTCCTGGTTATGGACCGATATAAGTTCTCAGTGGAGGGTAGGTCGGTACCAATGATCCTCTCCGCAGACTTAATGATCCGCTGCAGTCTGGTCTTGTCCTGTTTAGTGGCAGATCCAAACCAGACAGTGATGGAAAAGCAGAGGACAGATTGGATGATGGCGGTGTAGAAGACAACCAGCAGCTCCTGAGGCAAATCAAACTTCTTGAGCTGACGCAGAAAAAACAACCTCTGCTGGGCCTTTTTCCGGACAGTGTCAATATGGGAGGACCACTTCAGGTTCCGGGAGATTGTGGTACCCAGAAACTTGAAGGAGTCCACAGTGGACACTGTGCTGTTGAGGATGGTGAGTGGGGGGAATGAAGGGGGGTGTCGCCTGAAATCCACAGTCATCTCCACCGTTTTGGCTGGGTTAAGTTCAAGATGGTTCTGGCTGCACCAGAGGATCAGCTGCTCCACCTCCCGCCTGTATGCAGACTCATCATCATCCCGGATCAAACCGATGACTGTGGTGTCGTCCGCAAACTTCAGGAGCTTCACCGAAGGGTCCTCTGAGGTGCAGTCGTTGGAGTAGAGGGAGAAGAGCAGTGGGGAAAGGACACATCCTTGGGGGGCGCCAGTACTAATTTTTCGGGAGCTGGATGTAAATCTCCCTAGCTTCACCTGTTGCCACCTGTCAGTCAGAAAGCTGGAGATCCACTGGCAGGTGGAGGGGGGCACCTTGAGCTGGAGGAGTTTCTGATGAAGAATGCCTGGGATGATGGTGTTGAACGCTGAGCTGAAGTCGACAAACAGGATCCTGGCGTACGTCCCTGGGGAGTCGAGGTGTTGCAGGATGTAATGTAGTCCCATATTCACTGCATCATCCACTGACCTGTTTGACCGGTAGGCAAACTGCAGTGGGTCCATCAGGGGGCCTGTGATGACCTTCAGGTGGCTCAGCACCAATCTCTCCAAGGATTTCATGACCACAGAGGTCAGGGCAACAGGTCTGTAGTCGTTTAATCCTGTAATAGAGGGTTTCTTGGGAACTGGAATGATGATGGAGCGTTTGAAGCAGGAAGGCACTTCACGCAGCTCCAGTGATCTGTTAAAGATCCGGGTGAAGATGGGGGCCAACTCGTTGGAGCAGACTCTCAGGCAGGACGGAGACACACCATCAGGTCCTGCAGCCTTCTTGATCTTTTGTCTCTGAAAGACCCGGCGCACCTCCTCTTCACAGATCATTAGTGCTGGTGGGAGGTCAGAGTGGAGGAGGGATGGAGTTCCTGGGGTTGCAGATAATCCTTTTGTGTGGGTGGGAGGTGAGAACTGTAGGTTCTTTTCAAACCTGCAGTAAAAGCTGTTTAGGTCATTAGCCAGCTGGAGGTTTTCCGCAGGGTGGGGGGATGGTCTCCTGTAGTTGGTGATATTCCGTAGGCCTCTCCAGACAGAAGCAGAGTTGTTAGCTGAGAAGTTTTTTTGTAACTTCACACTGTAGCTCCTCTTAGCAAGCCTGGTCTCCTTCGTCAGCATGTTTCTGGCCCGCTTGTACAGAGTCCAGTCACCAGTCCTGTAGGCCTCCTCCTTGGTCTGACGTAGCTGCTTCAGTTTAGGAATGAACCAGGGTTTATTGTTGTTGTATATGCAGAAGGTCTTGGTCTGCACACACATGTCCTCGCAGAAACAGGTGTATGATGTCACAGTGTCAGTGAGTTCATTTAAGTTAATGGCTGCAGCTTCAAAAACACTCCAATCTGTGCAGTCAAAGCAGGCTTGTAACTTCAGCTTTGATTCCTCAGTCCATTTCTTCACAGTCCTTACAACAGGCTTGGAAGTTTTTAGTTTCTGTCTGTATGTTGGAATAAGATGGAGCAGGCAGTGGTCAGAGAAACCCAGAGCTGCACGGGGGACGGCATGATAGGCATTTCTTAAAACTGTGTAACAGTGGTCAAGTGTATTTGTGTCCCTGGTGGGACATTTAATATGCTGTCTGTATTTAGGAAGCTCATTTGTGAGATTAGCTCTATTGAAATCACCCAGAATGATAAGCAGAGAGTCTGGATGTTTTTCCTCCACCTCTGCTATCTGGTCAGCGAGGAGCTGCAGTGCCTCCGTTGTACAAGCAGCAGGCGAGATATAAATTCCGACCAGAATAAATGAGGAGAACTCTCGCGGTGAATAAAAGGGTTTACAGTTTATGAACAGTGACTCTAGGTTAGGGCTACAAAACTTCTTCAACACTGTGACATCAGTACACCAACCTTCGTTTATGTAGAAGCAGATTCCACCACCCTTAGTCTTTCCAGAAAATTCTCGGCTGCGATCAGCGCGAAACAGTTGAAATCCGTCCAGACGGACCGCGCTGTCCGGAATGTGTTCACTCAGCCAGGACTCCATGAAACAAAGGGCGCCAGATCTGCTAAAATCCCGGTTTTTGTGAGTCAGGAGCAGCAGTTCATCCATTTTGTTCGCCAAACTGCGGATATTTGCCAGATGGATCGATGGGAGCGGCGTGCGAAATCCTCGTTTCTTCAGCCTGACTAACGCACCGGCACGTTTACCACGCCGCCTTCGTTTCCGGCCAGCGCCAATAGCCGCTGCTCCCACAGCTAAGATGGACTGAAAAAACTTCAGATCAGCAGCAGTAACTGGCGGAGAAGTTGCATTGGGAGGTAGTCTGAGTGAAAGTAGTTCCTCCCTTGAATAGGTGATTCGGACAGAAGAGCAGAAGTCCAAAAAAACACACAAAATTATCAAAAACATCAGAGAGCAGAAGCCAGTGGCTGCCATCCGCGGCGCCATCTTGGATTTTTTTTTTTTTTTTTTTAGGGGATTATAGAGGAGATGCATTGTTACTGGTGATTATAATGCAATGTGACTTGTGATGCATGTGACTTGTGAGCCGTGAGAGTCCTGGGTATTTAAGGGACGAGAGTTTCCTGTGATGTTCTCTTTTCTATTTTGAGATGTTGGAGAATGTGTAATAAAGCTGCTTTGAGACAAACCTGCCTCATCAATTCCACATTCCCACAGGTGCCATATTTGTTGTTTGCTTATCGGGAGGTGTCCCAGGCTTCAACGAGATTCTCACCCTTTGAGCTACTTTATGGTCGTCAGGTAAGGAGTCCACTGGACTTGTTGAAGGAGCACTGGGATCACCACCTAGTGATCAGGACAATGTGGTATCTTATGTGATAAAAATGAGAGAAAGGCTGGACCAGATGACTGCTTTGGCTCAGGAGCACATGAGGACAGCACAGGCTAATCAGAAGACTTGGTATGATAAGAAGGCCAGAAAGAGAGTTTTTCATCCAGGCCAGCAGGTGTTGCTGCTTCTTCCTACTAGTGACAGTAAGCTGTTGGCTCAGTGGCAGGGTCCTTATCAGATCACTAAGAAATTAAGTGCAGTGACCTATGAACTGTATATGCCTGACAGAAGGAAGAAACATCAATGTTTTCATGTTAACTTGTTGAAGGAGTTTCAGCAGCCTGTCCATCAGCAGCAACAGCAACAGCAGCAGCCTGTTCATCAGCAGCCACAGCATCAGTTCCTCATTTGTGCGACTGAAGTGGATGAGGAAAGAGAACAGTCTTTTCAAACATGACAGAGACTTGTTTAGTGGCTGTGTCTCATCTGCAGTCTTATCGGCAGAGAGAGATAGAGGCACTGTTAGATCCAGAACTTTTTCAGGAGAAACCTGGATTCACCATACTGGTTCAGCATAAAGTTCATTTGAAGGAAGAGGCTATTCCCCATAGAAAGTGTTATAGAATCCCTGAATGTCTGGTCTCAAAGCTCAAGCAGGAGATTAACTTGATGTTGCAGCAGTGGGAGATTGAAGAGTCAGCGAGTGAATGGTGTAGTCCCATTGTGCTGGTCCCAAAGAAGGATGGCTCCTTGAGGTTCTGCATTGATTTTAGATATCTAAAGGCAGTTTCAAAGTTTGAGTCTTACCCCATGCCCCAAATTGATGAGCTGTTGGAGAGAGTGGGTAGGGCTAAGTTTATTACCACACTAGACCTGAGCAAGGGGTGTTGGCAGTTGGCTTTGGTGCCTGAAACTAAAGAATTGACAGCCTTTAAGACACCTTATGGCAACTTTCAATTTAGAGTTATGCCATTTGGCCTCCAGGGGGCGCCTGCAACATTCCAAAGACTCATGGACCAAGTATTGAGAGGTGCATCATACTTTGCAGCTGCCTACTTGGATGACGTGGTCATCTACAGTCAGACTTGGAAGGAACATGTGTTGCACTTACGGCAGGTCCTTCATCTGATTAAGACAGCAGGACTGACCATTAATCCACGCAAGTGTGCCTTTGGACAGCAGCAGGTGGAGTACCTGGGTCATGTTGTTTGACAGGAGGTCATTAAGCCACGAGTGGGAAAGGTGGATGCCAATCAGGCCTATCCTGTGCCCATTACAAAGAAAAAGGTACATTCATTTATGGGTTTGGTAGGATGGTACAGTAAACTCATTCCCCATTTTGCTGAGATTTCAGCGATTCTTACTGACCTCACCAAAGCTTCAGCACCAAACAAGGTGAAATGGACAGAGGAATGTGGCAGAGCCTTCGAGGATCTGAAGGGTGCTATTTCCAGTTATGGGGTTCTCTACAGTCCGGATTTTGCTTGTCCATTTATTGTCCAGACTGATGCTTCAGGAGTGGGCATTGGAGCAGTGCTTCTCCAGGAGGTGAAGGGAGAAAGGCGTCCAGTACTGCTCTTGAGCTGTAAGCTGTTGGACCGGGAGACTAGATACTCTACGGTGGAGGAGTGTCTCGCCATGAAGTGGGCCATTGAATCGTTGAGGTATTATCTGCTTGGTCGTCATTTCACTTTAGAGACAGATCACCGGGCCCTAAAGTGGCTGTACAGGATGAAAGACTCAATAGTCATCTCACAGGGTGGTATTTGTCCCTGCAGCCTTATGATTTTACAGTTCACTATATGGCAGGGAAAGCCAACCTTGTGGCAGACAGCCTTTCCAGAGTACATGAGTTTTAGAGCACTGTACTCTTGGGGGGGGGGGGGGGGTACCCCTCTGTTAATGAAAGAAAAACCCACAGTGGTCACAGAAATAACTTGAATCTGACAAAAGTGGTAATAAATAAAAATTCTATGAAATCTAACCAATGAAAATCAGGCAGTGCTTTTGAACTATGGTTTAACAGAATTACTTTAAAAACTCATGAAACAGGCCTGGACAAAAATGATGGTACCCCTAGAAAAGATTGAAAATAATGTGACCATAGGGACATGTTCAACCAAGATGTGTCCTCTAACATCACAGATGTCTACAAACTTGTAATCAGTCGGCCTATTTAAAGGGTGACAAGTAGTCACTGTGCTGTTTGGTGACATGGTGTGTACCACACTAAACATGGACCAGAGGAAGCAAAGGAGAGAGTTGTCTCAGGAGATTAGAAAGAAAATTATAGACAAGCATGTTAAAGGTAAAGGCTATAAGACCATCTCCAAGCAGCTTGATGTTCCTGTGACTACAGTTGCACATATTCAGAAATTTAAGATCCACAGGACTATAGCCAACCTCCCTGGACGTGGCCGCAGAAGGAAACTTGATGAAAAATGAAAGAGACGGATAATATGAATGGTAACAAAAGAGCCCAGAACAACCTCTAAACACATTCATGGTGAACTCCAAGGTCAAGGTACATCAGTGTCAGATCGCACCATCCGTCGTTTGAGTCAAAGTGGACTTCATGGGAGAAGTATTTGCAGCAAGCATTTTCCCATTTATTTCAGACACTGTGTAGGCAAACAGCTTCAATCTAAAACATCCGACAGCCCAAGGTTCTGGAGTGGCCATCTCAGTCTCCTGACCTCAATATCAATGACCCTGTTTACATGGTCACAAGTAAACCAATTACAATCAGCTTTCTGAAGATACCTGATTATTCAAACTGTCATGTAAACAAAAAAGCTGCTCATCCGTAAGCTGCCCGTCCAGCGCCTGGTGAGGGAGATCGCTCAGGACTTCAAGACCGTCCTGCGTTTCCTGAGTTTCGCCGTCATGGCTCTGCAGGAGACCAGCGAGACCCACCTGGTGGTCTCTTGTTCGCTAAGGGGGTCACCATCATGCCCAAAGACTTCCAGCTGGCCCGCTGCATCCGCGGAGAGAGAGCTTAGACTTTCTGCTGCACATCCACCAGCCATAATGCTCTGCACTGTGTGTCTATATATATACATTTATAGTAATATGGACATATGTTTACTAGATGTTGTTTTTTCTTGCCTTCTGATTGTTGCTCTGAGTGTTGCTATCCCTATGCTGTTGCAATCCTGGAATTTCCCCATTGTGGGACTAATAAAGGCTTATCTTATTTTATCTTATCTTATCTTAAACAGAGTAATCCGATTACCTTTATCGGTTTACTCCAGTCATCGGTTTACACGTGACCATGTAAACATGTAAAAAGGCTCGCTAACGGTATATGAGAAAACAGATTAACACACCTACCTTATTTGCTCAGTAAACCGTTTACTCAGTGCATGTAAACACCATAAGCTGTTTATTACCTGTATCGTTTTACTCCAGTTATCACTTTACTCGTGACCATGTAATCATGAACACTGAGCCACTTTGGAGAGATCTCAAACGTGCAGTTCATGAAAGACAGCCCAAGAATTTACAGCAACTGGAGGCTTTTTACCAAGAAGAATGGGCAGCTTTACCATCTGAGAAAATAAAGTGCCTCATCCACAACTACCACAAAAGACTTCAAGCTGTCATTGATGTTAAAGACGGCAATACACGGTATTAAGAACTAGGGTATGTAAACTTTTGATTGGGGTCGTTTGGGTAGTTTCTGTTGTCATTATGATTTAAAAAGAGCAAACACAATTGTCTGATAATAAATGTCTTCACCCAACCATTAACTTTGAGTGAAAGAAAAGTTTTTGTATTATCATTCATGTTCTCTGAAAAAATGCCCAAAAAATCACAAATTCCACCAGGGTATGTAAACTTATGAGCACAACTGTAAACAGTGACTTTCCAGCAGACAGCTGACACTGTGAGCCACTGAAGCTAAAACACATTTACTTGCTACCTGGGTAGAGATTATTATTATTATTTTTCCGGTTCCGGTTCCGCCGGACCGGTGGCGCCACACGAGTAGGCTGCCCGTTGCAACAGCCTTTTTTTTATCTTCCTTCTTCTTTCTACACCTTTCACTCTGTATATATATCACGGACGCACGGATCGCCCCGGGGGTCTCCCGGGTTGGCGGACGGAGCCACGGTTTGCAGCGGGAGACGTTACAGCGGGGAGGAGCTAGTGCTAGCTAGCACTTGGCTGCCGCCCGGTGCTAATGGGAAACTCGACATACCGGGAGCTGTAGCGAAAACGACGCGGGTGCCGGGCTGGAGTTTAGGCGGCGTGCAAGAAATATAAGACAGAATAATAAAGAGCGATGGCAAGAACCAAGCAGACCGCCCGTAAAATCTACTGGAGGAAGAAGCCCCCCAGGAGACAGCTAGCCACCAGGGCTGCTCGGAGAGGCGCTCCGGCCACCGGCAGAGTGAAGAGGCCTCGCCGTCACAGGCCCGTGGCTCTGAGAGAGATCCGTCGCTACCAGAAATCCACGGAGCTGCTCATCCGTAAGCTGCCCGTCCAGCGCCTGGTGAGGGAGATCCCTCAGGACTTCAAGACCGTCCTGCGTTTCCTGAGCTTCGCCGTCATGGCTCTACAGGAGACCAGCGAGGCCCACCTGGTGGTCTCTTCTTCGCTAAGGGGGTCCACCATCATGCCCAAAGACTTCCAGCTGGCCCGCCGCATCCGCGGAGAGAGAGCTTAGACTTTCTGCTGCACATTCACCAGCCAACCATAATGCTCTGCACTGTGTGTCTATATATATACATTTATAGTAATATGGACATATGTTTACTAGATGTTGTTTTTTCTTGCCTTCTGATTGTTGCTCTGAGTGTTGCTATCCCTGTGCTGTTGCAATCCTGGAATTTCACTATTGTGGGACTAATAAAGGCTTATCTTATCTTATCTTATCTTATCTTATCTTATTCAAAAATGGATTTTGGTCTCCAAAAGAAATCTGAGGGACTGGATCATGTCTCTGTCTCAGCAGATATTTGGACTATGGATAACGGACATTCTCTTTGGATCACTGCACGTTGGATTAAATACATATCATAAAGGTAAGATAACATGGACAGCTTTATGCAGTGTTGCCAACTCTCACTCCAAAATGAGGAAATTACTGGCAATATCATGTTGATTTTTCCCACATTAAGAGCTCTCAAGGCACGATAAAGCAGAGTGAACATGCTCTAAAAGCTCTGTCTGAAACGGTCTATTTTCAGTCTGAGACAATAATAAACCCATAATGTAATCCATTAATTAAATTGTCTTTCTATGTTTGCAAGATGATTTAACCCCTTGCACTCTGGTCAATTTCCCTAAAAACGCCAAAAAATAACGTACCCAAAGTAAATCAAAAGCTGTTCTTCAACCCATTGTAGCATCTTCATGGGGTTGGTCTCATTTAAAAGAAAACACTTTGAATTTTTTGGCAAAACAGTCATAATCTTTCTAAGTGCTCCGGCCACTGAGTAACAGTCATCTAAACATACTGAACTTGAAGAAAATAAATTTCGCCTGGGTGTTTTTTTGGATACAAATGCTTGCAAATAACACACAGTTGTCAGATCCGGGCTGGAAAATGCAACAGAAATGTAGAACCAAGTGTTATCCAGCTGAGGTCAAAATTTTGTAACAATACCACAAAAAATGAATATATTACACAGCTTTTATCTTAGGTTGTTCCCAGGCGTTTTTGAACTGTGCCAAATTGTGCCAAATGGCACAGTTTGGAAAAACGTCTGTAACTTTTGAATGATTCAATATAGAAGCTTCATCTTGGGCTCTAATGAAAGGTGACACTCAGGGCTGTGTGTGTGTGTGGGGGGGGGGTGTTTATTCATTCATTCATGAATGAATGAACAAACAAGCCCCCACACACAAAGAAGCATGCCACGTCAAAAATGTGTGGCTTTTTTTTTACAAGAAAAAATAACCTACAGTGCACTAAAAATTATTTTAAAATATCTGTAATGTAGAAGATAACAACCCCCCCCACCCCCGCTACAGAGGACGGACATCGCCCATCGCCACATGACGGAACAGTCATGTGGCAATGTGGCGACCGCGGCGCACAGTCCCCGCGGTCTACTACGCACAGTTGTACTGAAATATCTGCAATCCGCTACAGAAGAGTAGCGGGGGGGGGGGGGGCGTTCACGGTCTGGACGCGGCGCATGAACCGTGTACCGCGGCGCACGGACTTCGGACTTCGTGCGCCGCGGTCTACTATGCACAGTTGTAATTTACCGATCGGTCAAAAGTCATTTTTGATTACAATTTTCAGGGATAAAGAATAATTTAGCTTATAACACTTACCTGTCCACAACAGCAGTGTCGCTGGCGAACTTCTCTTCTTCATTGTCAGACGAACATGACGCTGGTCTGCTTGTTACGGACTCGTGGTTCTGGTCACGCGACCTGGTCAAACCATAATTCCATTATTGCGGTTTTGCGCTTCCATGATTGCGGTTTTGGCGAACAATTTTTCAAAACAAATAAGAACAGTAGTAAGAACAAAAGACTGGCGAACGCGTGTGTGTCACCCAGCCTTCGTCGTCGGCCTCTGTTGGTCTATGATGACCATGGAAGAGAATCCTAAACGTCTACTCTGCTGGGTCAGCACCGCCTGTGGCTGAACAGGCCGATGCGCGAATGGCAGTCCCTGTCACACAGGTCGCACTTGTGGGTGGTCTCCGTGCTGCTGGGTCTGTGGTGGTTCTTCCTGCGGGTCCTTTTTTCATCTGCTGCAGCAGTCAGTCTCTCTTCACCCAGCCTTACACAAAACAGATTTTGCAAGGGACGCACGCTTTCGAACTTCTGTGCTTCAATTGGCTCTCTGCATTCACAGCCGTTGGTAGGCGGGTCCTTCTTGCTAGGTTTTCAGTCATTGGTTCTTCAAGGTTTCAGAAACCCAATTCAAGGCTCTTATTAGTCGAATGAGAGGTCAATCACATCTAAACCAATCAAAGCACTCCTTTGGCTTTCTGTTCGCGGCTGTGTCTGTAGTAGTGATGGGAATTCCGGCTCTTTTTAGAGAACCGGCTCTTTCGGCTCGGCTCACTAAAAAGAGCCGGCTCTTTCGGCTCCCAAGCGGCTCTTCAGGTTGTTTTGTTGCTTTAATTTATTAATTTAATTTATTATCAACAACAATATAAAATTATGCACAAAATTAATTACTAATGTAAAAAATGTTTTTTATTTATATATGTTTATTATATAAATATGCTTTTGTTTATTCACTCCACATAAAATGTAAAAAGTAAATTATAAAATTCAAAAACCAACTATTTACAATTCAACTTATAGCTCTTTAAATTTTCAGCTTTTTCCTTTTAAACAAATTTAAAGTGAAACAACACAAAACACTGCAAACCAGTGTTTGAGCAGCTCTTCTGCTAAGTTCTCAGAAGTGTGTTTGTCGCTGAACTCAAAACAATCCAGAAGACAGGACACCATTTTATAATTTTCAATAAAGTGACACGTTACTGACAAGAAGGATGTGATGGTTTGGGATGTCCAGCTGTCAGTTGTTAGACAGACTGCTGTCGCTTTTTTAACCCTCTCTTGCAGTGATGCACATTCTCTGTCATGTAGGCCTGGGATGATTTTTTGGGAGAGTGTTTTCCTGCTTGGAATTGCATACATTGGATTGAGTGCATGAATAAACTTCCTGAATCCTTTATCATCCACAACTGAAAATGGTTGGAAATCAAGTGCAGTCATTTTTGCCAGTTCTTCATCAATTGAGTTCTGTCTTGCTGGGAAAACAGACTTCTGCAAAAACTGTCTCACAGAGCTCTGGGTTGTAGGTTTAGCAGCAACAGTTGCAGTAGAGACACTGGCACCTTCATTAATATCACACTCAACTGACTGTGTTTTATCTTCCCATTGCACTGCTGGGTGGACAATTCTCAGGTGCCTGTGCAGGTTGATTGTGGAGCCGGCTCTATATGATATTCTTTTCTGGCAGACTCTACACTCTGCCTTTGTATTGTCAATAAAATTGAAATGGTTCCAGATTTTGCTTCTTTTCCTGGTGTCACTCATTTTCTTTACTATACCTTTCTAAATGTGTCGATGTCGTCTCGTCTTGTTTCCCCTGGCTCTCCTCCTGCTCTGCTCGTGTGCTGCTGCTGCTGTGAGCGTAACTACCGCCCCTCCCCCCTCAGCGCAAACACAAGGCAGGCACAAACACATATTGACCAATCACGTGCGGCTAGAAGAGAAAAAAAAAGTGAGAGAGAGAGGGTGAGAGAAAGGAAAAAAAAAACAACACGGCTCCCAATAAAGAGCCGGCTCCCGTCGTTCACTTCAAAGAGCCGGCTCTAAGAGCCGTTTCATTCGCGAACGACCCATCACTAGTCTGTAGTGGAAGAACGGAAATGCAGCTTTTTTTTCCAGTGCGCACTAGGACGCACAGTGAGGGCGCCCTCGTGCGCTCTAGGACGCAGAGACGTGTCCGCCCGCGGTACACCGGAGTGCAAGAGGTTAAGTATGCATTTAAAAGTAACGTGAACATTACTTTTCCAAGTAACTAGTTACTTTAACCATGCAGTAATTGGTAAAGTAACTCAATTACTTTTGAAAAGAAGTAGTTAGTAACTGTAATTAGTTACTATTTTTAGTAACTTGCCCAACACTACCGATATATGCACATATTTTTTCTCACCTATTTACATCTCCTTTGACTTACAGTGATGATTAACTGGCACATTCCTCAAGGAAAATAAGACAACTATCTCAGCTTAATATGAGAATAAATATGTGCTATGTATTTTCAGACAAATATACGAGGGAAGGGAGGCTCTGTATCCCTTTATAATATTAGAATATACACAGTCCAGTATCCTATCTCCTCGTGTTGCACTTACCGTATCCTGTGTTCAGAATGTCCACTCACTCATTCCCTATTCGCTATATAGTGAATTTATATAATAGTCGACTATGTAGTAAACTCAATATAACAATATAACAAAAAAATTATCAGCTTTCAGACACTACTGGGTTTGCTTTCGCGGCATGGTTAATGACATCATCATGGTGAGACAGTAAAATGTAACAGACTATCAGTGGTAAAAAATGAATACTTGCTTGTAATTTGTAGTAAATATATATTAAATCAAATCATTTTTCCTAAATTAATAAATACTAGTGCATGCCCGCAGAAAGCAAGTATTCTTGTCTGAAACAGGTAGGCCAATCAGGCTTTACAGGCCCAACTGTAGGCTGTGTTTGAAAGTGGAATGCAAAGGTGTAGCCTATATGTAGGCACTCACACACGTTAGACTTTGACAAATATTAAAGGGACAGAACACCACTGAGATTTATTTGATTGTGTGTTAATTACAGAATATTTGAAAATGAATGGGACATCCAGTATTAACGATTGTTCAAGAACCTTGGTTTATTTATTTATCAGATCACTTATTTGTGTGATCTTTTATGAGTTATATTTATAAGTGTTGTATCTTGCACTTTGGGGAATGAGAGTTGTTCAGTTGTCATTATAGTTGTTTTAGGTTATGTGCAATTTATAGTCTATTGTCAATAAACTCATGCAGTACTATAACAGGACATGTTTACAAATATTTGAGACCCATTGTAGTGCATCCTTTTATATTTTAGCAATATTATAAGTACAAAACACCCAACATTATTATGCACAGCAGAATGACCCATTTGGCTACAACTGTTTCATTAGTGTTGGCTATTTGTGTGTAAATATTTCAATAAAAATTATTTATTTCATTATTTGGGCATTTTTGTGTCTTGTTTGATCAAATTTGTCGCTTTTTGCATCCTTGTTTTGCTCACAAAGCGCTGTGGTTACTGATGCTATGATGCCTTGTATTATCCAATCAGTACGGAGTCAATCCAAAACCCTGCCCACACCTCTAGAAGCCAGAGCATGAGGAGAGAGAGTGATGACTAAACTTTTATTGATAAAAATTACATACTTTGACTGAACAACTCCATACTCTGGGATGCACACCCTCCTAACCTCAGCAAAGCACTTAAAAAATCTGAGGCCAGTCTGACGAACGGTTTGAGAGATATGTGAGGAACAGACACACACACAGATTCTTTGCATTTATAGATACATAAATACCTTAACGTAGTTTATGTTGTGATGTGAAGCTTTCCCCTCACTGCTCCTTTGGCCTTGCAGTGCATTATGGGATACAGTGGCTACTTTTCAAAATGCACTGTGGGATATTTTGAGTGTACTATATAGTGAATGAAATTTTCAGTTAAGATTTCAAACAGCACTACAAAATGACTGATTCACTATATAGTGCACTATATGGGGAACAAGTGAACATTTCAAACACAGCATTAATGTTGGGGTCTGCTGCTTGTCACTGGCTGCTAGCACATAGCCAAGTGCTAAATTAGCATTAGCATCTGGACCACTGTTACCACAGCAATAGAAAACTCCTGTGGCAGACAGAAATGGCCAGCAGCTCCAGGTCCAGGGAACAGTATCGATGACCACAGATTTTGTAAACAAGCCCTTATTCACATAATACAAAATCCACTTCCACAGCTCTTCCTCTGTCCTGCGCTTCAGTGAAGTTAGCATTATGCTAACTCAACCCACAACATCTATGATCTTGGAGTATAGCCAGCTTTGAATAGTGAGCCATGCTATATATCCAGTTTTTGTGTGTTAATCTTCTTTCCAGTGGACTGCATTTGAGACAAAAAGGTTATGCAGCATTCATTTGTTTGGGGCCCTCTTAGCCAAGCCACTGGTGCTGTAATGGGAACTTGGCATATTCTCCTGATATGCAGTAATTCCTCCTAAACCTGCTGTAGAAGGTTTGATGTACTTCACCAGCACTTAAGCATTATTTGAGGGAGCACTGAACTGCAACATGGCTGTGTGAAGGTAGAGATGTTTGAGAGACGGTGCCCAACGTGATGACCTCAGTCCTTCACACTGTGGGAAAAAGCGTAATGTCACAGCTAGGTGTCACTTATGACTGTCCGCTGTAATATTTTATCGGCTGTAAATACACAGTGGAGAAAATAAGTATTGAACACATGAAGAAAAAGAGGTGCAAAAAGGAATAGAAAGCCAAGAATCCAGCTGAAATTCATCACAATTTAGGAAGCCATCCCATCCCCCATCAGTGCAGATTTCAGCTGGTTAAGTCCTGACTGACAGCCTTTGAAAAGGTCTGTGAATATCAGATTGTCACACCACAAAGAACTCATGATGGGTAGACGCAAAGAGCTCTCTCTAGACCTTTGCAACCTTACTGTTGCAAAACATAATGATGGCATTGGTTACAAGTGCATTTCTAAACTGCTAAATGTTCCAGTGAGCTCTGTTGGAGCCATCATTTGGAAGTGGAAAGAACATCATTTTACCATAAACCGGCCACGTCCAAGAGCTCCTCGCAAGATTTCTGACAGAAGAGTCAAAAGAATTATCAGAAGAGTTATCCAACAGCCAAAGACCATTCTTGGAGAGCTCCAGAAAGACCTGGAGTTAGCAGGTACTGCTGTTTCAAAGAAAACAATAAGTAATCTTCCTTCCTCCTTCACCGTTCCCTGTCCCACCTGGAGAAGCCCGGGAATGCGGTGAGGATCATGTTCTTTGACTTCTCCAGTGCTTTCAACACCATTCAACCGATGATCCTGAAGGACAAGCTGCTGTGCGCAGGGGTGGACCAGCACCTGTCATCATGGATCCTGGACTACCTCACTAACCGGCCACAGTTTGTGAGAACCTGAGATTGTGTGTCTGACATGATCATCGGTAGCACGGGGGCCTCCCAGGGAACGGTTTTGGCTCCCTTCCTGTTCACCCTTTATACTGCGGACTTCTCACACAACACAACACACTGCCATCTACAGAAGTTTTCTGACGACTCTGCGATCGTCGGCCTCATCTCCAACAGAGATGAAGCTGAGTACAGAGGACTTATCCAGGACTTTGTGGGCTGGTGCCATCGGAACTGTCTCCAGATCAACGCGAGGAAAACTAAGGAGCTGGTGGTGGACTGCCGCAGGCAAGGACAACCCCTCACTGCACCAGTAAACGTACAGGGAACAGACATTGAGATGGTGACATCCTACAAGTACCTTGGTGTTCATCTGAACAATAAACTAGACTGGTCACACAATACCGACGCACTCTACAAGAAGGGACAGCACAGGCTGTTCCTACTGAGGAGGCTCAGGTCTTTTGGTGTACAAGGGGCGCTGCTGAAGACATTCTACGACACGGAGGTGGCATCAGCCATCACTTTTGGAGTGGTCTGCCGGGGCAACAGCATTACAGCAGCCGATAGGAAGAGACTGAACAAACTGATCAAGAAAGCTAGATCTGTCCTGGGGCAGTGCCTTGACCCAGTGGAGGAGATAGGAGAGAGAAGGATGGTGGCTAAACTGTCATCTCTGCTGGAGTCGGAGTCTCACCCTATGCAAGACATATTGAACGCACTGAGGAGCTCATTTAGCAGTAGACTACATCATCCTAGATGCGCAACCGAGAGGTTTTGCAGGTCCTTCCTACCTACGGCTGTCAGACTGTATAACCTAAGCAGGGCTGCTCGCAGAGATAGCAAAAAAAACGTGACAACCTAATAGTATTGAATGCAAAAGACGCAACAGAGTTACACAAATGGTCCCCTCCAGTATACAACTAGGACAATATCAGTTGCTATGGAGGGTGACAATATGTATGGGTACATATTCATACTATGTAGGATAACTAAGTAGACGGTAATGCTGTTTATTCCATCTTGCTAAATGCTCCGCACTTTGTATATATATTTATATATTTATGTGTACGTATGTACAGTATATCCACTGCTCTTATTTATATTTTTCGTATCTTCTTAATTATTGCTCTGAGTGTTGCTATCCCTGTGCTGTTGCAATCCTGGAATTTCCCCATTGTGGGACTAATAAAGGCTTATCTTATCTTATCTTAATGCACTCAACCGACATGGGCTCTATGCCCACTCACCTCGCAAGACTCCATTGCTGAAGAAAAAGCATGTTGAAGCTCATTTAAAATTTGCTGCACAGCATTTGGGCAAGCCAGTAAAATACTGGGAGAATATAGTCTGGTCAGATGTGACCAAAACTGAACTTTTTGGATTCCACAACACACAGCATTTTTGGAGGAGAAATGGCACTGCACATTCCATCATCGTGCGGGGGTGTTTTTTAGCACATGGTACAGGTACACTTCATATAACTGAAGGAAAGATTAATGAACAGATGTACAGAGACATCCTTGATGAGAACCTGTTGCCATCTGCCAAGATGCTGGAGATGAAATGAGGGTGGACATTTCAGCAAGACAATGATCCCAAACACACAGCCAAGGAAACTCTCAACTGGCTCCAGAGAAGGAAAATAAAGCCGCTAGAATGGCCCAGTCAGTCACCTGACCTGAATCAAATTCAAAATCTATGGAACAAACTGAAGATCAGAGTTCATAGAAGACACCCATAAAACTTTCAAGATTTGAAGACAGCTTGTGTGGAAGAATGGGCTAAAATCACTCCTGAGCAATGCCTGCATCTAGCTTCTCCATACAGGAGACGTCTGGAAGCTGGTATTACCAACAAAGGGACCATTATTATTCAATATGTATATAAACGATATATGTAAAGTTTCAGAAAAAATGGACTTAATATTGTTTCCGATGACACTAATCTGCTATGCAGTGGAAACAATTTGGAACAACTTCTGGATACACTCGGGAAGGAATTAGGAAAGCTTAAACTGTGGTTTGATTCAAACAAATTAACGCTCAATTTAAGTAAGACAAAATTTATAGTCTTTAACAACCATCACAGCAATCCAGTACCCAAACTCAGTGTAAATGGTGTAGAGATTGAAAGGGTATCTGAAACTAAATTCCTTGGAGTAATAATTGATAACAAACTGTGTTGGAAGTCACATATTAATTATATTAAAGGTAAAGTTTCCAAATCAATTGCAATATTACACAGAGTGAAATATTTGCTGAATCAACCCACACTATACACCTTGTATCATTCATTAATACTCCCATACATGACATATTGTAATGAAGTATGGGGAAATACATACAAAACAAACATATATCCACTCTTTATGCTTCAAAAGAGAGCTATTAGAATAATCAACAAAGCAGCTTACAGGGAACCAACAAACCCACTTTTTCTTAAACAAAAAACTCTCAAGTTGAAAGATCTGGTTGACTTTAAAACCGCAATAATAATGTTCAAAGTGAAGAATTTATCACTGCCCGCAAATATCCAAAAGTTGTTCCAAACAAGGGAGAAACGATATCACTTCAGAGGAACATGTATATTTCAAAAGCCTACAGTGAGAACAACCACCAAGCAACACTGTATTTCAGTGCAAGGAGTCAGATTATGGAACGATTATGGACCTGAATTAAAATCATGTACAACGCTTGGACAATTTAAACAAAAACTAAAGGAAGAAATACTCCAAACATATTTACAAGACGACATGTAAACTCACATAAGGATTGACATATCCAGCCTGTGTTGTGTTGTAGCTTAGTTTTTTTTTTGTTTTTTTTTTTTCTCTCTGTGACATTCTGTCTTAGATTTGTCTTGAATAGTAACCACTTAACTTAGCTTAGCTTAGTTTTCTTTTTTTTTTCTCTCAGTCACACTTTGTCTTAGCTTTGTTCTAAATTGTAATCACTCTTGTCTTGTTTACTCTTTTTTCTTTTGAATTCTTGGATGGAATATGGGTGGGCAATATAAGCTGCGGCTTCAGCCATCACCCATTTCGGATAACTCACGTGGAATTGTTTAGTAGAAGGAGTCTTTGTCTAATTTGACCTTGTTGTTATATTATACAGTTTCTTTTAACCTGTACTGTATTATCCGAAAATAAAAATAAAAATAAATTCAAAAAATTCAAAATTCAAAAAAAAAAAAAAAAAAAAAAATCAAATTCAAAGGCTTTTCTACTAAATATTAAATGAATTTCAACAAGTGTGTTCAATACTTAATACCTGTGTCATTCCACTTTATTAAATATAACTTGTTTTGTGAACACAGTTGCCTTGATTTCTTTGTATGTACAGTATGCTTTATGTGGGTTGTTACTGATATATGGTGAAAACCTCAGGTCAATGGCTCCATCAGAAATATGTTTAATAAGAAAAATGTTGACGTGTTCAATATTTATTTTCTCCATGACATGGTTTCAGACCCAAAGAGCAGACACAACTCGAGAATGAACACAATTATCTCTTTATTGTAAATAATGTGTGTGCGTGGGTGCGTGTGTGTATGTGTGTATCCGCTGGACCGAGCAGAGCACCGTGCAACCTGGCAACCCTATGGACAAACAGACAGAGGGAGAGTTAGTGGCAGACCCCGGAGGGAATGTACAAGATTGCTTTGCGCTTACTGTTTGCGATGTGAAGGTGGAACTCAGGTTAGGCTTACTCGGTTGAAGGTGAAGGTTAGTCCTGGCATCGACAGGCAGGACTGGGAGAACAGGTGAGGCTAGGAAGCTCAGCTTGGAGATTGGCGAGTGAAGGTCTCAGGGTAAGGAGACAGACGACTCCGCGCCGATCTCAGGACCTCACAGCTTAAATAACCCAGGCTGGGATGGAGAGCAGGTGTGTGCGCAGCTGAGGATGACTGGCAGCCATGACAGTACTCCCCCCACGAGACGCCTCTCGGCAGTCGTTCCAGCCTACCTGGATGCGCCTGATGGAGGTCCCTAATGAGTTGCTTATCCAGCACGAAGGAGAGACGCACCCAGGATCTCGACTCCGGACCATAGCCCTCCCAGTCCACCAGGTACTGCAGGCCGCGACCCCGGCATCAGACGTCCAAGATGGCATTGACCTTCCAAGCCGCCGTCGATCACCATCGGTGATGGTGGAGACCTGGGAGGGGGACACAAGGGGCTGGAACAGAAGGGCTTGACCTGTGAGACGTGAAAGGTTGGACGGATGCGGAGGGAAGGGGGACAGCTAGGTGCACAGAAACAGGGTTCATGATGCGGCTAATGGGGAAAGGCCCAATGAACCGCTGTGACACCTTTCTCCTCTCAGCCTTCAAGTTGATATGCTTCGTAGAGGGCCATACCTGTTGACCCACCTGGTAGTTGGGGACTGGAGCTTTGTGGCGATTGGCCACCGAGGAGTTGCGCTCTGCTGTGTGTCGTAGTGCCGCCTGGGTCGCTCTCCAGATCCGACAGCAGCAACTCAGATGAGCACAAACTGAAGGAACAGCAATGTCCCCCTCCTCCTCCGGGAACAGCAGGGGGTTGTAGCCCAGCGAGGCCTCAAATGGGGACATGCCGATTGCCGAGGAGATGGTGGTGTTATGGGCGTACTCAATCCAAGGAAGGTGGGAGCTCCACGATGCAGGGTTGGCGGTGGCGACACACCACAGCGCAGCCTCCAACTCCTGGTTCGCCTGCTCACACTGCCCATTGCTCTGTGGATGATAGCCTGATGATAGAGTCACCGTAGCCCCTAGGGCATTACAGAACAACCTCCAAACCTGAGAGACAAACTGGGGACCCCAATCAGAGATGATGTCCAGGGTGATCCCATGCAACCTCACCACGTGCTGGATGAGAAGGTCCGCCACCTCCTTCGCCGCAGGCAGCCCCTGCAGGGGGACGAAATGGGCGGCCTTGGAGAACCTGTCGACTATGGTGAGGATTACCGTATGATGGTTGGAAGGTGGGAGGCTGGTGATGAAATCTAACGCCACATGGGACCAGGGTCTGCCGGGAGTGAGAAGGGGGTGGAGCAGCCCGGCCAGCAGGGAAGAGGACATCTTGCCGGCAGCGCACTGGGGAAAGGTGCGGATATAATCTCCCATGTCTTTCTGGAGCAATGGCCACCAAAACGTCCTTTGAAGGAGGTCCACTGTACGAGCCCTCCCGGGGTGACACGCAAACCTGGAAGAGTGGCCCCAACGGATAACTTCCCCCAGAACGGTCGATGGAACAAACAGTCTACCCGCTGGCCCCCCGCCCGGGTCCGGCTCGTCCTCCTGCGCACTCAGGACTGTTTCCTTAATGCCCCAGGAGAAGGCACCCATGACACATGATGAAGGGAGGATAGGATGCTCGGTTACTTCCACCACCTCCGGGGCAAACTGTCGGGACAAGGCGCCCGGCTTCGTGTTCTTGGACCTGGGGCGGTAGGTAATGGTGAAATCAAAACGTCCGAAGAACAGGGATCAGCTGGCCTGGCGCGAATTCAGACAGTTGGCCGTCTGGAGGTACTCCAGGTTTTTATGATCAGTCCAGACGACGAATGGCTGGGAGGCCCCCTCCAGCCAGTGACGCCACTCCTCCAGTGCGAGCTTGACAGCCAAGAGCTCTCTGTTACTGATGTCATAATTACGCTCAGCCGGGGACAGGCAATGGGAGAAGAACGCACAGGGCCGGATCGTGCCATCTGCTGGGGAGCGCTGAGCTCCAACTCCCAAGTCCGAAGCGTCCACCTCCACCAGGCATTGGAGAGTCGGATCCACCTGCACCAAGATGGGAGAGGATGAGAATTTGTCCTTGAGGTCCGCAAAGGCCGCAGCCGCCTCCTCAGTCTGCTGGAAGGGTACCTTAGGGGAAGTCAGACGGGTCAGGGGAAGAGCAATGATACTATAATTTTGGATGAAGCGGCAGTAGAAATTAGAAAACCCCAAGAACTGTTGGAGCTGCTTCCTGGAAGATGGAGTGGGCCAATCGACCACCACTTTTACCCTATCAGGGTCAGGGATGATCTCGTTGTGGGAAATTTTGAATCCGAGAAAGGATGTCTTGGAGGCATGGAACTCACATTTCTCGGCTTTCACAAAGAGCTTATTCTCCAATAGCCGCTGCAGTACCCGCCTCACGTGCACCCGATGCTCATCCAGGGACTGTGAAAAGATGAGAATGTCATCCAAATAGACAAATACAAATGTACCCAAAAAGTCCCTCAGCACATCATTAATCAGCCGCTGGAAGACAGCGGGGGCATTGGTCAGCCCGAACGGCATGATCAGGTATTCAAAATGCCCACTAGGGGTCCGGAACCCCGTCTTCCTTTCATCACCTTCCCGGATCCGCACCAGGTGGTAGGCATTGCGGAGGTCCAACTTGGTGAACCAGGAAGCCCCCTGGAGGGAGTTGAATGCTGAATTAATCAGTGGGAGGGTGTATTTGTCTCTAATGGTTATATTATTCAGCTCCCGAAAGTCGATACACAGCCTCAGCAAGCCATCCTTCTTGCCAACGAAGAAAAACCCCGCCCCCACTGCCGAGGATGACGGCTGGATTAATGCCTAAGCTCAATGACTCCTTGATATACGTTTCCATGGCTTCCCGCTCCGGAGCTGACAGGTTGTAAAGCCGGCTAGACGGCAGCGGGGCTCCGGGACTGAGATTGATAGCACAGTCATATGGGCGGTGAGGGGGGAGTGAAAGGGCCTGGATCTTACTGAAAGTGGCCCCCTAAGTCGTGATATTCGGGAGGGACTTTAGACAAATTGGGAGGGGGGGGGGGTGACGGGGACACCCAGGGGCACGGATGGCGAGCACACAGCAGACTACGAACAGGCACTCAGGCAGAACGAACTCCATGCTAACACAGTCCTGGAACGCCAGTCAATGGAGGGATTATGGAGACAGAGCCAGGGATAGCCGAGGATGACAGGGGAAGAAAAAACCAGCAACACGAACAATCTCAGCTCTTCCTGATGGTTGCCTGACACTATGACTGACACCAGGTCGGTCTGATGGGAAACAATGGCCAGGGGGGCTTTAGACAGGGCAATGAGTTTCAGAGAAGTCTTGAGTGATTGACAGGGGAGCCCCAGCCGGGTTGCCAGTTCCCCCGAAATAAAGCTCTGCTCAGCCCCAGAACCAATCAGTGCATGTGTGGTTATTTCCCTGTGATTATGAATGAAGCAGATGGGAATAAGAAACAGAGAGGGGATTTGACTGAGGTGAGTCCGTGAGTCCCCCTACTGCGATGCACGGACTCCCCCTTTTGGCCAAATGGGACATGAAGTTACCTTGTGCTCCTCGCTCCCGCAGTAGAGGCACAACCCCATCTCACGGCGGCGCTGCTTCTCTGCTAACGGCAACTTAGACTGACCCATCACCATAGGTTCCAGGGCATCTGGGGAATCAGGGGAGGGTAGAGCCAACGGGGGGGGGGGGGCTGTGGGGAGCGGCGGTATTGGTTATCCGAGCGACCAGAAGTTTTACACTCAGCCGCCCGTTCCCTCAGTCTGTTTTCAAGGCTAATAGCCAGTGAAATCAACTCAGTTAGCGTAGGTGGTTTTTCTAGGCGGGCTAACTCGTCCCGCAGGCTAGGACTAAGGCTCCTAATAAAGATGCTACATAGCGAGGTGTCTTCCCACCCCACCACCACACAGAAATCGACAGCATAATCGGCCACAGATCTAGCCCCTTGCTTCAGGTTTAACAGCTGGGAGGTAAGCACACTGTCACAGTCGGAGTGGTCAAACACCTCATTAAACTAGCTGACAAACTGTGTGTAAGTCAAAGAAGCATAATTAGCCCTAGCCATAACAGCGTAAGCCCAGTCTAATGCCCACTCTTCTAACAGATTCACTACATAACCTATCCGGCTATGGTCTGTGGGAAAATCCCCCGATACCCGCTGAAACGCGATGTCACATTGCATAATGAACCCCCTCGCCTCCCCTAATTTACCACTAAATCGGGTGGGAGTAGGGATGGGGGTAAGCTGGGACAGGGAGCCCTGTGTAGTTTGACTAGCTGGAGGGCTAGCGGGAGCAGAGGAACTACTGGGAGCTGGAAGGAAGGCCTGTGGACTAGCCAGGCAGTCCAACCGGCCGGTTATGTGAGTTGGCTGTGTGAGAATAGTCTGCTGCTGATAAGCTAATTGGTCAACTCGAGCCTCCAGGTTGCTAACTTTGCGCGCTAGTGCGCTGTCTGCTGGATCGTTTTGGCGGAGTCGTACTGACATGGTTTCAGACCCAAAGAGCAGACACGACTCGAGAATGAACACAATTATCTCTTTATTGTAAATAATGTGTGTGTGTGTGTGTGTGTGTGTGTGTGTGTGTGTGTGTCCGCTGGACCGAGCAGAGCACCATGCAACCTGGCAACCCTATGGACAAACAGACAGAGGGAGGGTTAGTGACAGACCCCGGAGGGAATATACAAGATTGCTCTGCACTTACTGTTTGCGATGTGAAGGTGGAACTCAGGTTAAGTTCAGCGGCTACGGCCAGGAGGACAGTGCCCGCAGTCCCATTGGTGGTTAGCGTTGGTAGGTGAAGCAGTGCAGCTCGGTCTCCGCCTGTGCACAGGGGACTCAGAGCGGTTAGAGGAATGGATGAAGGCTTACTTGGTTGAAGGTGAAGGTTAGTCCTGGCGTTGACAGGCAGGACTGGGAGAACAGGTGAGGCTAGGAAGCTCAGCTTGGAGATTGGCAAGTGAAGGTCTCAGGGTAAGGAGACAGACAACTCCGCGCTGATCTCAGGACCTCACGGCTTAAATAACCCAGGCTGGGATTGGAGAGCAGGTGTGCGCGCAGCTGAGGATAATTGGCAGCCATGACACTCCACTGTAAATTTTTGCTGATGCCAGTAAGTAATTTTAAATGCTGCATCAGTTGATACCAATAACATAGTGCATCCTTAAGTACAAATTATGTATGTATTATTAAGGTTGCGTGTCCACCAAACACATTTTTTGTTCCCCCCACCGCTCTGAGCTTTTTTTTTTCAGCATTTGTGCGCTGTGCTCTGGGAAAAAAAAGTCTGTGCCCCACGTCCCAGCAACAGCTTGTCACTCTCAGCTCACCAATTCTTCTTTGCCCATCGAGACTTTTTTAATAGCAGTATCAACAGTCTCTAAATAACAGTGTACAGGAAACGCATTCTGGCATCTGTGGCAGCTCTGGATGACAAATTTGATGAAATGGAAAAGAAAATCAGAGTCTGGATACATGACATCAACAGGTCGAGAAATCGGCTGGGAGAGTACCACCGTCTTGTGCATGAGTTGCAACTTGGTGGTGCCCATTTCAAAGATTATTTTAGATTGACTAGGAGTCAGTTTTAAATTTTGATCATGATAGCCTTTTAGCGTCAGATCAAACAATACTGGATTGTCTGATACAGCGAGTATCGGCCTCCCTTCCGCAATCATATTAGTTGTCTTCTTCCAGTATGTCCCGCCCTTCCTCAGTTCTGATTGGCTGCTTAGAAAGGTCTGACTTTGACGAGCTCAGGTGCACTCTGAAAAGTTGAACATTTTTCAATGCTGAACGCCCTGAGCGCTGCAACAAAAAACGGCCACCGCCGAGAGCGTTTCAGCACTGTGGGCGCTCAGCGCTGTAAGCGCTGGACTACATAGAGAATGAATTCAAAAATAGCCGCCCAGAGCTGAAAAAAATGCGTTTGGTGGGCACGCAGCCTTATAAAGAAAAATTTCATATTTGTCATATATTTGTGAATTGTTTTGTCTCAGAGTCTGTGTAAAAGTGTCAAGGATGCAGCTGTACATCAAGTTATCATCTTGTTTTTAGTCCATTCTGTGCGGCTCCAGTGTGACTGGTACTGAGTGAATGTCATGGTTCCTGAGAAAAAGATAATACAGGGTTACAAAAATAACTTTTTTATAAGTTGTCTGTGTTTTTTCAACTGATTTAAGACAATTTTGCACCGTTGAATCCAAGAATGACATCCGTTTCTCTTGATCAGGTGCTAAGTAAAAACCTGTACTTACTTAGTACTTACTTAGTACTGTGCATGTACTTACCTTTATATAAAGGTAAGTACATGTAAATTGAATGTTATGTCATCATTGTTCAAAATTCAGAGAATTTCAAGACATAAAAAGAATTTTGCATCATATAGAGCAAAAATACCTGTACATGTAAACAAAAATGTATAAAACAACATGTGGCCATAATTCAGAAAGTTGACCTGACTGAGCAAAACCAATGTAATTTTTGGATTCAGCACATCGAAATTGTCCTACATCAGCTAAAAAAAAACTTAGACAATAAATTTAGTGTTGACCAGTGTAATCTGTACACCAAGTTTTGACCAGATTTCCTGGACCAATCATGATGGACAAACCTCTCAGATAACGAGGGGCTTAAAGAACTGAGTGATGTGTGTTTGAATCAGAATGGTTCGTGAATAGGCTCTGAGACTAGTTTTGTATTGTTCTCCACTGGCCAGTGCAATTAAATTTGCTGAAACTCTGATCCAGCCTGGTTTTTGACTGAAGGTTTAGAAGAGTTTTTCTAACATATTTAATATTGTTGATTCTCTTGTTTTTGTAAGGTAATAGTAACAATCTTCTGATCTCCTGGTCAGTAGGTAGCCACTTACTCTTGCACCAATGTTTAGAAGAATATAAAGACTTTATTAGTTCTACACCTTTCTAAATATTTTGTTGATGTTGTTATTTTTTAAAATATTTGCTTTCACGAAAATACTATCTTGTATTGTAGAAGCTGGGTTAATCATCTCAGACTGGATGTAGAGGGTAAACAGAGAAGGACAATAGGTATTGAGATTATGGTGAGGTAGCAGGAAGAAGTAGTGGGGGGAGAAGGGTTGAAGGTATTGTGATGCGAGATGTCATGCAGATGTGAGATGCACGGTTGATATAAAAGGAGAGACCCTGGTGTATTGAGATATGCTTTTTCTGTGTATGACTGATGTGAGCGTGAATAAAGTCGTCTGCTGCATAAGTCTGCCTCCATTATTTGCACTCTCCACAGTATACCTTTAAGTATAATTCAATATTATTACAATACCAGGTTTATGATTATTTCCATTTTCAATTTTTTATCCATTATTTGCACTCTCCACACTGGTGACCCCTTGACGAATTATGGAACATAAGGCAAGAACCCCGTCGGCCCGGACGGGAAGCCCCAGCAACGCGGCAAGCATCCCAGAGACGGCCCAGACGGGAACCCCCAGCAACGCGTGCGCTGTTTCGGTCAAACTACCGGACTTTTGGCTGCACAACCCACGGTCTTGGTTCCACCACACCGAGGCTCAGTTCACCCTCTGGGGAATGACAGCAGACGACACCAGATATTACTTTTATGGGGTCGCAGCGCTGGACGCTCGCACGTATCTGCAGGTAGTGAGCCTGCTCCAACAGCCTCCAGCCCACGACAAATACGGGGCTCTCAAGGCCGCGCTGACCCAGCGCTACACGCTCTCAGACTGTGAGAGAGCAGAGAGGCTCCTGAGGCGCTCCGAGTTAGGAGATGGGTCGGCAGTCGAACTGATGGAGAAGATGTTGGCGTTGATGGGCAAGGACGACAGGCATTTTCTGTTTGCCCACCTTTTCCTCCGGAACCTCCCAACAGAGGCAAGAGCGGTTCTTGCCAATTCGCTGTTGCTGGCCGCGTGTGACTACCGGGCGCTAGCCCAGGAGGCAGATCGGATCATCCTCACCACCAGAGCCCTCACAGTGAACGTGGCAGCGTCGGAACCCAGAGAGACAACCAGCGGAGGCGAGGAGCCAAGAAGCGCCAGAAAGACATGCTCTGCTTCTACCAACTCCGCTTTGGAGAGAACGCACGCAGATGTGCGCCACCGTGCCAATTCAAGCGTTCTGGAAACGCCAAGGCTGGCAGTCGGTAGCAGCTGCGACCGCCGGTGAAGAGAACAAGCTGCTCTACATGACGGACTCGCGCTCGGGGAGACGGTTCCTCATGGACACCGGCTCCCAAAAGAGCCTCATCCTGCCGTCCTACGCCGACCGGCTAGCGGGAGCTAGCGGCCCCCAGCTGGTAGCCGTAAACGGCTCGGACATTAAGACTTTTGGTGAGAGAACACTGACTTTATCCCTACACGGCCATATGTACGAGTGGACTTTTTTCATAGCAGCACTAAGTTTCCCAATCCTGGGAGCTGATTTTCTGTGCGCACATGGGTTGCTAGTTAATGTTGCTAGCAGCCGCCTGGTTAATGCAATGTCTTTTGATTCTCTCCCGAGTACAGCTCGAGGGGCCGGGCCAATAACACAAGCCAACGTCACAGCTCCAGGCAGTAAGTTCCACACACTGCTCGCTCAGTTCCCAGCACTCACGGTCCCAACGTTTTTGGCGGCCAGCACTAAACACGGGGTGGAACACTTTATCACCACCACTGGGTCGCCCGTTTTCACATGACCTCGGCGCCTGGACGCAGCTAAACTGGCCATAGTGCGTGAGGAGTTTGCCAACTTGGAAAGGTTGGGCATCATCAGGCGCTCAAACAGCCCATGGGCATCCCCGCTACACATGGTCTCTAAGGCCGAGGGATCGTGGCGACCGTGCGGAGATTTCCGCAGGTTGAATAACGCCACAGTGCACGACCGCTACCTGATTCCCCATATTCAGGATTTTTCCATTCACCTCGCCGGAGCACGCATTTTTTCTAAAATAGACCTGGTCCGTGGTTACCACCAGGTCCCAGTGCGCGCGGAGGACATACCCAAAACAGCAGTAATAACTCTGTTTGTCTTGTTTGAGTTTTTACGCATGCCCTTCGGATTAAAAGGCGCGGCACAGACATTCCAACACATGATGGATGCGATGTTGCGCGATCTGCCATTTGTATTTGTCTACCTGGATGATATCCTGGCCACCTCAGGACGGTTTTCCGGAGGTTGGAGGAGCACGGGTTGATAATCAACCCGGCGAAATGCCAGTTCAGTGTGACGGGGATTGACTTTTTGGGGCACTGTGTCTCACCGGAGGGAGCGATACCCTTGCCCAACAAGGGGCGCGCTGTGGCAAATTTTTCCCTGCCTCAGACAGTCAGGGCGCTGCAAGAGTTTTTGGGGATGGTTAACTTTTATAACCAGTTCCTCCCCCACGCAGCTCAGCTCATGCAGTCATTGTACCCCGCGCTCAAGAAACGGAAACCGGCGGACAGAGTCGAATGGACTCCGGAGCGGGAGCAGGTGTTCTCTGAGGTTAAAACAGCCCTGGCAAACGCCGCATTGTTGGCGCACCCGGACCCGGTGGCCCGGATAGCGCTCACTACCGACGCCTCGGACGTAGCCATAGGGGCCGTCGTGGAGCAACGCGTCGCCGATTCGTGGCAGCCGCTCGCTTTTTTCAGCAGGGCTTTGTGCGACAGTGAGCGTAAATACAGCGCATTCTACAGAGAGTTGCTGGCTCTCCACCTGGCCCTACGAGACTTCCAGTTCTGGCTGGAAGGGCGCAGCTTCACCGCGTTCGCGGACCACAAGCCGCTAACGTTCGCGGTGGCCAAGGTTTCAGAACCACGGTTGGGCCGGCAGCAGAGACAGCTGGCTCTCTGATCTCGGAGTTTACGACCAATATTCAGCATGTGTTGGGTAAACTGAATGTAGTGGCGGACTGCCTCTCGCGCGCAGTAGTGGCTCCGGTCTGCGTAGGGATAGATTATACAGCCATGGCCGCAGAGCAGATTGGCGATGCGGACGTGTGCACGCTACAGTCTGGACCAACAGGGTTAAGGCTGGAGAGCAGAGTACTGCAAAACGGCAGCCCCCCCGCAATCTGCGACATCTCCACGTGACGCCCGCGCCTGGTGGCCCCAGTTGCTTGGCGCCGCTGTGTTTGAGTCAGTTCACGCTCTGGCGCACCCAGGAGTGCACGCATCAGTCAAAATGGTGGGAACGAAGTTCGTATGGCCAGGCCTGTGCAAACAAGTGAAAGAGTGGGCGGAAGCCTGCGTAGCGTGCCAACGAGCCAAAGTACACAGACACACAAAGGCTCCTTTGGAGCCGTTTCGTATACCGGCTAAGAGGTTCGACCATGTTCACGTGGACCTCATGGGCCCCCTCCCACCATCGCAGGGGTGAACGCACCTTCTGACAGTGGTGGACCGCACCACACGCTGGCCAGAAGCAGTCCCACTGGTGGCATTTTTGCCAGATAATCCCACGCCGGACAACTGTTCGTCTCAGCGTTTGCAGCATAGCGCAGATACAGGCACGCTGCCGGGCCCAGCCCACCACTGTTTTCCACGCGCTTTTGTGCAAAAAATTTTGAAGAACGCGGCGTTTGTTTTTGTCAGGCACAATGCCCACCGCCCCCCATTGCGCCCTCCCTACGATGGCCCGTTCAGAGTGCTGGAAACAGGGGACAAACATTTTTTGTTAGACTTGGGGGGGTCGTAGGGAGAAAATATGTATAGACAGACTTAAGCCCGCCTTTGTGGTGGCGGACGAGCAAGTGATGTTGGCTCGGGCCCCTCGGCGTGGAAGACCCCCACTGAGAACTCCCCAGGTAAACGATTCATCAGAGCAGCCACACGGGCAAGTCGAAGGCCCCCCCCCCCTCGCCATTGCCCACCCACAGACAGACACACCCCCAGGAGCCCCCCACTGGCACAGCAGCGCCGCGGAGGCGGAAAACCCCCATTACAGCAGATACGGGAGGAGACTGAAGCCAAAAGGACGTGAGGACTAAAACTCGGTCTGAGATTCTGGGGGGGGGGCGCGGTGTAGAGGCTGGGTTAGTCATCTCGGACTGGATACAGAGGGTAAACAGAGAAGGACAATAGGTACAGTATTGAGATGAGAGAGATTATGGTGAGGTAGCAGGAAGTAGTGGGGGGAGAAGGGTTGAATGTATTGTGATGCGAGATGTCATGCAGATGTGAGATGGGCGGTTGATATAAAAGGAGAGACCCTGGTGTATTGAGACATTGTGGGCCACATATGTATGACTTTAAGCTTCACATCTCAGAGTAGAACAAAGGACTGGGCCTCCTGTGAGATAACAGGAGGATGTGAAAATTTAGTCTTTGGTATGCAAGAGACGGCCTTGGGGGATTTCCTGGTCTGCCAGAGGCTATGAGGAGGATGTGATAGGATTTAAGGAAAGATGCATTGTTACTTGTCATTAAATGCAATGTGACTGTGAGCTTTGAAGGTCCTGGATATATAAAGGACGAATGTCTGTGTTTGATCTCTCTTTCTGCTTTGCTGATGTTGGAAGATGTGAATAAACCTGACTCGTGAGATAAACTCTGCCTCGTCATTTTCACATTTCCACAACATGCTTTTTCTGTGTATGACTGATGTGAGAGTGAATAAAATCATCTGCTGCATAAGTCTGCCTCCGTTATTTGCACTCTCCACAGTATACCTTTAAGTATAATTCAATATTATTACAATACCAGGTTTATGATTATT
Organism: Pholidichthys leucotaenia; assembly: GCA_020510985.1. Taxonomy (NCBI): domain Eukaryota; kingdom Metazoa; phylum Chordata; class Actinopteri; order Cichliformes; family Pholidichthyidae; genus Pholidichthys; species Pholidichthys leucotaenia. The sequence goes on along the minus strand of CM035842.1, from coordinate 70,312,060 downwards.
TCCATTTTCAATTTTTTATATAAAATTAGGAATCAATTCCCTTGTGTAACCACTCCTGAAATGACATTTTATTTTTCAAATTCAGCTTAATTTTTCAGGGTGCTATTGTCAGGAAAAAATAATTCTTTATTAAATTTAAAACAATTTTTCTCCTCTAACTTCTCATATATTTTGTTGACACAGCACAATTAACACATATTCAGGTTCAGGTTCAGGTTCAGGTTACTTTATTTGTACCCGTAGGTAGATTTGTTTTGCAGTTGGTGACATCCATATTTACAAGCCACAATTACATTCAACATAGACACAAACACAGGCACACATCTTACAAAATAGGTAAATATAAAATATGAACAATATAATTTTTATAGCTTGTTCAACTCTTTGACAGCAGCAGGGACAAAGCTGTTTTTGTAGCGCTGGGTTCTACTTTTTGGGACAGCAAACCTCCGTCTGGAGGGAAGAAGCTGAAAGTTGCAGTGCAAAGGGTGGGAGTCATCATTTAAAATCGAGTCGGCCATCCTCTGTACTTGTCTGGTGTACAGGGATGTCAGGCTCAGCTGTGACTCACCAAGCAAACGACTGGACCATCTGACTACCTGATCCAAGGATTTCCTCTGTTTCAGTTTTATCTGACCAAACCATGACATTAAAGAAAAGGATAAAACAGATTCAATAAAAGCCCGATAAAACATTGTCATTATGGTTCGGTCAATTTGGAAGCGTGCAAGTTTCCTCAAACAATGCAAATTTTGCTGACCCTTTTTGCACACCCTTTCACAGTTCACCTCAAAGTTCAATCCACTATCAATAATCGTCCCAAGATATTTGTACGATTGTACACATTCGGTGGTCTGGCCTTTTAGTATGGTGACTTTGTGCCTGGGAGTTTTCCTCCTAAAGTCAATAATCATATCTTCCGTTTTTGTTGTATTCAGCTGCAGGTAGGAATCCTCACACCAGTGAACAAAGTCATCAACTACTGGGCCGTGGCCACTCTCACCATCCTGGAGGAGACTGACAATGACTGAGTCATCAGCATACTTTATAATGTGTCTGTTGTCATGTCTGCTCCGACACATGTTTGTGTACAGGATGAAGAGTAGTGGTGACAACACACACCCCTGAGGAGAGCCAGTAGAAGAGCACTTTAGGTCAGACAATGTGCCATTGACCCTTACTCTCTGCGTCCTGTTGGTTAAGAAATCCAGAATCCAACCCACCAGATTATTGCTTAAATCAAATTGTTGCAGGAGCCTTTCAACTAAAATATGAGGTTGGATTGTATTAAAGGCAGAAGAAAAGTCCACAAATAAAAGCCTGGCGTGTGTCCCATTAAAATCCAGATGTTTAAAAAGCATGTTAAACAGAGTGACAGTGGCATCCTCCACTCCTCTGTGAGGCCTATAGGCAAACTGCAGAGGATCCAATGCATGTTCAGTCTGCTTTAGGACCTCACATCTGACCAGTTTTTCAAAAATTTTCATTAAAATTGAAGTCAAAGCAACTGGTCTAAAGTCATTTACCGTTTTAGGACAGCTGGATTTTGGAACGGGAACAACCACGGCATCTTTCCAGATCTTAGGCACATGTTGTGTCTGTAAGGACTTATTGAAAATGTAGTGAAATATAGGACTCAGTTCATGTGCACAGGACTTTACCAGGCGTCCACATATATTATCAGGGCCCTGACTTTTGTTCACTTTTACAGCGCGGAACTCCCTTTCAACATCCTGCATCTCAATATTAAAGTGCTGGTTGTCTTTGAGTTTCTGTTTCAAATCTTGGATTTCTGTGCTAAAATCAAAGGAGTCAAAACGACCATAAAAACAATTAAGAGCATTAGCCAGCTCTGTGTCTGAACTAAAACCATCTAAAAACACACGATTACTGCGCTCTGTGCTCTGAAGGCCTGCAATTTTTTTCATACTGGCCCAGGCCGAACCAAGTTTATTTGCTGCCATCTTGCTTTCCAATTCTGATTTATAATTCTGTTTTGCTCTTAAAATTTCGGCCTTTAGCTCCTTAGTGGCAACCTGTAGCGCAGAAACAGACCCCTGTTTAAAGGCAAGTGCTTTCCTCTGTAAGCAGGATTTAACTGATTTAGTAACCCATGGTTTGTTGTTGGGGTATATTTTGACACGTTTACGTGGAACAATCTTATTTTGACAGTGAGCCATGTATGAGCATGTGAGCTCAGCCAGAGAGTCCAAATCATCCCCGCAGGCCATTATGAACATCTTCCAGTCTGTACAGTCAAAGCATTCCTGGAGGCTGTGCTCTGAATCTTCTGTCAACACATCAATGTCTCTCATCTCCACCTTGCCTCTTCTGACAGCAGTTTTATATGTGGGCAGCAAATGAACACAGTTGTGATCTGATGATCCTAAAGAAGGAAGGGGGAGTGATTTATAGGCCCTCTCTATGGATCCATAGCACAGGTCCAATGTCTTTTTTCGCCTGGTTGGGCAGGAGACATACTGATGAAAGTTTTTAAGTGTCTTCTTTAAAGAAACATGGTTAAAATCCCCAAGAATGAAGTTTGGCGCCTCTGGAGAAATTGACTGCAGCCGCTGGATCACATCAGAGATGGTGCTGGAGGCGGAGTCAGCGTCTGCCCTCGGATGAATGTACACAGTTGTGATGAAAAGTTGGGGAAACTCTCGAGGCAAATAAAAGGGGCGAAGCGACACAGACAGCAGCTCCACATGGGGTGTACAGATGCGCTCTCTGACCGTGACAGATGTGCAGTACTGCTTATTAATGTATAAACATACTCCACCCCCCTGACGTTTCCCCGTTACCTCTTCCTGCCGATCCGAGCGCAGCGGAGCTCCAAAGCCGTCAATCCACAGGTCTGCGTCTCGATCATGCGCAGTAAGCCAAGATTCAGTGAAAGCCATGACGCAGCAGTTCTTAAAATCCTTCTGGTAACGTACATTGCCTTGAATTTCCTCCACCTTGTTTCTCACAGACTGTGCATTCCCAAAAATGATCGAAGGAAGAGGAATGTTACCAAACTGACGTCTCCTAAGGCGCAATTTCACACCTCCACGTCTTCCACGCTTCCTCCTGCCGCTTCTCTTTTCACCGCTGTGTCCGTCTCTCAAAATAAAGTCCGGCAGCTGAAATCTGGGCGCAATCAGAGACTCTGCACCAGCTGTGTTAAAGCGCAGCAACACGTCCCTGGAATATTGTATTCTGCCCGCTATTCTGCTCGCCATGGAGCCGAACGCGTTTACCTCAGAGACAAAGAGCCACAGCACAGAAAGCAGTAGTGCGAGATATGACAGGAAATCCATGGTGCAGATACCAGGGAGCTGTTCGCCATATATTCCACCAACGCTCCAGGGCAGAAACGACACAGAGGATTTTCTAAAAACGTAAAAAAGTACAAAAAACACACACACGCACACACGCACTATATCACCAAGCTGCTGGTCGCTGCGTGCGCATGCGCTAAAGTTTGTGAAAATATAAATAACAAAGCAATGTTCCGGACAAAGATGCTTTCCTGAACCTGTTGTTTTTGGTTTTTGTCTGGTGCACCATTTTGCATTTCATTTTTCTTTTCCCTTTTATCTTATCTTCAGATACCAATATTAAATTGGAAACTGGATTCTTTTTGTTCCCCTGTAAGTTAAAGTCAGAAAACAAAGAGCGAAGCGTTGGTGGGTGAGGAAGAGACTTGTTTCAGGGCTGCATCAGTCAGTGTGAAGGCTTCTCTCTGCCGCACGTCAACATCAGCAGCAACCTGGCAGCCCTCCACCACCGTCTGTCTACTGTCTCCTCCAAGCACGCTGGGGTTGGCTGTATGAGTGAAAATGGAGTTACACAGAGAGAGTTAGTCTTGGGAGAGGGGGGTCTCTTTAAAGACAAGGTGAGTCCCATCCCTCCACCTCCAGACTACCCCTCTCATTTCTTTAATCCTGCCAGGATTTTAAAATGAAGGGCAAATGTGTGGCCTTGGGTGTGTGTGAGTTGGCCGTCTTTTGGTTAATTCAAGAGGGGTGAGGATGCTCAGGCAGCACTACTTCACTCTTCCTCCCACCTTGCCAGAGTGTGTGTGTGTGGGGGGGATAAAAGTAAGAAACAGGAAGGGGGAAAAGGTGGGGGCTTCCACTTCTGCTTATACCCTCCCCACTTAGAAGGCCCCCTCTGTTTGAGTGCCAAGGTGACATCAGGTCGTCCGGCCAAAGGTTTGCCAACTCCACAGACATCCAAAACCCTGTTAAAAAAAAAGACTTCTAAAAAGTGAGCATGCATGCATTGGTCACCTGCCTGAGGTGCTTCTGGAATAAATATACTGCAGTAATTGGGGAGGGTTGGTTTCCTGCACACGTACACAAACACACGGTCCTATCAAAGTAGCAGCTAGTCAGTAATAAGTAATGTCTATCTGATGACACATTTGTGCATTTATGAATTATTACCTCCGCCAGGCCGAAAAGGCCAGGAGGAGGTTATGTTTTTGCCAGGGTTTGTGTGTTTGTCTGTCTGTCTGTCTGTCTCTTTGTCTGTTGGTTAGCAAGATAACTCAAAAACTCTTGGACGGATTTGCATGAAACTTTCAGGCGTTGTTGGAAATGGTACAAGGAAGAACTGATTAAATTTTGGGGGGTGATCCGGTTCACCGTCTGGATACAGGAATTTTTTAAAGCATTTTTCCACACTGTGACATAGGGCCATTTTCAACATGTGCGCAGGCGCAATGGAGGCCGCTGGGCGTCGTGTCTGACCAACACAAACTCCGCCTTCTTCAACGTTTTAGCCACAAAAGCATGCGGAAAACACTGCTGGCCTCGGACCCCCAGCGTGCCTCTGCCAGCCATAGGCGCTGCGCACATTGCGCTGGTTGTCGTGTCTGACCAACACAAACTCCGCGTTCTTCAACGTTTTAGGCACAAAAGCACGCGGAAAACACTGCTGCCCTGGGCACGCCAGTGTGGCTGCTTTTGCGCCACGCTGCAAAACCTGACACGGACACCTGTCCGCCGCCTCATTATTTACCACAAATTCCCCGCCCAGCTATAGGCGCGCCGTAAAAACGACCTCTCTGCCGGGGAAGACTCTAAATTCTGTTTTGCCGCGGAGCGCAACCCCAATATAATATAAAACCCACGGCAACCTGTCTAACCAATCTGCATCCGTCAGTGGAGGAGATGGACACACCAACACTTCAGTTTATTACCTCCGCCAAGGAGGCAATGCTTTTACAACCGTAAAACGGGGCTATAAGGGACGGCGGGGTAATATGGGACACTTTTCTAAATGTAATTCTGCTTTTTTCATTTTGCTTCCGCCTACATTTGATGAAGGATTCATGGATATTTGACAATAACAACACAACTCAGCGTCCTGCTCAAAATAAAAAAAGCACAATTACATTTAAAACATTCCCCACAAAAGTGTCCCTTATTAACCCGCCGTCCCTTATAGCCCCATTTTACACTACTGAACCACTAATCCTATCACTATCACATTGATTGTCATTCATTAATTGTCTGTTTATTGCACTGTCCATGTCAAATAAACAAAGAATCATTGTGATTCCAATTGCTACTCATATCTTTTCATGCTCAGGGAATCTGAAAACGTACACACAAACACTCTATGGGGGGAACTGTGCCGCTTGGCGGAGGTCTGCGCTCTCCGAGTGCTTTTCTAGTTTTTAACTGTTACCATCCCTGATTGTTTGTCTTTCAACAGGGTTATGCAAAAATTACTGACCTGATTTCAATTAAATTTGGTGAAAGGGTGAAGCTTGGGCCAGCGATTAATCTAGAAGATTTTGCAATGATCCCAATTAAGGTGGGACAGGATTTCAGGATTTATTTATTTATTTGTTTTTCACTAGGGCTGGCAATTGATTTTTTTTTAAAAACTAATTAACTGAACATTTTCTATAATTAATTGTAATTAACGGCTAAAATTAAAATGAAGAAACAATGAAAATGGAGTATTTTAAAGCCACTTTTAATAGCATTTTTTTCATAAAATATACTTGTGACCCTCATATTCAACAGATATACTGCTAGAATATACTGCTAGCAACACAAAACACTTGCTAATCATGACTCTGTATTCAATTAAAAATGTGATAGCAATTTGTAATATTCTTTTACAGTTCATTATTATAAAGGGAGTCAGTTTCTCTGCAAAACTACCATTTTTAAAATTGTCACATTTCCTGTTTTCTTTTGAAACATCAAAGAGAAGTCAGTGCTTCTACTTACAGTAACTTTCCTTTCTCATCTCTCAAAAGCACAAACAAATAGAGCAATTCTTAATTGACTGCACTTAATTCTCACATAATTTTGCAAAATTCTATATTTGTTGTTGCACAGAAGAGTTTCTGCTTAATTTACAAATAAACTAGTTTAATAGGAAATTTTTGACAAACTTGTGCATTTCTTGTAGTGTTATATTGGATGGCATCACAGTAAAGAAGCAACTGATTTAAAACTTCTTTCCACAATTTTAAGTGCAAAAAAACTTGAAAAACATTGCAACTTTCATAACTTCTCAGAAACACTGCCTCAAATTCAAACTTTTTGGACCGCATAATCACAAAAACAGCCCACGAAATCCTGGAGGGACTGGATAACTGGTCTCCACCCATAACAATGCTGCTTTATATATATTTGGTTCCTAATTCAAAAGAATATCTAAACTTTTGCTTCAAACTGAGTATTGGGGAGTTAATTATTTGTTTTGTAGATTAAGCTCTGGGTATGAGTGATTAATGATTTAGACTCCTGTCTGTTATCGGCCTATAGCAGATTAATGAATATTTTTGCATTTAGAGTTCTTCAAGTGTTTCTCTGTCAAGGCTGAGTGCATTAATTAAATCTTCCTTGTCTGTGCCTCACACCTTCCTTTGTGTTAAATGCATTTTTGATCACAAGCTTTAGAGAAAATCTGTGTAATCCACCATCAAAGCAACCTTACATTCTTTTGCATCTCACTGTAACTCCATATGACTTTTCACTCTTGCTTCCCTTTGACTGGTCTCTAATTTCAAAGTGATGGTTTAGGGATGGGGACGGCCTTCCTTCTCATGCGTATGTCATCATCGGCAAAGTCAAACACATCAGTCACACATTTGTTTTTCATTTAACAGAGATGCTTTTAAGAAAGATGGAAATATCCTCTTGGCAGTGCATTCGCCAACTCTTCCTCTTTCAAGCCATCTTTATTTATCCGCCTTTTTTCTTCCTCCCATAGCTGAATCTGTGGTGTGGTTTGGCCTGGAATGGGGGTACAGATGGAGGGAAAGGTGTGTTTGTGTGGTAAGAGCCATTTTTTTTTTACAGAACCCTCTGCCTTTTTCAGAAATTCCATCACATCTCCCTTGATAACCTTAAGAGTGGTCTTTTATGCCTCTTTTCCGCTAGGTGGTGCGTGAACATGCAGCGGCCTCTCTTCTCTCTTCATTTGTTTTTCTCTATTCTTCGTGTTTTTGTGCTAGTTAGTGTTGTTAAATTGTTTAATGTACATATACGATACTGCCCACAAGCTACAGTCACCACAGCCTTCTGGAGATAAGAAATACAACCAAAGATTAAGTCTTGGATCAGAGCATTAGAGAGGACCTCCGTGGCCTGGGTATTCTCCAGCAGTCCTCCACATCCTGGGACTCGACTGCTGTGCCCCATCCCAGATGGAAACGCTGCAGACAAAGAGAGGTAAACGTGAAGGTATCCGAACGAAGTTAACTGCTAGGCCTCACAGACTCCCAATCCCTTCTTTCATCCTGGCCAACATACGCTCACTTGACAACAAAATAGACCACATACAGCTCCTGAGATCTACACAACATGATAGGCGTAACTGCTGTGTTTTTATCTTTACAGAAACGTGGTTAAATGACAATATACCAGACTCTGCCATTCAGCTAGCTGGGATAACATGCTACTGTAGTGACAGAGTGCTAAGGGTAGGGGGGAAAACCTGGGGTGGAGGCATGTGTGTGTGTACATCAGTGATGCTTGGTGCCGTGATTCTGTTGTTGTTCACAGACATTGTTCTCCTTTAGTGGAATTTACGATCATCAAGTGCAGACCCTTTTACACGACAAGAGAAATTTCATCTGTTTTACTTGCCGCCGTGTATGTCCCACCCACCAGCATCAGCAAGAGGAGGGAAGCACTGAAAGAACTCTATCAGGCTATAAGTGAGACACAAACAGTGCATCCAGATAGATTTCTCATCACAGTGGGAGACTTCAACCACGCAGATTTAAAGGCCCTCCTACCAAACCTATAACAACATGTAAACTTTGCAACAAGAGGAGACAATCTGCGGGATCTGGTGTACACAACTTATAAGAATGTATACAGAGCCCCCCCCCCCCCCCGTTTCTCTGATCACATCACCATCCTGTTAAGTCCGGCATACAAACCCAGAGTGAAAGCCAGGAGACCAACAAAAAAGTAGGTATGTGTGTGGCCAGAGGGGGCCTCTGATGCTCTGAAAGACTGCTTTAGCACCACAGACTGGGACACTTTCAAGCATGCAGCCACCCACAATGGACACTCAAACCTAGAGGAGTACACTGAGGTTGTTGTGGCATACATAGCCAAATGCACTGATGATGTCACTCACTACAAGACCATCACTGTTCGTGCTAACCAGAAGCCATGGATGACAGCAGAGGTCCACAGACTCCTAAGGGCCCGGGACACAGCTGGCGACACTGCAGGACTAACAACAGCTAGGGCCAACCTGTTCCGGGGAATCGAGGAGGCAAAACGACAGTACAGCAAGAAGATATCCGAAAACTTCAGCAACACCAGAGATGCACGTTCTCTCTGGCATGGCATACAGACCCTCACCAACTATAAACCTCCACATCAGACCTGTGTGAGTGACATCACACTGCTCAACAACCTAAATGACTTCTTTGGCCGATTTGAAGCACAAAACAGCACATTAGCACAGAAGACCACTCCTCCTCCAGACGAGCAGGCCTTGAGTCTGGATCCGGCTAGCGTGAAGAGGACCCTCTGTAGGATCAACCCACGCAAGGCAGCTGGCCCAGACCACATACTGGGCCGTGTCCTGAAGGATTGTGCAGAGGAGCTCAAGAATGTCCTGGCTGACATCTTCAGCATCTCCCTGTCTCAAGCTGTTGTCCCCACATGCTTCAAAACTGCTACCATAATACCAGCCCCAAAGAAGCCTGTCCCATCCAGCTACAATAATTACTGGCCCGTAGCACTGACCCCCATTATAATGAAGTGTTTTGAGCAGCTAGTCATGCAGAACATCATGTCCACCCTGCCTCCATCCCACGACCCATTCCAGTTTGCATACAGGTCGAACAGATCCACAGAAGATGCCATCGCTGCTGCTCTCCACCCAGCCCTCACTCGCCTGGACTCAAAAAATTCCTATGTGTGAATGCTGTTCTTGGACTTCAGTTCAGCATTCAACACAATCATCCCCCAGCACCTGATACAAAAACTCAGACAGGACTCAAAACCCCTCTCTATAACTGGGTGCTGGACTTTCTCACAGGGAGGCCACAGGACGTGCGTGTTGGCTGCAGCACCTCCAAGACCATCACACTGAGCACAGAGGCCCCACAAGGGTGCGTGCTCAGCCCGCTGCTCTTCACCCTGCTGACCCATGACTACGTACCAGCCTACAACACCAACCACATCATCAAGTTTGCGGACGACACAATGATGGTGGGCCTCATCACCAACAACGAGGAGGCCAACTACAGAAATGAGGTGAGCCAACTGGTCCAGTGGTGTAAAGACAACAACCTCTTCCTGAACGTGGGAAAAACCAAGGAGATTGTGGTCGACTTCAGGAGGGGTCAAACTCAGCACCCCCCGGATCATCGATGGTGCAGCTGTGGAGAGGGTAAGCAGCACCAAGTTCCTGGGCGTGCACATCTCTGAGGACCTCTCCTGGTCCAACAACACCACATCACTAGCAAAGAAGGCCCAAACTCGCCTCCTTTTCCTCCGCAAACTGAGGAGAGCACAAGTCCCACCCCCCATCATGTGTTCCTTCTAGTGGGACACCATTGAGAGCATCCTCACCAACTGTATCGCAGTGTGGTATGGAAGCTGCACCGCCGCCTGCCGGAAGATACTACAACGCACAGTGGAATCAGCCAGCAAGATCATCGGTGCCCCTCTGCCCCCCCTCTCAGATATCTACCCCACCCACCTCTCCCACAGAGCCATCAGCATCATAGGCAACACCTCCCACCCCTCATACTCCCTCTTCAGCCCCCTGCCTTTTGGGAAAAGGTACCAAAGCCTCCGGGCCCGCTCCACAAAGACTGCTTAACAGCTTCGTTCATCAGGCCATCAGGGCCCTGAATTCTGCACCACCACCCCCCAGACTGTAAAACAATCACCCGCACAATAACTACCTCAGCTGTTGGCACCAAAAGACTGGCACACCAACAGTAATACTGTTGTTTTGTTGTACTTTTGCTGCTGTATGTCTGCACATTAACCGCAACCATTTGCATATCTGCTGCTGTCTGTCTGTCACTGCAATACTGATCATGTGCAGTCCTGTCTGTTACTGTTTGCACCTACACTACCGCATTGAACTGCAACTACGGGTATTCATCTCTAGCTGTCTATATAGAGGATTGCTGGGTTTATCATCGTTAATCGCTTATCTCTATGGAGGTCTGGGTCTTTCCAGTCGCCATTGGCACCACGGGTTGCATTACTGTACATAGACTGCTGTTGTTTTCTTTTCTTTTTTTCTAGCCTTTTTTCCTTTTCTTTTTATAATAACCACACCAATGAAGAGAGAGAGAAACGTCATTTCAGTTCTCCTGTATGTCCTGCACGTATAGTAGTATTGGCAATAAAATCTTTGAATCTTGATTCTTAAGCCCTCCAGCATGCCCAGTTAAGCAAGTTTTCTCAGAAATGATGAAACTGGGTTAGCATAAAAGAAAATCTGCAGCATCTTATCACCTTGGGAAACTGCTGGAGGGAACCAAGGTTTGGCCTCTGAGAAACTGTGATGAGTTGTTCTGCAAGTGAATGGAGGATAGAGGTAACCAGAGCCAACTGAGTACTGAGTTAGAGCAGCACAACTTTGGCTTATTACATTTATTGTTCATGGTGACTGAATGTAATTTCTTAGCGGATGACACCATTATTTCACAGGACTTCCAACTTATTAGTAAAATACATAAATTACTGTAACGTCGGGGCCATTTTAAGGGGGCCAGGGATTTCCCAGCATGCTTTGCCAGTTTGAAACGTTACTGTGTGTGTGTTAAATGTGTTATTTCTGAGTTATACTGCTGTGTCATTATAACTGCATTATAATGACCCAGCAGTGTTTAGCAGGATTAGGGCAAGATGTATCATGTGTGTGTAACCACGATTCAAACAGGGGTCTGGGAGAATGACCTCCCCTCCTGTCTGTGCTCAGAAGCAGGTTGGGGGTCGGGGTGTGTAAAATAAATCAGGTTGATCACAACCATCTGCTCCATTGTCTTTGTGTGAACCCTGCAAACGTCACATTACCATCCTATAAATGGCCGACTGCAGGAAGTGCTGAGCAGTGCTGATCAGAGCTGAGCTGACCTCTTCGCCAAAAACTCCAAAATTATGCCATAAAACTTAGTCGGAGAAGTGACCGACTAACTCATAACAAACTGGATTCGCCTGTGGATGAGCCGATAGAGGATTTGCAATCCTACACTGACGCACAATATTACAACAACGTCATGCCTGGCAGCAAACCGGCGTCCAAACCCACCCGGACTAAACCAAGCTCGAGCAAAGTGGATGATACTTCACCCTGTGACATTAGACTGGCACTGACATTCCCTAATGTCTATTAAACACCAACTTAAAAAGCTCGACTTACTCGATCAGCTGACAACTGATATTAATGACCTAAAACAAGCCGTGGAATTCAACAACTCACTGATCAAGGTGCTAAAGGCTGATAATGCGTCACTCAGGCTTGAAGTAAACAACCTCAAACGTCTGACAGACAAACTCCAAAAAGATAAATTTAGCATGGCAAAAAACATACTTGACCTGCAGTGTCGGAGTATGAGGGATAATATCATTATACATGGACTTCCAGAAGTAAAAAATCAAACTCACCAAAAGTCAGAAGAATTTCTAAAGTCATTCCTAGTCAACGAATTGAAAAAGAAGCCGGAGGAGACCAGGGCTATTTGCTTCTCCGGAGTGCATCACCTCGGAAGGACCAAAGCCGACCAACAGAGGAGGCCCTGTCCTATTGTGGCCAAAACCACCGATTCTAAGATGAAAGCTGCCGTCATGTCCAAGGGTAAAGAGCTAAAAGGTACCAACTACTCCATCAACGATCAGTTTCCACCTGAGATCATGAACAGACGGAGGCTGCTCTACCCGATCATGATGGAGGCAAGAAACGGTAAAAGAAACGCTCGTCTGTTCATTGATAAACTTTACATCGATGGAAAACTGTATAGGAATCCTCAAATCACATATTGGCTAACTGGAGGCGACCAAAACATCATTGCTGAACCTCAAAATGAGCCACCGGGACTTTTGCACACTGCCTCTCTAATAGTGTAAACACAGACGCATGATGATGATGTTATCAATGCGTCCCTGGTACCATGACAACTGATGAGCCTGTGAATGATTTACTTTCTTCTTTACTCACTTTCCATCTTCCTTCTACCTCTCCCTCTTATCTGTATTTTCATTTTGGTTTGGGAATTGGCCTAGATTCTGCTCGTTTGACTGGGTAGGTCTGCTACTTGGTGCGACGAGGCCAGTATCTCTGCGCTCTCGGACTAATGGACTGTTATGCTGACAATGTATCTTTGTGTATTGAGTGTGTGTGTGTGAATGTGTATGTGTTTGTCTGACCGTCTTCCGTATGGATGAGGGTTTGTCTATGTCTATTTCTTTAAATGTGTATTGTTACTGTGTGATCCCAGTAAATTTTATCAACTATCGTGCATAATGATCTTCGATGAATCTAATGAAGAAGGAGTGGATGTGACACAATTTATGGACAATAATAGGAATATAAGCTGTGATCAGTATATTCCTGAGCAATTAACATCTTTTAAAAACCAATGCAATTATTCTTTCATGCACTTAAACATCAGCAGCTTGAATAAACATCATCATGATCTAGCTACTTTACTTGCCAGTACAGGCTGCAGCTTTGATGTAATTGGTTGTAGTGAAACTTGGCTGAATGATAAGTCATACATAGACATCTTAAATCTTGATGCTTATAAACTGTTGACGAAGAACAGATGTGGCCAATCTGGTGGTGGTGTCTGTCTGTATATCTCTTGTAGACATGATGCCGGTGTTTATGATGATATTGTCATGGAAGACTGTCATATTGACTCTCTTTTTGTTGAGATACATGTCAAAAATGGGAAAAAATTTAATTGTAGGTGTGATTTATCAGCCCCCCCCCCCCCCCGGACACCGACCTTAATATTGTCACAACCAAACTGGAAGAAATTTTATTCTCGATCAACAACAAAAATAAAAGTTGTATTCTCCTTGGAGACTTCAACATTGACCTCTCCAGGAATGATGCAGCTAAAAATGACTTCATGAATACACTACACTCCTCTTCCTTCTTCCCTACCATTAATACCTATACTAGAATCACTCACTCCACCAAGTCCATTATTGATAATATCATTACTAACATTTGCAATTCCACACTGGTATCTGGAGTCGTGCTCTCCGAGATTTCTGATCACTTCTCCATTGTTCTGTTTCTTGACCTTGTCGTTAGGCCCTCAATCTCATGACATAAACTAAAAATAAAAATACTTAATGAAGAAACCTGTCATGGTCCGTGCGCTGACTTTGTCCGCGCTCGGGTTATCCGGTGGTTTCCCGTTCTCTGGCCATCAGGGCTTTTATTCTGACAGCGTCACGGCGGGGCTTCCGGCTGTCAAAGCCGGGTCATGTTGTGACAGCTGTTCAGCATCTCTCCTAATTACTCTCTCCACTGATTGGGTTGTCTTGGGGATTTAAGGAAGCAGCTGAGGATTATTCCTCGCTGCTATCTCGTCAGATGTTCACTCGTTGAACATCCCTTCATCTATCATCCGTCACTGTAAGTGTATATCCTGAGAGTCTGTATTCCTGTGTCTGAGTCAAACCTTAGTTGTGTTTTTGGCCCCCGTGGCTCATTATTTTGTCATCTGTCTCTCATTAATAAATTATGCAAACTCATCTGCGGCCTATAGCATCTCATTAGCGGTCCGCAAGGACCGCACCATGACAAAACTTTACAACGACTGAGTGAGGACTTGCATGTCAAGGCATGAGATAGAATTTACAACTGTAGTGATGCTGATGCTGCGTTTGACGCCTTGACCAAGGAAATAACAGAATCCATCCAGAGGACAATTCCTATCAAGACTATCACATGTAATCGTACTATTCAACATCCATGGCTTTCTAAGGGCATACTAAAATCTATTAAGTACAAAAATTAATTATATAAACGCTACATAAAAAATCCATATATTAACAATAAAAATGTATATGCTAATATATAGAAATAAATTAACATATATTATTAGAAAGAGTAAGAGTAATTACTATGCAGAACTTATAAATGCATCACAGGGTGATTCCAAGAAATCCTGGAGAATACTAAATAAGGTTCTATATAGGGACCAAAAAAAACCCACACTTCCAAACAATAACGAAAAAATAAATTTAATAATAATTTAAAAAATAATTTTGTCTCTATTGGAGAAAATTTATCTAATAAATTAACCAACCCCAGGCTGCCTCTTTCAAACATTATCTATCAGGAAACTATCGGAATTCTTTCTTCCTGAAGCCAACTGATTGTGAGGAAGTCTGGAAAGTCATCAAGGACATGAAGAACTCAAACTCTGCTGGAGCTGATGAAATTTCCAGCAAAATTTTGAAAAGTATCATTAATTTAATACTGAAACCCCTTACCTACTGATTTAATCTGTCTCTAATCTCCGGAGTAGTGCCACAAACAGCAAAAATTGCACAAATTATACCAATTTATAAATCAAGTGATAAGAATGATTTGACTAATTATCGTTCAATATCCATTCTGCCTACTCTTTCAAAGGTTTTGGAAAGAGTAGTTTATAACAGACTTACCAGTTACCTTGATAAGTTCAACATTATTATCCCATTTCAGTATGGCTTCAGAAAGAAACACACCTATATGGCATTATATATATGTACATATGTATATTAGCTGCTCTTGCTTGCTTGTTTTTTTTTTTTTTTTTTTCTTGCCTTCTGATTGTTGCTCTGAGTGTTGCTATCCCTGTGCTGTTGCAATCCTGGAATTTCCCCGTTGTGGGACTAATAAAGGCTTATCTTATCTTATTACTTGACCTAACTGAAAAAATCAGTGATGCAATTGAAAGAGGCAACTATGGAATTGGCATTTTTTTAGACCTGTCTAAAGTATTTGGTACCATTAACCATGACATCCTAATTAATAAATTACAACATTACAATATCAGAGGCCTTGCATTAGATTGGTTTATTAATTATCTGTCTGGAAGACTTCAGTATGTTTATATAAATAACCACAAGTCATCATATAAATCCATCGATCATGAGGTTCCCTAGGGTTCCATTTTAGTACCAGTTCTATTCATTTTGTATGTAAATGACATTGCTAACTCCTTGTCTCTACTACATAAAGTCCTGTTTGCTGATGACACTAATTTATTTTTTGCTCACCAGAATCCAAATAAACTTGAACAGATAACAAATAGGGAACTTATGAAAATAGACACCTGGCTTCAGTGTAACAAACTTTCACTTAATATCAGTAAAACTAATTATATTGTATTCTGTTCCAATAAAAAGCCAGACACCAAGGAACTTTGCCCCAAAATTAATGGACAGAATATTACAAGAGTTAGCTCAGTAAAATTCTTGGGGGTCCTCAGTGATGAATTTCTCAATTTCAAATGTCACATCGACGATCTAATCAAGAAACTGGCCAAATACGCTGCTCTGTTTTTTAAAGTGAGACATTTTCTACCACTTTCAGCACTTCTCACTCTATATAAAACTTTATTTGAGCCTCACTTACATTACTGCAATGTCGTATGGGGTAACACATTTCCAACTTACCTAAAAAAGCTAGCAATTCTCCAAAAGAAAGTCATACGTGCCTTATCATGGTCTGAATATAATTCTCCTACTAGTCATCTTTTCCATCGTTATAATCTTCTAAGACTTGCTGAGCATAATTACTTCCAGAATGCCTGTATAATATATCAGGTTGTCCACAAACTCAACTATAAATTATGTGAACTCATTCCAACCTTCCTTCCCATGCACACTTATACCACTAGAAATAAAAACCAAATTACTGGGAAAAAACAAAGACTAAAATCTACCAGGTTTAGTATTGTTTGCAGAGGACCACAGATTTGGAATGAGCTTGATGACAATCTAAAAATGTCACCTTCCATCTCCCATCTTCAAGAAAAAACTAAAAATGCAACTCCTATCATTATATAATTAATCTGCTATTTGTTACATAAACTTGCTTACTGTTGAGTTGTTACGCCATTGTAATTTTGTTTTATATGTTGATTCACTCCAATAGTATTTAATAACTTGACTATATATCTTGAACTCACCTATTTCAGTGTAAACAAATGCTGGGATTATGTGCTATATGTCTGTCATATGTTTGTTTGTTCTTTCACACAAAGACATTAGACTGATTTCCGTCATTATTTCATTGTAGAATTGGGCTCCCTACTAAAAGCTTTAAATAGCTTATTTGGGATGACCCATTCACACTCCAAAACAACGTGAAAAAAAGCCAATTGTATACTGCTAATCATACTGTTGATAACTCATATTGTAATTCATTCATGCTGTTGATAATGTGTGATGTGTGTGTGTGTGTAAATAAACTAAACTGAAACTGAAACATAGAAATTTGCAAATGATCTGACAGGAGGGCAGCTCAGTGGCACAGTGCGCCACTGAGCCACTGCGGCAGCACAGCAAGAAGGTTACGGGATTGATTCCACCCCCTGACCATCGGTGACCCTTCTGTGTGGAGTCTGCATGTTCTCCCCATATCTGCATGGGTTTACTTCAGGTACTCCAGTTTCCTCCCACAGGCCAAAGACATGCCAGACAGGTTAATTGGCAACAACTGGGGATTCTAAATTGTCCTTAGGTATGAATGTGAGAGTGAATGGTTGTCTGTCTGTCTGTGTTGGCCCTGCGATGGACTGGCGATCTGTCTAGGGTGTGCCCTGCCTCTCGTCCAAAGATGCTGGGATAGGCTCCAGCCCCCCCGCGACCTGAAAAGAATTAAGCGGTAGAAGATGGATGGATATCCATCCATCTGACAGGACAGTTACACCATAGCATCTCATCTGGGCTCTGTTCAGCTTGGAGAAAGTGTCACATATGTAAGATAAGCCTTTATTAGTCCCACAATGGGGAAATTCCAGGATTGCAACAGCATAGGGATAGCAACACTCAGAGCAACAATCAGAAGGCAAGAAAAACAACATCTAGTAAACATATGTCCATATTACTATAAATGTACAGTATATATATATATAGACACACAGTGCAGAGCATTATGGCTGGTGAATGTGCAGCAGAAAGTCTAAGCTCTCTCTCCGCGGATGTGATGGTATCTTTGCCCACTCACAGGTCTTCTCAGCCAGTGGTTTTGCTGTTGGCTGATCTACAAAAGCCAATGGGTCTCAAAGACATGCACTTCATATGGGGAGTGGCCTAGTTCAGGGGTGTCTGCAGGAGGCAGGCAGTTTTGTTTAATTTTAGGCAGGTTTTTTTTTCTAATTTCTCAGATTTCTGCCTACTGCAGCTTTAAAACTCAACTGAATGGACTTGAATGACAAAGTCAAGAATTTCAGCTAAAGGAAACATTGCTTTGCTTGCAGCTTCACAGAGGAAAAACTGGGAACATCTAAAGCTTTATTCTGGTCAAACCATCAGAGTTTGTTTGATTTGTGCAAAGGCATTGTTTTGTCTTCCTTCCTTGGTCATTCAAGGGATTGCTAAAGTGGACGAAAACTGTTTATGTAGGTTTCGGTTGACATGTGTGGCATTTGTTTGGGAAAACAATGACAAGTTTGAATTCTATGATTCCACAATGGGTCATATTACCAAAGAGACAATTTTGGTACCAATCTCAGCAGAGAGTGAGTGGCATTCATCACTCAAGGATTCAAATATTTCCTTTCAAAGATAATATCCAGCAGCTCTTAGGGGGAGTTTAAACCATAAAACTCACCACAAAGTCACAAAGTCTCCAGCTTGTTTCTGTCTCAGTCATGGTAAATTCTTCTCTTCTGCACGCAGCTCACCATAATGGCAGTGACTCACACTTTGTCAGTGATGAGATCTGAATCACTCACATTTACTTTAGGCAGCAAACTGAGAATCACGGTTTCCTTTTTTTATTTCACTCTTTCTTACCAAAGACCAGACTGTCTTTGTTATATTTAAGAGCATTTTTATATACGGCACTTTATAATACAACTGACAAATTATAGAACAAGAAAGAATCCCACAAGTATGTTGTGAGCAGAGCATATTATATTATATAATTGTAGCATATTTGCATAGGATTTGCACCGTAGTTTACAGGGTATTTATAAAGTGCTACCAACAACATAATTTTTAGCATTACAAAAACAAATACTACTAATTCTAGAAGCACAAACTGCATTTACTAAAGTACATGCACGAGGAGGGGGCTGAAAAGTTCATAGTGGTCAAATTTGACCAAACTAGTGCATGCCCACAGAAAGCAAGTATTCTTCTCTGAAAACAGGTAGCCCAATCAGGCTTTACAGGCCCAAATGTAGGCTGTGTTTGAAAGTGGAATACAAAGAGGTGTAGCCTATATGTAGGCACTCACATGTTAGACTTTGACAAATATAAAAGGGACTGAACGTCACTAAGATTTATTTGATTGTGTGAATATTAACTGCGGAATTATTGAAAATGAATGGGACATCCAATATTCGCAACCGTTTAAGAACCCTTGTTACCTCCGCCAGGCCGAAAGGCCAGGAGGAGGTAATGTTTTTGCCGGGGTTTGTCTGTGTGTTTGTCTGTGTGTTTGTCTGTTTGTCTGTCTGTCTGTTTGTCTGTTGGTTAGCAAGATAACTCAAAAACTTTTGGACGGATTTCAATGAAACTTTCAGGCGTTGTTGGAAATGGTACAAGGAAGAACTGATTAAATTTTGGGGATGATCCGCATCACCGTCTGCATACAGGAATTTTTTAAAGCATTTTTCCACACTGTGACATACGGCCATTTTCAACATGTGCGCAGGCGCAATGGAGGGCGCTGGGCGTCGTGTCTGACCAACACAAACTCTGCCTTCTTCAACGTTTTAGCCACAAAAGCATGCGGAAAACACTGGTGGCCTTGGCCCGCCAGCGTGCCTGTGCCAGCCATAGGCGCTGCGCACATTGCGCTGGCCGTTGTGTATGACCAACACAAACTCCGCCTTCTTCAACGTTTTAGCCACAAAAGCATGCGGAAAACACTGCTGGCCTGGGCCCGCCAGCGTGCCTGTTTTTGCGCCACGCTGCAAAACCTGACACGGCCACCTGTCCGCCGCCCGATTATTTGCCACAAATTCCCCGCCCAGCTATAGGCGCTGCGTAAAAACGACCTCTCTGCCGGGGAAGATTCTAAATTCTGTTTTGCCGCGGAGCGCAACCCCAATATAATATAAAACCCATGGCAACCTGTCTAACCAATCTGCATCCGTCGGTGGAGGAGATGGACACACCAACACTTCAGTTTATTACCTCCGCCAAGGAGGCAATGCTTTTACAACCGTAAAACGGGGCTATAAGGGACGGCGGGGTAATATGGGACACTTTTCTAAATGTAATTCTGCTTTTTTAATTTTGCTTCCGCCTAGATTTGATGAAGGATTCATGGATATTTGACAAT
This sequence comes from Pholidichthys leucotaenia, assembly GCA_020510985.1. Taxonomy (NCBI): domain Eukaryota; kingdom Metazoa; phylum Chordata; class Actinopteri; order Cichliformes; family Pholidichthyidae; genus Pholidichthys; species Pholidichthys leucotaenia. The sequence goes on along the minus strand of CM035842.1, from coordinate 70,292,086 downwards.
AACAACACAACTCAGCGTCCTGCTCAAAATAAAAAAAGCAGAATTACATTTAAAACATTTCCCAGAAAAGTGTCCCTTATTAACCCGCCGTCCCTTATAGCCCCGTTTTACACTACTGAACCACTAATCCTATCACTATCACATTGATTGTCATTCATTAATTGTCTGTTTATTGCACTGTCCATGTCAAATAAACAAATAATCATTGTGAATCCAATTGCTAGTCATATCTTTTCATGCTCAGGGAATCTGAAAACGTACACACAAACACTGTATGGGGGGAACTGTGCCGCTTGGCGGAGGTCTGCGCTCTCCGAGTGCTTTTCTAGTTTATTTTTTGTCATCACTTATTTGTCTGATCTTTTAAGACTTATATTCATAGGTTCAGGTTCAGGCTCAGGTTCAGGTTACTTTATTTGTACCCTTAGGTAGATTTGTTTTGCAGTCAGGTGACATCCATATTTACAAACCACAATTACATTCAACATGAACACAAACACAGGCACACATGAAGCTGACTATAAACATGATAAAAGTACTCAAGGCTCCACCAATCAGGACATAAGACAAAGAGATAGGGGGAAAAAGAGATAAGAGAGAAGGGTCATACTAAAAAGTTAGAGACTAGTCAAAGAGGTTAAAAACTCAAAAGTCTAAAACCCAATAAAAGATTTAGAACCCAAATAAAAAACCTACAAAAATAAGTAAATATAAAATAAAATTAATAAATAGGTAACTAAATTATGTGCAATATATTGTTACATCTTGTTCAACTCTTTGACAGCAGCAGGAACAAAGCTGTTTTTGTAGCGTTGGGTTTTACTTTTTGGGACAAGCAAACCTCCGTCTGGAGGGAAGAAGCTGAAAGTGGCAGTGCAAAGGGTGGGAGTCATCATTTAAAATGGAGGTAGCAATCCTCTGTACCTGTCTGGTGTACAGGGATGTCAGGCTCAGCTGTGACTCACCAAGCAAACGACTGGACCATCTAACAACCTGATCCAAGGATTTCTTCTGTTTCAGTTTTGTCTAACCAAACCATGACACTAAAGAAAAGGATAAAACAGATTCAATAAAAGCCAGATAAAACATTGTCATTATGGTTCGGTCAATTTGGAAGCGTGCAAGTTTCCTTAAACAATGCAAATGTTGCTGACCCTTTTTGCACACCCTTTCACAGTTATCTTCAAAGTTTAAATTAATATCAATAATTGTCCCAAGATATTTGTAGGACTGTACACATTCAATGGTCTGGCCTTTTAGTACAGTGACTTTGTGACTGGGAGTTTTCCTCCTAAAGTCAATAATCATATCTTTAGTTTTTGACGTATTCAGCTGCAGGTAGGAATCCTCACACCAGTGAACGAAATCATCAACTACTGGGCCGTGGCCACTCTCACCATCCTGGAGGAGACTGACAACAACTGAATCATCAGCATACTTTATAAGGTGTCTGTTGTCATGTCTGCTCCGACACGTTTGTGTACAGCAGTGATTCTCAACTGGTGGGTCGCGACCCAAAAGTGGGTCGCAGGCCTGTTTTCAGTGGGTCGTGGGCCTTTGCCTGAGCAAATAAAATATCAAGAAATAAATCAACATAGTGTCATCGATTCACACTCCTTACCAGTAGATGGCAGTAGGTGGCGGGCGACACCATATTTCGCACCATAGAAGAAGACTCACAACGTTTGTGGTACCTCTACTTACGGACGTCTCTATGTGACAGAGATCATCCTGCGCAGTTCGCCCCACACGGGACACGAACCCGCGACCTCTCAGTCAACTACACACAGTTCGAGCATGGGAGACACAGCACGATCGTGCTGAGCTAAAGGTCCGACCGATAGCTCAGCGCTACCGATACTGTATGAGGCTTTGGGAGGGAGGTTTACTAACGTTCTACGCCGAACAGTACTAGTTGGCATCCGTTACATCTACATACGGAATTTTCAGGTTACGACACGCCTCAACGGGAAAATATTGCCTCTTGTTACAAATGAAATTTCAGGATACGAAAGGCAAAAAAGTACGCGCTCCTCACAGCTCCCGTAGTTTACCGAACATAAACATACCTGTAGCTGCTCTGCCATTGGCTATCGCCTAGCATCTTCCTGGTATCCCATTGGCCACGAAGTGTTCGGGCAGTTTTACGTGTGTGTACAGTACAGAATTAACATTTATTCGCTATGGGCCCCAAGAAAGTGACGGAGATAAGTGGAAAAGGAGAAAAGAAGAAGAGAGTTTTTTTGTCCATACAAACAAAGAAGGAGATAATCGAAAGGTATGAAAAGGGGATGCGTTTGGTTGATCTCGCCAAAGAATATGGCCGTAATACATCAACGATCAGCACGGTATTAAAACAAAAGGAAGCCCTTACAAGCCGACAAAAGCAAACGTCCTTGGATCGTTTCTTCACAAAACGTCAGGCAAAAACCACTGATGAGACAGAACATGAACCACAGAAGGCAAAAGGTGACGACGACGATAGCAGTTAAAAGGTAAATGAACATAATTTTTATTATTCTTTCTCTTTTATTATTCTCTTTTATTATTCTTTCTCTCATTTTAAACTCTCATTTTATGTTTATTGTGCAGTAATCTAATTGTAACATGTATTTGTTACATGTTTTGATGCGTTTTTATGATTTATAAAAAATTTATGCCCGAATTTTGGGGGGCTTGGAACGGATTACGGCATTTACATGTAAAACGCGCCTCTACTTAAGGAATTTTCACGTTACGAGAATACTTCCGGAACGAATTAATTTCGTAAGTAGAGGTACCACTGTATCAAGAAATAAATCAACATAGTGTCATCGATTCACACTCCTTAACAGTAGATGGCAGTAGGTGGCGGGCGACACCATATTTCGCACCATAGAAGAAGACTCACAACGTTTGTTTGTATATATGCTAATTGAGCATGGCAAAACGCAGATACGACACGGACTATATGAGATATGGATTTTTTTATATTGAGGACAAAGGAGTACAGAAACCTCAGTGTGTTTTGTGCAGCGAGGTGTTGGCATGTGAAAGCATGAAGCGGTCAAAACTGAAGCGGCATTTGGAAACAAAACACCATTCTCTCAAAGATAAACCTGCTGAGTTCTTCAAAAGACGACTTCAAACCCTGAGGAAATCACAAATGTGTCTCAGTTCTTCGTGCTCAAAGCAAGAACAGGCACTCCGTGCATCGTTCCTCGTGGCACATCGTATAGCAAAGTTAAAGAAGCCCCACACCATTGCAGAGGACCTCATCTTACCTGCAGCCGTTGACATGGTCAGAGAGATGCTTGATCAATCCGCGGCAGATAAACTAAAATCTATACCGCTGTCAAATGACACTATAAGTAGGCGAATTGAAGACATGTCGGATGACATCCAGCAACAGACCACAACTCCCATTAAGGCAAGTGGTCATTTTGCCTTACAAATGGACGAATCAACAGACATAACAAATAAAGCAGTTTTACTCGTTTACGTGAGACATGTGTGGGACGGGGACTTACAGGAACAATTTCTCTGCACAAGAGAGCTCCCAACTACTACGACTGCAGAGGACATTTTCAGCTCCGTGGATTTATATTTGAGTTCAGTGGGCCTAAGCTGGGACATGTGCGTCGGTGTCACAACTGATGGCGCTGCTTCCATGACAGGAAAAAACTCGGGGGTCGTGAGGAGAATACTTGAGAAAGCTCCGAATGCAACTTGGAACCATTGTTTTTTGCATCGGGAGGCCCTGGCAGCAAAGGATATGGTACCCGTGCTTCATGGAACATTAAAAGAAGTCGTCCAAGTGGTAAACTACATTAAACGGAGTGCAAAGAACACACGATGTTTTCAAATGCTGTGCCAAGACCTTGGTAGTGAGCATGTACAGGTGTTGTATCATGCTGATGTACGCTGGCTTTCAAGGGGGAAGGTACTGTCCCGTTTTTACGAACTACGAGCTGAAATCGCAGCCTTTCTTGCTCAGAACAACTCACCTCTTGCAGACCTGTTCAGTAACAGTGTGTGGCTCGCACACGTTGCTTACCTTGCTGATGTGTTTGAACAGTTAAACACATTAAATGTGTCTGTGCAGGGCAGGGGGCACAACGTTTTTGAACAATATGATAAATTCGATGCTTTCAAAAAAAAGATCTCCTTGTGGGCAAGTCATGTTTCTAAAAATCGACTCGACATGTTCCCCAACGCCTGTTATGAGGGACAGCAACTGAACACGGCAGAAAATATTGTACTGAAGAAAACCATCACGACACATCTGAATAAACTTCTGGAGCGGTTTAATGAGTACTTTCCCGAGAAACAGAAGGATGACGACTGGATACGCGATCCCTTTGGAATCGACATGGAAAGCGTTACGTTGCCAAGCAAAGAAGAGAGTCAGCTGGTGGAGCTATCATGTGACCGCACGCTGAAAAAGAGGTTCACAGAGGTAAGCCTCTCGCAGTTCTGGTGCAGCACTGTGATGAGCGAGTATCCTTCTCTTGCCATTCGAGCAGTAAAGGCCCTCCTGCCTTTCAGCACTACCTATCTCTGTGAGTGTGGCTTCTCAGCTCTGGTTCAGTTGAAGACAAAACAGAGAAACAGACTGGACATTGAGCATGACCTCAGAGTCGCTTTGTCTAATATAACTCCAGACATTGAGACTCTTGTCAAGAGCAAAAAACATCCCCAGTTCTCCGATTAATTCCTCCAGACTCAGGTCTATGATGTCACTGTTACAGGTTTTAGTGAGTGTTCCTTCATTTTCTTCAAAGCACATAACCTTATCAGTAGGTAAATACTGAAAAAACAATCAGAAGAAAAGTCAATTTTGAGACTTGAATTCTTTTGAATTGCACTTTTTGTTTAATTTTTAATTTAAAATGCAGCTAATTCAGCATTAAAGGGAAATGTTCCCTCTGTTGTATTGCCACTTACTGGTCATTTTGGTTAATCATTAAATTTGTTTTGTGTTTGTATACTGTGATATTCTGTTCTTCTACCTCAGGTTCAAAATGCACAATCTTTACATTCAATAAATTTGAGAATTTGAAAATCTTTGATTTGGGTCGCGGCTTGTCATTGAGGGGTGATGGTGGGTCCCAAAGCCAGACCAGTTGAGAACCACTGGTGTACAGGATGAAGAGTAGTGGTGACAACACACACCCCTGCGGAGAGCCAGTAAAAGAACACTTTTGGTCAGACAATGTACCATTGACCCTTACTCTCTGTGTCCTGTTGGTTAAAAAAATCCAGAATCCAACCCACCAGATTATTACTCAAATCAAATTGTCGCAGGAGCCTTTCAACTAAAATATGAGGTTGGGATTGTATTAAAGGCAGAAGAAAAGTCCACAAATAAAAGTCTGGCGTGTGTCCCATTAAAATCCAGATGTTCAAAAAGCATGCTAAACAGAGTGACAGTGGCATCCTCCACTCCTCTGTGAGGCCTATAGGCAAACTGCAAAGGATCCAATGCATGCTCAGTCTGCTTTAGGACCTCAAATCTCACCAGTTTTTCCAAATATTTTCATTAAAATTGAGGTCAAAGCAACTGGTCTAAAATCATTTACCGTTTTAGGACAGCTGGATTTTGGAACGGAGACAACCACGGCATCTTTCCAAATCTTAGGCACATGTTGTGTCTGTAAGGACTTATTGAAAATATAGTGAAACATAGGACTCAGTTCATGTGCACAGAATTTTACCAAGCGCCCACATATATTATCAGGGCTCTGACTTTTGTCCACTTTTACAGCACAGAACTCCCTTTTAACATCCTGCACCTCAATATTAAAGTGCTGAGTGTCTTTGAGTTTCTGTTTCAAATCTTGGGTTTCTGTGCTAAAATCAAAGGAATCAAAACGACCATAAAAACAATTAAGAGCATTAGCCAGCTTTGTGTCTGAATTAAAACCATCTAAAAACACACGATTCCTGCACTCTGTGCACTGAAGGCCTGCAATAGTTTTCATACTGGCCCAAGCTGAACCAAGCTTCTTTGTTGCCATCTTGCTTTCCAACTCTGATTTATAATTCTGTTTTGCTCTTAAAATTTCGGCCTTCAGCTCTTTTGTGGCTACCTGTAGTTCAGAAACAACCCCCTGTTTAAAGGAAAGTGCTTTCCTCTGTAAGCAGGATTTAACTGATTTAGTAACCCATGGCTTGTTGTTGGGATATATTTTGACACGTTTACGTGGAACGATCATGTCTCTGCAGAAAGCCATGTATGAGCATGTCACGTCCACTAAAGAGTCCAAATCTTCTCCGCAGGCGAGCGTGAACAACTCCCAGTCCGTACAGTTAAAGCATTCCTGGAGGCAGTGCACTGAATCCTCCATCCTGAAAAGTTGGGGGAACTCGCGGGGCAGATAAAAGGGGCATAGTGACACGGACAGAAGCTCCACATCTGGTGTACAGATGCGCTCTCTGACTGTGACAGATGTACAGTACTGTTTATTAATATGCAAACATACACTGCCCCCCTGACGTTTCCCTGTTACCTCTTCCTGCCGATCCGAGCAAAGTGGGGCTCCAAAGCCGTCAATACACAGGTCCACATCCTGGTCATGCGCCGTAAGCCACGTCTCCGTGTAAGCCATGACACAGCAGTTCTTGAAATCCTTCTGATATCGGACACTTCCTTGAATTTCATCCACTTTATTTCTCAGGGATTGTACGTTCCCCATAATAATGGAAGGGAGAGGAATGCGGTTAAGCTGACGCCTCCTCAGGTTTAATCTTACGCTGCCAGGCTTTCCGCGTTTCCTCTTCTTGTCTCTCTTTTCATCGCTGTGTCCATGAAAATTTCTTAAAATAAAGTCTGGCAGTTGCGGCACAGATTCAAACACAGATGCTGCATTATCCATGTTTAAATGCAGTAACAGTTCTCTGGAATACTGTATTCTTCCCGGCATGATCGCGATTGCGCTTACCTCCAAGACAAAGAGCTGGTAAGAAAGAAACAACAGTGCAAAAACAAGAAGGAAATCCATACTGATGGAACCAGGGAGCTCTTCGTTATATAGTCCACAAACATGCAAGGACAAAAACGGCACAGAGAATTACGTTAAAACACATTAAAGTGCATAAAAACAGAGACACAGACGTCAAACTTTTTTCACCCACTGCCGGTCGCTGCGTGCGCATGCGCACAAAGGTGTTATATCTTGCACTCTGGGGAATGGGAGTTGTTCAGTCATCTTATTGATATGAATTAATATGCCTTGTCTTTTTATCTTACAGAACTAATCTCAATTCTTTTTTTTCTATTTATCTGTCCTTAGTGTAGCTTTGTCTTTCATGGTTCATTTTTTATGCTCAACAACCTGCCAAGGGACTACAAATGTAAATTAGCAGTTTGCTAACTTTGGCATGTTTACACTAGTATTTTGTACTAATGTTCATCAATATGCATTGTCCCTTTCAAATAAACATTAAATTAAATCATCATAATTGTTTATATGTGTAGTTTATAGTCTATCATCAATAAATGCAGTACTATAACAGGACACATTTACAAATATTTGAGACCCATTCTAGTGCATCCTTTTATATTTTAGGAATATTATAAGTACAAAACAGCAAACATTATTATAGACAACAGAATGACCTGTTTGGCTGCAACTTTTGCATCAGTGTTGCCCGTTTTTCAGTAAATATTTAAATAAAAATTAGTTATTTTGTTATTTGGGCATTTTTGTGTCCAGTTTGGTGACGGTTGTCGTTTAGTCAAACTATGCATGTGGCCACGTATGATATGCAATTGATCTGGGCATTCTGCTCCACAAGCATGGTGATATTACACTGGTCAACAGCAAATTTATTGTCTAAGATTTTTTAGCTGATTTAGGACAATTTAGTCAAATTTAGAACAATTTTGATGTGCTGATCCAAAAATCACATTGGTTTTGCTCAATCAGGTCAACTTTTTGAACTATGGCCACATGTTTTTTTACATTTTTGTTTACATGTGCAAATATTTTCACTTTATATGATGCAAAATTCTTTATTTTTTGAAATTCTCCGAATTTTGAACAATGATAATGTAACATTCAATTTACATCTACTTACTGTACCTTTATCAGTGTCTGGCACTTCAGAGAGAGCAGACGCTTTCTTCCCCTTTGATTCCAGCTTGCATTGTTGCGTTTGTGTCTGTGTTTAGTCGCTCTTCTTCTGCTGAATCTTAATCTAAACGGAAATTATGGATTTGGAAGCGGCTTAAATGTGCTATTGTCACCACTTTCAACAAGAACTGGGCCAAGGGGGAGCCCAAGAATTGGAACCTGCTGAGTGTATGATTTGACTGGAGATGCAGAAGACATCTATTGGCTATGATCACAGGATTTCTATTTTTGGCTCTGGAGTTTCCTGGTGTTTCAGAAATTGAGGAAGGTGGAGAGCTGTTCAAAATGCAGATCCAGGCAAGCTCCTTCACCAATTCGACAAGTTGGGGAGTGCACGAGGCGGCATGGTGAACTGAATGGTGATTCAGATGGTGGAATACATCTTGAGGTCGCCAGTGCTCTCCAGAGAATGTTAAAGTTTAAGCCTGTACATGGAAATTATGAAGCACAGAATTGCACGGGTGAGGAAAATTCTATTCTCTGAGTGCACTGTGCAGATTTGACCTTGTCTTTGGTGCCCTGTTTACATTTACATTCCTCCTCGATGAAGATACGGGGAAGGAGCGGCTCTGCTAACCCAAACAATCGACACAATTGCTGTTGTTTCAACAGAGTGGACTCTCTCAAGGACAGTGCACCATGTGTCTTCAACTCACCACCTGCAAGCAAGAGAGAGAGAGACTCTGAACTTGCTTATAGATCACATGATTAACATCAATCCACTGCCAGGAGGCGCCCTCTGCTATTCACTAGCGATTGACACACCTACACTACACTGCATACAACATTACAGGACTGATACACACACTGATATATAAACATACACTGACTCTCTCAACTCTTGTTTTGTGTGATCTATTGTCTGCTAATTTATATGTGCATTAGAGAGTTTTTTCTAGGTAATCACAATTTTGGTCATATAATGAGCTTTATATAAGCTCATATAATGAGCTTTATTTTGATTAACAATGCTTTTTTCTCTCTGCCCATTGTGTTTCCCTACCTCCCCTTCCTCCCTCCCCCTCTTTACCCCCCACTGTATGACAGGCGCCTTGCATGGCTGCCGCGTCATTGGGTTGCGCTTATCTAGCGCGCCCAATGTCAAGTCAAATTCCTCGTATGTTTACTTGTGTTTCCTTGTAAACGTGCTTGGCAATAAAGTTCATTCTGATTCTGATTCTGATTCTGATTCTGATTCAATTTACAGTACAACTGTACAACTGCTGTACAACTGCTTACAACTTAGCATAAAAACCTGACCTGACTGAGAGAAACAGATGTCAATATTTGGATTCAGCTGTGCAAAATTGTCTTAAATCAGTTAAAAAAAACACAGACAACTTACAAAAAAAATTACTTTTGTTATGTTGTGTTATTATTAACTTTGATTGATTTTGATTTTTTTTATTGATTGATTGATTGATTGATTGATTGATTGATTGATTTGAACATCAAGAAAAAAAATTAAAAACTAGAAAAGCACTCAGAGAGCGCATACCTCCACCAAGGCTCCTTCAGTCTGTCATGGGTTTGTGTGTAGGCCTAAAGGCACTTGTGGTGAAAACTGCATGAAAGTCTGTCCATTAGTTTTGGAGTATTGTGGCTGACACACTGTGAGAAGAGCCTTGGCTGAGGTATGCATTCCCAGATCATCACCAAAATGTAATGAGTTCCTCTGTAGCCCAACAACCACCTCTGGTGAAAATTTCATCCAAATCCATCTGGTAGTTTTTGTGTAATCCTGCTGCACAAATACAATCAAAGCCCTTGGTGGAGGTATGCACTCTCAGATCATCACCAAAATCTAATCATCTGTTCCCCGTGCCATTGCATACCTTTCCTGAAAATTTCGTCAAAATCTGTTCATAACTTTTTGAGTTATGTTGGTAACACACAAACTTGGTGGAGGTATGCACTCTCAGATCATCACCAAAATCTAATCATCTGTTCCCCGTGCCATTACACACCTTTCCTGAAAATTTCGTCAAAATCCGTTCATAACTTTTTGAGTTATGTTGGTAACAGACAAACAGACAAACCACGGTAAAAATATTACCTCCTTGGCGGAGGTAACAAGGAACCAAAACCAAAAAAATAAACATAACAAAAAATGCATTGTTCAAATGGAGTGGGAAGAAGCCAACACTTATATAGTCCCACCCCTTCTCCATACCCAATAAATTATAATATCATTCTAGTCATTATCCATCCCATAATTACATTCATTATACAATACCATAATATATAATGCATCTTATAATTAAATTATGCAATAGAAATAATAAAACAATGATAGTTTATAGTGACAACAATACTAACATCTAATAATAATTGTAATAATAATAATACATACTGTAAATACTTTTGGTATATTTAATATAATTATAGACAATATTATCATCATCATAATCACCATATATACCACCATATACCTCCACATGGCTTACAATACCTAGGCGCAATAAGTAACCATATAATAATAACCATAATAGGTAGCCATATAGTAGCTACAATAATAATAATAATAATAATAATAATAATAATAATAATAATACCACCTGGTCTATATAATACTTTAAATAATTCCATCCTAAACAACAATCATAATACTATAATACTGTTGTGATATTCTAGTAATAATGATATCAATAATAATAGTACTCAGCATATATATTCAACAATAACTCAGCATATATACATTATATTCAACAATAACAACAATAACAACCTTTCTTCATTGAAGACACGTTGTAATATTACTGTCCTTTATTTTTATATTGTTCAAAAATCATTTCTTTATATGTTGACTTAAATATATGGATGTTTGGATATCGCCCATGTTTCTCCCCCAACCCATTCCACAATTTTACCCCACACACAGCTACACAAAAACTTTTCCTAGTAGATCTTACTAGGTGCATTTTAAATTTTTTATTCCCCTGTAAATTGTATTTCCCTTCTCTCTGACTAAAAAGATTTTGTATATTGTGTGGCAAAAGGTTTTTACTGATGTTAAACATTAACTGTGCTGTATAGTAATCAACCAGATACTGTAATTTCAATAACTTTGAATGTAAAAACAATAAATTAGTATGTTCAAGATATCTGACTTTGTGTATAGCACGGACTGCCCTTTTTTGTAATATTAGCAATGAATTATGTAATCTAGGACTTGTTTAATTTTATTTATAATTGCAATTTTTTGCCACTTTGTTTTGTATGTATCTGACGTGTGGTTTCCAACTAATTTTATCATCTAGTATTACACCCAAAAATTTGATGTCCTTAACATTTTCAATAATTAAATTATCTATATGAATATGTATATCTTCTTTATTTTTTACAATTACCAAATATCATTACCTTAGTTTTATCTATATTTAGTGATAATTTATTACTGTCCATCCAATTTTAAGCTTATTTAATTCATTATTTAGAGTATGGATTAGTTCCTTATAATTATTTCCAGAATAAAATATATTAGTATCATCAGCACATAATATTATTTTTAATAATTTAGAAACTTGGAATATATCATTTATATATATGTTAAATCATTTGGGTCCCAATACTGACCCTTGGGGGATCCCACAGGCAATTCCCATACATCCAGACAGATATTCTCCCATCTTCACAAACTGTTGTCTCAGATAAATAACCTGTAACCCAATTCAGTGCCATTCCCCTAACACCATACAATTGCAGTTTATCAAGAAGTACTGAATGATTTATTGTATCAAATGTTTTTCTAAAATCTATAAATATACCAGTTGCATATTTTCCTTGATCTAATGCATTTATTATTTCCTCTGTTGTTTCCATTATTGCTAATGATGTTGTACTCTTTGCTCTAAATCCATATTGATTCTGATTAAGCAGATCATGTTTATTTAAAAAGTCCTCTAATCTGTTGTTGAAAAGTTTTTCCAGAATCTTTGAAAACTGTGGGAGGAGTGATACTGGTCTGTAGTTTCTGTAATGGTGTTTATTTCCTTGCTTGAATAATGGTATTACTTGTGCTATTTTCATTTTTTTTTTTCATTTTCTGCGGGGATAATCCATCCATCCATCCATCTTCTACCGCTTAATCCTTTCGGGTCACGAGGGGGCTGGAGCCTATCCCAGCATCTTTGAGCGAGAGGCAGGGTACACCCTGGACAGATCGCCAGTCCATCGCAGGGAATAAGCCAGCTTGAAATGATAAGATTACAAATATATGGAAATGGTTTTAATATGTCATCAACAGTTCTGTTTACTAGTTCCATATCAATACCATCACAATCAGTAGATAATTTATTTTTACACTTTTCAACAAACTAATTTTTAATTTTTAGATAGGAGGAGCACCATTGGCGACGGCAAGTCGTGGTCCTGCAGAGGGACTCACATCTACCGCTGACCGGGCGGGCTGGGCTTGCTTCCCTGTTAAGGACCACATTCTGCCCGCTGCTTCAACACCGGTGTTCTTTAGGCAGACCCCGTGTCCTCGCTGGCATTCCCTGAATTATCCTTTAGACGTACGCAATCACAGCAACATTATAGTATAATTTTTTAAGCATTACATCTTCACTATTCTCTCTTTCTTGTCAATTTTCTCACTTTTCACCTTCCTTTTTTTGTTTGCGAATCGCTGTGGTGACTGACTGGTCGTGATGTCGGATATTATCCAGTCAGCACGGAGTCAATCCGAAACCTTGCCCACACTTCCTGAAGCCAGGGCAGGTAGAGACAGAGCGGTGACAGAGTGGTGGCTAAACTTTTATTGATAAAAATAAACCACATTTGGTCAAATTTGACCACTATGAACTTCTCAGCCCATGAACTTTTCAGCTCCCCCTCGTACACAATTACTTTTTCATTAAGTTGTACCTTACTGACAGGTATTTATGGTAGCATACATTTCGCTCTTAGCTGCGTATTTCATCTCAGGTATATTTGAGTATATTTTCTGAATTGTAATCATTCATCCATTTGAGGTTAATAAAGATTTTTTTCGTCTTCTTCTTCTTCTTTCGGCTGCTCCCTTTAGGGGTTGCCACAGCGGATCATCTGCCTCCATCTCTCCCTATCCCTTGCATCTTCCTCTGTAATACCAACACTCCCCATGTCCTCCTTCACTACATTAAGAATAAATCAAGTTTTCTCTCATTGGTTTGAAATTATTTTCCTTTATTGTGGATAGAAATTTAATTTTTCACTGTTTCTTTATATGATTTGGATTATATTAGAGGATTATATTAGAGGATACATGTGAATAGTTTGTGTTTGTTTTCCTTAAGTTACAGTGCATTCAGAAAATATTCACAGCACTTCACTTTTTCAACATTTTGTTGTGTTACAGCCTTTCTCCAAAATGGAATAAATTCATTTTTTCCTCAAAATTCTACATACAATACCTTGTCTTTTCCCTGTCCTCCTCAGTAACCTCAACCTGCCAGTAGCCATTAGAAAAATCTAATGTGCCACTAAGGCATCCAGGGTATCATTGACCCTGGGAAGAGGATGACAGTCCTTAACTGTAATGGTGTTTGAGTGATGATAATCAATACAAAATCACCACTCACCATTCTTCTTCTTCACCAAGACGACTGGTGAAGCCCAGGGGCTGCAGCTCTCCTCAATCGCCCCATCATCCAACAACACCACCACTTACCTGTCAATCTCAGCCCTTTCCTCTGGAGATGTTCAATAGGCGCGTTGATGTAGGGGAGGATGGTCCCCAGTGTTGATATAATGTTTGATAGGCGAGCCATTACTTGCAATCCCTTTCTCCGTACCAAATATAGTGCACAGACACTAGTTCAGCTAACTGCCTCTTCTGGCACTGACTAGCTGGAGAGTCTTCTAGTAAAATTAAGGGAGCACTGGCATGAGAAATGGGACTGTCAGAGGATAAAGGCATCACTGAAGGAAACAGAATTTCAGTATCATACACAGAGAACAACTCACCTAAGTGCATGCCATCTCTCAACACCATGTCACAATCTGTAGGGTTCAACACACGAGCTAGAGTTACCCCATCCTTCCCATCCTTCACAGAAGTCAGGGTATGGGTGACTACACATTCAAAACCAGCCTGTAGATTTGGTGACAAGTAGCCTCAAAGTTGGGTATTTGGTCCATGGGTCCAGCCAGCAAAACTCTAGCTGTCACCAGTTTTTCGCTAAAAGGAGGCAAAGTCACAGGATTAGCAATAGACACATTACATCATTTAGGAACCAAGTCCCTATCACTCAGAAGAGGAATACTCATGTCCCATAGACAAAGTCTACCATTAACAAAATCAAACAATGCATGGTTGGAAACTAGGAAGTTTAGACCAAGCAATACTGCTTAGTAGATTGCCGAGGCACATGGAATACATGCAGCCAAGATCTATTCCCCAGCCGAAGAGTGGCAGTTATGGTCCCCAAAACATCCAACATTTGACCCTTCACAGCTTTTGCAGCAATAATGTCACTGTTAATTGGCCTCTGGCGCAATGCAGGAACTGCCATGCGGACTTCAGCACTGATGAAGGAATCTGTAGACCCTGAATCCACCAGGATGCTGACTGCAGCACCCTCAATACTGCCCTGAACATACTAGGAAGTAAACTGCTGCAGTGATTTCATGCGTGGTAATGAGGCAGTCTCCAAGGGGACAAAAAGCTCTTCACTGTTAGGGCCCTCTGGTGAAGCGGCTGGCATCTACACCTGGCATCAACGTCACCTACATCCTGTTTCCCAAAACAGTCGCTCGGGCTCCTCCTCCTTGGCGAGAGGAAACGTACAAACCTCTGTCTCTGTGTGTCATAGGAACCAGGGCCCCTAAGGGTTGCCGGAGAAGTTGGGGGGCTGCTAAAATGTCATTTGTCACCTGCTGGACACTCATGCCACCCCCTGTCAAGTGAACAGCCTCTCTGGTCAAAGCGTAGATGGCAAGACTGGCAGCCCCGTTCACCGCAGTCACATCAGCACTGGTTTCCAGCAGAAGAACAAGAACTTCTCCTGTCATCCCTCTGACCACCTTTCTTTAGGCGGCTGTTTTCCTCTGCCAAGTGTTGCATCATCAGTCTCATCTCACTCATTTCTTCAGTAAGTCTGTCCACAGCTTTCTGTAAAACACTCCCCTCTGTCACGGAATGCTCCATGGCTGTGTCGCTCTGTCCTCGGAAGTGCATATATCCATTATCAGTCACACAACTTCTCCTCTCTCTGAGATGCCTCAACATAGACTGGGAATGCTAGCTGAACCAGTTTACTAACATCAGTTACATACACATCCAAGCTCTCATTAGGTGCACAACAACAAGCAGAAAGATTAGCTCTGAAACAATCCAAAAAATGTCTTTGTCCAAAAGCATCTTGCAACTTTTCCTTCATAGTAGAATAATTGGCCTGCATCATCGTAGGTGTCAAAATTTAACACCAGAGAGGCTCAAATGTAGAGCAACCACACTGGATGAACACTTTGACTCAGGTGATGAAAAAGATACACAACTTTAATGTAAACACAAAATACACAAATTTAAATAAAGAAGCAATTATACTGAACAACGCAAAATAAGACACAAACTTAAATGGAAACAAAACCGCAGGAGCACGGTGGAGCGCATGCAGCCTGAGGGGAGAGAAGAGGGAGATAATTAATGATAAGAAATGCTCAGAGAAAGGGAGAGTGAAGATTAGAGGAGGTGGCTTACTATATGAGGCTGAGGGCCCAGCAGAAAACTCCTGCATGGGATAAGGAAGTGGAGAGGACGGGGAATGGGCAGGTTGACCTGGATGGAGAGTATGTTGTCTTGAAGGGTGAGTGGTACAGGCAAGCATGGCCAGCCTCAGAGAACACGACGCTGAGATGGCAGCAAACCTGAGGAGGAGCGAACACAGAGGTAAGACAACAAGGAAAAAAGACACCAAACAACATTTAGCGGAGTTGTTGCTTGGCAGCAATACCCAACGGTCCAGCGGAGAAGCATTGACACACTGGCTCTTAAATAAGGTGGCGACCCAGAGAACAGCAGATGCAGCAAATTGTGCAGTTGTGCAGATGATTCCGGAGCCAGGAAAACAGAAACAGGAGGGAAGGGGGTGCATGCCCGCCTGATCATCACAGTGCCCCCCCCCAAGGGGCTCCTCCTGGCATCCCACTGGGCTTCTGAGGGTGTGGTCAATGGAACGCCCGCACCATACCTTTGTCAAGGATGAAGGACCCAGGAATCCATGACCTCCCCTCCAGTCCATACCCCCTTCCAATGGACGAGGTACTGGAAACCTTGGCCCCGCCGACGGATGTCCAAGATCTTCTGCACTGTATAAGTGATTTGACCATCGATAATCTGGGGAGGAGGAGGGGGTTTGGAGGAGGTCAAAGAGGGCTGGCAGAGAGGGGTTTAATCCGGGACACATGGAAGGTCAGATGGATGCGTAACAAAAGCAGAAGGCCAGCCGAATAGTGACATCATTGATAATGTGCGCGATGGTGCACGGACCCAGGTAGCGCAGCACAGCTTCTGGGACTCTGTCTTCAGTGGAACCTGCATGGCAGACAGCCAGACCTTCTGTCCCATGGCATACTTTGGCACCAGCGCACATCTGTGGTTTGCGTAGCATTGGTTCTGCTCAGACGAGCGGAGAAGAGCAGCTCACGTGGCCCTCCACAGACGGTGACAGTGGCACATGTGAGCCTCCACAGAAGGAACAGCGATCCCCCTCTCCACCATAGGTAGCAGGGGCGGGGTGTACCCCATCAAGGCCTCGAAAGGCATCAGCCCTGTAGCAGAGGAGACGGCAGTGATGTGTGCATATTCCACCCAGGTCAGGTGGGAGCTCCAGGTAGTCAGATTACAGGATGCCAAGCACCTCAGAGTGGCCTCCAAGGACTGGTTGGCACGTTCGACCTGACCGTTGCTCTGGGGATGGTATCCTGACGTGAGGCTGGCAGTGGCACCCAGGGAACGACAAAACACCTTCCAAACATGCGATGTAAACTGAGGACCTTGGTCGGAGACAATGTCTATGGGGATCCCATGCAGGCGGATGACATGGAGGGTAAGCAAATTGGCTGTTTCCACAGCCAAGGGCAATTTGGGGAGGAGAACAAGGTGGATGGCTTTGGAAAAACGATCAATGATGGTAAGGATGACTGAATTATCCTGAGATGGAGGGAGGCCCGTAACAAAATCCACAGCAATATGGGACCACAGAGAACTCGGAACAGGGAAGGGATGAAGAAGGCCAGCTGAAGGAGAAGAATCTGTTTTATTGGTCGCACAGACGTGACAGACCTTCACATACCCCTGCACATCCCTTTTGAGCATAGGCCACCAAAACACTCGTTGCAGCAGCTCGACAGTCCGTGAGATCCCGGGATGACAGGCAAAAATGCTGGTGTGCCCCCACTTGATGGCTTCACCGCGTAAGGAGGAGGGCACAAACAGTTGTTCAGACGGGCTTGCCTCCAGGATAGATTCAGAGGACTGGGCCCGCCAGACCCTCTGCTCGATCTCCCGAGAGAGGGCCCCAAGAAAGCAGGAAGAGGGAAGGATGGTCTCCGGAGGAGAGGCAGCAGCTGTGGAGAGAGAGGAGGAGGAGGAGGAGTCGGAAGAGAACTGGCGCGAGAGACCATCGGCCTTGGCATTATGGGACCCTAGGCGATACGAAATGGAGAGATTAAATCTGAGGAAGAACAAGGCCCACCGTGCCTGCCATGAATTCAACCGTCTGGCAGATCTAAGATATTCTTATCATGTGTCTGAGCTTTGTTTTCAGTGCTCAGACTTCCCTTCTGTTGTTTTGAGTATTTTTCTATCTATTATTATTATATTGGTAGTTCTGTGTGTTTATTTTGGTCCATTTGTCTTTGAGCCCTCTCCCTCTTGCCAGTTTCACCCACCTACTACCTAGGTTAATTCCCTGCCAGCGCTGCTGCATGTAATCAATTAATCAGGTCACTTGTTCACTCTGCTCCTCGCACCTGTGCCTCATTTGTCTGTGCGCTATTTAAACACTGGCTGCTCATTGTTCATCGTGGCAGTCTAATTTGAATGTTAAACTGGACTACTCCTCTGCTCTCTGCAACACTCACGGGGCGGTGTCGGCTCCGGAGTGTTAGCCTGTAAGTTTACCTTTTCTGTATTTTTGCTCATCACACACTGTTTATCTTTTTGTTATTAAATGTCACACTGCAGTCTTGCATGTGAGCCTGTCTTTCTGCCCCGGAGGGGTGCATTCATGACAGAAGACTGACGCCAGATAAAGGCTCAGCAACTGTAGTGTGCATTTTTCCCTTTTTTGCCTTTTTGCCTTTTTCACCCACTTGCCGGGCAGAACAGTCATGTTTCC
Source organism: Pholidichthys leucotaenia (assembly GCA_020510985.1). Taxonomy (NCBI): domain Eukaryota; kingdom Metazoa; phylum Chordata; class Actinopteri; order Cichliformes; family Pholidichthyidae; genus Pholidichthys; species Pholidichthys leucotaenia. The sequence goes on along the minus strand of CM035842.1, from coordinate 70,273,644 downwards.
TGCGGGTGGACCAGACCGGAGGAGGAAGAAGTGGAGTTGGGAAGAGTTGGAGGTGATATGGTTGAGGATATGGCGGCCGGCGCACGGAGCTGCTCGTCCTGGCGAGATGAGATGTATTGCTGGGGTGGAGTAGCCAACCTGGTGGAGGCTAGACCCAGCATGCGCTTCCATCCTCGAGTTTTAAGCCTCTCTCTTCCTCCACTCCCGCCAATGCTGTCTGCCTCCTCCTCGCCTTCGCCAGCAGCTCCCTGATGACAGCATTGCCCTGCACCGGTCTGCCGGGAAAAAGTCGCTTCTTGGAAAGCCTCCTCCCCGAACACCGAACCCGGCTATTCCCACAGCAGTCCCTCATTCTGCTTTTTTCTCGTTGGCTGGTTTGTCACCCCAACCTCACTCCACTACTGTTGTGAGACCCCTCCCCTGCTGTCAAGAGGCGCTCCATTTATCCACCGGCGACGTACATTCCAGTGTCTACAGGGGCGGCTCCTCGACAATCCATAGAGGGGTCCAGGCTCATCATAGGCATGGCGAGGGATGACTGTCCTCCAGCTGCAGCAGACAACATCACACACTGGGATGACAGGCAAGTTCCATTTCATTTAATGTCTACTTACAGTGATATGCCTTGCCTGCTTCCCGGTAGGGAGGCTCAGGAAATGCAGTCCCCTGAGCTCCCCCACCTGCTGCAGCAAACAGTTTTTCACCTATTCTCTCCGTGTCTCTTCCTGTCACTGCAGCAGAGTGGGAACTGGAGCTGGACCTCCTGGAGGCCAGGCCCGAGGCATTATCATCGCTAAGATCGACGGAGTACTGGACAGCGGTGGAGCTCGAGCTCAGGCAAGTGATCTTTTTTTGTTTTTCTCATGTCTATCTTGGAGAGATCTTGTCTGGCTCTTGGTGAGGAGAGTCGGGTGCAGCCCTCAGCTGCATCTGAGCTCACCTCGCCGGGCTACGCCGCTGCCGGGGACCCTAACCATGTTCTCCTCCCTGTCTCTCCTAAGCCTTCTCCTAGGGTCACCGGGGAAAAACCACCACCACCTGATGCCTCCATGGATCCGGGCCTACCTACCGATGACGTCGTGAGTCCAGCTCCCCCCGCCAAGGTCATCAGGGTTCCTCCTCCTTCGCCCTCGCCTGGGGTACCCCTGATAGACCACCTCCTCGGCCTGGTGCTCTTGCAGGTTGGCCCGTTCTCCATGGGTGCAGCGTTGGCTCAGTCCAGGTCCACCGTGGGTGCAATGTTGGCCCAGCTGGGGCCCACCACAGGTACTACAGAGCTCCAGCCCAGGGCCACCGCGGGTGTTGCAGATCCTCCACTGCCAGATGCCGTCGTGGTCCCCCTCCTTCCTCCACTGCCTGACGCCATCATGGTCCCCCTTCCTCCACTCCCTGATGACATCGTGGTTCCCCTCCTCGGCTCTCTTCCCCAGTTTTGGGTCTTCCGGTGGGGGAGCCACCTCCCAGGCCGCTTCTGCTGTTCAGGTGGCTGAAGCACTCGGGCCGGCCACCTGAAAGACTGAGCTGCTGGGTCGGATAGTCCATATTTTCTGGTAGACCACCCGACTCGTACCATCTGGCCGTCCAGCTGGTCTGGGACTTCAGTTGGCCCCCTGAATTCTTGTTTCTCACTTGAGGGTTGACCTGCACCAAAACACGTGCATCGGTGAAGAGGCCTTTCAAGGTCACAAAAGCCCATTCAGTGGCCTCGGACCACTAGAACAGACTCTTGGCTGACATCAGTTGTGTCAGAGGTTGTGCCACCTTGCTGTAATCACAGATAAATCGGCGGTACAAGTTGGCAAAGCCCAGGATGCGTTGGAGTTGCTTCCTGGACTGGGGAGTAGGCCAGTCTACTACCACCTTGATTTTCGCTAGATCGTCCTTTAACGCAACCTTGGCCATAATGAACCCCGAGAAAGAAGAGGAGTGGGTGGTGAACTCGCACTTCTCGGCTTTAACAAAAAGCTGATTCTCCAACAGCCGCTGCAGGACAGCCTGGATGTGGACTACGTGCTCCTCTAGCGTGCGAGAAAAAATAAGAATGTTGTCCAAATAAACAAAAACAAACAAGTTCACCATGTCCCGCAGGACATCATTGATCAACCGCTGGAAGACGGCAGGGGCGTTGGTCATCCCGAATGGCATGACCAAGTATTCAAACTGGCCCAGGTGTGTTTTAAAGGCTGTCTTCCACTCGTCTCCCTCATGTATGCGAACCAGGTGGTACACATTACAGAGGTCGAGTTTGGTGAAATACCCTGCCTGTTGGTGAAGTTCAAAAGCAGAATTGATAAGGGATAATGAGTATTTATCCTTACGGGTAATAACATTAAGTTCACGGTAATCAATGCATGGCCGTAACGTCCCATCATTTTTCCCAACAGAAAAAAAAACGAGCACTGAGGGGAGCAGATGACGATCAAATAAGACCGGCGTTGAGGGAGTCTTTGATGTACTGTAGGTCTCCATCGCCTCCCTCTATGGCCCAGATAAACTGTAGAGCCAGGTGGATGGCAGCCGTGTGCCCGGAAGGAGGTCAATAGTACAGTCGTAGGCCCGATGAGGTGGTAAAGAAAGGGTCCTTAACTTGCTAAAGACCTCCCGTAAGTCATGATAGACCTCGGGCATGGAGCTGAGATCCGCCGACTCAGCCAGAGGGGAGGAGATAGGGAGATAGGGTGAGCATGCGGCCGAGCGGAGACACGATGAGAGGCAAAAAGGGCTCCTGGAGGAAATGGAGCCCTGACTCCAATTAATTATGGGGTTGTGTTTATGGAGCCACGGATACCCCAGGATCATGGGTGTGAACGATTGGGGAAGTACAAAAAACTGGATGGTCTCGTGGTGGTTACCGGACAAAATAACCGAAATGGTTCCATTTGCAAGGTAACCGCAGCAATCCTGTTGCCAGATAGGGACAAGACAGTCAACGGTGTCGGGAGGTTCCTGGTGGGAATCTTACATTTTTGGACCAACACCTGGTGAATGAAATTCTGCTCTGCTCCGGAATCACTCAGAGCGGACGTTTTGCACTTGGCCCCCAGTAACTGAATGAGGGCCGGGAGTGCAAAACAGTTGGGAGAGTTTTGGGACAATTCTCCTGCCAGACTCCCCACGGTTACTGATGGGCCGAATCTTTTGGGCCAAATTGGGCACTTCAATATTGCGTGGTCGGGGACCCCGCAATACATGCACGCCCACGCCTCCTTTCAGCGCTGGCATTCCTTCGGAGTCAGATGAGCCCTACCGAGGACCATCGGCTCTGGTGACGACGCCGACCAAGCAGCACAAGAGGACGGGGGGGCCAGCCGTGGAGCGGACAAGGAAGCAGCAGCCTTTTGCTCCTTTGCGCACTCCCGAAACCAGTTATTGAGGGACACCGCCTGCACAATAAGCTCATCCAAAGAGAAGGGGGAAGCATGGATAGCCAGTTCATCGCGGACATTGGCATTCAGGTTCCAGAGGAAGACGCTGCGTAACACAACGTCATTCTATCCAGAGTCCGCCGCGGCAACCCACAACTCGACTGAGAAGTCAGCTACTGCCCGATTCCCCTGCCGAAGTCCCAACAACTGACTAGCAATATTCCCCTCACTCTCAATATGATCGAAAGCCTGTGAGAATTTCTGCACAAACCATTCAAATGTGTACAGGGGGCCCTCTGGACCGTTCAAGACGGACTGTGCCCACTTAGCGCCTGGTCACGAAGTAACAGGGTCATGAAGTGAATTTTGGCTGAACCTTCCCTATATTCCCCCTCCACCTGCCGGAAATGAAGCCGGTAGTGAAGCAGGAACCCTTTGCATCCCCCCATCTCCCCCGCATATTTTATTTAGCGAATGCAAAGTCCTTAAGCCAAGCAGTTGCCTCCTGGTTTGCTGTATGGAGGGTGTGTAATCCTCCTTCCAGTCTTTGGAGCGGGCAAGCCTCTATGATGTGTTCCATAGTTTGCTCCTCTCCACATGCGCACAGTGGGCTAGGGCTACTGCCCCATCTGTGAAGGCTGGCCAAGCAGGGGCCATGTCCAGTCCTGAAGCGATTGAGTGTAGACCACTGTCTCCTTGGGAGGTTGGTGCCCGGGACCTGTTGGTTGGGGTTTATCACCAGCTGTTTGTTTGGGACCTCCTTGGTCTCCCATTCCTCTTGCCAAGCTGTCTGGATGGTAAAGTCAGCTGGGGGAGGGTTTTTCCAAATCGGCCGTCTGGATGAAAGTCGGGCAGTGGGTGGGGTGTAGATATCTGCATGGATTGGTAAGTGAGGAGAATCTTTAACTTTTTGGAGCATCCTTTGAGTTAATGCTGCTCGCCGGATGTGTGGAGGGGCTATGTTTGACAGTACAGAGAGCCAGGGGAGTGGTGTTGAGCGGATTGTTCCAGTTATAGTTCTCATGGTTGAGTTGAGCTGGGTGTCTGCATGGTGTGTGTAAGATGACCTGGACCAGACAGGGGCACAATATTCTGCTACAGAGTATGAAAGGGCCAGTGCTGAGGTGCGCAGGATGGAGACTGCCGCCCCCCATTTTGCACCAGCGAGCTTGCAGAGCAGGTTGTTTTGTACCTTCACCTTAGCAGCCGTCCCCTTTAGATGTTCCTTGAAGGATAAGGTCCTATCAAGGGTCACTCCAAGATAAGTTGGATTTGGGGCATGCTTAAGCTTGAGTCCGCTCAGGTGGATGTTTAGTTCTCTGGCAGCTTTTGCATTGTGGAGATGGAATACACTGGAGACGGTTTTTGCTGGGCTTGGTTTTAGGCGCCAGATTTTGCAGAACTGGTCCAGTTTGGCAAGATCTTCCGTGAGCACCCGTTCCAGTGATTCAAAGTCTGGTGCTTGGAATGCCAAACAGATGTCGTCTGCATAGATGAATTTGCGGGATTTTGTAGTAGGCAGGTCGTTTATGTAGAGGTTGAACAGAGTTGGAGGTAGAACTGAGCCTTGTGGGAGTCCGTTTTTCTGCATTCTCCATGCACTTGTGTTCTGACTGAGGTGGACTCTGAACCTTCGGTTAGTCAGCAGGGTTTTTATAATTGCTGTTGCCCAAGCAGGGATCGCCTTTATAAGTTTCAGGAGGAGGCCTTTGTGCCAGACCGTATCATAGGCGGCTGTAAGATCGAGAAACACAGCCCCTGTCTTCAGTCTGCTCTCGAAGCCATTTTCGATGAAGGTGGTTAGGGCCAGTACTTGTTCTCCTGTACTGCGGTCCTTGCGGAAACCTGCTTGATCCACACTTAGAATATTCTCTATTTCTGGGGAAATGCGTTGCAGTATTAGGCGCTCCATGATTTTGTAAGGAACACTGAGTAGGGAGATTGGGCAGTAGCTTGCTGGTAGTTTGTGGTCTTTGCCAGGTTTTGGGATGGCAATGACCTTTGCTGTCCGCCATTTCTTTGGGATCGAGTTTGTTTGTGTGATCCTTGTGTAGAATTGTGTCAACCAGGTTAGGGCTCGGGGGCCAAGATTTTTCATGAATTCTGGGAAGATGTTATCGTATCCTGCTGCCTTTCCACATTTCAGGCCCTGTAGGACTTTCTCCAGTTCAGCAGCCTCGAAGGGTTCGTTTCCTCTACAGGCATTTTTTGGTGGTTTTTTTAGCTCAGTTGTAACTGCTCTTCTGGTGTCTTTGTCTTGGGGTGCTTTGGCGATAGTCAGTAGGTGGGATGCAACTTGGTTGGGTGTGACGGATGCTCGGCTTTGGCTAGGGGGCTTCTGTGCAGCTCCTAGGCGATGGATGAGACTCCAACATTTCCTGCTAGAGTGGGTAAAGCTCCGGTCAGCAACTGTCTCCTCCCATTTCTTTCGCCGGGCTGTATTTAGCGATTCAATGAGATGGTCTGCTATCTCTGGGTCCCCTGATGTTTGATGGGATTGTAGGAGGGCAGCACTTTCTCCGTCCAAACATGGGACTTAGAGGGGTCGGTAGCCTCGTGGGATTGCAATATGGGCAGCCTTGAAGATTGCGCTGCAGAAGCGGTTGTATGCTTCATCTACAGTGATGTTGTGGAGTGGGATGGTAACAACGCTCCGGTCCAGAGTTTCACTGAATTTCTTCCAGTTGGCTTTGCGGAAGTTCCAGCGCATCTTCCTTGGGCTGTATATGGCTGGAAGTTGTAGGCCAATGTGTACAAGCAGGGGCCGGTGTTGGCTGTGTGGAAAATCATCAAGAATGAGGATCTGTGTAGGATATGGCTCCCCTTTCAAAGAGCTGGCCCAACACAGGTCAGAAGAATAGTCCTTCTTCCACCTAGCAGAGTGGAAGGTTCCTCTTTGTTTGGGGTCGTATATCAAAGCAAGGTCATTTCTGGATGCCCAGTCTGAAAGTGCCTCCCCATCACTGCCCACTGCTGGGTACCCCCAGTCAGGGTGATGGCTGTTAAAGTCCCCCACATAGATGGCAGGGTGGGGTAGGGTGGGTAAGACCTGCAGATCCCAGTTGGCATTAGGGGGCTTGTACACATTGACAATATGGAAGCCACCAATGATTATGGTGTCTGAGAAATGTGTTGTTATCAGGTGATTTGCTTCAACTATGTCAGAACGCACATAGGTGGCACGTCCATGTTTAGCATGTAGAACATAGCACAGGAGGTCAAAGCCTTTGATGGTGAAGTGGCCAGCTTCCTCTGTGCCAATATGAGTCTCTTGGAGGCAGATTACATCAATCGAATGTTGGAAGGCGAGGACTTCGATAAGGCTTCGCTTGGCTGCAGATAGGCCTTCAACGTTTAGTTGTAATATGCGAAGGGCAGATCCTACCACAAAGTGCTCTTGGGGCTGTTTGCTTTCGGCTTTAGGACTGTGACTAGGATTCTTCTTTGACTTGGCACAGAGGCGTCGTCTCTTCGAATTTAGTCTGCTGGTAGGATCATTAGCTTCCCCAGGCGAGCCCGGGTACTGGCGGAGGGCGCGACGAGAACGCTGATCATTGCCCCCTCCCGCATAGGGGGCAGGTGAAGGAACAGAAATGGTCCTGCGGATGGGAGGGGCAGCCAAAGCAGTAGGTGCAGGAGGAGCCACTGCACCAGGAAGCCAACACAAATGCTCGGTAACGGTAGCCAGTTGCTGAGTGATGGTTTGAAGTTGTCAGATAGAAACATGACCTGACGTTCCATGGCATCCAAGCGCGAGAGTGCCAACTGTTCACCCAGTGGAGCGCCCTCTGAGCCTCAACCCTGGCTGGACCATTCTGTCATAATTTAACACCAGAGCGGCTCAAACACAGAGCAACCACACTGGATGAACACTCAGACTCAGGTGGTGAAAAAGATACACAACTTTAATGTAAACACAAAACTCAAAATACACAAATTTAAATAAAGAAGCAATTATACTGAACAACGCAAAATAAGACATAAACTTAAATGGACACAAAACTGCAGGAGCACGCTGGAGCACATGCAGCCTGAGGGGAGAGAAGCGGGAGATAATTAATGGTAAGAAATGCTCAGAGAAAGGGAGAGTGAAGATGAGAGGAGGTGGCTTACTATATAAAGCGGAGGGCCCGGCAGGGAACTCCTGCATGGGATAAGGAAGTGGAAAGGACGGGGAACAGGCAGGTTTACCTGGGTGGAGAGTACCTTGTTTTGAAGGGTGAGTGATACAGGCAAGCATGGTCAGCCCTGGAGAACACAGTGCTGAGATGGTAGCAAACCTGAGGAGGAGTGACACAGAGATAACACAACGAGGAAAAAAGACACCAAACAACATTTAGTGGAGTTGTTATTTGGCAGCAATACCTAACGGTCCAGCGGAGAAGCATTGACACACTGGCTCTTAAATAAGCTGGCGACCCAGAGAGCAGCAGGTGCAGCAAACCATACAGGTGTGCAGATGACTCCGGAGCCGGGAAAACAGAAACAGGAGGGGAGGGGGTGCACGCTCGCCTGATTATCACAGTAGGAAGGCTATCCACAAAAGAAAAGCAGCTTTGTACAGGTGAGTGGGCAGAATTTGCACCAATTCATACTCACAGTCGTAATGGCCACCAGTCAGTGCTTTCACGGTGCCTTTGAATTGTTGGGCCCAGCAGTGGAAACATTCTGTCCCATCCCCAGAGAAGAAGGGCAGATGCTGAATCTCCACATTGCAGCTGAGGGGCTTGCAGTTGCAGGCATCCTCAATGCTTGACCATATCCTGATAGCTGATGCTTCTCTCTGCAACACGTACGAGCAAATGTTAGCAGAGGCTAACCGTCAGGAACTACCCGAAACTTGCGCAAACTAATCCAGGCACACTTATCTCTCAGTGGGGGTGACAACAGAAAAATCACCGCTGCGCACTATGAGCCTTCATAGTGTGCCTAAACTGGATCAGTTAATAATGAAAACAAGGAAGCGGGATCTCTTCAGTCGATGACACGGCACCTTTTTATTCTTTTTTCGCACTTCTGTTCTCATTCCTTTTCAGGCTAAAAGTCCCGGAATCACGGAACAAGATATATGTGCTTGTCACATTTCAAAACTAGAGGGCACTCAGAGAGTGCATACCTCAGCCAAGGCTCCGTCCCTCCCTGTCTTTGTCCTCCCCTCCCTCCCTTTGTCCGTCCATATTGCCATCCATCTGTACATTGCGAGATAGGGCTTTGGCGGAGGTATGCATTCACAAATCACCTCCAACATCTAATGAGTTCATCTTTGGGCCGCAGAAGGCTGTCCTTAGCAGCAGAAGGCTAAGGACAGAGCTGCGTGGAGGAATCTGATCAGACCTAAATGAAACAGTCATTGTCACCCATGACAGACTGCTATGATGATGATGATGATGATGATGATTAAGTACCACATGTTTTCAATGATTTGCAATTTTATTTTATACCAGTCTACTTATCAATTGCCTTAATTACATGTGTGTGTAGATCAAGCTTCATTACCAATATACAAAGAACTATATCCTAGATCCAGGCCTGCCTGTCCATACCTACTACTTCAGGGTTTAGACTCGTGTCAATTAGGCTAGAACTTGAACAATACACAACACTATTTAATTATGCTATAATATAGACTTACTGCTTTAATCCAACAATTACATCCGTCCGGATCCTTCAGCTCCGTGAGGAATGTATATAACGTGAATGGCGGTGGACATGTACACACGCTGGTCCCGAAGTTACACACATGTATGCTGTAAGTTTGCTTTTTCCACCGCTCTAGATGATACATGCCGTTCCCACACTTCACTATGGCACAATGTGCACCTGGCATAACAGAGATTTAAAGCTTAAAGCAGACTTTAAGCGGCAATCGTTCAGGTGTGACAGTACTGTCTCTATACAAAAGCAAGGTGGCTAGCGGAATGTTTGGTAGACGTGAACTCTGAACTCAAATAGTCCACACATGCGCGCTCGTAATGCGAAAGTCGCTTATTCCAGTACCATCGTGGTGATCCATAAGTTGTGGATGGCAGGATGGTTAGGCGTCCTGGGATGATCTCAGTGTTAGTACTCAGGTCATCAACAATGACTTCATACTTTTCTGCCTTGATAGATTTCTGGTTGTGGCGAATCCAGTTAAGACGTTGTGACTCAGTTTTTGCCATCATGTCACATACATACTGTTGTGTGAGTCTTCCACCACGAAGCAGTAAATTGAAGTGATGAGTAGAGTTGTGCACTTGTAGGTGGAAATGGTAAAAGCATGTAGGTGTGATACCTGCGAGTCCAGTGTGATATCCTTGGGAGCCCTGTGGCAGAAGAAGCATATAAGATAATGGGTCATATGCTGGATGCATGGCATTGATAGTTTGAACTGTTCCTCCTCTGAGGTGAAGGGCAACAGACAGCTTCCCAAACTGCTCAGTAAGACTTGTCCCTGGAGCAATGACAGCAACATCACTATGTAGTGATGGAAGATTCACAGTGCCACGATGGAGGTGACGATGTTGAGTGCGAGCTGTGAGGACATTTCTCAGCTCATTGGCATTGTTGTTTTGAGTGACATACTCAATTGCTGACTGAAATTGTTGCACATGTGAGTTGGACTCACGAATATCCTGTTGTGCCTTCAGCAAAAAGTGTTTGTTCAGACCACTGGTTGAGGGATGGGTGCATTGTAATTCCAGTTCATGGGCAGGATCATGAAAATAGATCTCAGCAAAGAATGGCTTTTGACCCTGTTCAGGAAGAGGAGCAGCAATGTAATGATAAACTTTGCCTTGTATACGTATGCCTGGGTTGAAGCCAGGCATGGGAATCCCCTGAATGCCAATACTTTCCATTGCCAATGCATTGTTGTATTGTTTTGCTTGTTTAGCAAAGTTTTGATTAATGAAAAGGTCCTTGATAGCATCTGGTGGTTGTGGTGGGATTGAGCCAGGCTTGGATTTTGTGGCATCGTAGGTGAGGTCTATCTTTCCGGACATGCAACAAAATCCTTTCCTCTCCTCTTTCTATGTATAGGCACCACAATGTGAACATGTAGGACACTCAAACAGTGATGTCTTACTCAGTGTGTGTCTGTAATCGCCATAAAGGTCCTTTTGGAAGAAGTCTGTATCATCACACCGAGCAAGATTATGGCTATTTTTGTATGCCTGTTCCAGACGTGCATGATGCATTTGCTGATGGCGCAAGGCATCCCTGGCCAGCCGACTATTTTGCATCTCCTCGTCTTCTTCCGGCTTTCAGAGAGAGCAGACGCTTTTCTCCCCCTCTCCTCCCTCCTATTCCCTTACTGATCCCAGCTTGCTGTGTTCTGTCTGTGTCGCTCTTCTTCTGGCTGAATCTTATTCCAAACGGAAAATTATGGATTTGGTGGGCTTTAAATGCGATTGACACCACTTCAAAAGAAGATTGGGCCAGGGGGAGCCCAAGTGGGGGACTCATGGACAATTGGGAACTCGTGTCTGTGTGATTCGACTGAGATGCGGAAGACATCTATCTGTTTGGCTTATGATCACAGGATTTCTACTTTGGCTCTGGAGTTTCCTGATGTATCAGAAATTAAAGAAGTTGGGAGAGCTGATCAAAATGCAGACCTGGCAAAGCTCCTTCAACAACAATTCAACCAGTTGATTTTAAAGCCTGTATATGGAAATTATGAAGCACGGAATCGCAAGAGAGATGAAAATTCTATGCTCTGAGTGAACTGCGCCTTTAGACCTTGATTCGGCGCCCTGAAGGTTACTCTCCTCCTGGATGAAGACAAAGCAGAAGAGAGTTTTGGCTTCTCTTTAACCCAAACAATCAACAAACAATTGCTGTTGTTCAGCAGACTGAGCTCTTCAAGGACAGCGTTATCATGTGTCTAATACAGAACTTTGCCATCTGGCATGCACGAAGAGAGATAGACTCTTGGACATGCTTATCTGTGTTTAGAATACATGAACATAACATCCATCCGTTGCCTGGAGGCGCTCCTTTGTTGTTCACCAGCAACTGATACATCCACACTGCATTCATACTGATTATATGCTGACTACACACACTGGTCTCTCTCGTTCCTTTGTTATTGTGTGATCTGTTGTCTGCTAATTGTGCATTTGAGGGGTTTTTTTTCTATGTAATCACAATTTTGCTCATAACGAGCTTTATTTTGATTAACTATGGGGTTTTTTTTCTCTCTGCCCATTGTGTCATCCCCCCCCCCCATTCCCCTCTTTACCCTTCACTGCATGACAGGCGCCTTCATGGCTGCCGCGTCATTGGGATGCGCTTATAGAGCGAGCCCAATGTCAAGTCAAATTCCTCGTATGTTTATTTTGTAAACATGCTTGGCAATAAAGTGATTCTGATTCTGATTCTGATTCTGATTCTCCTCGCTCTCAGCTTCTCTGTGGCTCACCTGGGCATGCAACATTGGCGGCCAGCCGACTATTCCGCATCTCCTTGGTCTCAGCTTCTCTGTGCCTTGCATGGAATTCACTGTCCCTGGCCAGCTGACTATTCCGCATCTCCTCGGTCTCAGCTTCTCTGTGCCTTGCATGGAATTCACTGTCCCTGGCCAGCCGACTATTCCACATCTCCTCGGTCTCAGCTTGTCTGTGCCTTGCCTGGCGTGAAGTGTTGCTCGCTTTGCGGGCATTTCAGGCTTCTCCTCCTGTCTCACACGGGTGTGTTGTTCAGAGTCATGCATGCGATGTACTGCTGGAACTTCAGGTGTTTCACCTTCATGGCATCTTTTCTGACGTGCAGCAGTTCTCCTCATTCTATTGCTCTCCATCTGGTGGATCTTCTTCTTCTTCTTCTTCTTCTTCTTTGTTGAGACCACTGGTTGAGGGATAGGTACGTCGTAATTCCAGTTCGTGGACAGGATCATGAGCATCGTGAGTGATGGTCTATATGACATCATAAAGACACACTTATCTATATGACGGCATCGTACCAACAACTGAAAGCAGAAGAGATTTAAATTTCAGTTCATGTGTTGTATGATGTAATAGTTTAACTCCTTAGAAACGTTTTGTGTGTGCAAAAAAAAACAAAAGACGTGACAACCTAATAGTTTTGAATGCAAAAGACGCAATAGACTTATACAATGGTCCCCTCCGGCATACAACTAGGAAAATACCGGTCGCTATGGAGGGTGAGAATATGTATGGGTACATAATCATACCATGTAGGATAACTAAGTAGACGGTTGTGCTGTTTCATCCCATCTACCAACAATGCTCTGCACTGCGTGTGTTTATATATTTACATATTTATTCCATCTTGCTACAATGCTCCGCACTGGGTGTGTGTTCATATATCTACATTTTTATTCCATCTAGCTACAATGCGCCACACTGTGTTTTTATATATCTACATATTATTCCATCTAGCTACAATGCTCCGCACTGTGTGTGTTTATATATTTACATATTTATTCCATCTAGCTACAATGCTCCGTAGTGTGTGTCTATATATATATATATATATATATATACGTATATATACAGTATATCTTTATGTTTATATGTACATATGTATACTTGCTGCTCTTTCTTTTTTTTCTCTTGCCTTCTGATTGTTGTTCTGAGTGTTGCTATCCCTGTGCTGTTGCAATCCTGGAATTTCCCCATTGTGGGACTAATAAAGGCTTATCTTATCGCAACTCCTATGATGTCCGCCCTATGATGTCCTATGAACGTGACAGACACACAGAGATTTCTTGCTTTGATAGAGTGAAGAGTGATTATCAACCAACAACTGAAAGCAGAAGAGATTTAAATTTCAGTTCATGTGTTGTATGATGTAATAGTTTAACTCCTTAGAAACGTTTTGTGTGTGCAAGAAAAATACGCAGTCATTGGTCACAGCAAGTTTTATGTGCACTTATTACAGGATTAAATAAAAGGATGTAAATTACCTCTCCTGATATTCAGTAGCTGACAGAGAGAATATTTATACAGACAGCCTGCCTCCTTCCATTTAAGATGTATAACTGCACGTCTGACTCATTCCACCAGTGTGAATTAGTCGTAATGAAAATAAAATCCTAATGATTCCCCTTAAAGAGCCCTTAGTGAGGGAGCTGCCAATTAGAAGAGCATGGTGATTAAACAGGAACAATTACACTTTATCTGCTCTGCTGCACAAACACAGACCTATGTATATTTTATTCACACAAATGCCCACACACGGTACACTTAATGAGCATCTCAAATACTAAAGCAACAACTAATCACTCACACATTCTTATGGTAATCCTAAAGTATTTTCTCTTTTTCTTACTTCTCCTGGTTGCTTTCGTAGGTCACTTGAGTCAAATTAATCCTCTATTTAAAAAAACAACACAATTGTTCTCTAATTGTAAAGCAGCTGTAATCAATGTATATGCAATAACAACAGATCGAATAATTATTAGTAATGAGTCATTTTCATTATTGCAATAATGGACCCCACATTCCCATCGTCTGTAATCACTATATATTCAAAGTTAATTGTTTTAGGGCTGTAATTTACAACAGTTTAGATTTGTGGTCACTGTTGTCAAAATTAGGCTGTGTTTAGTCTGTGTAATACGGACCATATTTAACCCAGAAATAGACATTGAAAATTTTGTTGTGTTTAGTCTGTCTAGTTCAGACCATATTTAACCAGAAAACAGTTGTTGAAAATATGGCTGTGCCTGACCATATTAACCAAAAAAAAATAGTCCAATAATTCAATAATCCAATAAATTTAGTCCACAGGATTTGGCCTAAATTTATCTTCAAAACTGTTTTTGGCATTTGGTGTTAGTGGTGGGCGTCTGTCTCTCAAAAGTCAAATAGACTTTTACAACTACTGGGACTCTTTGTTAAGAGAGCGTTATAAAAATGCTTATTTTTAACAGCTTTTTTTTTAAGTTCCCCATTTGGTATAATACTTGTTACATAATATGTGGAACAGTCTTAAACCAATGTGTTATGTATGGAAAATTCCTGGGTGAAGGATGAGGCAAGATGATGGTTGGCAAACACAGCTTTATTGATGAACTACTGTATGTACAAGCAGTACACAGTATGCACCAGCGAAGGCATCCGGCGAAGAGGCTGTAAGATGGTGCCCCTGCCTTATATAGGGCAGTACTGCACTTCACAATAAAGGCGCCCCTCATCCAATACCACATTTCCTCCCCCCTTTAGAAAGTCCAAAAAAAGCACACACAATCAAACCCACCCCAATTTGGAACCCAAATCACACTCTAAAATAATGTAAACTAAGGTACTAAAAGGGCCTAACACATTCACACAAAACAACCTAAAATAGGACTGGTGGGTGGACTGCCACACAGCCCGCACGGCATGGTGGATTATTCTGCCACAAATAAACTAAAAAGTCCTTTATTAAACTAAAATTCACAGCCATGCTCCTAAGCTAAAACAACAATATACAAATAACCTTATAACATAACATGCATATCACTCAGAACTATAAATAAAGTGCTACCGCACAGTCACTTAGGAGGAAAAGTTAGAACTTGCATGGGGGGGAGTCCAGGGCAGCCCCTCAGCAGGCACGCCCCTGGAGGCAGCAGGACCCCGGAGTGACGGCTGATCTTCTGGATGACGGAGCCCGGGTCCCACATCGCCATCACCGACCCCCGTCCAGCCTCGCCACCTGGAGCGTCTTCCCGGACACACCGCAGCTGGTTGGCATTCCTCATCGAGCCGTCGGACAACCGGAAGCACACCGCTCCCAACTTTGCCACTATCCGCAGACATGCTTGATGTTTTGCTGGCTGTCATTTGGCAAATCATCGCCGTGGACGTTCTTCACCCCAAACCCGAAAGTCCATAACCCAAAGTGGAATTTTACTCGGCCCAATGTGCTGCTGCTGGGCATGCGGTAACTCCATGCTCCTCTTCTATAATATATATAGTGTTTGCGGCGGCATGAAATAATAAGGCAGCGAACTGAGAGTTTTTGAGGGAGTTTATTATCATACCGCCATCACAGACTCACTCCGGCGCCGTGCATGCGCACCAGAGCGAGCCCAAAGGCTCTCCAACCGATAGGCAATGCGTGCAGTAAGATGAGCAGTGAGAGAGAGAGCGAGCATATGATATTCAGTCACTTAAATACCCAGTTACAGACAATACATGAAAGGCATGTTATCATCAAAGAAACTGCAGGAAGGCATGGGACATTTGCATTTGAGTACAGAGCAGGAAGTCATACATAACAGCAGGATACTGGCGCCTGAACTAGACAAAGAGAGGCTGCCTATTGATATCAGCCATTGTTCTGCCAATTGCTCCAGCTGAGCGCTCTGCTTGTCCCAGTATGTTGTGGGAGTTACCCACACTGTTCACCATTGTAGCTGCAGACCCCCCACCCAACTGTGGCCAAGTACCGGAGGCATCTGGGGCTAGCATGGTGTCGGTCGTCGGTATGCACACCGACCCTGGGCGAAAACTGGTCAACTTGAGAGCGAGGGTATCCGTTAGCTCTTCGTACTGTTTGCTCCCAGTGTCCGTCGGGGGCAAGCGGGGGTCATTTCTCCCTTGGGTTCCCTGGGCAAGACAAACGGCACACCCTGGCGAAGTGATTCAAGCGTCCACATCTGCTACAAAATTTTCCTCTAGCCAGGCATCTCTTTGCTTTACGGCAGTGCATCGTGGACCCACAACCCCTGCAACGGGAGTCTCCCGGGGCAGACCTTTGGCTGGCAGCATTGATTTCCCAAAAATATTCGTCCTCGCTATCCTCGCTATCAGGGTCCACAACATTAGCTGAGGCGGGCAGCTCCAGCGTCTTCTGTGGCTGGTGCCAATTTAGCTCCACAGCTAGTTTATCAACGGCTTCCGACCAGAGAGCTAGTTCCACTGCTTTAGCTAACGTTAAGTCATTAGGCGCCACTAATAGCCTAGCACACAGCTCAGCATTGCATGTGTGCTCTGCTAGTTGGTCACGTACCATCTCGTCTTCGAGCGGTCCAAAATGACACTCACTGGGTAGCTGGTTAGTGCTTCACAATAAAGGTGCCCCTCATCCATATACCACACAGTGCTAGAGTGCTGTACACTTAAAAAAAAAACACTATTTGAATAAGTTTTACAAATTTCTCTCTGTGTTGTGTCTTTTTATTGATGTGCACAATTCAGGTTCTGGGTGTCCCCAGACACCCCTGGGCTTATCTGATTGTGAAAGCTAAGCAGAGTCTACCTTGGTTAGTGCTTGGATGGGAGGCTGTGGGAATACCAGGTGCTGTGATGACTGGTGGTCTGTCCAGGATGTACTCTGTGCTGCCCTCGCACAATCCAAAAAGTATCAGAAGATTAATGATGCTGGTTACTATAGGATGACCTTTTTTAACAACCTTGAAAAGATGGCTTTCCATCTTTCACTTTCAACTAAATCAGGACATTTTTTAGATGATTAGCAAAGCTATTCTTTCAACATTTTTTCAACCAGTTCGTGCTGGTGGGAGGTAGGCTTGCCTTTCCTGCCCTTGGGTGGCATGGTGACACTGTTGGTTACAGCTGTGTCAGCATGTGCTAGAAAATGACCGGGCTGCTTGCATCTGTCTAGCATGGAAGGTCTTGCCCTTTTTGTCTCCAGTCAATCACACTTTAGTTTCATAGTTGCCAGCCACTGGCAAAATCGTCTACTTTCTTGCACTTTCTGACTCATGGAAGCTAAATTGAAAAGGGTTCGAGACAGGTTTGAGTCACCAGCAATGACTCTGTGGCTATTTGCTGAGGAAATTTGTCACACAGATTTTATGAACTGTTGAAAATTCCTGTGACACGAGACTGAGGCCCTGTGATTCATGAGAGGAAATTGCAAACCCCTGCAAATGTTTGGAGAGATTTTGGAAACTCCCAAACTCGCAAATGCCATTCTCCAACTAGTTGCAAACTGTTACAGTCCAGTGAGATACTGCCTTAAGACAGCCAAAAAGAGGGAAAATGAGCCGTGGCAGCACTCAAAAAAAGGAAATAGTCACTTAAAAAATCATTAAAATGCACAAACTTGCCAGATAGTTTTGAAAAGGATGCAACTGAGTTTTGGGGGGCAAAAGATGGATGAGCAATGCCACCTGAAAACCATCATGGCTGAAGAGAAGGATAAACATAGTTTTTAATGAAGATCTGGATAACAATCTACCCTTGCTAAACTAGTTCACTTACTAATACAGTATGATGGCGTCTGAACCAGTTGTAACTTAAAGTGCGACTATTGATGTGTCCAGAGCTACAGAAAACACCTTGGAGGGTGAGTAGCATGTTTGTTAACTATTAGTCTGTGCTCTAACAACACAAATGTCATCATGACAACAGGATGTCATTTGGAAAAGGAGCAGTGTGAAACAAAACCTAACTGGACCAAATGTAGAGTGTAACAAAAACATGAAAATCGGTGTGACTTCCAGGTGTGAAAATGCCCTGTTGCATGTGTTGGCAGGAAATTGTCATATAACCCTTGTGTTTCCATGTGACACACAACGATGGTGGTGGGGTGGGGGTCATATTGACCCCTGGGTTTTTTTTGGTTTCCCCAGAATGGATAGATGATCTCCCAGTGGTTTGGCGGGGGGGGGTCAACTAAACCCCTGGGGTTTGGGTGAGAGGAATTCTGGCGTTTGGGTGAGAGGGGTGATATCGACCACTGTTTTTCTTTCTTTTTTTTTTTCTTTTCTTTTTTTTCAGTTTTTCTTTTTTTTTCTTTTTCTTTTTTTCTTTTTTGGGTTTCCCCAGAATGGATAGTTCATCTCCCAGTGGTTTGAGAACGGGGGTTGACTAAACACCTCGGGTTTGGGTGAAAGGGGTCATATTGACCCCTGGGTTTTTTGGGGGTCATATCAACCCCCAGGGTATTTTTGGTTTCCCAGAATGGATAGTTGATCTCCCAGTGACTTGAGGATGGGGGTCGACTAGACCCCTCGGGTTTGGGTGAGAGGGGTCATATCAACCCCTGGGTTTTGTTTTATTCTTTTTTTTTTTTTATTTGGTTTCCCCAGAGTGGATAGTTCATCTCCCAGTGATTTGAGGACTTGCTATTTGGCAGCGGCAAGAGGACCACGACTGGCGGGAGCACAGGCGGGCAGTACGTGAGCACACATCTTCCACACATGTGCAAGTGGTACTCGCGGCACAGTGTTTTGGTCTTGGTGTCCTTGCTCCTGGGACACATGCGGTACCTCTTCCTCTTTTCCAAAGACAGCGGTCTTCTGTCTGCGGGAGCAGGGCATGTCCCACCACGAGCGTCCCAGTTGCTCGTGGCCTTGGGTTTGCCGCCAGGGATCCTTTCCTTCCTCCTGTGTATGAGCAGGGCCACTAGTGCTTTGCCCAGCTGCTCCGTGAGCAACCTGCAACTGTTGCATCTGCCGAGCATCCACGCAGGATTGAGCGCCCTCCACAGGACGAAGGTGTTGTACGCTGACACATCCACCATATTGTGGAACAGGACCAGAGGCCAGCGTGAGGATTTTCTCCTGCAGCTGTATGTCGCCACAACCTTGTCTAGGTTGTCGACGTCTCCCTCGGTGCGATTGTAATGGAGCACAGTGAGGGGTTTGTGATCGGCGCGGTCGCTCAGCAGGAGGCCTCACAGGTACCTATCGGCAGTGTTCAGGAGTAGCACGTTCTTGTTCCTCTTGGCGAGATATGACACCACGGCAACGTCGGGAGACTCGGCCCCAGAGGCAAACGCGAAGGACGAGGAGCCGACCACCCTGCCCTTGACGATGAACAGTTCGCCCGGGATCTCCGGTCTTTTGGCACACAGGGTCCCCAGTACAGTGAGGCACCTTTTGAGAAAAAGCCTCCGCACAAGCTCGTGGGACGTGAAGAAGTTGTTGCAGGTGACGTTGCGCCAGGGTCCCATTCCCTCGGTGAGGTTGAGGATGACTCAAGTGGCCAGGTTCTTTTCAGGAAGACCTCATTTTTCGGGTTTGCCGGTGTCGACCTGCATCTTTCACGCGTAGCTGGACCAGGCATCGCACGCCACCCACAGCTTGATGCCGTACTTGGCCGGCTTGTTGGGCATGTGCTGTTGGAATGGACAGCGACCTGGTGGTTAAAAAACAAAAAAAGAGAGACCGTTGATTTTTCGGTCAAGAGAGCAACAAACAAACAAGCAAAGAAAGAAACAAAGAAATGCTATTAGATTTACCATCCCCCTTTCCCCTTCTTACCCCTAAAGGGAACCAGTCATTCATCCACGGTGACCTCCAGTCCGGGCTCGTACAGGAGCAACAGCCACCTCTGCCACGCATCCCACATGTCCCTGATGGGCACCAGCTTGTCTCCGAAGGAGCGTCTGGCCTCTCTGGTGTCATGATTGTTGAACCGCAGAATGCTCGAGTACAAGCAGAAGGTCTTGAGGGACATGGTGGACAAGAAGATTGAGCGTCCACTCTCGGCGATCCAGATGCTCTCGCATGCCTTGCCTCTTGACCTATACACGCCCGCGAGGATCAGCTGTCCCATGTAGGCGCGCAGGTCGGTCCGATCCATGGGCCTCCACCCGTCGAGCCCTCACAACATCCTCCTGGCACCTTCCAGGTTGGTCATCACGATCACCGTGTCGTCCAGGTCGGGCTGAAAGACATGTCGTAGAGACAAGAGAGAGGGAGGGAGCGAGAGAGAGAGGTCATTGGTTTTTTTGGAATTGGCAGTGGGGCGGGGTCGTCACGGACGTGATGTGAAGGACCCTTAGTAACGCAACTTCCTTTCGCCCATCCTTGCAGGCGATGGGCACGTCCGTGACCTGGCCCTCGTACTGCACCTTGATTTCATGAAGGATGGCCGCGGGGGTGGGTCACTGTTTGTATATAGCGCACCTCAAGCTTTTTTTCGCGTTGGGTCCTAAGTATCGTGCCATCGTCGCAGGATTGAGTCATTTTAAGGACTTGGCATTTTTCCAGATATTATCGCTCGTCCGGATGGGTCCTAAGTATCGTGCTGTCATCGCATGATCATAAGTAATTGTAGCATTTTCAGGACTTGGGATTTTTCAGACATTATCACTCATCCGTATAGGTCCGTGAGGACTAGGTAATTGCAGCACGTCATATAGGTCCTAAGTATCGTGCCCGACCTTGGGATTTTTCAGATGTTATCACTCATCCATATAGGTCCGCGAGGAGTAGGAAATTGTAGCATTTTAAGGACTTGGGATTTTTCAGACGTTATCGCTCGTCCATATAGGTCCTAAGTATCGTGCCCAGCCTTGGAATTTTTCAGACGTTATCGCTCGTCCATATAGGTCCACGGGGAGTAGGTAATTGTAGAATTTTCAGGACTTGGGATTTTTCAGACATTATTGCTCATCCGGTTAGGTCCTAAGTATCGTGCCGTCATCACGGGATCATAGGTAATTGTAGCATTTTCAGAACTTGGGATTTTTCAGACTTTATCGTTCATCCGTATGGGTCCTAAGTATCGTGCCGTCGTCGCGTGATCGAATCATTTTCCAGCTGTGGGATTTTTTCAAACGTTATCACTCCTCCATATAGGTCCTAAGTATCGTGCCGTCGTCGCATGATCGTAGGTAACTGTAGCATTTTCAGGACTTGGGATTTTTCCAACGTTATCACTCGTCCCTATTTGTCTGCGAGGAGTAGGTAATTGTAACATTTTCAGGACTTGGGACTTTTCCATCGTTATTGCTCATCCGTATGGGTCCTAAGTATCATGCCGTCGTCGCATGATCGTAGGTAATTGTAGCATTTTCAGGACTTGGGATTTTTCCAGACATTATCGCTCGTCCGTATAAGTCCGCGAGGAGTAGGTAATTGTAGCATTTTCAGAACTTGGGATTTTTCAGATTTTATCGTTCAGACGTATAGGTTCTAAGTATCGTGCCCAGCCTTGGGTTTTTTCAAACGTTATTGCTCGTCCATATAGGTCCACGAGGAGTAGGTAATTGTAGCATTTTCAGGACTTGGGATTTTTCAGACGTTATCGCTCGTCCGTATAGGTCTTAAGTCTTGTGCCCGGCCGTGGGATTTTTCAGACGTTATTGCTCGTCCATATACACTACCGTTCAAAAGTTTGGGGTCACCCAGACAATTATTTTGTGTTTTCCATGAAATGTCACACTTATTTACCACCATGAGTTGTAAAATGAATAGAAAATATAGTCAAGACATTGACAAGATTAGAAATAATGATTTGTATTTGAAATAATAATTTTTTCCAGATACTCAACCTGCTCAAAGGAAGGTCAGTTTTATAGCTTCTCTAACCAGCTAAACTGTTTTCAGCTGTGCTAACATGATTACACAAGGGTTTTCTAATCATCCATTAGCCTTCTGACGCAATGAGCAAACACATTGTTCCACTAGAACACTGGAGTGATAGTTGCTGGAAATGGGCCTCTATACACCTATGTAGATATTGCACCAAAAACCAGACATTTGCAGCTAGAATAGTCATTTACCACATTAGCAATGTATATTAGATATTAGAGTGTATTTCTGATTAGTTTAAAGTTATCTTCATTGAAAAAAACAGTGCTTTTCTTTCAAAAATAAGGAAATTTCTAAGTGACCCCAAACTTTTGAACGGTAGTGTAGGTCATAAGTATTGTGCCGTCATCACGTGATCGTAGGTAATTGTAGCATTTTCAGGACTTGGGATTTTTCAGATGTTATTGCTCGTCCGTATAGGTCCACGAGGAGAAGGTAATTGTAGCATTTCCCAAGCCTGGGATTTTTCAGACTTTATCGCTCGTCCGTATAAGCCCTAAGTATTGTGCCTTCATCGTGTGATCGAGTCATTTCAGTCACTTCAGATTACATTTGGAGATGGTGGTGGTGGGGTCTGTGAGGACTCCAGACCCCTAGGGGGCACTAGGATAAGATGGGGATGTATGGTGGACCCCCCACCAAGATATAGGGCTAGGCTTCAGATTACATTTGGAGATGGTGGGGGTCTTTCACGACCCCAGACCCCTAGGGGGCACTAGGACAAGGGAGGTAGGGTGGACCTTCCCAGATATAGGGTTGAGTTTCCGGTTTTCAGTGGTGGTGGGGGGTCTGTTATGATCCCAGACCCCTAGGGGGTGCTAGGACAAGAGGTGGGGGTAGTGTGGACCCCTGGAGACAGCACAAGGGCTAAAGGCACATGAATAACAGCAGAACTCATAACAAGCATAGTGAACATGTTCCCAACCAACACAAAATCAAGGATCATTTCACTGCCCCCCATAACACTAAGTTCCTCATCCTCGAGAGAACAAAGTCTCTGAACCAGGGTGGTAGTTTGCACTGTCTCCATGATTGCCTGGGAGCCCCAGCAGGCATAGAGGTTTCTACAGTCTTGGGAACAGGGTCAGGAGAGGGGGGAAACAGTCTCGGTGGTAAATGTGTGGGAGTAGTAAGAGTGGAGGGGCAATTTGCTCGTGTCGGGGGGCTGGAGGGCTCTGTACTCAAGCAGGGGTTAGAAAAAGCTGTACTGTCCACAATGTCCTGAACAAAACTAGGGGAGCGTACCTGCCCCTCTGGAAAAGAAGGGAGGGCACGCCCTCTATATGGTGCCAATCTGTCCCTGTGTAGAACCATTTTTCTGTCCCGAGGTGGTAGCTGTACTCTGTAAACCACCTCCCCCACTCTTTCCGGCATTCTACAGGGCCCCACCCAATTACTGTCCAACTTGGAGCGCCGTCCTTTCTTCCTCCCCGGACTGAATACCAAAGCCAGTTCTCCAGCTTGTCCCTTGTGGGCTGTGCAGGTGTTGCACCTGCGGCAGAAGTCATCTATGTCCCTTCTCTGCTGACACCAGTAGAAATTCTGGCAGAGACGACGAAGGGTCTTTGAAACACCGAAGTGGCCTGACCCCATCCCTCCATGGCAGGCTTCCAGCACTGCTGTCCTCAGCAATTTGGGTACCACAACTTGCCACCTCTCCTCCCCTGTGGCAGGCTCCTTCCACGCCCGCTGCAGCACACCATCGCTCAGGCGCAGCATGTCAAACTTGGCCCACAGCCCTTTTGTGGCAACAGAGAGTCCAGTGATTTCTTTCCAAAGTGGTCTCTGCCCTTGCCCCAGCCATTGCAGCACCGGTTGTATGTCGCCATCCTGCTCCTGCTTTGCCCTCAACTCAGCTGCATCCACCACCCGTGATATCCCACAGGAGACCTGCACTGCGCTGTTCTGAGCGAGTTCTCTTTCTTTCATCTCTCTCTTCTCACAGTAGCAGCATCCGACTGCAGCAGTCCGTTTGTCCTCTCCCTTTGTAGTGTGTCTCGGATGCTCAATATGGGGGCTGGAAGAGGGAGGCGACTGATCACAGGGTAGCTTTGCTGGTGCAGGGGGCGGTGCTTGGCTCAGATTCACAGTGGCTGCCGGGTACATACTGCTCTCCGTGGTTTCAACAGCAGCCGGGGGGGGGGGGTGGACATGCAGACAGGAAGTGATGTAAATGGCACACATTTCCCCCGAGGGAGGATGAGACCGCCCTTACCTATGTCGAGTACGCCACCGATAGTTCGTAAGAAGTCCAACCTGAGGATGCAAGCGTCCTGCATCTCAGCCACCCATGCAGTAAAGGGCACTGAAAGGTCTCCCACCCTAAACAGGAACTCCCCCTTCCTCTAATGGGGCCAGATCGCCAGTCACTGTTTTCAGTGGCACAGAGGTAAATTCAACAGCAGCCCCTGTGGGAACAATGTCAGGCCGCACCAATGTAGCATTAGACCCAGTGTCCAGTAGGGCTGCACATGTGACACCCAGCACAGTCACAGGGATGTGGCAAAAGGCTCTAACATGAGTCCAGCCCACAGCGATTATTGTCCCCGGCCGTCGTGGCAATGGGGTATGGGTACTAATGTCATGGGCTCATGTCTCTCCACCGACATGGGCCCCCTGAAGTTTCCCTGCACAGAAGAGAGCCTGGGGCATTGCATGAGAAGGTGTCCTGATTGTCCACACCACCAACATCTCTGACTGTGGCGGCGGTGGTGAGCAACTTGGGCAGCAGGTTGTACAACAGACGCTCGAGCAGTGTCCTGCACCCCCTCGTCTCCCCGGTGCAGAGTGTCCATCATCGCTACTCTCACTGCGAGTGTGTCCTCCAGCAGCTCATCCCCACTTAACAACTCTCTGTCCAGTGCTAACTCCAGAGCTTCACTCAGCAAGGCAGGGTGGGCTTGCTGCACATGGACATGCAGCTCTCTGGGACTGGGAGTGCCTGTAAGAACTGGTCTCTAGAAAGCTCTTTCTGCACTGCTGGTGGCATATCAGCATAGGCGCGTCTGCACAAGAATTCAATCTCATTAGCAACGATGCGGAGGGGCTCACCAGGGTGTCTGTGTCTGTTGTTGAATCCAGAACACAGCAAAACAGGCTGACTGTATTTCCCAAAGCCCCTGTGAAGAGCCCCAACCAACATGACATAGTCCTTTCTCTCTTCAGGGCTCAGCAATAACAGGCATGCAGCTGCATCATCAATCAGGCACAGAGCTAGTTGTAACACTTTGAGTTCATGAGACCAGCCAGCAACTTCAGCCAACAGTTCAAATTGGGCTTTGAAAACCTCCCAGGCTGTCATGCCATTAAACTTCGGGGTTTTAATTGCAACCAGCATTACAGATACCTGTGTGCCACATCTTTGTTTACATCAGGTGACATTGCATCTGGACTACCGGCTTTTTCCCTCTCTGGAGAGGGCGGGAGTCCCCGCTGTCATGGCGGGATGACCCGGGGGAAACCCAGCTTCAGCAGCAAGTAACCACGCTGTCTCTCTGGGGTTGCAGGTGTCCACAGGCATACAATCGTTTCTGGTTGTTCCATCTTAACCTCGGCACCAGACATACTCGGTTGAGCTGAGAGCTCCTTTGCTCACATTAGCATGGCTAGCTATTAGCCTTGACATCGGCTCAGTCACTTCTGACACCAGTGTAACATCTGTGGAAGAGAGGGAGGGTAGTACTTTAACACACCCTAATCTCATTTTAACAGGTGCCATGCCCCCTTTGACCTGACCTGACCCTGGCCCCGCCCCCCTGTGACCTCGCATAATGAGGTCGTCAATCAAGTGCTTTGAACTTCTTGTCAAACTGACAGCTGAATTTCTAATCTATTGTCCATATGTGACCTCGCGTAATGAGGTTGTCAATCAAGTGCTTTGAACTTTTCGTCAGAACTGACAGCTTTTTTTTAATCTATTGTCCATATGTGGGATAACGTGAGAACAGAATGTTAAAAATGTTTTTCATACACACACACACACACACACACACGTTAAAATCGCTTTAAAAAAGCACAGACACCGCGGCGGACATCAGACCACCATCGGTGAAAAAACCCACATCACCATGAGCAACCCAAAGAGAAACTACGTCGCCAGATGTATCTCGCTTACCTCTGCGAAGTCGGGGTTTCCTCGCCCGTCGAACCGGTGGGGGAACGGCTTGCTCCAATCCCAGAATCTCAGCAGCCCTTGCAGACCCTGGAGATTCTACAGCCCAAGCAGACCCTAGAGGCCCCAGGACCCATGCACCGCGCAGAGACCCCGGAGCCTCCACTGTCCGTGGAGATCCCAGAGAGCCGATACCCTCTACGACCCATAGATCTTCCAGACACCGACGATATAGACCATCCTAAAACCCCCGAGTCCTACAGACATCAAGTGTGACTGTGCGGGGTGTCTGATCCCACACCCTTCACATACATTATCAGGACACAATTCATCATCAACACCAGTAACATTGCCAGAAGATCAACCTGACGGGTGGATGAGCGACGTGTTCTTCAGACTTGTAAAATCAGCCATGCTTCATTTACTCAGCAAAACTCTGGAGGAGTACCAGCATGAGAAATGTCTGGGACGTCGTATTGATCACCCCAGTCACCAAGCAGCACCAATGCTTGGATATGATCACAGAGGTTTTCTACCAGGAAAACTTTCACTGGTTGATGGGGAGACTCTACACACCGGGGTTTATTCCGGTCATCCAACACCTCTTACAACTCCACAACATTCAGGCTGATGATCAACGAATCAAAACTACGGCGCAGACTCTTCTGTTGGAGCTACAATCAACCAGAGTCCATCAATGATATGTACGAGAAGCTGGTTGGAAAAAATAAGAGCGATCTGGTGCATATTCAGAAAGCCATGGAGCTGTGGATGAATCCTTTGTTTTTTGGATGTCTAAAAAGAACAAAAATGTTGAGAATGGAGAGTTTCATCGAGAAACTTTGGAGCAAGTTTGAGACCCATCTTAACTCTCTTTACTTATCAAATCTCTTGTATCGTGTTATCGATAGCAGAGTAAATAAAAATGTAGCAGGTGTGAGGGGCGACTTGGAGTGTGAGAGACTGGAGAACCTGCTAGAAAAAGTATGGACTTTATCCGTCGATACACCGTGGAAAAGACTGGTACGAGTCAGTGTGACTGAGTGCAACTCCAACTTCTCCCACAGTTTTAGAGAGATCATTAAAGAAATGGGGAACGACCCTCTTGGGCCTAGTCATCTACTCGCATTCTATGCTTTGTTTGATGATGTTACCAAAGAGCTTCTGCAAGCCAGACACCCTATCGACGTCTTTCGTGAACTTCTGAAAATACATGGCGTCACTCTTAATACTGTTGATCATTCTGTCCTAACTCAAACTTTAGCTATTATAAAAGGTGGGTGCTAAGTTTCTGATACATTTTGTAGCATTAGATTTCTTTTGTTTTTTACTTGTCATACATTTTATCTTGTGTAGATGTTAGTTTTAGGTTATTTTTAAGAAATTGTTTTTTAAATCTTTGATCAAAAGTGCTTTTCACACATCCGTCGCCATGTTGTAACGATGGTATAAAAATGTTTAATTAAAAGAAGCTGAATAAAGATCCTTTGTCCTGTCTTTTTTTTTCCTCATTCTGATTTCATCATGTCAGAGACACACTTCATGAAAACAGTGTATTACAACCCCGCACACCCAGGTAGTTTCGGAGGTGTAGAACGACTCCGCCAGGGCTTGCAAGATGAAACAGGGGAGAAGGTCGGGGTCAAAAGGGTCAAAAAGTTTTTATCTGAACAGGATGCTTACACCTTACACAAACCCGCCAGAGTACAATTTTCCTAGAAACAAAGTTTTTGTTCCACGACCGTTAAACCAATTCCAAGCTGATCTATGCGATATGCAGGCTTTAGCCGAATATAACAACGGCTACAATTATTAACGGTTATAGATGTATTTTCCAAGAAGGTGTATGTACAGCAGTGAACAAAATTGTTGGTACCCCTCTGTTAATCAAAGAAAAACCCACAGTGGTCACAGAAATAACTTGAATCTGACAAAAGTGGTAATAAATAAAAATGCTATGAAAATTAACCAATGAAAATCAGACAATGCTTTTGAACTGTGGTTCAACAGAATTATTTTAAAAAACAAACTCATGACACAGGCCTGGACAAAAATGTTGGTACCCTTAACTTAATATTTTGTTGCACAATCTTTTGAGGCAATCACTGCAATCAAATGATTTCTGTAACTGTCAATGAGACTTCTGCACCTCTCAGCAGGTATTTTGGCCCACTCCTCATGAGCAAACTGCTCCAGTTGTCTCAGGTTTGAAGGGTGCCTTCTCCAGACGGCATGTTTCAGCTCCTTCCACAGATGTTCAATAGGATTTAGATCAGGGCTCATAAAAGGCCACTTTAGAATAGTCCAATGTTTTGCTCTTAGCCATTCTTGGGTGATTTAGATGTGTGTTTCGGGTCATTATCCTGTTGCAAGACCCATGACCTGCGACTGAGACCAAGCTGTCTGGCACTGGGCAGCACATTTCTCTCTAGAATACCTTGACAGTCTTAAGATTTCATTGTACCCTGCACAGATTCAAGACACCCTGTGCCAGATGCAGCAAAGCAGCCCCACAACATAACAGAACCTCCTCCATGTTTCACAGTAGGGACAGTGTTCTTTTCTTGGTATGCTTCATTTTTGCGTCTGTGAACATAGTGCTGATGTGCCTTGCCAAAAAGTTCCAGTTTTGTCTCGTCTGTCCATAGGACATTCTCCCAGAAGCTTTGTGGCTTGTCAACATGCAACATGGCAAATTCCACTCTGGCTTTTTTTTATAATTTGTTTTCAACAGTGGTGTCCTCCTTGGTCGTCTTCCTTGAAGTCCACTTTGGCTCAAACAACGACGGATGGTGCGATCTGACACTGATGTACCTTGACCTTGGAGTTCACCATGAATGTGTTTAGAGGTTGTTCTGGGCTCTTTTGTTACCATTCGTATTATTCGTCTCTTCTATTTTTCCTCCTGCAGCCATATCCAGGGAGGTTGGCTACAGTCCCGTGGATCTTAAATTTCTGAATAATAATATGTGCAACTGTAGCCTTAGGAACATAAAGCTGCTTGGAGATGGTCTTATAGCCTTTACCTTTAACATGCTTGTCTATAATTTTCTTTCTAATCTCCTGAGACAATTCTCTCCTTTGCTTCCTCTGGTCCATGTTTAGTATGGTAAACACCATGTCACCAAACAACGCAGTGACTACTTGTCACCCTTTAAATAGGCCTTTAAATAGACTGATTACAAGTTTGTAGACTCTTGGTTGAACATGTCCCTATGGTCACATTATTTTCAATCTTTTCTAGGGGTACCATCATTTTTGTCCAGGCCTGTTTCATGAGTTTGTTTTTTAAAATAATTCTGTTGAACCACAATTCAAAAGCATTGTCTGATTTTCATTGGTTAATTTTCATAGAATTTTTATTTATTACCACTTTTGTCAGATTCAGGTTATTTCTGTGACCATTGTGGGTTTTTCTTTCATTAACAGAGGGGTACCAACAATTTTGTCCATGTGTGTACGGGCTCTGAAGAGAAGGACGGCCACTGAGGAGGTATGGGCCCTTGAATCCATTTTTGAAGAAAGCCAAACACCCGTCAAACTACAAACCAATGCAGTAAAATAATTTTTCAACAAAAGTTTTGAGGCTTTAATGGAAAAACATGGTATAACACATTTTTCCACGGCCAGCGATCTCAAGGCCTCTGTGATCAAAAGGTTTAATCGCACGTTAAAAGGCAGAATATGGAGGTACTTTACAGCCAACAACACACTGCGGTACCTCGACGTCTTACAAGACTTGGTGGTGGGGTACAGTCGAGTTTATCACAGCAGTATTAAAATGGCACCTACGCAGGTGACCGCCAAGAACACGAACCAAGTGGTTCAAAACCTGTACGGCACACCCCGAGCTCGACAGAGTGACCGATTAAAGATGAATTTTACAAAGGGGGACTCCGTCAGGATATCAAAGTTGAGGGGAGTGTTTGATTAAGAAATATAAACAGAGTTTTACGGATGAAGTGTTTACGGTGTCCGAGTGCATCCTCCGCGACCCCTCTGTCTACAAACTGAAAGATTATGATGGAGAACTGATTCAAGGTTCATTTTATAAGGCGGAGCTGCAAAAAATAACGTTGGACCATGACAGAGTCTACCATGTGGAGAAGATTCTAAAACATCGTACCATCAAAGGTGAAATGCAGGTGCTGGTTCGGTGGAAAAGCTGGCCCGAGAAATTTTACAGTTGGGTCAAGGCCTCCGATTTAAAAAACATATAGACATTTGCACGCACCCCCGAGCGCAGTACTTACAGTCATTCCATCAGGTACGGATCTAAAGATGAGGGGGTTTTCATCACCCTACCTTCCAATGCCAGTTTTGATGTTTTTAAAGACAACACAAGTTCCAGTTTCCACGTGGATTTGGTGCAACATATTGATTTAGAAGGACCGTGGGAGGTTGCTTTGATGGAAATTTCATACCCACACACTTGGTATAGCCTACCTCAAAAAGATGCTTACTTCTATTGGAGAGCAAAACCGCAAGAACCAGAAACAGAGAGTAAAGTGCATTATCAAAGGATTACAGGCAGTTATTACAACAATATCAAGTGGTTCAGGGCTGAGCTGGAGGGGTTCTTTCGAAAAAATAATTCTGATATTTACATGGTCTACAGCAACATCCAGAAAAGAATGGATTTCCAGAGCGGTGCTCAAACTCACATACGCTTTGACGCGCCGGCAGCTTACATGCTGGGTGTCGAACTGGGAGAATGGTTCGAGTTTGATCGGAAGTTGGCGCCCTATCCGGCCGATTTGAAGGCCGGATTTTATCACATGTACTGTTACAGCGACGTGGCACATCTGCAATTAGTGGGGGGCTCTTATGCACAGCTCCTGAGAGCAATCAATATCGAAGGAACGTACGGTGACTTTATCATAAAGCATTTCAACCCACCTTATTATTTACCCGTAGCGAAACGGCACATTGAAACCATCCAGGTGGAGATAAAAATGGATCAAAACAAGCCAGTGGAATTTATCTACGGGAAGACTATAGTGACGCTCCACTTTAGACCTAAACCTTGAATAAACAACTTATATAACACATCCATCCACACACGCACGTATCATTTGGTCTACGACCGCCATCGCGCAGTGGGTATATGTGTGTGTGATCGGACGCGCTAAGTTACAATGTCTCAACAAAACAAAATGACTCTTGCGGGTCTGAAGGAGGATCCCCACTGTTTTGTACATCATTATGAGAATCAAGTAGGGGGCGTTTTATCAGGGTTTTACGGAGCACCCGTCATGTACAGACAAGGTATCGGCTCACTGTTTTCAAGACTGTTCCGTTTTGTAGCCCCTCTGATGAAGAAAGGTTTCACCATCGCGAAACCTCATCTTAAAACGGCAGCTAGCGGCATCGCATCAGACATGTTTAACCAAGCGGTGGGAAAAATGATGAAAAAAGACTCGGGACAAGAGGGCTCGGGGGGTATTATGATCTTGTCGCGCAGATCGAGGAAACGACCCCCCGGCAATCGTGTCTCATCGCTCTCCCATAAACGTACTGGTCCTAAAAACAGAAAATCATTTGGGAAAAGTAAGCGGGTGATGAGGAAGTCCGGAACTCGGAGCTCGGATATATTTTAAGCAAAAGATTTTGAACAAACTAAACTGGAAAAAACATGGTGCTGTTATATCAAAAATCTCCCAAATGCACCCTGGCTGAGTTGGATTTATTTTCAGCGCCTATGATGCAGCTCTCTGTGGAGGATAAAATCTACACAGAAATTTCCCCCGTGTCAGCCATCACCGACGGAGGTCCTATAGAGTTTTTCATCCCCGGAGATGGGGAGAAGTACCTCGATATGAACGACACCCTGCTGCACCTCCGTGTTAAAATTACCAACGCGGACGATATGAACCTGGCTGATGGCGTGGCGGTAGGTCTCATCAATTACCCTCTAGTTACAATTTTCAGTCAATGTGACGTGATCCTGGGAGATAGATTGATTTCACAAGTGCCACACACCTCTACCGAGCCTTAATTGAGACGATACTGAACTATTCCGAGGACACGCTCAAGAGCCAATTTAGCACCGGTCTTTTTTACAAAGATACGGCCAAAGCTGTAGATTGTATCGTGACGATGGACGGCCCTAATGCGGATTTAAATAAAAGAGCCCGTTTTACCGCCAATTCTCGCAAAGTGCACCTGCTCGGTCCTCTTCATGGGGACATATTTTTTTGCGAGAGGCTCATGCTGAACTCTGTCGATTTGCGAATCAAACTAACCTGCGCCAACGACTCATGGGAGCCGGCGATTCCACTTTCCGTTTGAAAATATTGGGGCCTCTCTATTTGTTAAAAAAGTGTCCGTGTCCCCAGCGGTCAGATTAGGCCATGCTGCAGCCCTAATGAAAGGCAATGCACTCTACCCCCTCTCATGCGTCAATGTAAAAATATACTTCATCCCACAAAATTCTAGGATGTGCAACCAGGAGAATCTGTTTCTGGGGGCCATTCCCAAATACGTGGTTCTGGGTATGGTGCATCACAAGGCTTTCAAGGGGGAGAAGAGACCTATCGCTTTTCAATTTTATTCACATCGATGTGGAATATCTGGCTCTCTGTCAGGACGGCCGACATATCCCCGCCAAGGCTTTCCAACCTCAGTTTAATAACCAACTCTCTGTTAGGGAATTTTACAACATGTTCCTGGCGACGGGGAGACATCTTAAAGATTTACCTCTCAGTATCGACAAAGAATTTAACAATGGGTACACCCTGTTTGTGTTTAATCTCGCCCTGTGGGATGACGACGATGCCCTGTCCACCATGTCCACCACGGAGATGAGATTTAGAACGGCCCTTCCCCACACCACAACGCTGATAGTCTATGCCTGTTACGATTCTATTCTGGAAAATAACTCTAAAAGAGAAGTGCTGGTGGACTATTACTAGGAACATGAATAATATTCAACTGGACAGTCTTCTGCATCGTCTGCTGGGAGATGTGTTTTGTGGGGTGTGGCCCTCTGATCAGCAACCGTCATTGACCCCTGCCTTTAGACCCTCCGCGTATTTCATCATCAACACACATCCCGCACACATGCCCGGAGAGCACTGGTTAGCCATCACCCTGGTGTAACGGAAATATGGAATATTAATAAATAATAAATATGATCAGGTATGAATTATTTAATTTATATTGATGTACTGGAATCTGAGCTCAAATCTCATTTCATATACATCAGAAAAGTTAATAACACTCGTAAGGGGCACCAGCTTCTATCTTTAAGAAGCAATTTGATCTTTAATTTCACTTTATACCTGTTTAATCACTCAATAAATTAATCAATAATCAGTCTCAAAAATTTTCCATGAATTCGATACCTGGGCTTGAAACAGACTCAAAATGAAATAAATTCCCAACAACTTCTCTCATTTTTTAAATATTTATTAAATGAAATGATGAACAGACATTGTAATTTCCTTAATCATAAAATCAATCTTGTAAATGATAGATTAACAATGTCAATATTTTCGGAACCAGGGTTAAACTGAGAAATGAATTTCTATCAGTTTGAGTTAACAGATTATAAAAAAAAAACGCAAATTTATGGAGAAAGTCTACTAATTATGAAAAAGTCCTAAATTAATCTTAAGAAAATAAAAACGGAATTTTAATGAAAAGAAGGGTTATGTTAAGGGCTTCTTAATTTGCATCTGATTAGATATACAAATTATTACCGAACCTCAAAAATTTAATTCAGCAGAGGAATTAAAGTTTTTGCAGCTCACGTGCTCCTCGGTGATGATAGTTCTGTCGTCCGTCCTCAGCCCAAGATTTCGTGGATGTTAGGGGAAATATCTGCCCGCAGATATTTCAGGGTCCACAGTTCGACCTTTAGATTCAAGCGGTCGAAGGGGGCTGGATCTTGGCCGTATGACCCACAGTTGAAACTGGGTTAGATGACTTTTCTTCAGCGTGTGATGAACAGCCTTGATTCTTCAGCTGCACGTGACGTGGGAGCTGCGTCTTCAAGAGGTCTTCGATAATAATTAAAAGATATCTAATCCGATCTCAAATTAAAAAGGCTTCGGACTTTAGATAAAAATAGTAGCTTCTGGTGGGTGCTTGGTCAAGAAAAATATTATAAAAATAAAGTCAAGATTAAGTTTACATTAAAATCAAACAAACGGTGGTTTTACAGAAAGTTTAACAAAGAAAAAGTGATGAATAAAAATTGGAGTTTAACTCCGATTAAGAATTGAGCTCAAAGAAATAGGAATTCCTAGGTATTTAAGAGAAAAAGAAAAATACAAGTGACATAAACAAATTACGAGTTATCTGCTCTGTGTTCAGAAAAGCGACGTGTGGTCAGACGGTCCTTTGTTCTTCCTTGCTGTGTGTAGACAATGGAGAAGATCAGGGAAAAAAAAGGGAGCCGAGCCGGACAGAGGATCTGCAAAGAGTGTCCGGAGCAGAAGAGGGATGAAAAGAGTCTCTCTCCTTTATATAAGCTCTGTTAAGTTTCGCGGGTTTCTGGCCTGACCGGAATCTCAGCCAATGAGCGTCCTTCGTGGGCGGGCTCGATGAACTTTTAGTCCAAAGAACAAACAGTCTATTGTTTGGGAGCGCTTTGGAATGAAGAGTTGTCATGCAGAGATTGGCTGTTGGAGTCACATGTGATATCGAGGCAAAACTTTGATACATACTGGAAGTTAATATTTCCCTTTATGTATTAAACTAAGATAACTTTAGTGATTAGTATAAATTATAAGCAGTGCTTCTAAATCAACATGCAGGAATAAACATTCATATAAACATTAGCATGCATATATATAAAATCACAGATTAATGCATTTCACACATATTTTCCACATCAAAAACATCAGAGTCCATCTGCATTTTCATAGTTCTGAAAAGAATGAAGGTTTAGAATTGAGTTTGTAATAATGTACTTTAAAGTTGTTTAAATCCAGCGTTTCCAGAGTTTAAGGAAATTAACTGAGTCGTGGATCTGTTGCATGTTTTATGGGGGCAATAAAAGTGAAGCCGGACATTGGGGAAATTCCTTAGGCTGGTTTTAACAAAAGAAAGGGGATTTCAGCTGTGGCCTGGGGGAAGAAAATCCATTTCTTTGAGTTTTTCCTGGATGAAACAAAAATGTCTTTAAGCAGAAGAATAATTATTGTTGAGCCAAAGTGAGATGATGTTACACTGGAAAAGGACGGTGAAGCCACCTTTTTCGATACTTACAGGTTTCCGCCCATTTTTTTTTTTACTATCCCGACAGCATCTTAAAGTTCTTGGAGAAGCATTCACAAAACATCAAGTACCACAACGTCCAGTTACAGTATCAACTATCAGCGACTTGTGGTCAACACTGCGTCTATTACCTGGCACATCAGACCTGCGGATTATCTTTTGAACGTGTACTGTCATTGTACGATGAGGATGTGATGAAAAATGACCTGATGGTGTACAATTTTGTGAGAAAATATCAAGATTGTATCAAAAATAAAATCGGTGCGCCCCTTAAACAGGGATGTTGTTCTTTACAACTGTTTAAAAACTGTCTTGTGTAGAAACTTAGGATATAGAGTGTATGATATATACACTCTCTGATGATATAGAGTTTATGTTTGACAACTATGTTACTAATACCGTGTATAATTACCCTTTTTGTGATTTTATATGAAAGAAAAAAAAGACTGTATGCTTGAAATGTATGATGAATAAACGTTTTATTGTTAAAAAAACAGAAAAAGATGTATGGTTTACAATTATATCTAATCTCCAATTTCTCTTCTTAAGGAGTGGTCCATCGAGGGGAGAGTTTCTTTTGTCTTCTATTCCTCCTCGTTCTAGTTTCAAATTCAGACTCTTCTTTTCTCACGGGGTGTGATCCAGGTTGGGGACAGCAGAAGTTTCTTTTTTTTTCTCTCTGGCACTGCGTATGTCTTGAGGTTTTTCAATCTCAAATTCAGACTCTTCCTTCTCACGGGGTGTGATCCAGGTTAGGGTTGGCAGAAGTTTCTTTTTTTTCTCTCTCTCTCTGGCACGGTGTACGTCTCGAGGTTTTTCAAAACCCACATCGGCGATGTTGCCCGCATTTGTCTTAAGAAGTCGATATTGATCACACACTTGTGGGTTTCTCACAGCCAATAAAGGAATATTGAGTTCAAACAGAGTGTTTAAGAATTTCTACCACCCCGCAGGTGCAGGGGGTTGGTGTTTTTTTTATAAGGGAGTGAGAGGTGTTTGAATAAATCAATCATATGAGACCCTTTCAAGGCCTTGTCCTTGTAAACAAACTCCCCCTTTGAGTTCCACCCCCCATAACTCTGGGGTAATCTTCTCAGGATGTATTCAATGTTCTTACGATCACGCGTGGGGAGGTTTTGCAGAACCTCCTCAACCGTAACGTCAAAATCTAAACCGTCATGCATGGTGCAGGGTGATGCGGGACCACCCGTGGCAGATAATGTGCAGGTATCGTCAGAAGATGAGGCACAAGCACGTTCACTTTCACCACCCCCACCGACACCTGATAGAGATAGGTGGTCAGGCTCCCGCTCCAGAGTCAGCATTACCCGCCGTTGCTCGTTATGATCCTGTTTCATGAGCGTGAGGTATCTCTGCAGTAGAGCGTCGTACTTTTTAATTTTCTCATAAGCACTCAAGCCTGGTTTGTTTAATATGGATCTCATTCTGGAGTCCAAATGATCCTCTGCATTTTCTCTGATGGTCATCGGTCCAGTCATACGCTTTAACTGTTGAGGTGTGAGCAGAAACATCTTCTGGGCCTTCTTCAAAGTCATCTTTTTATTTTTAATTTCTTCTCACCAGTCCACCAATTAGAATCCCGATCATGGCCACCACAGCGGATAGCAGAGGCAATAGAAAACTGCCCGATTGTTTTTTCAGAACCTGGTGTTTGCGTTTTAAGCTAGTTTTCTTATCAGCCAACAGTCTGATAATTTTTTTCCGCCTTTGTAGTTTCTTGAACTGACAATCGGTTCAAGACAATATGTTCAATTTTAAAAGATTCAGAGCGATCTCACACAATGTCTGAATAAAGTCCGGAGAGCTGTGGATGAGAATATCCCTGCGCTTTTTGGGGGAGGCGTGGTACAGTGCCGTGAGTAAAATAGCATTCCTCTTCATATATGCAGACATGATAAACTAGGTGGATGTTTTGGGCACATAGATGATCAACTTCTCGTGAGGAAGAATACCCATCCTCAACCTGTACTGTTCTGGACAGGAGGGTGTGAGGTCTACTGTTAAATAGCCGTGGGGATCTCTGGTGGCATCTTCAAAACTCTCTGGGAAAAAGGCCTTTTGTGATGGGAACATTTGGCATGCTAATATATCTGTATTTTATCCTGTGGGTTTTTAAACATCACCAGATAATTGCTGTTCAGACTAATGGTGTGACTGTAGTTACCCTTATGGAACACGTTTTGCGTCAGCATTATGACGCTCATGTTTCTATGATGCCTGTATTGGGTAAAAATTCTTACTACTTCAGGATGGTCAGAGGCTTGAAAAATAGCATCGTCCAGAATAATCAAGTGTTTCTGATTGGGAGGAAACAGGTTTTAATCTTCAAAAGAATCGGGGAGTCCTTCATCAAATTTTATTCTTTTATTCACCTTCTGCAGTTCACTGTACATAGGCTGATAACACGTATAAATCCATACAATGTTTTCAGGTATAATATTTACAACATGTTCACAGTCTTCCAGTACCTTTGAAACAAAATAAGTCTTGCCACAACCGCTCGGTCCCACCACCAAACATGAAAATAGAAAGGTGAACCTAGGATCATAATCAATCTCCTCTATATCCTGGGTAAGATGTGACATTTTTTTCCTCAAAAAAATCTAATAACCAAAAGGCAGAGTGGTCCCGTCCCTAAATAGATGTCTTTTATCATACACAACTCTGAACTTTTTCTGAAATGACAGATTTCTCAATACAAACCCCCTTTTACGTCTTATGTTGTAATGTGGTGTCTCAATCACTCTCTCTCCCGAATTTGTCATGTAATCCTCCACTAAATCTCTGACACTGTCAAAATTGACACGCTCGCAACATGATTGGGTTTGCGTGATACCTTTGACCTTCATGACAACCTTCTTTTTGTTCCTCGTTTGGTAGGCGTAACTCTTGGGGCCTGCAGATACAAATTCCTGAATGGTATCCCCGTCCAATTCATCCATCAAATCCCCCAGATAATTACCCAACTCCAGAGGCGTCTCACCGTTCTTTACCACGTAAATTAAACTATCCGTGTCGATGTAAAGAACCCTCTCTTGCAGTTTCTCCAGATAACCGTACAGCTTCAGACACGCATGGGCTGTGGTAAAGGCAGCTATAAAGATGTTATTAGTTTTACTGGGGGATAGAATGCAACGATCGTTATATTTCCACCTAAGCAGAGCTTTGTCGTCATCCAGAACATGAAAGTATTCCACCTTGTATTTACCCGAAAACAAGTAGGTGAAAAACTCTTCAGGTTCTGAGATCACAATGGTCTGAATCAGATTATCTCTCTGCGCAAATTTCCCCCAAAGCGAGTTCAAAATCAGTTTTGAGATGCGGCGACGGAGTGGATTCACTTGTATTTTACCAGCGTCTAACAGAATGCCCTGATGACGGTGATCGTCCCTGATGTATCTGTCCTTGCTCTCCTGATCGATGACATCTGGGGGGGTAACCCGATGCTTCCTGTTTTTCTTTTAGAAATTTGTGTATGTAATCTACAAACACTGCGTTGCTACTTTGATCAAAATGCCACACTTCTGTGATTTCACCCACCCTGTAAAATGGTAAAATGGTAAATGGCATTCACTTATATAGCACTTTTATTCTCAGCTCTTGATGACCAAAGTGCTTTACAGATCCTGCTATCCACCCATTCACACACACATTCACACACTGATGGTGGCATGCTACCTAACATGGCGCTTCCAGACCCACCAGGAGCAATTGGGGTGAAGTATCTTGCCCAGGGACACAACGGCAGGATACCCGGGGACAGCGAGATTTGAGCTGCCAACCATGTGGTTATTGGACGACCTGCTCTACCTCCTGAGCCACTGCCACCCCACTGTACCCCAGCTCCAGGGCTTTGTTAAACTCCACAGAGACCCAGACCCCTGTCAATGCTCTCGCCTCGTCACCGTGCACGCAAATACCATCTTGATGGTTGGTTTCCGCACACGTTCGACACAGTGGAAAGGTTAATTTACCTCCTGAGCTTTTGTAGGGTAGAACGGGAAAAAAGAGGTCACAGGGTGGGTAGACCTTAGCTCTGATTAAGCTGAAACAGCTTTGAGGATCCCCCAAATCTTTGTAAATGATGGTGGGGTGGCCTAGAGGGTAAAAGCACATGCTGTTAACATAGGGGTACAGAGAAGTGACATCTACATAGTGCACTGTTTCATCCGTCCCCGTGGTGTGTCTCAGCTTTAGAGCGCTCATCCTGCCCCCGTAAAGGGCCCGGCGCTGTAAGAGGGGCTCGGGTGGGTTAAACATTTTCAGAAACTGTTTCACCTCCTCGCATGATTTTTTCATCTCATCCTACTCATGCTCCCTCACCACTGTAACGTGGACACCGTGCATAGAGCGTTAACGCCTGCAACCTCTCCTCACTTTTCAAATGCAGCTCTCCAAATGTAACGCCACTCAGAGGGAAGATCTCTGTGCTTTTAAAACTGCAAACACAGCCGTGGAAATAGCAGCCGTTGAACTCATAGATGTGCTTCGAACCATCAATCTCCGCGTAGCTGTCTACAAAAAAGGGCCCCATCTGTTTTACCCCCCTGTTTAAAGCATGCTGGATGAATATATTCTGACTGTGCATAACCCATTCTCACCATTGGATAGAGGCGTGAGAAAATCTTTTACACTGACGTCTGTAGTTGTAGGGGCACGGGATGGCGAGGGTGTTAGGGACCAGGTAATTGGTGAGAAACACTTTCATACAGGCCGATGCTATTGTGACACTGGAAAAAGGGTCCACACCCATGTTGGTGAGGAACCACTCTCTAAATTTAACGCACCCCATGGCTAAAATGTCCACGTCATTTTTACAATAATGCAGAGCCTCCCATTTAAAGTCAAACGTCCCGCCTTTGACCCCATCATACCACTCGTCGAACTCCGCCCGCTCGGCGACCATCATACATTCTACGCCATAGTCGGACGGTAGTGGGTAAGGACCTACATAATTTAGACACTCCGCAGCAGAATATCTGTGGGGGAAGACCCCCTTTCTAACCTCACTAAAACCTAAAGCTTTAGCCATTGCGCTAAGACGCATAGGGAGGAAGGATACCGAGTCGATGAATTTAAGGTTATAATGAGGTTCCTCAAAACTTAGGATCTTACTGCCCGTCATGAGAATTTGTTGCGGTATTATATTCTTTTGTCATACTGTTCAAGATCAGGTAACCGTCAAACCCTCTGGCATTATGTGCTATGAATACATAAAGCCTGTACTTTTCATGCCTGAAATCCAAAAGAAACTGTTTTACGCAGTCTGTACCATAAAAACACTTTTCTTCACCTTTTGATGTTTTAGCGTACACGAGAAATGGCGCGTGCTCTCCTTTGTCGTCGACGAATGTTTCGATGTCATAAAAAAACAACTCGAGGTGTTTAACCTGCGGGGGGAGTGGCTGAATGTAACACTGATGATCATCGGCTTCAGAAGCCTGTTGTAATTGCACCCCACAAATTTTACATTTTAACCGGCTACAACGGTGTGGGAATGTGCCTGCGGTTTGACTAACATAATAGGAAAAGTTGCAGAGGGTACATTTTTTAATTGCATCACAGATACTCCTGTAGGTTGCAGTTACAGCACCTCACTTGGCCTCTTTGTGTATGGCGTAACAGGTCGGAGAGCGACACTTTCTGTGACAGTCTAAACATTCTACAGGCCTGGGCTCTTCTGTCGGGCAGACGGGGTCATTGCAAACCTGACAGTATTCTTTACAATAGTGCAAATACGGGTTATTAAAAGCCTTGTAACAGTAGTTACAAACGGATGCCATACCTATGAAAGCTGTGAGATTTTTTATACCGTAGTAATGGTTTTGCAATAAGAACAAGAACAAAGGTTTTGAGCGATCGCTATAGTCTGTCTCAAAATGCAAGTGGGGATGACTGTGAGATGTTCTGTGAAACACCACGATTTTACGCCCTACAATCCATTCAAATTTAGCTATATCGCTAAAAGTGCAGGGTGTCTGGTCACCCAGACCCGTCTGATTTTGCAACATCTTACCCAAAGCCATACAAACGCAGTCATCTGAATGGGGGTTCATCAGGTGTGCTAAGCTAGTAGCGAAACAGAGTTGATCCTTCTCACTAGACGTAACATACAAATGATGTCTTTTTTTATCAATAATTTCACAGCCTGCGTTAGCCTGCGTTTACCACCACCTCTGGGGTTATGCACCACCTGTAGGATTAATTCTAAACCCTCATCCACGTTGATGCTGTTGCTTGACTGCACTACCCAGTCGAGCAAACCCTCAAAAGCCAGTAGAATATTGCCCCCGTTGTTGTTGGCTGTAACGAGAATGTTGCTCCTCACGCTTTCACCGACATTTTCTAGCTGGATTACGTTGTTGCGTTCCGCGTGTGATCAGGCATCCTCAGCCAATTCTCTGAGGATGGCCATCACATCGTTATAAAAGTCTGCGATGTTGGGCACGTCGCATCGTCTAGGCACGGGTAGGTGACGCGTCATTCTCACCGTGTTAGTTAGTCGTTAGTCGGCCTCCGTCGGTCTATGATGACCATGGAAGAGAATCCTAAACGTCTACTCTGCTGGAACAGCACCGCCTGTGGCTGAACAGGCCGATGTGCGAATGGCAGTCCCTGTCACACAGGTCGCACTTGTGAGTGGTCTCCGTGCTGCTGGAGCTGTGGTGGTTCTTCCTGCGGGTCCTTTTTCATCTGCTGCAGCAGTCAGTCTCTCTTCACCCGCCTTGAGCTGTCTGGTCAGGGTGCCTCTCCATTTGGAGCGGTCCGTTGCAAGGTCCTCCCAGCGCTCTGTGTTGATCTCCAGGGCCTTCATGTCTCTCTTGCAGACGTCTGTAAAGCGCAGCTGTGGGTGGCCAACGTCTCTCCTGCCAGTCGCCAGTTCTCCGTAGAGGACGTCTTTGGGGATTCTGCCATCCTCCATACGGTGAACGTGGCCTAGCCAGCGGAGCCTGCACTGCCTGAGTAGAGTGAACATGGAGGGAAGGCCAGCGTGGGACAGAACTTCTGTGTTGGGCACTTTGTCCTGCCAGGATATGTCCAGGATATGGCGAATGCAGCGCAAGTGGAAGGAGTTCAGTCTCTTTTCCTGCCGGGCATATGTTGTCCACGTCTCACTCCCATAGAGCAGTGTGCTGATGACGCAGGCATTGTACACTGCCATCTTCGTCTTGACAGAGAGTTTGGGATTCTCCCACACTCGTGTGGTGAGGCGAGCGAGTGTGGAGGCTGATTTTCCAATCCTCTTGTCGATCTCTGCATCAAGGGAGAGGTTGCTGCTGATCGTGGACCCCAGGTACGTGAACTGATTCACGACCTCCAGCTTGTAGTCGTCGGTGGTGATGGTTGGTGGTGCTTTTGTGCCTTGCGCCAAGACATTAGTCTTCTTCAGGCTGATGGTAAGCCCGAAGTCCTTGCATGCCTGGGAGAAGCGGTCCATCAGGGTCTGAAGCTCCTGCTGTGTGTGGGTCGCGACTGCAGCGTCGTCTGCGAACAGCATGTCTCTGATTAGAGCCTCGCGTACTTTGGTTCTGGCTTTCAGGCGGGCGAGGTTGAAAAGCCTGCCATCAGATCTTGTGTGCAGGTAGATTCCCTCTGTTGCTGTGCTGAAGGCATGCCTCAGGAGCATAGCAAAAAAAATCCCAAAGAGGGTTGGCGCAAGTACACAGCCCTGTTTCACTCCGCTGCGTATGTTGAATGGCTCTGAGACGTTGCCGTCGTGCTGCACTATCCCCTGCATGTTGGTGTGAAACGATTCGATGAGGCTTTGCAACTTTGGTGGGCATCCTATCTTTGGCAGGATCTGGAAAAGGCCCTCTCTGCTGACCAGATCGAATGCTTTGGTGAGGTCGATGAAGGCGATGTACAGGGGCATGTTCTGTTCTCTGCATTTCTCCTGGAGTTGGCGGATGGAGAATATCATGTCTACCGTCGATCGCTCAGCACGGAGGCCACACTGAGACTCGGAGCAGACACGTTCGGCAGGCTTCTGTAGACGAACGAGAACAACTCGTGCATAGACTTTGCCAACAACGCTGAGGAGGGAGATGCCCCTGTAGTTGTTGCAGTCGCTTCTCTCCCCTTTGTT
The DNA here is from genome assembly GCA_020510985.1 of Pholidichthys leucotaenia. Classification (NCBI taxonomy): domain Eukaryota; kingdom Metazoa; phylum Chordata; class Actinopteri; order Cichliformes; family Pholidichthyidae; genus Pholidichthys; species Pholidichthys leucotaenia. The sequence goes on along the minus strand of CM035842.1, from coordinate 70,230,610 downwards.
TTTGTAGAGGGTGATGACCTTGGCGTCCCTCATGTCCTGTGGTACAGCACCTTCCTTCCAGCACTGGCAGAGGACGTCATGCAATGGCAGCAGTAGGGCGGTCTTGCAGTGCTTGATCAGGTCGGGGGGTATGCCGTCGTTGCCGGGTGCCTTGCCAGCAGCCAAGCTATCAATGGCCTTGCTGAGTTCGTCGATGGTTGGCTCGGCGTCAAGTTCGTCCATGGATGGCAGGCAATCGATGACATCAAGGGCTGACGGTGTCACGGTGTTCTGTCTGGAGTAGAGGTCGGAGTAGTGCTCTGCTTGTTCTTTTCTGTGATCATCTCCCCAGTGGAGGGTTTGAGGGGGGCCGTCTTGCTCTGAGCCGGACCAAGTGCTTTCTTGATGCCATCGTACATACCACGGATGTTCCCTGTTATGGCAGTGGTTTGAATGTCTTGGCTGAGCTAAGTCCAGTACTCGTTGGCACAGCACCGTGCAGTCTGCTGAACTTTGCTTCTCGCAGCCCTGAGAATCTGGAGATTCTTCTCATTTGGGTACTTCTTGTACTCGGCAAGAGCCGAGCGCTTGGCTTCAATGACGGGGGTCATCTCGGTCAACTTGGCATCAAACCAGTCCTGTGACTTCGAGGTCTTCCTCCCAAAGGTAGCCAAGGCTGTGCGGTGGATGGTGTTTCGCAGCTCTTCCCACTTCTGCTTTGCAGATTCTCCTTCTTGTGGTACACCAAGTTCCTTCTCAAAGGTGGAGGCAAACTGCTCAACAAGTTCTGGTTGGGCCATCTTGCTGGTGTCAATCCGTGCCTTTCCAGGCTGTCTGGCATGATAGAATTTCTTCAGCTGCGGCTTGACCTTGCAACACACCAATGAATGGTCTGTGTCGCAATCTGCACTCTGGAACGAACGGGTGATTAGCACGTTCTTCAGTGAGGTGCGCCTGGTCAGGATCAAGTCCAGCTGGTGCCAGTGCTTTGAGTGCGGATGTCGCCAGGAAACCTTGTGTTGGGGCTTGGTCTTGAAGAACGAGTTTGTGATGCACAGATCGTGATAAGTGCAGAACTCGAGCAGCCGCTGTCCATTGTCGTTCATTCTGCCCACGCCAAATAGTCCAAGACAGGAGGGCCAGAAGTCGTGGTCAGCACCCACTCTGGCATTGAAGTCTCCAAGGAGAATGAGTTGTTCAGAGTTGGGGATGATCCTGACAGTTGTTGTGAGATTCTCATAGAACTCGTCTTTTGCCTCTGGTGTGGCTGTCAGTGTTGGGGCATACACACTGACGAGGGTGACTGGGCCTTGAGTGGTGTTCAGGCAGAGGGTGAGGAGTCGTGCAGAGCCATTGCTGCCCGGTTCCACCATCTTCAGCAAGGTGTTCTTCACTACGAAGCCCACTCCGTGTTCCCTGAGTTCGTCACTACTCTTTCCCTGCCAGTAGAACGTTTAGTCCTTCTCCCTCAGTGTGCCTCCGTCAGCCAACCGTGTTTCCTGGAGAGCGGCGATATCCACTCCCAGTCTCTTCAGCTCATTATTGATGATGGCAGTCTTCCTGGTGTCGTTGATGTCCTTGAGGTTAGCAGTGAGTCCTGTCATCATAGTGCAGACGTTCCAAGTTCCCAGTTTTAGAGTTGGTCTCTTTTGTTTTTTTGTCTTGCCTGGTGCGAAAGTTCTCAGCCTGCCGTTCGGACTTTTCCTCATCCCCATGCACCCAATGAGGAAAGCAGGCTGTGGCGGGACAACACCTTATTGGCTGGGGGCTGCCCAGTTTGAGGCGGGTGGTAGCTGTCCAGTGAGATCCGATGATCCCTCCCACCGTCGGGAACAACCCCTGGCGCCGCGCTCTATGCCAATTGAGCGGTGGTTTATAACCGGTAACTGTCATTCCCCGTGTTTTGTCTACGCCAAAGGCAAAGCTGGAGTGTCCTCTCCAGTGATCCGGTGTTCTACCTTCCAGCGTTGGACGTTGGTAGGATTCAAGCCTGGGCAGGAAGATATGGAGGACAAGATGTTGCCCATGCAGCATGTCCCCCCTCTCCACGTCACTGATGAATCCAAAGGAACAGCAGGGCTGCTACAGTTTGGCACCAGCGCCGTCGCAGGAGCTGCCAGAACGATGTTGAGCACAACAGAGAACTGCCTTAGGGACTCCGACTCCGGATTTTTCCTCAGGGTTGACTCCCGAAGCCTTTCCCGTGACCGGGTGTGCCGCAAGGCAGCAGAGGTTTGAAATCAGGGTTTACCTTCCCCTAGATGGGCTACCTTCCCAGGTTGACGAGCCACCATCTACCCGAAGCATCTGGTTTTAAGGCGCCAGAGATCCGCCCTCGCCCCTTCTCCTATTAGTAAAAGCAGTTCCGCCGGGCTTAGAGACTAAACCACACGGGCAGGCTAGGAGTTGGACTTAGTTGTCAGAGGCTTTTCGAGACGCACGCCATAAGGAGCATTTTATAAGCACTGGGAGCTTAACCCCAGTGCCGCTCCTGGCTATGACAACCTTGGAACCGTGTTAAATGGTGAGAATATTCTGACTTCTCCGTGCCTAGAGGATGCCGCATCCAGGTCATGAGCGTCAGAATGCAACCCCGCACCCTGTTGCATGTTAGAGGAAAGCTCTAGCTGTTCGGTGGAGGTTGAAGGGGTTGCGAGTGATTGATGATGATTTGTGGGCGGAAGGTGCGGATGGTTTTGATTCTCAAATATATGTTTTAGATGATGAAGTGCGTTGCTGGTGATATTATTATTGTTGTTATTGTTGCTGTTGCTTTGGGGTGTTGTTTCACCTATTTCATCCGCACTATCCTGTAAATCAACCTGAAAAGGCACTGGAATATGAGTTAATTCATCCATGGCCTTGTGCATTTCATTCGTTCCAATTAGAGACTGATGTAAATAGGTTGTCTTCCATCGCGTAATCATAGTCTGTTACCCACTGTGGTAGCCTTTCACCCCCCTCATCCCCCGATTCAACATGGTCTGACTCTGATTTTTCATTCATGATAGCTTATTACAGTTTGTCACAATACCCAGGATATAGAGGAGAAAAAAGATTACATTACACTTTTTCACAGATGGCCAGGACGGAGGTCATGAAACTCTGCATGACCTTGCACAGTGATAACACGGTGGTCAGACGTTGCACCCCAGTTCTCATCCCACACACACAGCGTTGAAGGGCTCCCTCAGGGGCGCTGTCAAACAGGATCTCTGGAGCAGACAGGATGGCCGGATTCGGTGCTTGATTTAATTCTGCAAAGCGGGGCAGAAAAAACATCAACGTTACTCACGGATGTACATATGTTTTATTTCAAATCAAGCTGGTGGGTGGTTGAAGGTTTATTTTATATATTTATTTATTTATTTATTTAAAAGAACCTCGGTTGACCAAAGTAGTAGATGTACAATTAATTGTGACAAACATGTTAAAAATAATAAAATACATATTTCAATTTTTATTCTTTGAGACACCGAATTATCTTCCAAGCAGGAAGGTCGTTTTAAATTGTTTTTAATACATACCTTCAAACAGTCATCTCACGTCAGCCGTTGGCGTGGTCCTCCTCCTCCCCCACCTCCTCAGTGTCCCACGCTCCGGTGCACTGGCATCTATGGGTGAATGATGCAGATACAAAATGATGACGGGGTTTGTGGCATTTAATATCAATACAGGAGTGCAGATCTGTAAGTACATACCATTGGGCGGACATCTCACAGACGTGATCTTTTTACGAGGGCACTTCAGTCTGCTCCCACCCCCACTGGTCAATGTTGAAGGCCTCAGTTCGTATTCTGTAAAATAATATAATAATAAGTGTAGGGAGCTTGAAATGATGAAGCGATGTGATTTTATAAATCAGGTTTTATTATCAGCTTCAGTCCCTAACATGTCTCTTCTCGATGCAGAAGCAGAATAAGAGAGGTCGAGCGCAGTCAGACCTTCATACTTATACCCACACTCAACAAAAGACATTGCATATCAAAGCTGACATCATGCATTAGCGTAATCCCTCTCCATTGTCCTCTCTCTCCTCCACCTGACCCTGGGTGGTCAGGAAGTTCGATCTGGTCTCCACCGCTGCGCCTCCGTCTGCTCCTTGATCTTCACCGGTGGTCGAGACCTCTTGTCCTGCTCTGAGACGTGAGGTCCTTCTACATATGCAATCTCTAAACATTCCGTTTGTGTCTATACATATGTAGGTATGGATATATGAATAATATAAGCCACAGCCCCCCCAAAACGTCTAAGAAAAGGACAATCAAATTAAGTTTTACAGCTTAAGATAACCTCCATGACATATTATACTGTTATACATCTCAACAGGAAAAAGGAAAAATATCTTCAGCAGTCATGTTAACCTTCAAGATATGCAGCATGATCCTGTTAAAAATCCAGTGGTAACCACAACAGTATAATTAATGTCACAAGTCAGCCTTAAAACTGCAACGGCACAATCCGACAACATAGTTAACCACTCTTTGATAATTTTATATCAGTCTATGTGTCGTCTGGGTTTTAATCTTCTCCCGAATCTGCTGTAGGCCCACTTTGGCATCCTGGCGGGACCGTCCTGTAAGGAATCTGCAGCTTGGGGAGGAGAGTGGTTATTTGTTCCCTGCAGGGGGGCTGAGTCTTTTCTCTTAGGGGGTCTACCCCGCCGAGGCGCTCTCGCCACCTGTGCAGGCTCGTCGCTCAACAGGAAAGCAGGTTTAAGTCTGTCAATGCTGACTGTTTCTTTTCTGTCCCCTAAATCAAGCAAAAAATGCTTATCACCAGGTTCCAGCACTCTGTATGGTCCGTCGTATGGAGGGCGGAGGGTTGGTTTTAAAGCTTCATGCCTAACAAAAACGAACTCGGCGTTTTTCAAAGCTTGGGGGACAAAAACTCGCGGAAAAGAGTGATGTACGGGTCCGGGGAGCGTGTCCGGTCCCGTGCTGCTTAGGGGTCGCAGGGCTGGTAGGTGCCCGGGCTCTGGATGTTCTGGTAAGAACTCACCTGGGAGCCTGAGAGGTTGTGCGAAAACTAATTCTGCCGGGGAGGCGTCTAGATCCTCCTTAGGCGCAGAACCCAACCCTAATAAAACCCAGGGAAGTTTATTCACCCAATCTGTATCCGTTAGTGAGGCCCTGAGGGCGGCCTTTAAAGACCTATGAAAACGTTCGCATAACCCATTAGCCTGAGGGTGATACGCGGTGGTGCGATGAATTGTCGCCCCTAAGCTGCTGGCCATGGCTGACCACAGCTCTGAGATAAATTGAGGCCCCCTATCGGACGTGATGTCCGATGGGACGCCGAAACGCGCCACCCAGTTTGTTAAAAAAACGCGAGCGACTTCCGCGGCTGTGGTTGACGCCAGCGGGACCGCCTCCGGCCAGCGCGTAGTGCGGTCTACCATTGTTAACAGGTGTGTGAACCCTTGCGACGATGGTAGTGGGCCCACGAGGTCGACGTGTACGTGGTCAAACCTCCTGGCTGGAATTCGGAAAGGTTCTAGAGGAGCTTTTGTGTGTTTGTGTATTTTGGCGCGTTGGCAAGACATGCAAGTCCTTGCCCATTCCTTTACATTTTTATGCAGGCCCGGCCAAACAAACTTCTCCGCGACCATTTTAACCGAGGCGCGCACCCCTGGGTGCGCGAGGGAGTGAACCGAGTCAAAAATGTGGCGGCGCCACGCAGCTGGAACCACCGGGCGAGGCCGGCCGGTTGACACGTCGCAGATTAGGGGGGGAACGTCGTCACGCAAACCCCTTTCCTCCAGTCTTAACCCTGTTGGTCCAGACTGGAGTGCGCGCACGTCCGCGTCACTGCTTTGTTCCGCTGCCATGGCCACGTAATCTATCCCTACGTGGATTGGGGCCGCGTCCGCGTCCGCGTCCGCGTTGGCCATGAGTTCTGCGGCTGCGGTAGTATAATCCGCTTCCTCGCGCTCTGACGATGTCACAGCACGGGAGAGGCAGTCTGCTACTACATTAAGCTTGCCTGCCACATGTCGAATATCTGTGGTGAACTCTGAAATTGCGGCTAGTTGTCTTTGTTGCCTGCCTGACCATGGTTCTGAAATTTTAGCCATCGCAAAAGTGAGTGGTTTGTGGTCTACAAAAGCCATGAAACGCCACCCTTCCAGCCAGAACTGGAAGTGGCAGATGGATAAATGAAGCGCTAGCAGCTCCCTGTCAAAAGTGCTGTATTTGCGCTCGGTTTGGTTTAAAGATTTACTAAAAAATGCTAACGGTTGCCAGGTTCCGCCAACATGCTGTTCTACGACTGCCCCTATGGCCAGGTCTGAAGCGTCTGTGGTTAACGCTATGCGGGCCGAGGGATCGGGGTGAACCAACAATGTGGCATTCGCTAGTGCACTTTTTACTTCTGCGAAGGCGCGTTCCCGCTCCGGGGTCCATTCGACCGCGTTTGAGGGCTTTTGTTTTCAGAGCGCGGCATATAGGGGCTGCATGAGTTGAGCTGCGCGGGGGAGGAAACGGTTGTAAAAATTCACCATTCCTAAAAATTCTTGTAGCGATCTGACCGTTTGTGGTCGTGGGAAATTTGCTACCGCGCGCACTTTGTCTGGCAATGGCACTGCCCCCTCTGGTGAAACTCTGTGTCCCAAAAAATCAATTTGTGACACGCCGAATCGGCATTTGGCTGGGTTGATTATTAACCCGTGCTCTTCTAGTCTCCGAAAAACTGTAGTGAGGTGTTGTTCATGTTCTTCCTCTGACGAGCTGGCTACCAGAATATCGTCGAGGTAGACGAACACGAAGGGGAGGTCGAGTAATACCGCATCCATCATACGCTGAAAAGTTTGAGCAGTGCCTTTGAGGCCAAACGGCATTCGCAAAAATTCAAAAAGACCAAAAGGGATTATTACAGCCGTTTTGGGAATGTCCTCCGGTCGAACCGGAACTTGGTGGTAGCCGCGGACCAGGTCTATTTTAGAGAAAATGTGCGCACCCGCCAGATGGAGTGAAAAATCTGTCGCATTGTTTAATCTGCGGTAATCACCGCAAGGTCTCCAAGAACCGTCGGTTTTTGGGACCATATGTAGTGGTGATGCCCAAGGGCTTTTCGAGCGCCGAATAATGCCCAATTTTTCTAGGCTGGCAAACTCGTCGCGTGCTATGGCGAGCTTGGTCGCGTCTAAGCGCCGAGCTTTGGCAAAAACAGGTGGGCCTGTTGTGGGGATGAAGTGTTCAACCCCGTGTTTCGCTACTGTCGCTGAAAATTTGGGAACTGTGAGTGCTGGAAATTGGGTGAGGAGTTGGTCAAACTTACCTCCTGCTGTGGTGACGCTGGCCTGCACAGGTGGTGGAGAGACTCGAGCTGAGCAGGGGATAGAAGAAAATGATAGTGCATTAACCAAACGTCTATTTGCAAGATCAACTAACAACCCATGTGCACACAAGAAATCTGCGCCCAACAAGTTAAAACTCACCGCCGCTATAATAAATGTCCACCTATAGTTGCGGCCGTGAATGGACAGAGGTAGGTTTCTTTCCCCGAAGGTGTCGATGATCGAGCCGTTAGCTGCCATCGCTCCGTTTCCACGGGGTCCCATTGCTCGGTCTGCGTTGGACGGGGTGATGAAGCTCACCTGAGCTCCAGTGTCGATGAGGAACTGTCTCCTGGAGTGTCCGTCAGTCACATAGAGCAGTTATTTGTCTCGCCGAGAGCCGTAGCTGCTAACGTTTTCCCGGTTTTGTCGTTTCCCGAGCTCTTGAAATTGCAGGGGGGCACGCATTTGTACACCCTCTCGGCGAAACGTTGATGAAAATAGCAGAGGTCGTTCCGCTTGCTGCGCCTTGGTCGCGTCGCCGCCATGGTGGGTGGGCTCTGCTCTGTTGTCTGCAGATCTCCGCTGCTCTGGGCTTCCGCGCCGAGATCTGCAGATGCTGCTGTGGCCATCTGTTCGCCGCAGGAGTTGGTGAGCCGCTGCGCTTCTCGGGCCAGCGCGTGGAAGTCCCGCTGGGTGCTGCACCGCATGTTGGCCAGGGTCCCTCTCATGTGCGGCGGCAGAGTGCTGAGGAAGATATGTTGGAAAAGGAAGTTGTCATTGTCTGCCTCCCTCAGCTGCAGCATGTCCTCCATGAGGGCCATCGGTCTGTGTCCTCTGTGGCCGTAAATCACCAGAATCTTCCCTGCTCTTTCCTCGGCCGAGGGGACGAAGCTCTCGGTGAGAGTCGCCTTCAGTTCTTTGTACTTGTCGTGGGCGGGCGGTTGTTGTATCACGCTCCGCGCGCATCTTGATGTGGCGGCATCGAGTCTGGCGACGATGTGGTAGAATTTTGTTTCGTCCGCCGTTATTCCCGCCAGTGCAAACTGAGCCTCAGCTTGCTGGAACCACGAGCTCGGGTCGTTTTGCCAGAACTCTGGGAGTTTGACGGTGACGGCGCTTGTCTGGGCCGTCTCTGATGTGTCCGCCGGGCGAGAACACCTGTCTTCCGTTCTCGCGGCGGGGCTGGGGACGGTGCTCGGTTGAGCCCTCTCTGACGATTCTGCTGTGGGGGAACATCTTCCATCCGTTCCCCTGTCTGCGTTGGCGACGGCGTCAGCCTGGGTCGCCTCTGATGAGCTTGTAGCGGGAGAACGTCTTTGGTCCATCCTCACGTCTGGTCACCAATGTAGGGAGCTTGAAATGATGAAGCGATGTGATTTTATAAATCAGGTTTTATTATCAGCTTCAGTCCCTAACATGTCTCATCTCGATGCAGAAGCAGAATAAGAGAGATCGAGCGCAGTCAGACCTTCATCCTTATACCCACACTCAACAAAAGACATTGCATATCAAAGCTGACATCATGCATTAGCGTAATCCCTCTCCATTGTCCTCTCTCTCCTCCACCTGACCCTGGGTGGTCAGGAAGTTCGATCTGGTCTCCACCGCTGCGCCTCCGTCTGCTCCTTGATCTTCACCGGTGGTCGAGACCTCTTGTCCTGCTCTGAGACGTGAGGTCATTCTACATATGCAATCTCTAAACATTCCGCTTGTGTCTATACATATGTAGGTATGGATATATGAATAATATAAGCCACAATAAGTTTATTTCACAGTGAAAAAAAAAAACATAACGCAGGGACCTTTACATCATCACCCCGAGACGTTGCGAGAGGGCCAATGGCGACCTGCCACATCATCGGAGGGTGACGCTATTCCCTGTTTACATTTTAGCACGGCATGGTTTGTTTTGAAACAGGAAAATGATCGTACCAGCTTAATAAAAGGATTTTTAAAACTTGGAGGAGCTTCCATGAAGCATGCGCTGTAGCATGGGTTGGCCTGTCTCTCGGCGGTGCTGGTCGTTTGCCCCTGGTTGACGAAATGCTCTCAAGCAGTGTGTCCACGGGCTCTATCCCGGGGATCGGGCCTATGAGGATGGCTGAGTTTTGAGCCGGAGGCCTGGCATTATTCAGCTATGAAGCGGCCACTGGGCGAAGGGCTGCAGGACTCTCGATGTCAACCCCGGGCTGGTCGTGGTCCCTTAAGACCGCTGGATCATCCTCAGAACATCGGATTTCATCCAAAGCCCCAAGTAGGCTGTCTTGATCATCATCGAATTGATACGTATTATCCTCTTCAAATTCTGTAAGTACATTTCTTTTTATCAGCGATCGTTCATAACGTTTTATAGATGCAATAATGATCTTTACCTACCTGAGAGATTTATTATCCCTTCAAGCTGAGGTAAAATACCTTTTACAGAAGGCAGAAAACATGATTTAAAAGCGGATCTGACTCTGAGACAGACGATGAGATAAATGCTTTATAACATAAAATAATGGCGGCTTTATCAGTGTAAGACTTTTCACAGACCACTCACAGAAAAAAACATAAAACAGATGATCGAGTAATTAGAAAAATAACATGATTAAAACTTACTACTGTAGCTTGGTGGGGAGTGGATTTTGGCGTGCGTTATAAGTTCTAAAATTGAGTCAAGTTTTTGATTTGATTTGATTTTGTATACTTTATTGATCCCCAGAGGGGAAATTGAGGGCATCCACCTGGATGGATGAAGCAGCCAGGGTATGGTGCTATCCCTTAACCATTCACACACACATTCACACCTAGGGCCACTTTAGAGTCTCCAATTAACCTAACCTGCATGTTTTATTTAACAATACAGGGAAAAGTTTTTTTTATAGTTTTGAAAGTCAAATATCACTTCTCATCTTGCCTGTGTCACGTTCCTTTGGGTGTGAAGATGTGTTTCAGGGGGGTGTTCATCAATACTTATACACAAGACCACCTATAGGGGATTGGGGAAAAGCTTTGTAATGTGAATAGCCATTGTGACTGGTGTGTGTGTGTGTGTGTGTGTGTGTGTGTGTGTGTGTGTGTGTGTGTGTGTGTGTGTGTGTGTGTGTGAAGAGTTGGGGATGGGGGAGATGTTGTTTAAGGCCCGTGGGGGTGTCAGCCAGAGGAATGTTAAATTTGCTATATGATAGCAAACACACATATAAACACGTGCTGGTTGTTTCAAATATTGAATAAAAATAATTTAACCATTGGTAAATATCACGTGCAAGTTCTGGGGAGTTTTACAAAAATGTGCTTGTTAAGTTTGAAGTCTTTGAACCATACAAATTTGCTCCTTTTCCCCTATTGACTCAGCAAACATCCTACAGTCACTCAGAAGAGATATTCCTCTCTATTTCGACTAAGAGAATGGTCAAGGATGTTTTAACTGTTTGGTTATCGTGTAATCTGTGTTTTTGACTTCTGCAAGCTGACACACTGTGAGAGACACCTGACTAATGTGCTCTGAAACTCTAATCACCACAAGCATACAGATAAAACTAAATGTGCAGAAGATGATGTTGCAGTTTTTGTGACAGTCTACTCTTTGAAAACAAATCTCGTGACATTTGAGTTGCTGGCAGAGAAAAAAAAGTTTGCAGAAAAACTGACTTTCCATCTTCACCCTATCCCCTGAAAGATGTCTAATCTGCCAGAGTCTTATTCTTTTGGTCACTGCTAACTTTGTAGCTATAGGTTGAAAAAAGATTGGCAAATTGGGAGCCTAAACTCCATGCCTAACTATTTATTTACTAATATATTCATTCTCAATTTGTGGTATTGTCACACAAACGTCTGCCTTAAGTCCTGCAGAGGCACCCTGACTAATGTGGATGTGTGCTCTGGAATGCGGTCCACAGATGTTGAATGGGGCTGACTGTTAGATGGCACGCTAATCCTTAACTCATCTGTTTTGACTGAGAGAATGGCTGCGTCTGTGATTTTCTGACTAATGTGGGTGTGTGCTTTCGCGTTAAGATCAAAGAGCCCACCTGTTTTGGCCGCTGTCAGTTCTGACAAGAAGTTCAAAGCACTTGAGTGACAACCTCATTACACGAGGTCACATATGGACAATTTATTTTATTTAGCGAATGCAAAGTCCTTAAGCCAAGCAGTTGCCTCCTGGTTTGCTGTATGGAGGGTGTGTAATCCTCCTTCCAGTCTTTGGAGCGGGCAAGCCTCTATGATGTGTTCCATAGTTTGCTCCTCTCCACATGCGCACAGTGGGCTAGGGCTACTGCCCCATCTGTGAAGGCTGGCCAAGCAGGGGCCATGTCCAGTCCTGAAGCGATTGAGTGTAGACCACTGTCTCCTTGGGAGGTTGGTGCCCGGGACCTGTTGGTTGGGGTTTATCACCAGCTGTTTGTTTGGGACCTCCAAGGTCGCATATGGACCTCCAAGGGTCCATATGGGTCCAAATGGACCCATATGGGCTGGGCTGCACGGTGGCGCAGTGGTTTAGCACTGCGGCAGCACAGTTTTACCCTCGGCCGGGGGACCGCGGGGATCATGAGATCGTGGGTTCGATCCCAGCCCCCGACCAACAGTGAGCTGTGTGGAGTTTGCATGTTCTCCCCGTGTTGCGCGGGTTTACTCCGGGATTTCTCCGGTTTCCTCCCGCACACCAAAAACATGTAGGTTTAGGGCGCTCGCGCACGCAGCGACCAGCAGCTGGTGGCTTGTCACCAGACTGCAAACCAAGTCTACCTACGGGTACAAATAAGTAACAAAAAAAAAAAAAAAAAAAAAAAATGGGACATATTGTCCCATATGGACAATAGATTGGAAACAAAGCTGTCAGTTTGATGAGAAGTTCAAAGCACTTGATTGACAACCTCATTACCCGAGGTCACATATGGACAATAGATTAGAAATTCAGCTGTCAGTTTGACAAGAAGTTCAAAGCACTTGATTGACAACCTCATTACGCGAGGTCACAGGGGGGCGGGGTCGGGGTCAGGTCAGGTCAAAGGGGGTGTGGCACCTGTCAAAATGAGATTAGGGTGTGTTAAAGTACTACCCTCCCTCTCTTGTGGATTCTCTCAAGCACCAGACAATTAGCCCTTCTTCAGAATGGCTTTATTTTATTACTCACAGGAGCATAACAACACCTAAGCCCCAAATGGGCTACTGTTCCTGGCTGTCACCCACACCAGCTCTCTAACCCAGCTCGCTCACTTGTAGCCACTGCAACCGTCACACACAACCAACTTACATACAGTCCGTATTCACGTACAACATTCGCTACGTCTTAAAGGCACATGAATAACAGCAGAACTCTTAACAAGAATAGTGAGCATATTCCCAAACAACAAAAAATCAAGGATTGTTACAATAGTTTGAGAAAAATAAAAGTTGCTAGTTTATGTGAAATATTGAATCCACTGCAAAGTTATCCAAAAAAAAGGTTAAAAATTTATATGAAGCTTTGCAAACATTCAAGAAATCTTGCTGATTTTTGAGAAAAAGGTGGTGAGATTCAGGTAAAAAAAAGTTATAAATTTGTGAAAAAGAATAAAATAGGCAGCTCGGTGGTGCAGTGGTTAGCACTGTGGCAGCACAGTAAGAAGGTCATGGAATCGATTCCACTTCTGACAATCGTGGGTTCGATCCCATCCCCTGACCATCAGTGATCCTTCTGTGTGGAATTTGCACGTTCTCCCCGTGTCTGTGGGTTTACCACGGGTACTCTGGTTTCCTCCCACAGGCCAAAAACATGCAGGTTAGGTTAACTGGAGACTCTAAAGTGGCCCTAGGTGGGAATGTCTGTGTGAATGGTGAAGGGATTGGTGCCGCACCGTGGCTGCCTCATCCATCCAGGTGGATGCCCTGTACTCTCCCTCTGGGATTAATAAAGTATACCAAGATACCAAAAAAAAATAAAACTCCAATGAAGGTGGGACGTTGTGTAAAATGTTCATAAAAACAGAATGCAAGGATTTGCAAATCCTTTTCAACCTATATTCAGTTGAATACAATACAGATGCAAGATATTTACTGTTCAAACTGGTAAACTTTGTTGTTTTTCAGTTTGAGCATTCCTCAACTTTCCCAGTCTTTTGTTGCCCCTATCCCAGCTGTTTTGGGGAGAGGCATCAAATGTTTTGGTGCTACAGGCATCAAATTCAAAATGAGTGAATACTTGCAAAAAACAATAAATTTTTATCAGTTTGAACATTAAATATCTTGTCTTTGTAGTGGATTCAGGTGACTATAGGTTGAAAAAGATTTGCAAGTTGTTAAGGATGGCTTGTGGAAATGTGAAAATGACGAGGCAGAGTTTATCTCACGAGTCAGGTTTATTCACATCTTCCAACATCAGCAAAGCAGAAAGAGGAAAAACACAGACATTCGTCCTTTATATATCCAGGACCTTCAAAGCTCACAGTCGCATTGCATTTTATCACAAGTAACAATGCATCTTTCCTTAAATCCTATAACATCCTCCTCATAGTCTCTGGCAGACCAGGAAATCCCCCAAGGCCGTCTCTTGCATACCAAAGACTAAATTTTCACATCCTCCTGTTATCTCCAAGGAGACCCAGTTCTTTGTTCTACTCTGAGATGTGAAGCTTAAAGTGATACATATGTGTCCCACATGACCCCCCCCCAAACATCTAAGATGAAACAACAGAATAACAGTCTGCATGTCATGATAAAATCATTACACATTAACCCACGTGCTGCTTGGGCTTCAGTCTCCTCCCGTATCTGCTGTAAGCGGGCTTCGCCACTTCTGCGGCGCCATCCTGCTGGGGAGCTGCTGTCTGGGGGTGAGAACTGTTTGTCACTCCCTGTGGGTGTTCTGGGGAATGTCCCCGAGGGGGTCTGCCGCGCCGAGGAGCCCTGGCCAACAGCACATCCTCGTCCGCCACCACAAAGGCGGGTTTGAGCCTGTTTATGCCAATCTTATCCTTCCTGCCCCCCAAATCTAGCAAAAAATGCTTGTCCCCTGTTTCCAGCAATCTAAATGGTCCATCATAAGGTGGTCGCAGCGGTGGGCGATGGGCATCGTGTCTGACAAAAACAAACTCCGCGTTTTTCAAAGCCTTAGGCACAAAAACGCGTGGAAAACTGTGGTGAACGGGGCCAGGCAGCATGCCCGATTCCGTGCCATGCTGCAACCGCTGAGACGGGGAGCTATCTGGCGCAGGATTATCTGGGAGAAACTCCCCGGGCAGCCGAAGTGGCTGCGCAAAAACTAGCTCAGCCGGGGAGGCTTCTAAGTCCTCTTTAGGTGCAGAACGCAACCCCAATAAAACCCACGGTAGCCTGTCTACCCAATTTGCATCGCACCGCTGCATCGCACCGCTTTCAATGACCTATGAAAACGTTCGCATAACCCATTAGCCTGCGGATTGTACGCGGTTGTGCGGTGGATCGTTACCCCCAGGCTGCGGGCCATTGCTGACCAAAGTTCGGAAACAAATTGAGGACCTCTGTCGGACGTAATGTCCGACGGGACTCCAAAGCGCGCTACCCATGCTGTTAAAAACGCGCGCGCCACCTCCTCGGCTGTGGTTGACGCCAGTGGGACCACTTCCGGCCAGCACGTGGTGCGGTCCACCATTGTCAGAAGGTGTGTGCACCCCTGTGACGGCGGGAGGGGGCCTACGAGGTCCACGTGAACATGATCGAACCTCTTAGCCGGGATGTGAAACGGCTCCAAGGGAGCTCTCATGTGTCTGTGTACCTTGGCTCGTTGACAAGCCATGCAGGCTGCTGCCCACTCCTTAACTTGTTTGCGCAGGCTCGGCCATACAAATTTCTCTCCTACCATTTTGACCAACGCGCGCACTCCCGGGTGCGCCAGAGAATAAATCGAGTCAAAAACGTGGCGGCGCCACGCACCCGGTACCACAGGACACGGTCGCCCAGTGGAGACATCGCAGATTAGGGGGAGCATACCGTCTTGCAGCACCCTGTTCTCCAGCCTTAACCCTGTTGGTCCAGACTGGAGCGCGCGCACGTCCACGTCGCTAACCTGATCCGCGGCCATGGCTGCATAATCTATCCCTACGCGGACTGGGGCTGCCACGGCGCGTGAGACACAGTCTGCCACTACATTCAGTTTACCCGCCACGTGCTAAATATCGGTAGTAAACTCTGAGATGGCGGCCAGCTGTCTTTGCTGCCGGCCCGACCACGGTTCTGAAACCTTGGCCATCGCGAACATCAGCGGCTTGTGGTCAACGAACGCGGTGAAACGGCGTCCCTCCAGCCAGAACTGGAAGTGGCGAATGGCCAAGTGGAGAGCTAACAACTCCCTGTCGAATGCGCTGTATTTTCGTTCACTATCGCGCAAAGTCCTGCTGAAAAAGGCGAGTGGCTGCCAAGCCCCGGCTGCAAGCTGCTCCACGACCGCCCCTATGGGCACATCTGACGCGTCAGTAGTGAGCACTATGCGGGCCGTTGGGTCTGGATGTGCTAACAACGCAGCGTTTGCTAGGGCTGTTTTGACCTCCGAGAATGCTCGCTCTCGCTCCGGAGACCATTCAATCTTATTTGTGGGTTTTTGTTTTTTGAGTGTGGCATACAATGGTTGCATGAGCTGCGCTGTGCGGAGGAGGAAACGGTTATAAAAATTCACCATTCCCAAAAACTCCTGTAATGCCTTGACCGTTTGTGGCTGGGGAAAATTTGCTACCGCGCACACTTTGTCAGGCAGCGGAACCGCTCCTTCTGGGGAGACGCGATGCCCCAAAAAAATCAATCTGCGTCACCCCGAACTGACACTTCGCTGGGTTGATTATTAAACTGTGCTCTCCCAACCTCCGGAAAACTGCCGTGAGGTGGTTTTCGTGTTCGTCTTCGGACGCGCTGGCTACTAAGATGTCGTCCAGGTAGACGAATACGAAGGGAAGATCGCGCAACACTGCGTCCATCATGCATTGGAACATCTGCGCAGCACCTTTAAGCCCAAATGGCATGCGCAAAAACTTGAATAGACCAAATGGAGTTATTACCGCTGTTTTGGGTATGTCCTCCGCGCACACTGGGACTTGGTGGTAACCGCGGACCAAGCCTATCTTAGAAAAAACGCGCGCCCCCGCCAAATGAACGGAAAAATCTTGGATATGCGGGACTGGGTAGCGGTCGTGCGCTGTGGTGTTGTTCAACCTGCGGAAATCTCCGCAAGGTCGCCACGAGCCGTCAGCTTTCGGGACCACGTGAAGCGGGGAAGCCCATGGGCTGTTCGAACGCCTGATGATGCCCAACCTTTCCAGGTTGGCGAACTCCTCGCGCGCTATGGTCAGTTTAGCTGAATCCAAGCGCCGAGCTTTTGCAAAAACGGGCGGTCCTGTGGTAGTAATAAAATGTTCCACCCCGTGTTTAGCGACGGCTGCTGAAAATGTGGGAACCGTGAGTGCTGGGAACTGAGTGAGCAGTGTGTGGAACTTACCGCTTGCAGCTGTGATGTTGGCTTGTGCTGTTGGCGGGGCCACTCGGGCTGTACAGTGAATAGAATAAAAAGAAAGTGCATTAACCAGGCGCCTGTTAGCAAGATCAACCAACAAACCATGTGAGCACAGAAAATCAGCCCCCAACATATTGAAATTCACTGCAGTTATGACAAAAGTCCACTCAAATGTACGGCCGTGTAGGGACAGAAGCAGAGTCCTCTCACCAAAGGTCTTAATCTCCGAGCCGTTCGCTGCTGACACCCCGGGACTTCTGGAAACCGCCAGCCGGTCAGCGGAGGAAGGTGTGATGAAACTCAACTGGGAGCCTGTGTCCACGAGGAAATGCTTCCCCGAGCGCGCATCCTTCAAGTAGAGCAGCTTGTTCTCCTCCCCGAGGGCCGCAGCTGCTACCGACCCCCGGTCTTGGCGTTTCCCGAGCGCTTGAACTGGCACGGTGGTATACATTTGCGTGCCTTCTCTGCAAAGCGGCGATGGTAGGAACAGAGGGTGTCTCCTCCGCGATCCTTGGCCCCCGCTGCCGCCGTCGTCGGTGGTTCTGCTACCGCCGTCTCTGGCCCCCCGCCATGTCCGGCCATCGCGCCGAACTCCGTCACTGCCGCAGTGGCCGCGCGCTGTTTACTGGCGTTGAGAATCCGGTGCGCCTCCTGGGCCAGCGCGCGGAAGTCCCACTGGGCCAACAACGGCGAACTGGCAAGGGTCGCTCTCGTGGCCGACGGTAGGGTCCTGAGGAAAATGTGGGTGAAGATGAAATCGTCGTCGTCTGAGCCCCTCAACCTCAGCATGTTCTCCATCAGGTCAATGGGCGTGCCATCTCCCAAGTTGTTCAGAGCCAGGAGCCTCTCCGCTGTCTCCTCGACTGAGAGAGTGAAGCGCTGGATAAGTGCAGCCTTCAACCCGCCGTATTTGTTGTTGGCCGGTGGCCGCTCCAATAGGCTCTCCATATGCCGAGCCGTGCGGTTGTTGAGCTTTGCAATCACATGGTAGAACTTCGTGTCATCTACCGTTATCCCCCGGAGGGCGAACTGTGCTTCAACAAAGTGGAACCAGGAGCGCGGGTTGTCCTGCTAGAAGTCCGGTAGCTGGACCGTAGCGGCATACGCTTGGCTGGGAGCTCCTGACTCGGCTGGCCCGGGGGAATTTCTTTCATCCATGATACGTCTTAGGGTCACCAGTGTGGAAATGTGAAAATGACGAGGCAGAGTTTATCTCACGAGTCAGGTTTATTCACATCTTCCAACATCAGCAAAGCAGAAAGAGGAAAAACACAGACATTCGTCCTTTATATATCCAGGACCTTCAAAGCTCACAGTCACATTGCATTTTATCACAAGTAACAATGCATCTTTCCTTAAATCCTATAACATCCTCCTCATAGTCTCTGGCAGACCAGGAAATCCCCCAAGGCCGTCTCTTGCATACCAAAGATTAAATTTTCACATCTTCCTGTTATCTCCAAGGAGACCCAGTTCTTTGTTCTACTCTGAGATGTGAAGCTTAAAGTGATACATATGTGTCCCACAGGCTGCTTAAATCCTCAGCCTCCGTCAACGACAAACATGGGATCAGAGGTCGAAGGCCCTTCCACTACAACCACTGCTCACCACCTTCCTTCTCCCAAACTCACACCCAAGCTTTACAACTTGTTTTGTAACTTCCTGTAGCGAAAACTGAGACCCACACTTCACAGAGGGCCCATTCTGCTCCGCCAATCAGGCAAGGGATGGAAAGTACCGGATAAAACCAGCCTCAGCCGGAGATGCCTCAGCGACAGCACTGGACAACAACTCCAAATATGGACAGCGCATCCTCCAGGAAGCGTGTCATCGGCATGAAGGGTGGTGGCTTGAAGATCTTCTTCAGTAAAAGTCCACAGAAGACCTTCTTTGGGGCCTTTTGCAGGGGGACCCTCTGGATCCCTCATGTCAGGGCCTGCTTTTGGATTCCGATCATTTTTGTTTCGTATTTTTGCTTGTTTTAGTTTTGTTTTTGTGGTGTTTTTCATGTATTCTTTTGTGGTTTCTTATTCTTGCTTATTTTAGCGAGTTTTGTCATTTATACTCATGTAATGATTGGTTTTGGGATTTTCCTGTAATGTAATCCTGATTTCAGTTCATTTTTTTGTGATTCAACTTGTGCATAATGCAGTGGCCCGTCTTTTAACCAACACAACTAGGCGAGAGCACATTACACCGATTCTTTTTTCGCTTCACTGGCTTCCAGTACATTTTAGAATTAATTTTAAACTTTTACTTTTTGTTTTTAAAGCTCTTAATGGCCTTGCTCCTGTTTATTTGTCTGAGCTTTTAACTGTCCGTGACCAAGGCAAGGCTTTGAGGCCATCCAGTCAGCTTTTGCTGGATATGCCCAGGTCGAGGTATAAACACTGGGGTGACCGAGCCTTTTCTGTTGTCGCCCCCAGGCTCTGGAATAATCTCCCCCCTGACCTGCATGCTATCTCTGACCTGGCCCTTTTTAAATCAGAACTTAAAACATATTTGTTTAGGATGGCTTTTAATACCCAGTAGTAGTGACATTTGTTTTGACATTTGTTTTTATTTTATTTTTATTTTTAGGTATTTATGCTTATCTTTGTTTATGAAATTTGTTTTAATGCTGTGTGTTTCTAGTGCTGTTTAATTTTCTGTAAAGCACTTTGGTCACCTACGGGTTGTTTTAAACGACTATATCAGGGGTGTCCAACCATGTGCCATGGAGAGCCAAGACCCTGCAGGTTTTACCTCCAACCAGTGTCTTCAACAGCAGATTTCTGTGAACTTCTTCCCACTGATTGCTGATAAGTGAAAACACCTGCTGAAGAGACTGGGTAGAAGAGAAAACCTGCAGGGTCTTGGCTCTCCATGGCACCTGGTTGGACACCCCTGGACTATATAAATAAAGTACATTACATTACATTCATTAAGTTTTTATTCATGGTGAGATCACTTTTGTGTGTTTCATTCTGTAACATGTATGAAACTTGGGCTGCAGTAAATGTCCTTGTGTTTATCTGCTCTTCTGCGTACCCTGTAACCATTTTTCAGTTTTCATGTATTATTATGCTTTTTGCATTTTCTTGTTTTTTCTTGTGTGTTCTTTTAAATAAAAGTCTCATTTATTGACACTTAAAACCTTTAGACCGGTATCATCATCTGGTTCTTTCCCTGGGTGAGTAAATCTCTTCTTGTTCTGACTTCATTTAAGGTACTGGGGTCAGAGGTCTAGCTTAAGGTTCATCATCAATCTTTTAGCAAGCATGTAGTTTGGATGAATAGCCCTAAATAGCATCTCCACACTTTTTTTTTTTACTTTATTGCCTCATACATTCAACATAGAACAGGCAATTAACATCATAATGAAACATAAGCAAAACAAAACAGCTTGAGATTGGGCCTCATCAATCACATACAAATAATTTAAACTTAGAGCACATACATTATAAACATAAGTCTTCAACTGTTAATTATACCTACATAGAAAATAAAATCAAAATATATATGTATACATACATACATACCCATGTGCAGTACACACAAAAATAAAATCACGTGGTGAAGGTATAAGAGTCCTTACCCAAATAATCTATAATTGGAGTCCATCTTCACAAGAAAGCAGGCACATTTAGTTGTAACTGTGCTGTCATATACTCCATCATGTGGACATGTTTTACTTTCTGCAACCACTGATTAATCACTAGAGGTTCAGGCTTTAGCCAGTTAATAGTAATGAGTTCTCTCTCAGTCATCAACAAGACATGCAGTACATAGCACTGATCTATAGTAAACAGGTGACTTGGACGCACATCTAATAAAAACAACAGAGGGTCCATGTGAAGGTCTCTTTCCAAGATGTTTTCCAGTTCTTCTTTAACATTTTTCCAATCAGTCTGTATTTTTGGACAGTCCCAAAACACGGTATATGCGTACGGTCACCGACCACGCCACAATTCCTCCAACACCTGTCCCTGGGACTGAGTTTAGAAATAAAAGTTTTCAGTGGGGTCCTGAAGAATCTGGTTTTGACCTTCCAGTCAAACTCCTTCCAGTGTTAGCTTCCAATGCCCTTATGACATTGGGAACATACAGTACGTCCTCCCATGAGTTCTCATCTACCACAGTATTCAGCTCCAGTTCACATTGTTGTTTGACATGTAATGTGTCATCTGACATGTCCTCCATTAGTTTCCTTTACAGACAAGATACTTGTTTTTTTGGAAGATTAATGTTTTTAAATAATTGTATAAAATGTCTTTCTATATTTGTGGGTTCCTTCCTGATATTCTCCCAGTCTGTGTGTTTTGCTACATAGTGTCTAATTTGTAGAAATCTGTATTGGTCACTTGAGGGCAACTCAAATTCATCTCTAAGCTGAGAAAAAGATTTAAATACCTGCCTACAAAAAAGTTGATGTATTATGGTCAGCCCATTCTCTGTCCATCTCTTGTAGGCTCTGTCTGACATGGATGGGAGAACCTCTACATTACCCATTATTGGCATGGCTCATGACAGAGATACCACTCCTTTTAGCTGTTTTTGTATGTTCAAACTTTCAGCGTATGTTTCATCCAGAAATTGTTCATTTTAATTTTTTTCTGACTTTTGGCTCAGAAATGATAGATAGGGGTATCCAAGGCAAAGAAATCTGTTCAACAGAGACCCATCCAGGCTCTGTGTCATTAACAACCCATGACACCAGCACTCGCAGCTGAGCTGCCCAGTAGTAGTGTTTTAAATTTGGTAGACCTACACCACCTTTCTCCTTTGCTGACAAAACTTTCAGTCGTATTCTCGGTCTGCTGACAAAAGGCAACTCCCTGCCAAGAAAGTGTGTGTTAATTATTAGGTCAGGGGGATTGTGCACATTAAAAACTGTGACAGTTTTCAAACTTTTGTTAAAATCCTGTCCCCTGTGATATAGCCTTAACCTTGCAGGTCTGGTTTTGGCATCCAAGGCATCTGAGGCAGGTGAGAAGCTCGGTCTCGCAGTGCACAAGGACAAAGCGTGAGGAAATTAAGTACTGGCCACTCTCTCGTCACAAATCATTGCATTCTGTCATTATTTAGGTTTTAACAATGTCCCAACTTCACTGATATCGGGGTTTGTAGATATCTTCAGAGTGCTTGGTGTGGACGGCCCCTAATACATAAAGTTATTCACAATGCTGCTCCGCCACCTTTGAGGAGATTTGTTCAGCTCTGTTCTGAACAAATGAGCAGAGCTACCAGGTCCACCACAAGGGGAGACTGCAGTGTGAATAAATGAAGTGCAGTCGGCCTTCTCCTATAGAGCAATTAAAGCTCTGAATATGCTTTCAAATAATTTGAAAATGTGTTCAGAGTTCCAAATCTTTTCTCAGGATGTGAAAAATTGGATTTAGAGTGCTCAGTCCTGTGAGCATTAATTTTATCATGAATGTTTCTTGTTTTTTATAAATTCATGTATAGGTATGATTGTTTCTCTCTGTGTGTGTGTGTGTGTGTGTGTGTGTGTGTGTGTGTGTGTGTGTGTGTGTGTGAGAGAGAGAGAGAGAGAGAGAGAGAGAGAGAGAGAGAGAGAGAGACTTTAATTGTAATTTCATTGTTTTGGGTTTTTTTACCTGTCCAGGGACTGCGGATGGAAATAAGCTAATAGCTACATCTGGTACAAAGCTTCTCCTTGTTTTATGTGATTAATGATTTTTGTACATACGTACATCCCTGAAAGAAATAAACATATAAACTAAACCAAACTCTTTGAGAGACTGGGCCTATTTTTGATCTTTGGGATTGTTTGGGAGATCCTCGTGTGTTTTGGACTCAGTCAAAACTCTGAGGAGACTGCAGCGACTGTGGAGATCACTGAAGATCACTGAGGGACCAAAAAGTGGCCAGATCGCTCAATGATCTCCACTCCTGTGTAAAGGGGGAATTAGTTTGCAGTCATAGGGACAGGGTTTACCACTTGATGATCCCACACCGAGCTGGAGCTTTTATACCGGGGATCAATAGTTAGCTGGAGGTGTGAGTGATCAGTCAAGATCTGCAGACAATCACCGTCCTTGACCCTGATGAGAGAGGCTACACAATAACACAGATCTATAGCAACTACTAGATGGTGTATGCTCACCTGATCCACTACACAACTTTTATCTCGTAATTTCTCACCGCATTTCTTTTCAATTTGTGCTTTTTTTTTTTTCTTATAAATTAGTGAATTTCATATGGATGCTGGTTAAATTTTTATTCTGTTGTTGTTTAATTTTTTCTGTTCATCTAGACAATGACCCAAGTTTATTTTTTAGTGTTTTTGTTGGGAGGGAGAGGTTTTATTTAAACAGTTTGAAAGCCAAACACAGTCTTACATTGCCTCCCTAAAAGCTACAACCAGTCCTGTTCTCTGTCACAGCAGATCCGGTCTGACCACATTCTTCATGGTTCTCTCCCCTCAGAGCTGAACTCTGATCATGGGTGTGACCAGCCTGTGGTGACGTGTTCAGATCAGGGCTCTATAGTCTCTGTTATGAGGAAGTGAAACTCACACAGTCACCGTCACTGAGAGCAGAAATGGCCAAGAAAGGAGTTCAGCTGGACCGAGAGAACTTCTCTTGTTCGATCTGTCTGGATCTGCTGAAGGATCCGGTGGGTCTTCCCTGTGGACACAGCTACTGTATGGATTGCATTAACGTCCACTGGGATGGAGAGGACATGAAGGGAATCTACAGCTGTCCTCAGTGCAGCAAGACTTTCATACCGAGGCCTGATGTGATGATAAACACCATTTTAGCAGGTCTAGTGGAGGAGCTGAAGAAGACTGGACTCCAGGCTGCTCCTGCTGATCACTGCTATGCTGGACCTGGAGATGTGGCCTGTGACTTCTGCTCTGGGAGGAAGCTGAAAGCTGTCAGAACCTGTCTGGACTGCCGGGCCTCTTACTGTGAGGATCACCTTCAGCCTCATTATGATGTGGTTCCATTAAGGAAACACAAGCTGGTGGAGCCCTCCAAGAACCTCGAGGAGAACATCTGCTCTCATCATGATGAGGTGATGAAGATTTTCTGTCGTACTGATCAGCAGAGTATCTGTTATCTTTGTACCATGGATGAACATAAAGGCCACGATATAGTCTCAGCTGCAGCAGAAAGGGCTGAGAGGCAGAAGAAGCTCAGGGAGAGTCGACTAAAGATCCAGCAGAGAATCCAGGACAGAGAGAAAGATGTGAAGGTTCTTCAGCAGCAGGTGGAGGCCATCAATGGGTCCGCTGATAAAATGGTGGAGGACAGTGAGAAGATGTTCACTGAACTGATCCGTCTGATCCAGAAAAGAAGCTCTGATGTGAAGCAGCAGGTCAGATCCCAGCAGGAAACTGAAGTGAGTCGAGTTTTAGATCTTCAGGAGAAGCTGGAGCAGGAGATCACCGAGCTGAAGAGGAAAGATGGCAAGCTGGAGCGGCTCTCACGCACAGAGGATCATATCCAGTTTCTCCACAGCTACCCCTCACTGTCAGCACTCAGAGAGTCTCCACACTCATCCAGCATCCATGTTGGTCCTCTGAGCTACTTTGAGGATGTGACAGCAGCTGTGTCAGAGGTCAGAGACAAACTGCAGGACATTCTGACAGAGACATGGGCAAACATCTCAGAGTTTCTATTGACAGCACCAGAGCGAAAGACCAGAAAGGAATTCTTACAATACTCACAGGAAATCACTCTGGATCCAAACACAGCACACAGATGGCTGGAATTATCAGAGGGGAACAGAGAAGTGACATTTATGAAACAATCACGGTCTCATGCTGAACATCTAGACAGATTCACATGGTGGCTTCAGGTCCTGAGTAGACAGAGTCTGAGTGAATGTTGTTACTGGGAGGTGAAGTGGAGAGGGGGAGGCGTTTCTGTAGCAGTAGTATATAAGGACATGGAAAGAGCAGGGAGAGGAACTGAATGCGAGTTTGGATTTAATGACAAGTCTTGGTCATTAGATTGTTACCACGAAAGGTTCATATTCCGTCACAACAACATCCACACTAACATCTCAGGTCCTGGATCCTCCAGAGTAGGAGTGTTCCTGGATCACAGAGCAGGTACTCTGTCCTTCTACAGAGTCTCTGACACCATGACCCTGATCCACAGAGTCCGGACCACGTTCACTCAGAACCTCTATGCTGGACTTCATATTGATCCTAGATCCACAGCAGAGTTAGTTAAAGTCAGATAGACTGAAGTCTTCTGTGCTGTTGTAGGTTTAAATCTCTATTTTACTTTTGTGTTTTATTTTCTCTCCATCGTCATTTCTGCATAGGCCAGCTGTCAATCAAACATTGTGGGCGGTCCCTCCACGTCTCATGGTTCTCTCTTCCTGTTTTTGTGGTTCTAGTGGAACTCTTTCCTCTGTCTGTTTGCCGTGGAGGCTGTCACTGCTCATCATCATGGTTTTATGGACTCAGATGTTTCTCCACATGAAAATGGAAACTGCTCTGAGCTCTGAATGCTTGCTGAAGATGAAATCAGCAGAGCTTTATTTGTCTCACAGATTTTGTTCTAATGTTGCTCAGATCTCTGCAGAAATGATCAACTCTGAGGTGTTCTAACACTGTCGTTATCATGGTTATTGGCAGGAGGAGATTTGTTATGTTTTAGCAACAGGGATGGGGACGTTCACCGATACAGCATGAGGTACAAATGTATAAATGTAAATTTGGTAGAACTTTACAAGAAAAAGGTGCAAAGATATGATAAAAGATGCCAATTTAAAAAAATTAAAACACTACAAATTACAGTTTAATTCCACAGAATAAACATTTAACTGTCACGGTGAGGTAAACTGGACCCAAACGCTGGACGTGAGTTTGACAATGTTTATTGAGAGCTGGTCGCTCAGACGCAGCTCAAGGGCTTAACAGAAAATAAATGCGGCTCAGAAGCTGCAACAAAAGCTAAGGCAAAACAGGCTGGAACAGGACATGACTGGCAGAATACAGACACAAACAGGAACGTGTTGATCACTGATATGAAGAAAGTAACCCGAGTAGAACAGAAGTGGAACAGAACTTAAATAACCAAGGGGGCAATCAAGACAACACGGCACAGGTGGGGAGAGCAATCATGACTGACAGCTGACACATGAGGGAGACAGAGGTGACAGGAGGGGCAGGGCTGCACACACAACCACAGACGGAGGACACACATGAACAGAGGATCAGAGGGGAGACAAGACCAGGACAATAACAATACTGACAGTGACCCACAAACAAAACTGAGGCAGCAATAATAACCATATAATGAAAACAAGAAAAGCCCAGGATAATCCTACCAAGCATGATGACCAAAACAGAAACAACAGTTAGTGGCAGAGATGGTAATGAACACAGAGATCATAATAATAATAATCATGAGCAAGAAGCAAAAACACAGAAAATCATACAACTGAAGATGAGGACGTGGGTTCCAGCCCACATCCTGACATTAACCTGTATCCAGGTGAGCAAATTTATGAGAAACAAGGTGAAAATTTTATTAAAAAAAAAAAAACAATTTTAAATTTATAAGAGAAAAGTTTTAAATTTCAGCTAAAAAATTTTTGGTAAATTTACAGTGAAAAAAGTTGCAGATTTATGAGGAAAAAAGTCACATTTATGAGGAAAAAAAAAGTTGATTTATGAGGAAAGAAGTAGCAAATCTGCAAGGGAAAAAATTGCTTTTTTAAAAAAAAAAAAGTTCAAAATTTTTCTGAAAAAAGTTGTAAATATACAAAAAAAAACTTGTAAATTTATGAAAAAAAAGTTAAAATTTTTTAAGAATAAAGTTGCAGATTTGTGAGGAAAAGGAACAAATTTTTAAGAAAAAAGTAGCAAATTGATGAGAAAAAAGTCAGTTTTTTGAGAAAAAAGTTCAAGTTTACATGAAAAAATGTGGAAATATAAAAGAAAAAAATTATCAAATTTTGGAGTTGAAAATTTATATGTTTTTTGCATTTCTGCTTAGAATCAGTTATTCAAAGTCATTTTATTCAGTTCTGTAACATGATACAAAAAATGATATTCGGGGGCGAATTCTCTCTTTTTTCCAGGTTAGGAGGGGCAGTGTCCCCCCTGTCCCCCCTTGAGTTGAATATGAATGGAGATGGGGATGGCAGAGTAACAAGGGGGGTGACTGTGGGTCATTTTGCTAACAGGGGGACATCACCCCCTCAAACCAGCCCCTGGTGATTGGTCTTTAGTTTGTTGAACGGCACTGAGATTCTCAGTCAGGCTGACTGTGCTGATGAAATGAATCTGTTCATGAAATTATGGAAACAAAACTGGTTTTAACGTGTGAATAAATTGAGTTTGAATCATGAATAAAGATGATTTTAATCAAACTAAATATGTCAGGAGCTGAGCCGTCCTGATCTCTATGTGGGTTTAGGTGCCTCTACGTTTGTGCATATTATGTATTCTGTGCCTTGCCTTACCCATGGCCACTGGTTTCTGGCCGGCAGCGGTAAGGCAGCCCCTTTGGCTCACGCTGGTGTGAGCGCTGTCTGACTGTCTGCCGGTCCGACCACGCCCCCTCTCTTATTACTGTCAGCTGTTCCCAGTCCCGTTTGCTACCTCCCTGCTCCTCGCCCAGGTGCAACCAATCTTAACATCTCCAGCAATGCGTGTACTTAAGGAGCCTTTTGCCAGTCACGCATTGCTGGGTCACTGCACTTCACATACGGTCTTTGTTCGCCGTATGACAGTCACATCATTGAAGGATTGGTTTCACTCGGTGCTTTATTTGGACTACTCGGACAGCTCCAGTCCTGTGAGTATTATCTGTGCATGTTTTCCCCGGTGGTCCTCACCTATAGACTGTTGCGCGTCCTGGAGGACTCCTTAAGCCGCAGTGGAATTTATGACTTGGAACTGTTTGTCAGTTTTTGTGTTTAATAAATGTGTGTGGTGAAAACCCTGCGCGTAAATCCTCGTCCTTTCACCCCTCGCTGTGTGCAATGGAGAGGCGCACGGGAGGGTTCATGACAAAATATTTTATTCTGTCTTTATTCAAACAAATGATGGTGAGTTCTTTTCTTTTGTTGAACATTTTTATTTTTAAGATATATCCACAATTTTGTTGCACTGTACAACTGTACAATGACAGTAAAGCCTATTCTAGTCTATTCTATTTCTTTAAGTTTTTCTGTTGTGATGCTTTGACGTCTTCCTTCCTGTTTTGTTTGTTTTTGCTCCAAATTCCAGACTCAGACGACCAGGAACAACCAACATGTTTTTCTTCACTCTGTGTTGAATGACCTTGTTGAAGGAGTCTTATAATTCTTTCCATTTTTAAAGTGACAGTGCTAATTTTACTTCACAACCTTGCTAAAACACTTCTAGTATAGTTGTGATATAACTGACTTTATTAATTCACAGTCTTCCTGAAACATAACCAGTACGGTAGGGTAATATGGTTGGCGTCTTATAAAAGCTCCACTCCACAGTCAGTCATGGTTGTGTTTTAAAAGAAAGCTGAGTGCAGGTTTTCCTCACTGAATAAGTTTTAGCTGCAAGTATTTTCTATCATCTGTTCTGTTCTACTAGCTGACAGTGGTGCATGATGGGAAATACATTCAAATATTCTCGACTACTTCCTGGAGATGCGTGTAAATGTGGTTCAATAAATGGTGTGGATCCAAAGATTTGCTAACTGACTGTGAGGGAGTCAGATGATTGAGTTGCTCAGGTTCAGCTGTGTGTACCCGACCATGTCAAAACCATCATCATGATGAGCAAAAGCTTCACTGATTAGATGATGCAGCAGTTTGGGACACACAAGTCTGAGTTTAGAAAACTGCTCAGACCTGTATCGTTGAACCTGTTGTCTGCTCTCTCCATCTTCTCTATCCCCTCACCCCCCAGCCAGTCGCAGCAGATGACTGCCCCTCCCTGAGCCTGGTTCTGATAAAGGTTTCTTCCTGTTAAAAGGGAGTTTTTCCTCTCCACCGTCGCCAAGCGCTTGCTCACAGGGGATTGCCTGATTGCTGTGGTCTTTCTGCAATTGTGGGGTTTCCCCTACATTTGAAAGTGTCATGAGATGACTGTTGTTGTGATATGGCGCTATATAAATAAAGTTGAATTGAATTGAATTAAACTGAGCCCAAGTAGACTGGTGATACATCAAGTGGAAAGACTGGAGCACAGTCAGGTTTCTGCACAGAAGTCTGCTAAGATACTAAGAAGTGACTTCAGCTACCAGTTAAGACTGAACAGGTTTTAGGGAGATGATTAAAATTACCTCATTTTTTTTTCTCTGAAACTTGCACTTTTTTCTCCTAAATTTGATACTTTTTTCTTGTAAATCTGCAACTTTTTCTTTTGTTACCTCCACCAAGGAGGTTATGTTTTCACCAGCGCTGGTTTGTCAGTCTGTCTGTCTGGTTGTTTGTTAGCAAGATAACTCAAAAACTTATGGACGGATTTTCATGAAATTTTCACAGGTTGTCAGAAATGGGGTATCCTACAGATGATTAGATTTTGGTGGTGATCCGGATCACCGTCTGCAAAAAAAAAGTAAAGTATAGCTAATATATGCCACTTGCGAATGGCATTTTTTTCATGGTCAAGGAATCTATAAAGTTAGACAAAATAAATGTAGGATTAATATTTATGATGTTAAACATTGTATGGGGGAACTGTGGCGCTTGGCGGAGGTCTGCGCTCTCCGAGTGCTTTTCTAGTTTTGACTTTTTTCTCAAAAATTTGTGATTTTTTTTTTCCAAATTAGTAACTTCTTCCTCTTAAAAATGCAATTTTTTCATCACTTTCAAATTTTTAAAAGTAAATTTGTCATTTTTTTCTCATAACTTTGGAACTTTTTTCTTGTAAATTTTTGACATTTTTTCTCACAAATTTATTGTTTTTGTATTTAAAATTTTCAAAATTTCTCATAAATTTGTGAAGTTTTTTTTTTTTTCTTTTTGTAAAATTGCTATTTGTTTTATTGTAAATTTGCAACTTGTAATTTTAGACAAGGCAAGGATCCAAATGCAGGACACAACCACAGAGAGGCTAAGATAAAGGCAATCTTCTTCTTCTTCTTCTTTCAGCTGCTTCCTTCTGGGGTCTCCACAGCGGATCATCTGTGTCCATCTCACCCTATCCCTTCATCTTCCTCTGTAACGCCAACCCTCTCCATGTCCTCCTTCACTACAGCCATGAATCTTCTCTGTGGTCTTCCTCTTTTCCTCCTGCTTGGCAGCTCCAGCTTCAACATCCTTTGTCCAATATCTTCACTATCCCTCCTCTGCACATGTCCAAACCATCTCAGCCTTGCCTCTCTTACTTTGTCTCTAAACCACTCAACCTGAGCTGTCCCTCTGATATATTTATTTCTAATCTTGTCCCTCCTAGTCACTCTCAATGGAGATCTTAGCATCTTCAACCCTTCCACCTCCAGCTCCATCTCCTGTCATTTTGTCAGCGCCACCATCTCCAAACCATACATCATAAGAGATCTCACTACCATCTTGTAGATCTTTCCTTTCACCCTTGCTGCTACCTTTCTGTCACAAATCACCCCTGACACTTGTCTCCACCCACTCCACCCTGCCTGCACTCTCTTCTTCACCTCTCTTGTGCATTTTCCATTGCTTTGGATGGTTGACCCCAGGCATTTAAACTCATGTACTTTCACTACCTCTATTTCCTGAGGGTGCTGGGAGAGCTGAGAAAGATCGCCGGAGTATTAGATGTGCTACATTTACGATAGCGTGTTCCTCCGTAAATGGAAGTCGTCATTCCCTTCAAGTTAATTTTAGCCTGACTAAATCGTCTAAATCGTGGATTTCCTACTGAAAGATGATGGATGTTTCAATCAAGAAAACGCTGTAAGCAAAAAAAAAAAAAAATCCAGATATATGAAACAGTATCTACTGGATATTTTGGACCGTTTTTACAGGGGTTTTTTGTTTTTGTTTTTTTTACGTTTTTCCTCCGTTCTTCAGTTTGAATCTCTTCATTTGTAAAGGACATTTCAAGGTAAGACAGCTGTGTTTTATATTAAACTATTTTCTTTCTTGCAATACTCTTAACTTTAGTGTTATGTGTGTTTTAAACTTGCTCGTTTGCAATAAGTCGCTGCCATCCGTTTCAAAGTGAAATGCCAGTTCCACGTTGTCGAAGCCATGCAGGCTTCATTAAGGAATCCAAAGATTTTTATTCTTAAATGCTCCCAGTTGTATTCAGATTGACTGTTTTTAGTTCAAGTCTTAGTTAAGTTGGTTGCAAATGCTCTGCTTGTTTGAATTAAGATCTAAATGTGATCAAATGAAATTGTATGTTAAACGGCACATTATATGAAATAGTGTAGTTAGAAATGTACTTTAAGTCAGTTAACATTATTCTTAAAATGATGTTTTAAAAGCTCAAAGCAATCAGATAGTGGCCATAAGGACTGGGAGAGAAGCGGGAAAAAAAATCACATATATATAGCGACTTTGAGCCTTTTGTGGAAAACTGACTTGGCCGCTTTATACAGAGGTCGACTCTTCAACACTTGAGACTTTTAACTGGAACAGCAACCCCTTAAAGATGAAGCCAAAGTAAAATTTTTACATTTTTGTATGGAATCTGGTCCGTCCCATGAGTGGTACTTGGAATGTTTAAGTGCAGGTGATCTGCAGGCAGAACTTCATTAAGGAATCCAAAGATCCAAAGGAAAAAAAAAAAATCAGCAAAATTTAAAACAATGTGTCATGGGTTTGTGTCCCCTGAAGCTTATGTTTCCTGAAATTGTGACTTAGATTAACCATTATAATTCAATAAGTGACTCGTGAAACACTCATGGCTGCTCTGTTCATTCACAGGCCAGAATATTCAGGATGTTATCCTGTTAAAGGGAATCTTGGTTCTTTTGCATGTCCTTTTGTTGTTAAAATTGTGCTAACAGGTCTGAGGAGTTGTTAGTTCCTGTCCAGCAAGTCAGTTGGGGGGGGGGGGGGGTCAGTGCTGCTGTTAAAGCCACGTCACCCTTAACCCTTTGGTTTCCATTTCAGCAGCAGCTCAGTTTGAATTGTTGTCAGAAGGGAACATGTAAATGGAAATAGGTGTGAAGTTTCTTGGGCGCATGCGCACGCAGCGACCGGCAGCGGATGAAAAAAGTTTGACGTCTGTGTCTCTGTTTTCATTCACTTTAATGTGTTTTACTGTAATTCTCTGTGCCATTTTTGTCTTTGAATGTTTGTGGACTACATAACGAAGAGCTCCCTGGTTCCATCAGTATGGATTTCCTCCTTGTTTTTGCACTGTCACTTTTTTTGCACCGGCTCTTTGTCTTGGAAGTAAGCGCGATCATGCCGGGAAGAATACAGTATTCCAGAGACATGTTACTGCATTTAAACATGGGAAATGCAGCATCTTTCTTTGAGTCTGTGCCGCAACTGCCGGACTTTATTTTAAGAGATTTTCGTGGACACAACGATGAAAAGAGAGACAAGAAGAGGAAACGCGGAAAGCGTGGAGGTGTAAGATTAAGCCTGAGGAGACGTCAGCTTAACCGCATTCCTCTTCCTTCCATTATTATGGGGAATGTACAATCCCTGACAAATAAAGTGAATGAAATTAAAGGGAATGTATGATATCAGAAGGACTTCAAGAACTGCTGTGTCATGGCTTACACAGAGACGTGGCTTATGGCGCATGACCGGGATGCAGGCCTGAGTATTGACGGCTTTGGAGCCCCACTTCACTCGGATCGGCAGGAAGAGGTAACAGGGAAACGTCAGGGGGGCAGCGTATGTTTATATATTAATAAACAGTATTGTACATCTGTCACGGTCAGAGAGCGCATCTGTACACCCGATGTGGAGCTTCTGTCCATGTCACTACGCCCCTTTTATCTGCCCCGCGAGTTCCCCCAACTTTTCATAACGATTGTGTACATTCACCCGAGAGCGGATGCTGACTCTGCCTCCAGCACCGTCTTTGATGTGGTACAGCGGTTGCAGTCAATTTCCCCAGAGGCTCCAAATTTTATTCTTGGGGATTTTAACCATGTTTCTTTAAAGAAGACACTTAAAAACTTTTATCAGTATGTCTCCTGCCCAACCAGGCGAAAAAAGACATTGGACCTGTGCTATGGATCCATTGAGAGGGCCTATAAATCACTTCCCCTTCCTCCTTTAGGATCCTCAGATCACAACTGTGTACATTTGCTGCCCACATATAAAACTGCTCTCAGAAGAGACAAGGCGAAGACCAGAGACATAGACGTGTGGACAGAGGATTCAGTGCACTGCCTCCAGGAATGCTTTAACTGTACAGACTGGGAGGTGTTCACACTGGCCTGCGGAGATGATTTGGACTCTTTGGCGGACGTCACATGCTCATACATGACTTTCTGTAGAGATATGATCGTTCCACGTAAACGTGTCAAAATATATCTCAACAACAAGCCATGGGTTACAAAATCAGTTAAATCCTGCTTACAGAGGAAAGCACTTGCCTTTAAACAGGGGATTGTTTCTGAGCTACAGGTAGCCACAAAAGAGCTGAAGGCCGAAATCTTAAGAGCAAAACAGAATTATAAATCAGAGTTGGAAAGTAAGATGGCAACAAAGAAACTTGGTTCAGCCTGGGCCAGTATGAAAACTATTGCAGGCCTTCAGAGCACAGAGCACAGTAATCATGTGTTTTTAGATGGTTTTAATGTACCGCTAGTCCAGCAAAAGCTAGCAGTACTCAAATACTTTGCAAGCAGTTTCATGAAATGGTCAGTCAGAAAGCAACTCATACCAGCTTGGACATTGCCCGGGTTAACGAGGTCAGGAGTTCCTGGCATCTGAAGGCAAAGGACAGAGCTGCGTGGAGGAATCTGATCAGACCTAAATGAAACAGTCATTGTCGCCCCCGACAGACTGCTATGATGATGATGAATTCAGACACAGACCTGGCTAATGCTCTTAATTGTTTTTATGGTCATTTTGACTCCTTTGATTTTAGCACAGAAACCCAAGATTTGAAACAGAAACTCAAAGACAATCAGCACTTTAATATTGAGGTGCAGGATGTTAAAAGGGCATTCTGTGCTGTAAAAGTGAACAAAAGTCAGGGCCCTGATAATATATGTGGGCGATTGGTAAAGTCCTGTGCACATGAATTGAGTCCTGTATTTCACTACATTTTCAATAAGTCCTTACAGACACAACATGTGCCTAAGATCTGGAAAGATGCTGTGGTTGTCCCCGTTCCAAAATCCAGCTGTCCTAAAATGGTTAACGACTTTAGACCAGTTGCTTTGACTTCAATTTTAATGAAAATTTTTGAAAAACTGGTGAGAATTGAGGTCCTAAAGCAGACTGAGCATGCATTGAATCCTCTGCAGTTTGCCTATAGGCTTCACAGAGGAGTGGAGGATGCCACTGTCACTCTGTTTAACATGCTTTTTAAACATCTGGATTTTAATGGGACACACGCCAGGCTTTTATTTGTGGACTTTTCCTCCGCCTTTAATACAATCCAACCTCATATTTTAGTTGAAAGGCTCCTGCAACAATTTGATTTGAGTAATAATCTGGTGGGTTGGATTCTGGATTTTTTAACCAACAGGACATAGAGAGTAAGGGTCAATGGCACATTGTCTGACCAAAAGTGCTTTTCTACTGGCTCTCCCCAGGGGTGTGTGTTGTCACCATTACTCTTCATCCTGTACACAAACATGTGTCGGAGCAGACATGACAACAGACACATTATAAAGTATGCTGATGATTCAGTTGTTGTCAGTCTCCTCCAGGATGGTGAGAGTGGCCACTGCCCAGTAGTTGATAATTTTGTTCACTGGTGTGAGGATTCCTACCTGCAGCTGAATACGACAAAAACTAAAGATATGATTATTGACTTTAGGAGGCAAACTCCCAGGCATGAAGTCACTGTACTAAAAGGCCAGACCACTGAATGTGTATAATCCTGCAAATATCTTGGGACGATTATTGATAGTAATTTAAACTTTGAAGAGAAAAAAAAAAAAAAAAACTTTGAAGAGAACTGTGAAAGGGTGTGCAAAAAAGGTCAGCAACATTTGCATTGTTTAAGGAAACTTGCACACTTCCAAATTGACCGAACCATAGTGATAATGTTTTATCGGGCTTTTATTGAATCTGTTTTATCCTTTTCTTTAGTGTCATGGTTTGGTCAGATAAAACTGAAACAGAGAAAATCCTTGGATCAGGTAGTTAGGTGGTCCGGTCATTTTCTTGGCGAGTCACAGCTGAGCCTGACATCCCTGTACAACGTTCAGGTACAGAGGATTGCTACCTCCATTTTAAATGATGACTCCCACCCTTTGCACTGCCACTTTCAGCTTCTTCCCTCCAGACGGAGGTTTGCTGTCCCAAAAAGTAAAACCCAGTGCTACAAAAACAGCTTTGTTCCTGCTGCTGTCAAAGAGTTGAACAAGTTGTAACAATATATTACACATAATTTAGTTACCTATTTATTAATTTCATTTTATATTTACTTATTTTTGTAGGTTTTTTATTTGGGTTCTAAATCTTTTATTGGGTTTTAGACTTTTGAGTTTTTAACCTCTTTGAGTAGTCTTTAACTTTTTAATATGACCCGTCTCTCATCTCTTTTTTTTTTCCTCTTATCTCTTTGTCTTGTGTCCTGATTGATGGAGCCTTGAGTACTTTTATCATGTTTATAGTCAGCTTCATGTGTGTCTGTGTTTTGTGTTTATGTTGAATGTAATTGTGGTTTGCAAATATGGATGTCACCTGACTGCAAAACAAATCTACCTATGGGTACAAATAAAGTAACCTGAACCTGAACCTGAAGTTTGCCCCAACTGTTCCCACTGATGTCATGGGGTGTCATGTGTTTACTCTTCCTGGGTTAACTGGATTATTCCTGCTGCTGGGGATCACCTATTCCTCTTCTTCTCCTTTTCCCTGCTGATTAGAGCAGATCTGCAGGATTTAACACCACCAAACACCACGGTTTAGTTCCTCCTCACGGCTGTCATTTAAAAAAATGGCCAACACATGCCAATTTATCACATCCTTTTTCATGTAAATTAGAAATTTTCTTTTGTAAATGTGAGGATTTTTCTCATAAATTTGCAGGATTTTCCTGCAGAGTTACAGCCATTTTACTCAGAAATGTGTAGCTTCTTACTTGAAAAATTGCAGTTTTTTATTATTCATAATTTTGCAGCTTTTTCCTCATAAATTTAGAACTTTTCTTACTCTTGAATTTGCAGTTTTAAAAAAAGCTTAAACTTGCAGCATTTTACTCAAATCTTAGATTTGCAGCATTTTAGGATATAAACAGTTGGAAATTTACACCTTTTTTTGTCTTTTTGCTAAAGTTGCAGCTTTTTACCCATAAAATTCCACTTTTTTTTCCACAATATTTTTTATTGAACCTTTTTTACAAACATGACACAAACAGTCAAACACTGACACTAAAGTAATTTAAAAATTAAAAAAAAACACTAACAAAAAAATGTACAAAAAACAAAAACAACCATTAACAAAAGCAAGTCAACAGCAGTGCTCCTCTGTTTAGTCTAGGTAATCTATTACATAAGGATACATAATATACATTCACCAGTTTGGAATTTGCAAGGTCCACATATATCATTCACCTTCTTCTTCAGAAGTTATGTTTAATTTCTTTACATAATCAATGAAAGGTCTCCATATATTCTCAAACACATTTTCCTTTAATTTCAGTATATATGTTATTCTTTCTAGTGGAAGGTTTGTTAACATCTGTCTTAACCACTGAGTCACATCTGGTCTATGGGTCTTTTTCCACAGAAGTGCAATACATTTTGTGGCATTAAGCAAACCGAGGTCTATGAAAGCTCTTCCACTCTTATTAAAGTTATGTTTTTCTGGATACAGACCCAACAAAAACAGTTTAGGGTTCAATGTGAATTGTTTTGAAAGTATTTTTTCAATTGTTACCCTCACCTCTTCCCAAAACATTCTGAATTTTCTACATTCCCATAAACAGTGAAATAGGGTTCCTTTACTTTCCATACATTTTGTGCATGTATCTGGTATGTTTTTGTTATATCTATTTAACTCCACTGGTGTAACATACATCCGCATTAACCATTTAAAATGTATCAGTTTAAGACGTACATTTATTGATTTGGTTTGAGCTTCTGCACAAGCCATTTCCCATTGGTCCTCTGAAATTTCAATTTGCAGGTCTTCTTTCCAATAATTCAGTCTTTTCTGTGAGTTTTCACATGAGAATAGTGTCAATGAGTTATAAAACTCTGAAATAATACCCTTTCTCTTACTATCTTTCATCAAAAATTTTTCCAAGGATGAATAAGTAGGTCGGGTGAGAGCATTATTTTGATTTGATCGAATAAAATTTCTAAGCTGAAGATATTTAAAAAAAAATGTGTTCTATTAAGATTGAATTTAATCCTCAGTTCTTCAAAAGATATGTTATCTGAACGTGACAAATATAAGTCTTGAATCTTTTGAATCCCTTTTAAATTCCATACTTTAAATACAGCATCCGCTCTCCCTGGTGTAAAATATTGATTACCCCATATTGGGCTAAATTGTGACAGTAAGTGTGATTCTTTTAAATATTTTTTGGTTTCACACCATATTTTGATCATGTGCTTTACAATTGGATTTTTAACTTGTTTCTGTAATTTTTTAGCCGAGTCTGAGTATATGAATAAGGGAAGAGGTAAAGGTAAATTGTATGATTCCATTTCAGTCCAGTCAGGAGAATCATTTGATGAAAAATAATATGTCATAGACCTCAGTTGTGCTGACCAGTAAGACAACATAAAGTTTGGACATTTCAGACCTCCACGATCAAATGGTAAATACAGTGGTACCTCTACTTACGAATTTAATTCGTTCCGGAAGAATTCTCGTAACGTGAAAAATTCGTAAGTAGAGGTGCATTTTACATGTAAATGCCGTAATCCGTTCCAAGCCCCCAAAATTCGGGCATAAATTTTTTATAAATCGTAAAAACGCATCAAAACATGTAACAAATACATGTTACAATTAGATTACTGCACAATAAACATAAAATGAGAGTTTAAAATGAGAGAATAATAAAAGAGAAAGAATAATAAAAATTATGTTCATTTACCTTTAACTGCGATCGTCGGCGTCGGCGTCACCTTTTGCCTTCTTTGGTTCATGTTCTGTCTCATCAGTGGTTTTTGCCTGACGTTTTGTGATGAAACGATCCAAGGACGTTTGCTTTTATTGGCTTGTAAGGGCTTCCTTTTGTTTTAATACCGTGCTGATCGTTGATGTTGTTTTTTTTTCCCAAAACTTTATTAAGAACAAGGTGAAAGTACAGAGTTATAACGTAGATGGTGATAAACATGGCAGTTAACAATTTTTTTTCCTCTAAATTGTGTAGTTCAGTCAACAGTCTTACAAGAGGTAAGAAGGATAAAATAAAGTAGTAAGAATAGTAAATAATAATAAGATAAAGCGAGATCAACTAAACGCACCCATTCGTGGCCAATGGGATACCAGGAAGATGCTAGGCGATAGCCAATGGCAGAGCAGCTACAGGTATGTTTACGTTCGGTAAAATACGGGAGCTGCGAGGAGCGCGTACTTTTTTTGCCTTTCGTATCCTGAAATTTTGTTCGTAACTAGAGGCAATATTTTCCCGTTGAGGCGTCTCGTAACCTGAAAATTTCGTATGTAGAGACGTTCGTAAGTAGAGGTACCACTGTATAGTAAGGACAAACGTAATCTAGCCTTCCTATTGTTTCATATAAATTCCACTAACTTTTTTTTAATTCTTGAGAATAGATCTGAAGGTGGTGGTAAATGAATGTTTTGAAATAGATAAAGTATTTTTGGTAAGATATTACTTTTAAGTATATTAATTCTCCCTATCATCGACATTGGTAGTGACATCCATCTCTGAAGTAACTCATTAATATCTGTCATTAAGGCTTCATAATTGACACTGGCGACTGATTCTAACTTAGGCAAAATTTGAATTCCTAAATATTTAAACTGATTTACAACATTGAATTGATTTACCTCAGGAGCTGGGTGATTTCTCTGGGTCTCATTTAGCATTAATATTGAAGATTTAGTTTTATTTATTTTATATCCTGATATTTCCCCAAAGTTCTTTATTAAATTTAACAAGGTCGGAATTGATTTTTTAAAATTTGACATAAACAAAATTGTCATCGGCGTACAGGGAGATTTTATGTTCTGTTGGTCCTACTTTAATTCCATATATTTGTGGATGTAAACGTACTGCCATCGCTAAAGGTTCAATTGCCATAGTAAACAGTAAAGGTGAAAGTGGACAGCCTTGTCGACATCCTCTATTGATTTTTATTGATTTTGAGATATTGCTGTTTGTTAGGATTTCTGCTGTAGCAATATTGTATATTATCTGGACCCATTTTATGAAATTATTTCCAAGTCCAAACCTTTGTAGGACTTTAAAAAGATAGGGTCGAATGGCCCTATCAAAGGCCTTTTCGGCGTCCAATGATAGGAGAGCTGTATCCGGTGCTTCTTTATTGGAATAAATAATATTAAATAGTCTTCTTACATTATGGAAGCCTTGTCTTCCCATTATAAAGCCATTCTGATCTCGGTTAATAATATTTGGTAATATTTCTTGTAGTCGTTTTGCTAAAATTTTACAGATTATTTTACAGATTTTTAAGATTTGTAAGATTTTACAAATTTTACAGATTATTTTAAGATCAGCATTTAATAGGCTTATTGACCAGCGATGGATCCACTCCAGTTCGCCTACAAGCATGGCATTGGGGTGGAGGATGCAGTGATCTTCCTCCTTCACCATTCTCTGTCCCACCTGGAGAAGCCCGGGAATGCGGTGAGGATCATGTTCTTTGACTTCTCCAGTGCTTTCAACACCATCCAACCGATGATCCTGAAGGACAAGCTGCTGCGCGCAGGGGTGGACCAGCACCTGTCATCATGGATCCTGGACTACCTCACTAACCGGCCTCAGTTTGTGAGAACCCGGGACTGTGTGTCCGACACGATCATCGGTAGCACGGGGGCCCCCCAGGGAACGGTTTTGGCTCCCTTCCTGTTCACCCTTTATACTGCGGACTTCTCACACAACACAACACACTGCCATCTACAGAGGTTCTCTAATGACTCTGCGATCGTTGGCCTCATCTCCAATGGAGATGAAGATGAGTACAGAGGGCTTATCCAGGACTTCGTGGGCTGGTGCCATCAGAACTGCCTCCAGATCAACGTGAGGAAAACTAAGGAGCTGGTGGTGGACTGCCGCAGGCAAGGACAACCCCTCACAGCACCAGCAAATATACAGGGAACAGACATCGAGATGGTGACATCCTATAAGTACCTGGGCGTTCATCTGAACAATAAACTAGACTGGTCACACAATACTGACGCACTCTACAAGAAGGGACAGCGCAGGCTGTTCCTACTGAGGAGACTCAGGTCTTTTGGTGTACAAGGGGCGCTGCTGAAGACATTCTATGACACGGTGGTGGCATCAGCCATCACTTTTGGAGTGGTCTGCTGGGGCAGTGGCATTACCGCAGCCAATAGGAAGAGACTGAACAAACTGATCAAGAAAGCTAGCTCTGTCCTGGGGCAGCGCCTTGACCCAGTGGAGGAAATAGGAGAGAGAAGGACAGTGGCTAAACTGTCATCTCTGCTGGAGTCCAAGTTCCACCCTATGAAGGACATACTGAATGCACTGAGGAGCTCATTTAGCAGCAGACTACATCATCTTAGGTGCACAACCGAGAGGTTTCGCAGGTCCTTCCTACCAACGGCTGTCAGACTGTACAACCTAAGCAGGGCTGCTCGCAGAGATAGCAAAAAGACGTGACAACCTAATAGTTTTGAATGCAAAAGACGCAATAGACTTATACAATGGTCCCCTCCGGCATACAACTAGGAAAATACCGGTCGCTATGGAGGGTGAGAATATGTATGGGTATATAATCATACCATGTAGGATAACTAAGTAGACAGTTGTGCTGTTCCATCCCATCTAGCAACAATGCTCCGCACTGTGTGTGTTTATATATTTACATATTTTTTCCATCTAGCTACAATGCTCCGCACTGGGTGTGTTTATATATCTACATATTTATTCCATCTAGCTACAATGCGCCGCACTGTGTGTTTATATATCTACATATTATTCCATCTAGCTACAATGCTCCGCACTGTGTGTGTTTATATACTCATATATTTATTCCATCCAGCTGCAATGCTCTGCACTGTGTGTCTAAATATATATATATATATATATATATATATATATATATATATATATATATATATATATATATATATATACTGTATATATATATATATATATATATATATATATATATATATATATATATATATATATATATATATATATATATATATATATATATATATATATATACAGTATATATATATATATATATATATATATATACATACATACACTACCGTTCAAAAGTTTGGGGTCACCCAGACAATTATTTTGTGTTTTCCATGAAAAGTCACACTTATTTACCACCATGAGTTGTAAAATGAATAGAAAATATAGTCAAGACATTGACAAGGTTAGAAATAATGATTTGTATTTGAAATAATAATTTTTTCCAGATACTCAACCTGCTCAAAGGAAGGTCAGTTTTATAGCTTCTCTAACCAGCTAAACTGTTTTCAGCTGTGCTAACATGATTGCACAAGGGTTTTCTAATCATCCATTAGCCTTCTGACGCAATGAGCAAACACATTGTACCATTAGAACATTGGAGTGATAGTTGCTGGAAATGGGCCTCTATACGCCTATGTAGATATTGCACCAAAAACCAGACATTTGCAGCTAGAATAGTCATTTAAAACATTAGCAATGTATATTAGATATTAGAGTGTATTTCTGATTAGTTTAAAGTTATCTTCATTGAAAAAAACAGTGCTTTTCTTTCAAAAATAAGGAAATTTCTAAGTGACCCCAAACTTTTGAACGGTAGTGTATATATATATATATTTATATGTACATATGTATACTTGCTGCTCTTGTTTCTTTTTTTTCTCTTGCCTTCTGATTGTTGCTCTGAGTGTTGCTATCCCTGTGCTGTTGCAATCCTGGAATTTCCCCATTGTGGGACTAATAAAGGCTTATCTTATCTTATCTTATCTTATCTTATCTTATTGGTCTCATGTTTTCACATTTATTAGGGGGTTTACCTGGTTTTGGCAACAGTATAATTAAGGCATTATTCATGTGTGGTGGTAAATTACCATTTTGAAATGCTTCTAAAACCATTTCCAAAAGTGGTTTTATTAATTTATTCTTAAATTTTTTATAGAGGTCAACTGGAAGACCATCTGGTCCTGCTCTTTTTCCTGATTTCATATTATCAATGGCTAGCCCAACTTCTTCTTGACTAATTTTAGACTCCAGTATCTCCCTGTTTTCATTTGGAATACACGGTATAGATAATCCACCCAAAAACCCATTTAGTTTTGTTAAGTCAGTTTCATTTTTTGTATCATATAGTGTTTCATAATAATCTCTAAAGGCATTATTAATTTCTAAAGGAGCTATAACTACCTGTCTGTTACTTATAATACTAGTAATTGGTGTTTTAAATTCTAATTGTTTAATCTGCCATGCCAATAATTTTCCTGATTTTTCACCTTTTTCATAAAAAGTTTGTTTCAATCTTAGAAGACTCGAGGCAGCTCTATTCACTGATTTTTTATCATAGCCAGCTCTCAGAATCAGTAATTTGTTCTCTAACTGTGGGTTACTTCCTGCATACACCTTTTCTTGAAGAGTTTTTATTTTACGTTCCAACTGGACTCTCTCCTCTCGAGTCTTCTTAGATTTTGAACCTGTATAACTAATAATATGCCCCCTAATAAAAGCTTTGAAAGCCTCCCACTTTATACATGCCGTTGTTTGTGTAGTATTAATATCAAAGAACTCATCTATCTGTTTTTCTATGTACTTAACAAATTCCTCATGCCACCTACCTGGATCCTTTGTCAATTTCTTATCTACATATATTAGACAACAGGGTGCATGATCAGAGATCACAGTGTTATCATAGAAACAGTTTTGAATCTTGGACCTTAATTCTGTAGAGATCAAAATGTAGTCAATACATGAGAATGTCTTATAGGTATTAGAATAACAAGAATAAGCTTTGACTTGTGGTTTCATTTCTCTCCATATATCTAGCAATCTCAATTCTTTCATAAAATGATTAATAGTCATCCTACATCCATTGTGCGTACAGTCCAGTCCTGTTGATCTATCTATACTGGGATTCAATGTACAATTAAAATCCCCTGCTATTATATGTTGCCCTGTAAGTGATGATAAAGTGAGGAATAAATTAACAAAGAAGTTTTGATCATCAATATTGGGGCGGTATAAGTTCACCAGATTTATATTTTCGAATAACAATGATCCTTGAATGATTAGATATCTTCCAAATTTGTCTCCAATTACATTTTTCACTTGAAATGGGACTGTTTTGTGTATGAGAATCATAACTCCCCTTGCTCGGGATGAAAATGATGAGGTGAACACATTACCTTGCCATCTTCTCCTAATTCTTTTTACATCCTCCTCTATTAGATGAGTTTCTTGTAAAAATATAATTTTTGAATCTATGTCTTTTATTTTATTCATAACTTGTTTAAGTTTTTTTAGATTTTGTAGACCTCTGCAATTCCATGAAGTTAAATTAAGATTAACGCTTTGATCTATGATCAATAAGGAGTTTGAGATTGCCTTGCAATATGAACAT
Organism: Pholidichthys leucotaenia; assembly: GCA_020510985.1. Classification (NCBI taxonomy): domain Eukaryota; kingdom Metazoa; phylum Chordata; class Actinopteri; order Cichliformes; family Pholidichthyidae; genus Pholidichthys; species Pholidichthys leucotaenia. Next base: position 70,187,154 of record CM035842.1, on the reverse strand, counting down.
GCTCATACAGAGAAGCAAAAACATGGATGATAGAACATTCATCCTACAAACCAAACAAAAACAAAAACAACTTCCCCTTCCCCACATTCGTGGTAATCCCCCCAAAATCAAAAAATTCTGTCTCCTGTTATAGCTAATGACTGTTCCACACCTGCAAGGATCAGTCAAACCACTCTCTTCTTTCTCCTCTCAATCACCCTGACTCTACTATTTTTATGACATTAACTCTCTTCTGTAGTTTTTTCAACATAACTTCAAAGTTTTATAGCAACTTTGTACATCATAGCTTTTTTTTTTAATACAGTCTGTATTTTGTAGACATGTTATATGTTTCAGATCAATCAGATGCCTGTACAAATGCTTAAATGTTCTACCTTTATCATGTTCATGCTTAGCTCCCACCAGTTTCCTTTTGGATCTGCTTAATGAGCTCCTGTGCCTCTTGAGGGGTCCTAAAGATGTGGGATCTCCCCTTATATGTGACCAGCAGTCTTGCCGGATGAATCACTCCGTGACAAATCCCAAGGTTGCGCAGCTCTTTGCGGGCGGGGTCGAACTACCTCCTTAATTGTTGAATTCCTGTGGCCAAATCTGGGTAGAACCGCACCTGTTGATCCTGGTATTTGATTTCCCCTTTAGCTTGCGCCGCGTTGATGACCGTCATCTTGTCCCTGTAGTTGAGGAACTTCAAAATCAGCATCCTCGGTGTTGTCTTATTATCTCTCGGTGGGCCGATTCGGTGAGCGCTCTCTAAGACGACCGATGACTGCAGGTCCGCGTTGTTCAGCGCTTCCGGAATCCACTTTTCCAAAAAGGAACATGAGTCCCGTCCCTTCACTCCCTCCGGGAGGCCCACCAGCCTCAAATTATTCCGTCGCGAGCGGGATTCCAAGTCCAGGACGTTATCTTAAGATAAGATAAGATAAGCCTTTATTAGTCCCACAACGGGGAAATTCCAGGATTGCAACAGCACAGGGATAGCAACACTCAGAGCAACAATCAGAAGGCAAGAAAAAAAACAAGCAAGCAAGAGCAGCTAATATACATATGTACATATTACTATAAAATATATATATACACACACACAGACACACAGTGCAGAGCATTGTAGCTGGATGGAATAAATATATGAATATGTAGACACACAGTGCGGAGCAATGTAGCTAGATGGAATAATATGTAGATATATAAACACACAGTGCGGAGCATTGTAGCTAGATGGAATAAATATATAGATATATAAACATAAACACACCCAGTGCGGAGCATTGTAGCTAGATGGAATAAATATGTAAATATATAAACACACACAGTGCAGAGCATTGTTGCTAGATGGGATGAAACAGCACAACCGTCTACTTAGTTATCCTACATGGTATGATTATGTGCCCATACATATTCTCACTCTCCATAGTGACCGGTATTTTCCTAGTTGTATGCCGGAGGGGACCATTGTGTAAGTCTATTGCATCTTTTGCATTCAAAAAACTATTAGTTTGTTATGTCTTTTTGCTATCTCTGCGAGCAGCCCTGCTTAGGTTGTACAGTCTGACAGCCGTTGGTAGGAAGGACCTGCGAAACCTCTCGGTTGTGCACCTGGGATGATGTAGTCTGCTGCTAAATGGGCTCCTCAGTGCATTCAGTATGTCCTGCATAGGGTGGAACTCGGACTCCAGCAGAGATGACAGTTTAGCCACCGTCCTCCTCTCTCCTATCTCCTCCACCGGATCAAGGTGCTGCCCCAGGACAGAGCTAGCTTTCTTGATCAGTTTGTTCAGTCTCTTCCTATCGGCTGCAGTAATGCCACTGCCCCAGCAGACCACTCCAAAAGTGATGGCTGATGCCACCACCGTGTCATAGAATGTCTTCAGCAGCGCCCCTTGTACACCAAAAGACCTGAGTCTCCTCAGCAGGAACAGCCTGCGCAGTCCCTTCTTGTAGAGTGCATCAGTATTGTGTGACCAGTCTAGTTTATTGTTCAGATGAACACCCAGGTACTTATAGGCTGTCACCATCTCGATGTCTGTTCCCTGTATATTTACTGGTGCTGTGAGGGGTTGTCCTTGCCTGCGGCAGTCCACCACCAGCTCCTTAGTTTTTCTCGCGTTGATCTGGAGGCAGTTCTGATGGCACCAGTCCACGAAGTCCTGGATAAGCCCTCTGTACTCAGCTTCATCTCCATTGGAGATGAGGCCAACGATCGCAGAGTCATCAGAGAACTTCTGTAGATGGCAGTGTGTTGTGTTGTGTGAGAAGTCCGCAGTATAAAGAGTGAACAGGAAGGGAGCCAGCACCGTTCCCTGGGGGGCCCCCGTGCTACTGATGATCGTGTCGGACACACAGTCCCGGGTTCTCACAAACTGAGGCCGGTTCGTGAGGTAGTCCAGGATCCATGATGACAGGTGCTGGTCCACCCCTGCGCGCAGCAGCTTGTCCTTCAGGATCATCGGTTGGATGGTGTTGAAAGCACTGGAGAAGTCAAAGAACATGATCCTCACCATATTCCCGGGCTTCTCCAGGTGGGACAGAGAACGGTGAAGGAGGAAGATCACTGCATCCTCCACCCCAATGCCATGCTGGTAGGCGAACTGGAGTGGATCCATCGCTGGTTCCACCAGGGGGCGGAGGTGAGCAAGGAGCAGTCTCTCCAGGGTCTTCATCAAGTGGGACGTCAAGGCCACCGGTCTGTAGCTGTTCAGGTCTTTGGGGTGGGAAGTTTTTGGTACAGGTACCACACAAGATGTTTTCCACAGCTGTGGTACCCTCCCCAGTTTCAGGCTCATGTTGAAGATATACGTCACAATCCCACACAGCTGGTCTGCACAGGACTTGAGGAGCTTTGCGCTGATGCCGTCCGGTCCCGACACCTTCCTCGCCTTGAGCTTCCTCAGCTCCGTCCTCACCTGGGTCCTGGTCAGGGTCAGGATGGGGGGCTGTGTGTTGGGAGTGGGGGGGTGTTGGTGGAGTGGGGAGTGGGCAGCAGGACTTGATTTCTTTAGAGGCAGCAGTGGTTGTTGTGCAGACAGGGGGGAGGGCGGTTGGTCAAACCTATTGAAAAACAGATTCAGGTTGTTCGCCCACTCCCTGCCCCCCGTGGCCTGGGGGGAGGTATTCTGGAGCCCAGAGATGGTTTTGAGGTTTCTCCAGACCCCGCTGATGTCGCTCTGTTGCAGCTTGTCCTCCATCTTCTTCCTGAAGCTGTCCTTGCCTTCTCTGATCTTTCTCCTCAGCTCCCTCTGTACGGACTTCAGCATCTCCCTATTCCCCGACCTGAAGATCCTCTTCTTCTCTCTCAGAAGTGTTTTTATCTCAGGGTTGATCCAGGGTTTGTTGTTTGAGTGACGCCGTATGGTCTTGGTGGGAACGGATTTGTCCACACAGAAGCTGAGGTAGCCCGTGAAGGTGTGAATGAGGCCATCGATGTCCTCACCATGTGGATTGCAGAGCTGCTTCCAGGCGGTGGCTTCAAAACAGCCCTTTAGAGTGTCCATTGTCTCCTCAGACCATAACTCCACAGTGTGCATGGCCGGAGGTTGTCTGTGCACTAGGGGTTTGTACACCGGCCGGAGATGAACCAAGTTGTGATCCGATCTCCCAAGTGGGGGGAGTTGTGATGAGGTGTACGCCTCCTTAGTGTTTGCGTAGAATAAGTCCAGTGTTTTATTGTCTCTAGTGTGGCATGTGACATACTGGGTGAATGTGGGTAGAATGGGAGATAGTGAAACATGGTTGAAATCGCCTGAGATGAGGAGAAGAGCATCTGGGTGTTCTGTCTGCAGCCTGCTGGTTACTGAATGGATGACGTCACACGCTGTCCCAGCGTTCGCCGTCGGATTTGCATAAACAACAATGCAGATCACGTGTGAGTGTTCTCTCGGGAGATATGTAGGCCTCATGCTAACAGCTAGCAACTCAATGTCTTTGCTGCAGTGTCGTTGTTTAACAGTGATATGTCCCGGTCTGCACCAGTTGTTATTAACATACATTATCACTCCACCGCCCCTTGCTTTGCCACTGTCTGGTGTTCGGTCAGCCCGTATCATGTGAAAACCCTCCAGCTCAATGTTAGCATCTGCTGCTAGTTCAGTTAGCCACGTCTCAGTAAACAAAAGGAGAGAGCACTCCCGGTAAGTGCTATCGAAACGGGAGATAGCCGCTAGCTCATCTACCTTTCCCAGTATCGACCGTACATTTCCCATGACAACAGATGGAAAGGAGGGTCTGTACCTTATATTTTTTGTCCTCCGCCTTACTCCAGCCCGGCAGCCGCGGCGTTTTCGCCTCAGTTCTCTCGGTATGTCGAGTTTTTCCAATGGGACCGGGTGGCGGTTGAATGCTAGCAGCTCTTCCCTGCTGTATCGTATCCTGCTATAAACAGTGGCTCCGTCCACCGGCTCAGGAGACATTTAGGACGATCTGTGTGTCCGTGATGTAAGTGGAGTGAAAAAAGACGGATCAAAAAGAGAGAGAAGGGGAAAAAGACTCGGAATCGAGCCGCTGTTGCAAAAGGCAGCCTACTGGTGTGGCGCCGAGACGTTTCCATTTGACGTTTCCATTTCCATTTCCATTTCCATTTCCAGACGTTTCCATTTTAATTCCAGTGTTTGCAGATTAGTTTGTAGGCTGGTGACGTCATCCTCAGCGCTTGAAATTCGGAGCTCCGCCTGCGATACTCGTTCCATACAGTTGCTTATTTCCTTTCTCATTCCTTCTATCGCTGCTATAATCCCATCAAATTTAGACGAAAACTCTGTTCTCATGGAGTTGATGGCAGTGAGCACTGCGTTTGTCCCCTCTTCAGCAGTTCCCGCTCCGCCGCTGGCTCCATCCTCCACTATCGTCTCTGGATTTTTTTCTGCTTCGCCTCGAGCGTGGAAGTCTGTTAGCTTGGGTTGTTTTGTCAAATTGCTTTTTCCTCCACCGAATTTCCCAGCCTTGGTTTTTACCATATCCGCGCCTAAACGCTGGGATGGGTTTTTGTTCCAATTAAGAGAGTTTTAGTAAACTTTTTATTTTTAGGAGCAGAGCAGTGTGAAACACAACTTTCTACGTGGCCGCCATAACCGGAAGTCAAATTCCACTTTTTTTAGTCAGAAATTGGCAGCTTTTAACTGAGACATACATCCCCCTTTTTTTTTTTTTTTTGTCAGGTCAGGCATTGGATTGCTTGCTACCGGGTAACCATGAAAACTGGTACTACCTGTCTCATGGGTTGGGCCGTCGGCGACTCAACTGGCATCCTAGCCCTTCCAAGGGTGTGGAGGGTGAAACAGGGCATCCTGGCAGAACTAAAAACAATATCTGCCACAGGTCTGTGGTGGACCACTCCCAGTTACACGGGGTGAGACTGGACATCCTGGCAGGTAAACACATCTGTCGCAAGGTCTGTGGTGGACTGTGCCAGCCAGTGCATCGTGACATGCACTACACAAAGAACAGAGATAAACAAACCTATCATCTGGTCAGTCACTGCAACAGACACTAGAGTCAGTTTGTCTTGGCTTGTCCTTGCCACTGATAATACCTTTATCTGTCAAGAATGTGCTGCTAGTTCAGCAAAAGCTAGCGGTACTCAAATACTTTGCAAGCAGTTTCATGAAATGGTCAATCAGAAAGCAACTCATACTGGCTCGGACATCGCCCGGGCTTACAAGGTCCGCGCTGATCTGTTCACACTCCGAAAGGCAGCGAAAAGTAAGCTAGGAGCAGGAAGACAAAAGAAGAGGAAAACAGCGGCCTTGTGTGTAGCGGAATAGAATGTACGCACTCTGTTGAACAGAACAACATCACAGCGCCCAGAAAGACAGACCGCGCTTGTGGCCCTGAAAATGAACAGGTACAATGTAGACATAGCTGCACTTAGTAAAACAAGATTTCCTGGATATGACAGCTTGGAAGACCATGGGTACGTCTTCTTTTGGAGTGGGAGATCAACTCAAGAAAGGAGAGAAGCAGGAGTGGGCTTTGCAGTTAGAAAAGAGATAGCAGCAATGCTCGATGAGGAACCGGTGCCAATCAACGACAGGATAATGACTATGAGACTCCCACTACAGCGGAAAATGTATGCAACACTCATCAGTGTATATGCCCCAACAATGACCAACACAGAGGAGGTGAAGAAAGAGTTCTACAGTGATTTACATGAGACTATCAGGCGTGTACCGACTGATGACAGGCTGATACTCAGAGATTTTAATGCCAGAGTTGGTTCGGACACTGAGAAATGGAAAGGAGTACTAGGCAGTCATGGAGTAGGCAAGCACAATGCTAATGGAGAACTTCTACTTGCACTATGTTCAGAGTACAACCTTGTGATAACCAAGACTCTATTTAAGCACAAGGACACACACAAAAAGACATGGATGCACCCAAGATCCAAGCGCTGGCACTTATTAGACTACATCATAGTCAGGCAGAGAGACATAAAGGATGTATTGGACACCAGAGCAATGAGAGGCGCGGACTGTGGTACTGATCATGTTATGCTGAGATCTAGATTAAGGATTTGGAGATGAAAACAGCACTGCAGGACTGGTGCGAAGCCACCACGGAAGCTAAACACTAGTGCACTGAAAGGCCAAAAGAAGCAGGAAGAACTTACACAGGAAATGGATGAAAACTTGAAAGACTGGGACAGCAACAACTCAGAGAATGACATAGAAGAGAAATGGGCAACACTGAAGGATACAGTGTATCAGACTGCAAGTGATGTATTGGGCCACCCTGAGAGGAAACATCAAGATTGGTTTGATGAGCATGATGAACACCTGAAGAAACTGCTAGAAGTGAGGAATACAGCTAGGCAGGAAAACCTACAGTGTAACACAAGGTCGAAGAAGAAGAAATACTCAAAGGCTCAGAGTGAGCTACAGAAGTACACCAGAGCGATGAAGTCCAACTGGTGGGATGAAAAAGCAGAGGAACTTCAAACTGCAGCAGACAGGAAGGACATGGAAACATTCTTCACAGGTTTGAGAGAAATCTACGGCCCTAAACCAAGAGGATTGATCCAACTAAAGGCTATGGATGGTGAAATGGTTTTGCAGGAGAAAGACAAGATCCTGGACAGATTTACAGACTACTTTGACCAACTACTAAACAACCCTGAAGATCTCACTGAAGAGGCTAAAGAAGCTCTAGTGCAGTGACCAGCTGTATCAAGTCTGGATGAACCACCAAATTTTGATGAACTAATTGCCGCTATCAGGACAACAGAGGATGGTAAAGCTCCAGGAAGGGATGGAATTCCAGCAGAAGTGTGGAAATTTGGTGGTGTTCAGCTGATCAACTGCCTGCACAAGCTGATCCAAGAGATATGGGATGCCCAGAAAGTACCTCAAGACTGGAAGTCTGCAAGTATTGTGCCTTTGTTCAAGAAAGGTGACAGGAAAGATTGTGGAAATTACCAAGGTATATCACTGCTAGCCACTGTTGGTAAGATTCTCTCACGTGTACTACTGAACAGACTCAATGAACACATCTCGCAGAATGTACTACGGGAAACCCAGTGTGGCTTTAGAGGTGGAAGAAGCACAATGGACATGATTTTCTGCTTGAAACAGGTTCAAGAAAAGTGTATCAAACAGAACATGCCGCTTTATATAGTCTTCATAGACTTCAGTAAAGCCTTCGATACTGTTTGATACTGACAAGGACTTTGGCAGGTACTCAAGAAATATAGCTGTACAGAGAAGTTTGTCAGCCTGATCGAGGCACTCCATACAGGTATGCAAGCAAACATGGCAGTGAGTGGTTCAGTATCTAAAGATTTTTCAGTAAGCAATGGGATGAAACAAGGGTGTGTGCTGGCGCCTACACTCTTCTCGCTATATCTGGCAGCCATGCTTGAGGTGGCTTTCAAAGACACTTCAGAAGGAGTATACATGCAAACAAGGAAAGAAGCAGACTTGTTCAATGTGGCACAGTATAAAGCCAAGAGTAAGACATCGATAAAGGTAGTAAGAGAAATGCTCTTTGCCAATGACAGTGCTCTAGTTGCACACAGTGTGGAAGATATGCAATCTTTAGTGGAGAAATTTGCAAGAGCAGCTAGCCAATTCAGTCTCAAAATCAACATCAAGAAGACACAGTGCCTTTATCAACCACCAAAGTTCCAATTATCAACATCACTACCAGAAGAGATCAGCATTGGTACGGAGCCACTAGTCAAGTGCAAGACTTTCAAGTATCTAGGGAGTACTGTTTCAGAGAATGCTAGGCTGGAGGATGAACTATCTCTCAGAATGGGAAGACCAAGCGCTGTGTTTGGAAACTTGAGGGAGAGACTGTGGAACAACCGACATGTGTCTATCTGTGTGAAATGCAAAGTGTACAGAGCGACAGTACTGGCTACTCTATTGTACGGTGCTGAAACTTGGACTGTCTACAGAGCGCAGGTGCAGAAACTCCACACATACATGATGAGACACCTTCGAGCCATAATGAGCATCTCATGGAAAGACAAGATAACCAGCATAGAAGTGTTGAAACGAGCTGGTCTACCATCAATGGTGGACATGCTAATACAGATGAACCTGAGATGGCACGGACATGTTGAGAGGATGGATCACCAGCGTCTCCCTCAGCAGTTACTCTACTCACAGTTATGCGAGGGCAAACGCAATCAGGGTACACCAAGGCTCAACTTTAAAGACGCTGTAAAAAGAAACTTGAAGAAGTTGGATATAGACAGGAGTTCCTGGCAGTGGAAGGCTAAGGACAGAGCTGTGTGGAGGAATCTGATCAGACCTAAATGAAACAGTCATTGTCGCCCACAACAGACTGCTATGATGATGATAATGACTCCCTCCATCTTCACCGTTACACCTGCCTCCCTCTCATTCACACTCATGTGTTCTGTCTTGCTTCTACTGACTTTCATTCCTCTTCTCTCCAGAGGATACCTCCACCTCTCCAGGTTCTCTTCCACCTGCTCCCTACTCTCACTACAGATCACAATGTCGTCTGCAAACATCATGGTCCACGAAGACTCCTGCCTGACCTCATCTGTCAGCCTGACCATCACCATGGCAAACAAAAAGGGGCTCAGAGCTGACCTCTGATGTAACTCCATTCCCACCTTGAACCCATCTGTCACTCCTACAGCACACCTCACCATCGTCTTGCTGTCCTCATACATGTCCTGCACCACCCTCACATACTTCTCTGCCACTCCTGACTTTCTCATTACAGTGCCACACTTCCTGTCTTGGCACTCTTAGAGAAAACATTGCATCTGTCATACTCTTTCTTGGCATGAAACCATACTGCTGCTCACTGATTGTCCTGATTGTCACATCTCTTCTTAACCTGGCTTCACCAACTCTTTCCCATATTTTCATAGTGTGACTGATCAACTTTATGCCTCTGTAGTTACTACAGCTCTGAGCATCACCTTGGCTCTTGAAAAATGATACCAAAACACTTCTTCTCCACTCCTCAGGCATCCTCTCACTCTCCAAGATTGTGGTTACAATCTGGTTAAAAAGTCCACTGCCATCTCTCCTAAACATCTCCATACCTCCACAGGTATGCCATCTGGAACAACCACCTTTCCATTTTTTATCCTCTTCAAAGCTGCTCTCACTTCCGCCTTGCTAATCCTCGGGACTTCCTTGTTCACCATCTTTCCTTCATCCATCCTCCTCTCTCTCTCATTTTCTTTATTCATCAGCTCTTCAAAGCACTTCTTCCACCTTCTCAACACACTCTCGTCATTTGTTAGTACATTACCATTTCTGTCCTTAATCAACCTAACCCGCTGTACATCCCTTCTAGCTCGAGCTCTCCATCTAGCCAATCGATACAACTCCTTTTCTCCCTTCTTAGTGTTTAGTCTCTCATACAACTCACTATATGCTGTAGCCTGGCCTTGAGTTCCAATTTATAAAATTATTTTTTGCTGAAGAAATTTTTTTTCAACTCAAAAGTCTGGCTTTTGAGACTGCTTCTCTCACCAAAGAACCAGAGCTGTAACCCTATCCATCAGCCATAAAGTGGAAGTTAATCCCTTTCTCCAAGACTCTTTGGCAAAGGAATATTCTAATTGACAAGTTTTATGATCGACATAGTCAAGACTTTGGAAGTCAAGACTTTCCAGAAAACAACCAGTTTTACTGTGCCATCTGGTGAACAAATCAGGAATATTTAACTTTTTCCTTTGCAGTGGAATTTATGCCTTATGGACTATGAACTAACTCATATTCTTTCTCTTAAGACAGTATCTGCCAACAAAAACCTGGTTGAACTCTGGGCTGGACAATGTGGTTTCAAATGTTTTATTGATATGATTTTGATACGTGTTGCTCTATTTTCAAGAAGAAATTAATTCTTGCATGCTTAATATCACAAGTTAATTACAGTAGCTGTAGATGTATTTTATGCTCCTTTATTGAGTAGAATATTTTAGTCACTAAAGTTTAAGGAATTTATGCTTTATTCAGCAACATGTGTCTTAAGGGGGGGTCTCACTCTCAGATCAAATGTCTCTCTCTCGCCTCCCCCCCCCCCCCCGTTCTTCAGGAGTCCATAGCTGCACTTTAACTGGCCAATAGAGTTCAAAGCGTCATTGCATTTTCCTTTTTAGGTCAAGTTTATGATCCTTGCTGGAAGAAGCTCAAATTAACTGGGCCACCTCAGGTCTCATGAAGTTTTGGACCACCCTGCAACACTAGAGAAAACTTGAATTTTATTGCTCTTTGTTGAGTCTGCTCTGGGGCGTTGGTCAAGCTGTGAGCAGCTTTCTTTGTTCTCCAATTCTCCTGTCTTTTTAAGAAGGGCCCAGAGCCTGTCATGCTCTGTGTAAATCCTGTTTCTTTTCTTTAAAATTAATTTTTCTTATTTTGTTCTTTTTCTTTAAATCTTCGTGCAAGAAGATTTTGTTTAATTTTTTTAAAGCTTAAAGCAACTCATTTAAACCACCAACTTCGGAAGAAACAAGTTTGTGATGTAATTTGACTTTCTGATGAGACTTTGCACAATAAACCAATTCCTTCTTCAGTGCACAAGAGGTGACCTCGCCCAGTTTGCTGGAACAGGCTTTGTGATCCCAGGAGGAGGCCGTAACAGTGGTAGGGAGTCTGTCTGCCAGCCTCTCAACAGAACCCCTCCTGGTCCAGTTGAACAGAAAGTGGACTGTCTACTACCCACGGGGCTGCAAAGTTTCTGCGGCTAACGGTCTGTTATGTAATTTACACTTGTCTTCAGAATATTCCTGGTATAAGTCCTTTGAACCTAGTTTTATGCAAGAACCTGTCAGAATCTCAAAATGTATGTCATCTTTCATTAATTTACGTTCTTTTTCAGAGTAAAACAAATTTTCTAAATTTTTATAAAGTTAATTAGCATTTTCTTCATAAAATCACATCCACTTTTCCTAACTAATGCTATTTCATGGTTTTCCAATTTCCAGTATACTGACAAATTAAACTGTGCTTCATTTGGTTCCACAAATGCTTGATTCATAAGTAACTCAGTAACACTCTATGATGCCCATGACACATGTGAATTCTCTGTTTTAAAGTTATCTAACCTATTCTGACATTTCTTATTAAATCATTGAAAGACATATGGGAGTTATTGTTTGATTTCATGTCCAGCTTCTTGATCATCAGAGACAAGCACTCACACAAGGGTTTATTGTGAAACTAAATATTGTCAATAGAATTATAAACTAAGGCTTAACTTACCAATTGCTAAATTCTTAAGCTTAAGTCTTTGTTCATAAACCCCTAGTGCACAGACAACCTCCGGCCATGCACACTGTGGAGTTATGGTCTGAGGAGACAATGGACACTCTAAAGGACTGTTTTGAAGCCACTGCCTGGAAGCAGCTCTGCGATCCACATGGTGAGGACATCGATGGCCTCATTCACACCTTCACGGGCTACCTCAGCTTCTGTGTGGACAAATCCGTTCCCACCAAGACCATACGGCGTCACTCAAACAACAAACCCTGGATCAACCCTGAGATAAAAACACTTCTGAGAGAGAAGAAGAGGATCTTCAGGTCGGGGAATAGGGAGATGCTGAAGTCCGTACAGAGGGAGCTGAGGAGAAAGATCAGAGAAGGCAAGGACAGCTTCAGGAAGAAGATGGAGGACAAGCTGCAACAGAGCGACATCAGCGGGGTCTGGAGAAACCTCAAAACCATCTCGGGGCTCCAGAATACCTCCCCCCAGGCCACGGGGGGCAGGGAGTGGGCGAACAACCTGAATCTGTTTTTCAATAGATTTGACCAACCGCCCTCCCCCCTGTCTGCACAACAACCACTGCTGCCTCTAAGAAATCAAGTCCTGCTACCCACTCCCCACTCCACCGACACCCCCCCCACTCCCAACACACAGCCCCCCATCCTGACCCTGACCAAGACCCAGGTGAGGACGGAGCTGAGGAAGATCAAGGCGAGGAAGGCGTCGGGACCGGACGGCATCAGCGCAAAGCTCCTCAAGTCCTGTGCAGACCAGCTGTGTGGGATTGTGATGTATATCTTCAACATGAGCCTGAAACTGGGGAGGGTACCACAGCTGTGGAAAACATCTTGTGTGGTACCTGTACCAAAAACTTCCCACCCCAAAGACCTGAACAGCTTCAGACCGGTGGCCTTGACGTCCCACTTGATGAAGACCCTGGAGAGACTGCTCCTTGCTCATCTCCGCCCCCTGGTGGAACCAGCGATGGATCCACTCCAGTTCGCCTACCAGCATGGCATTGGGGTGGAGGATGCAGTGATCTTCCTCCTTCACCGTTCTCTGTCCCACCTGGAGAAGCCCGGGAATATGGTGAGGATCATGTTCTTTGACTTCTCCAGTGCTTTCAACACCATCCAACCGATGATCCTGAAGGACAAGCTGCTGCGCGCAGGGGTGGACCAGCACCTGTCATCATGGATCCTGGACTACCTCACGAACCGGCCTCAGTTTGTGAGAACCCGGGACTGTGTTTCCGACACGATCATCAGTAGCACGGGGGCCCCCCAGGGAACGGTGCTGGCTCCCTTCCTGTTCACTCTTTATACTGCGGACTTCTCACACAACACAACACATTGCCATCTACAGAAGTTCTCTGATGACTCTGCGATCGTTGGTCTCATCTCCAGCGGAGATGAAGCTGAGTACAGAGGGCTTATCCAGGACTTTGTGGACTGGTGCCATCGGAACTGCCTCCAGATCAACGCGAGGAAAACTAAGGAGCTGGTGGTGGACTGCCGCAGGCATGGGCAGCCCCTCACAGCACCAGTAAATATACAGGGAACAGACATCGAGATGGTGACATCCTACAAGTACCTGGGTATTCATCTGAACAATAAACTAGACTGGTCACACAATACTGATGCACTCTACAAGAAGGGACAGCGCAGGCTGTTCCTGCTGAGGAGACTCAGGTCTTTTGGTGTACATGGGGCGCTGCTGAAGTCATTCTATGACACGGTGGTGGCATCAGCCATCACTTTTGGAGTGGTCTGCTGGGGCAGTGGCATTACTGCAGCCGATAGGAAGAGACTGAACAAACTGATTAAGAAAGCTAGCTCTGTCCTGGGGCAACGCCTTGATCCGATGGAGGAGATAGGAGAGAGAAGGACGGTGGCTAAACTGTCATCTCTGCTGGAGTCCGAGTTCCACCCTATGCAGGACATACTGGATGCACTGAGGAGCTCATTTAGCAGCAGACTACATCATCCCAGGTGCACAACCGAGAGGTTTCGTAGGTCCTTCCTACCAACGGCTGTCAGACTGTACAACCTAAGCAGGGCTGCTCGCAGAGATAGCAAAAAGACGTAACAAACTAATAGTTTTTTTTTTTGTTTTTTGTTTTTTTTTTGAATGCAAAAGATGCAATAGACTTACACAATGGTCCTCTCCGGCATACAACTAGGAACATACCGGTCGCTATGGAGGGTGAGAATATGTATGGGCACATAATCATACCATGTAGGATAACTAAATAGACGGTTATGCTGTTTCATCCCACCTAGCAACAATGCTCTGCACTGTGTGTGTTTATATATTTACATATTTATTCCATCTAGCTACAATGCTCTGCACTGGGTGTGTTTATATTTATATATCTATATATTTATTCCATCTAGCTACAATGCTCAGCACTGGGTGTGTTTATATTTATATATCTATATATTTATTCCATCTAGCTACAATGCTCCGCACTGTGTTTTTATATATCTACATATTATTCCATCTAGCTACATTGCTCCGCACTGTGTGTGTTTATATACTTGCATATTTATTCCACCTAGCTGCAATGCTCCGTACTGTGGGTGTTTATATATTTACATATTTATTCCATCTAGCTACAATGCTCTGCACTGTGTGTTCATATATTCATATATTTATTCCATCCAGCTACAATGCTCTGCACTGTGTGTCTGTGTGTGTGTGTGTGTGTGTATATATATATTTTATAGTAATATGTACATATGTATATTAGCTGCTCTTGCTTGTTTTTTTTTTTTTTTTTTTTTTTTTTTTTTTTCTTGCCTTCTGATTGTTGCTCTGAGTGTTGCTATCCCTGTGCTGTTGCAATCCTGGAATTTCCCCGTTGTGGGACTAATAAAGGCTTATCTTATCTTATAAGAGTTTCCACCCCTATAAAACGTGGATGGTGCCCTAACGAGGACTTGAGTGTGATGGAAGTAAATCTTCATTCCTATTCACATTCATATTTACACTAATACGTGTACCAACATTAAATTACCTATAAAAATCTTTTAATTTTACTACAATGCCTTTTCCTTTCTTTTCCTTTGCCACCTCTCTCTTTGCCATGCACCAAGATTCCAAATACTGCTGTCTACTGAGAGAGGCTGAGAGAGAGGCAATGAAAGTATTTATTTAAACTGACAATAATCACTGTTGGACCCCCCCCCCCCCCCCACACACACACACACACACACACACTGTGGGAATTCAGCCTTGGGTGCAGGTGAGGGTTTCAAACAGTGGAGTCACTGGCCAGAAACAACCAGAAGTAGGAGTTCATTTTCACAAGGAAGAGGTAGGTATCGATCCAACCACAGAATCCAGGTTGGACCACGTGATGATCCCACAACAAACTGCTCTTAGACTGGAGCTTTTATATGGGGATCAGTAATTACTTGCAGGTGTGGGTGATCAACCAACTGCTGACAATCATCCTCCTTGGCCCTGATGAGAGAGGTTATGAAACAACACAGATCTATAGCAACTACTAGATGGTGCACACACACCTGAACCACTATTACTTTTCATCTCATAATTTCTCACCTCATTTCTCTTCAATTTGTGCCTTTTGTCTGATAATTAGTGAATTTAATCTAGACAGTGACCCAGGTTTGTTTTTTATGTTTTTGTTTTCTTTATTTTAAGAGTTTGAACTCTTCCCCATGACTAAAATAGCAACACCCAGTCATACATAGCTTCCCTAAAATATATTATATACCCAATTAATCCACTTACCTGTTTCCAATTAACCTGTTCACCTGTGGAATGTTCCAGAAACATGTTTTTTGTCCCAGTTTTTTTTTTCAATTAATCTTTATTGATACTGAAATCAAATGTACAACGAACACATGATAAAACAACAACTGGCTAGGTTCTCTTTCTATGTAAAACCACAACTATCTGGTTTCAGTGATGTTAATGTTTCAAATATATTGTATACATACTGCCTTCTGTATATGTACATTAGTACACGCATAGAGTACATAAATACTAGTAAAGTTTAAACACACACACAAGCAGAACACATACATTGTAATGGCTGGACTCTGTTCAGTTCCTAACAGGAAAATATATAAATAGAATAGAAAAAATAAGAGAAAATAATGTGTGTGTGTGTGGGGGGGGGGTAAAAAAGAGGGTTCAGATAACCATTTCGTTAACATGTACAGCATTGTAGAAATGATAATGTTTGGGGACCATAACACAAGCAGACTGTAGTGTAGCTGTAGGCCCAAAAAACAAACATAAACAGAGCCTTCCCTTTTCGTTTTGCAACCCACCATCTTTACATTTAGTGCCACATAAAACCACAGACCATGAAACATCGTCACCCTCACCCTTTATTTTGGTTGATCTGTGGAACATGGGCACAGAGGTAAAAACGTTCCAGGGGATAAACGGAAGGCAGGTAGATCAACGTTAATTTCTACAGCCCTGCCGGGAGGGGATAGATCAGAACAGGGGTGACTAACAGGGCATGGCATTGCTAATAGATGTGAACGCAAGGGATGCAAGCATGCTCTCCAGTCTCCAGAATACAGACGGTTGAATGTCAGTAGTTGGGTTTCTTGTGTCGTGGTTGGTCAAGGATGATATGGAATGACTAAACCAAGCATTCCTGACTGCCTAGTGGACTAGTGGTGACTGCTTGAGGGAGAATGAATGAATGAATGAATTTATTTATTTCGGATAGTACATTACAGGTTAAAAGAAACTGTATAATATAACAACAAGGTCAAATTAGACAAAGACTCCTTCTACTATACAATTCCACGTGAGTTATCCGAAATGGGTGATGGCTGAAGCCGCAGCTTATATTGCCCACCCATATTCCATCCAAGAATTCAAAGGAGAAAAAAGAGAAAACAAGACAAGAGCGATTACAATTTAAAACAAGGCTAAGACAAAATATGACTGAGAGAAAAAGAAAACTGAGCTAGTCTAAGTTAAGCGGTTACTATTCAAAAACAAATCTAAGACATAGTGTCACAGAGAAAAAAGAAAAACTAAGCTATAACACAACACAGGCTGGAAATGTCAATCCTTATGTGAGTTTACATGTCGTCTTGTAAATATGTTTGGAGTATTTCTTCCTTTAGTTTTTGTTTAAATTGTCCAAGCTTTGTACATGATTTTAATTCAGGTCCAAAATCGTTCCATAATCTGACACCTTGCACTGAAATACAGTGTTGCTTGGTAGTTGTTCTCACTGTAGGCTTTTGAAATATACATGTTCCTCTGAAGTGATATCGTTTCTCCCTTGTTTGGAACAACTTTTGGATATTAGCGGGCAGTGATAGATTCTTCACTTTGAACATTATTATTGCGGTTTTAAAGTCGATCAGATCTTTCAACTTGAGAGTTTTTTGTTTAAGAAAAAGTGGGTTTGTTGGTTCCCTGTAAGCTGCTTTGTTGATTATTCTAATAGCTCTCTTTTGAAGCATAAAGAGTGGATATATGTTTGTTTTATATGTATTTCCCCATACCTCATTACAATATGTCATGTATGGGAGTATTAATGAATGATACAAGGTGTATAGTGTGGGTTGATTCAGCAAATTTTTCACTCTGTGTAATATTGCAATTGATTTGGATACTTTACCTTTTATATAATTAATATGTGGCTTCCAACACAGTTTGTTATCAATTATTACTCCAAGGAATTTAGTTTCGGATACCCTTTCAATCTCTACACCATTTACACTGAGTTTGGGTACTGGGTAGTTGTGATGGTTGTTAAAGACTATAAATTTTGTCTTGCTTAAATTGAGCGTTAATTTGTTTGAATCAAACCACAGTTTCAGCTTTCCTAATTCCTTTCCGAGTGTATCCAGAAGTTGTTCCAAATTGTTTCCACTGCATAGCAGGTTAGTGTCATCAGCAAACAATATTAAGTCCATTTTTTCTGAAACTTTACATATATCATTTATATACATATTGAATAATAATGGTCCCAAAACTGAACCCTGTGGGACTCCACAGGTGACCTTCAGTAGCTCTGAGTTTTTGTTGTTAACACATACAAACTGATATCTATTCTTTAAGTAACTTCTTAACCAGGACAGTGCTACCCCTCTGATACCACAATTTTGTAGTTTCTTTAATAATAGATTGTGATCTACTGTATCAAATGCTTTTTTAAGATCCAGGAATACTCCAACTGAATACTCTTTATTTTCAATGGCTGTTGATATTTTTTCTGTAAATTCCATTAAGGCATATGCTGTTGTCCTTTTGTGTCTGAACCCATATTGCTGCTCACACAATAAATCATTCTTCAGTATGAAATTGTCAATTCTCTCATAGAATATTTTTTCAAGTATCTTGGAAAATTGCGGTAATAGTGAAATTGGTCTGTAGTTGGAGAGTTCCCCTCTGTCGCCCGTCTTGTAAATCGGAATTACTTTAGCTATTTTCATTGCATTGGGAAATATACCTGATTGGAGAGACAGGTTACAGATATACGTCAGTGGTTTCACTATGCATTCGATAACAGTTTTGACTAGTAGCATATCAATACCATCGCAGTCAGTAGATGTTTTACTTTTGAACGATTTAACAATTTCAATGACCTCTCTTTCGTCTGTGTTCTTTATGAAGATGGTGTCTTTTACAGCAGTGTTATTGCATATTGAATCACCTGTTGGCACCGTAGTGGGTATTTCTCGGGCCAGTTTAGGTCCAATGTTAACAAAAAAATTATTAAATTCATCTGCAGGTGAAGCTATATTCACATTCGGAGTCGATTTATTATTTTTTGGAATGTTAGTTGGGTAGCTTGTATTTCTGCTTTTATTTCCAAGGATACTGTTGATTATTGTCCATGTATTTTTAATATTGTCTTTGTTTTTTTCCAGTTCTTTACTGTAATAGTCTCTTTTACTACATCTTATTATATATGTTAACTTATTTTTGTATGTTTTATACCGCTGCTCTGCTTCTTTTGTCCTTTTCTTTATGAAAGCTTTATATAATAAATTTTTCTTTTTACACGCCTTTTGTAGTCCTTTGGTTAGCCATGGTTTGTCAGTAAATTTGTGTTTAAGCTTTTTTTTAACTAATGGGCAGTTTTTTTCATAAAGAGTGGTTACAATGTTTGTAAATGTGTCATAGGCTTCATTTACATCTGATACATAGACTTCTGTCCAGTCTTGCTTCAGCAAGTCCTCTTTAAAAGAACTGATTGCGTTTGGTGATTTGTGTCTGAACGATTTTGAGATTTTTTCTGGGTTGGGCCCCGTGTGGCCATGGATAAGTGCAAAGATTGGCAAGTGGTCGCTTATATCATTTATCAATAATCCACTTTCTATTTTCTTGTCGAGAACATTGACAAACAGGTTGTCAATAAGTGTAGCAGAGTGAGCTGTGATTCTACTGGGATGTGTTATTGTGGGATATAGACTCATGCTGTACATAGAGTTCATGAACTCTGTAACTACATTTTGTTGATGTGGATTAAGTAGATCAATATTGAAATCTCCACAAATTGCTACCATTTTCTTACTAGTAATATTATTGTACAGCTCGACTAATTTATCTCTGAATGTCTCAATGCAAGTTCCCGGCGTTCTGTATATGCAGCTTATGATTAGATTTTTTGTTTTGTCTAGGTCAATCTCAACAGTAACACATTCCAGAAGCCCTGGTAGTGCTGAGGACATTTCATTTACAAGCTTACATCTATATAGGTCATCAATATACAGTGCAACACCACCACCCTTTTTTTGAGATCTGTTAATGTTAAACATCTGATATCCCTCTATTGCCATCAGGGGAGCCTGGTCTGCATTAAGCCAGGTTTCAGAGACTGCTATAGCTGTGAATTTTCTGTT
Source organism: Pholidichthys leucotaenia (assembly GCA_020510985.1). Lineage (NCBI taxonomy): Eukaryota > Metazoa > Chordata > Actinopteri > Cichliformes > Pholidichthyidae > Pholidichthys > Pholidichthys leucotaenia. The sequence continues at coordinate 70,167,608 of CM035842.1, read as the reverse complement.
TAGCTGTTTTAAATAGTCCTGAATCTGTGAGAAGTTTTTGTTAAGACTTCTGCTATTGAAGTGTATTATTGACAGTTTACCATCTAATTGCACTTGACTTTTGAATTGCTTTTCAGTGTAATATTCACAGTGGTTATGAGTATTATTGAAAAAGTGGTTATCAGGATCAATATCATTCTCCATCTCTTGTGGTTTATGTTCAGCATAGTGGCATATTTTTAGAGTTTGAGTTTCCTCACTCTGTGTTTCATAGTCAGTGTTCATCTGTATTTATCTAAGTCAGTAGCATCTCTGATCATTATACTTTTTGCTTGCTCAGGTGTTCCATTTAGTTTAATCCAAATTCTACAATTTCTTGTCCAGGTTGTCTGTATCTTATTATGTTTCTTTAGCATCCGTGCCTGCCGTGCTAATTCAGCGTTTTTTTTTGTCAGGTGTTCATTTAGGTAAACTTGAGTTTCCTTTAGTTTTTTGGCCTGCCTCAGTATGTCATTTTTCACCCTCCTGTTCACAAAGCGCATCACAATTGATTTCTTTGTTTTGTTATCTTTCTTCGGTAAAGCATAACAGGCTGAGATCGCATTGGCTTCTACCTTAATGTCTTTATCATTAAGGAACTGAAGCACTTGGTTTTCTAAGGACATTGATTCACTTATGGAAGCATGTTCACCACTCAGTCCTGTAGCGGCATGGGCGTACGAGATGAGATGAGTGTTATGCCTGTATATGGAGCCAAGGACGAGGCCAGGTCTCAAGCTGAACATATGTTTATTGATGAGGCACTATACCACACAGATGTAGCCGTTGGGCAGAAGAGGTGGCAAAGAGACCGCCCCTCCTGCCCACTGCCCTCTTATCACCACGGGTGGAGTACCTCACAAATAAGAGTCTAAACTATTCACAACAATGAGGACTGAGCGCATGTGTTACACCACTCCAGGGCAACTTGATGTAGAAAAACGAGTTCTTTATTTACCTCAAAAAGGTTAATGCAGCACACATACAGAGCACGCGTTTGTGTCTTCTTCAGCAGCTCGAACACAGAGAACCCCAACAAAAAAAACACTTGACCCATGACCTCACTTCAAGACAAAGAAACAATCTGCAGCACTACTGCCACCTATTGGTGCAGATGTATAACTACATTACAAAATAGACACTAGGAAAACAGAATCATTAATAAATTCAGGCAATGTTTTTCACTTATTTAGCATAACACTAACTCAAGTGCTACAATCTTCCCCTGCTAAATAAATGTTGTCCTCAACATTGGCCAAATATGAACCAGAAATGCATGTGAATGAATTTATTTATTTTCGGATAGTACATTACAGGTTAAAAGAAACTGTATAATATAACAACAAGGTCAAATTAGACAAAGACTCCTTCTACTATACAATTCCACGTGAGTTATCCGAAATGGGTGATGGCTGAAGCCGCAGCTTATATTGCCCACCCATATTCCATCCAAGAATTCAAAGGAGAAAAAAGAGAAAACAAGACAAGAGCGATTACAATTTAAAACAAGGCTAAGACAAAATATGACTGAGAGAAAAAGAAAACTGAGCTAGTCTAAGTTAAGCGGTTACTATTCAAAAACAAATCTAAGACATAGTGTCACAGAGAAAAAAGAAAAACTAAGCTATAACACAACACAGGCTGGAAATGTCAATCCTTATGTGAGTTTACATGTCGTCTTGTAAATATGTTTGGAGTATTTCTTCCTTTAGTTTTTGTTTAAATTGTCCAAGCTTTGTACATGATTTTAATTCAGGTCCAAAATCGTTCCATAATCTGACACCTTGCACTGAAATACAGTGTTGCTTGGTAGTTGTTCTCACTGTAGGCTTTTGAAATATACATGTTCCTCTGAAGTGATATTGTTTCTCCCTTGTTTGGAACAACTTTTGGATATTTGCGGGCAGTGATAGATTCTTCACTTTGAACATTATTATTGCGGTTTTAAAGTCGATCAGATCTTTCAACTTGAGAGTTTTTTGTTTAAGAAAAAGTGGGTTTGTTGGTTCCCTGTAAGCTGCTTTGTTGATTATTCTAATAGCTCTCTTTTGAAGCATAAAGAGTGGATATATGTTTGTTTTATATGTATTTCCCCATACTTCATTACAATATGTCATGTATGGGAGTATTAATGAATGATACAAGGTGTATAGTGTGGGTTGATTCAGCAAATTTTTCACTCTGTGTAATATTGCAATTGATTTGGATACTTTACCTTTTATATAATTAATATGTGGCTTCCAACACAGTTTGTTATCAATTATTACTCCAAGGAATTTAGTTTCGGATACCCTTTCAATCTCTACACCATTTACACTGAGTTTGGGTACTGGGTAGTTGTGATGGTTGTTAAAGACTATAAATTTTGTCTTGCTTAAATTGAGCGTTAATTTGTTTGAATCAAACCACAGTTTCAGCTTTCCTAATTCCTTTCCGAGTGTATCCAGAAGTTGTTCCAAGTTGTTTCCACTGCATAGCAGGTTAGTGTCATCAGCAAACAATATTAAGTCCATTTTTTCTGAAACTTTACATATATCATTTATATACATATTGAATAATAATGGTCCCAAAACTGAACCCTGTGGGACTCCACAGGTGACCTTCAGTAGCTCTGAGTTTTTGTTGTTAACACATACAAACTGATATCTATTCTTTAAGTAACTTCTTAACCAGGACAGTGCTACCCCTCTGATACCACAATTTTGTAGTTTCTTTAATAATAGATTGTGATCTACTGTATCAAATGCTTTTTTAAGATCCAGGAATACTCCAACTGAATACTCTTTATTTTCAATGGCTGTTGATATTTTTTCTGTAAATTCCATTAAGGCATATGCTGTTGTCCTTTTGTGTCTGAACCCATATTGCTGCTCACACAATAAATCATTCTTCAGTATGAAGTTGTCAATTCTCTCATAGAATATTTTTTCAAGTATCTTGGAAAATTGCGGTAATAGTGAAATTGGTCTGTACATGTGACGTTACATGTGACGTTATCAAGATGGAATACAATTGGAATAGAGTAAATGTTTCACAGTGCATTAAGATCGATCCATACTATTGAACCTCAGGTGATACAATCAAGTGTAACTCATTACTCAAATAAGCATGAAGCTCATAACCACGTGGAGTAGTTTTCCCAATAGTACAGGTATTAACAATTTACTCTAACACATGTTACTATCACTTCATGTACTCCGGAGTCTGTACACTTAGATAATAACCTTACTTGGACATATCAAATTGACCAAATGTCACTCAAACCAGTTTGTTTTTTTTTTGTTTTGTTTTGTTTTTTTTTTGTTACTTATTTGTACCCGTAGGTAGACTTGGTTTGCAGTCTGGTGACAAGCCACCGGCTGCTGGTCACTGCGTGCGCGAGCGCCCTAAACCTACATGGTTTTTTTTGTTTTTTTTTGGTGTTCACATACCCCAGTTTTGTTATACACCATCTCAATAGTTTGTAGTATCAAATACTTAAGTCACAATAACAGTTTTAACCTTGTAAGTACCAATACATTTCACATCTCCAACAATATTAAACCGGTGATCTGTGCCACAGTTCAATAAATAACCCACAGGCACATAAGCTGGGTAGTAAGGCATTTGTGGAGCTATCCAAGGTACTCCATATTGTCCATAGAATGGGATTACTGCACTGGCATACAGTGGATTGGAATTAAGACTAATTACTCTCCGAACTGGCTGACCAAGTGTATCATTATTTAATGTTTCTCTTGGGCGTCTCTCTCTCTGAGACCTCCTCAGCACAGTGTCTGACAGCTCTGTGTCCACACCACTGGGCTGGGCTGGAAAGGAAACGGTCTCTGTTGGTTCCGGAATGTCCATTTGAAACTCCTCAGTATCCACACTGAGCTTGTGAGTGTCCATTATCTGTTCCTGAGTATCCTCAGGATGCTCTGACTGACTGGTTTGGTCTCTAGCTTTGGTATTTATTGTTGCCGTACTTTGTAACACATTTTGCTTGTTCGGGCTTAACTCTATTGGTTGGACATGGGGTGAGTTTTGAGCTTTGGGGATTTTCCCACTTTGGGACTTTGGTTTTGGAGGTGTGGTTTGTCCCTCAGTCACAGCCCCCGCCAGTTTCCCTGCTTCTGACTCCCCCCTACTCTACATCCCTTTGCCCAGTAAGAGTCACTGCCACATTTGAACCAGTGGCTACAGTCCTTGTTGTCTTGTTGATACGCAGTACATTGTCTTTTAAATCAATTATTAAATCACCCTTTATTGTCATTCCACCATACAACCAATCATGTACAGTAGAACGAAATTGTGTTTTTCCTATCTACAGTGTTAATCACACACACCCCATATGTAGAATCAGAGGGCCGCTGCCATGCAAGGCGCCGCCACAGGTTTCCCTCCTCCATTCCATTATTGCTGAGCACCAAGCTGGATGGCAGGAAGTTCCGCTTTTATATGGTCTTCGGCATGACCCGGCCGGGATTTGAACCCCTGCCTCCCGGGTGTGGGGCGGATGCTCTACCAACTGAGCCAGGCTCAGTTCTGTCTCTGAGTTGACCTTTTGTTGGATTTGGTTTGCTTGCCACTCTCATGTTTTATGTCACGTTGAACAGTCTGCACAAGTGAGGCTACCTGACCTGTAAGCTCTCTGATTGCAGTATTACTTTCCTCTGTTTTAGAGAATAGTGAGTTGTCTTTGGCTGGTTTGTTTGGCTTAGCTACAGGTTGGCCTATGCAGGGGTCATTCAGTGTTTCAGTCTGTTCAACTACATTTAGTCCTGCTCTGAGAGCTGACTTATTTGCCTTTTTTTTTTTTTTTTTTTCTCTCGGCGCCACACCAGTCGGCTGCCTTTTGCAACAGCGGCTCGATTCCGAGTCTTTTTCCCTTCCTCTCTCTTTTGATCCGTCTTTTTTTTTTCACCCCACTTATATCACGGACACACAGATCGTCCTAAATGTCTCCTGAGCCGGTGGACGGAGCCACTGTTTATAGCAGGATACGATACAGCAGAGAACAGCTGCTAGCATTCAACCGCCACCCGGTCCCATTGGAAAAACTCGACATACCGAGAGAACTGAGGCGAAAACGCCGCGGCTGCCGGGCTGGAGTAAGGCGGAGGACAGACCCTCCCTTCCATCTGTTGTCATGGGAAATGTACGGTCGATACTGGGAAAGTTAGATGAGCTAGCGGCTATCTCCCGTTATGATAGCACATACCGGGAGTGCTCTCTCCTTTTGTTTACTGAGACGTGGCTAACTGAACTAGCAGCAGATGCTAACATTGAGCTGGAGGGTTTTCACATGATACGCATATATTCATATATTTATTCCATCCAGCTACAATGCTCTGCACTGTGTGTCTGTGTGTGTGTGTATATATATATATTTTATAGTAATACGTACATATGTATATTAGCTGCTCTTGCTTGCTTGTTTTTTTTTTTTTTTTTTTTTTTCTTGCCTTCTGATTGTTGCTCTGAGTGTTGCTATCCCTGTGCTGTTGCAATCCTGGAATTTCCCCGTTGTGGGACTAATAAAGGCTTATCTTATCTTATCTTATCTTATCTTTGTCTTTAGAGCTCCTTCACTTTCATTGTACTGTGCAGTTTGCATTTTCTGTAACAGGAGCTCATCACTGCTGTTTTCATCCTGTAGGTACATCCTCATTTCTGCTCTGACATTGTCATTTAACAGTCCAGTCATAATTGACTGAAAGCATTGACTTTGAACTAGCTCTTTGTTGTACTTCAGGCTAGACTGAGTACACTCTGATGCAAAGAGGGTTTTCTGACACAAATCCAGTACTCTAATCAGAAACTCAAGGGGTGTTTCATTTGTTCCCTGTGTGGTTTTGGTCAGTTGTTGATACAACACAGTTGCATCTGTTTCCCCATAATGGGCTCTTAGTGTTTGTCTCAGGTTGGTCAATGTGAGATCTAATTTTCCTTCTAAATAGTTCCTTAACTTCAGTCCAGGGCTTATGGCACGGACTACAGCATCCACTATTTCAGTTTCAGAGTAGCCTTCTTTTTTAGCCACTTTCAATCTGATGCTTCAAGCTACTGAAACTCAAGGTGTCTTTTGACGATGACTCACCCACGTGACCATTTATCCTGAAATCTTTCCTGAATCTAACTGAAGAAGCATTGCAGCAGCTGTTGCTGATGGAGCCTCTCCCTCTGCGCTGAGTCCCGCTGTCCAGCATTGTCCTCGGGGCCGCCTGATGCTCCAGCGATGCCTCCGATGCTGACGGTACAAGGTCCTCTCCTGGCACCTGGTCCTGTCCCACTGCTGCAGGCTGTTCCGGGCACGTAATCACCGCCGTCGCGTCCATGGATGAAGACAGGGCCGCTGCTCCCGCACCGACAGCCGATGACCGTGTCTCTATGAGCGAGTCTAGCACATCGTTTAACTCCAAAAGCACAGACATGCCTTCATCTTCACTTTGCACAAGCTCATCTCGATCACAAAACTGATTAATAAGCTTAACAAGAGCTCTGCGAGTTTTGTTTGAAATATCATCGTCTAGAGCTCTGCGAGTTTTGCTTGAAATACCATCGTCTTTTCTGGTAATATTACACAGTTCACATACTCTTAGCAGTTCTTGGACAAAAAGGCCACATAATTTCTTTTCCAGCTTCAACAAAAAATCTTCGCGATGCTCAGACATGCTTGCAAAATTAGCCTTTTCACTGGATTTGACTGAAAAAAACAATGCGGTTTTGTCGCGCTAGCTAGACTCACGCTGTACCTTAGCGTTAGCCTCTCGCTCTGGCACACTTCTTTACCGTCTCCGTTGTCTTTTTTTTCAGTCTCTCTCTGTGAGGTAATCCAGAAATATTGATCTCAGTGGAACCTCCAAAATGTTACACCACTCCAGGACAGCTTGGTGTAGAAAAACGAGTTCTTTATTTACCTCAAAAAGGTTAATGCAGCACACATACAGAGCACGCGTTTGTGTCTTCTTCAGTAGCTCGAACACAGAGAACCCCAACAAAAAAAACACTTGACCCATGACCTCACTTCAAGGCAAAGGAACAATCTGCAGCACTACCGCCACCTATTGGTGCAGATGTATAACTACATTACAAAACAGACACTAGGAAAACAGAATCATTAATAAATTCAGGCAATGTTTTTCACTTATTTAGCACAACACTAACTCAAGTGCTACACATGCGGGACACGTTTTTGGCCTGCTTGCTGGAATTGGGGTTGAAGTCACAGAGCCGAGCCACACACTCCCACTCCGTGCCGGGATTGTTCTCATCCAGATCTGAAATCATGGCCTCCTTGGTCGCCCTGTTACTGGTTTTGGTTTTCTCCAGCTGCTCATTCTGTTCAGCATGCCACTCCTCAAATTCCACCTTGGCCTTCTCCTTCAGACTCCTGCTTGCGTGAGTTGGCATCTAGCTGCTCCAGTCTCTCTCTTTGCTCCTCCCTCCATTTGTACAGACTTTCAGGTTCGGCCTGCAGTCGGTCTGCATTGGAAATTTCTGCATGAGCATCTGATGGACCATTGCTTTCCCCATGAAGCTCTCCATTAATAGCTCTGCCATTTGAGTCTCCCAGTGAAGAGGGCACCTCTCCGCTGTCCAGGATGCTGAAGCCTTCATCGTTTTCAATCCCCATGATTTCGCTCTCCTGGTAGGACAAAAAGGCAGCGGCAAGGTCCTCTTCTGAGCCGACAGAGTTTCCAGCGGCAGGTGCGTTCAGCATGTCACAAAAAAAAAAAGCTGTCCCAGCTTTTTTGGAATGTGTTGCAGGATTCAAATTCAAAATGAGTGAATATTTGCAACAAAAAAAAAACAAACAGAAAAGTTGCAGTTGTGCTTAAAAAATGCAAATTCAACAGAAAAATATTCATATTTGAGATGTTTTTATTAAAGAGGGGTTTATTATTATTGTTTTTTGTTGTTTCCAGTTGTAGAGGACGTAACGAAGAGACGTGAGCCCCTCCCCAGCATGGAGGCCATCTACCTGATCACACCTTCAGACGAGGTTAACTGCCTTCTCTACATGCTTGTTTACATCTGTTGTTGAAAATTAGTGCCCATGGGTCCTGGCATGTGGTTCCAACACAGCTGACCTGCTGCTCTACCCATCATATTACAGTGACCACACCCTTTTTCCTTTGTTTTCAAATGGAAACCCCTTTCACCATAATGGGAAAAATTCATATTTTTGTTGAAAAATTCAGAACCCCAGGAAAAATGCTGATGGTGACACGTGCTTATAGAGAGCCTCAGTTAAAATGAGGTCAATTAGACTATTTCCCTTGGAGGCGCATTAAAATACAAGGGCAGGAAATGGCCAAATCTGTTAGGGCAAAAATTCAAAATGGCCAACTTCCTGTGGGGTTTAGCTCATGACCCCAATAATATTTTTGACTTTTTTCTTGTAAATTCGAACTTTCTGCGTGTAAATTTTCAGCTTTTATTCATAAATTTGCAACTTTTTTTAGTAAATTACAACTTTTTGCTTGTAAATTTGCAAATTTTTCTCCTAAATTTGCAACTTTTTCTCATTAATTTGTGACTTGTACATTTGCAACTTTTTTTCTAGTAAATTGCAACTTTTTGCTTGTAAATTTGCAACTTTTTTCTAGTAAATTGCAACTTTTTGCTGGTAAATTTGCAACTTTTTCTCGTAAATTTTGACTTTTTTCCTCTACATTTGCAATTTTTTTCTAGTTAATTGCAATTTTTTCTCATTAATTTGCAACTCTTTGCTTGTAAATTGCAACTTTTTTCTCATAAACTGCAACTTTTTTCTTTTAAATTGTAACTTTTTTCTTGTAAATGTTCAACTTTTCCTCAGAAATTTGTAACTTTTTCTCATAAATGTTTGACTTTTTTCTCATATATTTGCAACTTTTCTCTAGTAAATTGCAACTTTTTGCTTGTAACTTTTCAACTTTTCCTCGTCAATTTGCCACTCTTTGGCTGGTTAATTTGCAACTTTTTTCTTGTAAATTGCAACTTTTTTACTGGAAAATTGGCAACTTTTTCTTATAAATTTGCAGCTATATGCTTGTAATTTTGCAACTTTTTATTTGTAAAATACTACTTTTTTCTAGTAAATGTGCAAGTTTTTTGTTGGTTAATTTGCAACTTTTTCTTGTAAATTTGCAACTTTTTTGAGTAAATTGTAACTTTTTTCTTGCAAATGTTCAACTTTTTCTCATAAATTTGCAACTTTTTTCTAGTAAATTGCAACTTTTTTCTTGTAAATTTACAACATTTTTCTAGTAATTTGCAACTCTTTTCTTGCAAATTTGCAACTGTTTTGAGTAAATTATAACTTTTTTCTAGCAAATTGCAACTTTTTTCTTGTAAATTTGCAACTGTTTATTCACAAAATACAACTTTTTCTAGTATATTTGCAACTTTTTCTCATAAATTTGCTACTTTTTTCTTGTAAATTGCAGCTTTTTTTCTAGAAAATTTGCAACTTTTTTTTCATAAAATACAACTTTTTTTCTTCAGTAAATTGTAACTTTTTTCTTCCAAATTTCCAATTTTTTCTCATAAATGAGCAACGTTTTCTCAAAAAAGTGCAACTTTTTTCTTGTAAATTTACAAAATTTTTCTAGTAATTTGCAACTTTTTTCTTGTAAATTTGCAACTTTTTTTTTACAAGTAAATTGTAACTTTTTTCTTGCAAATTGCAACTCTTTTGCTGGTAAATTTATAACTTTTTCTCATAAATTTGCAACTTTTTTCTTGTAAATTTGCAACTTTTTTTTTACAAGTAAATTGTAACTTTTTTCTTGCAAATTGCAACTCTTTTGCTGGTAAATTTATAACTTTTTCTCATAAATTTGCAACTTTTTTCTTGTAAATTTGCAACTTTTTATTCATAAAATACAACTTTTTCTAGTATATTTGTAACTTTTTGTCATAATTTTTCAACTTTTTCTTGTAAATTGCAACTTTTTTGCTGGAAAATTTGCAACTTTTTTATTCATAAAATACATCTTTTTCTAGTAAATTTGTAACTTTCTCATAAATTTGCAATTTTTTTCTTGTAAATTCCAACTTTTTTGCTGGAAAACTGGCAACTTTTTCTCATAAATTTGCAACTTTTATTAGTCAAATACAACTTTATTCTATGATAAATTGTAACTTTTTTCTTGTAAATTTGCAACATTTTATTCATAAAATACAACTTTTTCTAGTATTTTTGCAACTTTTTCCTCATAAATTTGCAACTTTTTCTTGTAAATTGCAACTTTTTTGCTGGAAAATTTGCAACTTTTTATTCATAAAATACAACTTTTTCTAGTAAATTTGTAATTTTCTCATAAATTTGCAACTTTTTTCTTGTAAATTCCAGCTTTTTTGCTGAAAAATTGGTAACTTTTTCTCATAAATTTGCAACTTTTATTAGTCAAATACAACTATATTCTATGGTAAATTGTAACTTCTTTCTTGCAAATTTGCAACTTTTTCTCAAAAATGTGCAACTTTTTTCAAGTAAATTTGCAGCTTTTTTCTAGTAAATTGCAACTTTTTCTTGCAAATTTGCAACTATTTGTTTTAGTAAATTGCAACTTTTTTCTTGTAAATTTGCAACTTTTTCAAATAAATTGCAACTTTTTGCTGGCAAATTTGCAACTCTTTCTTATAAATCTGTGATTTTTTTTTTTCTTGTAAATTTTCAACTTTTTTTGAGTATTGTAACTTTTTTCTAGCAAACTGCAACTTTTTTGTTGGTAAATTTATAACTTTTTAATTTGCAACTTTTTTTTTTTTTAGTAAATTGCAACTTTTATTAGTCAAATACAACTTTATTCTATGGTAAATTGCAATTTTTCTCTTGTAAATTTACAACATTTTATTCATAAAATACAACTTTTTCTAGTATTTTTGCAACTTTTTCTCATAAATTTGCAACTTTTTTCTTGTAAATTTGCAACTTTTTTTTTACAAGTAAATTGTAACTTTTTTCTTGCAAATTGCAACTCTTTTGCTGGTAAATTTATAACTTTTTCTCATAAATTTGCAACTTTTTTCTTGTAAATTTGCAACTTTTTATTCATAAAATACAACTTTTTCTAGTATATTTGCAACTTTTTGTCATAATTTTTCAACTTTTTCTTGTAAATTGCAACTTTTTTGCTGGAAAATTTGCAACTTTTTTATTCATAAAATACATCTTTTTCTAGTAAATTTGTAACTTTCTCATAAATTTGCAATTTTTTTCTTGTAAATTCCAACTTTTTTGCTGGAAAACTGGCAACTTTTTCTCATAAATTTGCAACTTTTATTAGTCAAATACAACTTTATTCTATGATAAATTGTAACTTTTTTCTTGTAAATTTGCAACATTTTATTCATAAAATACAACTTTTTCTAGTATTTTTGCAACTTTTTCCTCATAAATTTGCAACTTTTTCTTGTAAATTGCAACTTTTTTGCTGGAAAATTTGCAACTTTTTATTCATAAAATACAACTTTTTCTAGTAAATTTGTAATTTTCTCATAAATTTGCAACTTTTTTCTTGTAAATTCCAGCTTTTTTGCTGAAAAATTGGTAACTTTTTCTCATAAATTTGCAACTTTTATTAGTCAAATACAACTATATTCTATGGTAAATTGTAACTTCTTTCTTGCAAATTTGCAACTTTTTCTCAAAAATGTGCAACTTTTTTCAAGTAAATTTGCAGCTTTTTCTAGTAAATTGCAACTTTTTCTTGCAAATTTGCAACTATTTGTTTTAGTAAATTGCAACTTTTTTCTTGTAAATTTGCAACTTTTTCAAATAAATTGCAACTTTTTGCTGGCAAATTTGCAACTCTTTCTTATAAATCTGTGATTTTTTTTTTCTTGTAAATTTTCAACTTTTTTTGAGTATTGTAACTTTTTTCTAGCAAACTGCAACTTTTTTGTTGGTAAATTTATAACTTTTTAATTTGCAACTTTTTTTTTTTTTTAGTAAATTGCAACTTTTATTAGTCAAATACAACTTTATTCTATGGTAAATTGCAATTTTTCTCTTGTAAATTTACAACATTTTATTCATAAAATACAACTTTTTCTAGTATTTTTGCAACTTTTTCTCATAAATTTGCAACTTTTTCTTGTAAATTGCAGCTTTTTTGCTGGAAAATTTGCAACATTTTATTCATGAAATACAACTTTTTTCTAGTAAATTTGCAACTTTCTCATAAATTTGCAACTTTTTCTTGTAATTTTACAACTTTTTTCTTTATGTACCTGTAGATGACTGTTGTTGTGATTTGACACTATATAAATAAAGTTTGAATTGATTAGATTTTATAGAGTGTCACGAGCTGGGGCTGGGATTTCTGCCAGACCCAGTCTCGTGTCTCCTTCTCTATATTGCATAATTATTTGTTGTATTTTGTTATGCCTTTTGAATTGTTATTCTGCCTTCTATTTTCCTTGTTCTTGTTTCAGTCTGTTTTGGCTATGTCTTGTTTCATTTGTAATTATTTTCTAGTCTGAATCTGAGTTTGTTTATATTGGTTCTTTGGACTGACAGCTGTCAGGCAGAACTTCCGGGTCTGCACTTTGTGTGGGTGTTGCCTGTCAGACTGCCAGTCCAACTACTCCCCTCTCATCATCACCAGCTGATTCCAATTACTATTGTTCTCTCCTTTTCCCCCGCTCATGTGCTCCCACACTGGTTATTCATTTTGTAATAGGTTTGATCTTTATTTAAAGGAAATTGTTTTCCATTTGCGTTGCCGCTGCTTTGTATTGTCAACCTTCTCCTCCACCAGAGCTCCGTCCTCTCTGGTGAGTCTATCTGTAAGTAACCTCCATCTCATTTGCCAGTTTGTTTGTTTTTTGTTGGAGCACCTTGTGGGACTTTGTGTTTATTTTTATTATAATAAATTACACTAATGGTAATTCAGCGTCTGGGTCATTTTCTCTCCTCTCTGAAAGAGCAAAACATGACAGAAAGCATTGACCAGTTAAGACCCAGCTGTTGTCGTTAATGTGTTTTGCCTTTTTCTGTTTTTCTCTTTTTGTATTTTTTCACTCACCTGTTTGCTGGAGCTATGATGGACACAACAAGTGAACGGGGCTACCCAATGCGTCTGGGGTGGGAATGTTGCCGTGTGTGGCGGTTTGGGAAAACCCCCACAAACAGACTAAGGACAGACAACTCGCTACTCCTGGTTTTTTCCACTACACTACTGTGATAATGTCACCTTTCATGCATTGTGTTCATGTGTCCTGTCCTTACTGTGACCTAGAGACTCAGATCAATATGTAGATGTGCCTGTTAACCTCTTTGTTCTGCAGCTGGAGCAAAGTCTAGCAAATCTGCCTATTGTGATGTATGTCTCACAAATGCAAATATCTCATGCCTGTTCTGCAGTCCCTTTGATCAGACAAACTGCTGTGAATCTGCTTTGATGTATTGTTTGAGTTGGGTATAAATACTGCACAGGTTCTGTAACACTTCCTCTCACTCACACACTTCAACCTCTGCTGCAGACACGCACTCTGTGTCTTCTCTGAGAGCCAGAGGATCCCCATCCAGCCTGCACACACTTGGGCTGGAGAGGGGATCCCGTGACGGCGGTATGATATAATAAAACTCTACTTAAAACCTCCAACAACGCCACTTTATTTCATGCCTCCGCACCGTGCACTTATAGAGACTGACAGACTAATCTCCACTGCGTGCACATATTCCACCCCGGAGGATGTACTGTGGTACCTGTGGTTCACGGAAACAGCGAGCCCCAGGTACCACAGGGGAAACGCCTTTCCCTCTCAGCCAGCTGTATTTCCAACGCCGAGCCAGACTAATCCCACAGCAGCCCCATCTTCCTGCTCTTCTCCACTGGCCGTTCCGCCAGCCTTCTCCTCCTCAGCTGCTGCAATCTCTGTCTCGCTGGCGTGTCCTCCTGCTGCCAAGAGATCCTCCAGGTTTTCCCCGGCTAGAACACCCAGGAATGTGCGCAACTGTGTCATCTAAGGAAGAGACGCTGTAATACCACAAACTCTAACATATAACCCTACAGCCAGGCTTGTAACAATTTGTACATTTTTAGAAGTAAAAATTATTTCCTCTTGTAAATGGGCTTTAAATTATGTTTATTCCCCAGACATTTTAGTGTTTCAAAGGGGGTTAGAAATCAGTGATCCAACTCCAAGTCTACATAATAACAGATTAAAGTAGAACTGAACTGAACGGCATTGAACGGCACTGGGTGATAGTACATACAATTATAAAGATAATTTATCATTGGCACCCCCTCCACAAATCCCGGAATCTTGGAGAAAATCGCGATTTAGAATTTCCCGCCCTGAAAAATCAGACAAATCCGCCGATTAACCGGAAGTGCAGCCGGAGTTCCGCGTGACGTCACGAGTGTGACACAGTCCTCCATGTTTACCATTGCGAGCACGTCGACACTGGTTGTTTTTGGTGCATTTTGTCGTGATAGTCGACTACAAAACACTTCCAACACCTGGGAAGATCTGTTCAGTGGCCAAGGAAAGCTGTCATGGCGACGAAAGAAAAGAAAGGGGGAGGAAAAGCAACCGGGAAGCGATGCGTTTCTAGATATAGATATTACAGTGATCCCTCACTTATCGCGTTTAATGGCCACACGGGGCCCAACCCAGAAAAAACTTCAAAATCGTTCAGACACAAATCACCAAATGCAATCAGTTCTCTTAAAGAGGACTTGCTGAAGCAAGACTGGACAGAAGTCTATGTATCAGATGTAAATGAAGCCTATGACACATTTATAAACATTGTAACCACTCTTTATGAAAAAAACTGCCCATTAGTAATAAAAAAGCTTAAACACAAATTTGCTAATAAGCCATGGTTAACCAAAGGACTACAAAAGGCGTGTAAAAAGAAAAATTTATTATATAAAGCTTCCCTAAAGAAAAGAACAAAAGAAGCAGAGCAGCGGTATAAAACATACAAAAATAAGTTAACATATATAATAAGATGTAGTAAAAGAGACTATTACAGCAAAGAACTGGAGAAAAACAGAGACAATATTAAAAATACATGGACAATACTCAACAGTATCCTTGGAAATAAAAGCAGAAATACAAGCTACCCAACTAATATTCCAAAAAATAATAAAACGACTCAGAGTGTGAATATTGCTTCACCTGCAGATGAATTTAATAATTTTTTTGTTAACATTGGACCTAAACTGGCCCGAGAAATACCCACTATGGTGCCAACAGGTGATACAATATGCAATAACACTGCTGTAAAAGACTCCATCTTCATAAAGAACACAGACGAAAGAGAGGTCATTGAAATTGTTAAATCGTTCAAAAGTAAAACATCTACTGACTGTGATGGTATCGACATGCTACTAGTCAAAACTGTTATCGAATGCATAGTAAAACCACTGACGTATATCTGCAACCTGTCTCTCCAATCAGGTATATTTCCCAATGCAATGAAAATAGCTAAAGTAATTCCGATATACAAGACGGGCGACAGAGGGGAACTCTCAAACTATAGACCAATTTCACTATTACCGCAATTTTCCAAGATACTTGAAAAAATATTCTATGAGAGAATTGACAACTTCATACTGAAGAATGATTTACTATGTGAGCAGCAATATGGGTTCAGACACAAGAGGACAACTGCATACGCCCTAATGGAATTTACAGAAAAAATATCAACAGCCATTGAAAATAAAGAGTATTCAGTTGGAGTATCCCTAGATCTTAAAAAAGCATTTGATACAGTAGATCATAATTTATTATTAAAGAAACTACAAAATTCTGGTATTAGAGGGGTAGCACTGTCCTGGTTAAGTAGTTACTTAAAGAATAGATATCAGTATGTATGTGTTAGCAACAAAAACTCAGAGTTGCTGAAGGTCACCTGTGGAGTCCCACAGGGTTCAGTTTTGGGACCATTATTATTCAATATGTATATAAACGATATATGTAAAGTCTCAGAAAAAATGGACTTAATATTGTTTGCCGATGACACTAATCTGCTATGCAGTGGAAACAATTTGGAACAACTTCTGGATACACTCGGGAAGGAATTAGGAAAGCTTAAACTGTGGTTTGATTCAAACAAATTAACGCTCAATTTAAGTAAGACAAAATTTATAGTCTTTAACCACCATCACAACAATCCAGTACCCAAACTCAGTGTAAATGGTGTAGAGATTGAAAGGGTATCTGAAACTAAATTCCTTGGAGTAATAATTGATAACAAACTGTGTTGGAAGTCACATATTAATTATATTAAAGGTAAAGTTTCCAAATCAATTGCAATATTACACAGAGTGAAATATTTGCTGAATCAACCCACACTATACACCTTGTATCATTCATTAATACTCCCATACATGACATATTGTAATGAAGTATGGGGAAATACATACAAAACAAACATATATCCACTCTTTATGCTTCAAAAGAGAGCTATTAGAATAATAAACAAAGCAGCTTACAGGGAACCAACAAACCCACTTTTTCTTAAACAAAAAACTCTCAAGTTGAAAGATCTGGTTGACTTTAAAACCGCAATAATAATGTTCAAAGTGAAGAATTTATCACTGCCCGCAAATATCCAAAAGTTGTTCCAAACAAGGGAGAAACGATATCACTTCAGAGGAACATGTATATTTCAAAAGCCTACAGTGAGAACAACCAGTAAGCAACACTGTATTTCAGTGCAAGGAGTCAGATTATGGAACGATTATGGACCTGAATTAAAATCATGTACAACGCTTGGACAATTTAAACAAAAACTAAAGAAAGAAATACTCCAAACATATTTACAAGACGACATGTAAACTCACATAAGGATTGACATATCCAGCCTGTGTTGTGTTGTAGCTTAGTTTTTTTTTTTTGTTTTTTTCTCTCTGTGACATTCTGTCTTAGATTTGTCTTGAATAGTAACCGCTTAACTTAGCTTAGCTTAGTTTTCTTCTTTTTTTTTTTTCTCTCAGTCACACTTTGTCTTAGCTTTGTTCTAAATTGTAATCACTCTTGTCTTGTTTACTATTTTTCTTTGAATTCTTGGATGGAATATGGGTGGGCAATATAAGCTGCGGCTTCAGCCATCACCCATTTCGGATAACTCACGTGGAATTGTTTAGTAGAAGGAGTCTTTGTCTAATTTGACCTTGTTGTTATATTATACAGTTTCTTTTAACCTGAATGAATGAATGAATGAATTTTATTTATTTCGGATAGTACATTACAGCACGGAGGAGGATAATGATAATTTCCTCTTCCAATTTATTTTTCTCAGCACGCTACCACCACACACGAGAGGGACACTCGCCAGTATGAAGTGCAATAATCATCAGGACTTCTGCACACTGGCCAACGAGGCTTATCGGCTCGTCAACGCCTGCAGAGAACTGACACCCACAGCGGCATCCGCAGACCTCAAGACTGACGCCCCGAGCCTTGGAGAGCCACAACCCACGGAGCAGACTCAACCCACGGTGACAGCGGCACGGCCCAAGCGCAACAAACAGAATGACGTCTGTTATTATCACCACCGCTTCGCCGAGAAAGCCCGAAAATGTGTTCCTCCCTGCAAGTTTACGATGTCGGGAAACGCCAAAGCCGAGGGCCGTTAACGGCAGCGGTTCTCGGCGAGAAAAACAAGCTGTTATACGTGACGGATGGACACACAGGCAAGCAGTTCCTCATCGACACGGGAGCTCAGCTGAGTTTCATCATGCTCTCCCACGCAGATCGAGCCATGGGCACCCGGGGCAATGGAGCAGTGGCAGCCAATGGTTCTGACATCGACACGTTCGGGGAAAAGAGCCTGCACCTCCTCATTCCCGGCCGCAGCTACAGATGGACATTTGTTGTAGCAGCGGTGAGTTTTAACTTGTTAGGCGCTGATTTTCTATGTGCACATGGGTTATTAGTTGATCTAGCAAATAGGCGCCTGGTTAATGCACTATCTTTTGCTTCTATTCCATGCTCAGCTCGAGTCTCTCCACCACCTGTGCAGGCCAACGTCACCACAGCAGGAGGTAAGTTTGAGCAACTCCTCACCCAATTTCCAGCACTCACAACCCCCAAATTTTCAGCCACTGTAGCCAAACACGGGGTTAAACACTTCATTCCAACAACGGGACCTCCCGGTTTTGCCAAAGCTCGCCGCTTAGACGCGGCCAAGCTCAACATAGCAAGGGATGAGTTTGCAGCTCTCGAAAAATTGGGCATTGTTAGACGCTCGAAGAGCCCTTAGCTTCACCACTTCACATGGTTCCGAAATCCGACGGTTCTTGGAGACCGTGCGGAGATTACCGCAGATTAAACAACGCTACAGCGCATGACCGCTACCCCATTCCTCACATACAGGACTTTTCACTACATTTAGCGGGTGCGCGCATTTTTTCAAAAATAGTCCGCGGTTATCACCAAGTCCCAGTCCGAGCTGAAGACATTCCTAAACAGCGGTTATAACCCCTTTCGGCCTTTTTGAATTCCTGCGAATGCCTTTTGGCCTCAAAGGTGCTGCTCAGACTTTTCAGCGTATGATGGACGCAGTCTTACGCGACCTCCCCTTTGTTTTCGTCTATCTCGACGATATGCTGGTAGCCAGCTCATCGGAGGAAGAGCACGAGCAGCATCTCACTACCGTTTTTCAGAGGCTAGAAGAGCACGGATTAATAATTAATCCAGCCAAATGCAAATTCGGCGTATCGCAAATTGATTTTTTGGGACACAGAGTCTCCCCGAAAGGGGCAGTTCCGCTTCCAGACAAAATTCATGCGATAGAAGGTTTTCCACGGCCCCAAACGGTCAAATCGCTACAGGAATTTTGGGGGATGGTTAATTTTTACAACCGTTTCCTCCCCCATGCAGCTCAGCTCATGCAGCCCCTGTATGATGCGCTCAAAAAAAAGAAAGCTTCCAACGCGGTCGAATGGACCCCGGAACGCGAACGCACTTTTGCGGAAGTTAAAAACGCCCTAGCTAACACCACAATGTTAGTCCATCTGGATCCCTCGGCCTGCATTGCTCTAACCACAGATGCTTCAGACTTGGCCATAGGGGCAGTTGTAGAACAACTTGTCAAGGGGGTCTGGCAACCTTTAGCATTTTTTAGCAAATCGCTAAACCCGACAGAACGCAAATACAGCACTTTTGACAGGGAGCTGCTGGCGCTCCATTTATCCATCCGCCACTTCCAGTTTTGGTTAGAAGGGTGGAGTTTCACAGCTTTTGTGGACCATAAACCGCTCACTTTTGCTATGGCTAAAATTTCAGAACCTTGGTCGGGCAGACAACAAAGACAGCTAGCTGCGATTTCAGAGTTCACCACAGACATTCGACATGTAGCGGGCAAACTTAACGTAGTAGCGGACTGTCTCTCTCGCGCTGTGGCACCGCCAGAGCACGAGGAGACAGATTACACTGCTTCAGCAGCTGAGCTTTTCTCTAACGCAAACACATATGCAGCACCTATCCATGAAGGGATAGATTATGCAGCCATGGCGGAAGAACAAGGCAGTGATGCGGACGTGCGCGCGCTCCTGTCTGGACCAACAGGGTTAAGGCTGGAGGAAAAAGGGTTGCGTGACGGCGTGCCCCCCCTAATATGCGATGTTTCAACCGGCCGACCTCGCCCGTTAGTACCGGCTGCTTGGCGCCGCCGTATTTTCGACGCAATTCACTCCCTCGCGCACCCAGGTGTGCGCGCCTCGGTCAAAATGGTTGCCGAAAAGTTTGTGTGGCCAGGCCTGCGCAAAAACGTAAAAGAATGGGCAAAAACTTGCATTCCTTGTCAGCGCGCCAAAGTACACAAACACACAAAAGCCCCTCTGGAGCCTTTTCCCATCCCTGCTAGAAGGTTCGACCACATTCATGTCGACCTTGTGGGGCCGCTGCCTTCCTCCCAGGGTTTCACACACCTGCTAACAATGATAGACCGCACCACGCGCTGGCCAGAGGCAGTCCCTCTAGCGGCAACTACAGCGGAGGAAGTCGCTCGCGTTTTTCTAACAAATTGGGTGGCACGTTTCGGCGTCCCATCAGACATCACGTCAGATAGGGGGCCTCAATTTGTCTCAGAGCTCTGGTCAGCCATGTCCAACAGTTTAGGGGCAACAATTCACCGTACCACCGCTTATCACCCTCAGGCTAATGGGTTATGCGAGCGTTTTCACAGGTCCTTAAAGGCCGCCCTCAGAGCCTCATTAACGGACACAAATTGGGTAAATAAACTTCCCTGGGTTTTATTGGGGTTGCGTGCGGCACCTAAAGAGGATTTAGACGCTTCCCCTGCAGAATTAGTCTTTGCTCAGCCTATCAGACTACCAGGTGAATTTTTACCAGAAAACCCGGAACCAGGGCACCTCCCAGTCCCAAGGTTTTTAGGCAGTTACGGACCGGACTCTCTACACGGTCCAGCTCATCACTCCTTTCCACGAGTTTTTGTTCCTCAAACTTTAAAAAACGCCGAGTTTGTTTTTGTTAAGCATGAAGGCCTTAAACCAACGTTACGCCCAGTATACGATGGCCCGTTCAGAGTGCTGGAAAATGGTGACAAACACTTTGTGCTTGATTATGGGGATAGAAATGAAACGGTCAGCATTGACAGACTCAAACCTGCCTTCTTGTTGAGAGACGAACCTGCACAGTTGGCGCGAGCACCTCGGCGAGGTAGACCCCCCCAAGGAAAAAGTCTCAGCCCCCAGGCAGGGAACAAATAATCTCTCTCCTTCCCACACTGCAGATTCCTCACAACAAGGTCCCAGCAGGACGCCTAAACCAGCCTACAGCAGCTTTGGGAGAAGATTGAAACCCAGACTGCACAGGGACTGATTACACCACTCTGCAATTTTTCGCTAATTGTGCCGCAATAGTTTAGGACTGACTTATGATTATACTATGCTGTTATATTTTCACTGAACTCTCTTAGGAGCATGGCTGCTTGGAAGTTTCTTCTGTGACAACAGCTGTAACACGTAGTATGTCTTAGTAATTACCCTAGACTGTGAATCTTTCTGTGTCCTTTCCTAGTTGTTTGGGGGGCCTGTGGTATATATTACTCATATATTCCATACCTGCATATGTTAGAGCATGTGGAAATGTGTGGGGCAACATATGCAAAGGAATTTCACACCTCTGAAAGGACAAAGGAATCTCACCGCCGTGTGAAGACCAATGACGTCACAGGACGTGGCGGCAACAGACTTGACACCTTCACCCCCTAAGGCGAGGAGAGGTTTTCCCATCACCTCCCAAGACGAAGGGAGGAGTTAACAGGACTAATGGGGGATTTAGATAACGGGGGATTTCAGCTTGTGTTTTGCATGTCTTTGATGTGTGCCTGTATTTAACCAGCGAGCTGGGCAGAATTCTTCCTCTTTTGCCTTCTGCCAAGCTTTGCACCAGATGAGACAAGATAGAAGAGTTGTTCATTAAAGACTCTGTTTTTGATACAAAACCGCCTCATCATTTCCAGCTCTTCTACAATCATGATTTTTTTTCAGATTCTTTGAGACTCTTGGATTCTTTAATACAGCCACATGTTTCAAGTTTGAGGGTCAGTTTATTATGAATGTATCAAGCTGGTGCAAACTTGTTTTTGAGCATAATTTATTTACATATTATTATTATTACATATGCATTACTTTTTGATCATTTATTTTCAGTTAATGTTGTAATGATGTTCTAGTTACAATTTTGATGATGACGGAAATTCTTTTTCTTGTATTGTTCATTGCTGAGTTAGCTTTCCAATAAAATGTGTTAATTCCAGCTGGTGTCTGAGTGTGTATTTATTCAACTAGATAAACTTCTTTGTAAGGGGGATTCGTCTTGACGTGTGTGTGTGTGTGTGTGTGTGTGTGTGTGTGTGTGTGTGTGTGTGTGTGTGTGTGTGTGTGTGTTGGACCAGACTTTAAATTTATTTTCATATTTTTCTCATTATCAGCCACTTAGGTTTGTAAAAATTCTGGTATATTATTATCACCTGTCAGGAGCCAAGCTGGCTTGGTTCCCCTGGCTCGGTCCTGGCCTTCCTCTGGTTCTGTGTATCTGTGTATTATGCTGTCTTGTGTTTTTCCGTACCCTTAGCCACTGCTTTCTGGCTGGCAGCTGTGAGGCAGTCCTCTTTGGCTCACTCTGGTGTGGCCGCTGTCTGACTGTCTGCCGGTCCGACCATGCCCCCTCTCTCATTACTGCCAGCTGATTCCCACTCCTGTTAATCACCTTTCCCGCTCCTCGCCCAGGTGTGCCTAATCTCTCCCTGCCAGCAATGCGTGTACTTAAGCAGCTCTTTGCCAGTTACGCATTGCTGGATCATTGTGAATCGTCATGTTCATCTGTGTGCTATTGTGTGCCACTACGCGTTAGCCACTTCCACGTTAGCTATGGCTCTCCTGCGTCCTCTGACCGATGTCGGCTCTGGGACGCCATTGTGGTTAATTCGTTTCTCCTCATGCGTTCGCTGGGCGATGCCGGCCTAGGAACGCCAATTGTAAGTTTCTTTGTATTTTTGTACGTGTTCACCTTTTTGGAACTATTTGTCATTACTTTAATAAATGTGTTGTGGTGTAACCCTGCACGTAAGTCCTTTTTTCTACTCCTCTCTGTGCGCTGCGTAAAAGCGCACGGGGAATCCATGACAATTACCTGTCATTTTAATTTTCATGTAAGATGCCCAATTCATGTAAGATGCCCCCTACAGTTGATAGTGCTATGAGATGACTGTTGTTGTGAAATGGCGCTATATAAATAAAGTTGAACTGAATTGAATAGCTTCACTTTTAATTATGAACCTACAAGATACAGTATGCATGCATGCATTTATTTATGTATTAATTGAACTGACACCCCAGACACCCTGAGGGGTGTCTGGGGAGGGATAGCACCTCTGTAGGGGATGTTTGCCATGTCCTTTTTAGGACAGCTCATTCTACATTGGTTCCCACCTAGCACCCAACTCTCACCTGTGGCTCCTCGAAGCTGTAGCATGCACAGCAGCCACACCCCAGTAAATCGCTTTGGCAGGCGGGCTGAACCAGGTAAGGGTAGCCGGTCAGGCCTCAAACCCTCCAGTGAGTTAAACAGGGTATGCCTACCCAAGTATGTGAAGACTGTAGTCGGTGGATTGAGCAGATGAGGTCATCTTTTGTCCCAACGGTCATGAAGGCGGCAACAGCAGGCGTTGTGGAACGCAAGGGCACGGCAAGGCACTATAGACGTCGTGGTCATTCACTGCAGCCGAGGAAGTCCCTGGTCGTGATGGCTCTTTTCATACCACCAGATCCTGGCTTTTGAGGCTGAGAGAGTGGGATTGCCCCTGTGCATCGACTTTCCCACTTTTAAAAAAACTTTCCCGTACAGGTTTTCCTCGTGTGTGTTAGTCCTCATAACCCTACAACAGTCCTGCGGCGATGGGGAAGGAGTGAAGCAACAGGTGGAGGTGATCACTGGCAGTTGTAGCTTGGAACCCTGCACGCAGGCGGCTTGGTAGCAATAGTCGCTCTCCTTCTGACCCCGAGACAACAGTGGAGTTCGGCGTTCCCCCAGGCGACTGAGCAGCCTCTTTAGGGCAGCACTGCTCACCCTCACAGGAGGGAGGGATCTAGAAAATGTGTCCCAAACAAATGCTTGTCCCTTCCAAATGGCCAGCATACCGCAGCTGGCAGTTCTACCCCCCAAGCGGTCGAAACCAAAGAAGAAAGAAACTAATTCTTGGTGCGTGGAATGTACGCATGCTCATGAACAGAGAGGCCTCCTCGAGGCCTGAGAGAAGAACAGCCCTCATTGCAAGGGAACTGGCCCACTACCGCATTGACATTGTGGCCCTCAGCGAGACCAGACTAGCCGAAGAAGGATCTGTGGCCGAACTAAAAGGTGGCTACACCTTCTTCTGGAAAGGCAAGGTGAAAGATGAAGAGAGGGTCCATGGAGTAGGACTGGCCATCAAGACAGTGGTTCTCAAGCAACTTCCTGACCTACCAACGTCAGTTAATAAACGGCTGATGAAACTCTGTTTCCCCCTTAACCGTAACTGGCACGTTACCCTCATCAGCACGTATGCCCCAACTCTCACGAGCAGTGATGAAGTGAAAGAAGCCTTTTATGAGGAGCTCAGTACCCTTGTGAAGGACACTCCCCCCAATGACAAACTCATTCTGCTAGGCAAATTCAACACCAGAGTCTGAACAGACTGCTGTAACTGGAAAGGCGTGCTGGGGCCACACGGCACTGGAAAATTGAACTCCAACGGCTTGATGGTCTTGAGCCTTTGTGCTGAAAACCACCTCGCTATCACAAACACACTGTTCCGGCAAGCAGACAAATATAAGACAACATAGATGCACCCAAGATCCAAGCAGTGGCATTTGATAGACTTTGCCATTTGCCGTCAGAGAGACATCTGTGACGTCAGGATCACCAGAGCCACGCACAGAGCACAGTGTTGGACAGACCACTGTCTAGTCAGATCCATCCTATCCCTGCATATTGCCCCAACACACGCAAGACGCCAAAAGTCATCAGGCCAGCGTTCAACGTCGCCAAACTTTAACAACCTCAGCGACGTAGTGAATTTGCAGAAGATCTGGACGGCCGACTGATTGCCCATGAACTCCTGACTGGCTGCCCAACACAAAGGTGGGAACAGTTTAGAGCACTGGTGATGGAGTCAACAAAAAACACCATCGGCCCCAGGAAACGAGTGTACCAGGACTGGTTCGACAAGAACAACGAGAACATCAAGACACTCCTGGATGACAAGCAGAAGGCCTTTGTTGAGTGGCAGAATGACCCCACTTCCATTTCCAAGCATGATCGCTTCAAGCACCTCCAGAGACAGGCACAAGCAGAGCTGCGAAAGATGCAGAATGAATGGTGGGAGAAGAAGGCAGATGAGGTGCAGAGATACGCCAGTATGCAGAATTCCAAGATGTTCTTCAGTGTCATCAAGGAAGTATATGGACCTGCCAAGCCATGTACTACCCCACTTCTGTCGGCAGATGGTTCAACTCTGCTGAAGGAGAAGAGCAGCATCAATGCACGATGGAGAGAGCACTTCAGCTACCTGCTCAACAGGTCCTCCACTGTAGACACCCACGCCCTCAATCTGATCCCACAAAAACCCACTGTCCACTGCCTCGACCTCCCCCCTACAATGGACGAAGTCTTGAAGGAGATTAGGCAGACCAATTCAGGCAAAGCATCTGGGATGGATGGAATCCCGGCGGAAATATTCAAATCAGCCAGTCCTGTGGCCCTTGAAATCTTCCATTCCCTCCTTACCAGCATCTGGGATGAAGAGCAACTGCCCAAAGACTTCAGAGATGCCACTGTTGTCTCCCTATTCAAGAATAACTAACTAACTAACTAACCTGCACTTATATAGTGCTTTTCTAGTCACAAAGACCACTCAAAGTGCTTTCACTAGTACTAACCCTCTATTCTAAGGGCCTATAGGAAACAGATATCTAGGGACAATTTAGAACAGCCAATTAACCTAACATACATGTCTTTGGATTGTGGGAGGAAACCGGAGCCCCCGGAGTAAACCCACGCAGCACAGGGAGAACATGCAAACTCCACACAGAAAGGTTCCAACCCCTGCCAGCCTGGGGATTCGAACCAGGAACCTTCTAGCTGTAAGGCAACAGTGCTAACCACTGCACCACCGTGCTGCCCCAATAAGGGTAGCAAGTCAGACTGCGGCAGTTACCGAGGTATCTCCCTTCTATCTATTGCCGGAAAAATACTGGCCCGGGTCCTCCTCAACCGACTGATTAACAACATCTCTGAAGGGAACCTGCCAGAAACACATTGTGGATTCCGCTCAAACTGCAGCACCGTGGACATGATCTTCTCCATCCGCCAAGTGCAGGAGAAATGTCTAGAACAAAACATGGGCTTATATGCAGTCTTTATAGACCTGACTCAGGCCTTCGACACGGTGAACAGGGAGGCCCTCTGGCTCATCCTATCCAAGCTTGGGTGCCCAGACAAGTTTGTAAACCTCATACGCCAGCTTCACAACAACATGACTGGGCAGGTTCTCTCAGGTGGAGAGGTATCGGAGCCATTCAATATGAGCAACGGTGTCAAGCAGGGGTGTGTTCTGGCCCCGGTCCTCTTCAACCTCTTTTTCTCTTGCGTCCTCAACCATGCCTTCAGGGACTTGGACCTTGGGGTATACCTGCGATACAGACTTGATGGCTCACTGTTCGACCTCCGCTGACTGAAGGCTAAGACCAAGGTCGCAGAAAAGATTGTCCTGGAAGCACTTTTCGCTGACGACTGTGCCCTCATGGCCCACAAGGAGTTTGATCTCCAGATCATCGTGAATAAGTTTGCAGAAGCCTCTCACCTTTTTGGTCTTACCATCAGCCTCGGCAAGACAGAGGTACTGTTCCAACCAGCACCTGCCTCCACCGTCCTACCCCCCTCTATCTCCATCAAGGGTACCCAACTGAAGACAGTAGACAACTTTAAATACCTCGGCAGCACCATCAGCAACGATGGCAGCCTGGATAAGGAGATCAAAGCCAGAACCTGCAAGGCCAGTCAAGCTCTTGGTCGTCTCCGAGCTCGCATCCTGAACCAGCACAACATCCAGCTGTCTACGAAGCTCAAAGTGTACAGGGCCGTTGTCCTCACCAGCCTTCAATATGGGTGTGAGACGTGGACCATGTACAAAAAAACACCTGAAGCAGATGGAAAAGTTCCACATGGGAAGTCTACGGATGATCATGAACATTCACTGGCAAGACCGGGTCACAAACCTTGAGGTCCTGGACAGAGCTGAGATGACCAGCATCGAGGCCATGATTCTGAAAGCCCAGCTCCGATGGGTTGGTCATGTGATCCGGATGGATGGCCACAGCCTGCCCAAGCAGCTCATGTACGGCGAACTCTGCTCTGGGAAGCGGAACCAAGGCAGACCACACAAAAGATTCAAAGACTGCGTGAAGCTCAACATCAGATACACTGGCATCCTTCCCAAACAATTAGAGCTGTGGGCTATGGACAGGCCAGGCTGGCGCGCCCTCACTACCCAGGCGCGAGACTACTTTGAAGAGAAGAGGCAAGCTGATGTAGCTGAAGCACGGGCACGAAGAAAGGCGTTATTACCTGGGCAGTTTCCTTGCCCCTACTGCAGCCATGTTTGCCGATCAAGGATCATCTTAAACAGCCATCTCCGTGCTCACGCAAGAAGAGGACTTAACACAGAAGGGATGGTCATCATCGGATCGATGGACAACCAAGAAGGAGAAAAAGAATTGAACTGATGACATTTTTGACATTTTGCAGATGTAGCAGAATGGAGACTGTGTGCAGCTGTACACAGACAGGTGAACTTTTATAAAGACTTAACACACAAACATGAGACAACTGATTTTTAATAAGCAGTATAAAGTAAAAAGGTTGGAATTATAATCAAAAGTTACAATAGCTCAACCACAGTGTGATCTGTCAAAATAAAAGGCAGCCTTCAGATCACTGCTAAAAAAAATCTGAGACAGTATTCAGTACAGTACTTTTAGATATGTACTTTTAGAGGAAGTAAAGTCAGACATGCCAAGCAAAGAACCCCCCAAAAACTTACCTGAATTTGCCCTAGTGTAAAATACTGTTGCAAACAGAATGAAATTATGATGTCTGAAGCTAATAAATGTAGTAAATTTCTTCAATCATACTCTGTGCATTTCCTGGCAATTACTCCTGCCGGAAAATGCCTCAATCCCAAAAGTCACCTTCTGTTGGTCCAAACATAAAACATTTTTTGCAAGAGAGTGAGGGCAAGAATACTGTTAGCTGGAGAAAATTCCATGCATTTCAGTCTTTCCACTGTGAAGATAGCAGTGTGTACAATTTCTGGCAACTGCAAATTAATCCTGCTGGAAAATGCCTCAATCCTAAAAGTCACCTTCTGTTGGTCCAAACATAAAACATTTTTTGCAAGAAAGTGAGGGCAAGAAAAATGTTAACTGGAGAAAATTTCATGCATTTCAGTCTTTCCACTGTGAAGATAGCAGTGCGTACAATTTCTGGCAACTGCCGGAAAATGCCTCCATCCCAAAAGTCACCTTCTGTTGGTCCAAACATAAAACATTTTTTGCAGGAGAGTCAGGGCAGGACTGTGGAGATGACTGGCCTTTGGGGCAGATGCATTTTCTGGCAGTTTTTTTGCCAGAAATTGCGTATATTGCTGTCTCCACAGTGTAAAGACTGAAATGCATTTAATTTCTCCATTTATTAGTATCATTTCTCTAACTGTAAGAAATATTTTACGCTCGGACAAGATTTGCATTGTAGCTAGCTTATTTCTGTGTTGGACTGATAGTGCTACATGTGTTATCTTCACAGTGTGCTGCTAAAATGTAACAAACTGTTAAAACCCTTTCACTTCTGGCTTTCCAGAATTGTTATGGTGTAGTATTCCAAAGTGCAGGTGTAGCTTTTAATAGGCTTGTGTATTTTATGTCCTCTTTCTCCCTTCATATCCAACACTACCCTTTGTCAATGTCATGCGTCTTTGTTATGCATTTTCCTTCAGAATTTCACCAGTTGGGATGGTGATTTAACATCTATTTAGAAACGATAGCTTAATCAACTAGTAAGTGATCAGTATTCAAAGTGTGTTTGTAATGTGAACAGAGTTTTTTTTAATTTGTACACCAAGATCAAACATACTGAACAGGGTATAAATCAATATAACCAAAGAAGCACTGATACAATATGTGAAGGTCTACTAGACAGTCTTTTCATTTAAAAAAAAATTAAGTCTTCTAGCGATATATACGCACATAAAAATTACTTTTAACAATTGAATCGGTGAATTCAAAAAGGGCCTAAGTCCACACTTTTTCAAAGGGGACTTGGGCCCTTTTTGAATTCACCGATTCAATTTGTAAAGGTCCAAAACAGTAATTTACATCTTAACATTCTGATGACAAGCCTGTGGCCGCTAAGAATTTCACAACCAACAGTAGGATGTTACACATCTCTACCAATCAGGAGGGGCAAGAGTGACACCTACTCGCCAGAAGATCAGAATGTTGTTGCTATTAACCCCTCCTGGAGGCACAGATGATGGACTCAAAAAGCAGGCAGAACTATGGCGCAACATGGTTTATTAACAGAAAACAAAAGAGCAAACAAATAACAGCACGAGGGCTGAAGAAATAAATCTAACACTAACTGCAAATGTATAGGAAACTCATGGGATTCAGGGGCTCCAGCAGGGAAAAGCACACAATACTAAAGATGCCACAATAGGCACAGACAGTGCACAGAATAAATAGACAGGGGGACTAATCAACACAACACAGAACAGATGGGTACAGTCAAGAGCAGCAGGGACAAGTGGGGAGCACAGGATGGGCGGGGCTGTACACACAGACACCAACAGGGAATGCACATGAAACATGACAAAGAGACATATAGAGCAAAATGCAGGACTAACACAGAAAGGGCAGTGACTTCAAATATGGGAAACATGAGGCTGGAACAATAGGTAAACAGATATGCACACAGACCCAGGACCAGACAATTGATGGACACAGAAGACAAAGACAAGGGACTCAGGGAAACACAGAAGGCAATAAATGCACAAAATAATCATAAAAAATATAAGGTACAGACCCTCCCTTCCATCTGTTGTCATGGGAAATGTACGGTCGATACTGGGAAAGTTAGATGAGCTAGCGGCTATCTCCCGTTATGATAGCACATACCGGGAGTGCTCTCTCCTTTTGTTTACTGAGACGTGGCTAACTGAACTAGCAGCAGATGCTAACATTGAGCTGGAGGGTTTTCACATGATACGAGCTGACCGAACACCAGACAGTGGCAAGGCTAGGGGCGGTGGAGTGATCATGTATGTTAACAACAACTGGTGCAGACCGGGACATATCACTGTTAAACAACGACACTGCAGCAAAGACATTGAGTTGCTAGCTGTTAGCATGAGGCCTACATATCTCCCGAGAGAACACTCACACGTGATCTGCATTGTTGTTTATGCAAATCCGACGGCGAACGCTGGGACAGCACGTGACGTCATCCATTCAGTAACCAGCAGGCTGCAGACAGAACACCCAGATGCTCTTCTCCTCATCTCAGGCGATTTCAACCATGTTTCACTGTCTCCCATTCTACCCACGTTCACCCAGTATGTCACATGCCACACTAGAGACAATAAAACACTGGATTTATTCTACGCAAACACTAAGGAGGCGTACACCTCATCACAACTACCCCCACTCGGGAGATCGGATCACAACTTGGTTCATCTCCGGCCGGTGTACAAACCCCTAGTGCACAGACAACCTCCGGCCATGCACACTGTGGAGTTATGGTCTGAGGAGACAATGGACACCCTAAAGGGCTGTTTTGAAGCCACCGCCTGGAAGCAGCTCTGCGATCCACATGGTGAGGACATCGATGGCCTCATTCACACCTTCACGGGCTACCTCAGCTTCTGTGTGGACAAATCCGTTCCCACCAAGACCATACGGCGTCACTCAAACAACAAACCCTGGATCAACCCTGAGATAAAAACACTTCTGAGAGAGAAGAAGAGGATCTTCAGGTCGGGGAACAGGGAGATGCTGAAGTCCGTACAGAGGGAGCTGAGGAGAAAGATCAGAGAAGGCAAGGACAGCTTCAGGAAGAAGATGGAGGACAAGCTGCAACAGAGCGACATCAGCGGGGTCTGGAGAAACCTCAAAACCATCTCGGGGCTCCAGAATACCTCCCCCCAGGCCACAGGGGGCAGGGAGTGGGCGAACAACCTGAATCTGTTTTTCAATAGATTTGACCAACCGCCCTCCCCCCTGACTGCACAACAACCACTGCTGCCTCTAAAGAAATCAAGTCCTGCTGCCCACTCCCCACTCTACCAACACCCCCCCACTCCCAACACACAGCCCCCCATCCTGACCCTGACCAGGACCCAGGTGAGGACGGAGCTGAGGAAGATCAAGGCGAGGAAGGCGCCGGGACCGGACGGCATCAGCGCAAAGCTCCTCAAGTCCTGTGCAGACCAGCTGTGTGGGATTGTGACGTATATCTTCAACATGAGCCTGAAACTGGGGAGGGTACCACAGCTGTGGAAAACATCTTGTGTGGTACCTGTACCAAAAACTTCCCACCCCAAAGACCTGAACAGCTACAGACCGGTGGCCTTGACGTCCCACTTGATGAAGACCCTGGAGAGACTGCTCCTTGCTCACCTCCGCCCCCTGGTGGAACCAGCGATGGATCCACTCCAGTTCGCCTACCAGCATGGCATTGGGGTGGAGGATGCGGTGATCTTCCTCCTTCACCGTTCTCTGTCCCACCTGGAGAAGCCCGGGAATATGGTGAGGATCATGTTCTTTGACTTCTCCAGTGCTTTCAACACCATCCAACCGATGATCCTGAAGGACAAGCTGCTGCGCGCAGGGGTGGACCAGCACCTGTCATCATGGATCCTGGACTACCTCACGAACCGGCCTCAGTTTGTGAGAACCCGGGACTGTGTGTCCGACACGATCATCAGTAGCACGGGGGCCCCCCAGGGAACGGTGCTGGCTCCCTTCCTGTTCACTCTTTATACTGCGGACTTCTCACACAACACAACACACTGCCATCTACAGAAGTTCTCTGATGACTCTGCGATCGTTGGCCTCATCTCCAATGGAGATGAAGCTGAGTACAGAGGGCTTATCCAGGACTTCGTGGACTGGTGCCATCGGAACTGCCTCCAGATCAACGCGAGGAAAACTAAGGAGCTGGTGGTGGACTGCCGCAGGCATGGGCAGCCCCTCACAGTACCAGTAAATATACAGGGAACAGACATCGAGATGGTGACATCCTATAAGTACCTGGGTATTCATCTGAACAATAAACTAGACTGGTCACACAATACTGATGCACTCTACAAGAAGGGACAGCGCAGGCTGTTCCTGCTGAGGAGACTCAGGTCTTTTGGTGTACAAGGGGCGCTGCTGAAGTCATTCTATGACACGGTGGTGGCATCAGCCATCACTTTTGGAGTGGTCTGCTGGGGCAGTGGCATTACTGCAGCCGATAGGAAGAGACTGAACAAACTGATTAAGAAAGCTAGCTCTGTCCTGGGGCAGCGCCTTGATCCGATGGAGGAGATAGGAGAGAGAAGGACGGTGGCTAAACTGTCATCTCTGCTGGAGTCCGAGTTCCACCCTATGCAGGACATACTGAATGCACTGAGGAGCTCATTTAGCAGCAGACTACATCATCCCAGGTGCACAACCGAGAGGTTTCGTAGGTCCTTCCTACCAACGGCTGTCAGACTGTACAACCTAAGCAGGGCTGCTCGCAGAGATAGCAAAAAGACGTAACAAACTAATAGTTTTTTGAATGCAAAAGATGCAATAGACTTACACAATGGTCCTCTCCGGCATACAACTAGGAACATACCGGTCGCTATGGAGGGTGAGAATATGTATGGGCACATAATCATACCATGTAGGATAACTAAGTAGACGGTTATGCTGTTTCATTCCATCTAGCAACAATGCTCTGCACTGTGTGTGTTTATATATTTGCATATTTATTCCATCTAGCTACAATGCTCCGTACTGTGGGTGTTTATATATTTATATATCTACATATTATTCCATCTAGCTACATTGCTCCGCACTGTGTGTGTTTATATACTTGCATATTTATTCCACCTAGCTGCAATGCTCCGTACTGTGGGTGTTTATATATTTACATATTTATTCCATCTAGCTACAATGCTCTGCACTGTGTGTTCATATATTCATATATTTATTCCATCCAGCTACAATGCTCTGCACTGTGTGTCTGTGTGTGTGTGTATATATATATATTTTATAGTAATACGTACATATGTTTATTAGCTGCTCTTGCTTGCTTGTTTTTTTTCTTGCCTTCTGATTGTTGCTCTGAGTGTTGCTATCCCTGTGCTGTTGCAATCCTGGAATTTCCCCGTTGTGGGACTAATAAAGGCTTATCTTATCTTATCTTATCTTATCTTAAAAGAACACAGAAAGCAATAAACTTGAACCAAAGTTCAAGCTCAAACTATGACAGTTGTCTGTCACCTATTTACAGAAGGGGCAAAGGTAAACTGCATCCAGTGGAGGTTTCTGCACACATGTGTGGTGGTACCACCTACAGCAGTTGTCACAGGCAATCTGAAAATGTGAAAAAACATAGAACTCTTAAATTATAGACGTTTCATTCAATTTATCATAATGAATTTCTCATGTTACTGTGAGTGTTCTTTCCACAATACATGTATATTTCTATGTTGAACACCTGACAAAGGTAATGTCAGACTTAGTCGTGGAAACAATATTTCATGATGACTACTGTAGCTGTGTAGGCTGCAAAGTCTGTGACAAATTCCTGATAGAGCATTACCCATTGAAGGTCATCTGTGTCCTGAAATCCACAGTAATGACACAGATCCTCCAGTTTTTCTATTAAAAGAAAAGACAAAACATAAAAAACAATATTGTCGGATATTTATACTTG
This sequence comes from Pholidichthys leucotaenia, assembly GCA_020510985.1. NCBI lineage: Eukaryota > Metazoa > Chordata > Actinopteri > Cichliformes > Pholidichthyidae > Pholidichthys > Pholidichthys leucotaenia. Next base: position 70,134,122 of record CM035842.1, on the reverse strand, counting down.
CAGTACCTGTCATACAACACTATGCAGTTCTACAAGAAAGTCATTAAAATAAAGATGCGTTAAAGTCAACAGACTGGTTTCTTGGAGAAGAGTGGTGGCAATATCCACTCTCACGGCATTAGCAGCTTTACAGCCACTTGCAAATGTGAGGTCCTTTTATTGTAGTATGCCTTCAGCTAACTGATTGGAGAAATAAGAAATTAATTAGTGTTTAATTATATAACATAGAACAGGTGCATCTCAGTGAATTTGAATATCAAAAAGATAATTTATTGCGGTAATTCATTTCAAAATGTGAAACTCAGATTCGTTACACACAGAGTGATACATTTCAAGCGTTTATTTCTTTTCATTTTGATAATTATGGCTTACAGCTAATGACAGCCCAAAATTCACTTTCTCGAAAACATGATTACTTAACCCTTGTGTTTCCATGCGACATACAACAATGGTGGTGGGGTGGGGGTCATATCAACCCCTGGGGTTTTTTTGGTTTCCCTAGAATGGACAGCTAATCTCCCAGTGTTTTTTTTTTTTTTTTTTGGTGGGGGGGGGGGGTCGACTAGACCCCTGGGGGGTTTTTTTGGTTTCCCCAGAAATGGATAGTTAATCTCCCAGTGGTTGGGGAGGGGGGGGGGGGTCAACTAGACCCCTGGGGTTTAGGTGAGAGGAATCCTCACGTTTGGGTGAGAGGGGTCCTAGCGACCCCTGTTTTCTTTTTTTGTTGTTGTTGTTTCCCCAGAATGGATTGTTCATCTCCCAGTGGTCTGACGACAGGGGTCAACTAGACCCCTCGGGTTTGGGTGAGAGGGGTCATATCTACGTTTTTTGGGGGGGGGGTCATATCAACCCCTGGGGGATTTTTGGTTTCCCAGAATGGGCAGTTGATCTCCCAGTGGTTTGAGGACAGAGGTCGACTAGACTCCTTGGGTTTGGGTGAGAGGGGTCATATCAACTCATAGGTTTTTTGGTTTCCCAGAATGGATTGTTGATCTCCCAGTGGTTTGAGGATGGGGGTCGACTAGACCCCTCGGGTTTGGGTGAGAGGGGTCATATCGACCTGTGGGGGGTTTGGAGTTGTTGTTTTTTTTTTGGTTTCCCCAGAATGGATAGTTCATCTTCCAGTGGTTTGATGACTTGCTATTTGGTGGCAGCAAGAGGACTGCAACTGGCGGGAGCACAGGTGGAGCAGTACGTGAGCGCGCATCTTCTGCACACGTGCAAGTGGCACTCATGGCACAATGTTTTGGTCTTGGTGTCCTTGCTCCTGGGACACACACGGCACCTCTTCCTCTTTTCTGAAGATGGCGGTCTTCTGTCCGTGGGAGTGGGGCGTGTCCCACCACGAGGGTCTCAGGTCCTCATGGCCTCGGGTTCGCCACCGGGGATACTCTCCCTCCTCCTGTATATGAGCGGGGCCACGAGCGCCTTTCCCAGCTGCTCTGTGAACAACCTGCGCCTGTTGAGTCTGCCGGGCATCCACACGGGATTGGGCTCTCTCCACAAGATAAAGGCATTGTACGCCGACACGTCCACCATATTGTGGAACAGGACCAGGGGCCAGCATGAGGTTTTTCTCCTGCAGCCGTACGCCGCCACGACCTTGTCTAGGTTGTCGACGCCTCCCTTGGTGCAATTGTAATGGAGCACCGCGAGGGGTTTGCTATCGGCGCGGTCGCTCAGCAGGGGGCCTCGCAGGTACCTATCGGCAGCGGTGAGGAGCAGTACATTCTTGTTCGTCTTGGCGAGATACGACACCAGGGCACCTCGGCCCTGGAGGCAAATGCGAAGGATGAGGAGCCAACCACCCTACCCTTGACAGCGAGCAGCTTGGACGGGATCTTGGGTCTGTTGGCGCGCAGGGTCCCCAACACAGTCAGGCCCCTTTCAAGAAAGAGTCTCCGCGCGAGCTCGTGGGACGTAAAGAAGTTGTCGCAGGTGATGTTGAGCCCGGGTCCCAGTCCCTCGGTGAGGTCAAGGACGACTCGAGTGGCCAGGTTCTTTTCGGAGGGACCTTGTTTTGCGGGTTTGCCGGTGTAGACCTGCATCTTCCATGCATAGCTGGACCGGGCGTTGCACACCACCCACAGCTTGATACCATACTTGGCCAGCTTGTTGGGCATGTCAGAAGGGACAGCGACCTGGTGGTTAAAAAAAAAGAGACGGTTGATTTTTCGGTCGTAATCATCATCATCATCATAGCAGTCTGTCGCAGGTGACGATGACTGTTTCATTTAGGTCTGATCAGATTCCTCCACGCAGCTCTGTCCTTCGCCCTGCGCTGCTATCAGTGGCAAGGACAGGCCAAGACAAACTGACTCCAGTATCTGTTGCAGTGACTGACCAGATGATAGGTTGAGCCCCCCCTTTAAGGGGTGGAATCCAGACACCCCAGGTAGCACCCAAAAGACCCCCCCCCCCCCGAGAGAAAGGGGTACAGCGAAACCACCCCAGGTGGGAGGTGGGGGGGGGCAGCCAGGAGCTAAACACGAACCCGCTCAAGACCCACACCTGCACTAACCAACCCCTGGGCCCCCATCAGAAAAACACAGAAAGAAAGAAAGAAAGAAATGCGATTAGATTTACCACTCCCCTTTCCAATATTTACCCCTAAAGGGAACCAGTCGTTTGTCCACGGTAACCTCTGGTCCGGGCTTGTACAGGAGCGACAGCCACCTCTGCCACGCATCCCACACATCCCTGATGGGCACCAGCTTGTCTCCGGAGGAGCGTCTGGCCTCTCTGGTGTTGTGATCGTCGAACCGCAGGACACTCGAGTACGAGCAGAAGGTCTTGAGGGACATGGTGGACCGGAAGACAGAGCGTCCGCTCTCACCATCCCAGAGTCTCTTGCACACCTCGCCTCTCGACCTGTACAAGCCCGTGAGGATCAGCAGCCCCACGTAGGCGCGCAGGTCGGTCCGATTCATGGGCTTCTCACCCATCGAGCCCTCGCGACGTCCTCCTGGTGCCTTCCAAGTTGGTCATCGCGATCACCGCGTCCTCTAAGTAAGCGAGGAATGCGGAAGCCACGTTCACGGCAGCCTTGCACCCCTTCCTCGTGGGACCCGGGGTCAGTGGGTGCCACGGCAGTTGAGGAAGATGCAGCAATGACAACGACGGGCGAGGCTTCAAGTTCCACGTGACATTCCCGCGTTTTGAGGTCATCGATTCTGCCGGCGCGTCGCAATAGTAATAGTAATCTGCTCCTTCATCATCTTCTTCGTTCCCATGACGCCCCTGTGATCGGTTGTCGTCACAGACCGGGCAGTGACGTTCTTTGTCTCGTAGTGCGCCTTCGTCGTCTGTGTCCAATTCCGTCTTCTGTGTCTGATTCATCTTCTGCATCTTCTTCCTCCTCTTCTTCGCCTTCCTTGTCACCTTCTTCTACCTTGTTGTTGTCTTCTTCCTCCCTTCTTCGTCTTCCTCTTCACCTTCTTCTACCTCGTCGTCTTCTTCCTCCTCTTCTTCGCCTTCCTCTTCACCTTCTTCTACCTCTTCGTCTTCTTCCTCCTCTTCTTCGCCTCCTTCTTCACCTTCTTCGCCTCCTTCTTCTTCTTCACCTTCTTCTTCTTCTTGTTCTTCCTCCTTGTCCTCCTCTTGGTCTTTTTCTTCTTCTTCACCTTCTCCTTCTTGTTCTTCCTCCCCGTCCTCCTTCTCTTGGTCTTTTTCTTCTTCTTCTTGTTCTTTTTGTCCTTCCTCGCAGCCGCAGTGTTCTTCATGGGCTCTCGGGGACATTAGGAGTCATTTGCGGTCCCTCACGCAGTCCGGTATCACCACGGGACCCTGTGGCATGGTGCCGCGTTGCATATACTGACTCGTAGTCGTCGTCCCTCTCAATATGCAGAGCCAGTACAGGACCAAAGACGTGACGGGCGAGGGGGATTCTTCCTTCCACCCCATCCACAGACGCGTGCGGGACATGTCGTAGAGACGAGAGAGAGGAAGAAAGAGAGAGAGAGAGACAGAGAGAGAGAGAGAGAGAGAGAGAGAGAGAGAGAGAGAGAGAGAGGTCATTGTTTTTTCAGGAATTGGCAGTTGGGTGGGGTTGTTACGGACACGACACAAGGGACCCTTAGTAGTGTGACTTCCTTTCACCCGTCCTTGCGGGTGAAGGGCACATCCACGACTTGGCCCTCATACCACGCCCTGGTTTTGTGAAGGAGGGCTTCAGGGGTGGGTCACTGTTTGTAGCGCACCTCAAGCTTTTTTTCGCATGGGGTCCTAAGTATCACGCTGTCGTCACGTGATCGAGTCATTTTCAGGCCTTGGGATTTTTCCAAACATTATCACTCGTCTGTATGGGTCCTAAGTATCGTGCCATCATTGCGTAATCATTGGTAATTGTAGCATTTTCAGGACTTGGGATTTTTCAGACGTTATCGCTCGTCCGTATAGTTCGTACGTATCGTGCCCGGCTGTGGGATTTTTCAGACATTATCGCTCATCCATATGGGTCCTAAGTATCGTGCTGTCATCACGTGATCCTAGGTAATTGTAGCATTTTCAGGACATGGGATTTTCCAGACATTATCACTCATCCGTATAGGTCCTAAGTATCATGCTGTCGTCGCGTGATCGTAGGTAATTATAACATTTTCAGGACTTGGGATTTTTCAGACGTTATCTCTCGTCCATATAGGTCCGCAAGGAGTAGGTAATTGTAGCATTTTCAGAACTTGGGATTTTTCAGACATTATCACTTGTCCGTGTAGGTCCGCAAGGAGTAGGTAATTGTAGCATTTTCAGGACTTGGGATTTTTCAAACGTTATCGCTCTCCGTATAGGTCCTAAGTATTGTGCCCGGCCGTGGGATTTTTCAGACATTATCGCTTGTCCCTATAGGTCCACGAGGAGCAGGTAATTGTAGCATTTTCAGGACTTGGGATTTTTCCAGATCTTGTCACTCGTCCGTCTGGGTCCTAAGTATTGTGCCGTTGTCGCATGATCATAGGTAATTGTAACATTTTCAGGGCTTGGGATTTTTCAGCTTTTTTTCATTCGTCCAAATGGGTCCTAAGTATCGTGCCATTGTCGTGTGATTGAGTCGTTTTCCAGCTGTGGGATTTTTCAGACATTATCACTCATCCGTATAGGTCTGCGAGGAGTAGGTAATTGTAGCATTTTCAGGACTTGGGATTTTTCAGACGTTATCACTTGTCCATTTAGTTCCATGAGGAGGAGGTAATTGTAGCATTTCCCGGCCTTGGGATTTTTCAGACGTTATTGCTCATCCGTATAGGTCCTAAGTATCATGCCGTCGTTGCGTGATTGAGTCATTTCCCGGCCTTTGGATTTGTATTTTTTTGTTTTCATTTTATGTCTTGGGGGGGTTAAGACCTGAGGGTGGGGGGGGGGGTCTCTCCAGCACATTCAGCCGGGGGGGGGGGGTGTGGCAACCCCCCCCTCGGGGAAAGCTAGCGATCCAGCTAGGGTTAGGCTTCGGATTTTATTTAGCGGAATGGAGGGTGTCTTTCACACCCACGACCCTTAGGGGGCGCTAGGGTTTTTGACAAGAGGTGGACTTGGTGAACCCCCCCACCATTTAGGGCTAGGCTTCAGATTACATTTGGAGATGGTGGGGGGGGTGTCTTTCACGGCCACGACCCCTAGGGGGCGCTAGGAAATGAGGGGGTAGGGTGGACCCCCCCCCCCAAGATTTAGGGCTAGGCTTCAGATTATATTTGGAGATGGTGGTGGGGGTCTGTCACGACCCCTAGGGGATGCTAGGAGATGGGGGCTAGGGTGGACCACCCCCAAGAGTGGTGCCCCCCCCCCCCAGGGTTTTTGACAAGAGATGGACTTGGTGGAACCCCCCCCCCCCCCCAAGATTTAGGACTAGGCTTCAGATTACATTTGGAAATGGTGGTGGGGGGTGTCTTTCACGGCCACAACCCCTAGGGGGTGCTAGGAAATGAGGGGGTAGGGTGGACCCCCCCAAGATTTAGGGCTAGGCTTCAGATTGCATCTGGAGATGGTGGTGGTGGGGTCTGTGAGGACTCCAGACCCCTAGGGGGTACTAGGACAAGATGGGGGGGTATGGTGGACCCCCCATCAAGATATAGGGCTAGGCTTCAGATTACATTTGGAGATGATGGGGGTCTTTCACGACCCCAGACCCCTAGGGGGCACTAGGACAAGGGGGGTAGGGTGGACCCCCCCAGATATAGGGTTTAGTTGCCAGTTTACGGTGGTGGTGGGGATGTCTGTCACGACCCCAGACCCCTAGGGAGCGCTAGGATAAGAGGTGGGGGTAGGGTGGACCCCCGGGGACCACACAAGGGATAAGTAAAGAACTTCTTCTGTTGCTCAGAGTGATGAAAATATAAATTAATCCAGTTCTTTAATTTGCGTTTTAGTTGCTGAACTATAATCATACAGTCCCGGCCATCAGCAAAAAAATTTAAAATCATCCACAAGCACAAAAACTGCTTATTCAAATATAATTTCAAGGTTAACAGAACAAACAGACCTGCACTATGAACCATGATTAGGTGCTTCACTGAGGTATCATTATGTTAAAACGATGATTCACCGGTTTTTCATGTTGTATCACCATGGCAACTCTTTTTTTTTAATTCTTTTGTCTTTTGTGCATTTTTTTATTATTATTAATGCCCACTTACACGTGTGATTTTCTGCATCAGCTCCCATCACCTCAATTAAAATACACTGAAAGGTTATTATAGCTTTTTTGTGAAATTATAGCCGAGTAGAACTGTATACTCAAGTAGCTTTCCTGTCAGTGAATGAACATCAGCAGTCAGCGTTTCACTATTCTTGTTCTGGTACTTCTCTGTTGAATTCAACGATACCACCAGATATTAAGAACCCCCTGGAACTCTTAATGATTCTCTGAGGAATGGCCAGCTGCACAGAAGCCAGGGAGCCCCATTTTTAAACCATAATTTACTGCTTGCCTACATACTTTCCAAAAAAACAAAAAAAAAAATACTGCAACCTGCATCAGGTCTCACCACCTGCCAGACAAAGCTGTAGCCCCCTCCCTGCATCTCTCTCCAATAAACTGTGAACTTGAAGAGCCAGCCAAATGCTTGGCCTCCAGTCACCTGAAAATATCATCTGCATTTAAATTAGGTCTCACTATTTTAACTCTTTTTCACCCCAACAGTTTGGAGAGATTGTTCTGAGGACTTGAAATATGGGGGCTTGGTTAGTGCTCTGTGAATATGTTGCAATCACTGTAATCGTGAGTGATTTTTCAGTGAATTGATAACTTGGATTAAACAACACTGTGTAGTTATCCGCTGATGAGGCACATGTAAATGATAGGCATGGTTGATGTTGCTCATTATGGCAGCATTTAATATCACATACTGTAAGTCTGTATTTTGTTGACAGACACTGTATAAAACATGAAAAAATAATTATACTGCCTGGGATTTCCATGTTATTCTAACAAAATAAATGAATACCCCCATTTTGCTGGAGAAGCAGATTTGGCATGTACTGATTTTGTAAATATTAATTTGCATCTTGATTTTTTTTAAATTGAGACATTTGTGTTATGTCCTACTAATGGGAGGCCTGAGCCATGTTGAACGGAGCAACAAACTGAACTTTATTGTGATGCATACTCAATATACATACTGGCCGTAGCCCGCCTGACATCACAATGTCGATTGCCTGGCGTCGGCTAGAGCAAGCCCCAAAGGTCAAATCCCCACGCAATATCCCCCCCTTAAAAAACATAAAAGCACCATAAAGAACATATATATATGTTGTATATATAGTATATGTATACAACATATGTATATGTTGTATATATGTATGTATATATATATATATATATATATATATATACAAAATGGAAAAAAAAAAACCTTTAAATTTAGCAAGAAAACCCCTTAGAACACATGCAATATACAGTTTTTTGTTGTTGTTGTTGTTTTTTTACATTGCCTTCTTTTTTTTTCCTTTTTTTTTTTTGCAACACACAGAACAACAAGGCTAGCTAAATGAGCACCTGGGTAGACTGCCAGGGTACCCTCCCATGTTGGGGCGGACTATTCTGCAGCCCATTCCCAACACGCTTCAACTAAAGCTACTTTAAATACACAGTCATTGAAGTATTTGGGCCTCTGACGCATCCTAGCTGAGTGCCTCACCAGAGGGGGACCTGCACCAGGCTCCGTCGGCCACACCTGAGAGTCACCAGCATCCCCATCAGATAAGTCCCAACCCTCATCAGTCCACTCTGCCACAGCTCCCAGACCCTGTGCTGGCAACGACTTCCTGAGTGGGCTGGAATGCCACGTGACTCGTCCGAGAGCTTGAACGTGTCCCGGCCCCACCGCCTCACGATGTGTAGTGGCCTCGTCCAGAAAGGCTGCAGTTTATGTGTGCGGTTGAGATGCTTAATCCAGACATTGTCCGACACATCAAGTCTGTGTGCCTTCGCCTTGTGCTTCCTGTCAAAACGACATTTCGGCTTCCACTGTTGGGTGATGACCCGGTCTCATGGAGGGTCTGTGTTCCCCAGAAGGGAGGTTGTGGAGGGCCTCAGTCAGTCCAGGGACAGGTGGAATTCACACCCTAGCATGAGTTTTGCCTGGGAGCACCCTGTCGGGGCGTGAGCCGTTGCCCTGTAGTGGAGGAGTGTGCTCTGGAGAGCGTCAGGGAATGTGACGCTGTCTGCCAAATGGGCTCTCAGACCGTTTTTCAGATTCTTGTTTAAACGCTCCATGCCCCCATTGGCTTGGAGGTGGTAGAATGCGCTTTTGATGTATTCTATGCCCCTGACACTCAAAAACTCCTCAAACCTCCCAGAGGTGAACTGTGGGCAATTGTCTGTAGTGATGGCATCCGGGACCCCCCATCTGGCAAACAGTGATGAGAGGAAACCCGTAACCACATCTGTCGTGACCGAATTAGTGGGTAACACCTCCGGCCATTTGGAGAACAGATTGTAGACCACTAGCAAAAAACGACTGTTCGGGGGTGCTGTATGTAATTCACCGCAAATGTCCAATTGGATGTGCTTCCAAGGGCCCTCTGGGTATGGTAATGGTCGCAGGGGTGGGGGGGGCCCCGCTGGTCTTTCCACTCTCGAAGCACGGAACAATGTCCTTATTGATACCAGGCCACCAAACTGAATCCCTGCAACGCTGCTTCACCCTGACCACACCCAGGTGACCCTTGTGGAGCATTGTCAGAACTCGTGATCTCAGAGACACCGGGATCAATGTGCAGTGTCCCCTTGCCACACCCACCCCATTCCAGCAACTCAGTTCGTCTCTGAACCAGTGAAAAGGTGCCAGATCACCCTGTACTTTTGTGGGCCAACCCTCCCTGAAGACTGAGCATAATTGTGACAACGTGGGGTCCCATTCCGACTCCGCCCAGAGCTCCTGGAGGGACACCATGTCCCAGAGGGGTCCATGCAGCGTGTTGGCCAGATCCGCCTCCATGGGGTCGTCATCATTGTCCAGTTGTGCAGCGTTGGCCGTGGCACGGGACAGGAGATCCGCCAGTGTGTTCTCTTTCCCGGGGGGGAACTGGGTAGTAAAGCTGTAGGCTCTCAACCGCTCAGTCCACCTGTGGATCCGTAGGGGCCTGTGTCTCAAGCCTGTCGTCTCCAGCAGTGTCGTCAGCACCCGGTGGACCATTCGCAGGGTGAAATGGCATCCATAGAGGTAAATGTGCCACTGTTCATACGTCCAGACACAAGCGAGCACCTCCCTCTCACCCACGGCATATTTCTGTTCAGCCGCTGAAAGGGACCTTGACGTGAACGCCACTGGGCGCTCGGTACCATCTTGCACTTGAGACATAACCGCCCCCACCGCTGAACCAGACACGTCACAAGTTACAAAAGTTGGCCATTTTGGATCAAAGTGGGCCAACACTGGTGGGGAGGTGAGTTGGGACTTCAGCCTAGCGACTGCTGTTGATCAGGCCGGTGTCCACTGCCATGGCACATGCTGCTTCAGAAGGGCCCGGAGAGGTTTGAAAGTCTCTGAATAATGGGAAATAAAGCGCCCGTAGAAGTTCACCATGCCCAAGAACGAGGAGATTTGTGCGGGTGTCGTGGGGTCAAGGAGATGCAGGACCGCCTCCACGTTCGAGTGCAGGGGGCTCAGGCCCTCGGCCGCCTTCCGGAATCTCACAAACTCAATGGAATCTGCCGTGAAAATGCACTTTTCCATGTTCAACATGACTCCGTGCTCCAGCAGCACCTCCATCACTCGTCTCAAACGACTGCCGTGTTCTTCCCGCGACGCACCATGGACCACGATGTCACCCAGGTACACCACTACACCCCTGAGGCCGGCCAGAATTGTGGACATAATCTTCTGAAAGCAGCTAGGTGCTGAGCTCAGACCAAAATGCATGCGGGTGTGTAACGGATGCCAACTAGTACTGTTCGGCGTAGAACGTTAGTAAACCTCCCTCCCGAAAAGCCTCATACAGTATCGGTAGCGCTGAGCTATCGGTCGGACCTTTAGCTCAGCACGATCGTGCTGTGTGTGTCTCTGACCAGTTAACTGTGAGGTCGCGGGTTCGTGTCCTGTGTAGGGCGAACTGCGCTGATGACCTCAGTTACAAAGTGGTGCTGTGAGCCCCAGATGGTAGCGCTGAGCTACCGGTCGGACCTTTAGCTCAGCGCGATCGTGCTGTGTCTCCCATGCTCGAACTGTGTAGTTGACTGAGAGGTCGCGGGTTCGTGTCCCGTGTGGGGCGAACTGCGCAGGATGATCTCTGTCACACTGGTGCCGTGAACCCGGGATGGGAGTGAGGTTTAAGGGGGAGAGTGTAACGGATGCCAACTAGTACTGTTCGGCGTAGAACGTTAGTAAACCTCCCTCCCGAAAAGCCTCATACAGTATCGTAGCGCTGAGCTATCGGTCGGACCTTTAGCTCAGCACGATCGTGCTGTGTGTGTCTCTGACCAGTTAACTGTGAGGTCGCGGGTTCGTGTCCTGTGTAGGGCGAACTGCGCTGATGACCTCAGTTACAAAGTGGTGCTGTGAGCCCCAGATGGTAGCGCTGAGCTACCGGTCGGACCTTTAGCTCAGCGCGATCGTGCTGTGTCTCCCATGCTCGAACTGTGTAGTTGACTGAGAGGTCGCGGGTTCGTGTCCCGTGTGGGGCGAACTGCGCAGGATGATCTCTGTCACAGGTGTACCTGAAAACGCCCATGTCGGTCACGAATGCCGTCTGGTCCTTGCTGGCTGGGTAAAGGGGCACCTGCAGATAACCCTGGTGGAGATCTTGCATTCTTTGTCGATATGTTAGTTTTTCCATTAAACGTATATCCTCAACAATGTCAGTCCATTGCTCTTGGTCAGGAAGAACTTCTGATTGCCATTTTCTTGTGATTGTTTTTTTACATGCAATCAGCAAGATTTTAACTAGATATCTGTCCTCAGCCTGTATAACATTGTCTCTTTTAAGATCACATAAATACATCAAGTTACAGCTCATTGGTATATTATATCCTAATATCCTCTGTATTGTCACATGTATAGATTTCCAGAATGATGAGATTTTGCAGCATTTCCAAAACATATGTGAGTGGTCTGCATTTTGAGCCCCACAGCCCCTCCACCATATAGATTGGGTATTTGTATATTTTCTTTGAATCTGTGGTGTAATGAAATAGCGAATCAGGTTTTTCCATCCAAATTCCCTCCATGTCCTTGAACTTGTTGATGTGTGTTGTGTTTTCCATATTTCTTGCCAGTTTTCTTCTGTTATGTTTAAATTTAGCTCTTTCTCCAATTTCTCCTTTATATAGTTACTTGAATGTTTGTTTGCCGTAAGTTTCTGATATAGCTTTGAAATAATTCTTATTTTATTTCCTGCATACGAGCTTAAAATGAATTGTATAATCTCGCTCACATCTGTGTGGAGGTTATGCCTAATCTTCCTCATATATTAATCTCTCATCTGCAGATATCTGAAGAATTCAGATTTTTCTAGTTTAAATTTTCTTCTCATGTTTACAAAACTCCCGAAATCTTTTTTTCCCATATTGCCCCATGCTGTGATTCCCTTGTTCACCAGATTTTTGTATCCCCTATCTTGCTTTGCCGGTTCAAACTGACTGTCAAATGCTACCCATTTCAAAAGTTTTATGTCCTCCTTTATATTATACTTTTGTACTATTTTATACCACAGTTCCAAAGTAAATTTAGTGATTCGGTCTATTTGTTTGATTTGCTTATATGCATCCTTATCTCCTATTATGCTTTGTACTGGGAGTCCCTCAATTTCCTTTTCCATTTCTTTCCATTTTGCCTCATATCCTCCGTCGCACCAACATATGATATATCTTATTTGTGCTGAGTAGTAATATTCCTTTAGACTCGGTAGACCCATGCCTCCTTTCTCTTTTGGTAATTGGAGAGTTTTATATTTCACTCTTGGCTTTTTACCTCCCCAAACAAATCTCGATATCATCCTGTCCCACTTTGAGAAATGGGCACCTGGAATCTCTGTTCGTAGAGCTTGGAAGAGGTAAAGCAGTCTAGGTTGTATGCTGATTTTGACTGTCTTAATTTTTGAATTCAGATCCATATTTAAGATTGACCATCTATCAATATCTTTTTTTATTTCTTGTTCTAACCTATCATAGTTTGCTTTATAGATTTTGCTTAAATCTTTAGGTATGTTCACTCCAAGGTATTTTATTTCTTTTTGTTTCCAGTTTAGTTTGATCTTACCAGTTATCTGGTTTAAAGGGTTATAGTGGAATGTCAGTATTTGTGTTTTTGTTATGTTTATCTTGTATCCTGATAATTTTCCAAAATTTTCTATCAAGTCCATCATTTCCATTATTGATTCATCTGGTTGTTCAAGGTAAACTATAATATCGTCTGCAAATAGTCCAATCTTGTGTTCCGCTCCCTTTATTGTTACACCTTTTAATTTCTTATTTTGTCGCATCGCTTGAGCCAGTGGCTCTATGAACAGAGCAAACAAGGTGGGCGATAGGCAGCATCCCTGCCTAGTTGATCTTTGTATATTTACTTTGTCTGTTAAGCTACCGTTTATCTTGATTCTTGCCACAGGTTTTTGATACAGAGTCTTTATGCATTGTACTGATTTTTCGTTAAATCCAAAGCGTTCCAGCACATTATATAGGAACATTCAATTAACCCTATCAAATGCTTTTTCTGCGTCTAAACTCATTATTACTGCACTTTTCTTTTCTTTATGTATTTGATTAATTATGTGTATTGTTCTCCTGATATTACCATGTGTTTGGCGTCCCTCTATGAAACCAGTTTGATCATCCTCTATCAATTCCGTCAAGAATGTCTTTATTCGTTTACAGATAATTGTTGTATATATTTTATAATCCACATTTAATAAAGAGATTGGCCTATAGTTTCAGCATTGTTCCCTATCTTTCCCTGGCTTTAAAATAACTGAAATAATGGCTTCGTTCCATGATGGAGGTATTTTGTTGTTGTTTAATGTCCAATTAAATGACTTTAGGAGCTGTGGCGTGAGTTCTTCTATAAACAGTTTATAAAACTCAGATGGGTATCCATCACTACCTGGTGATTTACCATTTTTAAGTGACTTAATCACATCTTTAATCTCTTGTGTTGTTATTTCTGCTGTTAGCTTTTCATTTTGTTGGTTTCCTATTGATGGCAAGTCCAATGTGCATAGAAATTTTTTAATATCCTTAACATTTGTCTCTTCAGGTTGCGAGTATAGTTCTTGATAGAATTTATGGAATATTTCTTCGATGTTTTCTGGGGTAACTGTGGTTTTATTTGTGATGGGGTCCTTAATCTTATATACATTATTCACTGTTTGTTGTTTTCTTAACCGTTTTGCCAGCAGTTTTGTGGCCTTTGGCCCCGTGTCATAATATTTTTGTTTTAAATATCTATTTTTCCTTTCAGTTTCATCTATTTGTATTTCTTTTATCTTTATTTTTTCTTCCTTAATTTCTTGATATATTTTTGGGTCATTTGTGCTTTGATGGTTACGTTCTAATTCCCTCAGTATCTCACATCTTTGTTCATATGATTCCAGTTTAGACTTTTTTGCTTTTCCTGATTCAACGATTAATTTACCTCTTAACACGGCTTTTAGTGCATCCCATAGTATTGTTGGGTCCACTTCTCCATTATCATTCTCCTCGATATACTCATTTATGTTTATCTTTATTCTTTCTTTCATTTTCTCATCATTTAATAGTCCTACATTAAGTTTCCATGTTGTTTGTCATTTTCTATTGTTTAAATATATTTCCATGTATATAGGATTATGATCTGATATTTCTGCCCCTCCAATCCGACAATTTCCCACCCTGTGTCTGTCACCTTCATTCATAAGGAAGTAATCTATTCTAGAGTGTACTTTATGGACTGCTGAATAATGTGTATAGTCTTTTTCGAGTGGGTGCAGGTCCCTCCATATGTCTACCATACCCATTTCTGCCAGCGAGGTTCTTATGAACTTTGTTACATGTTTTTTTGTCTTCTTAACACTTGTTGTGTCAACTTCATGATCCATGACGGCATTTAAGTCTCCTCCACAAAGTAGGACTCCTTCACTGTGTGTTGCTATGAGATCAAACAGTTGTTGAAAAAAACCCTTGTCACTTTCTGGTGGGGCATAGATGTTCACTAATATGATCTGCATACCATCTATTCTTCCCTTTATTATTACATATCTGCCTTCTTTATCCTGGATTTCTTGTTCACATTCAAATTGCATTTTATTTGAAATTAGTATCATAACCGCCCTTTTAGTTCCTCCCTTAAATGAACTGTAGTAGGGGTTCTTATAGCCAAATCTCTTTAGTTTCTCATGTTCTGTCTTGTTCAAATGTGTCTCTTGCATAAATATAATTTCGGCTTTTTCCTTCTTGAATTTTCTTATTATTCTTTCCCTTTTAACGGGTGAGTTCAGACCATTCACGTTTAATGTCATTATCTTAAGATTTTTAACCATATTCATGTTTTTCCATTTTTTTAACTTGTGCTCCTAACCCCTTTAACAACAAAACTAACACATATATGTACAAAAACACATTAACGAATCTCGACCTCTGCACTTTGGGCCTTTCTTCTGCCCACTGGTCCCTGTTGGTGGGTGGAGGGAATGTCCTCACCGAGTGAGGGGCCCTCCCTAGACCTGTATTTACTATCCAAGTAATAGTCATTAGTCTAGAAATGTCCAACAAAAATCACTTAAACCTCTCCTAGCTGTTTGTTTCTCTTTTACCTTGTCTTCTTGGCCTTCATTTCTTCTGTGTCCTTCTTAATCTTTGTTATAATCTAGGCTTTCCTTTGAAAGCCTTGCAGTTTTTCTTGGGCCCGGTGCGCCACGTCCGTCTCCCGCCCTCTGCCGCTCACTCGCCTCCACTCCGGCTGTCGCGATGCGTTCCGTGCCGCCGCTGCTCCAGCCGCTTCCTCCGGTACGCTCACCACAAAGCCTCGCTCCGTCATGTACCGCGCTGCCTCTCTGGCCGTGTTGTAGGTTTTCACGCCGTCCTCCCAATGAATTCTCATCAATCAAGATTTTTAATCCGACTAGGGAGAGCTCTCTGTTTAAGCGTTATGTCTCTCCGCCATCTTCCCGGAAGTCCCAACCCTGGTGGAGATCTAACTTTGTTAACACCCTTGAGCCGCTGAACATTGCGGTGAGCTCCTCCATCGTGGGGAGCGGGTATTTGTCCGGGATAATCACTTTATTAACCATCCTGAGGTCAATACACAGCCAGATGTCGCCTGTCTTCTTCTTGGCCACCACGATGTTCGAAGTCCACGGTGAGGCATCCACTTTCTTGATGATGCCAGCTTTAAGCAATTTGTTCAGTTCCGCCATGACGTCGTCCCGCAGGGTAAGGGGAAGCTTGGGTAGCTAGGTTCTCTTTAGCTAGCACTTGTAGACTTACCTGGGTAGTCGACTCAATCTGGCTGGTCAATTCAAACACTTTCTTCAATTCAGTTCAATTCAATTCAGCTTTATTTATGTAGCGCCACATCACAACAAAGGTCATCTCATAGCACTACAAAATGCAGAAAAAAAACCCCACAATTTCAGAAAGACCCAGCAATCAGACGATCCCCTGTGAGCAAGCACTTAGTGACGGTGAAGAGGAAAAACTCCCATTTAACAGGAAGAAACCTCTAGCAGAACCAGGCTCATGGAGGGGCAGTCATCTGCTGCGACTAGCTAGTGGTGAGGGGATAGAGAGGATGAAGAGGACAGACATAAAGAACATGAAACAGTGAGAAACCAAGTACATTATTGACGGTCATCCAGCAATCTGAATCTATTAACAGCAGAACAGAAGTGGGGTTTAGAGACACGAAATCCCTCCCTAATCGTAGGCCATATTGAAAAGGAAGGATTTTACCCTGTTCTTAAAAACAGAGACCGAGTTTGACTCCCGGACCCAGAGTGGTAACTGGTTCCACAGAGAAGGAGCTTGATAGCAGAAGGCTCTGCCTCCCAATGTACTTCTGGAGATTCTGGGCACCACAAGCAATCCAGCATTTTGGGAGCGTAGTGCTCTATTAGGATGATAGGGTAATATCAGATCTTTTATATATAAGGGGGCCTGATTATTAAGAGCTTTGAAAGTGAGAAGAAGGATTTTAAACTTAATTTAAACTCTATGTGAAGCCAATGAAGGGAGGACAGAACCGGAGAGATATGATCTCTCTTTCTAGAACCAGTTAAAACTCTTGCAGCAGCATTTTGGATCAAATGCAGACTTTTTAAGGATATTTTGGGACAACCTGATAATAACGAGTTACAATAATCTAGTCGAGAGCTGACAAAGGTGTGGATCAGTTTCTCAGCATCATTCAGAGACAAGATGCTCCTAATCTTGGCAATATTGTGCAGATGATAGAAGGCAGTCTTAGAAACAAATTTAATATGTGAATTAAAAGACAGATCTTGATCAAAAATAACTCCAAGGTTCCTCACAGAACTATTCAGAGTGAGAGTGGCGGCATACAAATTAAGAGTATGATTTGGAAAGGAATTTCTAAGGTTTTTTGGGCCAACAAGAATGACTTCAGTCTTATCTGAGTTTAGTAGCAGAAAATTACAAGTCATCCAGGCTTTGATTTCCTTAAGACAGGCATCTAATTTGGCTAACTGATTACAATCATCGGGCTTCATTAACAGGTATAGTTGTGTGTCGTCTGCGTAACAATGAAAATGTATACAGTGCTTTCTAATGATATTGCCTAACAGGAGCATATATAAACTAAAAAGAGTAGGGCCTAACACAGATCCCTGTGGAACTCCGTGACAGCTTAGAGTTGGAAGAAAATTCATCATTGATGTGAACAAACTGAAGTCTATCGGACAAATAAAATCTAAACCACTGCAGCGGAATTCCATTTAGTCCAACATAGTGTTCTAATCTATCAAGTAGAATGTCATGATCGATAGTGTCAAAGGCTGCACTAAGATCTAAAAGGACAAGAACAGAAACAAGTCTGTAACCCAGCTGAGAAAATGACCCCTTTTTTCTCAGATGTCAACTGTATTAATACAATTGTGTGATTTTATTTTGAAAACCGATTATTTTGGGAAGAGGAAGTGTGATCCCCGTTATCCAACTTTTAAATTCCCGTTTCATGGTCACGTTGGGTGATCTGGGTCTTTTCATTCGTTAAGAGCGATATTAGCCCCGCCTTCCGAGCAGAGTGCCCAGGCGCTCTGCTGGTTTGTTGGTCTTTACGATCTGAGAGCAGACGAGAGAGGCTGTGGGCGGTCTGGTTCACACTGATAGCTCTTCTTGGTGAGTTTAATTTAGAAAGATGCTATAAATGGATCTAAACACTCTCCAAACGCTAATTTGAAACCTTTATTATCCTAAGTTGATGGGAGCACGAGCTTGAGAGGCATTGTGGCTGTGTCTTTTTGCTGTGTTCACATTGATACCTCATCTTGGTGAGTGAAAACCAAACAATACATGCTAATGTTAGTGTTATGCTAATTGCGAGTGGATTTTTTCTGTTTAAAAGCAATGGAAAAGGCTGTTATTGTGTCTGTATGGTTTTCCTAAATGTGATTTCAGTTCCCAACAGTATGCTGAAGTACTTTTAGTTCTTATGCACTATTTCTGTCGAATGTAATGTGTAGTTTGATGCTAAAAGCACATGGTGTTGGTCTCCTATGTAAATGCATAGGTTATGCTAAACCCAGTAGCTCAGACCGGGTTTTACTGATTTTAAAAGGGAATATTGGAAGTAATGGGACAGTATATTCCCTCGTTATGTGATAAATTAATTGTATTTCATTTCATGATTTACAAAGGCAAGGTTAAAAAGGATTAATCATAATTTCATGGTTAAATAATGTAGAGATAAAAAGAGGAATTCATTCAATTGGTTACATGAAATTAAGGGTACTTCATGTGCTACCAGAGAGATTGTGAAGAAAAGAACACATGCATGAAAGATGTAAGATGTGAAATGTAAGATATTACTATATTGCTGGATTGTAATGATAGTAATATGACAGAAGAATTTAAACACTAAGCTGTGGTGTTATATAAGAAGGGGATTGGAAAACGAATCACTCTAGCTGTAAACAATAATACCATTATTGTTGTGCAGGGTAGGTTTTTTTGGTGGCCGATCAAAAACCTTCTGGATCCTGGATTCTCTCCGAATGGAGATGGCAAGCCTGACCCGAGACTGAACCGAGACTGAACCGAGATCTGACCAAGATCTCGATTGAAGGGCATCCTTCCTCTCTCCAGTGCACAACATTGAAGTGGTAACAACTCAAGCTGCCGCTTTAAAAGAGGAAAAGAAACCTGACCCTGGAGAAACAAGATATCTTGACTGGTCAAACGACTAGACCAAAAGGGCAAACAAACACTGAGCTCAGTAGGACATTTTTGGGGTTTTATTTCATGCCGGCCGTTGTTATATTTGTATAGTTGTAAATTGTTTGTATATATTGTTCGCTTTATCCCTACAAATAACAACCATTATTGCTCATTTCTTGCCTCCAGCTATTTCATTCCACACTCATTTTAATTCCCTATTGTAACCCTTACGAACCTAGCAACTGGTCTACACTTAATTATTTCCCTTACCTAATTAACATAAAGCAAGGGTTACAAGTCCATAATCAGATGCGATAAGGGGGTCATTAGTGACCTTCACTAAGGCTGTTTCAGTGCTGTGATGAACTCTGAACCCAGATTGAAACTCTTCAAATAAACCAATTCCCTACAAGTGACATAACGCACGGCTCAGGAGACACACACGCAGGCTCAGAGTGAATTTAACAGCTTTATTTAACAACAAGGATGTGTGGATGCGTGTCTGTGGTATGTGGATGTACTGATGGCAGACGTCAGCGTCAGGCACAGAGGCAGGAAACCATACAGCCAGACAACCCTGGGGAGAGAGCACAGGGAGAAGGTGACGGGCACCAAACCAGTACAACAGGTAACAAGGGATTTGTTGGCTTACTTGGCAGGGCAGGTGGCAGGCGTGCACAAGGGCGAGTCCAGGAGACAGCAACCTGATGATGCACCTGACAGCAGCAACGAGATGGTGATGCAGAGGCGGAGTCCGCCGCCGGGGAAGATCCACCTGTGCACAGGGGAGAAACTGGAACACAAGAGGAGGTATGCTTACGCGGGTAATCTTGCTGGTAGGCGAGGGGGTTCCTCTGAAGCAAGTAGCCGAAGGGAACAGACGGCTTCAGGCCGAGGCCCAGGGCAGAGTGGCTTATATGCCATGCTGCTGACGAGGTGCAGGTGTGCGCTCAGCTGGCGCCGCTAATGAGCGGCGAGTTGTAACAGTACTCCTCCCTCTAGCAGCGCCTCCTGGCGATGGTTTATCGGGGTGCTTCCGGTGAAACTCGGTGATGAGAGAGCGATCTAACACGAACGAGGAGCGAACCCACTGCCTCCATTCTGGACCATAGCCCTCCCAGTCCACCAAATACTGTAGCCCGCGACCCCGGCATTGGGAGTCCAAGATGGTAGAGACAGTCCAAGCTGGATGGCCATCAATCATCTGAGGCGCGGGCGGCGCAGCAGGAGGAGGGCAGATGGGATCAAACACCACCGGTTTCACCTTGGAGACGTGGAAGGTGGGATGGATGCGGAGGGAGGGGGGAGTAGCAACACGCACAGCCACCGGGTTGATAATCTTGGTGACGGGGTATGGACCCATGAAACGTTTAGCCAACTTCCTCCTCTCACCCTTCAGGTTCACATCTTGCGTGGATACCCAGACCGGTTGGCCTACCTGGTAGGCAGGAGCAGGTCTTCTATACTGATCTGCCGTGGCCTTATTGCGCTCTGCCACGTGTAAAAGCGCATTGCGCGCAGCTGTCCAGATGGAGCGGCACCGCCTGAGGTGAGCCTGAACCGTGGGGACTGCCGACTCGTTCTCCAGCGAGGGGAACAGAGGGGGGTCGTAACCCAGGGACACCTTGAAGGGGGACATCCCTGTGGCTGAGGAGCGAGCGGTGTTGTGGGCGTATTCCACCCAGGCAAGGTGTTTGCTCCATGACGCAGGCTTTCACTTCCGCCCTCCAAAGAGAGCAGACGCTTTTCTTCCCAGCTCCCTATCCTGCCTTCCTGACCTATTCCCAGCTTTGCAATGTTGCATTTTTGTCTGTGTCTAGTCACTCTTCTTCTGCTGAATCTTAATCTAATCGGAAATTATGGATTTGGAAGCGGCTTAAATGTGCTATTGTCACTATTTTTCAACAAGAATCAGGCCAAGGGGGAGCCCAAGAATTGGAACCTGCGAGGAGACTCATGGACATTGGAATTTGTGGAAACATTATTGGTTATGATCTCAGGACTTCTATTTTTGGCTGTGAAGCTCCCTGATGCATCAGAAATTGAAGGAAGGTGAGAGAGCTGATCAAAGCGGACCCGGCAAGCTCCTTCATCAAATTCGACCAGTTGGGGAAGGCACGAGTAGCGGCAAACGGTGAACTGAATGACAGTGATTCAGTGGAGGAATACATCTGGAGCCCTGTGCTTTCCATGGAAAAACAGTTTAAGCCTGCATATATGATAGCACAGAATTTGCACGGGTGAGGACAAATTCTATTCTCTGAGTGCACTGTGCTGATTTGATTTGACCTTGTTTGGTGCCCCGTGTTTACATTCCTCCTGATTGAGATAAGCGGAAGGACCGGCTCTTACCCAAACAATCAACAATCAGTTGTTGTCGTATCAGCGGATTTGGACCCTTAAGGACAGTGCCCATGTGCCTTCTGCAAGCAAGAGAGATAGACTCTGGACTTGTTTATAAGTCACATGATTATAACATCTATCCACTGCCAGGAGGCGCCCTCTGCTGCTCACTAACAACTGTCACATCTACACTACACAATGCACCCAACTCACTTATACTGACTGAAGATATCCACTCACTGCTCTCTTTGTGTCATTGTGTGGATTCTATTGTTTGCTAATTGTGCATTGAGAGTTTTTTTCTTGTAATCATAATATCGGTCATATATGAACTTTATTCTGATAAACAATGCTTTTTTCTCTCTCCTACTGTGTCCATCCTCCCCCTCTGCCTACTGTTCCCCTCCTGCTGACAGGCGCCTCCACGGCTCGCCACGTCATTGAGAATGTCATTTATGACGTTTTCAGTGTCAAGTCAAATTCCTCGTATATTTACCTGTTATTTACTTGTAAATGTGCTTGGCAATAAACTTATTCTGATTCTGATTCTGATTCTGATTCGAGGCGGTGACACAGCGGAGAGCAGCCTCCAGCTCCTGGTTGGTACGTTCACACTGCCCGTTAGATTGGGGGTGATGGCCGGAGGAGAGGCTTACCTGGGCTCCTAATGCCTTGCAAAAACCCCGCCAGACGTCCGAGGTGAATTGGGGACCCCGGTCGGAGACCACATCAACTGGTATCCCGTGCAGCCTGACCACGTGTTGGATGAGAAGATCTGCCATCTCCAAGGCAGAGGGGAGCCCCCGCAATGGCACGAAGTGGGTGGCCTTGGAGAAGCGGTCGACGATGGTCAGGACAGTGTCGAAGTTGTTAAAGATGGGGAGACCGGTGACGAAGTCCAATGCGACGTGCGACCAGGGCCTACCAGGAACGGGCAGGGGCTGGAGCAAACCCACAGGGGGGGAGTTGCCAGTCTTACTGGTGGCACAGATGGGGCAGGCCCGGGCATAGCGGGCAGCGTTCTTGCACAGTCCCGGCCACCAGAAGGAGCGTTGGAGCAGGTCAATCATTCGGGAGGTCCCAGGATGGCAGGCTAGCTTGGACGTGTGAAGCCAATGGATGACCTCCCCCCGAACGGAGGATGGAACGAAGAGCCTCCCCTCCGGTCCGCCGCCCGGGTCTGGCTCCGATTCCTGCGCCTTCCGAACCTTATCCTCGATCTCCCAGGTAACGGCCCCCAACATGCACGACCTGGGCAGGATGGTGTGTACAGCGCCCCCCGAGTCTTCAGGGGCGAATTGCCTGGAGAGGGCGTCAGGGAGTCCGTTCTTGGAGCCCGGCCTGAATGTGATGGTGAAACGGAATCTCGCAAAAAACAGGGACCAATGGGCCTGGCGGGCATTCAGACGCTTGGCAGTTCTTAAATAGTCCAGGTTTTTGTGATCCGTTAGCACCACAAAGGGCAGGACGGCCCCCTCCAGCCAGTGACGCCATTCCTGGAGCGCAAGCTTGATGGCAAGAAGCTCCCTGTCCCCCACATCGTAGTTGCGTTCCGCCGGGGACAAGCGCCGGGAGAAGAAGGCGCAAGGCCGTTTGACCCCATCAGCAGGTGACCGCTGAGACAACACCGCCTCCACCCCTGTATCCGAGGCGTCGACCTCCACGATGCACTGCAGAGAGGGATCGACCTGGCTGAGGACCCGGGAGGATGAAAACTCCACCTTCAGCGCCTGGAAGGCTGCCGCGGCCTCTTCAGTCCACTGGAACCGGGTTTTAGGGGAGGTGAGACGGGTCAGAGGGCCGACGATGGCTCCAAAGTTGGGCACAAAGCGGCGGTAGAAGTTGGCAAAGCCGATGAATTGTTGCACCTGCTTTCTAGATGTGAGAGTCGGCCAATCTACCACCGCTTTAATTTTAGCTGGGTCTGGGAGCACCTGGTCATGGGAGATGACAAACCCGAGAAATGACGTCTTCTTGGCATAGAACTCGCACTTCTCCGCCTTCACATACAACCGATTCTCCAGTAACCTCTGAAGGACCCATCTCACATGCACCTGGTGCTCATCCCTGGACTTGGAGAAGATGAGAATATCATCCAGGTAAACGAACACAAACAGACCGATGAAGTCCCGGAGAACATCATTAATCAGGCGTTGAAAGACGGCTGGAGCGTTGGTTAACCCAAACGGCATGACCAGGTATTCAAAGTGGCCGTTCGGGGTACGGAAGGCTGTCTTCCATTCATCTCCCTCCCGGATCCGGACGAGGTAGTACGCGCTGCGGAGATCCAGCTTGGTAAACCAGGTCGCCCCCTGGAGGGAGTGGAAGGCAGTGTCCATCAGGGGCAGAGTGTAACGGTCCTTCTCCGTGATGTCATTGAAGGCTCGGAAGTCGATGCATGGACGAAGAGAGCCATCCTTCTTGCCCACGAAGAAGAACCCTGCACCTAATGGAGATGATGATGGGCGAATAATACCTGCACTGAGAGATTCCTTAAGGTAGGTGTTCATAGCCTCCTTCTCCGGCAATGACAGGCTGTAGAGACGTCCCGAGGGAAGAGGCGCCCCCTGGCGGAGATTTATGGCGCAGTCGTAAGGCCTGTGTGGAGGAAGAGACATCGCCTTGGACTTACTAAAGACCGCGCCCAGGTCGTGAAACTCCGCGGGCACCAAGGAGAGGTCCGGGGGCGCGGCATCCTTGACCACGGGAGGAGAAGATGGAGAGCAGGCAGCGGATTGGAGGCAGGTGCTCATACAAAAGGTACTCCAGGCTGTCACCCTTCCGGTCTTCCAATCCAGGACGGGGTTATGGAGACGGAGCCATGGATAACCCAGGATCACCGGAGACACAGAGGATGGCAAGATGTAAAAGGAGATTTCCTCTCGGTGATTTCCAGAGACGATGACAGAGACGGGGCTTGTCCGGTGGGTCACCTTCCCCAGAGATGCACGGGAGAGAGTGATGAGGGTGAGAGGAGTTTTAAGGGGCTGGCAACGGATGCCCAATCGGGTTACCAGGCTTTGTGAAATGAAGCTCCTTCCGCGCCTGAGTCCACCAGTGCATGAGTGAGATGCCCTGTGATGTTGTGGCAGAAACGGATGGGCAGCAACAAATGATTGAGGGGAGTTGACTGGTTAGCATCCGCGAGGCCCCCTACAGTGACTCGCGGACCTCCCCGTTTGGCTTCTCCGGGCATCGCTCCACCGTGTGCTGGTTGTCTCCGCAATACATGCAGAGACCCAGCTCACGTCGGCGTTGTCTCTCCGCTAGAGGGAGCTTTGTCCGGCCCGTCACCATTGGCTCCGACTCCTCAGAAACCTCCGGTGGCGGTAACGCCAGGGGGCGAGCTTGAGACCAGCGTGACGAGGCCCCCCGCGAGCGAGAAGGCAACTTCCGCTCTGAGGCGCGCTCGCGCAGCCGGTTGTCCAAGCTGATAGTAAGGGAAATTAGCTCCGCCAACGTTTCAGGGATGTCCCGACCAGCCAGTTCATCCCTCAGACCAGAGTTTAAACTGCGGAGGAAGATGCCGCAGAGGGCACGTTCCTCCCAGCCAACCTCCTCCGCTGTAACCCGGAAGTCAATGGCGTAGTCCGCAGCCGATCGGCTCCCCTGCTGAAGGCTGAGGAGGCGATCGGTCAGGACACTCTCCATACGGGAGTGATCAAAGACTTCCAGAAAATGTTTAACGAACTGGCCATAGGTGAGGGTGGCATAACCGGGCCTCGCCATTACAGCATAAGCCCAGGTGAGTGCACGACCCTCCAGGAGGTTTCCTATATAGCCAATTCGACTATGGTCTGAGGGGAAATCCCCGGGGACACGCAGAAACACCGACTCACATTGCATAATGAATCCCCGCGCTCCACCAAGCTTACCGCTAAAGCGGGCGGGGGTAGGAGTTGGTGTGAGTCAGGCTGGGACACCCGGAGCTGGCTGGACGGCTGCTGAAGCAGCAAGAGCTGCACCTCCCTGACGAGCCGGGGGGAACGGCTGTCGGGGGTCCAGGTGGTCTAACCGGTCAGTTATTAGGATTAATTGGTTGAGAATCACTTGTTGCTGATAAGCTATTAAATCCACCCGAGCCTCGAGGGTGGAAAATCGGCGTGCGAGCCCGCTGTCCGCCGAGCCGCTCTGCTGAAGCCGTACTGACATAACGCACGGCTCAGGAGACACACACGCAGGCTCAGAGTGAATTTAACAGCTTTATTTAACAACAAGGATGTGTGGATGCGTGTCTGTGGTATGTGGATGTACTGATGGCAGACGTCAGCGTCAGGCACGGAGGCAGGAAACCATACAGCCAGACAACCCTGGGGAGAGAGCACAGGGAGAAGGTGACGGGCACCAAACCAGTACAACAGGTAACAAGGGATTTGTTGGCTTACTTGGCAGGGCAGGTGGCAGGCGTGCACAAGGGCGAGTCCAGGAGACAGCAACCTGACGATCCACCTGACAGCAGCAACGAGATGGTGATGCAGAGGCGGAGTCCGCCGCCGGGGAAGATCCACCTGTGCACAGGGGAGAAACTGGAACACAAGAGGAGGAATGCTTACGCGGGTAATCTTGCTGGTAGGCGAGGGGATTCCTCTGAAGCAAGTAGCCGAAGGGAACGGACGGCTTCAGGCCGAGGCCCAGGGCAGAGTGGCTTATATGCCACGCTACTGACGAGGTGCAGGTGTGCGCTCAGCTGGCGCCGCTAATGAGCGGCGAGTTGTAACAACAAGTGGTCAAACAATTGTGCAGCAACAACTCTTTCTAAGATTTCTGAAATGAAAGGCAGATTAGAGATTGGTCGATAGTTAGCCAAAACTCCTGGATCGAGCGTTGGCTTTTTGAGTAAGGGTTTAATAACAGCAATTTTAAAAGCCAGTGGTACATAACCCAGAGTTAAAGAAGTATTAATTATGTGAAGAATACAGCTACCAATAATTGGGAAAATAATTTTAAATAACCTGGTAGGAATAGGGTCCAAAAGACAAGATGAAGGCTTAGATGAGGAGATTATTTTATCCAACTCTAAAAGGTCATTTGGAGTAAACTTATCTAAACAGATATCAATTGAGGGAGTTGTAGTAGTTAATGTACTTGAGTTTACGGTAGAAAGAATCTGACTGATTTTATCTCTAATAGATAAAATTTTATGATTGAAAAAGTTCAAAAAGTCCTGACTAGAAAGCTCAAGGGGGATGCGAGGATTGATCAAGTCCTGACTCTTTGTCAGCCTGGCTATAGTGTTGAAAAGAAACCTAGGGTTATTCTTATTTGCTTCTATTAATGCAGAGTAATAACTTGTTCTAGCTTTTCTAAGAGATTTTTTTATAAATTAAGAGATGATTTCTCCACGCTAAATAGAATTCATCTAAATTAGTAGAACGCCATTTCCTTTCCAATTGAAGAGTCTTCAGTTTTAAGCTACGAGTTTCTGTGTTAAACCAAGGGGTTAGAAATCTCTGGTTAGACTTTTTCTTTTTTAAAGGGGCCACCAAATCTAGAGTCCAATGCAGAGAGGCTGTAACACTATCTATCATGCTATCAATTACGGAAGGAGTAGGCTCTCTCATCTTTTATTTCCGTTGTGTTGACCCATGGTATAGAGGAGACAATCTGCAAAAATTTCGTAACAACGCCATCTGAAAGACATCTACTGTAGTAATATTTTTCTTTAGGAGTCAAATAATCAGAAATAGTGAAATCAAAGGTTAACAGACAATGGTATGACAGTACAGGATTATGAGGAGACACTACCAGATTTTCTATGTCTATACCATAAGTCAAAATAAGGTCCAATGTATGGTGGAGATAATGGGTAGAATTTTGTACTTTCTGGGAAAACCCCATTGAGTCTAAAATTGAATTGAATGCCTTATTAAGACAGTCACTATTTACATCAACATGCATATTAAAGTCCCCTACAATAATTATTATATTATTATATTATCTGATTTCAGCACTATATCAGGTAAAAATTCAGCAAATTTGGATAAAAACTCTGAGTAGGCCAAGGGAGGACGGTAAACTATGGCAAAGAAAACTGGATTCAAGCCAAGATAGCCAACATGCCCCACACCGAGGACCAGGCCCTCAAAGGAATTAAAACATGATTTTTGCTTTATATTAACTAGTAATTTAGAATTAAAAATTGCCGCTACTCCACCTCCACAACCAGAACTTCTGAGATTATGATAGTTTAGATAACTAGAGGGAGTTGATTCATTCAAACCAACAAAATCATCTTTCCCTAGCCAAGTCTTTGTGAGGAATAATAAATCGATCTGATGATCAATTAAAAGATCATGGACTAAAAGAGACTTAGGAGTTAGAGACCAAATATTTAATAAACCACATTTAGTTTTTAAATTATGAGGAGGAACAGAGGCCAAATCATTAAATTTAGAGACTTGAGGTTTGATCTGATTTTTACCAACATTTTGTTTAATCACTTTGGGATGTTTATGCACCATATTTTTATAGGAGATAGGAGAGAGAAGGACGGTGGCTAAACTGTCATCTCTGCTGGAGTCCGAGTTCCACCCTATGCAGGACATACTGAATGCACTGAGGAGCTCATTTAGCAGCAGACTACATCATCCCAGGTGCACAACCGAGAGGTTTCGCAGGTCCTTCCTACCAACGGCTGTCAGACTGTACAACCTAAGCAGGGCTGCTCGCAGAGATAGCAAAAAGACGTAACAAACTAATAGTTTTTTGAATGCAAAAGATGCAATAGACTTACACAATGGTCCCCTCCGGCATACAACTAGGAAAATACCGGTCGCTATGGAGAGTGAGAATATGTATGGGCACATAATCATACCATGTAGGATAACTAAGTAGACGGTTGTGCTGTTTCATCCCATCTAGCAACAATGCTCTGCACTGTGTGTGTTTATATATTTACATATTTATTCCATCTAGCTACAATGCTCCGCACTGGGTGTGTTTATGTTTATATATCTATATATTTATTCCATCTAGCTACAATGCTCCGCACTGTGTGTTTATATATCTACATATTATTCCATCTAGCTACATTGCTCCGCACTGTGTGTTTACATATTCATATATTTATTCCATCCAGCTACAATGCTCTGCACTGTGTGTCTGTGTGTGTGTATATATATATTTTATAGTAATATGTACGGTACATATGTATATTAGCTGCTCTTGCTTGCTTGGTTTTTTTTTTCTTGCCTTCTGATTGTTGCTCTGAGTGTTGCTATCCCTGTGCTGTTGCAATCCTGGAATTTCCCCGTTGTGGGACTAATAAAGGCTTATCTTATCTTATTACCTTTGGGAGGAGCAGACAAGGGTTCTCTACGGGAGAAGACAGGCAAAGTTGGGGGTGGTGGATGAGGAGGAGCTGCAGAAAGACATGTATTTATCAAGTTGTGTTGTATTTGTCTTGAGTTATAATATTTTGGGTAACGGGAGACAGACACAATCTCTGTAGGGTTATAAGTCGAAGACTGATCCAAACTGTGAGGATTATTTGGATTAATGGGATTAATATAAGAAGTGGAAAGAAGACCAAAAAAGGGCTGATTGGCAGACCCAGGAACTTCAGAGTGAGTTAACACACCAATTTTCAGTCACTGTACTAAAAAACACTGAATGGAATAGAACAGATTGTCCCTTAAAACACGTGCACCAAGTCTATTAGGGTGGATGCCTTCAGGCCTCATAAGTGATGGGCGGTTCCAAAACAAGTTAAAATTGTCTACAAAACCACTGTTAAAAGTAGGACATGTAAAACATAACCAAGTACTAAGCCTGAGAGTTCTTCTAAAATAACTGCAACCTCGTCTGAGAGGTGCCAAAGGCCCAGAGATAAACGCACGTCTGCCACAGTTCATAAGAGTGGCAGATGTCAGTGTGAAGACATCCGTAGTTAGCATTAGCTTTTCTTTGAGCCACTTGTTTCCCATACCATGTGCTAGCTTGTCACGGACTAGCTCCTCCTCAATTGGCCCGAAGGCGCATTTGCTTGCTAGGCTATGGAGTTCCATTAAGAAACGTTGGATGGACTCACCAGCTTGTTGTCGACGGTCAAAGAATTTATATCTTTGCACTGTGATGTTAGACTGGTCCCAAAAGAAATTGTCCATTACGTCCAGACACTCCTTCAATGAGCCTTTGCCACCTAGCGCGCAAAATACTGGTTGGCCTTCCTCACCAAGGTAGTGAATGAGCAGGCTCCTTTCTCTTCGTTGGCGCCACCCAGGCCAGCCGCGGTGATGTAGTTTTGAAAGGCCACCAACCATCCTGGCCAGGGCACAGGTGGCTCGCCTGGGAGCTCCAGGAAGGGCCGAAGTGGTGGAATACACACCTCCATGGTTTATCCTCGTTGCCAAAATGTTATGTCCTAATAACGGGAGACCTGAGCCATGTTGAATGGAACAACAAACTGAACTTTATTGAGATTCACACTCAATATACATACTGGCCATAGCCTGCCTGACATCACCACGTCTACTGTCTGGCGTCAGCTACAGCAAACCCCAAAGGTCAAATCCCTATGCAACAGTTTGCATTAAATAAGACACATACAGTACGTAAGCTTGTATATTGTTATTAATGTGAACACTGGATAAATGGACTGACACTTTACAGCTTTTGTTTAGCAGTAATTGGTTGATTGTATTGATGTAATTGATACCTGTCTCCAAAGTCCTGCATTCAGCAGTCATGGTACAGTGGGGTAAAAAAGTATTTAGTCAGCCACCAATTGTGCAAGTTCTCCCACTTAAAAGATGAGAGAGGTCTCCAATTTTCATCATAGGTATACCTCAACTATGAGAGACAAAATAAGAAAAAAAAATCCAGAAAATCACATTGAAGGATTTTTAATGAATTAATTGGTAAATTCCTTGGTAAAATAAGTATTTGGTTAATAACAAAAGTTCATCTCAGTACTTTGCTATATACCCTTTGTTGGCAATGACAGAAGTCAAACGTTTTCTGTAAGTTTTCACAAGGTTTTCACACACTGTTGCTGGTATTTTTGCCCATTCCTCCATGCAGATCTCCTCTAGAGCAGTGATGTTTTGGGGCTGTCGCTGGGCAACACAGACTTTCAACTCCCTCCAAAGATTTTCTATGGGGTTGAGATCTGGAGACTGGCTAGGCCACTCCAGGACCTTGAAATGCTTCTTACGAAGCCACTCCTTCGTTGCCTGGGCGGTGTGTTTGGGATCATTGTCATGCTGAAAGACCCAGCCACGTTTCATCTTCAATGCCCTTGCTGGTGGAAGGAGGTTTTCACTCAAAATCTCACAATACATGGCCCCATTCATTCTTTCCTTTACACGGATCAGTCGTCCTGGTCCCTTTGCAGAAAAACAGCCCCAAAGTATGATGTTTCCACCCCCATGCTTCACAGTAGGTATGGTGTTCTTTCTCCTCCAAACACGACAAGTTGAGTTTTTACCAAAAAGTTCTATTTTGGTTTCATCTGACCATATGACATTCTCCCAATCCTCTTCTGGATCATCCAAATGCTCTCTAGCAAACTTCAGACGGGCCTGGACATGTACTGGCTTAAGCAGGGGGACACGTCTGGCACTGCAGGATTTGAGTCCCTGGCGGCGTAGTGTGTTTCTGATGTAGCCTTTGTTACTTTGGTCCCAGCTCTCTGCAGGTCATTCACTAGGTCCCCCCATGTGGATCTGGGATTTTTGCTCACCGTTCTCGTGATAATTTTGACCCCACGGGGTGAGATCTTGCGTGGAGCCCCAGATCGAGGGAGATTATCAGTGGTCTTGTGTGTCTTCCATTTTCTAATAATTGCTCCCACAGTTGATTTCTTCACACCAAGCTGCTTACCTATTGCAGATTCAGTCTTCCCAGCCTGGTGCAGGTCTACAATTTTGTTTCTGGTGTCCTTTGACAGCTCTTTGGTCTTGGCCATAGTGGAGTTTGGAGTCTGACTGTTTGAGGTTGTGGACAGGTGTCTTTTATACTGATAACGAGTTCAAACAGGTGCCATTAATACAGGTAACGAGTGGAGGACAGAGGAGCCTCTTAAAGAAGAAGTTACAGGTCTGTGAGAGCCAGAAATCTTGCTTGTTTGTAGGTGACCAAATACTCATTTTACTGAGGAATTTACCAATTAATTCATTAAAAATCCTTCAATGTAATTTTCTGGATTTTTTTTTCTCATTTTGTCTCTCATAGTTGAGGTATACATATGATGAAAATTGGAGACCTCTCTCATCTTTTAAGCGGGAGAACTTGCACAATTGGTGGCTGACTAAACACTTTTTTGCCCCACTGTATGTTTGTGCATCCTGCCATAAACCTACCGCCTTCCTTCTGGGTTGGTCGTATTGAGCCATTATGGCGTTCTAGGGAATTTAGGATTTGGTAGGCTGTTCCATATTCCAAAAAGAAAAGTTAGATGCCATTCAAAGACTGCATACCTCTGCCAACGTAATCTGTCCACTGATTAAAATGTGTAATTTGACAGAGTATTATAAGTTGTCTGTGCCTGTGTATTTTCAGGTTGATTTTCCCCATTATTTTTCCACAATATAAAAAATGCATTTAAAAAAAAAAACAATGACTGTTTTTAAAAAGTGAAACGGTAATCCAGAATCCAAATACTGGTCCAGATCTGCCCCAAAAATCTAATGCAGGTTTTTTTTTAACCTTTTCTGAGCCACAGAACCCTTTTTACATTGACAAAAGTCCCACGGCACCCCTCCAATCTAAAATGTTATAAAATGAAACATTGTTACAGCGTATCTAATGACAATTTAGTCTTTAATTTGTTTATACTCAGTGTGAAGCATGTCATGATTACATACAAATTCAATGAAAATACACAAACACTAGTCAGTTTGCTCTGGGAAGCGTGAGTTTGCATCTGCGTGAGTTGGATTTTGTTCAGTTCAGGCCAGGAGTTTGCTTGGTGCTTAGTCATGATGGCCATTTGGCAATGGTG
Source organism: Pholidichthys leucotaenia (assembly GCA_020510985.1). Lineage (NCBI taxonomy): Eukaryota > Metazoa > Chordata > Actinopteri > Cichliformes > Pholidichthyidae > Pholidichthys > Pholidichthys leucotaenia. Next base: position 70,102,041 of record CM035842.1, on the reverse strand, counting down.
CTCTGCCATTGCTGGGGGAGTTAATTAGTTTGAAAAGAAGTTAACCACTTACCAGAGACATCTCTGGTCAGACACGTGCTCCTGTGAAGGGGGTTCTTTTCACAACAGACGTTCTTGTTTTGGCACAACACCATGAGACCTCCATGAGGGTTGCATTCACTGCTTGTTTGATGCTGGGTGGCAGCTGAAGTCGGGAGGAGGTTTCTGAGGGAGGTGGTGACATTTTCCCAGACTGTGTTGTAGGCTTCCGCAGATGCAGTGTGGCTGTGGGGGTTGTGAAGGTGGCCCGGCCTCTCCATGGGGTGAGTTTTCCATTGAAGGGAAGAAGAAGAGGAGGGTTTGTGTTTGTGCTACTACCTGCTGACATGGAGCGGCAACTGCAGACACTAAATGCACAACAACGGCAAGTTGTTTGGTTTTTTTGGGACCAATTAAGAAGTGAAATTAGACAAACTTGGTACATAAGTTCACCCTAAGACCCTGATCTCTGACTATAGGTTTGGGGTCAAAAGGTCAAGGTTTTAAATCTACATGGGTGCAAAAGGCATAGGTCTGTATTGAGGATGAGTGCATTCTAGTTACCTATGGTAATTATGGCTTTGAAAATGAAGCCCTCTAGTGGATGTGAAAATAATTATATGCAGTGAGATGAAGGAGGGAGATTGCTGTAATGTGGATGACACTTTCATCCCTCAACTAACTATAAATAACCTTAACCTTATTTTCCTTTTTCATTATGTTTAGTGGTAAACCCTGCTACAATTAATGTTAACATTTAAAAAACATATTATTGGGTAAGAGAAGTGATTGAAGAACTCAGAAATAAAGCAAAAGTGAAACTTCAGTTTGTAACTGGACTTGAATACAGGTCAACTGCATGAAAGGTTTTTCTTTTAATAAAGGACATTCAATCTACTTCCTTAAGTGGATTTCACTGCTTTTGAAACATGTCACATATTTTTGTCATTTCAGGAGCAACAGTAAGCCTATAAGTTGAAGGACAAGTTGGTAACTAGCCACTATGGTTTTCCTGCCAAAGTCTCACATATTAGGTTAAATAAAACTTACACTTCTGTCCATATAGCACAAGCTAAGCACTTCAGAACATTTTATTGCACACTTAAAAACTTCTTTATGCTCTCTTGCTAATTGTGAGGCTTGTTAGTCGAAGGACTCCAAGATGCTCATGATCTCCTACTGATTCCTGTGAGTGGCCACTGACACTGGGTGGCCTTCAGTGACAAGCCAGGCTGTTGCTGGAAGCCAGAGTGAAGGTTTGCTCAACTCCAGATTGTAGAGGTCACTGCAGATGGATGTGTGTTTGGTCTGGAGGGGAGACAGGCTTGGAGACGCTCTCTTTCTGCTGTTCAGAGCAGCCTGCCCTCCAACTCGCAAAAATTTAAGTGAGCCATTCAAAACCAGTGCTGTAATCTTAATGTGAAGCCTGCCTTTGTTTGGTATGGTATTTATTTCTGGAGTACTATGTTTGTTAATACAGCATATGCAAAAATCTTAACAAATATGCAAAATTTAAGAGTTTATCTGTTGCTATTCTGAAAATCTGTCTCAGGTTTTCCATGAAATTTTGGCAGCTCATATTTAAGTACAGCAGCCATTTCTAGAAGCTGTGATGTTGATGATAAGGGCTTTGGATGTGGTTGAATCTGAGCTTTGTAAAAACTGTTTTTCTAAGGTCCTGAAAAACAGAAGTGACTAAAACAAATGGAGGGCTGCCACAGAGCTGGTATGATTATTTTGCCACAAAGGTTATTATCAAAAAATAACAGGCTGTTGACATTTTCCCTCTAAACTTATTTTAGGGAGTTTTTAAATATTGTTTTTATTTTAAAATCCAAATTATGTTAGATGAGTAAATGTAGGTTTTCATCATGACAAACAGAAGTAGTGTTAAAGTAAAATCCCCTATCCTCAGTTATGTCTCTAATAATGGTATGCTGAAAGAGCATGGAGTCTGGGGCATTTCAAAGGTCATAGTTTAACCAAATAACAGTTTTGTTAAGCATTTACATTCTGTGACACTATCACAACACATCTCTTCTAATAAGTAGATTTCTGTTTTCTTCTGAAGTGATAAGCAATCGTCAGATTATCAGGTAAAACTGTTCAACAATGAACTTAAAGGTCCCATATTGTGCAAAGTGGTGTTTTCATAGGTTTTATCCTTATAAATTACAGGGATGTATACCTTTAAAATATTAAAAGTGTTCACAATACAAGCTGCATTTATTTAGTGAAACTCTTAAAGAAAAGGTTGGGCTTCCTGGATATTATGACGTCACAAACCAATAAACTGCCTGCAGTTCTTTAAGCTAAACAAACACACCCTGATAACTTACCAATTATTGGTAAAAAAAAAAAAAAAAATTTGCACTTTTAAAATATCTTTTTTTTTTAATTGTTTTTTTTTTTAACAGTAAAGCAATGTGGATCAGGTGACGGTCGAAGGCAGAGACCTCAGCAGTCTGATCCCCAGCTTTCGAAACTGGCTTTTGGGACATGGAACGTCACCTCTCTGGCGGGGAAGGAGCCTGAGCTGGTGCACAAGGTTGAGAGATACTGGCTAGATATAGTCGGGCTTACCTCAATGCACAGCTCCGGTTCTGGAACCCATTTCCTGGAAAGGGGCTGGAGCTTGGCCTACTCTGGAGTTTCCCCAGGCGAGAGGCAACAAGCAGGGGAGGGTATTCTTGTATCTCCCGCCTTGCTGCCTCGACATTGGAGTTCCCCCAGTGGACGAAAGGGTAGATTCCCTACGCCTTCAGGTTGGGAAGTGGGTCCTTACCATCATTTGTGCCAATACCCCAAATAATGGTTCAGAGTACCTCTCTGACTGGAGTGCTGGAGAGTGCTCCTCTTGGAGACTCCATTGTCCTGCTGGGAGACTTCAATGCGCATGTGGCCAATGGCAGTGAAACTTGGAGGGGAGTGATTGGGAGGAACGGACTGCCCAATCGGAACCCGAGTGGTGTTCAGTTATTGGACTTCTTTGCCAACCACAGTTTGTTCATAACAAATACCATGTTCAAGCATAAGGGTGTCCATACTGTATCTGCACCTGGCACCAGGACACCCTAGGTCGCAAGTCAATGATCGATTTTGTTATTGTGTCATCAGACCTGCGACCACATGTCTTGGACACTCGGGTAAAGAGAGGCGCAGATTTGTCAACTGATCACCATCTGGTGGTGAGTTGGATCCGATGACAGGGGCAGACACCACTCAGACCCGGTAGACTTAAACGTATAGTGAGGGTGTGCTGGGAACGTCTGGCTGAGGCCCCTGTCCAAGAGGTCTTCAACTCCCACCTCCGGAAGAACTTTGACCACATTCCGAGGGAGTCTGGCGACATGGAGTCTGAATGGGCGATGTGCTCCACTTCCATTCTTGAAGCAACTACACAGAGCTGTGGCTGCAAGGTTGTTGGTGCATTTCGTGGTAGCAACCCCCGAACCAAGTGGTGGACACCATTGGTGAGGGAGGCCATCAAGCTGAAAAAGGAATCCTATCAAGCTTGGTTGGCTTGTGGGACTCCCAAAGCAGCTGAGGTGTACTGACAGGCCAAGAGTAGTGCAGCTTGGGTGGTTGCTGAAGCGAAACTCGGGTGTGGGAGGAGTTTGGTGAGGCCATGGAACAAGACCTCTGGTCGGTCTCAAAGAGATTCTGGCAAACTGTCCGGTGACTCAGGAGGGGGAAGCAGCTCACTGTTCACACTGTGTATGGTGCGGATGGGGCACTGCTGACTTCGACTGGGGATATTGTCGGGTGGTGGAAGGAATACTTCGAGGATCTCCTCAATCCCACTGGCACGCCTTCCACAGAGGAAGCAGAGCTTGAGGACAAGGGGGACAACTCACCCACCACAGGGGCTGAGGTTGCCGAAGTGGTGAAAAAAACTCTTTGGTGGCCAAGCCCTGGTGGTGACAAGATTTGCCCTGAGTACCTCAAGGCCCTGGATGTTGTAAGGCTGTCATGGTTGACATGCCTCTGCAACATTGCGTGGAGGCTGGGGACAGTGCCTTTGGCATGGAAAACTGGGGTTGTGGTTCCTCTTTTTAAAAAAAGGGGGACCGGAGGGTGTGTTTCAACTTTAGGGTGATCACACTTCACACCCTCCCTGAGAAGGTCTATGCCAGGGTACTGGAGAGGAGAGTCTGACCGCTGGTCGAACCTCGGATTCAGAAGGAGCAATGTGGTTTTTGTCCAGGCCGTGGCACATTGGACCAACTCTTTACTCTCTCGAGAATCCTCGAGGGTTTGTGGGAGTTTGCCCAACCAGTCCACATGTGTTTTGTGGACTTGGAGAAAGCATTCAACCGCATCCCTTTTGGTCTCTTGTGGGGGGGCTGCAGGAGTATGGGGTATCGGCCTTGTTGCAACAAGCTATCTGGTCCTTATACGACCATTGCAAGAGTTTGGTTCATATTGCCAACACCCAGTCAAACTCGTTTCCAGTGAGAATTGGACTCCACCAAGCCTGCCCTTTATCACCAATCCTGTTCATAGACGCAGCCAAGGAACAAAGGGAGTCATGTTCGGTGACCACAGGATCTCATCTCTGCTGTTTGCAGATGATGTCGTCCTGTTGCTTTCATGAAGCAATGACCCACCAATGTTGTAAAATTTCTTTTAAATTGTAAATGGCGTTATTGTATCAATGAATTAACGCATGTGTGATTTTATTGTTTTTAACTTTTTGTGTGTGGACCCCAGGAAGAAGAGCTGCTACTACGGTAGCAACTAATGGGGATCTGAATAAATGAATAAACGAATAAACCTACAGGTCTTGCTGGGACAGTTTGCTGCTGAGTGTGAAGTGGCTGGGATGAGAATCAGCACCTACAAGTCCGAGTCCATGGTCCTCAGTCAGAAAAGGGTGGCTTGTCCTCTCCGGGTTAGGGACAAACTCCTGCCCCAAGTGGAGGAGTTTAAGTATCTCGTGGTCTCATTCACGAGTGAGGGGAGAATGGAGCGAGAGATTGACAGACGGGTAAGAGCAGCATCTGCAGTGATGCAAACGTTGTACCGGTCTGTTGTCGTGAAGAGGGAGTTGAGCTCTAAAGCAAAATTGTCGATTTACTGGTCAATCTACGTTCCTACCCTCACCTATGGTCATGAGCTTTGGGTAATGAGATTGCGGTTACAAGTAGCTGAAATGAGCTTTCTCCGTAGGATTGCTGGACTCACCCTTAGAGATAGGGTGAGGAGCTCAGTCATCTGGGAGAGGTTCAGAGGAGAACCGCTGCTCTTTCTGGAGCCAGGTGAGGTGGCTTAGGCATCTGATCAGGATGCCTCCTGGACACCTCCCACTTGAGGTGTTTCGAGCACGTCCCACTGGTAGGAGACTCCAGGGCAGACCCAGGACACAGTGGAGAGACTACATCTCCCAGCTGGCCTGGGAACGTCTTGGTATCCTCCCTGAAGAGCTGGAGCAGGGGGCTGGGGAGAGGGAAGTCTGGGCTTCTCTGCTGGAGCTGTTGCCTCCGCGACCCAGAGAAGATGGATGGATGGATCGATGGATGGATGGACAGATAAACTGTGAAGCATTTCAGTACTAATGATATTTCTCTCACACAGCTCTACTCACTAATGGGAGGGGGAGTACTTACCTGACTTAATTCCTGCTCCATAAGCACGTAGCTGTAACCATCTACAGATTTAAACAATGTCACACAATAGGGAGTGATGTACTGGGGTGTCAGCATGACTGTGATGCAGTGTAAGCATGAGGTGAAGCCAACTTTATTTACTAGCTCGTCCTCCTCTTGCGCAGGTTTGATAGGTCACATGACTCATGCCATATTACTAGCTGCTGGTTAGCTTCATAGCTGTGCTGGGGGAGTCCTAGATAAGGCCTCAATTATGTTATCACCTCATAATCTTTATGAGTGGTTGATCAGGATGGTAAACCCAACCCCAATTCTTAAATGTTGTTGTAACCTCAGATGTGCTGTCGAAGTTAGTGGATAACCTCAATTTAGCTTTCGTTCTTTTCCGTGTCAGCTTCTGTTCACTTCGGCCTCTTCTTCTTGCTATCTTCAGATGAAATAGTCTGTCACCAGGTCAGCTTGCTCATTTTGTTGGAAACAGATATGTGTAACACCAAACATGAGTGCTAAATGCGAAGATAGCTAAGTTCAGATTAAATAGAGTATCAGAAACACACCTAATGCTATAAGAGTTTAATAGAAAGTATACAATATGACACTTTAATGAAAAATATACAGCAAGTAATTTCAAAGCATACAATAAGGAGACAATGCTAACTAAACCGGCTATCTGATGTGGAGGAAAAACACCTGGGTCTGGCCTATTAAGGGTTGCCAGCCATCCTGTGAAATACAGTATTGTCCTGGTTTTTTTACATTATAATATTGCATCCTGTATTGACTCAACAGAGGATGCAGTTTGTCCTGTATTTACTAGATGCCTTTAATGCAGCATCTCATGCATGTTGCCCTCCTATTCAGTATTTGTTGGCTGATTTGTCTACTTTTACGCATAGCAAATGAAGTCATCGCTCGACGGTAATTGGGTGAGAGATAGCCAGGCGGGCTCAGCAGCAGCCGCGGCGGCTTTCTGGCTTCTCACAGACCAACATGTCTACGGCTACACCGTGTCCCAATAAGCCACCCCGTGCATCAGTCAAATGTAAACATTTCCAAAATTGCTGACATGAGTGGGGAGAACTCAATGATTGGACGTTTTGGTGTCGGCGCTGTTCATAATTACCTCGTGGGTGTTGTTCCCGATGGGCATGGGCTCCCTCTCCTCCTGAGTGCACGGGGTGGATGGAGCATTGTCGGTGCTGTCCCATACTAGCTCATCCCACACCACGACGTTGTCATCCAGGTCTGCTGTGCCCCAACTGCCGCATGCAGACCATTCAATCCCAGCGCTATCTCTGATAGTGAAACCCAGTCTGTAGAAATGGTCACATCCCATAATGCTGCCAATGCGCGCTGTCACCTGGAACGTAAAGTCGTACACAATTTTGGGTTTACAGCAAACAGTCATTTCTACTGTTCCGACATTGCACAGTCTGTGACCACTGTAATGACGAGACACACACACCAAGTATCAGTCAGCACGTTTACTGGTAACTGCAACTGCAACCAACTCCCCAGTGGCTCGTGTACAACTCCTTATATACTCAGGTCATGGCCAGGGTCATACTGCCCTCTTGTGGTGACTCTATGAACTTCACATATCAATACATCTCCCTTTTTTTTCAAGTAAAGGTCATGTCTAACTATAAACTTAAAACTGTTGACATCCTTTCAAATACATACAATCCATTCAAGGACATTAAATCTTATTGAGCCATAAACTGTTTCTCAAATTTCAATAAACAAAATAAAATCCATTTCTGTTTACATCTCTGTGTCAACCTTGTACACTGAATCACAACTTCAACATTTTCTCTGTTTACAACTCAACATCAACATTTTTTTTTTCTTTCCATTCATCTCAGTACTCCTTACATTTCCTCAATCAATCTTTTCGGTTTCACAATTTGCCTTTGTGAGCTTCTGTTTTGTGTCACCTCAGTCTGTTCGTTAGTGTCTGTCTCTAAGTTCTGGTTCTCAGCCATTTCTGGTTGTTCGGTTTGGCTGGGAATTGGCATGTCGCTTGTTTCACTGTCTGTGACTCTCATTTTTGTCTGAGGCACTTTCAGTAAGTGACGTCGGTTTCGCCTCATTGTTTTCCCATGCTCTGTGATGACTTCATATGATCTGGGAGTTGTTTCTTTGACCACTTTTGCCAGCGGTCCCCATTCTCCATCACATCTCACTCGCACAATGTCCTCATGTGCAAGTGATCTTAGAGGTCGTGCTGTTCTGTTGTACAGTTCAGTTTGCCTCTCATCGCGCCTCACATCTCTCTTTTCCATCACCTGAGATGCTGATGGAAGTCGCGTTCTGAGTTTCCGGTTCATGAGCATTTCTGCTGGGGAAAGTCCATTCTCCAGTGGTGATGCTCGGTAATTCAGGATCGCCAGATGTGGGTCTTCTGCATTGTCTGCAGCCTTTTTCAGTATGCGCTTCACAATTTGCACCCCTTTCTCTGCTAACCCATTCGACTGTGGGTACAGAGGGCTTGAGGTCACGTGCTTGAACCCATATGTGTCTGCAAAGTCTTTGAAGCACTGACTCGTGAATTGTGGTCTGTTATCGCTTACAACAGTCATTGGAATTCCATGGCGTGCGAACATTGTCTTTGTATGTGCAACCACCCTTTCTGCTGTTGTGTCACTCAACCCTGCAAACTCAGGGTAGGTGGAATGATAGTCCATGACTAACAGATAGTCCTTGCCCTTAAGCTGAAATAGATCCATGCCCACCTTTCTCCATGGACCTTGAGGCTTCTCATGGGGCCTCATAGGCTCCTTTGGCTGTTGATACCTGTGGCGCTGGCAAGTCTCACAGCGCTGCACATATGCCTCAATGTCCTTGTGCATGCTGGGCCAATACAAAACATCACGTGCACGTCTTTTGCACTTTTCAATACCCAAATGCCCCTCATGCACTAATTTAACCATTTCTGATCTCATGGAGGTAGGTATGACTATCCTTGTACCCTTTAACAGAACCCCATCTAACACAGACAGTTCACCTTTAAAGTGTTGGTAAGGCTTGTCAAGCATAACCTGTCCTGGTTGATGTATCTGTTCCATTACTCTTTTTAGTTTCTCATCCTTTTGTGTTTCTTTCACTATCTTCGTCCATTTTGCATCTGACACTGGCATGTGTGCCCTAATAGAGTCTACGTGTATTTGCACAGCTTCCTCTGTTGTGCTGCTGGTGTTGCACAAGCTAGCCCTACTCAGCGCATCGGCTACAACTAGTTGCTTGCCTGGTGTAAACTCAAATTTCAAGTCATATTTCTGTAATCTTAACATTAGACGCTGGATGCGCGGCGGTGCGTCACCCAGTGGCTTCTGTGAGATAGCAATCAGTGGTTTGTGGTCTGTTTCTAGTATTACTGACCGTCCATACACATATTCGTGAAACTTCTCACATCCAAACACTGCGCCTAGAGTCTCCTTCTCTATTTGCGAGTAATTTCTTTCTGCGCTTGTCATGGTGCGCGACGCGTATGCAACTGGATACCACTCTGTATCATGTTTTTGCAATAGCACAGCTCCTAGGCCGGCTTTGGACGCATCTGTGGACACTTTTAGCAGTTTGTCCTGATTATAGAATTTTAACACTGGCTCCTGTATTAGACTGCTTTTGAGCCACTCCCATTCTCTGGCATGCTCTGCCATCCACTGCCACATTGTATTGGTCTCTAACAAGCTTCTAAGAGCTATTGTGTTAGCTGATAGATTTGGGATAAATTTCCCCATGTAATTGACTAGCCCTAAGGCTCTTTGCAAGTCAATTTTGTCCTGCGGTACTGGCAGCTCTGCTATGGCCCGCACTTTTTCCGGATCTGGTTGCACGCCTGCCCCAGATAACTTCTCTCCCAGGTATGTAATCTCCTGTACCCCAAATTGGCACTTACTCTTATTCAGTTTCATACCTGACTTTTGCGCCTGTGTGAGAACTCTAGCCAACCTTTCGTCGTGCTCCTCTTTTGTTTTCCCCCAGACTACCACATCATCAAGAAAAACTCCCACCCCTTCTATTCCGTCGAACAATTGCTGCACAGTTCTATGGAAAATCTCAGGGGCTGAGCTAATCACGAACGGCATTCGTAGAAAGCAATGCCTTCCGAATGACGTATTAAATGTGCACAATTTAGCGCTTTCCTCATCGAGCACTATTTGGTAAAACCCAGATTTGGCATCTAATTTTGTGAAGTAGCTTGCTCCACTCATTGTGCTGGTTATGTCAGATTTTGTTGGTAGCCTGTAATGCTCACGCTGTATCACCTTATTTAGATCTTTCGGATCTATGCACAATCTCAATTCTCCATTTGGCTTCTCCACTATAACTAAGGAGTTAACCCATTCAGTTGGTTCTTCAATTTTTCTGACCACTCCGTCTGCTATCAGTGAGTCTAGTGTTTCCCTCAGCCTTTTTTTAAGAGCTATTGGCACTGTTCTTGCTGGATGTATGACTGGCTCTGCATTCTCTTTCAGCCTAATTTTTTGTTTGCCTGGTAGGCGGCCTATTCCTTTGAACACCTCTTTGTATTCCTTCACCCAGTCAGTGTGTTTGGGCCTACTTGTAGTAGCCTCTGTGTTTTCTCGTGCTGTCACCTTGTCTGTATCAATGACATTCACCCTCTTGATCAGACCTAGCTGATCGCATGTTTTCAAACCCAAAATTGCTTGTCTATTTCCATCAACAAGTATAAACAATGCATTCACTGTCTTATCTTTGCTTGACAGTGTAACCCTGCACATTCCCTTAGTGGGTATTGGCTTATCGTCATATGTTCTCAGATTAATCTTCTTGTCTCTTATTTTCGGTTTGTTTTTCAGTCTCTTAAAGTCTTTCATTGGCAGGATGTTTACCTGCGCACCTGTGTCGAGCTTCAGTGACATGTCCGTGCCATTCACATCCAAGCACGCAATCCATTCATCAGCGCTCGTCTCACCCTCGATGGCGTCCACGAAGAACTGATCCTCTTCGCTGTCGCTCTTTTTCTCCACGAGTTGCACCCTCTTCTTCGAGAAGCAGGTCTTTGCGAAGTGATTCTTTTCGCCACACTTGCAACATTCCTTCCCGAATGCTGGACACTGCTTCGGCGCATGTTGCATTCCACACCGCTCACAGTTCCCGCGCGCTTGCCCTGGGTTTGCATCCCTTTTCCTTGCATGCAACGTTCCTTTCGGCTTCGCACGCTGCACTGCATCGACCTCAGCAGTCTCGCTTTCCTTGCTGCTAAAAGTCTTTAATTGTGCCTTTGTACTCTCAGACGCTTGGCAAATCTGTATCGCTTTCTCCAGCGTTAAGTTAGTCTCTTTAAGTAATTGCATCCGCAATTTGTTGTCTTGGACCCCAATTACAATTTGGTCCCGTATCATTGAGTCACTCAATGTTCCAAAGTTGCATGACTGACTTTTCAACCGTAGGTCTGTGACATACAGTTCGATCGATTCTGACTCTTTCTGAAGTCTGTTTCTGAACACATACCTTTCGTACGTTTCATTCTTTCTCGGTGTGCAATAATCGTCGAATTTCTTCATCACGACATCGAATTTGCCTCTTTCTTCTTCCGTGAAGACGAATGTGTTGAACACATCTAACGCAGCTCGCCCTGCTACTGTTAGCAGTAATGCTATCTTCCTTTCCTCGTCACGAAGACCAATAGCTAGCGAATAAAGTTCAAAACTTTGCTTGAATGCTTTCCAGTTCTCGTTGACGATACCGGTCAACTTTAACTCGTCCGGCTGTCGAAGAGCGTTCATCTTGGCCGTCGGTTCGTATCTTTATCCTGGTACCATGTAATGACGAGACACACACACCGAGTATCAGTCAGCACGTTTACTGGTAACTGCAACTGCAACCAACTCCCCAGTGGCTCGTGTACAACTCCTTATATACTCAGGTCATGGCCAGGGTCATACTGCCCTCTTGTGGTGACTCTATGAACTTCACATATCAATACAACCACCATATCCATACAGCAGCATTGGGTTCTCCTTGATTTTGTGATTGGGGAAAAACTTTTTTACCGTGGCCCAGTTTAACATCGACCGCACCGCCACCGTGTCGAGCAGAAGTTGTACAGCTACTCCGTCCAGTTCAACCATGCTGTACGAATAACCACTGATGCCGGGGCTTACCGAATCAATGGTCATTGCTGGCAGGCAGGTGGGCTCTCCTGGTGGGCCTGATGGTATTAAAGACCAGCATACCCTTGAGAAATGGTTCATGCACCCACACTTGCTGCACCGCTTTCCTCTTGCCGGGCACGCTCGCGCTCTGTCCCGGTGTGTCGGGGACCCACAACCCCTGCAGACAGGGCCCCTCAGAGTGGACCTTCGGCTCACTGCATTTGCCTTGTACTCTTCTGCCGTGTACTCCCCATCCTCCGTGTCCACCGCGTTAGCTAGCGTTGACTGTCTGGGTAGCCTCTGTGTTTGGCACCTATTTAGCTCCGTGGCTAACTCCTCTGTTGTTTCTAGCTGCGATATTAGCTCCACCATGCTAGCTAGCATCATGTCGTTTGGTGCCATTAGCATCTTAGCCCACACCCTCATGTTACGTGTGTGTTCAGCAAAGTAGCTAGCAAGAAGTTCAACAGCATCCGTATATGACTCCGTCGGTCCTAACGTGTGGAAAATTCTCTGACCCTCAATGCCAAGTTTGTGAACAAGAAGTGCTTGTTTCCTTACTTTGTCAAGTTTACCCAGGCCCAACGCTGCAACGTAGTTCTCGAACGCGTCCAGCCAACGTGGCCACAGGACTGCTGGTTCCCCTGGGTACTCAAGAAACGGCCGTAGTGGTGTCACGTACGCCTCCATGGTTTAATCCTCAGTCACCAAATGTTATGTCCACAAACCTGGCATGAAAGAGACGGACAAGGAGACTGCACTGCCAACACTATGTTACATACAGTCACATGTGGAGCCACCAGGGCAAGAGAGCCTCTAATGGCGGACGCTCCCCTATATATATGTCGGTGTGATGACGCAGCCGGAAGGTGACATCATCACACCGCATATCACAATAAAATCCCATCACAACAACAGCATCAAAGACAATGAGTACAAGGCAAACTGCAAAGGTGTACTCTACACAAATAGAAAAAAAAGTTGAAAAACAAGTTGTACAGTTCTAATGTTAAATAAATAGCTATTTGCACACCCCAGATTTTTTGAGGGGGTTCTTTCATTTGTAGTAAACGGGAACATTTTGACTTTCGAACTTGAAAGTTATAAACACTGTCAAAGAAGGACTTCAAACTTTGGCCTATGAATACTACGTTAATACGTTATTTATACTTAAACAATGAATAAGTTATGATAAACCACAACTACCGACCCACACATACTGTAACCTTGGGGCGGGGAGGGGGGTCCTTTATTTTTCTGCATTGAAGGTGGCAACCTGAGGCCTACTGTGAAAAAGAAAGTGCAGCATACACTACTGTATGTACATGTTCACATTTTATTTAGTAAACACCAGTTAGTCTAATTAACAATAATTACCTCCGCTAGGAAGGTAATGTAATCAGGGTGGTTTGTTAGTTTGTCTGTCTCTCAGCAGAGTTATGTAAAAAACTACTCAACGGAATTTGATGAAATTTTCACCAAAGGTGGCCCCTGGGCTATGAATGAGCCAGTTCAATTTTGGAGGTGATCAATGAGCACATACCTCCACAAAGGCACTATCTCTCAATATATGGACAGACGGAGGTACGGAAGTATGGACAGACAGACTGACAAAGGGAGGGCAGGAGGGAGCCTTGGTGAAGGTTTGTGCTCTCTGAGTGCCCTCTAGTTATCTATGAGGCAGAGTCGACATTATGCTCCATTGTCAGCACACTGAGAAGACCTGTAGTCCAATCAAATTGCTTGGTTGGAAGCAACTGATGTATCAATGTGGCATCTTTGCAAATTTGAAGATATAAGGGTCCTTAATTTTATCCAGTAGAAGAACAGCTTGATGGGTATTGACTTACTAACAAATAGACAGCATGGGTGAGTTTGCACGTTAGCACACTGCAACACGTGTACTATTATTGTTCTGTAATAAAGTTTGAGTTCAATTCAACTCCTGCCTCCGCTCCCCTGATTTCCAGACATAACAAATGGGGACAAGGATGACCCACGCAAAATCAAGGATGAAGAACCCAGTCTCGAAGGCGCCGTCGTTCCTCAGTGAGCCTGGTTATCCCCCTATCCTTTGGTTCTGCTGGTATTATGGACCATTAGAGTTTAGAATTAAGTTTAAAATCCTTCTTCTCACTTACAAAGCTCTTAATGATCAGGCCCCGTTATATATAAAATATCTGATATTACCCTATCATCCTAACAGAGCACTACGCTCCCAAAATGCTGGATTACTTGTAATACCCAGAATCTCCAAAAGTACAATGAGAGGCAGAGCCTTCTGCTATCAAGCTCCTTTTCTGTGGAACCAGTTACCACTCTGGGTCCGGGAGTCAGACTCGATCTCTGTTTTTAAGAACAGGGTAAAATCCTTCCTTTTCAATATAGCCTACAATTAGGGAGGGATCTTGTGTCTCTTAACCCCCCTTTTGTTTTGCTGTTAATAGATTCAGACTGCCGGGTGACCTCCAATAATGTACTTGGCTTCTCACTGATCCTGTTCTTTATGTCTGTTTTCTTCATCCTCTCTATCCCCTCACCCCCAGCCAGTCGCAGCAGATGACTGCCCCTCCCTGAGCCTGGTTCTGCTAGAGGTTTCTTCCTGCTAAATGGGAGTTTTTCCTCTCCACCGTCGCTAAGTGCTTGCTCACAGGGATCATCTGATTGCTGGGTCTTTCTGCAACTGTGGAGTTTTCCCTGCATTTGGTAGTACTATGAGATGACTTTTGTTGTGATATGGTGCTATATAAATAAAGCTGAATTGAACTGAACCATTCATAGAGTTCATAACTGCTGCCAGTCTACACGCTAGCGATACTAAGCTAAAGAGCATGCTACTCCATTGCCTCGACACCGAGGGCCGGCTTATCTTCTGAATGTCTGGACCCACATGTTATGTTCATAACTAGTACTCCAATAATGAGGCTGAAGGTGTAGTTGAACGGAACTTTATTAAACAGACTCACACTACGAAGGTGCTCCCGTACAGACAGAGGTGCTGGTTGTAAAGAGGCCGTGCCTCCTCCGGGTAGGCCTTTTATACCCTGGGTGGTGGCGGAACCGGAAAGGTGTAGCCGTCACCCACAACATACAATGATAATAATAATCATAATTAATATATAACATTTTCCCCCACTGTAGAAAAGTCCGACACACACACCATTAGGCCCACCCAAATTTCTACCCGAATCACACACTAACAGTAAATACAATAACAGGGCCTATCCATGCACACAAATAACTAAAACTAGAGGGGGACAGGTGGACTACTGCCCCACCTCCACACGACCAGACGGGTTATTCTGCCGTCTCTAATATAAAACAGTCCGTAGGACCAAAATAAACTGCCTTGTTGCTAGTATAACATAAAATAATCCCAAAATATATGTACAATCAAAGCCATTTCAAAATGCTCTACGTACAGACAATACTGTATGTACATCCACACCCCGCTGTACCAGCCCCCACCCAACACCCTCACCCCACAACTTGGGCAAATCACATATCACACATACAAGTTAATGCAACAATACAGACAATGTTGGGCCTTTTTTATTTTTTTTTTAAACACACACGGCAATCCCACAGCGAGTAAGTGTGAAATATATTACCTCCATGGCTTGGGCAATACAGACCTATTAACAAATTCAGCACAGACCCCCCCCCCACCCCACCGATAAAAGTAGCCCACACTCTTTTTTTTTTTAAATGTGCATTCAACCCAGCCACTTTTCTGCATATACCACGTTAACACAACAATAACGCAGCCCTGGTAGTGTACACATTGACATTTCAAACATTAGCATGTTAATAGGTCAACCCCAAAACACATCGCTCCCTTGCCACCATACAGTCTTGATGATGGAGACCACCCCCGGAGACCCATCTGGCGGGTTCTGACCAGCGCTTCTTCTACACTTCGCCCCCGGAGATGAATCATGTCAGCACCCCGACACCTCCTTCTCCTCACCAGCACGTCTTCAGCTTGTTGGGGTGTCTCCACAACCAATTGGACATCTGATGATAACCGTCCTCCCTGGCAGCTACCACCTGCAGCCGTCCCTGGTTCTCTCATCATTTTCTCTTGCCATGAACCGCCGCCCCCCCCCCCCCCCAACTCCCTGGGTCAAACCACATCAGTGATCCGCAGGGGAGCTCAACTCAGCTTCAAATGTCCATGGCGTCTAGACCGGGCTTCCTCTCTGGGTCGAACTGCTCCACCAACCCCATGCGAAGCCTGACTCAGCATCAAGTGTTGCTGTGTGGCACGTCTGTCCACCGTGCCAGCCAGTCCAGCCCCACTCTCTTTCATTTTAAATGCCGGCGAAACCATTGCAGCCTCTCGCTTCTCAGTATCTCCAGGTAGAACTCCGGAAGCAGAGGGAGCCGTCCTCACAGCTCCACCTATCGTCACGGGCGTTCTACAGTGCCACCCAGTTCCCACATCCAGGGTAACTTGGGCCCTGGCACCAGAACCCTCCCGCGATAGCCCTGGGTGGTATTGGTCCTGTCCATCTCCCAGAATACTAGGCCAATCTTCGTCCCATACCGCATCATCCACCATGCACGGAACTGGTCGGTCCCACAAACCACGGCTTGACCACTCCTCTCCGGAACCGCTGGTGATTGTAAAGCCTAGTCCGTAAAACAGGTCACAGCCCATTACGTTCGACTCCTTCATAGTCCCTACGAACTGGATGTTTGAGACCACGGCCGACTTGTACCTCGCCATCAGTTCCAGCGAACCCACGATGGCTAGTCTGTTACCTCCATAGCCACAATACAGCGTCGACAGTCCTCTTACACGGTAATACGGGAACAAACTTCTCACAGTAGGCCAGTTCAACACAGACACTGCTGCGCCCATGTCCACCAACAACGGCACTTCCACACCGTCCAGCATCACGTCACAATAAATCTGCCCATCTCTGCTCAGGGAGACGCTGTGAATAACCATAGGAGTCGTGGCTGGGGAATCCATTCTGTGTCGCCGTTCTCCTCGCCCAAACTTTTTGCAGGCCCTGGCAAAATGATGTAGGAGTTCACACTTGCCGCAGCATTTGCTCCTCACCGGACACTCTCTCACCTTGTATCGGTGCTTGGTGGACCCACAGCCCAAACATCTGGGGGACCCCGGGGAAGACATAATGTTGATAGCGGTAGCGTAGTCTTCTTTATCGTCTATGCTGTCGTCGCTATCTGGGTCCACAACCTGCGCCGCTGATTGTGAGTCAGACTGCCTCAACGTTGTTCTCTCACCAAGGTCCTTTGATAGTTTATCTGCTGCTTCATACTGCTGAGCTATCTCCACAGCTGCAGTCAAAATCAGTTCACCAGACTGTGTGAGGAGCCTGGACCGTGCCGCAGAACATAGCATGTGCTCCGCCAACTGATCGTGGACCATTTCTTCCTCCATAGGTTTTATAGTTGTGTTAGTTTTTACTTTCCATGGGTAATCCCTTTATCTGTCATGTGTGTGTTTCTGTTGTTTGGTTGTCAACTGTCATGCTGCTGTTACACTGTAATTTCCCAGTTTGGGATCAATAAAGTACATCTATCTATCTATCTATCAAAGCCCCGAATTGGCACTCTCTAGTCAGCTGGCACAGGTCCGCAACATACCGTTGCACCGACTCTCCCGGCCGCTGGTGTTGCTGTCAGAACTGGATCTGTCGGACAGTGACATTCTCAGGGGTGCGAAAGTAGCGCGCCATTAGCTCAATAGTGTTCTCAGAACAATCACTTGCTCCCAATGTGCTGAGAATACATTGCCCTTCCATGCCGAGATTATGGACCAGTATTGCTCGTGCACGTAGTTTCTCCAATTTGCTGAGGTTCAATGCCACCAAATAATTTTGGAACGCTGCAAACCACCTCGCCCAGGGAAATGGCAGTTTGCCTGGGAGCTCCAAAAATGGCCGAATACTAGAAACTCCTTTTTCCATTACTTTATCCTCGTCGCCAAATATTATGTCCATAACTAGTACTCCAATAATGACGCTGAAGGTGCAGTCGAATGGAACTTTATTAAACAGATTCACATGAACGAAGGTGCTCCCATACAGACATAGGTGCTGGTCGTAAAGAGACTGTGCCTCTTCTGAGTAGGCCTTTTATACCCTGGGTGGCGGCGGAACCAGAAAAGTGTAGCCGTCACCCACAACATAAAATAATAATAATAATAATAATAATAATAATAATAATTAATATATAACACCACAGATACCTATGACGACTATGATGAGTGTGTTGGTTTACTAACCAAACACTTTGATGTTCCAGAGAGTGTGATGGCCCGAAGACGTGTGTTTTACCAATGCTGACAGCGTGCGGGTAAGTCAGTACAGCAGCATGCCACCGACCTCCGTTGTTTGGCTAGCACGTGCGAGTTTGGATGGTAGGAGGATGAGCTTGTGCAAGACCAGTTAGCAAGGCACATCATGAACCCGAAGCCGCTGGAGACGCCAGACAACCTGCCATTGGCGGACATGGAGGAATTGGCGTCCCGGATAGAGACAGGAGTGGCTACCCAGTTAGCGGGCCCCGACTCGCACACCCCACAGTTAGCTCCGCTGGTGCAGACAGTTGCCCCAGTTGCTGAGCCCGCTGACCCCACACCTTCTCGAGAGGGCCCCAAGGTAGACACTGCGGGACACCAGGACACCACAGCGCGACAATACAGCAGCAAACTCAGCCTGAATGATGACTCGAGTCCACTGCACGCAGACGTGGATGCAGCCACTCCCTGCCTTGCACCACATGCTGAACAGAACCCAGCGGAACCAAAGAAGCAGCAGGAGCCCCAGACCACACCCATGCAAGTACCAGAGCCTCCACAAGAGCCCCATGCAGGACCTGGAGCCGGTCCCCGTGCAGCACGAGTGCTCGCAAGCCGCAGTCTCATAACAAGAGGGAGAGTGTGATTTCGCAGACATGGGTACAGCCAAAGAGCACAGCACAGAGAGTGAACTCAGCATGGAGAGAGAGCACAGACCGGACTCACCTCTGATCCTCACCCAGCACAAGCTTCAAGCAGCCGCAAGAGAGGGAGTGCGTGGAGAAAGGGGACCCCCAGTGAACGAAGACAACCTGGCATGCGTCCCATCGCTGATGACAGCGACACATCACCGTGACCACAATCAGCACCAGGTGAGAGAGAGAAGAAACCAAACTCATCCCGCATCACTGCTAAGTATCAGCCTCAGGGAGCCACTGCAGCACAGCAGGATGGAGAGTTCGTGGCCCTGCGGGACCCAGCAGAGCATCGCCAACCGAGGGCACGTCCTGCCACTGGCGGGGGTGGCACGCCACCACAGCAGCAGCCAGCATCAGAGATGGGAGAGCAGCAGCGCCAAGTGCAGCCGAACCGATCACTGCGCACACTACTTGAGTGGGTTTGGGTCCAACGATCTGACCGCCTGGACCCACAGACGGTCCTGTCATCGCAGAGAACCGCTGCACGAAAGAGGCCAGCCACCGTCCAGATGGCCAAAGGTTCGAGATGGCATGCCAGCTGTCTGCGGAAGATAAGAGCAGCTGGGTCAGATCAAGACTCAACACTGAAGCTGACCCAGCTGGTATGGGACCCGGGCTGCGACGTTACGGACAAACAAGCCGTGACTGCAGCGAGATGGCACCCAGGTCTGCTGCAGCCGGCGCCTCTGGAGGCACACCCACCACGGGCTCGACCGAGGCCTCTGAAGTTGAACTGTAAGCAGTGATTGTTTTGACATGTTTAACAGAACACGACTGGTTCACGGTAGCAGAATAATCCACCCAGTCGTGCAGGGTCAACCAGTGGTCTACCCGGTGGCCCAGGTTCTATTTCTCTGCTCGTTACCAAAAAAAGCTGTTGTGAGAGCAATGTAAAAAAAAAAAAAGCTGTTGTGATTTAATGTGTGTGTAATTTTTTTTTCCAAGGGGGAAGTAGATTTTAGGTATTGACTTACTAACAAACAGACAGCACGGGCATGACGCACCGTACCCATTTAGGAGGACTGTTGGAGGGAGCCGTCCTCTTTGGCGCGCCGCATCTGTACAACCGTATCCTGTATAGCTTAAGGGTTAGCTTGCACATTAGCATACTGTAACACGTGTACTATTATTGTTCTGTAATAAAGTTCAACTCCTGCCTTTGCTCCCCTGATTTCCAGACATAACGCAACTATTCCCAACAACATGTTCAGCAAATTTTGAAAGTTAAATTTCGATTTGAAAACTAAAGATCTAATCCCTGAATAACTTCTTGCTGCCATATTTGGGACATCCTGAATGAGAGCTGCACAGTTACACTCTCTGTGGCTCATTCATTTTTCCTGTGATTAGCAGCCAACATGGCAGGTTAGAATTTCCCCAGACTACTAAAAAGCACTCCCTCCTTTTTCACAGTCTCAGCTCTGCTCATTCATCACTCACAGACAGAAGAAGTCGCAGGTTTCCAATGAGAGGATGTACTCATCTGGAGGAAAACACGGTTACACCCTGCCATCCAGTGGCTAAAGGGCCATATTCAATTTGGAGCGAGATCATACAGCAACACTGGTCAGCTGGCACCCTGGCACACACAGAACAAGCCTGTCAGATTGTGTTTTTGACAGCTGATAGCTTCAAAAATTAAAAATCTACTCTATTTTCTAAAATATCAAAGATGATGATTTAAAAAGCCCTTGTGTTTTTTTTTTATTTTGAAATTAATTTTGCTTCTCACCAACTTTATTTACAGCAGGGTATTTTAAAGGACTTATTGAATAGATTAAACAGGAAAAATATGAAAAGCAGGAATAATTAATATGAATTTCTGTGTTTGAAATAATTTTGTTCAATAATGGACAAACAGACAACCACCAAGACTAAACCATGATAGAAGTTGTGTTCAGACATTTATTGCAGTGAGTTTCAGTTGATATCAGCTCTGTTCAGTTCTCCTGTTTAGAAGCTGAACAGCACTGTGTGATTTACATGACAATTTTCATCCTGAACAGGGATCAGTTTCTCATTTCATACACATTCACAAAGATTTACATTGATGACACAGAATATTTCAGCTTCTTCCATCACAACTGATCATCTCAGTGTGAAATGACTGTGATGCGACTGTGTACTCTCAGGCCGTGTACATCTGTTAGACACACACCGTCATCATTGTTCTCTAAAGCAGTGCGGCAAGACCATTTCTGTGACTGAACATTCAAGGGTCGTGACTGATGGAAGAACAGCAGTGACCATGAAACTTTAACTGAAAGGCTTTGATCTGCAGCCACAGAAAACTAGAAATGATGAAACCCAAAGCAAATAAGTTACATAAGGATAATGTGACGAGGAAAAAAAAAATGGAAATTCATATAATGTGTCAGAGAAGAAGCAGCCATCTCTACTGTCATTCACTTCATCATGTACAGTAGAACAAAATTACATTTCTCCTATATACAATGTTAATCACACATAGAATCAGAGGGGTCACTGCCGTAAACAACTTTTCCTTCCCCCATTCTACTACACTGAGCACCGAGCTAGAAGGCGGGAAGTACCATTTTTATATGGTCTTTGGTATGACCCAGATCAGGACTTGAACCCCAACCTCCCGGTTGTGGGGTTGTGGAATGGATGCTCTATCAACTAGGCCACAGAATCATGATATGCCAGCATTTGTGCATTTCTAACATCTACAATACACAATATACTTTACCAACAAAGCATTTAAAAGTGCAATTATTTTTTTATATCTTGATCTAATTACAGATTTTTTAAAAATGTATATTTGTTCCCATTGTCTGAAGTAAGTTACACTGAGCATTTAACATCAGCGTGGTTTAGTGATGCTTTACAGATACCCTGAAATGCAAGCAAGCAATTCAAGTGAAATAGTCTTTGAAGTTGACCTCAAGATTTTTCTTGTCTGCTTACAACAAGTAGTGTTGCAGTCGAGACCAGAGCATAGAACGACCAAGACTTTAAAGGGTGGAGACCAAGACAACTGCAGGATCTGGTCTTGGCTGTGCCTGGGCTTGACTACAAAACTACTTAAGACCAAGTGTATCCTTCATCCAAATTTATTCAGGGCAAAGAAAAGGAGAAAAGAACAATTTTAAACTTTTTACACAAATGTAAAAAAAAAAAAACAAACAAACAAACAAACCTTGACTTTGTTTTTCTTTCATTTGGTTTCTAAACAGTCATTGCAGCTGGCCGTTTAGAAGATGAGGAAATGGTGCCCTCTTCAGGCCAAACTCTGTATTACAGAAAGAATAATCAAGCGATAGGGTGCAACATGCAACAAGTTGAAAGGAGCCACAGAACAGCAGATTTAGTTCAGACTTGATTTTCTTATGTACCTTCCAGGATTTCTATACCTGTGGGTTCTTTATTTTTTGCATGGATACGGTTTTTTTTTTGCCGATTTCCTCAAGTTGAAGTAAAATATCCAAGACACAAAAGGAAAATTTCTATCAGAGTTTGAGCTTTTTAAAAATCTCATCATGACTATTGAAGAGAATCCATCCTTCTGACAGATGTGAAGTGATTACCTGTTGTCAGACAATACACTGGCAGCATTAATGCAACTTCTGAGGGAGCATGCAGTTGCCTTTCTGACTGCAGGAATGTCCAATGTCTTTTGTCATGAGAAAAATGCACAACTCAAAAGCTCAAAATATGAGAGAAATATTCCTTGGGTAAAATGAAACACATTGTTCACTTCATAACTTAAATAGTCGTAGTTAATATTTATTATCAAAGTTTAAATTCCATCCATCCATCCATCTTCTACCGCTTTTCCGGAGTCCGGGTCACGGAGGCAGCAGTTCAAGCAGAGAAGCCCAGACTTCCCTCTCCCCAGCCACCTGCTCCAGCTCTTCAGAGAGGATACCAAGGCATTCCCAGACCAGCTGGGAGACATAGTCTCTCCACCGAGTCCTGGGTCTGCCCCGGGGTCTCCTCCCAGTGGGACGTGCCTGAAACACCTCAAGTGGGAGGCGTCCAGGAGGCATCCTAATCAGATGCCCATACCACCTCAACTGACTCCTTTCAATGTGGAGGAGCAGCGGTTCTACTCTGAGCCTCTCCCGGATGACTGAGCTCCTCACCCTATCTCTGAGGGTGAGTCCAGCAATCCTACGGAGAAAGCTCATTTCAGCCGCTTGTATCCGCGATCTCGTTCTTTCGGTCATTACCCAAAGTTCGTGACCATAGGTGAGAGTAGGAACGTAGATTGACTGGTAAATCGACAGCTTTGCCTTAGAACTAAGCTCCCTCTTCACCACAACAGACTGGTATAACGTCCGCATCACTGCAGATGCTGCTCCAATCCGTCAGTCAATCTCTCGCTCCATTCTCCCCTCACTCGTGAGCAAGACCCCAAGATACTTAAACTCCTCCACTTGGGGCAGGAGCCTGTCCCCAACTCGGAGAGGACAATCCACCTTTTTCCGGCTGAGGACCATGGACTCGGACTTGGAGGTGTTGATTCTCATCCCAGCCGCTTCACACTCAGCAGCAAACCGTCCCAACAAGAGCTGTAGGTCACTGCTGGATGAAGCCAACAGGACAATATCATCTGCAAACAACAGAGATGAGATCCTGTGGTCACCAAGCATGACACCCTCCGTTTCCTGGCTGCACCTAGAAATCCTGTCCATAAAAATTATGAACAGGATCAGTGACAAAGGGCAGCCCTGGCGGAGTCCAACTCTCACTGGGAATGAGTCCGACCGAGTGTTGGCAATACGAACCAAACTCCCACAACAGTCGTACAGAGACCGAATAGCTCGTAACAACAAGCCAGATACCCCACACTCCCGAAGCACCCCCCACAAAAAACCACGAGGGACGCGGTCAAACACCTTCTCCAAGTCCACAAAACACATGTAAACTGGTTGGGCAAACTCCCACGAACCCTTGAGAATTCTCGAGAGGGTAAAGAGCTGGTCCGATGTGCCACAGCCAGGACAAAAACCACATTGCTCCTCCTGAATCTGAGGTTCGACCAACGGTCGGACTCTCCTCTCCAGTACCTTGGCATAGACCTTCCCAGGGAGGCTGAGGAGTGTGATCCCTCTAAGGTTGGAGCACACCCTCCGGTCCCCTTTTTTGAAGAGAGGAACCACCACCCCGGTTTGCCATGCCAAAGGCACTGCCCCCGAGAGTTTAAATTATAAAGTTTATAAAGTTTAAATTATTGTAGTTAATTCAATACTATTTTGAAAGACAAAAGTCTAAAACCTAAAGGAATTCTCTTTACAATTTGCATGGCTCAGCAGACTGCAAGATTTAAGACAATGATTACGTTTAAAGATACCAGGAATATATGAAATGTGACTTTGCAACTCTACTTGCCTGCACACCATTACACTCACTTTTTTTCATATTGACTAATGAATTCCAGATTATGTTTGCCAACTGATTTTTAAATGCATTTAAAATATTGATTAAATGCTTGCCTTCTTTGTGCTATGCAGAGTGCAAAAGAGTAAAAAAAAAAAAATGTGTGTTTTCATTTATTAAGAGAAAAAAAGCTATCCAAACCTACCTGCCCTTTTGTGAAAAAGTAATTGCCCCCTAAACCTAATAACTGGTTGTGCCACCCTTGGTGGCAACAACTGTAATCAAGCATTTGTGATAACTGGTAAGGAGTCTTTTACATTGCTGCTGAGGAATTTTGGTCCACTCTTCTTTGCAGAATTGTTTTAATTCAGCCACAATGAAGGGCTTGAGCTTGAGGTCACAAACTGATGGCTGGACATTCTCCTTCAGGATTTTCTGGAAGACAGCAGAACTGATGGCTTCCTATTGTGAAAAGTCAACCTGAAGCAGCCCCACACCATCACACTACCACCCCCATGTCTGACTGTTAGTATGATGTTCTTTTTATGAAATACTGTGTTAGTTTTACACCAGATGTAACGGGATGTACACCTTCCAAAAAGTTCAGCTTTTGTCTCGTCAGTCCACAGAATATTTTCCCAAAAGTCTTGGGTATCATCAAGATGTTTTTTGGCAAATGTGAGATGAGCCTTTATGGCCTTTTTGGTCAGCAGTGGTTTTCACCTTAGAACTCTCCCATGGATGCCATTTTTGCCCAGTCTCTTTCTTCTTGTTGAATCATGGACCAGTATCCAAACTGAAGCAAGTGAGGCCTGCAGTTCTTTAGATGTTGTTCTGGGTTTTTGTTTCTCATCTGTTAACTCGCTCAACCCGTTATGTCTGAAATAAGTGAGACGAGAGCTTCTCTCTGCTGAACACTGAACTCTCTTTTATTCATGCACACAACACAATATATACTCCAGCCGTAGCCCGCCTGATGTCATTGCCTCAAACCCCGGGCTGGGCTACAGCAAGCCCCAAGACACAATTCTCATATGCAACACCCCCCCACACACACAAAATCAAGAACCCCCCCCCCCCCAAATGAACCAATGAACACATTATCAACAACGTTAACATCCCCATCAACTTTTTATATATATACGTACAGTATAACTCTAACCATGTGAATTAAATGAGCGTCTGGGTAGACTGCCAGAACGCCCCCACCTTGTTGGAGCGGATTATTCTGCCGCTTAATCCCAACAGGCGTCAAATAATGCAGTTCTCAACACATAGTCCTCCAGGTACCTGGGCCTCTGACGAACTCTAGCTGGGCGTCCCCTAGGAGGGGACTCTGCACCAGGCACCGTCAGCTTCGCCATTCCAGTCCCACCAGTCCCAGCTCACATCAGAACGCCCTGTTGCAGCTCCAGTCTTCTGCTCCGGTGGTGACCTCCTCAATCTGCTGGAGTGCCACCGCGACCCGTCTGGGAGCTCAAAACGTGTCCTGGCCCCTCTGCCTCACGATCCTCAGGGGCCCTGTCCATAGTGGCTGTAGCTTATGGATGCGGTTAGGGTGCCTGATCCACACCCGGTCCGACACCTTCAGTCCATGGGCTCTTGCTCTGTGCTTCCTATCAAACTAACGTTTCATTTTCCGCTGCTGCTCGATGATGAGGCCCCGTGTAGAGCCTGCACTTCTTGGAGGGCGAGTCGTGTGCGGCCTCAGTCAATCCACAGGCAAAAGCATTTCATGCCCCAGCATGAGAGACGCCGGAGAACAGCCCATGATGGCGTGGGCTGTCGTCCTGTAGTGACGAATGACTGGCGCCTAGCGGCTGCCCCGGCCTTGGATGCGCTCTGCAGAGCGTGCCCAAAAGCCAAGTCACGTTTCGTTACCTTACATGTGTAATGACAATAAAGTTGAATCTCAATCTCAATCTCAATCTCAAGAAGCGTGCTCTGCGAGGCGTCCGGGAATGCAAAGCCATCTGCCAAATCAGCTCTCAGTCCATTCTTCAGAGTTTTGTTAAATCGCTCGACGCCCCCATTGGCCTGAGGATGGTAAAACACGGTCTCGATGTGCTCAACACCCTTACTGCTCAAGAATTCCTCGAACGCCCTAGAAGTGAACTGCGGGCCATTGTCTGTCGTAATCGTGCTCGGTATTCCCCACCTAGCGAACAGGGACAAAAGGAAACTCGTGACCACCTCCGTTGTGACCGAGTCCGTTGGCAGCAGCACCTCTGGCCACTTTGAAAATAAGTCATAGGCCACGAGCAAGAACCGACTGTTCGCGGGTGCTGTGTGTAGCTCACTGAAGATGTCCAGCTGCACGTGTCTCCAAGGGCCCTCGGGGTATGACACCGGCCACAGGGGTGGGGGTGGTAGCCCGCCGGTCTTCCCACTCTCCAAACATGGGACACAGTGTTTCACCATGGTCTCGATGTCCTTATTGATACCCAGCCACCAGACTGAATCCCTGCTGCATTGCTTCACCCTGACCACGCCCAAATGGCCCTCGTGAAGCATCGTCAGGACACGTGACCTCAGGGACGACGGGATCAAGGTGCAGTGTCCCCTTGCCACACACACCTCGTCCCAGCAGCTCAGTTCATTTTTGACTCTGTGAAAGGGTGCCAATTCACCCTGCACCTTTGCGGGTGCCCCCAGTCATTGAGCGTAGTTGCACCAGCACGGGGTCACGTTCCGATTCCGCCCAAAGCTCCTGGGGGGACACTATATCCCGGAGGGTCTTGTGCAGTGCATTAACTAGATCCACCTTTGTTGGGTCATCATCACCATCGTCGTCCAATAGCAAAGAGTTGGCTGTGGCACGGGACAGTAGATCCGCCACAATGTTCTTTTTGCCAGGGGTGAACTGGGTGGTGAAATTGTAGGCCCTCAGCCATTCTATCCACCTATGGATCCTTAAAGGCCTGGGTCCCAAACCCGCTGTCTCCAGCAGGGTTGTAAGCACCCGATGGTCCGTCCTCAGGGTAAAACAGCGCCCGTAGAGATAAATGTGCCACTGCTCACACGCCCAGATGCAGACCAGTGCCCCCCTCTCACCCACAGCATATTTTTGCTCAGCTGCCAAGAGGGACCTCGATGCAAGCGCCACCGGGTGCTCCGTGCCGCCTTGCACCTGGGACATCACCGCCCCCACTGCCAAGCCAGAAGCGTCACAGGTCACGGTAGTCGGCCAGTTAGGGTCAAAATGGGCCAACACAAGAAGAGAGGTGAGTTGACGTTTCAGTTTGGCAACCGCCGCTGAGCAGGCTGGAGTCCACTCCCACGGTGCATCCTGCTTCACCAGGGTCCAGAGGGGTTCAATCGTCTCTGAGTAGTGGGGAAGGAAACGTCTGTAAAAGTTTACCATGCCCAGAAACGAGGAGATCTGCGTGGGTGTTGAAGGTTCTGGAAGATGTAGAACCGCCTCCACATTCGAATGTAGAGGCTGCAGCCCCTTCCCGGTCAGCTGGAACCCCACGAACTCTATGGAGTCCACCACGAAGATGCATTTTTCACCATTTAAAGTGGCCCCGTGCTCTCGTAGTACCTCCAGGACCCGTTCCAACTGCTCATCGTGCTCCTCCCACGACGCGCCATGCACCACAATGTCGTCCAAATAAGCTACCATGCCCTTGAAACTGGCCAGGATCATCGACATAATCTTCTGGAAACAACTGGGTGCTGAGCTCAGGCCAAATGGCATCCTGATGTACCTAAAGACCCCCATATGGGTCACGAACGCTATCAGGATTTGCTGGCAGAGTGAAGGGGCACCTGCAGGTAACCCTGGCAAAGGTCCACCTTCGTGAATACCTGTGACCCACTGAACATTGCCATTAGCTCCTCCATAGTCGGGAGTGGGTATTTGTCCGGGATAATGGCCTTGTTCACCATCCTGAGGTCTATGCATGGTCTGATGCCTCCCGATTTCTTCTTGGCCACCACGATGTTGGATATCCAAGGCGAGGCATCCACCCTCTCGATGACGCCAGCCTCCAATAGTTTAGACAATTCCGCCATGACATCATCCCGCAGCACGAGGTGAAGCCACCATAGTGGCTGTATCTTTGGTGCTATGCTCATATCAATGAGCGGGCGGTGATGGAACGCCCTGATACATCCCAGGCCCTAAAACAATGCCGGCCACCGGAAGTGCCAATCGGGATACACCATTAGCACTGTCGAGCCCGCCGGGTCCCTGATGGAAAACCTCAGCTCACCCAGCAGGTCTATTCCCAGCAGGTCCGCCCCCCTGTGCGCTACCTGGAACGTGAAACTGGGCACCGTCTTCGACCCACACATCACCAAGAAGTCGGCCGTGCCCACTGTTTCAATCTCTGCATGGCTGTAGCCAAACATCTTCACTGCCCTAGCATCGATGGTTTTCCTGGGGAACAGTCTCCTCATCGTGACCATGCACAGAATAGACCTGCCACCCTCTGAGTCCACCATAAGAGGCATGTCAACTCCATCCAGCTTAAGCACATACCACTTCAACAGCCCCTTTCCCATATGCGCCACACACACCTATCTGGTGTTATTGGGCTCCGCCGCCAACGGGCTAGCAGTGACAGTGTGGGCACTGTTCCGCACCTTCGTCTGCCTCTTCTTGTGAATCCACCCCCGAAGCTTAGCTAACATGCTAACCCCTGTGCTCGGCGGGAAAACGTGGTTAGCCAAATCCTCGTCAGCTAACGGTGGCAGGTTCCTCAGCGCTGTGGATTCCCTCTGTCTAACTATGTCCAACACGTGTTCAAGCGAGAGAGCGTCTCTGGTTAGCCTTAGCTTATTCTTTAGCCACACGTTGTTGGTGCCGTGGGCTAGCTTGTCCCGGACTAGCTCCTCCTCAGTAGGTCCGAAAGCACATTCCTTTGCTATGATGCGGAGCTCCGTAATGAAATACTGAGTGGACTCACCCGTTCGCTGTTGGCAGTCAAAAAAGTCGTACCTCCGCTCAGTGATGGTGGAGTGGTCTCCGAAGGTACTGTCAATCAATTCTAACCCACTTTCCAGCGAACCGCTGCCACACAGTCCAAAAAATATTCGTCGTCCCTCTACACCGAGGTGGTGGACCAGCAAGCTCCTCCGTCTCTTCTCGTTGGCGTCACTCAGGCCAGCCGCAGCCACATACACATTAAACATGCCCCTCCAGTGGGCCCATAATATAGATGGTTTGTCCGGGGACTGAAGAAATGGAGGTAGCTCCCTGACACACACGCCCATTTTTCTTCGTCGTCAAATGTTATGTCTGAAATTAATGAGACGAGAGCTTCTCTCTGCTGAACACTGAACTCTCTTTTATTCATGCACACAACACAATATACTGTATACTCCAGCAGTAGCCCACCTGACATCATTGCCCCAACCCCCCAGCTGGGCTACGGCAAACCCCAAGACACAATTCTCATATGTAACACAACCGTCTATGGAACAACAAAGAAGTAATGCTGGCCCGAAGATCAAAATTTATGAGTGCAGCGTTATTCCCCCTCTTCTATATAACTATGTTACTTGGGCCTTTAAATGACAACAGCAGCAGCACCTTAATGCATTTCATCATTCATGCCTGTAGAGAATCATAAAGGTTCGGTGGGAAGAAGCAGGTTGCTGTAGCCTAGCAATTTCCATCGGATATTCCTGGATGTCGTACTAGGGTCATATAGCGCAAATGCCTAGGAAGAGATACCCAAGATTCCTGCTAGACTGGATCCCCACTCATGGAAACCGAGGTGTTGGACGACCTAGGAATAACCTCATCAAGACCTACAACGATGATCTAGAGGGGTTTCTTGGGCTCACTCCAGCCCAGGCCCTACTTCAAGCTCAAGATCGCTCCAGCTGGCGCCATTTCTTGAAAGCCACCAAAACTCGTGCATTAGATTGTGAGCAAGCAGACCTCTGTCAGGATTGGTAAAGACCTAACCAAGTTCATCTGTTCTAGAATATGTCTTTAGATTGTGGCATGATTTGTTGCTTTTTGAGATCTTTCAGCCTACTTCAGTTTGTCAGACAGGTTCTATTTTAGTGATTTCTTGATTCAACGGGTCTAGCAGTAATCAGGTTAGTATGGCTAGAAAAACTGAACTCAACTTTCCAAAAAATGTGGTTAATCACAGTTAATTCATGATGTAATGGGGACAGTTACTTTTTCCACATAGGGTCAAGTAGGTTTGGAAAGCTTTTTCCCTTAATAAATTAAATCATTTAAAACTGCATTTTGTATTTACTCAGGTTATCTTTGTCTAATATTAACATTTGTTTGATGATGTGAAACATTTAACTGCGACAAATATGCAGGTAGGGAGCAAATACTTTTTCACAGCGCAGTATGTGTAAGTGGACCCAGGGCTACAGCCATCCCCAGGCACTGATTCTGCAGATGTTGATTCATCAGCTAAGCTTGAAAATGAGATAACACTCTGTGGATCACCACCTTATCGTGGTGGGTTTTTTTGGGTGCCCTAATGATTCTGGGAGCTATGTTGTTGGGGGCAAGTTTCCCCTGGTAGGGTCTTTCAAGACAAATGGGTCCTGAGTGAAGGGCCAGACTACGAGCAGTCCAGTGGATCCCTATGAAAAACATCAAGGACCCAGTGTATCCAAAGGAGCCATGTGGGTCCACTGTCCAGTGGGCTCACCACCTGCAGGAAGGATCATGGGGATCATGGTGCTATGTGAAGCAGGCGGCAGTCTGGGCTACTCTACTTGGATGGTTGCCTTCGTGACCCGGACCCCTGGATGGATGGATGGATGGATGGGTGGATAGATGGATGGGAAAAGCATAGTATGAAGCACCTGTGATGAAAATAAAACAGTGGTATGTTCTTGCCACAAGCCACTTCTTTGTGTTCTTGTATTTTAATGATGTGTAAAGAGCCTGCATGCTGCAGGTTCAGGTGGGTTATGTCAGTTTGTTATTCAGAAAAGAGTGCAGCCACAGAAAGAACACTTTGGGCAGTGTGAGAAATATAAAAGATGACAGTTTGTGGATGGTTTTCAGCAGGAGGTTCAGTTCAGCCATTAAAAACTCATACTGATTTACAAAGCTGTTCAGATTCACACTTAATAATCAATGGATATGCTGTTGAATCTGTAAACTGACATGCAACCTAAATTTAATTTACACATGGTTGTGTGAATGAATTAATATTTCCTAGCTGCAAAATCTGTACAAACATTATCTCCAATTGCCCACTTCCTACACTAATATGCAGCTCCTAAATTGGTAGTTTACACTATATTAAGCTTCTAACCATGTATTATCATTTAAAGAATGGACATTCATTTCTCTGTCTACTAATTCATCACCTAAGTAGAGCACATGGCAGTGGTAAACAGTTAAAACTAGCTATCATAACCCAGAAGCAAGAGTAATTTTTGCTATGTTTTAATAGTATGTTTCCCATCTCAACTCTTTCCAGAAATACAAAAGCCTGTTTAGTTTTGAAGACATAGGAGAAAGTTTACAGGCCAGCTGCCATTTTGGACTCAGTATAAATAGTTGAACAGATGGGTAGACATGTCAGCAAATGAGGTGCAGCCTCTGTATTCAGACAGAGAGCAGACACTACAGATCAGTCGTGTGCTGTGGCTCCGCTGGTTAAGCCCCAGAAGCAGTGTGATTGCTTTTGGATAAAACAGTTCTAGGTGGGTGCATACAAACAGCATCAAGCCCTGATATTCAATTCCACCACTCACATTTGAAATTATACCCAAATCTAGCCTCTTCATAATATGAAAAATCCCAAAGACAGCTAATCTCTGGGATTGTGTATAGATGGTTTAAGCCTTAAAAAGAAATAAAAGGGTGCAGAATCTTTGTCTCCATCAACTGGAATACAGACTGCATGCACAAATCTGTTATCATCACTTTGTGCTTTTGTTTTGTTTTTAAGCCTCTCAAACCCTCCAAGGCACCTCCGTAACCAGCGCCTCTTCATCAGAATACCGTTCTTAAAAAAAACAAAAACTCCCTCAAGCAGGCGGCACTCTCTCTCCTGCGATAAATGTGAGCCTGTCTGGGCTGCCTGTCAGGATGAGGAACAAACTCACTACACCTTCCTGCTGAACTGACTGAGGGGCAAACATCTTCGATTCTCTGTGGAAATGTAATGAAGCATTGAAATGGGTGAGAAGGTAAGAAAGCATCTAACTGGTGATAACGGGGGTGTATAGTAATTTTCATCCCCTAACAGTGGGTATCTAAAGATCTTGTATGGAACAATTGGAAACTCTGGTTCCAGTGTCACCTGGTGGTCACAAAGTGAATTTGGCTGAAAACTGATGCTGCATTCACATGTTGATAGTAACCCCCATGTTGATTGCATTCACTTGACACCTATGTGTTCATTGATTTGAATAGCATTATTTAAGTTTGTGAGCAAGGCTCATTCCTCGCTGCGACCTCGCCCAAACTAGGCTGGAGTCCCCAACCCTGACTCCAGTCCATTCTCTGCATCAAAGGTTTTGTCCTCGCAAGTTATATGTAAGTTGTTGTATTGACTCTTTGTCTTTATGTTCTTGTTATCACCCCGCTGGGGTCTCTTCCTTAGCTTTTTGTATATCCGCCCCTCAAGGCGAGTGTTTGTGTTTGTTATTATTTCTTATTAAATAACCAAACTCACTGCAAGTAAGTGGTGCGTAACCCCCATGTCTCACGGAGTGGGTTCATAAAAGATTGCCAAAAAGTTCAGCAACAGTTTTAAAGGTCGACAACAGTTTTTCTTGTCGGCAAAATTTTAGTATTGACAGAGCAGTGGATGTTGACAAACGTGGTGATTTTTGGATTCACCAACTTTTCTGACGAATGTAAAATCAAGCTAGTATCTCACGGAGCAGCAAATACTGAGGAATGTTCAAGAATGCAGTGCTTTCCTGGGTTTTGTTGGGGCTCATAAAAGGTTGCAAAACAGTTTGCACACAGTTTTAAGGCTGCCCACAGTTTTGTCGTAAAGGTTCTTAAACACTTGCTAGTGTTCACTACTTGGTGAACAAAAAAGAAGTTTTACAACCATCTTCAAATGTTTGAAACTGTTTGTGGAAAAATACATTATCCAAAAAAACTGTAATGTTTTTAAAATTTTTTGGCAACAAGAAAAACTGGGACCTAAAAAAACTGCTTGTAAACTGTTTTGCAAACTTTTATGAACCCTGACAAAACCCCAAAAGCACAGCATTTGCCACTCCATGAGATACTAGCTTGATTTTTGATAACATTTGTCAGAAAAGTTGGCAAATTCAAAAGTCACAACATTCATCAGCATTTGCTGCTCTGTGAGGTACTAACCTAAGTGACTGACTGAGAACCAGAAGTTCACTATTTTCAATGACTGGGATGGAAAATTCCACCAAAGCTTACCCTGGATTTACACCGACTCTGGATGCAGTACGCTACGGCTGCGATCTGGCCTCCGCAGCATATACGTAGTTCCCCATTCTCGTCAATTTTCTAATTCCCACCTGCATCGGACCACTGTGGAACGAATCCAGCTTGTCAAATTCAGTTTGTTTATGAAATGCAACAAGTCTATTTCTGACAGATGCCGGATCAAATCCGCAAGGAAATCCCACAGTATCTCGCAGTATTTAATGGCCGTTTGTTCATTAAAAACAATTTAAGGATCATACGTTATTTTCTGAGGTCTACTCTTCCACCACTGTGTCAGAGAAGGTAAAAACTTAACATACAAACCCTTCATAGAATTAAAATTAATGGGCTACTTATGTTTTATTTAGAGCCCAAAAATTCAGGTGGGGAGCCACCGCTACATCACACTTCCTTGTTGTTATCACGTGATCACGATCGGTTCATCTCGATCACTCTCAGGTCTTTCTCGAGATCTCGCATTATTTTGTATAATTCTCACATGATCTTGTATTTCAGACTCTGTTCTCATCCATGCCGCTGCAAAACACAGAACTGGTAGGGACAGACGCAAGGGTCCATCCATACTGCATCTGCAATGGACTGCATCCGCAGTCAGTGTAAATCCTGGGTAAGGATGAGAGCAGCACATCACATTGCCGAATGAACATCAACTGTTGGAAATTTTCAACCTTTTGCTCTCACTGTAGTGGCTGCACCCAGTGTTACTCAAGAAAATTAGGAACCACATTTGCAATTGAAATTAAGTTTGGAGAAGGACTGAGGCAACTGAGGATCAACTCATGGAGGCATGCGTTACACCACTCCGTCCCTTCCTCGAGCTCTCGGGCGAACCTCCGGTGCCTTGGCCGAGTTGGTTCAAGGCTTTTCAAACCTACATCACTGCGCTGGACCTCGGAAAGCTCGATAAGGTGAGGGCACGTGCACTGCTCGTCCACAACCTGGGTATCGAAGGCCAACAAGTCCTACAGACGCTTGGCATGTGGGACTCGTTTGAGGACGTTGTGGAGCTGCTAGCCAACCATTTCCACACTCCACAGACAGCGTGACTGTATGGAGAATTCATTTTCGCCAACGACACCAACATGTAGGTGAGCCCATCCACCAATTTGTTGCTGACTTAAGACAGCTAGAAGATGAAATGGTGTGCGACCAACTAGCAGAGCACACATGCAATGTTGTATTGCGAGCTAGGCTACTAACGGCACCAAATGACTTAACATTAGCCAGAGCTGTCAAGCTACCTCTCCAGTCTGAGGCCGCAGACAAGCTAGCTTCGGAGCTAACCTGGCAACAGTCACAGAGGCTGCTGGAGCTGCTCGCCACAGCAAATGTCACGGACTCGGACTGCAAGGATAGCTTGGATGACGATGTTATGGAAACCAATGCTGCCAGCCGAAGGTCTACCCCAGGAAAACCCCCAGGTTGTGGGTCCGTAACGCACCGACATAAGGCGAAGGAATGCCTGGCAAGAGGAAAACATTGTAGCAGATATGGACACTTGAACCATTGTGCCAGAGTGTGCGCTTATTCAAGCCAGAGAGCCCACGGAAGAAATCGCTCCACTCGCCCTGACAACCATCCATACGGTGAGCCCCAGTACAAACGGGTACATGTATTGCTCAGTGGAGTTAGACGGTGTGGAGGTACCACTGTTGCTCGACATGGTGGCGGTGCGGTTGATGCTGAACTGGGCCACGGTGAAGAAGTTCTTCCCCCACTACAAAATAAAGAGTAACCCAGCACAGTTGTATGGCTACAGAGGTAGCAGGCTGTGCACAGTTGGGACTTTGGAGTCAACAGTTCATTACAAATCTGCGAAGATGGTTGACTTCATGTTCCAAGTGGAGGCTCGCGTCGATAACATCATGGGCGGTTACCTATTCGATGGACTGCGTTTCGCCATTAAAGACGGTGCTAGGAACGAATTGTCAGGTTGTGGCCACTGGAACCCGCTGGTTCCAGTAGTCAAAGAGGACGTGGTGTGGGACGAAGAGCTACTGGACACTCTAGTGATCAGGCAGGACCAGCCTCACTCAGGTTCAGCATGGGAAAATCTCATTGCCGGCACTCGGGACATGGTGGGGGGGGATGGGGGGTACCAAGTGTGGTGGCGGGACACCCGCATCGCCAAGTGACACCATGCTAACCCCAGATGTCTCTGGGGCTTGGCCACAGAGGGATGAGGGGTCTGCAGCTACGACGGTGGCAGCTACGACGTTTTTAGAAGAGGACGGGGCCAGACCAACAAGCATGGAGCAGCACACCAGGCCAAGCAGGACCCCACTCAGAGTTACGGACTTGGTTCGGGTTCGGGGTGATGAACGACCATGGTGAAGATGGGCCAAACGACTGCCAGCGAAACATCAAGCATGTCTGCAGATAGTGGCGAAGTTGGGCGCAGCGTACTTCTGGCTGTCTGACGGCTCATCGAGGCATGCCATTCAGCTTCGGCGTGTCCAAGAGGATGCTCCAGGTGGTGAGGCTGGACGGGAGTCAGTGATGGCGGTGTGGGATCTGGGCTCCATCGTCCAGAAGATCAGCCATTGCTCCAGAAGCCTGCTGCCTCCAGGGGCACACCCGCTGATGGGCTGCCCTGAACCCCCCCACACTGGTTCCATCTTTCCCACCCAAGTGACTGTGCTGTAACAATGTTGTTTATAGTTCTGTTGTTATTATGTGTTTGAAGTGATTAGGAGCACAGCAGTTATTTTTTAATTTTAATAAAGGACATTTTAGTTTATTCAATGGCAGAATAATCCACCGTCCTGTACAGGTTGTGTGGTAGTCCACCCACCAACCTATTTTAGGTTGTTTTGTGTGAATGTGTTGGGCCTTTCAGTACGGTACCTTAGTTTGCATTATTTTACAGTGTGATTCGGGTTCCAAATTGGGGTGGGTTTGATGAGTATGGAGTGCGTATGGGTTTTTTTGGACTTTGTAAAGGGGGGAAGAATGTCACTTATTGTGAGTGCAGTGTGGTAACGCCGACTTCCTGTAGCGTCACCGCACTGCCCTATATAGCAGGGTGGGTCACCATTAGGACCTCCTCTTGTGCCGGATGACCACGCTAGGTGCTTGCCGTATATTGCCATTCTATAACGCCAATAAAGCTGTGTTTGACGCTACCACTCTCTTTGCCTCATTCATCACCAGGTTTGTGGACATAACAGTGTGTCCTACATATTTTTGTTGTTTTAATTGTATGTTCATTACCAAATAAAATTCACATTGATTCATAAATATATTCAAGAAGTATTTTTAGTTTTGCGTTGGCCAAATTGGAGCACACAATAGTGGATTGAGCCGTGGCTTATTGTCTTACTGAAGCCAGCCACCACAGGGTAATGGAGATGTCTGGGCTTCACTTTTGGAGAACTCATGTTATCCATCTTTATTTGCACTCTATGGTAGCTAAAATTAGGTAAATTCACAGCACCTACCTGGCCAGTAAACAGCAAAAACTAAGATTTCACAATATTTAACTGTAGTGTAGCACCTTTAAAGTAATGACCATAACAGAGTTGAGACAGAATAACCCAGTTTTTCCTGTAAAGTCCCATGAACACAATCACTATTCTGCATACATACCAGGTGTCCTTAATTATCCTCCTCCATCCTCAGACCTGATTCTAAATAAAGCTGGTCTGAATCTCTCTGGGACAGAACCAGGTGTGCCTGCTTCAGGGTTTTGTTTTTTCCCCTCCGATCCCAGTGTAGACTGTGTGATGGTGATATCACGGTTACTAATTTTGGTCCGAATCAAACTGAAAAGTCCAAGACTCTTGGACTGGTCTGGACTCCAGACCAAATGAGTTGGATGAAAGCCCCCATGAAAAAGGTTTGGACTTTCAAATCAAACACAGTAAGTTAAGGCAGCCAATAAGAGGGAAGATGAGCTGTGGTAGCACTTGGAGAGAAGAAATATGGCTGTTAGCAGCACAAATAGTTACTTGAACAAAATCATAAAAATGCAGAAACTTACCAGATATTT
Organism: Pholidichthys leucotaenia; assembly: GCA_020510985.1. Taxonomy (NCBI): domain Eukaryota; kingdom Metazoa; phylum Chordata; class Actinopteri; order Cichliformes; family Pholidichthyidae; genus Pholidichthys; species Pholidichthys leucotaenia. The sequence goes on along the minus strand of CM035842.1, from coordinate 70,064,595 downwards.
TCAGAGTATGTGACAGTTTATGGATGAAAAAAAAAAGGATGAGCGACGCCACCTGTAAATCATCATGACTGATGAGAAGGACACGTTTTTAAATGAAGACCTGGATAATATTCTAGCCTTACTGAACTAGTTCACCAACTAATGGAATTTTCCACAATTTTAACTTAAAGTGCAGTTACCGATGTGTCCAGAGCTGAAGGAAACACCTTGGAGGGTTAGTAGCATGTTTGCCAAGTACTGGCCCGTGCTAGCGACACAAACAGCATCATGACAAGATGGAGGCGTGTCATATAAAGTTGCTTAGTTCATTTGGAAAAGAAGCAGTGCAAAACCAAACCTAACCGGACCAAATGTAAACAAAAATATGAACCTTTCCCGGATTTGGATGCAGACTTTCAGGTGTGAAAAAGCCTTGAAGTATGACCCTCTGAGGTCTGATTTTAAATTGAAATAGAACTTTCAGACTATCCTACTGAGATCTGAGTTTTGCTTTTCTCATTTCAACAGTGAAAAAAGTGGTAAGTTCCAACAGCAGAGGTTGGAGGCTTCAGAGGAATGAAGATCAGAGATGAGAACAGAAGATGAATGTGTGGGAAGTTTAATAAAGTGACACAAAGCCTTTAGAGCTGACGTACAATGGAGTTATGAGATGTAAAACGAGAGGAAAAAAATTGAACACAAAATAATTCACAATTTATACAAGATTTATTTTTGGAAATGACACTAATTTTATTCCGAACAAAAAAGTGAAGTTTTGTCATACATTTGTTGAAGTTCAAGTTTCTCTAAAATCAAGTCGAGTACCAAGTCAAAGTCTGTCCTGAATATCAATTATCAACAATGGAAAGAAAAAAAAAAGTCAATCTGATCAAATAAATAACAAAAAATATTTCAAGCAAAATGCAGTAGGTTATATCCTTACTTTTTACTGAGTAAATGACTAATAATCAATGTTAACATCATTCCCCAAAACATCATGACATCAGGTAATATTTTATTACTGCAATTATACTGCATCTGTACACTCACCTCAATCTGAGGTGGGCATTTTTCTGCTTATTTACTTCTCAAACTTTCAACATTCAATTGCTTTTTTCCCTTCCTTGAGTGAATTAGAGAAATATGTTGTGCTTAAAATCACATTAGCCGACAGTGAAGCAGCTGATGCCTGGCTAATGTGCATGTTCAGGAAGAAGTGTATGTTTGGCGCAAGCCTTGGGTTTTTAATGGTGGTGGCTGCCATTAAAATACAGCTAAATCTAGATTTGAGAGTTTGGTTCAGATTTCAGATGTTAGAAAAGCCCAGCTCCTCCTTTAGACTTTACATCTGCTGGTTCAGTCACTGTACATCATTTTTCAGCTGCCTTTACTACAAAACATCGTCCGCTAATAGTTATTTTTGTTGGGGTTTTTTTTTTAAACAAAAATTAACTACAAGCACACCAACCGAGCAGAGGAATAATGATCTTCCTGATAGAAGAGTAAAGGGCATCTGAAATCTATTCCACAGCCAACATTCAGATATGGAATCACAAGGCGACACCAGTGACTTTGACAAAGCTGCTGTTACATTTAGTGCTTTAGTTGATGTGATTAGTGCACCTTTGTTTTCTCACTGCTTCATGTCTAAATGCTGCTGTGCAGTGCAGTCCTTGCCAACCTCAACTTTAGACCACTGTAACCTCTCCTCACTCACATGCAGGACACTAAAGTTGAGGAGCGCATTGTCCTCCAGGTCTATCACTGCAAATATTAACCATTCAACAAAAGAACTCCCATGGGTTCCCTGAGCGTCCCCCCCCCCCCCAACCCAACTGTCAGTCGTTCATATATTTACAGCAAATTATTTACTGTCCTGGAGCCGACTGCTGTGTCCACCACACATGACTAAACCACTGATGACGAGCAGAGTAAAATGCGCAGATGCTGGACAAGCTTATTGCAGGCCTTAGAAAGGCAAATGAGTGATGGTCCGGTTATTTTAATTTGTACCTGTGCTCTCCTGAAAACAAGATTTTATTCTCAGGCCATCTGAGGCATCTGCTTTATTTTGTCCATTTGTTTGCCTGTAGGACTGTGCCAAAAGAAACTGACAGAGTTGCATTAAAATTCTACCAGGGCTGCAGTTTGCCTCAACTGAGCAGTGATTACCTTACTACCTTAACCACGATTCAAAGCCAGTTTTTTATTTTTAAGGATTGTAAAGGTGGACCTGCACCGATCTTGCAAAGAAATTTTGCTGATCACCATCAGAGGGCGCTGTCTGCAGATGCACTAATCAACAGCATGGTTTTGTGCTCATGTGGGTGCACATACAGCATGTCCAAACATCACTGGAAAGTTTCATTACTATGACAGAGATTTAGGAATGACCACCTGAAAATATTTAAGTTGGCATTTTGTTTAAAGGGGTCATTGACTGCACTTTTTTGTACATGTTGACAGCTCCCACAGGTCTTGATGGAATGTTTGTGACATATTTTGTTCAGTTTTTCCTTAATTATTTAACTATTGCTGCATCATTGTGAGTCATCTTTTGCAGCCGTCTGCAAAACGGCCCATTTCAGTGCATGTCTCTTTAAATGACCAAGAGCAGCAGTTAATTCCGCATTCCCTCTTATGCCACTATTGCTAATCTTAGCTGGCTAGAGAGCCTGAGCCAACTAATGTAAATTTGAAGGAATGACTGAAATAATGCATTACTTTATGGACAGGGCTGTGTGGTTTCAGTGGCTGATAGGCTGTGACCAGTCCCTGGAGTACTATAAGCACAGAAACATTCATCAGTGAGGGGTTGGCTACCTTGGGTCTTGGTTACAGAAAATAATAATGCAAACAGTACGATGTAGGGGTGAAAATATAACAAAATAAGCCAGAATGCTGTGAGATATATTATCAACGGCGCATTAGTGAACCAGGTTGGAACAGGGATGTCTATTAGGGTGACTGAAATCTAAAGAACATAATATAAACCACACTTAGTAAGCTAACTCCCTAGTACCGTTAACGCTGAAGACTAGGCTTCCAGTCACATTTACAGACAGACGGCTCAACTGGCCAATAATAGAGCAGAGGGCAGGTATTTAGGCTGGGCTCATCTCTTTTTTGTTTTTCTAACTGCAGAGGAACAAACCCAGGGCAGCGTGGTGGCAGAGTGGTTAGCACTGCGGCAGCACAGCAACTCACCCTTGGCCGAGGGATCCTGGGTTCGATCCCAGCCCCCGACCAACAGTGATCTGTGTGGAGTTTGCATGTTCTCTCCGTGTCTGCGTCGGTTTACTCCGGGATTTCTCCGGTTTCCTCCCACATGCCAAAAACATGCAAGTTAGGTTAATTGGCCTCAAACTGGGGATTCTAAATTGTCCTTAGGTCTGACTGTGAGAGTGAATGGTTGTCTGTCTCTCTGTGTTGGCCCTGTGATGGACTGGCGATCTGTCCAGGGTGTACCCTACCTCTCGCCCAAAGATGCTGGAATAGGCTCCAGCCCCCCCACCACCCCCGCGACCCAAAAAGAATTAAGCAGGAGAAGATGGAAGGTACAAACCCAGAAAAGTTAAAACAGCTAATCTGAGACAGAAACGATATAAAGGCCGTGTGTGTTTAGTTTTTTGTTTATTTTTTTAAGGAAAATGAGTGTTTTTCTATAATCACGTGTTCAATAGACTCACTTCAGAAGGTTAAAACCTAAAAAAAAAAAAAAAATCAAGTCAATGACCCCTTCAAATGAAGTTTGGCTCTGTTGTAGATCAGCATACATTTCTTCATCTTCAAATGGATTAATGTCACTAAAACTTTACTGTCTTGACTTTAAAATGTGACAGTGTGTTTAAAATTGATCAAGCTCCAGGAAAGTTGGGCAAAGGGGGAAATGCAGTGTATCTATTAATTGTTTATAGGCTGGAAACATTCTGAAAAAGAAATCTATCCAGGAAACTTGATTTAGAGGCTTCTAACTTAAGATTACACAATATGACGGGGAAAAAACAGAAGTATGGCTTCACATTTGTTCTTTTCATACACAACATCCACAGCTGAGATTTCCACTCTGCAGGACTCAGAGGGCGGTTTGGATTGTAGGTTACCACATTCAGCTTCTCTGCTGAAACCACATCAGACTGACCAAAAACACAGAGTCCATCAACGAATACACATCTACTGAATCAAAATGAGTAGTGCATTTACACAGGGATAATACTGCGCCAGAGAGCAATTTCAGCAACAGTTTGCTAAAGCTAGTGGGGGGGTTTTTAATCACTTAAAATATGTCTTAAAAAAGGTTCTTGATTTTTCCACCAGCTATCCCTTTCACCTCATAGGTATTTTTTTAAATAACCACAGAAGCTTGACTACAGAGTGCAACACAGAGGCTGCTCTGCTCCTGCAGCTGAAGGCAAAGACATCCAAACAACAATCCCAACACACCGGGGCTGGCAACGTTCCACTAATACATTGGCATATTTAGTTTGTTTTTTGTTCCATTATGCTAATATCCATATCAGGGCTCCAACACACCGTTTGCATTTGAATTGTTCAGGATGTCTCATTTGCATGTGCAGCTTTGACAGCTCCTCATATATTCTGGTAGCATGCCGGAAATAATGGTACTCTTTAAAATTAATATTTCACAGCAGGAAATGAAAGTCTAGTGCAGTCGCACGATATGTGTAAGAACACATGGATAAAACGGTGATCGTAGTTCTGGACAGTCCATCAGATAAAATTAGCAGATTAAATCGTTTAGGATATACAGTATATTATTGTAAATTGATCTTTAGGTTGGACTGCAGCTACCAGATCTAAATCTCATTTTGTCTTTTAGCTCCATTTTACTAATTGATAAAAAGAAAGCCTGGAAAATAATAAAGGATGATGTTTTCAAACACAAAAGTGTTCAAAACTGTGACTATAACATAGTTTATTACAAAGTAATTAAAGGAAAACTGTCAAGTGTACAAACTGGTGAAGACACTGTAGAATTGGTACATTTAAGGAAGGGGAAGGGGGTCAAAATTCTAAACGGTATTAGCTAAATAAATTCCTGACTCCATTCCAAAACACCAAAGATCACTTTTGTAATGACATGATTTCACACATTACTGCCTAAATCCCTTCACAACTTCCAGGTTAGAAAAAAAGGACGTTAAAGGGGACATATACAATTTTGCCACATGGTGACACAGTTCCCAGTGGTGTTATTAAAATGTCTGACATGGTTTGGTCAAAATACCTCAGGGTTTTATTAATACAGCAACATTTTCCACCCAGGTTAAACACCCTTCTTGAAAATGACCTACTTCAGTGCATCTTCCTTTAAATGCTCCTGTTAACCTAACCCTCCTCTTTCGTCACTCCTGAGATCCATGGTTGATGCCATGCTAATATTAGATGTTAGTGTCAGCTGTTGGAGCCAGCTTGAGCTAACTAATATAAAGCTGGCTGAATGTGAGAATGTAAAAGTCCAGATAAAACATTATACTATTAGGGACAGGGGTGTGTGGTTTGAGAAGTTGATGGGAGAACACTGTTCTTCGGGGTACAATAAGCACAGAAACAATCCTGGATGACTAAATGGTTAGTTCTGCTACCTCAAGAGAAGCCTGAAGTGTTAGCTAAACTAAGCTAGCTATCAGTGAGATTATGGGGCTATTGTGGCCAATATTTAAAAAAAAAAAAAAAGCCAGAATGATATGAGATATATCATCAACTGTGGATTAATGAGCCAGCTGGGAACATGGATGTCTAGTGGTGCGACTAGAACTTAAAGAAAACAGCCATAATAACGACAGGTTAAAGGATTAACGAGGTTCTCTGAAACATGAGTGAGGTATCTCACTAAGGGACACACTCCCCCGCAATGTCCCCAGAAGTCCTATAACACTACCCCAGTCTCAACTGGCAAGAAGCGTGATGTCTGCTCTCCGGAGGAGGAGCCACCTCCTCCTTTAAGAGCCTGACCGTAATGCACACGCCCCAATCTTTGTAAGTTCACCTCTTCCTCGCTCCAGGCAAGGAGGGGGGTCTGGTGAGATACCTCACTCATGTTTCGGAGAAACTGGTTAATCCTTTAACCGGTCATTCTCTTTCAACATTTGTCTCGGTATCTCACTATGGGATGTCGTAGCTCCCGTCTTGCCAGACCAATTTATTCTCAGACCACGTATTATTACATGTTAGATGTTGATCCTACACTCAAAACACTGTGCGACAGCGACGGTGTGGTAACATCCAACCTGTAAAATCTTGTGAAGGTGTGCGGCATCATCCAGCCGGCGGCTGCATAAACGTCTTCCACAGGGACACCACGAAAGAGTGCCCACGAAGCGGTCACACCGCGTGTGGAATGAGCACGCAAACCTGGTGGGGGCTGAAGTCCTCTGCACTCCTATGCTTTGATGATCACCTCCACAATCCAGTGCGCTAGATGCTGCTTCGTGATGGGTTTTCCCAGACTGGATGTGGCCCATGACACAAACAGCTGATCAGATTTCCTAAACACCACTGTCCTGGCCACGTATGCTCGCAGTGCACAGACAGGGCAGAGTGCATTAAGCCTTTCCTGCTCTTCACCGGAAATGGGAGGATGACAGAAGGCCGACAACTCAATCGGGTGGTAGGAAACTGCAGGATTGAAAATCTTTAGCACAAAGGCAGGGTTAGGTTTGAGTAAAACCTTAGAATCTCCTGCCAAAAACTGCATACATGACAGGTTCACCGACAATGCATGGATGTCACTCACGTGCTTAGCAGAAGCTAGCACTAACAGTAGCACAGTTTTTAAGGAGTGTTTTGAGATCCACCTGATGGAGGGGCTCAAAAGGCAGACATGATAAACTGTCCAGCACGACAGTGAGGTCCCATGGGGTCATTAGACTCCTCGTGGCCGGCTATAAACGCGGCGCTCCTCTTATAAACTGGCAAACAAGTGGGTGGCGCCCCGCGGTTTTGCTTCCAAAGCCAATGTGGCATGCTGAAAGAGCAGCTAAATACACCTTGACTGTGGAGAAGGCCAGGCCTTTATCCAGCAACCCCTGCAGGAATGTCAGAATAACAGGAATGGGGCTGTGAAAAGCCACCACGCCCGTCTTTTCACACCAATTTTCAAATGCACACCATTTGCAGTCATACGCAAAACGCGTAGAGGACGCCCTGGCATTATGAATAGTGGCAATGGCATTAGGAGGGAGTCCACTAGTGGTAAGGTTTATCCTCTCACCGGCCAGGCCCATTTGCTCCGGGTGAGGATGAAAAATCTCATCCTGTGCCTGTGACAGGAGATCCCTCCGCTGAGGCAGGATCCATGGCTGATCGTACAGCATCTGGAAAATCTCCGCTAGCCAGGTTTTCCATGGCCAGCGGGGCGCTATTAGGATCAGAGTTAAACCCCCCTACCGCACTCTGGCGAGAGTAGGAGTGATCAGCTCTAAGGGGGGAAAGGCATACAGGGGAACGTGTGGCCACTCGTGTGCCAATGCATCCAACCCCGGCGGAGCATGCCGATCTGTCAGGGAATAAAACAGTGGGCACTAAGCATTCTCTGCCACTGCAAAGAGCTCCACCTCGGCTCAGCCGTATCTTTCCCATATTTGGGCTACTACCTCACTGTGGAGTTTCCAATCCTTGGAGCGGGGGTTGCCCCTTGATAACAGATCACATTCCTGATTCAAAACGCCTGGTACGTGGGTAGCTCTCAGGGATAACAGCTGAGTGCTGTTATCCCTGAGCACTCAGCTGGGCAAGCTGTGCCAACGTGTGCAGATAAGGAGAGCGTAGCCCTCCCTGCCTGTTGATGTATGACACCACAGTCGTATTGTCTGTTCTGACTAAAACATGGTGACCCTTTAGATGGGGCAGGAATTGGTTTAAAGCCAGAAAAACGGCCATGAGTTCCAGACAGTTTATGTGAACTGACTGCATTTGTGGGCTCCATGTGCCGTTAACTGTTCTGCCTTCGTGTGTGGCTCCCCAGCCCAGACGAGAGACATCTGTCATAATCACTTTTCTCACCGACACCGTACCCATGGTGATACCGGCTACCAAGAAAGCCGGGCATCTCCATGGGTTCAGGGCACGGGTGCAGGCTGAAGTGACTAGAACCCTGCGGTGACCGTGACACATCGGGTCAAGCCCGAGCGACGCAACCCACCTCTGAAAAGGCCTCATGTGAAGACGGCCTAATCTCAGCACTACCAGTGCTGATGCCGTAAGGCCCAGCAACTGGAGACACTGTGTGAATTTTAGCAGCGTTCCTCTGTGAAAAGGTGCCAGACAAGCCCGAAAGGCTTCCACCCTTTGTTATCAGACGTGCCCTCAGGGCAACTGAGTCTAGAGACAGGCCTACAAAGGTGATGTTTTTGGAGTCAAAACACTCTTTTCTTCGTTTACAGTGAAACCCAGCTCTGTCAGGTGAGTGATAAGCAGCCTGGTATGCGACCAAGTCTGCTCCAGCGATTGTGCTGCCAGGAGCCAATCGTCAATGTAGGTTGCTAAGCACAGTCCTCTTCCTCTGAGGTGCAATCGCAGCCCCGGTGCATTTTACAAACACCCATGGACTCAGAGAGAGGCCAAATGGGAGCACTGTATATTGATTCGCCTTTCCTTGAAAGGCGAATCTGAGATATTTTCTGTGAGGAGGGTAAATGCGGGTGTGGAAATATGCATTTTTTAAAATCTATGCAGACCATCCAATCCCGGTAACGTATGAAGCGTATTAGCGCCGAATGTGTCAGCATTCTGAATTTGAACTGTCTCAAGTGTCTGTTCAGAGCTCGTAGGTCTAATATTGGCCGCCAACCTCTGCCCTTTTTGGGAACCAGAAAATATTTTGAATAGAAACCGCTCTGAGTCTGCTCAATTTCAATCACTCCAATTTTCAGGAGAGAGGAAATTTCCTCCTGTAAAATATGAGGTTTTTCTGACGACGCCTGTGACTGAAGAATTCCACTGAAACGAGGGGGGCTGCAGTGGTTGAGCCATGGGCCATGCAGTGGTTGAGTCCAAAGTTGGCAGAATGGATTTCTGCTCCACTTGTTGGACATTGGCATCCCCCGCTGCCTTCATAGGCTGTGCTGTTGGGACAGCATTGACAGCTCCCAGAGAGAGGCTTCCTTGCCTCATCTGCAGGACAATGGCGCCCCCTGCTGGCCGTATGGGTGACCCTGTTGGACCAAGGGTCATTTTGCCCAGACAGGCCATTTCTGGAGTGTTGCCGCTCTCTATTGGCCGCTTGCATGACAGGATGGCCATGTTTTGACCATTTAGCTCTGTCATTACACATTGTTTTGTTTTTTGTGAACACATGTGAGAGGAAAAACAACATCTCAGTGTTTAAGCGCTGGTGTACGCTTGTGCACTAGTGTGTTTTTGTGAGAATCAGCTGCGGCTCCACAGAGCTCTCTTGCAAGTCTGATTCTCTTTTTGTTATGTTGTGAACTGTGAATGCCAGCATGGTCTCTGCACACCTTTTCTTGGGTCTGGAACACACCCGGAACAAAACATCTTTTAGGTGGGGAAGGGCAGGTGTCTGACTGAGCCTGTCTCCTCTCCCCACTGAGCGTGTCCTAGGGAGCACGTCTCTTTTTTCTTAGCCCCCAGAGTGGCAGGTGGAGTGGCTTCATCCCCTGGCGACACGCTGGTGGTGAAGAATTTTTCCTTCACCCACACACCTTTGGGCTCCTGCGACTTCTGGCTACGGTCATTCACCGGAGGTTGGAGCGGTGGTTGGCATTTAGGAATGTGGTATGTCGCATGGGCGACTGCCTGAGCAAATGTCTGCCGTGGTGCAACGGGGGGGAGGGGGCCTTCCTGGGTAGACACAGTTGAAGTGCTTCCCCTTCTCTCCTTTTCTCCTCACAATGTTTTTGCATATATATATATATATATATATATATACTGTATATGCAAATAAGTCTTAGAGCCACGGAAATGTCGAGGAGCTGGGTCTTCTCTCTTGGAGACAGGCTGGATAGGTTCAACCACCTGGCTCTCTCCTGAGCAACCATCAGTGCCATGGCTCTGCCCGCTGACTGCACGGCACACCTGTGTAGACGGAGGCTGAGGTCCGTGACCATGCACAGTTCGTCCCACAGTTCTGTTGCGGGTGAAAAAGAAATGTCGTCTTGTAGTTCGGCCTGGTAGGCGAGCAGCAGAGACAATGCATTTAACGCTTTCACCAACATGGCCACCGCCTTATAGCTTTTTCCTGTCACAGAGGACTGGAAACTGTCAGCTTTGGAGGCCAGGGCGGGGCTCGCAGAGGTCATGGTGGACTTCTGGGCCGGGTGAAGGTGAGAAGCCATGAGAGGTTCTACTGGAGGGAGGAAGGAAAAACCCCTCTCTTCCATATCAACCCAGTCTCGGGCTGACCCTCCTTGGATGAGGTTTTCAGCAGACAAAGGGATTGCTCCATGAGCGGGCCGACTCTTCTAGGCATTCAGAGAAAACCAGCAGCAATCGTCTGGTGGAGGTTTTGGCCCTCAGGAGGTGCTTTCCCTCATAATGTGTGGTCGTGTGATGTGGTCGTCCTGGTGAGGGCTTCTGGCCACAAGATGCTCAGCTTTGTAGCTACTCTTTTACAGACTCCATGCAGGTCTGAGCTAGCAGGGATTGATAACCCGCTGTTAGTCTCACTCACCTCCATTGACTTTGCAGCCAACAAGATGTTAAACAGTCCGAAGTCCTGCTCGTCCTCATCAGAGTCGAGGCTTATGGATTGGTCGTCCAAGTCTAAATAATTCCCTGTGAGTTCACAGTCTTCCGCCCTCAGGTCGGGTCCGTGCTCGACAGGTGGAGGAATCGGGGATATCTCATCCATGTGATCACCCCAGCTGGTTCTGGGGAAAATGGCGTCTCTCCAGGTGCTCTCCACCAATTCCTGTGACAATGGAATAGGCACCACTATCTTAGGGTCCTCAGCCAACAAGCTAACTTGGTGTGCTAGTGCCAGTCGACGACGGCGAGTTTTGGCGGAGAGACGTGCACAATGCTCACAGCTAGCTGGTGATGTGAATGCCTCCTGGGCATGTTGTAGCCCGAAACACACGGCGTGGGTGTCCACTCCAGCTATTTTGTTACCACACATGCACGTTTTGACCGGTAGCTTAGCTTGTTCCATAGAGAGGAAGGCTATGCTCCAGTGAAAAACAATGCTCGCTAAAGGAAGCATGCACTACTTAGCACCTAGTCACATAAAGCTGCTGTTTGGAGACAGCCTAGCTATGGCTCAGACAGTAAGATACAGCAATAGGTAGGTAGCACCTGGTGACCGAGTGGTTAGCTCGTTCTGTGGACAGTTAAGCTAGCCCGTTAGCTGGACCTACCGTCTGAGAGGAGCTTCTGGGAGCGAGAAGAGTGAAAGACTGGGGGGCATGCCTCACGGTCAGGCTCTTATAGGAGAAGGTGACTCCTCCTCCGGACAGCAGACGTCACACTTCTTGCCAGTCGAGACTGGGGTAGTGTTATAGAACTTCTGGGGACATCGCGGGGGAGCGTGTCCCATAGTGAGATACTGAGACAATGTTCAAAGAGAACCATTGACAGCCATTCCAGGTACCAAAATTGATGTACAAACACACTGAAAAAGTGCCATTTTCATCATATGCCCCCTTTAGCAACAAAGTAGCAGGATTATGATTGTATGGAATTACTGCCCAAAATCCAAAATCACAGCAAACAGCCAATTACAATTTTCATGCCAGATGTTCTCTTCATCTTATTTAACCAGACTGTCAATGGCGAGTAGCTCATTCCAGCCTGATAAAAATCATCCCGTGAGTATTCAGATCTCCTGACCACTGATCACTGACCTTAAGCACAGCCCAAATACAGACCCATCTAGGATGTGCTTAACATCAAGGTCAATGGCCTAGGAGGTGTAATGTTTTTTTTATGAAATCATAAATGCGCAGATCTTTTGACCTTTGACCTAGACCTCAACCTGGATGCAGACCTACCTGAGGGTCACTGTAAATGAGATTCGTAAGAATCAAGGCCCTAGGAGGAGGAGTGATTTTTTTTTCTGAAATCATGTAGGTGCCCAGATCTCCTGACTTTTGACCTTGAGCACAATCTGGATGCAGACCCAACTCAGGATCATTGTGAGTGACTTTGGTGAGCATCCAGGATATTTCCTAGGAGAAGTAGCATTTTTTTTTTCTGAAATCACATAAGTGTCCAGATCTCCTGACCTTTGACCTTGACCACAACTTGGATGCAGACCTTCCTAAGGATCATTGTGAGTAAGTTTGGTGAGCATCACCACAATTTCCTTTAAGAAGCAGCAATTTTTCTAAAAATCACATTGGTGCCCAGATCTCTTGACCTTTGACCTTGAGCACAAGTTGGGTGCAGACCCACCTGGGAGTCATTGTGAGTGAGTTTGGTGAGCATCAGGACAAATGCCTAGGAAGAGTCGTGATTCCTGTGAAATATGGATGGACGGACAGATGGACGGGCGCCACATCAGCGCATTAACTCCTTTCAGCTTCGGTGGAATGAGCTAAAAATGAAATCCTTAAATTCAAACTATTAATTTTGAGCTATTTTGAACGTAGATTACAACTCTTAGTACTGACTATCCTTTGACCCTCTCCATATCTACAGCTGGTAGTGCTTTTAGCCCTGAGCTGACCCCCTGCTGACTCTACTGCTGAGTGTAATTGAGGTTGTCACAACGATTCTTTTACGTGTTTACTCTGACTGCTGATTTATGCAGCACAGAGCATGCCATGTCCCACCGGAGCGTCTCTAACCTAAACACAGCCCTCCATCGGCTCTGGCTTTGGTCCATGTATGGACCAAGTGTTTACCCGGCAACCATCAGTGTGACCTGTCTCAGGCAAACCAGAGCCCTCACCCTGTCAGGCAGCACTGAGAACAGCCCCAGTACAACGCCTGGCGAAGGGCAAACGTACTCTTAATCATCCACATGCATGACAGTGGATTAAATGGAGCATCGTCCATACGGCACTCTCTCATGCAACACTCTGTCATCCTCGTTTACAGGTGAGGTCTTCTTGAGCAGTGCGGACAAACACCAGCGGGACGGCAGATATGACTAACTGGTGAGACTCAACAGACGGAGACAAACTGTGTGATAAACATCAGGGATGTGCAGCAGGTCAACAACATTGTCAGAAAAGAAATTCAACAGCACTAAAAGAGCTGATGAATAGCTGGATTTTCTTGCAAACAAAGCATTTCCAAATTAAAATATTTGTTAAATTTTACAATAATGAAAGGCATTTCCAGCTTTTTATCTTTTATTTCTGATTTGTCATACTGTAACTGCACAAGGGCATTTAGTAAATCAGAATATATGACTTGTTAACTTAAATTCTCATCATTTGTATTTTCCCCCTCTTTTTACAGGCTGATTATATAATATGGTCAAATTATTTGCAGCCATGGTTGCCGTATAAAAGTAAAACTGCCAAATTTGCTTCCAGTGCAAACATAGAAAGCTCGGTCCTGAGAAGTCTTTCTATGCAACCCACACACATTCATGGCAACAGTGCAAAGAAAAACTAAATTTACGTGTCAGATTCTATAGATAAATTCATCCAAACTACCTCAATCAAAAAAGTGAAAAAACTACCTTTCAGAGCATTATCATTTTCTGAAAAAACAAAATCCTCAAAAATAAATATACAGCTGTATATAATACTAACATTTGTGTCAGAAGGCCACTTGGTATTTAATCTACCATGATTATAATATATTTTATGTGCACAAAATAAACTACTTAACTGCTAAGCAGCACTCGCAAGCCTCCCACACAAATTTCACAGAGCAAAACTGCTACGACAAAACCAATCTTTTTTTTTTTCAGCAAAATCTGTCAAATATTTGGTTGGTGGCCTGCTGTGTGTTCCTATGCCATGTATATGCAGCAGTCAGCCTGCTTTGTTTGTTATTAAATGTGCCATAGTGCAACTTTTTGGGCCTTTTTTTTTTTTTTTTTAAGTCAATAGTCGTATTCCTCAGACGGAAACACAAGTGTTAAGGGCCGTCCACACCAAGCACGATAAAAGTAATGATAACTATACAAAATCTGTTTTAAAAGTTGTTCTAAATCACGTGGATGGCAAAGTCACATTACAGCGATGACCCATCACTTTCACTTGCTCTGACAGCAGGGCTGGAATACATGACAGCGGCTGGGAAAGTCTGACCACATGCTGAGCTCGACATAAACCGGACCAGTTTTCAGGCAGGATGCCGAGTGTGCAGGAGGGGAAATGACTGGATGCATAGAGTGGTCCTCTGAAACACCTCTATGTATTCAAGTTGAAATTATTATTAGGCTATTGTTATTCTGCTCTACAAAGCCAAAGCACAGTATAGCTGCAAAAATGCCAAACTGAGGAACAACTACCTTTTGTGTTTTTCTTTCACCAAGCATAAGCATCAAATTATATTTAACTACCCATTTAATCATACACTTTGTAGTTAAATATAATATGATGCTTATGACTGGTGGAAAAAAACACACAAAAAGCTTTTTTTTTTTTTTTTTCTCAGTTTGGCATTTTTGCAGATACTGCACTTTGGCTTTGTAGAGCAGTATTATTTGCAAGCCTGACTGATTCTGCTTCGTGCTATGTACTCACTTCATCCTACCTGTCTGTGGGTTGAGGAAGCTTCGGAGCAGAGAGAAGGATCCACTGAATAATGTAATGAACCCACACACTCTTCTGCTTTGCTTCTTTGTTCTGACTAATGCACAGCAATAGGTCTGCGGCATGTGAAATTTTTCTCCAAAAACTAGGAGAAAATCGCCTCGATCATCTGTCCATCATTTCATCCATCTTCCACTGCTTTTCCGGGGATCCGAGTCACGGAGGCAACAGTCCAAGTAGAGAAACCCAGACTTCCTTCTCCCCAGTCACTTCCTCCAGCTCTTCAGACGGGACACCAAGGCATTTCCAGGCCAGCTGGAAGACATAGCCTCTCCAACATGTCCTGGGTCTGCCTGGGGTCTCCTCCCAGTGGAACGTGCCCTAAACCCCTTAAGTGGGAGGTGTCCAGGAGGCATCTTAATTAGATGCCCAAACCACCTCAATTGGCCCCTTTCGATGTGGAGGAGCAGCGGTTCTACTCTGAGCCTCTCCCAGATAACTGAGCTACTCACCCCATCTCTAAGGGTGAGTCCAGCCACAAAACGAATAAAAACAATAAACAAATGATTAAGATTGTTTCCTCGTAGTTTTGCAGGGCAAACCTCACATAGGTGCAGTGTGGTGTGAAGCCAGTGTCTGGAGCGTGCAGTCCTTGTTTGGTTCTGCTGTTACAGAACGATATCACTCATCAGTGTGGATGCTAACATCTTTATCGTTATAGTTGTTAATTAGCATTGTTATCTTTATCGTCACTGGTGTGGACAGGCCTTTACTCGGCAGATCAGTTAAAGTGGTGTGCCTAAAAATGATAGAAACTCTAGTCATTAATAACACCTGTGTTATTTCTGTGGAAAAAAGCAGTGAAAAAAGACGATACTATTTCAAATGAACAATGCAAAAGTATCTAAAAAATTATGACAGCAAAGTAGTATTTTTATAATATAAGTAGACCCTGACTTGTTGGACGACCCTCCATAAACTATAACTAGTACTGTTTTAAATTATGAGGCTGAACCTATGATGGCATAGAACATATTTATTTTAACATGTGAAGACAGAGATTATTACGTAATTTCTATAGATGTCTTTGGCTGCAGCCACCATTTAAATATTCTCTATCCGACGAGCCACAGGTCCAAGTACATTTTAGAAAAAAAATTCAATTTATAACATAGGAACATGATGGATGAACATAATTCAAGGGGGAAACAAACTGATTGGAATGACAGACATGACAAAGATGTTTCCTGTGCAAAGTCCAGAAATGAGGTCTCATTTCTCTGAGATGAGGACATGGATGAAATGAAAGGCAAAACGGTTTAGCTCAGACTTTAAATATCAACTCATGTATTTCTCAAACATTTATCTTTGATCAATGTTCTCCCACTTTCAAGTTAAAAAAAAAAAACATTGTTCCTTGTCACTGTGTTCCCTGCATTGATAAATAATTGAGTAAATTTACACAAAATCAAATATCCACATAGGACGTATGATCAGTCCAAACAATGTAACAAGTTAGTTACATTTCCCGTTGGCTTTGTACATTGTGAAGATAACAAGTCTCCTTTTCTGATTCTTTTTAACAATGTTTTAGCTTGATTTACAGTGAATTCATCTGAAGAAGGAAGCCGCTACCTTGTAGTTCTCCCTTGACTTGTCCTGATCCATCTGGGTCCAGAGTTTTTTGTGACCAGATACCAGTCACAAACCTCTCAGTGGTCACTCTCTTTGACCAAGTTAGCTTTTCAGTGTGGCTTGCTGCTCCTTCTCAGCTTTCTCTTTGGCTTTTTCCTTCTCAATGAGCTTCTCCTCCTTCTGTAGCATCACCATGATGTCACTCACCTGTGACGTGGAGATATCGATGTCCTCTTTATCGATCAGTTCTATCACCTGAGAATAAAAAATAACTTGTTTATGTTTTTCAGTCAAAGGAGTCTCTCTGCTGTATCTATCCAATTACAGTGCATCCGGAAAGTATTCACAGCGTGTCACTTTTTCCCCATTTTATGTTACAGCCTTATTCCAAAATGGATAAAATTCATTTTTCCCACTCAAAATTCTACAAACAACACCCCATAATGACAACGTGAAAAAGTTTTTGGGATTTTTGCAAATTTATTAAAAATAAAAAAACTAAGAAATCACATGTACATACAGTAAGTATTCACAGCCTTTGATCAATACTTTGTTGATGCACTTCTGGCAGCAATTACAGCCTCAAGTCTTTTTAAATATGATGCCACAAGCTTGGCACACTTATTTTTGGGCAGTTTGGCCCATTCCTCTTTGCAGCACCTCTCAAGCTCCATCAGGTTGGATGGGAAGCGTCGGTGCACAGCCATTTTCAGATCTTTCCAGAGATGTTCAATTGGATTTCAAGTCTGGGCTCTGGCTGGGCCACTCAAAGACATTCACAGAGTTGTCCTAAAGCCACTCCTTTGATATCTTGGCTGTGTGATTATGGTCGTTATCCTGCTGAAAGATGAACTGTTGCCCCAATCTGAGCTCAAGAGCGCTGTAGTGACCATTTGTCCAAATTTAAAACTTAAACTTAGAAAAAAGCAAACTTAACTTTAACTCAAATGATTACTACTTGCACCATGGGTTTGTGATTTACGTAGGCAAAAGAAGTCCATTGTCCAAACAATTTATGACACTTTCGAGTGGTTTATTTACTCCAAAACAGGCAAACAGAAGTTCCCACTCCTTTCTGCCTCTCCTGCTCTGATAAAAAAAAAAAAACCACAGGCCCACCCAGGTGCATGCTGGTCCTATTCCTGCCTGCCTCACCTATATAACCGAGGTTCCCGTGGTGTTACCCAAACAACCCAAAATAAGCCTAATTATGCAAACAAAACTAAACACATAAACAAATTACTTAAACTAGATAAACAAAATTACCAAATAAAACGCTGCCAAAATATAACATAATATAATATATTATATTTAATCCTTAAACAAAACAAGCAAATTAAACTAAATATCAACCATTAACATATAACGCCAACACTCCGGCCCCTAATTGTGCAATAATAACAACAATTACTCCCATTTTACAGGAGCTATCCCTACAAATATCCTAGTAGTCATATACTAACTAAATGAATCTTGATAAAGATTCTTCACAGTGCGGAGCAAGATGAATCTTGAACCCTTGTGAGCGAGTTTGGCAAATATTGAGGTAATTTCCTAGAAGTAGTGATTTTTCTGAAATCACTTAAGTGCCCAGATCTCCTGACCTTTGACCTTGAGCACAACTTGGATGCAGACCCACCTGAGGATCACTGTGAGTGAGTTTGGTGAGCATCAGGCAAATGCCTATGAGCAGCAGCTGTTCTTGTGAAATGTGGATGAACAGACAGATGTTGGTCGCAGCACCATGGTATTAGCTCATTTCATCAGCTAAGCCAAAAAGAAATGTAGGAGGCGCTCACTAAGTGAACAGAATAATTACTGTCTGTGGCAGCTTTCAGAAAGATCTATGGCCTTGATCATAGAAAAAAGTGGGCTTCACCACCTGCTAAACTCTTCATGAAACCACTTTACCAGAGCAGCTATACAGTACCTGCACTGTACAGTGAAGCCAAAGCAAAGCCAAACTTCTTTATTCCTGTTCTTTTTGTAATTTATTTTAGAAATAGCCCTGTCTTAGAGCTGCCATGCAATAATCTTTGAGCAAGTAATGCATTGCACAAAGACTTCCTAAATAAAGAGTTCAGATTTACCTTATCAGTTCTATCAGTTGATGAAAAAGCAGTCATGTGCAGTAATACAGAAAATTAAATGTGCAACGCTGAGATGTGTCAAGAATCACTGAATCATGAAACGGAGAATCATGAAACGGGTCAACCATAATCAGATGTACTATATAATGTTGCGTGATCAACTGAGACGTACTTTGATAACGTCATCAATGTCGATCTTCCCGTCCTTGTTATCGTCCAAAGCCTCGGCAATATTCTGCAGCTTGTGCTCCGGAATGTTCTGGATCTGCCGCATGACACTGATGAGCTCATCGATGCTGACCAGGTTCTCCCTGAAGGTGTAGAACAAACTGCATACAGGAAACGGTTACAAGGTTTGACAGGACGTAAAATGTGGTGGAGAAGTCAACATGCTGCATTCAAGGTTCCCAGACCACACCAAATCAAGCTGATTTGAGTTTCACATCAATTCACAGCAGGTTAGGTTTAGGTAAATCAGTTAATTTATGCTGAATGCAGCATACTGATTCTTACAGTTTTTTTAAAGCTGGATTTACAGCTATGAAGGGAAACTACACAAAAGAATAAGTCAGGCTTGTATGCATGCAGTGTTAAAAATCAGCGTTGCTCATATCTTTAAGAAAAAAAAACTGAAGCACAGCAACTATGGGGCACCACAATTAGGACAGAAGCAATGGCTGTTTGTCTTATGCCACAATTTCACAATCTGACAATCAGAATGCATTGTCAGCACATCACAGGCAAGCAAATGGCAGTTTTGGCATCAAGTGTGGCATCACTCCATTTAGTCAAGAATAATCTACAAAATTTCAAATCATTTAGGAACTAAATTTTGTCTACGACATAATTTTTTTTTTTAAAAGTGGAAACCTTTCGTCCCTTGTTCTATCTCCACCACCATTTTACAGTGAAAGGAATGATGATGATAATGAGGATATCAAACGTTACAGAAACAATTCATGATTATTTATGACAGATGAGTTGTTGCATGTCACAGATGAGTAAATGATGAAATACTGGTCCACAGCCCACATTTGGACAGAGACCATTATAACATCTGCTAGAATGTTTTTATTTCATCCTGTTTTCCACCAGTGTGTTACAACAATAGCCAAGGAAGCTAAATGTTTAGGATGTAAAACGACAAATCAGCATTAGTGTCATATTCAATTTTTCCCTCTAATAGAAGATAACGGGTCAAAGCAAAAACATTTTACTTGATGAGCATGGATTGGATTACAGTAGCCTAGATCATTCATAGATGCCTATAAAGCAGAGTATACAAATGCTACAGCCAACTTCAACCACTAGGGGAAGCCCCAAGCTACAAGATTTTTTTATTTATTTATTTATTTATTTTTTTTTTTGGGGGGGGGGGTAAATTACCCCACTTTTTCTTTCTTTTTTTTTCTTTTAAACGTGCTACTTTTTCTCATAAATATGCAGGGGTTTTTTCCTTATAAATGTGCAACTTTCATATGGATGCCAATTATTTTTTTTATTTTATGTAGTGGTTTTATTTTTTGATGCCATCTAGACCAGGGACCAGCAATTTCTTCTAGACAAAGAGCCACTCAGATTTTTGACCAGCAAAAATTCACAACTTTTCCAGTACAAACAGACCTGACACATCAATATTAAGAGGTTTTTCTCATAAAATTACAACTTTTTTCCAAAATTTGAGATATTTTTGGCATATATTTTCTAATAAATTTGTCACATTTATTTGAAAATCTGTTACATTTTTTTTTTTATTCAAGTTTTTGTAAAGGGTATACATGTCATTACAGCATTGCATCGTTTACATTTTCATCATGTTCCCTTTTTTTTTTGTTCTTTGACAACATTGGAAGAATAATTATTACAACACCCTTTTTTTAAGTGAAAGAAAAAGAGAAATTAAAGAAAGAACAAACAAACAAAAAAAACAAAAAACAAAAACAAAACAAAAGAACAAAAAATAAATAAATAAAAATAAAAATAAAAGAGCATCTGAGTAGCACTGGAACAAAGAGAGGTGCCATTATTGAAATGGTATTTGTCAAAGATTAGATCTAATGGAAGACACATATGTGTTCCAGGGTTGCCAAAAGTTCATGAACCCATCCATGTCCTGTCTCAGTGCGAATGTCAACTTTTCCATTGAGTAAATGTCTTGAATCACGTTACTCCAATCTTCAAGTGTAGGACAATCCTTCAACATCCATTTTTTAGTTAGATCTTTTTTACTTGCCAAAATTAAAACAGTGAATAAGTATTTTTCTCCTCGTCTTTCCAGTGATTCCGGTAGTAAACCCGAATACAAAGTTACAAAAGAAAAGGGGACTGTTATTTTGAATATTTTCCCCAATATTGTCTGTACATTGGTCCAATATTGGTGGATAACTGGACATGACCAAAACACATGAAAATGATTTGCAGTCTCTTCACCACACAAGCGCCAACAATTCAACCCCTTACAAGTAAATTTGTTTTGTGTAGGTGTTCTGAAAAATCTTACCAAATTTTTCCATCCAAATTCTCTCCACTGCAGGGATGAGGTACTTTTCCATTGTTGTTTATTTAGCTTTTCCCATATTTCCAGTTGTAAAGTGAAATTCCCCTCTTTTTCCCATCTCCCTTTTATATATGATGTGTTGTCTCCTTTTAAATCTTGAAGACCTTGGTATATTTTAGAAATGTATCTGATCCCTGGGATCCCTTTATATGCCATTAAGAAGACATTCAGAACACCTGACTGGGCCCTTTCCAAATCCTCCTTTTAAAGTATTTTGTTTATGTGGTGTCTAAGCTGAAAGAACCTGTAAAGGTCTTGATTTATTAGACCTTGTTTTTTCAAATCTTCAAAACTTCTTAAAATTTGCCCTTTAAAAAAATCATAATATTTTATCAGTCCGTTCTCTTTCCACTTTTTAAATCTAGTGTCTGTTTTATTAGGAGTAAAGTCTTGATCATAGGCAATCCATTGCAGTAATCGATAGGGTTCTTTAGTTTGATTCTCTCTGACTATCTTAAACCAAATTTTTAGTGGGGTCTCTATCCACGGGTTAGTGTTATTCAAAAGTTTAGGTAAGGCATTGTTCCCTATTATCGCCTGTAGGGGGATGTCACTTGTTATTTGGCAATCGATCTCCTTCCATTGTGCAGTGTAGACTGGGTTACATAGCTCTACTAAAGTTTTAATTTGTGCGGCTTTAAAATAGTCCCTGACATTTGGCAGCGCGAGCCCACCTTTTTCTTTGTTTAGCTGTAGGGTTCTATATCTGATTCTAGGTCTCTTGCCCTGCCATATGAATCTTGAGATCCTTCTGTCCAGTTCTTGCCATGTTTTTTTGGGAGGTTCTACCGGTATTGTTTGGAAAAGGTATAGAAGACATGGAAGTATATTCATTTTGACTGCTTCAATTCTTTGTGCGGTACCCAAGAATGGTATCATATTCCATCTTGCTAGATCTGATTTTATTTTTGCCATCAGTGGATCATAGTTTAGTGTTATAATTTTGTTGTTGTTTCGGGATATTGACCCCCAGATATTTCATAGATTCCATCTCCCAGTCAGTTTTGAGTTTGCTTACTAAATATTGATTTGGGTCATAGTTGAATGTTAAAACTTGGGTTTGATGCATGTTTAATTCGTACTTCGATAAATCTCCATACTCTGAAAAAACTGAGATTAGTTCTGGAAAAGAGGTGTCCGGCTGCCCCAGGTATATTAAAATGTCATCAGCAAAGAGTGCTATTTTATGTTCCTTCTGACCAAGTGTAATACCTTGAATTTTTTGATTCTGTCTTATCCATTGGCTCAAAGGTTCTATGAAGATTGCAAAGAGCAGTGGAGACGAGGGGCAGCCCTGACGACATCCTCTTTCCAGTTCAAAAGATGATGATAATTTACCGTTAATCCTTATTTTAGCTGTTGGTTTTTTATATAATGCCTGGATAGTTCTAATGAAGTTGTTATGAAAATTGAAACTGGATAAGATTCTATATAGGAAAGACCAGTCAACCGAATCAAATGCTTTTTCCGCATCTAATCCCAATATGGCTGCATTTAAGTTATATTTTTTTATATGATGAATTATGTGTAAAGTGCGTCTAATGTTGTCTTGTGTCTGTCTTTGTCTTATAAAACCTGTTTGGTCTAAATGAATTAAGTCTGTCAGTATATTTTCTAACCTTTTGGCAAGGATAGTGGTAAAAAGCTTATAGTCCTGATTTAACACACTGATTGGTCTGTAGTTGGAGCAGTCTAGTTTATCCTTTTCAGGTTTAGGTATGACTGCAATGACCCCTTCTCACCAGGAGGGGGGGATTTACCCTGTGTGGAGGACATAGTTAAATGTTTTCAGGAGGAGAGGAGATAGTTGCTGTTTAAAGGTTTTGTACCACTCTGCTGTATAGCCATCTGCTCCTGGGGATTTGTTAGCTTTAAGTTTCATAATTGCTTTTACTAATTCTTTAGGTTGTATTTCTGTCAGTAGAGTTTTATTTTGTGACTCAGTAAGTTGGGGAAGGTTTAATGTGTTTAGGAATGCTTCGGATGCGTTTTTATGTTTTTTGAGGGAGTACAAGTTCTTGTAGTAGTTCTCGAAGCTTTTAAGAATGTCCTGAATTCTAAATTTTATTTCCTTTGATACTGGGTCTCTGATTTTGTAGATTGCTCTCTCCGTTTGTTGTTTCCTCAATTTATAGGCTAGTAATTTTGCCGATTTGCTGCCTGTTTCATAGTATTTTTGTTTCAGAAATGTAAGTTTCTTCTGGATTTCTATTGTGTAGATCTCATTTATTTGTTTTTTAATTTCCTTAATTTTGAGCGAGTCATTAGGAGGAGTGTTGTCTTTGTGCTCTTTTTCTAGGTTCTTAAGTTCTGACTCTAATGTGATTAGTTTTTCTTGTCTCAGTTTCTTTTGGATTGCCAGTTTTGCGATAATCTTTCCCCTTATTACAGCTTTGCATGCGTCCCACAGTATTAAAGGGGATACTTCTCCATTATCATTTTCTTCCAAATATCTGAGAATATCTGATTCCAATTCATCTTTCAGTGGTCCTTTCAGCACATTTGAATTTAACCTCCAAGAAAATGTATTATTTGTGTATTTTTGGATACTTAAGTCCATATAGATCGGACTGTGGTCAGAGAGATCCATCAGTCCTATTTTACATGTTTTTACTCTTCAATGTCTCTATTAAACATAAAAAAAAATAGTCAATCCTTGAGTATGATGAATGTGGTGCTGAGTAAAATGTATAATCTTTTACACTGGGGTTGAATTCCCTCCACACGTCACAGATTCCCATTTCTTTTAGTAGCATCCAAGTTTTTCTACTTTGAGTGTTATTTTGATGTGGAGAATTACCTGATGCATCCCAGTATGGATTCAGTCTTAGATTGAAGTCTCCACCACATATCACTAAACCTTGGGCTTTAGTTATCATTAGGTCAAATACATTTTTATAAAATTTCCAGTTAGCCCCTGGAGGTGCATATACATTCAGCAGGGTGATATCTTCTCCCTCTAGCCGCCCAAGTACCATACAGAATCTCTCTTCTTTATCTTTGTATTCTGATTTTTTTTCAAATATAATTTTGGTTGAGATCAGTGTCGCTACTCCCCTCCTCCTCCCTGACTTATATGAAGATGAAGAGATCATTTTAAACCCTTGTCTATTGAGTTTAGTGTGCTCCACATCTGTTAGGTGGGTTTCCTGTAAAAATATTATTCCTGCTTTGTCTTTTTTCATTTTGCCTAGAATCTTGGATCTTTTAACTGGATTCAGGATCCCTTTTACATTATATGAGATTATTTTGGTTACACCCTGTTTCTCCATTGTGTTGTCTTATTTAGTATAACAGTGTGGTGGCCCTCTTTTATGCTACTCAGAAACTGAAAGAACATTAAGAACATAAAAAACATTAAGAACATAGTATATAAAACTTTAAAACAAAAAACTGACAAAAGGACTTCCGGTTATGGCTGCCACGTAGGACGGACGTGTCTCGCTCTGCTCTGCTCCTGGAGAAAAAAAATCGGCAAATAACTCTCTCATTTGGGACAGAACGTATCCCAGCGTTTGGGCGAGGATATGTCGGCGAAGCCTAAGGCTGGAAAACCAGGAAAAGGAAAAAGCGAGCCGCCGAAACAGTCCAAATTAACGGACTTTCAGGTCTGTGACGCAGCAAACAAAACTCCATATATGGCGGAGGAGGCTGGCAGCGGTGCGATAAATGCGGGGAATGGCGCAGATGCGCTGATGGCTGCCATGAGTTCAATGAGAGCGGACTTTTCCTCTAGATTTGATGGGATTATGACAGCGTTGGAAGGAATAAGAAAGGAATTGGGTGACTGTGTAGAACGAACGGCGCAGATGGAGCTCCGTCTCGCTAGTGCTGAAGATGACGTCACCCGTCTTCAATTAAAGGTGCGTACTTTGGAAAAAAAAAATAAATCTCTGGAAGATAATATTTTGGATTTGGAATCTCGGTCGAGACAGAATAATTTGAGGCTGGTGGGTCTTCCAGAGGAATTATAAGGTCGGGACGTATGTTCCTTTCTGGAAAAGTGGATTCCGGAGGTGCTGGGCAGCGAGGAGTTGCAATCAGCAGTGGTTCTGGAAAATGCACATCGTATTGGCCCACGGAGAGATAAGGGACCGCCGAGGACCTTAATTATGAAGTTTCTTAGCAACAGAGACAGGATGAAGATCTTCAACGCTGCACGTGCTAAAGGAGAGATTAAACACCAGGACCAGCAGGTGCGGTTCTACCCAGATTTGGCCACAGGAATCCAGCAATTGAGGAAGCAGTTTGACCACGTACGTAAGGAGCTGCGCAACCTTGGGATTCGTCATGGTGTAATCTATCTTGCGAGACTGCTGACCACGTATGAGGGCAGAACCCACATCTTCAAGACCCCAGAGGAGGCGCAGGAGTTCATCAAGAAGATCAAAGAAGAAGAAGAGACTGGTGGGAGCTAAGCATGAACAAAATATAAGGTAGAATAATTAAGCATTTGCACAGGCATCTGACTGACTTGAAGTAAATAGTAAGTTTACAAAATATAGATTGTATTATATATTACAAAAACAAAACAAAAACAAAACAAACAAAAAAAAAAACTATGATGTACAAAGTTGTTAAAAATTTTGGAGTTAAGTTGGAAAACTACAGAGGAGAGTTAATGTTACGTCATTAAAAGCAGTAGAGTTAGGGTGATTGGGAGGATGAAGAAGGAGTGGCTTAGGCTGTTCCCCGTGGGTGTGGAACGGTCGATGGCTATATCGGGAGACAGAATTTTTCTTTTGATTTTGGGGGGTTTGCCACAAGTGTGGGAAGGGGAAATTTGTTTGTGTGTAGTTTGTAGGATGAATGTTCAACCACTCATGTTTTTGCTTCTCTGTATGAGCATGTTTACACTGCAAGGTAATCCCAAACTCTCTATTGATCATGGACCAAAGTGTTAATCTTAATTTAACTTCATGGAATTGCAGAGGTCTACAAAATTTAAAAAAACTTAAACAAGTTATGAATAAAATAAAGGACATGGGTTCAAGAATTGTGTTTTTACAAGAAACTCATCTGATAGAGGAGGATGTTAAAAGAATTAGGAGTAGATGGCAGGGAAGTGTATTCACCTCTTCATTTTCATCCCGAGCCAGGGGAGTTATGACTCTCATACATAAATCAGTTCCTTTTCAAGTGAAAAATGTAATTGGAGACAAATTTGGAAGATATGTAATCATTCAAGGTTCTTTGCTATTAGAAAATATAAATCTTGTGAACTTATATGGTCCCAATATAGATGATCAGAAGTTCTTTGCTAATTTATTTCTCATCTTATCATCACTTACAGGGCAACATATAATAGCAGGGGATTTTAATTGTACATTGAATCCAGGTGTGGATAGATCAACAGGACTGGATTGTACGCACATTGGATGTAGGATGACTATTAATCATTTTATGAAAGAATTGAGATTGTTAGATATATGGAGAGAAATGAAACCACAAGTTAAAGCCTATTCTTGTTATTCCAGTACCTACAAGACATTCTCACGTATTGATTATTTTTTGATTTCCACAGAATTAAGGTCCAAGATTCAAAACTGCTTTTATGATAACATCGTGATCTCTGATCATGCACCCTGTTGTCTAATATATGTAGATAAAAAATTGACAAAGGAATCAGGTAGATGGCAATTTCAGCATAAATGGCTTCAGGATGAGGAATTTGTCAAGTATATAGAAAAACAGATAGACGAGTTCTTTGACATCAATACTACACAAACATCAGCATGTGTAAAGTGGGAGGCTTTCAAAGCTTTTATTAGGGGACATATTATTAGTTATACAGGATCAAAATCTAAGAAGACTCGAGAGGAGAGAGCTAAATTGGAACATAAAATAAAAAGTCTTCAGGAAAAAGTGTATGCAGGAAGTGACCCAAGGTTGGAGAATGAATTACTGATTTTGAGAGCTGAATACGACAAAAAATCAGCGAATAGAGCTGCCTCGAGTCTTCTAAGATTGAAACAATCTTTTTATGAACAAGGTGAAAAATCAGGAAAATTATTAGCATGGCAGATTAAACAATTGGAAATTAAAACACCAATTACCAGTATTATAAGTAACGGACAGGTAGTTATAGATCCTTTAGAAATTAATAGAGCCTTTAGAGATTACTATGAAAAATTATATGATACCAAAAATGAACCTGATTTAACAAAACTAAATGGGTTTTTGAACGAACTATCTATACCGTGTATACCAAATGAAAACAGGGAGATATTGGAGTGTAAAATTAGTCAAGAAGAAGTTGGGCTAGCCATTGATAATATGAAATCAGGAAAAAGTGCAGGACCAGATGGTCTTCCAGTTGACCTTTATAAAAAATTTAAGAATAAATTAATAAAACCTTTTTTGGAAATGGTTTTAGAAGCATTTCAAAATAATAATTTACCATCATACATAAATAATGCCTTAATTATACTACTGCCAAAACCAGGTAAGCCCTCTAATAAATGTGAAAATATGAGACCAATAAGCCTATTAAACGCCGACCTTAAGATAATCTGTAAAATTTTAGCAAGACGAATACAAGAAATTTTACCAAATATTATTAATCGAGATCAGAATGGCTTTATAAAGGGTAGACAAGGCTTCCATAATGTAAGAAGACTATTTAATATTATTTATTTTAATAAAGAAGCACCGGATACAGCTCTCCTATCATTGGACGCCGAAAGGCCTTTGATAGAGTTGAATGGCCCTTTCTTTTTGAAGTCCTACAAAGGTTTGGACTTGGAAATAATTTCATAAAATGGGTTCAAATAATATACAATAATGCTACAGCAGAAATCCTAACAAATAACAATATTTCAAAACCAATAAAAATCAATAGAGGATGTCGACAAGGCTGTCCACTTTCACCTTTACTGTTTACTATGGCAATTGAACCTTTAGCGATAGCGATACGTTTACATTCACAAATATATGGAATTAAAGTTGGACCAACAGAACATAAAATCTCCCTGTACGCCGATGATATAATTTTGTTTATGTCGAATCTAAAAAAATCAATTCCAACCTTGTTGAATTTAATAAAGAATTTTGGGGAAATATCAGGATATAAAATAAATAAAACTAAATCTTCAATATTAATGCTAAATGAGACCCAGAGAAATTACCCAGCCCCTGAGGTAAATCAATTCAATGTTGTAAATCAGTTTAAATATTTAGGAATCCAAATTATGCCTAAGCTAGAATCAGTCGCCAGTGTCAACTATGAAGCCTTAATGTCAGATATCAATGAGTTAACTCAGAGATGGATGTCACTACCAATGTCGATGATCGGGAGAATCAATATACTTAAAAGTAATATTTTACCTAAAATACTTTATTTATTTCAATACATTCCCTTATCACCACCTTTAGATCTATTCTCAAGAATAAAAAAAAAGTTAGTGGAATTTATATGGAACAACAGGAGGGCTAGATTACGTTTGTCTTTATTATATTTACCATTTGATCATGGAGGTCTGAAATGTAGATGTAGATTAGTTTATTTGACAGGGACAGTGCAATAAACAGACAATTAATCAAAGACAATCAATCTGATGTGTTGCACATAGAGTGTATAGCTATTAGCTAATTTGCAACTCTTGTCCCTGGATGGGCTTTAGAAAAAAGAATCAAGTAAAGATGGGAAAAAAAAAAAAAAAAAAAATATACACAATAACCACATACATCAATGCAGAAAAATTATAAATACACAATTATAAATATTATAAATATTATAAATACACAAATATAACAGCCTGACTCACACTTAACATAAATATTATAAATATTATAAATACACAAATATAACAGCCTGACTCACATTTAACACATATAACATAACTCACATTTGCCTATTCCAGGCCTTCCAAATGTCCAAATTTTATGTTGTATTATTGGTCGGCACAACTGAGGTCTATGACATATTATTTTTCATCAAATGATCTCCCTCACTGGACTGAAATGGAATCATACAATTTACCTTTACCTCTTCCCATATTCATATACTCAGATTCGGCAAAAAAATTACAAAAACAAGTTAAAAATCCATTTGTAAAGCATATGATCAAAATATGGTGTGAAGCTAAAAACTATTTAAAAGAACCACAGTTATTGTCACAATTTAGTCCAATATGGGGTAATCAATATTTTAAACCAGGGAGAGCGGACGCTGTATTTAAAGTATGGAATTTAAAAGGGATACAAAAGATTCAGGATTTATATTTGCCATGTGCAGACAACATAATGTCTTTTGAAGAGCTGAGGATCAAATTTAATCTCAATAGAACACATTTTTTTAAATATCTTCAACTTAGAAACTTTATTCGATCAAATCAAAATAAAGCTCTCACTCGACCTATTTATTCATCCTTGGAAAAAATGATGATGAAAGATAGTAAAAGAAAGGGTATTATTTCAGAGTTTTATAACTCATTGACACTATCTTCAAGTGAAAATTCACTGAAAAGATTAAACTACTGGAAAGAAGATCTGCAAATTGAAATTTCAGAGGAACAATGGGAATTGGCTTGTACAGAAGCTCAAACCAAATCAATAAATGCACGCCTTAAATTGATACATTTCAAATGGTTAATGCGGATGTATGTTACACCGGAGGAGTTAAATAGATATAACAAAAATATACCAGATACATGCACAAAATGCATGGAAAGTAAAGGAACCCTATTTCATTGTTTATGGGAATGTAGATTAATAAGAATGTTTTGGGAAGAGGTGAGGGTAACAATTGAAAAAATAATCTCAAAACAAATCATATTGAATCCTAAACTGTTTTTGTTGGGTCTGTACCCAGAAAAGCATAATTTTAATAAAAGTGAAAGAACATTCATAGACCTCAGTTTGCTTAATGCCAAAAAATGTATTGCACTATTATGGAAAAAGACTCATAGACCAGATGTGACTCAGTGGTTAAGACAGATGTTAACAAACCTTCCATTAGAAAGAATAACATATATACTGAAATCAAAGGAAATTGTGTTTGAGAATATATGGAGACCTTTTATTGATTATGTAAAAAATTTAAACATAACTCTTGAAGAAGAAGGTGAATGATGTGTGTGGACCTTGTAAATTCCAAACTGGTGAACATAATGTGTATGCTTGTGTGTTGGATTGTCTGGACTAAACGGAGGAGCGTTGTTGGGGACTTGGTTTTGTTGGTGGTTGTTGGTGTTTTTAGTGCATTTTTTTTTTTTTTTGTAGTACTTTAGTGTTAGTGTTTGATTGTTTGTGTCATGTTTGTTAAAAAAAAAAAAAGGTTCAATAAAGATATTGTGGAAAAAAAAAAAAAAACTGACAAAAGATCTTCCTGAGCTGAGGTCTTTTTAGTGACCTTAGAAGAGCCTTGATGGTGTGTTGGCTCTGAGGGAAATTCCTCAGATTCCGTTACGTGCTGAGGGCCCTCTCTTACCCCTGTAAGTTGTCCCATGTTTTTAACGTGAATTTCAGATCCCAATCCGAACTTGTAATTTTTTATTTTTTTTTTATGCCTATACCCTATGAAACTGTGCGCAACCTCCCACCACCATCACAGCAAACAGTCACGTTAAC
Source organism: Pholidichthys leucotaenia (assembly GCA_020510985.1). NCBI lineage: Eukaryota > Metazoa > Chordata > Actinopteri > Cichliformes > Pholidichthyidae > Pholidichthys > Pholidichthys leucotaenia. The sequence continues at coordinate 70,034,128 of CM035842.1, read as the reverse complement.
ACAGTATTTGTTAGTGTGTTTTTTTTTTTGGTTTTTTTTTAAAGACTTATTTGTTTCTAATATTATGTCTGTTCCATGAAATGTTTTACCACTTGCTGATTCTGCATCTCCTTTAATGTTTGTTACCTTGTAGGAGGAGGGTTGGATGCGCAGATTGACTAAAAATATCGTTATTCCCTCCTGTAAACGGCCAGTTTTTCCTTATAGCTCTGGCGCTGGGTTTCCCGCTGCTGGCCCATGGATTTTGAGGGTCTCTGTGTGGACCACGATTGAGCCTTGATTCTTTCGATCGGGTCTGCTGCGGGTTTATACACCGTTACCAGGAGTCCTCTTCTTGCCATATCCATGGTTGCTTCTTCCGCCGAGTTGTAGAGACACGTCTCATCCCCGTAAAAAACCCGCAGCTTCGCCAGAAATGGAGTCTGAAAGAGCAGCTTCTTCTCTCGTAGTACCTTTTTAGCGTCGTTGTATTCCCGACGCTTTTTAAGGACCTCCAGGGCGTAATCGTGTTCCACGAAAACTTTTCTCTCTTGGTGCATAAATCCTTTTTTCTGCCAAGCCAGTCTTACAACCTCTTCTTTTATTCTGGAGTTGGAGAACTTCACCACCACCGATCTTGGTGGCGCTTCCGCCGCCGGCCTAGGGGCTAATGTACGGTGCGCCCTTTCTATCTTCAAGTCGGTGGTTTGGGGAATCTCCAACTTCTCTCTCAGTAAGGATTCCACGCATGCCGCCATTGTGGTGAAACCGTCCTCGACTCCTTCTTTCAGACCATGAATTCTTATGTTGTCTCTCCTTAGTCTTCCTTCTTGGTCGGTTAGCTTAGTCTCCAGTCTTGACTGTCTTTTGTGTAGTTCCAGCACGGTTTCTTCCAGCCCTTTTATTCTTTCCTCTGCTTCCATGATTCGGTCCTCGGCCTGGTCCACTCTGCTGTTTGTCCTTTTTATTTCGTCTTTGATTTCACGAAATTCGGCCCAACACTCTCAGCGAAATCGTCTTAATTCTTTAAGTACCATTTTTAAGCTAACCTTGTTGCTAGCTTCATTCAGCTCCTCGTCTTCTGAATGGAAATCCTCCGGATCAGATTCTCCGGCCGATGCGTGTCCTGGCCTGGTAAATGTCGCTTTCTTCTGTTTTCCTTTAGGCATGATGACTTTGTCTTTTGATTTTCACTCTTCCAAAAATCCGTTAAATCTGATTTTCAAGGTATATTCCTGGATCGGGTCTGGGAGCTTCAACATTAAGCTACTATCACCATGGTGTCCAGACCGGAAGTCCCTGAAAATCTGTTACATTTTTAAGTAAAATTGCAGCCGCTTTCCACACAGATTTGTGACATCTTTTTCTTGCAATGTGCAATGCAATGTTTCCAGTATGTCTGGAGTTTTTTCCCCCAGAAATGTGATTTTTTTTTTTTAATTTGCAAGTTTTTTTTTTCATAAGACTGCAACTTTTTCCCCTAAAGTGGTCATATTTCTGGCATAAATTTTCTACTTTTCTAATAAATTTGTTCTATTCTCCCTTGTAAATGTTAAAAATTTTCAGGCATATCTGCAGCACTTTTCATTGAATTTGTAACATTATTCTCAAAAAACTTTTCCAGTAAATTTCTGGTTTCTTTCCAGAAAGTTTTTTTTTCTTGCAAATTTGTTGCAGCATTTTCTTCATAAAATTGCAGCCTTTTTTCCCTAAATATGTGAGAATTGTTGACATAAATTTTCAGCTTTTCTCATAAATTTGTTATTTTTCTAGGAAATTTACAAATTTTTCCTCAAAAATCTGTGTCCTCTTTTTAATGAAAGTTTTTATTATTTTTGTTCTTGTCAAGGCCTTAAAACAGCCAATGGCTATGGGCAAAAGAGCCACAGGTTGCAGACCCCTGATCTTGACAGTTACTCAAGCTGTGGGTTTTTTTCTGCAATGTTCTTATTGGGAGAGGAAAGGTTTTTCTTGTTGCCATTTTAAAGTGTGAACTCTTCCCCACTTTAAAAATAGGAGCAACTAAAAAGCTAGAAACAGCCCTGTGTAGATGAATGAGGTTAACTGCATGTTCTTCCATTTTTATAGTGTGGAAGGGTGACACTGTTCTGTGTTGCTTCATACTTTCCTTCACAAAAGAGTGGCTAACTGAAAAGAAGAAATTGGTGCTCTGTAGTTCTATTTCCATTATGAAGGCTGAATGGCATGACAAAGAAATCACAATGATAAAAAAAAAAACCACCAAATCGCACACACCGCAAGTAAAAACCAATCTTAGACACCAGGCACAAAAACTTCTCTGGTGGAAAATCTGGATCAAGCACTACTGCACATGCATATAAAGCAATCAAAAGAATTCAACTAAAGCAAATAAAAGTAGATGGTCACATGCTCTCTTTGATTTAACTGATACAAATTGATCTTATCAAGTCTGTATCACATTTGACTAACAAAAGATAGAGCAGATACAGTGGATATAAAAAGTCTACACACCCCTGTTCAAATGCCAGGTTTTTGTGATGTAAAAAAATAAGACCAAAATAAATAATTTCAAAACTTTTTCCACCATTAATGTGTCCTATAACCTGTACAACCCAACTGAAAAGCAAACTGAAATCTTTTAAGGGGAAAAATTAAAAAAAAAAAAAACTCAGAATAACCTGTTTGCATAAATATGCACACCCTGTTGTAACTGGGGATGTGGCTGTGTTCAGAATTAACCAATCACATTCAAACTCATGTTAAATGGGAGTCAGCACACACCTGCCACCATTTAAAGTGCCTCTGATTAACCCCAAATAAAGTTCAACTGTTCTAGTAGTCTTTTCCTGACATTTCTGTAATCACATCTTAAAGCACAAGCCACGGTCTGCAGAGAGCTTCCAAAGCATCAGAGGGATCTCATTGTTCAAAGTTATCAGTCAGGAGAAGGGTACAAAAGAATTTCAAAGGCATTAAATATACCATGGAACACAGTGAAGACAGTCATCATCAAGTGGAGAAAATATGGCACAACAGTGACATTACCAAGAACTGGACGTGCCTCCAAAATTGATGAAAAAGCAAGAAGAAAACTGGTCAGAGAGGCTGCCAAGAGGCCAACAGCAACATTGAAGGAGCTGCAGGAATTTCTGACAAGTACTGGCTGTTTATTAGTACATGTGACAACAATCTCCCATCTAGGGTGGCACGATGGAAGCCTTATCTTAACAAGAAAAACATCCATACCTGGCTACATTTTGCAAAAACACATCTGAAATCTCCCAAGTGCATGTGGCGAAATGTGTTATGATCCAATGAAACCAAGGTTGAACTTTTTGGCCATAATTCCAAAAGGTATATTTGGCGCAAACACAACACTGCTCATCACCAAAAGAACACCATACCTACAGTGAAGCATGGTGGTGGCAGCATCATGCTTTGGGGCCGTTTTTCTTCAGCTGGAACTGGGACCTTAGTCAAGATGGAGGGAATTATGAACAGTTCCAAATACCAGTCAGCGTTGGCACAAAACCTTCAGGCTTTTGTTAGAAAGCTGAAGATGAAGAGGAACTTCATCTTTCAGCACAACAATAACCCAAGGCACACATCCAAATCAACAAAAGAATGGCTTCACCAGAAGAAAATTAAGGTTTTGGAATGGCTCAGCCACAGTCCAGACCTCAAGCCGATCGAATATCTGTGGGGTGATCTGAAGAGGGCTGTGCACAGGAGATGCCCTCTCAATCTGACAGATTTGGAGCATTTTTACAAAGAAGAGTGGGAAAATATTGCCACATCAAGATGTGCCACACTGATAGACTCCTACCCAAAAAGACTGAGTGCTGTAATAAAAGCCAAAGGTGTGGCAACAAAGTATTAGTTTCAGGGTGTGCATATTTATGAAAACAGGTTATTGTAAGGTTTTTTTTGTTTTGGTTTTTTTTTTCCCCTTAAAAGATTTCAGTTTGTTTTTCCATTGGATTGTACAGGTTATAGGACACATTAATGGTGGAAAAAATTTTGAAATGATTTATCTTGGTCTTATTTTTTTTACATCACAAAAACTTGGCATTTGAACAGAGGTGTGTAGACTTTTTATATACACTGTTCATATAAAAATCACTGCAAAGCCACAAGTCCTTAAAAAAAGTTTTTTAAAAGAAAGTTCAAACATTTTGTGGGGAACATGAAAACTTCCTTTCTTACTGAGAGGAAGAATGAAGAAAGTTTATTTCCTGAACACTGATTTTTTTTTTAAGGGTAAAAACATGTTTAATGAGCCCTAAAATTTCAGAAATCAGATGAGTCAAACCATATGTGAAACCATTTCCAGTTTAATGAAAGAACAGTCATGTTTTGCATGTTCAAAATCATGTTTATGGATTCTATTAAAGTTAAAAAAAAGTGTCCTACTGAATTCCAAGTATACAGTTAAACAAATCAGAAGTTTGTGACACATCAGCTACTTTTTGGTTGCTGATTTATGGACTACTAGCATTTTCATCAGCAAACACTCATAAGGAAATAGTGTTTGCTATGACTTGTGACACTTGATTTGAATATCTAAACGTGGTAAAAACACAGTATTTGGTTCTTACCCAACGGGTGGGGTGGATCCACTGTCCACCTGTCTGTCCAGGATCACCTTATCTTTCTCCAGCTCCATGATGATTTTGTCGATGCGACCGATCATACGGTTAACTTTCTTAGACAGACGCTTGCTGGCCTTGGACTCCTCCAGAGCTTTCTCCTGACCCGTCTTAGAGAGCTCCTTCTTTATCTCCTCCAGATCCTGAAATATGCACACAGCTCACAAATAAGCCCCAGTCTGTAGATTTACAGTACATTTACTACTAGAGGTCAGAACATTATAAGCATAACCTATATTCATTTTTAAGCAAACAAAGTAGACACAGAATGGCAAATGGTTTTCATGTCAATGAAAGCTTAAACTGCATCACCTCGTTGTATTCCTGGACGTCGTCCTTCAGCTCCTCCAGCTCTTCCTTCTCCAGAGTTAAAAGTTTCTTCTGCTCCTTCAGCTTTGTACAGGCGTCACTCAACAGGTCGATCTCTTCTTTGGTGATCTCCTCAGCCTGAAACATCAAACCTCTTTTAGGAAAAATGCTAAAAAAAAAAAAAAAAAAAGACTTGGAGATGGATGCATAACAATACACCATCATGTTATATTGAAGGAGCAGGTCAAGAGGTGCCCTCACTTGACAAGTACCACGTGTGCACTTCATCTAAACTACAGGTGCATCTCAATAAATTAGAATGTCATCAAAAAGTTGATTTATTTCAGTAATCCAATTCAAAAAATGAAGCTCATATTATATAGATTCATTACACAGAGTGATATATTTACCTCTGTCAAGGAGGTAATGTAATTGGGGTGGTTTGTTTGTTTGTTAGCAGGATTACACAAAAACTACTGAACGGATTTTCATGAAATTTTCATCAGAGGCAGCCCTTGGACCAAGGATGAACCCATTAAATTTTGGTGATGATCTGAGAGTGCATACCTCCACCAAGGACCTTGTTTGTATTTGTGCAGCAGGATTACACAAAAATTACAGGATGGATTTTGATGAAAGTTTCACCAAAAGTGGTCCTCGCGCTAGAGAGGAACCCATTACATTTCGGTGATGATCTGAGAACGCATACCTCTGCCAAGGTGCTTATCTTCTCATAGTATGTTAGCAAGAATCCTCCAAAACTACTGGATAGACTTTGATGTAATTTTCACCAGAACTGCCTTGTGCCCTCCACACGAACCCATTACATTCTGGAGGTGATCCATGAGGGACGGAAGGAGCCTTGGTGGAGGTATGCGCTCTCTGAGTGCTCTTCTAGTTCAAGTGTTTGTTTCTTTTAATTTTGATGGTTACAGCAAATGAAAACCCCAAATTCAGTTTCTCAAAAAATTAGAATATTACATAAAATTAATTTTTAAAAAATTGATTTTTAATAGAAATGTTGGCCAACTGAAAAGTATGTCCGTGTATACACTCAATACTTGGTCGGGGCTTCTTTTGCTTGAATTACTGCATCAATGTGGCATGGCATGGAGGTGACCAGCCTGTGGCACTGCTGAGGTGTTATGAAGGCCCAGGCTGCTTTGATAGCAGCCTTCAGCTCGTCTGCATTGTTGGATCTGGTGTCTCTCATCTTCCTCTTGACAATACTCCATAGATTCTCTACGAGGTTTAGGTCAGGAGAGTTTGCTGGCCAATCAAGCATAGTGATACCATGGTCATTAAACTAGGTTTTGGTACTTTTGTGAGTGTGTGTGGTTGGGGGGGGGGGGGGGGGCAAGACCTGCTGGAAAATGAAATCGGCATCTCTGTAAAGCTTGTCAGCAGAGGGAAACATGAAGTGCTTTAAAATTTCCTGGTAAACAGCTGCACTGACTTTGAGCTGATAAAAAACAGTGCACCAACACCAGCAGATGACATGGCTCCCCAAATCATCAGTGACCGTGGAAACTTCACACTGGACCTCAAGCAACTTACATTCTGTGCCTCTCCACTCTTTCTCCAGACTCTGGGACCGTGGGTTCCAGATGACATCCAAAATTTACTTTCATCTGAAAAGAGGACTTTGGACCGCTGAGCAACAGTCCAGTCTGTTTTCTCCTTAGCCCAGGTAAGACACTTCTGATGCCATCTCTAGTTCAGGGGTGGCTTGACACAAGGAATGCGACAGTTGTAGCCCATGTCCTGGATACATCTGTGTGTGGTGACTCTTGAAGCACTGACTCCAGCCACAGTCCACTCCTTGTGAATCTCACCCCAATTCTTGAATGGGCTTTGCTTCACGATCTTCTCAAGGCTGCAGTTATCCTTGTTGCTTGCACACCTTTTTCTGCCACAATGTTTCCTTCCACTCTATTTTCTATTAATATGCTTGGATACAGCACCTTGTGAACAGCCAGCTTCTTCAGCAATGAGCTTTTGTGGTTTACCCTCCTTGTGGAGGGTGTCAATGATGGTCTTCTTGACAACTGTCAAGTCAGCAGTCTTCCCCATGATTGTGTAGACTACTGAACCAGAAATAAACACCTGAAATATCTCACTCTGTGTGTAATGAATCTATATAATATGAGTTTCATTTTTTGAATTGAATTACTGAAATAAATCAACTTTTCAATGACATTCTAATTTACTGAGATGCACCTGTAAGCCCAAAACACAGACCTGGTGAAAGAGGGAAGTTACACAGGTTACTGTGATACTCAGCATAACCCAACAACACATCAGTGTGTGATGGAAGCAGCTCTGTAGAACTACTAAAGATGCTAGGGAAGGCAACATCCAGTCTGTTACACGGGTTTAAAGGAGAAAGAGGAGGGAAAAGTCCTTATACAGTAGACGTGAGTCAAACGAAAAGTTGCAAACCATATTCAGCATTTCTTTGACAAAGTGAAACAGAAAGAGGGTGTTGCAATAATAAATAAATAAATACTGGATGATTACTAGTTACCAGCTGTAATCATAAATGATTACAACTAGTTTTAACAGATGACAGTATATATACATTTTTTGCTAAAATTGTAAGAAGAATACAAACATCTGAATTCATACTAAAAAATTCTTTTCACTCAATGGTATATTAAAACTCATCATTCATCCTGAGATTCCCAGGAAGTCTCACGATTGATGCTAATTTTTTTTACTATATTTCTTATAACATTCTTCTCATTTCCTAAAAAAAAAAAAAATCTGAATTTTGTTGCAAGTTCAGTTTAACCCACGTCTGGGTTTGCTCAGAGAAACACCAGCTTCTATCTGTGCAGGAGAAAATGGGAGGCAAGGAGCATGTGGGTAGATGGTATTAAATCTAACCTGAAAATGCAGCAACTTCTGCCACTGCTTATACTGTGTGGTACAGAATGAAATACAAAGGCAGAACATGAACAACATAGTAATCTTTAGTCACTTTAAAAAATAAACCCTTGTATCAAATGTCAAAGTTTCATTTGAATTCAGAAACTAAATTTCTATCAGCATACAATATATGCATAAATCAAGGCAGCAACTGATTTAAAAAAAAAAAATACAAGAGCACTCTGAGGCGAATGCAATATTCCCCACCTCCATTTTCTTTTGAAGACCCCAATATGTCACTGAAGGAGACCAGTTTTCAACTTTTCCATCTAATAACTCGGGTAGAACCAAATTATGATAAACCTATCATCCATGAATATACAACAATTGTATACAACCCATGGTTGTGGATCAGGATCCTAAGGTGAACCTGTGTAGCAAGTGTGGTGACCATAGAGAGCTTCTATAGTAAGAGGGCCTAGGGACTGCTAACCTTGACCTTCTGACCCCAGACCTATAGTCAGAGGTCATGGTTTCAGGGTAACCTGTGTACCATGTTTGTTGACCCTAGCGTTCTTTGTTGTTGAGATATAGTTTACATGCCATTTTGACAATGACCTTTGACCTTGAGATCCAAAAACCATAGTCACATTTCAGGGTCACAGAGTGAACCTGTGTACAAAGTTTGGTGATCCTAGCTTTACTCGTCTAGTAATAGGGCATAGGTAATGCTAACCTTGACCTTTGATATGTTGATCCCAAACCTAGTCACAGTTAAGGGTCACAGGATGAACGTGTGTACCACATTTGGTGGCCCTAGCTTTACTCATTCTATAGTAATAGTGCGAATGGAATGTTAGCTGTGACCTTTGACCTTTTGACCCCAAACCCATACTCAGGTCATTGTGTAAGTCATCTAAGATTTGTCTTAAGAGACAACTAGGGCTGTCGCGATAACTGCAATTATGTAACACCGCAGTAGGCGAAAACGACCAACCGCAACAACCGTGGTGTTCATTTTTTTTTGTGTGTGTGGCTATATCTCATTGTTCACTTATGTGCCCCCACTGATTATTACATAAATTGTTAAATGAAATGTATTTTTATTGCCAACAGCATGCTTGCACCCAGTACTCTAGAAGCTTACACGGTGTTGCCACCGCCGGATGCTGACAGCGACAACACCATTTGGGGCACTCTCTCCAGACGGACTCCAGCAGGCAGTTAGTGGTGAAAGCGTTTGGACTCCTTGTTAAATACAGCCGTGACAGTGAGAACTGAAAGGGCACAAAGCGTGTTATTTCCTTCTGAGCAGAGTGTGTATGATCCTGACTGTGTATGCTCCCGTGTATGAGCTCCGAGAGCAGCTTGTTTTAATGTGATTTTTTTGGACAGCAGCAAAAATCACGAAGACAAGAGCCACGCAGGGTCCTGTACGGAGACTGTCATGAACCTGGGTTTGGAAGCCAAACCCAGTTCTGACTTATTGTTATGTTTTGCCCTAGTTTCCACCTGGCGCTTCAGGGAAGCTATTGGGCCTCTGCTCCCTGACAGCTTGGGCACGCCCCCTACTCCTAGAGTCCTGTCTGGTACCATCAGCTGTGCTGTCACGGGTGTCCACACACATACATTCACACACACACACACACACACACACACACACACACACACACACACACACACGCACACGCTCCATTCATTCCCATTCATACACTCGTGCACGCTCTCTCACACACCAGGTCCAATCAAGTTCAGCCCACGCTTTTTCGCACTAGCAATCTCTTTCCTCATTAGCTTCAGGAGTATTTGTTCGCTGCAATTGTGGAAAGAGATTGTCAAGAGAGAGTATTCACTTCCATACGTGGCAGCTAGCTCTCCCCGTATGAGTTTCATCACCTGCTAATTATTCAGCCAGCACTTGAAGTTTGGTTAATCCCTTGGCGTGATCGGCTGATTCTGCTTACCCTCTTCATCCTCCAGACTGCATGGTTCGCCCTGGGATTGCTCCAGCCCTGTAAGTGTCATGATCACCTTTCCTTTTGTGTTTAGCAGCCATGCAGCACTGGGCTGATCACCTTTCCTTTTGTGCTTAACTGTTCTGCAGCACTAGGCTCCATTTTTGACCGGGCTGTAGAGCACCCGGCTGGTGGCCGTTATTGCATCGACTGCATCTCCCTGTATTTTGTGGTTAACTGGACTTGTTTCTTTGTTGTTCTATTTAATAAAATGGCAATTTCTACTTCCATGATTGGGTTTTTCATTCTCTCCCTCGTGCGCCGCACAATGGCGCACAGGGGTTTGTGACAGAATGCTCCGACTGTGCAGAAAAAACCCAGCAGAGTAGAAGTGTTTTTTTCTTTCCACGCCTTTTTTCTTTCCTCCCTGACTTTAAACCTGGTGGTTCGGACGAAGATGGAGCTGGAGTGGGAGCTGCAGTCGCTGTGTTTCCTAGGGGAGATCTGTTCATGGACGCAGAAGCCCCGTTCCTTCCCGACTGTTCGATAGGCCCGGGACACCGCGAGGAGGGTCATGGAGCGAGACTGCCTCTGGGATCATCCGGAGGCAATGGAGATCCTCCGGGACATCTTCGCCGCGCTGTGTGAGGAATTGGCTGAGGATCTCCCAGTGCTCGAGCTCCTTGCGGCCACTTCACTCTCTTCTCCTGAAGATGTGGAGCCTCTCTGCATGGGTGACCCGCTGCCCGGCACAGTGCTCCGCGTTCCGGATTATCTCATCCCCGAGTCGCCCAAGAGGAGGAGAGGAAGGACGCCCCGTTGCAAGAAGTGTCCAGCCCCGCTTATGACAGCTCCACCTCCCCGCTCCGAGCCATGCTCCGCTCCGTCACAGGAGGACATGGAGGAACACAGGCGGGCTCTCCTGGCTGAAATGGACCTCATCTTGGAAGTGAAGCCGTGGCTCCTCCCAGACATGGCCAAAAGACTAAAGGAACTTTCCCCGAGGGAGGAGATGCCACAACCCAATGAGGAACGCCAGGAGAGCAGAGAGGACGCCTCGGTGGCCGCTGGGGACCTCCAGTGCCAGGAGAACAGGCAAGTTTCTTCTCATTCAATTTTTACGGTCAATGATCAATTTTGCCTGCCTCCTGGCAAGGAGACTCGGGGTGTGCAGTCCCCTGAGTGCTCCATCCCAGCGGCATATAGTGCTCTCTTGCCTGGCCTCACTGACTCCTTTCTATGTGCCCCTACGAGCCCATCGGTCCTGGATCCAGGTTGCTCAGGGGAGAAGGAACCAGAGGGCCGGGAAGGTCCAGCCCATGGGCCAGCAGAAGGGTCGTCCGCGGCCGCCACGCCAGAGGAACCGAAGGTGTGGAGGACAGCGCCCAAGAGCACCACAATTGCAACCACCATCATCCACTGTGGGGGCCGCCGCAGTGCAGTCATCCCCCGGACCACACCTCCAGCCAATGGGACCCGGGGCATTGTCGTCAGAGTCCTGGACAGTGGTAGAGCTTAAGCACAGGGTTGTCGGAGAGGAGCTTCCACCACCTGGGCCGCCCACAGACGACGAGGCGGGTCCAGTTTTCTCGGAGGAGGCCAATGCGGGTGAAGCACCCGACGGACCGGGGTAACCCGCGCACCCTAGATCGCCGGAGTCCTGGACGGTGGTGGAGCCAGAGTTCAGGCAAGTGTGCTCCATTATGTCAGTAACGTCGATGTTAATGTCACACTGCCTGACTCATGGTGAGGTGGACCCAGGGCAGCTTACAGTAGCCCTCGGGGCCGCCACACTGGGCTCTGCCGCTGTCGGCGACCCTGACCCGGTTTCTCTTTCTCCCTTTGGGTTTGGAGCCCCTGGCCGGGGTCGCCGGAGAGTTGCTGGTCTTGTTGGGAGGCCGCCAAGGATCGGGGTCCAGCATCAGGCGACATGAGGAGCATCACCTCCCTCACTGGGGAGGCCACCGCGGGAGCAATGAGGCCTCCGATGGGGGTCACCGCAGGTGCAAAGGTGCTCCAATTGGAGCCCACCACGGGTGCAGCAGAGCCCCAGCTGGGGTCCACCACTGGTGCAGCAGAGCTCCAGCCGGAGTTCATTGCGGGTGCAGCCACGTCCCACACCGGGACCATCGCGGGTGCAGCCACGTCCCACACCGGGACCATCCCGAGTACGAAGGCTGCCTCTCCGCCATCCCCTCCTTTCCCGGTGGCTCCACCACGGGGGCCAGCCACCCGAAGGACTTGGCTTATGGGTCGGGTGGTCCATCGGCCCAGGCAGGCCGCCGGACATTATCCTGCGGGCCGCCTGCTGGACTTGGGACTTGGGCAGGCCACCCGATTTGCCACTCCTCGCCATGCTGGGGACCTGGGATTCTGGTCGACCCCCTGAACTTTGGACTTCTGTGGAGGGGGGTTAGTGTTCCAGGTCGGGGGCCGTTAGGAAGGGTTTGCTCATTATCTTGTTTTTTACTGGTTGTGTTTTCACTGGTTGCTTCCCTCCTAACCGGGTTTCCCCCACCTCCCACCCTGGGTTAGTGTTTGTTGCCGGGGTGGGGGGGCTTGTGGGGTGTTGTGTTTTTTCTTTTTGGCTGATGGTACTGGGGTGTCTGGTATCCAGCCCCAGGTTTGGCTTCCAAACCCAGTTCTGACTTATTGTTATGTTTTGCCCTAGTTTCCACCTGGCGCTTCAGGGAAGCTATTGAGCCTCCGCTCCCTGACAGCTTGGACACGCCCCCAACTCCTGTCTAGTACCATCAGCTGTGATGTCACGGGTGTTCACACACATACTCTCATTCATGCGCGCACGCGCGCACACGCTCCATTCACTCCCATTCATACACTCATGCACACTCTCTCACACACCAGGTCCAATCAAGTTCAGCCCACGCTTTTTCGCACCAGCTATCTCTTTCCTCGTTAGCTTCAGAAGAATCTGTTTGCTGCAATTGTGGAAAGAGATTGTCGGAGCATTCACCTCCATACGCCGCAGCTAGCTCTCCCCGTATGAATTTTCATCACCTGCTAATTGCTCAGCCAGCACTTGAAGTTCAGTTAATCCCTTGGTGTGATCGGCTGATTCTGCTTACCCTCTTCATCCTCCAGACTGTACGGTTCGCCCTGGGATCGCTCCAGCCCTGTAAGTGTCATGATCACCTTTCCTTTTGTGCTTAGCAGCCCTGCAGCACTAGGTTGATCGCCTTTCCTTTTGTGCTTAGCTGTCCTGCAGCACTAGGCTCACTTTTTTGACCGGGCTGTAGAGCATCCAGCTGCCGCCCTGCATGTCTACTGGCCGTTACTTCATCAATTGCATCTCCCTGTATTTTGTGGTAAACTGGACTTGTTTCTTTGTTGTTCTATTTAATAAACTGGCACTTTCTACTTCCACAACTGGGTTTTTCATTCTCTCCCTCATGCGCCGCACAATGGCGCACAGGGGTTTGTGACACTGTCCTGCTTAAATAAGCTGAATGTCACTGCAGTCTCCAGTCCACACCCCGTAGTTACCACCACTGCTTTATGAAAAGGATTTTTTTTTTTTTAACAGAATCAGCAGTTCATGCCTGTAGAAAGAGTGGAGCTCCGCACAATTGTCACACACGCACATAAAGTTGAGAGCGAGCTGCAGCGAGACTCTCACAGCTTCCCTCATTTGCCACATACAGTAAGTTATAAACCCTGTTGAGTCCACAGGGTCCTAAAAACATTTGCAATAATACCACATACCGCGGTGTTGAGCCGTCCACCGTGAACCGCAGGGGAAATTCCTCTGCCTCGACAGCCCTAGAGACAGCTATGGTATCCATTTCAAAAGCCTACATAATTTATTTTAGTAGTCATCACATTTACAAGATCTAAGGAAAAACTGACCTATGACCTTGACCTCTATACTTCCTGCAAAAATCATCCGATCAGAGTCAAATTGGAATATGCGCATCATGAGTGTGTATCAAACCCTGGTACAACGTTTGAAAACATTTGGAACAAAACTGAAGGAGGAGTTGATTTCACAAGACAGTTACTGTCTATTAACTTAGGTGAAATAGGACATAAGTCAGGGGCTGCAAACTCCTGCAAAAACCATCAGATTGGAGTCAAATTGCAATATGCACATCATCAGTGTATATCAAACCCTGGTACCAATTTTCAAAACAATCCAAACTAAATTGTAGGAGGAGTTGATTTCACACAAGTGGAACATACAGATGGACGGATGGACCGCCCCGTAACATAATTTTCCCTTCCGTCTTTGACCAGCGGGGGATAAAAAGTGGATTTTGATAGACAACATAAATGCACATGAAATTACAGAAGATATATTAAGATAAATATATCCGAGACAGTGGGTGGGTCAAGCTGGAATAAATGTAAAAGTTAATCAAAAACATGTTGAAAATTAACCCACCCACCTACAAAAAAGGGGAAAAAAGATTTTTAAAAAATCTTTTAATTATAAATACTGAAAAAATCCAAAATGGAAATAAAAAGTAGTAAACATGGAAGTGCCGTACATATGAATTCTTCTAAATTGGGGATGTCAAATATACAGCTTGTGGGCCAAAACCGGCCGGCCAGAGGATCCAAGCTGGCGCACAGGATAAATTTGCAAAGTGTGAAAACCATAGAAGACATAGGCTGCCATTTAAAAGAAAAAACAAAACTGCCATTTCTGACTTGTACATTGGGGTCACACTGTTTTATGAAGAGTAGCAGACACAACACTGAGACCCAAAATAAACTACAGATGGCAGCAATGTCCATGCCCTATTGCACACAACTTTCACGTATTTTTTTATGAATAAATTGTATAGATTTATAAGTCAGGGAGATAACTCGCATTAGTTTGTATGGTGTGGTGAGTCAGTTCAGGTGGTTAGGACTGATTAGGATTGATGACTGATGTGGAAATGTAAATTTAAAATAATTTCTAGATCTTGACAAGTTTTATCATTAAAATGAAATAGTACATTTTTGAGTTCCTGATACCTGTGACTTAATGTTAGTAACTCTGTAGCTCCTCTGTAATGTGTAAGCTGTAATGCACATGTGTAAATGATTATGAGCTATAATATCGTTGAAACTGTACTTTTAGGCTGTTCATAGAAAATTTTAGAAAAGAATGGTTTATTAAATGTGAACATTTCATACTGTGCTTGTAATTCTTTGCACTAAAACAAAAACTAATTTGGAGCTGTCATTGTTTAGGTTATTGCGCCATTACTTTACTGGTTGGGTCCACGAGATTAAATCGGGCTGTATGTGGCTCCTGAACTAAAATGAGTTTGACATCCCTGTTCTAAATGAACAAGGTGCCATACAGTTTTCAGGATCTTTGACCTCAGTAAACAGGTTTAAGGTTTCAAATGCTTGTTTTAAGTGTTGTTACATATATTATGTTAGTTTTATCCATTATGGCCCAGTGTAACAGGGCATCTAATACTAATCGATCGACAGAAAATTGACAACTAATTTGATAGTCGACTAATTGCCTGTGAACCCTTTTCCGGGAAAAAAAAAAAATTCTAAAAATATGATCGTTTCAGGTTCTCAAACATGAAAATTTGCCCCTTTTCTTGCGCTATATAAGTGAACACCATTTACCATTTTCTTGTTTTTGCATTAGAAGTTGAATATATTTTGCCTTTGTACTGCTTATTTGACAAGCCAAGACATGATGAGGTCACTCTGAGCTCTGGGATATTGTGATGGCCACTTCTGACTGCTTTTTTTTTTTTAATATTTTATAGACCAACTACCTGTCTTAGACCCAATCCCTGCTAGACTCCTGAAGGAGTCGCTATCTCTGAGTAGTCCACCGTTTTTGAACATAATTAATATGTCCCTATTGACAGGACATGTACCGCAGTCTTTTAAAGTGGCAGTAATTAAACCTTTGCTTAATTCTGGGATTTTGGCCAATTATAGACCAATATCTAACCTCCCCAACCTTTCCAAGATCCTCGAAAAAGTAGTTGCCAATTAACTGTGCACTTTTTTAGAAAATAATTCTACATTTGAGAAATTTCAGTCAGGTTTTAGGAAACACCACGGCACAGAGACAGCCTTAGTGAAAGTTACTGATGACCTCCTTATGGTATCTGACAAAGGACTTGTCTGTGTCCTTGTCTTATTGGACCTTAGTGCTGCCTTTGACACCACTGACCACCATATTCTGCGAGAGACTTGAACAGCAAATTGGTTTGAAAGGAACAACGCTAAGATGGTTCCAGTCTTATTTAACAGACCATTCCCAGTTTGTCTATGTCCATAACAAGTCCTCTACCTAGACCATGGTAAGCTATGGAGTTCCGCAGGGATCAGTATTTGGACCAATACTGTTATATTATACAGGCTGCCTTTGGGAGACATTATGAGGAAGCATTCCATTCATTTTAATTGTTACGCTAATGACACTCAATTATATCCATCAATCCAGATGATCCCAGCCATTTGGGTTCACTCCAGGAGTGTCTTAATTCAATTCAATTCAGCTTTATTTATAATGCGCCACATCACAACAAAAGCCGTCTCGTTGTGCCACAGTGCAGAAAAAAAAAAAAAAACTAGGATATTAAAACCTGGATGAACTACAACTTTCTATTGCTGAATACAGATAAAACTGAAGTCATTATTCTTGGCTCCAAACAAGCTAGAAGTACATTTTCTAGTAAGATAACAACACTAGATGACATTGTGCTGGCTTCAAAGTTTTCTATTAGGAATCTTGGGAGTTGTCTTTGACCAAGATATGTCTTAACTCTTATATACAGCAAACTATTAAGACTGCCTTCTTCCATCTGCGTAATATTCCTAAAATTAGGTCCATCCTGTCTCATAAAGATGCAGAGAAACTTGTTCACGCCTTTATCACCTCTAGGCTAGACTATTGTAATTCACTTTTTTCAGGTTGTCCTAATAAGTCCATAAAGTTTCTCCAACTCATTCAGAATGCAGCTGTACATATCCTGACAAGAACAGGGAGAAGAGATCACATTACCCCAGTTTCAGCTTCTTTACATTGGCTCCCAATAAAATACAGAATTGAATTCAAGATTTTACTCCTAACTTATAAAGCCCTTAAAGTGCTGATGACACGTTTTTGACTTCCTCTAATTTTTCAACACATAATACAACATGACAAAATAGGTTGGTCTGTGCAGTTCTAAGTCAAACAGGCTTTTTTTCACGTGAATATCCGATGTTTTCATGAGCGTCACGTCACCAATTACGTCAGTGGCTGGAAAACCCGCTGCCATGTAGTCACGTCATCGGGAGAACACAGCGCTTGGCTGCTCATTGTACACACAGGATGGAAGCGGTTGAAAACATTGACGATGGTTCCAGCACATGTAGTCTGGAATTGGTTTGTGTTGTCCAATCTTCCGATGATTATAGTTCCAAAGAATTGGATGACAATGAAGAATCTGGGAACATCAGACCGTATAGGGTTGAGCCGTGCCAATCGAATCACACATGCACACATGTGGAGAGGCACACATGCCCGCCGCAGCAGCAGCGACAAACACACAGCAGGGGAACACCGAGTGTTATTGTTTTGTTACAGATATTGCAACAAATTATTTGTTCATAAATATAATTTATTTAAACCCGATTTTTCAATAAAATCATAGCAGTGTAGTCTCTGTGGCTCAGGCATCGGGTTTATTATGGATTATATTTTGAGTTCTTGTTTTTGTTTTGTACATGTGCTTTATGTGCGTTTTGAGCCACTTTCAGGTGGGCACTGTCTAAGATTCACTGGTCCGAACACACGTGCCCTTTCCCTTTGACAGTCAGCTGTTCATCCTTTGTGTGCATCATCTACCGCATTGTCAGCCAGCCAATATTGCCAACACTATCGCGACGTGTTAGCCACTCCACACAGCTGTGGTTCTGTTGCGCCCCTTCTAGCGATGTCGGCTCTGGAGCGCAACCGTGGTTAAAATGTCTCCTCTCCATGTTCGCTGGGCGATGTCGGCCCCAACACCTACTCTTTGTGTGTATTTTTGTAAGTCTTCACCTTTTGGGATCAGTCTTTATGTTCAATACATGTGCTGTGTTGAATCCTGCATGTAAATCTTTGTTATTTACGCTTAAATCCTCCCTCTCCGTGCGCTCTTACGCAGGGCATGGAGATCCCTCTCCATGAAATAACGAGGATTTACGTGCAGGGTTCTCCACATCACATTTAATATAGAATGACAGACAATTCCCAAAAAGGTGAAAACTTACAAAAAACACAAACACACTTACTGATGGCGTTCGGGGGCCAGCATCCCCCAGAGAACGAATGAGAGGAGACGTGTTAGCCACAGGTGCGCCCCAGAGCCGACATTGCTTCAAGGACGCACGAGAACCACAGCGAACATGGAGTGACTAACATCGTGACAGTGCTGAAAATACTGGCAGACTAACAGCAAAGATGACAATACTATGGACCAGCAGTGCATGTACTTTGTGGCCGTTTGCCAGTAACGCACTGCTGGTGATGGTGTGATGACAAACACCTGGGCGGAAGGGGAATCAGCTGGTGATTAGAGGGGACGTGGCCGGACCAGTGAGATGTCAGCATGGGATCACAGAAAGTAGGTCAAAGCTGCGCGTAAATCCATTAAGGCTTATGACAGTTGGAGCTGAAGCATGTGATGTGGTCTTTCATGGTCTGCTGTTTATCTAAGCCTGCAACACAACGCGAAGGCATAGCCGTAAAATTAAAACAAGAAACCAGAGAAATTGTGAGCTACAAAGCTGCTGTCATTCTAGTTAACAACACCGGAGTCCGTTCTGTCGATTATGTCATTGGGGTGCCGCCCTTAATTCGGTGGGCGGCACCACAGTCCAGTCAGCGGCTGCGGTTTTTGGATGATAACTAGTTTATGCAGGCGCTGTTGTAAATATTATATTGATCTTAAGACAATGACTTTTGGGTTTACACAACATGCTAAAAAATGTCAAAAACATGTCATCAGCACTTTAATGGTCTGGCTCCTTCTTACCTGCAAGAGCTCATAGTTCCCCATCATCCAACCAGAGCTCTGCGCTCCCAAAAATCCAAACTACTGGTGGTCCCCAAGGTCTCCAAAAGTAGATTGGAAGGTAGGGCTTTCAGTTATCAAGCTCCCCTCCTGTGGAACCATCTTCCCAGTTCAGTTCGGGAGGCAGATACTCTCTCTTTATTCAAGAGTAAGTTGAAATCTTTTCTCTTTGATAAGGCCTATAGTTAAAAATGTTGCCGCTGCCAGGCCAGGCCTGTCAGATTTGCCATTAGAATGAGGCATCAGGGACTTCCGGTTATGACGGCCACGTAGGAAGACGTGTTTCACTCTGCTCTGCTCCTAATAATAAAAAGTAGGCTAAAACTCTCTCAATTGGAACAAAAACCTATCCTAGCGTTTAGGCGCGGATATGGTAAAAACCAAGGCTGTGAAATCAGGCGGAGGAAAAACTGATTCGTCGAGACAATCCAAGTTAACAGACTTCCACGCTCGTGACGAAGCAGAAAAATCTCCAGAGACTATGGCTGAGGAGGGAGCTAGCGGAGGAGCGATGACTGTCGAGGGAACGAATGCGGTTCTTGCTGCTATCAGCTCTATGAGAGCAGATTTTTCGTCTAAGTTTGATAGGATTATAGCAGCGATACAAGGCATGAGAAAAGAAATAAGTGACTGTATGGAACGAGTATCGCAGGCAGAGCTCCGAATCTCCAACGCTGAAGATGACGTCACCAGCCTACAATTAAAGGTCCAAACATTGGAATTAAAAAATAAACGTCTGGAAGATAACGTCCTGGACTTAGAATCCCGGTCGCGACGGAATAATTTAAGGCTGGTGGGCTTCCCAGAGGGTACGGAGGGACAGGATACATGTTCCTTTTTGGAAAAGTGGATTCCAGAAACGCTGAACAACGCAGATCTGCAGTCATCGGTCGTCTTGGAGACCGCTCACCAAATCGGCCCACCGAGAGATAATAAGACACCACCGAGGACGCTGATTATGAAGTTCCTAAACTACAGAGACAAGATGACGGTCACCAAAGCAGCATGTACTAAAGGAGAAATCAAATACCAGGATCAACAGGTGCGGTTCTACTCAGATTTGGCCACGGGAATCCAACAATTAAGGAAACAGTTTGACCCTGCCCGTAAAGAGCTGCGCAGCCTCGGGATTCGTCACGGAGTGATTCACCCGGCAAGACTGCTGGTTACATATAAAGGGAGAACCCATGTCTTCAAGACCCCTCAGGAGGCGCAGGAGCTCATTAAGCAGATCCAAGGAGAGACTGACGGGAGCTAAGCATGAAGCAAGAACAAGATATAAAGGTAGAATATTTAAGCATGTGTACAAGTATCTTACTGATCTGAAACGTATAGCATGTCTACAAATTATAGTTTGTATTATATATATAAAAAAAAAAGCTATGATGTACAAAGTTGCTATAAAATTTTGGAGTTAAGTTGGAAAAACTACAGAAGAGAGTTATTGTCATGTCATTAAAAGTAGCAGAATCAGGGTGATTGAGAGGAGAAAAGAGTGAGTGGTTTGACTGAACCTCGCGGGTGAGGAGCAGTCACTGGCTATAACGGGAGACAGAATTTTTTTTTTTTTGATTTTGGGGGGATATACCACGAATGTGGGGAGGGGGAATTTGTTTTTGTGTAGTTTGTGGGATGAATGTTCAACCATCCATGTTTTTGCTTCTCTGTATGAGCATGCTTATTTTGCAAGGTAATCTCAAACTCTTTATTGATCATAGACCAAAGTGTTAATCTTAATTTAACTTCATGGAATTGCAGAGGTCTACAAAATCTAAAAAAACTTAAACAAGTTTTGAATAAAATAAAAGACATAGGTTCAAAAATTGTGTTTTTACAAGAAACTCATCTAATAGAGGAGGATGTTAAAAGAATAAGGAGAAGATGGCAGGGAAGTGTGTTCACCTCATCATTTTCATCTGGAGCCAGGGGAGTTATGACTCTCATACATAAAACAGTTCCATTTCAAGTGAAAAATGTAATTGGAGATAAATTGGGAAGATATCTAATCATCCAAGGATCTTTGTTATTAGAAAATATAAATCTGGTGAACTTATACGGTCCCAATATAGATGATCAAAACTTCTTCGTTAATTTATTTCTTACTTTAGCATCACTCACAGGGCAACATACTGTATAATAGCAGGGGATTTTAATTGTACATTGAATCCCAGTATAGATAGATCAACAGGACTGGACTGTACACACAATGGATGTAGGATGACCATTAATCATTTTATGAAAGAATTGAGATTGCTAGATATATGGAGAGAAATGAAATCACAAGTCAAAGCCTATTCTTGTTATTCTAATACCTACAAGACATTTTCACGTATTGACTATTTTTTGATCTCCACAGAATTAAGGTCCAAGATTCAAAACTGTTTCTATGATAACATCGTGACATCTGATCATGCACCCTGCTGTCTAATATATGTAGATAAGAAATTGACAAAGGTTCCAGGTAGGTGGCAATTTCAGCATAAATGGCTTCAGGATGAGGAATTTGTTAAGTACATAGAAAAACAGATGAGTTCTTTGATATCAATACTACACAAACATCAGCATGTATAAAGTGGGAAGCTTTCAAAGCTTTTATTAGGGGGCATATTATTAGTTATACAGGTTCAAAATCTAGGAAGACTCGAGAGGAGAGAGTCCAATTGGAACATAAAATAAAAATTCTCCAAGACAAAGTGTATGCAGGAAGTAATCCAAAATTAGAGAACGAATTACTGATTCTGAGAGCTGAATATGACAAAAAATCAGCGAATAGAGCTGCCTTGAGTCTTCTAAGATTGAAGCAAATCTTTTATGAACAAGGTGAAAAATCAGGGAAATTATTGGCATGGCAGATTAAACAATTAGAATTTAAAACACCAATTACCAGTATTATAAGTAACGGACAGGCAGTTGTAGATCCTTTAGCAATTAATAGTGCCTTTAGAGATTATTATGAAAAACTATATGATACAAAAAATGAAACTGACTTAACAAAACTAAATGGGTTTTTGGACGGATTATCTATACCGAATATTCCAAATGAAAATAGGGAGATACTGGAGTCAAAAATTAGTCAAGAAGAAGTTGGGCTAGCCATTGATAATATGAAATCAGGAAAAAGTGCGGGACCAGATGGTTTTCCAGTTGACCTCTATAAAAAATTTAAGAATAAATTAATAAAACCATTTTTGGAAATGGTTTTAGAAGCATTTCAAAATAGTAATTTACCACCATACATGAATAATGCCTTAATTATACTGTTGCCAAAACCAGGTAAACCCTCTAATAAATGTGAAAACATGAGACCAATAAGCCTATTAAATGCTGACCTTAAGATAATCTGTAAAATTTTAGCAAGACGACTACAAGAAATATTACCAAATATTATTAACCGAGATCAGAATGGCTTTATAATGGGAAGACAAGGCTTCCATAATGTAAGAAGACTATTTAATATTATTTATTCTAATAAAGAAGCACCGGATACAGCTCTCCTATCATTGGACGCTGAAAAGGCCTTTGATAAGGTCGAATGGCCCTTTCTTTTTGAAGTCCTACAAAGGTTTGGACTTGGAAATAATTTTATAAAATGGGTTCAGATAATATACAATAATGCTACAGCAGAAATCCTAACAAATAGCAATATCTCAAAATCAATAAAAATCAACAGAGGATGTCGACAAGGTTGTCCACTTTCACCTTTACTGTTTACTATGGCAATTGAACCTTTAGCGATGGCAGTACGTTTACATCCTCAAATATATGCAATTAAAGTAGGACCAACAGAACCTAAAATCTCCATGTATGCTGATGACATAATTTTGTTTATGTCGAATCTTAAAAAATCAATTCCGACCTTGTTAAATTTAATAAAGAACTTTGGGGAAATATCAGGATATAAAATAAATAAAACTAAATCTTCAATATTAATGCTAAATGAGACCCAGAGAAATCACCCAGCTCCTGAGGTAAATCAATTCAATGTTGTAAATCAGTTTAAATATTTAGGAATTCAAATTGTGCCTAAGTTAGAATCAGTCGCCAGTGCCAACTATGAAGCCTTAATGACAGATATTAATGAGTTGCTTCAGAGATGGATGTCACTACCAATGTCGATGATCGGGAGAATTAATATACTTAAAAGTAATATCTTACCCAAAATACTATATTTATTTCAATACATTCCTTTACCACCACCTTCAGATCTATTCTCAAGAATTAAAAAAAAGTTAGTGGAATTTATATGGAACAATAGGAAGGCTAGATTACGTCTGTCCTCACTATATTTACCATTTGATCGTGGAGGTCTGAAATGTCCAAACTTTATGTTGTATTACTGGTCAGCACAACTGAGGTCTATGACATATTATTTTTCATCAAATGATCTCCCTCACTGGACTGAAATGGAATCATACAATTTACCTTTACCTCTTCCCTTATTCATATACTCAGACTCGGCTAAAAAATTACAGAAACAAGTTAAAAATCCTATAGTAAAGCATATGATCAAAATATGGTGTGAAATCAAAAAATATTTAAAAGAACCACACTTATTGTCACAATTTAGCCCAATATGGGGTAATCAATATTTTACACCAGGGAGAGCGGATGCTGTATTTAAAGTATGGAATTTAAAAGGGATTCAAAAGATTCAAGACTTATATTTGTCACGTTCAGATAATATAATGTCTTTTGAAGAAATGAGGATCAAATTTACTCTTAATAGAACACATTTTTTTAAATATCTTCAGCTTAGGAATTTTATTCGATCAAATCAAAATAATGCTCTCACCCGACCTACCTATTCATCCTTGGAAAAAATTTTGACGAAAGACAGTAAGAGAAAGGGTATTATTTCAGAGTTTTATAACTCATTGACACTATCCTCAAGTGAAAACTCACAGAAAAGAATGAATTATTGGAAAGAAGACCTGCAAACTGAAATTTCAGAGGAACAATGGGAACTGGCTTGCACAGAAGCTCAAACCAAATCAATAAATGTCCGTCTTAAATTGATACATTTTAAATGGTTACTGCGGATGTATGTTACACCGGTGGAGTTAAATAGATATAACAAAAACATACCAGATACGTGCACAAAATGTATGGAAAGTAAAGGAACCCTATTTCATTGTTTATGGGAATGTAGAAAAATTAGAATGTTTTGGGAAGAGGTGAGGGTAACAATTGAAAAAATAATTTCAAAACAATTCATATTGAACTCCAAACTGTTTTTGTTGGGTCTGTATCCAGAAAAGCATAACTTTAGTAAGAGTGAAAGAACATTCATAGACCTCAGTTTGCTTAATGCCAAAAAATGTATTGCACTAGTGTGGAAAAAGACTCATAGACCAGATGTGACTCAGTGGTTAAGACAGATGTTAACAAACCTTCCACTAGAAAGAATAACATACATACTGAAATCAAAGGAAAATGTGTTTGAGAATATATGGAGACCCTTCATTGATTATGTAAAGAAATTAAACATAACTTCTGAAGAAGAAGGTGAATGATGTGTGTGGACCTTGTAAATTCCAAATTGGTGAATGTATAATATGTATACTTATGTAATGGATTACCTAGGCTAAACAGAGGAACATTGTTGATGACTTGCTTTTGTTAATGGTTGTTGGTGTTTTTAGTACATTTGTTTCTCCTTTTATTTTTAAATTACTTTAGTGTTAGTGTTTGATTGTTTGTGTCATGTTTGTTAAAAAAGGTTCAATAAAAAATATTATGGAAGAATGAGGCATCAGAGAAATTTACCACAAAGTAAATAAATAAATGGCTTAGGGGGATTTCAGTCAAGAGTTCTCTGCATCACAAAAGTTTTTTTTGTTTTTTTTTAACATAGCTAGATCACCCTAGTAACTTAAGCCCAATTAATGGTGGCACAAACACAGTGGTGCATGAGCAAGTGCAGTGGATGCATTCGTGCACAAACCCTACGCAGGGGGTGAACGCTGACCAATCGTGTGCAGCCCCAAAAATGTGACAGCATGTACAAGTATGCAAGTAGTCACACTAAACTACACATACACCAGGAAACTCCCGCCAGAGGAAGTATTGAGCAGTCCGCCAAAATTGGGAGAACATATGATTGTCTTTTTTCCCATTTGTTTTCTTCCTCTGATGTTAACAATAATAACAGCAAATGTTCTTGTTCACCTTTATCATCATTGTATTCACGTACATCCATCGCCTCCACCATTTTCTAAAAAAGTCAAAAATGTCCGTCGCTGTGCTCTTCTTTTGTGTTTGGACTGCAGCTGTTCAAATCAGTTTGGTGGCTCTTGGCCATCACCACCAGTATGGGCCTGTGAACTGTAGATTATATTCAAAGTGCATGCATGAAACATAGCTGCTGAGCAGCAGCTGCAGTGCCTCAAAAACTACTTGGAATAGTGCTGTGTACATGAGCACAGCCTTTTCCCCTTGCAGGGACTCTGAACAGACCTTTATGCTGAACTCACAACCTAGCTGGGACCCAGTTAAACCGAACGTTTTAGCTTAGCCTCAGCTGAAAGCGCTCCATGGTCACCAATTATCACTATTTCCTGAGAATATGGGAGTGTTTTTTTAAATGCCATCAAGTAAAAAAAAAATCTCCTAATTTAATAGCATACATAGTCATACTACCTTGAGCCCTTCAATAACAGGTGCTGTGTCCTTCAGTATCTCTGAATGAGTACTCTGGTTGGCCTTAAACAACAATGGCTCTGCTTCACCGAGCTTCATCCTCTCTGCTTGATGCTCAACTTCCTGCACACAATAAAAACAGGTTTCAGACACTGATTAAGATATACAGTATATTACACATTAGAAACAGCATTGGAAGTGTTCAACTTTGAAGAATAACCTCAGTCTGAGCAAAAAAAGATGGAGATTTCCTGCTGTAAAAGGTTATCTCATTGATCATTGCACATCTTATTTCAGAAGTGATTCATAAAGGACATTAAATAAACTGCGATCCATCATGGACAATCCGGATCACCCCCTCCACCACACACTGGACAGACAGCGGAGCACTTTCTTCTTCTTTTAGATTTGATTGGCGGTTGGCAACCAGCCTACAGGTGCATTACAGCCACGTAATTCACTCTGGTTTTTATCATCACTCTATATATAATTCAACAAATCTCTCAGTGGACCACCTCTCAGCAGACTGCTACAGCATCGCTGTTGAACGATTAGGTACAGGAAATCTTTCCTGCCACATGCCATTTCACTGTACAATAACTCATTCTGATGTTGTGCTCTGGTCATAACTATGTTGCCATACTGCACCTTACAGTCTAACTGGTGCCTCACATCTCACGCTGCTCCTGATAGTCCTGCGTTGTACAGTGGGTATGATTCATGTGTCTACACGGGACACCATCTATTCATCTATGATGTAGATAGGCTTTCTTTTAGTAGTTTTACTTTCCATGGGTAATCCCTTTGTTATGCTGTGTGTGTTTGTCATTTTGATCGTCTACTGTCATGCTGCTGTTAAACTGCAATTTCCTAGTTTGGGATCAATAAAGTACATCTCTCTAAAGTCAGCCTAGGTCCTTGAAAAAAGTAAGTATAATTATTACCCTTGCAGCTTTTTCTTCAGCATCAGCCAACCTCTCCTTCTCCCGGTCCTTGTTGTCCTGCCGTATGGCCTCCTCCTCCTGCAGCGTTGCCTCCAGTTTAGTCTTGTTGTCTATTTTGGAAAGTTCCATCTCTGCTACCATCAACTGGGCCTCTTTGGTCTGGAGAGGAGGGAACAGATCAGTGCAGTCAACTATCCTAACAAAGTTTCAAAAGAACCACTGACTACATGTCATTATCAAAACAGAAGTACAAAGGAACAATAATAAGGCAAGTATTGTGTTTTACAGTTCTGGTATTTTCTTAATTTATAAATTCAACATTTTTATAACTCTATAAATAGTACCACCATGTCTTGTCAACGTACCACCATTTCAGGAAGTGTTTGCAGTGTAGTTTTCAGCTGGTCAGCAGGCGACAGGGTGTCAGGGAGGTACATAGCCCGAGAAAGTAGCAGCAGGGAGGTGGGGATCTGCTGGTTCAGATGCAGCTCTAACCACTACAACAGTCAGGAACAGCACAGCAGAGAAATTGAACAAATGATCAAAAAAGACAAAAAAAAGTTGTTTCCTTTCCCATTTGTTTAGTAAGACATGCCCTTTGTTTTCAACATGTTCATTAATATTATTCAGCCTCTATTCTGAATGGGTGAAGGTTTTCAGAGTGGGTCAATCTCAGACAAGGAAGTAGCAGGTTGCTTTGCTAAGGGTATGTAGTATCTCACTGGGCTGAGACAGCTGGAGATATAAAAAAACAAAAAAGAAAACAAAACGTGAGACAAATCGGAGAATGTGTGACCTTTTTCACTTTGAATCACACCGTCTCACAAATGTTGCAATAATGTTGCACAAACTCCCCGTGAGTTTTTGGCCAAAGTTCTCTGGGTGTCTGCATACATGTCATGCAGGTCTTGCAGGACATTCTCGTAACATGCCCAAGACAAAATTCAGGGATTTTTTGCACTCACAACAGTCCCACAATGGCCACTCAACACTCACATGACAGATATCTGTGCCAATTGCACAATCGTTGGGTGTCTCTCCATTCCAGTGATCATATTATCGTCTGATGTCAAACTCATATATAAACAATAAAATTAAGCATGCCCGAGAACCACAACAAACAATAGAATATTAACTGCAGTTAATATTCTGCACCTAACTGCAGCTTCTCTCTCATTAGAGTATAGCACAGGAGCGAACATGTAAAATGACTAACACAATATAAACACATGTATACAATAAACATGCCTGATAATCACTAGAAACAATAGTAAAACCATATAGAACTGCTTTCCCACTCCAGCTCCGATACAGAAAAAAAGACCACGAATTAGCCAGATCCCCTGAACACTAACAACTCAACATTTTTCACAACATCACTAAATGACAAGCAGACATATAAACAACATGACAATGGACAGATTGAAAATGAAACCAGGGTACTAGGTATTAGGGTCCAGGCAATGATTCTGTGTAATAATAAACACCTGCTGCCTCTCCAGTCAGTCACACCTACTGCAGGTGCTTGTCGCCAATCAGTCAGAATTTAGTTTCATAGGTCTCCAACCCACTGCAAAGTTGTCTAACTTTTCTCACACTTGGGGACACGCAGAAATTAAATTGAGTAGGGTTCGAGGTGAGGTTGAAACAGGTTTGAGACACCTGCGAAGACTCGGACTATTTTGAGAGAGAAACACAAATTCACACATATTTTTTGAACATGTTCAAGATTCCTACAAGACGAGTGCGAGACCTTGCAACTCGGGAGAGGAAAATGAGTCGCTGAGAATGTTTGGAGGCATTTTGCAAACTCCCTCGAGAAAGCCGTCCTCCAACTAGTCTCAAGCCGTCTCAGCCCAGTGAGAGCGGCTTGTTTCTTTCAAAGCTTAACTAAATAAAGGCAGTCTGTATTCGTTTGTGAATATAGCATTTTAATATTTTAACAGTGTACAGTACACATGACCCATAGCTTCATTTTAAAAGGTTAAAATCCATCAAAACAAAATTTTGTAATGGGACCTTTAAAATGATTGCAGGTTACAAATATTAAAAAAAAACTGCTCAATCTGTCAATCAAGACTTTATTTTTATAGCACTTTTCATAAAAAAGTTGTAGCACAAACTGCTTCACAGACTGAAATAAAACACAATTAAACACACACACACACACACACACACACCATTACCTGGCTGAGTTGCTCTCTCAGTCGTTCCTCTGTCACACCAAGAGATCTCATTCCTCTGACACGACAAGCTGCCTGCACTTCATTCACGTTCAGGCTCTCCACACCCTCCTCTGCTATCAGCTGGAAGAGCAGAGCACACACATCATATCTAGCCTCTTGTACTTACACTTAAAGGTAATGTACAGTACAAGTTTGTTTAGAAGTAAGAACTGAATCATACCTTGTCATCGGCACGGATGGACCTCAGTTTCATGATGAGCTGGAAGCGGAGGAAGTTGTTGGTCCCGATGGACTGGAGCTCCAGGAGACGGCACAGAGCCACCAGCTGAGGTCGGGTCAGGTTGTCCAGAGTGAGCTCGTCCTCAAACAGTTTGGAGAACTTTATGATCTGCTCATTACTGGGACGCTCACCAGAATCCCGGATCTAAAGCAGTGAGGGTGTCATGGCTTGTGAATAATTTCCAACAGAATAAAATGTATTCATAGAAAAAAATAATCTGTTTATAATAGCAGATTATTTTTAATTATTATTATTGGTATGAGTCACGACTTTGCAAACAAATACACAGTCAAAACAGACATTCATTTAGAAACAAATGCTGTAAGAAATGTTTTACCAAAACTGCTTTTTCTGCTTTTGCCTTCAGCGAACGCATTACCCTGTTGTTGTTGTTTTTATTATTATTATTATTCTTTCATTTCATGCTGATGCCAACCTTTTGGAAGAAGGTGGAGAACTCCTCTGTCACATTTCCTTGTGCGGCCTTGTTCCTCAGAGCAATCTCCTCGATGGTGTCCTGCAAGAACTTGGCCATCTCCAGTTTGACCCTTAGCTCCTTTTTCAGTCGCTCCTCCTACAAACAAGTTACATTCAATATTTAACATTAATCTAAGCAATCGTATACATCTTAAATGCATCGTTAGCCCAAATAAGCCACCAGCTGATTACCTTCTTCGTCTGTGTCTCAAAGGTGGACGGTAGCATGTTGGGGAAGAGTTTCAAAGCAACAGGAAGCAGAAACTCCATGAACGGGACAATGATGAACACAAGGAAAGGAAGGAGTCTGAAGACATCTGCACACGTTCTTAGAAACTGAGGGGAAGGGAAGATTAAAAGGATTAGAGAATGTGAAAAGATCTTGCATCCAAGTGTAAAATAAACTTCATGCCCAGTTCTGTTGGGTGTTCTTGTCACATGTGCTGGGTACAACACTGTTCAGTTTCACAAAGTTGTAGTTTAAGAAAGCCACCAGCAGAGGGCAGCAATGGACAGAAAAATGTGTAAAAATGTCCTGTCTCTTGCTGCAATCACGTTCAAACTCTCCAATAACTACTTCAACGGTCAGCACTTCAAATCCGTGTCTCAGTGGTGCCAGCTCATTTGCACAGAGCCACAATGAGGGCATTTGGCCTCACAAGGCTCAAAAACTGCCCACTTGATCCATCTGCAGGAAGCACATTTGTTCGGCACAGGCCTGAACAATCCTGAGAACACAGAAGGACCAGGCCAACACTGGTCTGCTGCATTGTACAACTGTCCAACTGTGGCTTACTGACCGTCCAGGGACACAATCCCAGTCAGCCATCTACACAAATGACCCAGAGGGGAGAAGGCCAAAACACGAGTCCTTTCTCCTCTCTCTCCACCTGCATGTCAGTAGGCCAGTAGGGTGAAGGATTTAGGCCAGAATGAGTGAAAAGGCCTTTGTCCCCAGGCCCATTGACATGTATATCGTCCCCTAGAGTTCCACATCAAAGAGGGGGAGGAGGGGGGTAACGGATTCAAATGGAGGGAGCCTTAACCGAGGCCTGAGTATTGTAAGGAAATATGAAAGGAGAGGATTAAAGGAGGCAAAAAGAGGGCTCAGGTTAGCTGAATAGGGCGTAGTTGGGTGTGGGACATGCTCTCTGAGGGAGTCTGCTGCATGTGAAACGGTGCAGATGGGGTCACGGTGTGGGTTTAACGGGGAGAAGCTGTGGTCATCATCACCACTGACCTGCAGCTACAAGCACTGCGGTGAGGATTTATTCCTTTTGTTTAACATGGTCACACACAGCATGGTATGTGATGAATGCATGCAGGTTTAAGGTTTGAAAATGGACAACTTCTATTGTTGCCACCCAAAAGATTCAAGATTCAAAGCCTTTATTATCATGTGCACAGTTAAGAAATGCAACATTTCCTGGGCAATGAAATTTTTACTCTGTTCTCCGAACAAATGCCAAGGTAATAGATACACAACAATACTAATGACGTAATAACACAGAACCAAAAGGACTAAACAAACAGAACAAAAGAACTAAAAGGTACACGGTGCTTGCAATTTATAAATTAAAGAAGCTAGGCACATTTGTAGCCAAGTAGTTCTGCAGCATGCCCCAATTGTCTCACAATTTGACACATGCACTTTATTCAGGGACTCCTTAATAAACTCCAGAACTCCTACATGCGAATGCTGTTCTTGGACTTCAGTTCAGCATTCAACATAATCATCCCCCAGCACCTAATACAAACACTCAGACACTTGAGACTCAAAACCTCTCTCTGTGACTGAGTGCTGGACTTTCTCACAGGAAGGCCACAGAATGTGCAGGTTGGCAGCAACACTGCCAAGACCATCACACAGCACAGGGGCCCCACAAGGGTGCATGCTCAGCCCGCTGCTCTTCACCCTGTTGACCCATGACTGTGTACCAGCCTACAGCACCAACCACATCACCAAGTTCGTGGACGACATGACGGTAGTGGGCCTCATCACCAACAATGAGGAGGCCAACTACAGAAATGAGGTGAGCCAAATGGTCCAGTGGTGTAAAGACAATAATCTCTTCCTGAACTTGGGAAATGCCAAGGAGATTGTGATCGACTTCAGGAGGGAACACACACAGCATCCCCCTCTGATCATCAATGAAGCAGCTATGGAGAGGGTGAGCAGCACCAAGTTCCTGGGGGTGCACATCTCTGAGGACTTCTCCTGGTCCAACACCACCACATCACTGACCAAGAAGGTTCAAACTTGCCTCCATTTCCTCCACAAACTGAGGAGAGCATGAGTCCCACCCCCCATCATGTGCTCATTCTACCAGGGCACCATAGAGCTCGCCAGTGAGACGTAGTGTTTACAAAATTGACCAAGTGCATTCTGGCAACGGTAGGCCTCGGTAGTTCACTGAGATTACGTCTACGTAGGAGACATAGAAGCAGAAGCACATAAAGAAGCAGACATAGGGAAGTATTGCTGTGTTGTAAACTGCAATAGTCGTTCTCACAACCACCTTGGAAAAAAGATTAACAACGGAATAGGCTTTTATAGTTTTTCAACATGGAAGAAAAAAAGCACAGTCTGTGTTTCAGATCCAACAAAGAGGTGGCGCCTGGCCTGGATTGCAGCCGTGAGAAGACCCAACATAACTTTCAACCACATCCCTTTATTGATGGTGGTGTGTTCAAAGCATTTTCATAAAGATACATAACGATTTACTGTATTTAACTCTGTTGTTGCTGAGTGGTTAAAACTTGCTTGGTCATAGTGTTTTGACTATGTTAGCATTCATTCATTCATCTTCCGCTTAATCCTTTTCGGATTGCGGGGGCAGTGCTAAGCTAAACAAAGCTAAGCTAAACAAAGACTCCAATATCCGAGTAGTTAGAAAAAGTATATCAAAACACACTTCTAAACGTGTAAGTGGTTGAATTTGTTCTACAACTAAGTATTTCCCTCCTGTTTTCTTTGCTTTTACAGGCAGATCAGCTTATGAAATGCTAGTGTGTGATGCTAACTGGACACCTTCTCTAAACCGGTATCAAGTCACTCCGTCCCCAAATCACAACGTACCCTAGATGTTCTTTACCCGTTTAATTAAATACTTACCAAACCAAAATGATGTTGTTGTGGTTTATTTTTAATATCAAAATGTGATCAAAACAGAAGCTGAAATTAAACTCTCAAAAATGTCATGGCAATCAGTGGTATAAGAGAAGCAGCTGATTTTAATTAACCAAACCCCAGCCAATTACTAGATTGGTTTGCTGTATCATGGCTGATCTTTACCATAGAATCTGCAGTGATTTTGAAATAAATTTTTATATGAACATTTTCTTTTGACTCCTTGAATCCCCCCGCCCCCCAAAAAAACAAATGAAAGACAAAACATCCCTCCACTGGTGTCTAGCTGTCACCTGCTACTCTTATGCCACTGACTGCAATGACATTTTTGAGAGCTTGACAACAGCCTTAATTTCAGCTTCTGTTTTGAAGCTTTTGATAAGTTAGTAATCACATTTTGATATTACATATAAACAACATTTTGTTTTTAATTATGCAGATACGGAACGTCTTAAGGCATGCTGTGATTCGGGTTCTGAGTGACTTAGTAAAGAGTGTCCAGAAACCCTCTAAACCTTGGGCATGCAGAGGTTCAAGCTCCAGCTCCTGATAGGTTTAACTGCTTACGCAGAAGGGTGAGGAGATCACGACAAAAAGAATGGGCAGGGCATGCAAGTGAACCCCCAACAACACTGGCCCCGTGACAGAGATGGACAGCATCTCTCCTTTATAGCGCCTTTATATTCAGGTAGTCTTTTTGGCCTATATGTTTTTCTTTCTAAAATGTATCTTGGGATTCCTTTTGATTACAAAATATATTAACTAAAGTAGTATATTGTCCTTATCACCAACAGATGATGCTACACCTCTGGCTGAGATGAAGAAAAGAACATCTGATGAAGCAGCACCAATCTGTCAGGCTGATGATGCTCCATGGAAAATGTGCAAGAACAGCAGAACTGTAGCATGTGTCACCTTAGGCTTAACCAAATTTTACTCTTGCAAGAGGAGAATGGAATAGAATAGGCTTTATTGTCATTGTACAGTGGTACAGCACAACAAAATTGTGGGACTGTGGCTTTCTTCAGAAGATGTCACCAGGAGACAGTACTGGCAGATCGTGGATTTGATATTAAGGAAAGCATTGCCCTTGTAGGTGCCACACTGAAAATACCTGCTTTCACCAGGGGCCACAGCCAGCTTGATGCCAGAGACGTGAATGTAGCTACTGCCAGGCCTACTACTTTTCTGCCTCTTCTTTTCAACCCAGCCAGTTGAGGTGGATGGCCATCCTCTATGAGCTATGGTTTCACTCGAGGTTTCTGCCCATTAAAGGGAAGTTTTTCCTCGCCTGTGTCACCACAGTGCTTGCTCTTAGGGGTCTCTGCTGGTTTCTATAAATTTGAGAGTGTGGCCACCCCATTACTCTCTAATGGGGTGTATGCACTCCAAATATACACTACTGAGTGACACTATACATCTGGCCTTTGTGGTACCATGTGAAGGTGAGGACATGACTTTACTGAATAAGATTGTTGCTGCAACCTGTGCTTTGACCAGTATGTGTCCAAGTGTGGTTATGAATGAATCTTTATTTCGGATAGATAAAAGTACAGATTAAAAGAAACAGAATAATATAACAAAGAGGGAAGAAAATCCAGCAAGGTCAAATTAGACAATAACTCCTCTGATTATACAGTTCAACATAAGTTATCCGAAATGGGTGATGGCTGAAGCCGCAGCTTATATTGCCCACCCATATTCCATCCAAGAATTCAAAAGAAAAACAAAACAAGAGCGATTACAATTCAGAACATAGCTAAGACAAAATGTGACAAAAAAACTAAGCTACAACACAACGCAGACTGGATATGACAATCCTTATGTGATTTTACATGTCATCTTGTATATATGTTTGGAGTATTTCTTCCTTTAGTTTTTGTTTAAATTGGCCAAGCGTTGTACATGATTTTAATTCAGGTCCAAAATCGTTCCACAATCTGACTTCTTGCACTGAAACACAGTGTTGCTTGGTGGTAGTTCTCACTGAAGGTTTTTGAAATATACATGTTCCTCTGAAATGATATTGTTTCTCCCTTATTTGGAACAACTTTTGGATATTTGCAGGCAGTGATAGATTCTTCACTTTAAACATTATTACTGCAGTTTTAAAGTCAACCAGATCTTTCAACTTGAGAGCTTTTAATTTAAGAAAGTGGGTTTGTTGGTTCCCTGTAAGCAGCTTTGTTTATTATTCTAATAGCTCTCTTCTGAAGTATAAAGACTGGATATATGTTTGTTTTATATGTATTTCCCCATACTTCAGTACAATATGTCATGTATGGGAGTATTAATGAATGATACAAGGTGTATAGTGTGGGTTGATTCAGCAAATATTTCACTCTGTGTAGTACTGCAATTGATTTGGATATTTTAAGATAAGATAAGATAAGATAAGATAAGCCTTTATTAGTCCCACAACGGGGAAATTCCAGGATTGCAACAGCACAGGGATAGCAACACTCAGAGCAACAATCAGAAGGCAAGAAAAAAAAGCAAGCAAGCAAGAGCAGCTAATATACATATGTACATATTACTATAAAATATATATACACACACACACACACAGACACACAGTGCAGAGCATTGTAGCTGGATGGAATAAATATATGAATATATGAACACACAGTGCAGAGCATTGCAGCTAGGTGGAATAAATATGCAAGTATATAAACACACACAGTGCGGAGCAATGTAGCTAGATGGAATAATATGTAGATATATAAAAACACAGTGCGGAGCATTGTAGCTAGATGGAATAAATATATAGATATATAAATATAAACACACCCAGTGCTGAGCATTGTAGCTAGATGGAATAAATATATAGATATATAAATATAAACACACCCAGTGCAGAGCATTGTAGCTAGATGGAATAAATATGTAAATATATAAACACACACAGTGCAGAGCATTGTTGCTAGGTGGGATGAAACAGCATAACCGTCTATTTAGTTATCCTACATGGTATGATTATGTGCCCATACATATTCACACCCTCCATAGCGACCGGTATGTTCCTAGTTGTATGCCGGAGAGGACCATTGTGTAAGTCTATTGCATCTTTTGCATTCAAAAAACTATTAGTTTGTTACGTCTTTTTGCTATCTCTGCGAGCAGCCCTGCTTAGGTTGTACAGTCTGACAGCCGTTGGTAGGAAGGACCTACGAAACCTCTCGGTTGTGCACCTGGGATGATGTAGTCTGCTGCTAAATGAGCTCCTCAGTGCATCCAGTATGTCCTGCATAGGGTGGAACTCGGACTCCAGCAGAGATGACAGTTTTACCTTTAATATAATTAATATGTGACTTCCAACACAGTTTATTATCAATTATTACTCCAAGAAATTTAGTTTCGGATACCATTTCAATCTCTACACCATTTACACTGAGTTTAGATACTAAGTTGTTGTGATGGTTGTTAAAAACTATAAATTTTGACTTACTTAAATTAAGCGTTAATTTGTTTGAATCAAACCACAGTTTGAGCTTTCCTAATTCCTTTCCGAGTGTATCCAAAAGTTGTTCCAAATTGCTTCCACTGCATAATAAATTAGTGTCATCGGCAAACAATATTAAATCCATTTTTTCCTGAAACTTTACATATATCATTTATATACATGTTGAATAACAATGGCCCCAAACTGAACCCTGTGGGACTCCACAAGTAACCTTCAGTAACTGAGTTTTTGTTACCAACACATACATACTGATATCTATTCTTTAAGTAACTACATAACCAGGACAGTGCTACCCCCCTAATACCACAATTTTGTAGTTTCTTTAATAATAAATTATGATCCACTGTATCAAATGCTTTTTTAAGATCCAGGAATACCCCAACTGAATACTCTTTATTTTCAACAGCAGTTGATATTTTTTCTATAAATTCCATTAGAGCAAATGCAGTTGTCCTCTTGTGTCTGAACCCATATTGCTGCTCACACAATAAATTATTCTTCAGTATGAAGTTGTCAACTCTCTCATAGAATATTTTTTCCGAGTATCTTGGAAAATTGCAGCTATAGTGAAATTGGTCTATAGTTTGAGAATTCCCCTCTGTCACCCGTCTTGTATATCGGAATTACTTTAGCTATTTTCATTGCATTGGGAAATATACCTGTTTGGAGAGACAGGTTACAAATATACGTCAGTGGTTTCACTAAGCATTCAATAATAGTTTTGACTAAGAGCATGTCAATACCATCACAGTCCGTAGATGTTTTACTTTTAAACGATTTAACAATTTCAATGACCTGAATTTATGAATTTGAATTTATTTATTTCGGATAGTACAGTACAGGTTAAAAGAAACTGTATAATATAACAACAAGGTCAAATTAGACAAAGACTCCTTCTACTAGGAGTAGAAGGAGTCTTTGTCCTCTCTCCCATCTGTGTTCTTTATGAAAATGGAGTCTTTTATAGCAGTGTTTTTGCTTATTGTTTCGCCTGTAGGTGCCGTAATGGGTATTTCTCGAGCCAAATTAGAACCAATGTTAACAAAAAAGTTATTAAATTCATCTGCAGATGAAACTACATTCACACTCTGAGTCGTTTTATTTTTTGAAAAATCGGTTGGGTAGCTTGTATTTCTGTTTTTATTTCCAAGAATATTGTTAAGTACTGTCCATGTATTTTTAATATTGTCTCTGTTTTTCTCCAGTTCTTTACTGTAATAGTCTCTTTTACTACATCTTATTATATATGTCAACTTATTTTTGTATGTTTTATACCGCTGCTCTGCTTCTTTTGTCCTTTTCTTTAGGAAAGCTTTATATAATAAATTTTTCTTTTTACACGCCTTTTGTAATCCTTTGGTTAACCATGGCTTATCGGCAAATTTATGTTTAGGCTTTTTCTTTACTAATGGACAATTTTTTTCATAAAGAGTGGTTACAATGTTTATAAATGTGTCATAGGCTTCATTTACATCTGATACATAGACTTTTGTCCAGTCTTGCTTCAGCAAGTCCTCTTTAAAAGAACTGATTGCATTTTGTGATTTGTATCTGAACGATTTTAAAAAAAATTTCTGTATTGGCCCCCGTGTGGCCATGGTTAAGTGCAAAGGCTGGCAAATGGTCACTTATATCATTTATCAATAATCCACTTTCTATTTTCTTATCAATAATATTAACAAACAGGTTGTCAATAAGTGTAGCAGTGTGAACTGTGATTCTACTGGGATGTGTTATTGTGGGATATAGACTCATGCTGTACATATATGTTATAAAGCCATAGTTTTAGAATGTAGACACTGACATGTCTTGACATGGTTTACCCCTTCAGACATAGTGTCTTTAACTGCTTTGTAACAATTTGAAAATAAAGTACACAATGGTTTACAAACTCCAGCTCTTTATTTATAAGGTGCAAAATTCTGGGCATAACTTAAGTTGTGGAAATCACTGTACAGAATGTGTGCAAAGTGCAGTACAAAAATGGGTCGTTTTGGCTGTAATACTTCTCAAAAGCTTTGTAAAATGTGGAACACTTTCAAGTCAAAGAATACAATAGAATAGACTTTACTGCCATTGTACAGTACAACCAAACTGTGGGTGCTCCACCAGGCTACTGTGCAATTAACTATAAGAGGAGCACAACTGAAATAAAAATAGCCCAGGATTATGGAAAACCTATAGTAAAAAAAAAAATACAGGAATATAAAATGACATGCATCAGTGTGTTTCACACAACAATGTTATACTATATAACAAGACTCATGCTATGGTATTATTCTAGTGTGCACATGTGGTATAACCACGGCTGCTGCTGGACTGAGTCCCACACATCCTGGCACCACTGGATTGCAGAGTTTTGGTTCTCACAGGCAACCACGTCATCCAGCTCTTCTGGCTGCCTGCAAGTACACCACAATACATTCAGAATTAAAACAGATTAAGCAGAAGAGATGTAATCATAACAAGTTAATCTGTATAATCAAAACAAAGTAAACAATTTGATAAATGTTTCATACAGATTTAAAACAATAAATGACAAGTTCACACATTTTTTTCCACAGTACCTGAAAATGATTTAATTTCTATACAATCTGAAAACTATTTTCAGAGTGCTGCACATTTTAATTTCATCTGGTTGTATAGGGAAAGAACAATGTTTAACATAACAAGAGAGGAAATAAAAAAAACATACCTTTGTGCACACAACTGCCTTCAGGTCTGCCTTGTACATCTCCAGTCATCACCCATCCAACTGTGAACTGCACTTGGGCTGCTGCAAAGACCTAAAGTTACTGAAAACTTCCTGTGTATATGGACTTGCAGTTAAAATAAATAAAATAAAGACTTCCAGTCTGGACACCATGGTGATAGCAGCTTAACGCTGAAGCTCCCAGACCCGATCCAGGAATATACCTTGAAAATCAGATTTAACGGATTTTTGGAAAAGTGAAAATCAAAAGACAAAATCATCATGCCTAAAGGAAAACAGAACAAATCGACATTTACCAGGCCAGGACACGCATCGGCCGGAGAATCTGATCCGGAGGATTTCCATTCAGAAGACGAGGAGCTGAATGAAGCTAGCAAAAAGATTAGCTTAAAAATGGTACTTAAAGAATTAAGACGATTTCGCAGAGAGTGTTGGGCCGAATTTCGTGAAATCAAAGACGAAATAAAAAGGACAAACAGCAGAGTGGACCAGGCCGAGGTCCGAATCATGGAAGCAGAAGAAAGAATAAAAGGGCTGGAGGATACCGTGCTGGATCTACACAAAAGACAGTCAAGACTGGAGGCTAAGCTAACCGACCAAGAAGGAAGACTAAGAAGAGACAACATAAGAATTCATGGTCTGAAAGAAGGAGTCGAGGATGGTTTCACCACAATGGCGGCATGCGTGGAATCCTTGCTGAGAGAGAAGTTGGATATTCCCCAAACCACCGACTTGAAGATAGAAAGGGCGCACCGTACATTAGCCCCTAGGCCGGCGGCGGAAGGGCCTCCACGATCGGTGGTGGTGAAGTTCTCCAACTCCAGAATAAAAGAAGAGGTTGTAAGACTGGCTTGGCAGAAAAAAGGATTTATGCACCAAGAGAAAAAAGTTTTCGTGGAACACGATTACGCCCCAGAGGTCCTCAAAAAGCGTTGGGAATACAACGACGCTAAAAAGGTATTACGAGAGAAAAAACTGCACTTCCAGACACCATTTCCGGTGAAGCTGCGGGTTTTCTACGGGGATGAGACGTGTCTCTACAACTCGGCGGAAGAAGCAACCATGGATATGGCGAAAAGAGGGCTCCCGATAACGGTGTATAAACCCGCAGCAGACCCGATCGAAAGAATCAAGGCTCAAACGTGGTCCACACAGAGACCCTCAAAATCCACGGGCCAGCAGTGGGAAACCCAGCGCCAGAGCTACAAGGAAAAACTGGCCCTTTACAGGAGGGAATAGCGATATTTTTAGTCAATCTGCACATCCAACCCCCCTCCTACAAGGTAACAAACATTAAAGGAGATGCAGAATTTGCAAGTGGTAAAACATTTCATGGAACAGACATAATATTAGAAACAAATAAGTCTTTTAAAAAAAACAAAAAAACCCAACTTGTTAAAATAGAAATGTGACAATGAACCACATGATCTCTCCACACTAACAAATACTATATTAACGTGAATGTTTGCTGTGATGGTGGTGGGAGGGTGCGCACAATTTCATAGGGTATAGGCATAAAAAAAAAAAAATCATTACAAGTTCGGATTGGGATCTGAAATTCACGTTAAAAACATGGGACAACTTACAGGGATAAGAGAGGGCCCTCAGCACGTAACGGAATCTGAGGAATTTCCCTCAGAGCCAACACACCATCATGGCTCTTCTAAGGTCACTAAAAAGACCTCAGCTCAGGAAGATCTTTTGTCAGTTTTTGTTTTAAAGTTTTATATACTATGTTCTTAATGTTTTTTATGTTCTTAATGTTCTTTCAGTTTCTGAGTAGCATAAAAGAGGGCCACCACACTGTTATACTAAATAAGACAACACAATGGAGAAACAGGGTGTAACCAAAATAATCTCATATAATGTAAAAGGGATCCTGAATCCAGTTAAAAGATCCAAGATTCTAGGCAAAATGAAAAAAGGCAAAGCAGGAATAATATTTTTACAGGAAACCCACCTAACAGACGTGGAGCACACTAAACTCAATAGACAAGGGTTTAAAATGATCTCTTCATCCTCGTATAAGTCAGGGAGGAGGAGGGGAGTAGCGACATTGATCTCAACCAAAATTATATTTGAAAAAAAATCAGAACCAAAAGCCAGTTTAGAAAGCTTGGGATCAGTCCGCCAAGGTCTCCGCCTTTGACTGCCACCTAATCCACATAGCACCGGACTTCCATGATCCCTCCTGCAGGTGGTGAACCTACTGGAGGGCGGACCCATGTAACTCCTTCGGGCTGAGCCCGGCCGGGTCCCATGGGTGGAAACCCGGCCACCAGACGCTAGCCTTCGAGCCCCTCCCCCAGGCCTGGCTCCAGGGTGGGGCCCCAGTAACCCCATACCGGGCGGGGTACACTGAATCCTTGATATACAATTTATCATGAGAGTCTGTTGGATCGTTCTTCGTCTGGCCCTTCACCCAGGACCAGTTTGTCTTGGGAGACCCTATCAGAGGCAAATTGCCCCGGACAACATAGCTCCTGGGATCACTGGGGCACGCAAACCCCCCCACCACGATAAGGTGACGATCCATGAGGGGGGATTGGACTCCGCCAGGGCTGCCCTTTGTCACCGGTCCTGTTCATAATTTTTATGGACAGGATTTCTAGGCGCAGCCAGGGAATGGAGGGTGTCATGCTTGGTGACCACAGGATCTCATCTCTGTTGTTTGCAGATGATGTTGTCCTGTTGGCTTCATCCAGCAATGACCTACAGCTCTTGCTGGGACGGTTTGCCGCTGAGTGTGAAGCGGCTGGGATGAGAATCAGCACCTCCAAGTCCGAGTCCATGGTCCTCAGCCGGAAAAAGGTGGATTGTCCTCTCCGGGTTGGGGACAGGCTCCTGCCCCAAGTGGAGGAGTTTAAGTATCTTGGGGTCTTGTTCACGAGTGAGGGGAAAATGGAGCGAGAGATCGACAGACGGATTGGAGCAGCATCTGCAGTGATGCGGACGTTGTACCGGTCTGTTGTGGTGAAGAGGGAGCTTAGTTCTAAGGCAAAGCTGTCGATTTACCAGTCAATCTACCAGTCAATCTACGTTCCTACTCTCACCTATGGTCACGAGCTTTGGGTAATGACCGAAAGAACGAGATCGCGGATACAAGCGGCTGAAATGAGCTTTCTCCGTAGGATTGCTGGACTCACCCTCAGAGATAGGGTGAGGAGCTCAGTCATCCGGGAGAGGCTCAGAGTAGAACCGCTGCTCCTCCACATTGAAAGGAGTCAGTTGAGGTGGTATGGGCATCTGATTAGGATGCCTCCTGGACGCCTCCCACTTGAGGTGTTTCAGGCACGTCCCACTGGGAGGAGACCCCGGGGCAGACCCAGGACTCGGTGGAGAGACTATGTCTCCCAGCTAGTCTGGGAACGCCTTGGTATCCCCTCTGAAGAGCTGGAGCAGGTGGCTGGGGAGAGGGAAGTCTGGGCTTCTCTGCTTGAACTGCTGCCTCCGCGACCCGGACCTCCGGAAAAGCGGTAGAAGATGGATGGATGGATGGATGGAAAAAATCAGAACACAAAGATAAAGAAGGGAGATACAGTATGGTACTTGGGCAGCTAGAGGGAGAAGATATCACCCTGCTGAATGTATATGCACCTCCAGGGGCTAACTGGAAATTTTATAAAAATGTATTTGACCTAATGATAACTAAAGCCCAAGGTTTAGTGATATGTGGTGGAGACTTCAATCTAAGACTGAATCCATACTGGGATGCATCAG
Source organism: Pholidichthys leucotaenia (assembly GCA_020510985.1). NCBI lineage: Eukaryota > Metazoa > Chordata > Actinopteri > Cichliformes > Pholidichthyidae > Pholidichthys > Pholidichthys leucotaenia. The sequence continues at coordinate 69,991,799 of CM035842.1, read as the reverse complement.
GTAATTCTCCACATCAAAATAACACTCAAAGTAGGAAAACTTGGATGCTACTAAAAGAAATGGGAATCTGTGACGTGTGGAGGGAATTCAACCCCAGTGTAAAAGATTATACATTTTACTCAGCACCACATTCATCATACTCAAGGATTGACTATTTTTTTATGTTTAATAGAGACATTGGAAGAGTAAAAACATGTAAAATAGGACTGATGGATCTCTCTGACCACAGTCCGATCTACGTATATGGACTTAAGTATCCAAAAATACACAAATAATACATTTTCTTGGAGGTTAAATTCAAATGTCCTGAAAGGACCACCGAAAGATGAATTGGAATCAGATATTCTCAGATATTTGGAAGAAAATGATAATGGAGAAGTATCCCCTTTAATACTGTGGGACGCATGCAAAGCTGTAATAAGGAGAAAGATTATTGCAAAACTGGCAATCCAAAAGAAACTGAGACAAGAAAAACTAACCACATTACAGTCATAACTTAAGAACCTAGAAAAAGCGCACAAAGACTACACTCATTCTAATGACTCGCTCAAAATTAAGGAAATTAAAAAAACAAATAAATGAGATCCACACAATAGAAATCCAGAAGAAACTTACATTTCTGAAACAAAAATACTATAAAGCAGGCAGCAAATCGGCAAAATTACTAGCCTATAAATTGAGGAAACAACAAACGGAGAGAGCAATCTACAAAATCAGAGACCCAGTATCAAAGGAAATAAAATTTAGAATTCAGGACATTCTTAAAAGCTTCGAGAACTACTACAAGAACTTGTACTCCCTCAAAAAACATAAAAACGCATCCGAAGCATTCCTAAACACATTAAACCTTCCCCAACTTACTGAGTCACAAAATAAAACACTACTGTCAGAAATACAACCTAAAGAATTAGAAAAAGCAATTATGAAACTTAAAGCTAACAAATCCCCAGGAGCAGATGGCTATACAGCAGAGTGGTACAAAACCTTTAAACAGCAACTATCTCCTCTCCTCCTGAAAACATTTAACTATGTCCTCCACACAGGGGAAATCCCCCCCTCCTGGAGAGAAGGGGTCATTGCAGTCATACCTAAACCTGAAAAGGATAAACTAGACTGCTCCAACTACAGACCAATCAGTGTGTTAAATCAGGACTATAAGCTTTTTACCACTATCCTTGCCAAAAGGTTAGAAAATATACTAACAGACTTAATTCATTTAGACCAAACAGGTTTTATAAGACAAAGACAGACACAAGACAACATTAGACGCACTTTACACATAATTCATCATATAAAAAAATATAACTTAATTTTTTTTTTTTTTTGTTACTTATTTGTACCCGTAGGTAGATTTGGTTTGCAGTCTGGTGACAAGCCACCGGCTGCCGATCGCTGCGTGCGCGAGCGCCCTAAACCTACATGTTTTTGGTATGCGGGAGGAAACCGGAGAAATCCCGGAGTAAACCCGCGCAACACGGGCAGAACATGCAAACTCCACACAGCTCACTGTTGGTCGGGGGCTGGGATCGAACCCACGATCTCATGATCCCCGCGATCCCCCGGCCGAGGGTAAACTGTGCTGCCACAGTGCTAAACCACTGCGCCACTGTGCAGCCTATGCCTAAATGCAGCCATATTGGGATTAGATGCGGAAAAAGCATTTGATTCAGTTGACTGGTCTTTCCTATATAGAATCTTATCCAGTTTCAATTTTCATAACAACTTCATTAGAACTATCCAGGCATTATATAAAAAACCAACAGCTAAAATAAGGATTAACGGTAAATTATCATCATCTTTTGAGCTGGAAAGAGGATGTCATCAGGGCTGCCCCTTGTCTCCACTGCTCTTTGCAATCTTCATAGAACCTCTGAGCCAATGGATAAGACAGAATCAAAAAATTCAAGGTATTACACTTGGTCAGAAGGAACATAAAATAGCACTCTTTGCTGATGACATTTTAATATACCTGGGTCAGCCGGACACCTCTTTTCCAGAACTAATCTCAGTTTTTTCAGAGTATGGAGATTTATCGGGGTACGAATTAAACATGCATAAAACCCAAGTTTTAACATTCAACTATGATCCAAATCAATATTTACTAAGCAAACTCAAAACTAACTGGGAGATGGAATCTATGAAATATCTGGGGGTCAATATCCCGAAACAACTGAACAAAATTATAACACTAAACTATGATCCGCTGGTGGCAAAAATAAAATCTGATCTAGCAAGATGGAATATGATACCATTCTTGGGTACTGCACAAAGAATTGAAGCAGTCAAAATGAATATACTTCCACGTCTTCTATACCTTTTCCAAACAATACCGGTAGAACCTCCCAAAAAAACATGGCAAGAACTGGACAGAAGGATCTCAAGATTCATATGGCAGGGCAAGAGACCTAGAATCAGATATAGAACCCTACAGCTAAACAAAGACAAAAGTGGGCTCGCGCTTTCAAATGTCAGGGACTATTTTAAAGCCGCACAAATTAAAACTTTAGTAGAGATATGTAACCCAGTCTACACTGCACAATGGAAGGAGATCGAATGCCAAATAACAAGTGGCATCCCCCTACAGGCGATAATAGGGAACAATGCCTTACCTAAACTTTTGAATAGCACTAACCCGTGCATAGAAACCCCGCTAAAAATTTGGTTTAAGATAGAGAGAATCAAGCTAAAGAACCCTATCGATTACTGCAATGGATTGCCTATGATCAAGACTTTACTCCTAATAAAACAGACACTAGATTTAAAAAGTGGAAAGAGAACGGAAAGATAAAATATTACGATTTTTTTAAAGGGCAAATTTTAAGAAGTTTTGAAGATTTGAAAAAACAAGGTCTAATAAATCAAGACCTTTACAGGTTCTTTCAGCTTAGACACCACATAAACAAAATACTTAAAAAGGAGGATTTGGACTTCCGGTTATGGCTGCCACATAGGACGGACGTGTCTCGCTCTGCTCTGCTCCTGGAGAAAAAAAATCGGCAAATAACTCTCTCATTTGGGACAGAACGTATCCCAGCGTTTGGGCGAGGATATGTCGGCGAAGCCTAAGGCTGGAAAACCAGGAAAAGGAAAAAGCGAGCCGCCGAAACAGTCCAAATTAACGGACTTTCAGGTCTGTGACGCAGCAAACAAAACTCCATATATGGCGGAGGAGGCTGGCAGCGGTGCGATAAATGCGGGGAATGGCGCAGATGCGCTGATGGCTGCCATGAGTTCAATGAGAGCGGACTTTTCCTCTAGATTTGATGGGATTATGACAGCGTTGGAAGGAATAAGAAAGGAATTGGGTGACTGTGTAGAACGAACGGCGCAGATGGAGCTCCGTCTCGCTAGTGCTGAAGATGACGTCACCCGTCTTCAATTAAAGGTGCGCACTTTGGGAAAAAAAAATAAATCTCTGGAAGATAATATTTTGGATTTGGAATCTCGGTCGAGACAGAATAATTTGAGGCTGGTGGGTCTTCCAGAGGAATTAGAAGGTCGGGACGTATGTTCCTTTCTGGAAAAGTGGATTCCGGAGGTGCTGGGCAGCGAGGAGTTGCAATCAGCAGTGGTTCTGGAAAAAGCACATCGTATTGGCCCACGGAGAGATAAGGGACCGCCGAGGACCTTAATTATGAAGTTTCTTAGCAACAGAGACAGGATGAAGATCTTCAACGCTGCACGTGCTAAAGGAGAGATTAAACACCAGGACCAGCAGGTGCGGTTCTACCCAGATTTGGCCACAGGAATCCAGCAATTGAGGAAGCAGTTTGACCACGTACGTAAGGAGCTGCGCAACCTTGGGATTCGTCATGGTGTAATCTATCTTGCGAGACTGCTGACCACGTATGAGGGCAGAACCCACATCTTCAAGACCCCAGAGGAGGCGCAGGAGTTCATCAAGAAGATCAAAGAAGAAGAAGAGACTGGTGGGAGCTAAGCATGAACAAAATATAAGGTAGAATAATTAAGCATTTGCACAGGCATCTGACTGACTTGAAGTAAATAGTAAGTTTACAAAATATAGATTGTATTATATATTACAAAAACAAAACAAAAACAAAACAAACAAACAAAAAAACTATGATGTACAAAGTTGTTAAAAATTTTGGAGTTAAGTTGGAAAACTACAGAGGAGAGTTAATGTTACGTCATTAAAAGCAGTAGAGTTAGGGTGATTGGGAGGATGAAGAAGGAGTGGCTTAGGCTGTTCCCCGTGGGTGTGGAACGGTCGATGGCTATATCGGGAGACAGAATTTTTCTTTTGATTTTGGGGGGTTTGCCACAAGTGTGGGAAGGGGAAATTTGTTTGTGTGTAGTTTGTAGGATGAATGTTCAACCACTCATGTTTTTGCTTCTCTGTATGAGCATGTTTACACTGCAAGGTAATCCCAAACTCTCTATTGATCATGGACCAAAGTGTTAATCTTAATTTAACTTCATGGAATTGCAGAGGTCTACAAAATTTAAAAAAACTTAAACAAGTTATGAATAAAATAAAGGACATGGGTTCAAGAATTGTGTTTTTACAAGAAACTCATCTGATAGAGGAGGATGTTAAAAGAATTAGGAGTAGATGGCAGGGAAGTGTATTCACCTCTTCATTTTCATCCCGAGCCAGGGGAGTTATGACTCTCATACATAAATCAGTTCCTTTTCAAGTGAAAAATGTAATTGGAGACAAATTTGGAAGATATGTAATCATTCAAGGTTCTTTGCTATTAGAAAATATAAATCTTGTGAACTTATATGGTCCCAATATAGATGATCAGAAGTTCTTTGCTAATTTATTTCTCATCTTATCATCACTTACAGGGCAACATATAATAGCAGGGGATTTTAATTGTACATTGAATCCAGGTGTGGATAGATCAACAGGACTGGATTGTACGCACATTGGATGTAGGATGACTATTAATCATTTTATGAAAGAATTGAGATTGTTAGATATATGGAGAGAAATGAAACCACAAGTTAAAGCCTATTCTTGTTATTCCAGTACCTACAAGACATTCTCACGTATTGATTATTTTTTGATTTCCACAGAATTAAGGTCCAAGATTCAAAACTGCTTTTATGATAACATCGTGATCTCTGATCATGCACCCTGTTGTCTAATATATGTAGATAAAAAATTGACAAAGGAATCAGGTAGATGGCAATTTCAGCATAAATGGCTTCAGGATGAGGAATTTGTCAAGTATATAGAAAAACAGATAGACGAGTTCTTTGACATCAATACTACACAAACATCAGCATGTGTAAAGTGGGAGGCTTTCAAAGCTTTTATTAGGGGACATATTATTAGTTATACAGGATCAAAATCTAAGAAGACTCGAGAGGAGAGAGCTAAATTGGAACATAAAATAAAAAGTCTTCAGGAAAAAGTGTATGCAGGAAGTGACCCAAGGTTGGAGAATGAATTACTGATTTTGAGAGCTGAATACGACAAAAAATCAGCGAATAGAGCTGCCTCGAGTCTTCTAAGATTGAAACAATCTTTTTATGAACAAGGTGAAAAATCAGGAAAATTATTAGCATGGCAGATTAAACAATTGGAAATTAAAACACCAATTACCAGTATTATAAGTAATGGACAGGTAGTTATAGATCCTTTAGAAATTAATAGAGCCTTTAGAGATTACTATGAAAAATTATATGATACCAAAAATGAACCTGATTTAACAAAACTAAATGGGTTTTTGAACGAACTATCTATACCATGTATACCAAATGAAAACAGGGAGATATTGGAGTGTAAAATTAGTCAAGAAGAAGTTGGGCTAGCCATTGATAATATGAAATCAGGAAAAAGTGCAGGACCAGATGGTCTTCCAGTTGACCTTTATAAAAAATTTAAGAATAAATTAATAAAACCTTTTTTGGAAATGGTTTTAGAAGCATTTCAAAATAATAATTTACCATCATACATAAATAATGCCTTAATTATACTACTGCCAAAACCAGGTAAGCCCTCTAATAAATGTGAAAATATGAGACCAATAAGCCTATTAAACGCCGACCTTAAGATAATCTGTAAAATTTTAGCAAGACGAATACAAGAAATTTTACCAAATATTATTAATCGAGATCAGAATGGCTTTATAAAGGGTAGACAAGGCTTCCATAATGTAAGAAGACTATTTAATATTATTTATTTTAATAAAGAAGCACCGGATACAGCTCTCCTATCATTGGACGCCGAAAAGGCCTTTGATAGAGTTGAATGGCCCTTTCTTTTTGAAGTCCTACAAAGGTTTGGACTTGGAAATAATTTCATAAAATGGGTTCAAATAATATACAATAATGCTACAGCAGAAATCCTAACAAATAACAATATTTCAAAACCAATAAAAATCAATAGAGGATGTCGACAAGGCTGTCCACTTTCACCTTTACTGTTTACTATGGCAATTGAACCTTTAGCGATAGCGATACGTTTACATTCACAAATATATGGAATTAAAGTTGGACCAACAGAACATAAAATCTCCCTGTACGCCGATGATATAATTTTGTTTATGTCGAATCTAAAAAAATCAATTCCAACCTTGTTGAATTTAATAAAGAATTTTGGGGAAATATCAGGATATAAAATAAATAAAACTAAATCTTCAATATTAATGCTAAATGAGACCCAGAGAAATTACCCAGCCCCTGAGGTAAATCAATTCAATGTTGTAAATCAGTTTAAATATTTAGGAATCCAAATTATGCCTAAGCTAGAATCAGTCGCCAGTGTCAACTATGAAGCCTTAATGTCAGATATCAATGAGTTAACTCAGAGATGGATGTCACTACCAATGTCGATGATCGGGAGAATCAATATACTTAAAAGTAATATTTTACCTAAAATACTTTATTTATTTCAATACATTCCCTTATCACCACCTTTAGATCTATTCTCAAGAATAAAAAAAAAGTTAGTGGAATTTATATGGAACAACAGGAGGGCTAGATTACGTTTGTCTTTATTATATTTACCATTTGATCGTGGAGGTCTGAAATGTCCAAATTTTATGTTGTATTATTGGTCGGCACAACTGAGGTCTATGACATATTATTTTTCATCAAATGATCTCCCTCACTGGACTGAAATGGAATCATACAATTTACCTTTACCTCTTCCCATATTCATATACTCAGATTCGGCAAAAAAATTACAAAAACAAGTTAAAAATCCATTTGTAAAGCATATGATCAAAATATGGTGTGAAGCTAAAAACTATTTAAAAGAACCACAGTTATTGTCACAATTTAGTCCAATATGGGGTAATCAATATTTTAAACCAGGGAGAGCGGACGCTGTATTTAAAGTATGGAATTTAAAAGGGATACAAAAGATTCAGGATTTATATTTGCCATGTGCAGACAACATAATGTCTTTTGAAGAGCTGAGGATCAAATTTAATCTCAATAGAACACATTTTTTTAAATATCTTCAACTTAGAAACTTTATTCGATCAAATCAAAATAAAGCTCTCACTCGACCTATTTATTCATCCTTGGAAAAAATGATGATGAAAGATAGTAAAAGAAAGGGTATTATTTCAGAGTTTTATAACTCACTGACACTATCTTCAAGTGAAAATTCACTGAAAAGATTAAACTACTGGAAAGAAGATCTGCAAATTGAAATTTCAGAGGAACAATGGGAATTGGCTTGTACAGAAGCTCAAACCAAATCAATAAATGCACGCCTTAAATTGATACATTTCAAATGGTTAATGCGGATGTATGTTACACCGGAGGAGTTAAATAGATATAACAAAAATATACCAGATACATGCACAAAATGCATGGAAAGTAAAGGAACCCTATTTCATTGTTTATGGGAATGTAGATTAATAAGAATGTTTTGGGAAGAGGTGAGGGTAACAATTGAAAAAATAATCTCAAAACAAATCATATTGAATCCTAAACTGCTTTTGTTGGGTCTGTACCCAGAAAAGCATAATTTTAATAAAAGTGAAAGAACATTCATAGACCTCAGTTTGCTTAATGCCAAAAAATGTATTGCACTATTATGGAAAAAGACTCATAGACCAGATGTGACTCAGTGGTTAAGACAGATGTTAACAAACCTTCCATTAGAAAGAATAACATATATACTGAAATCAAAGGAAATTGTGTTTGAGAATATATGGAGACCTTTTATTGATTATGTAAAAAATTTAAACATAACTCTTGAAGAAGAAGGTGAATGATGTGTGTGGACCTTGTAAATTCCAAACTGGTGAACATAATATGTATACTTATGTATTGGATTGTCTAGACTAAACAGAGGAGCATTGTTGAAGACTTGATTTTGTTGGTGGTTGTTGGTGTTTTTAGTGCATTTTTTTTTTTTTTGTAGTACTTTAGTGTTAGTGTTTGATTGTTTGTATCATGTTTGTTAAAAAAAAAAAAAGGTTCAATAAAGATATTGTGGAAAAAAAAAAAGGAGGATTTGGAAAGGGCCCAGTCAGGTGTTCTGAAGGTCTTCTTAATGGCATATAAAGGGATCCCAGGGATCAGATACATTTCTAAATTATACCAAGGTCTTCAAGACTTAAAAGGAGACAACACATCATATATAAAAGAGAGATGGGAAAAAGAGGGGAATTTCACTTTACAACTGGAAATATGGGAAAAGCTAAATAAACAACAATGGAAAAGTACCTCATCCCTGCAGTGGAGAGAATTTGGATGGAAAAATTTGGTAAGATTTTTCAGAACACCTGCACAAAACAAATTTACTCGTAAGGGGTTGAATTGTTGGCGCTTGTGTGGTGAAGAGACTGCAAATCATTTTCATGTGTTTTGGTCATGCCCAGTTATCCACCAATATTGGACCAATGTACAGGAAATATTGGGGAAAATATTCAAAATAACAGTCCCCTTTTCTTTTGTAACTTTGTATTTGGATTTACTACCGGATTCACTGGAAAGACGAGGAGAAAAATACTTATTCACTGTTTTAATATTGGCATGTAAAAAAGCCCTAACTAAAAAATGGATGTTGAAGGACTGTCCTACACCTGAAGATTGGATTAACGTGATCCAAGACATTTACTCGAAGGAAAAGTTGACATTCGCACTGAGACAGGACATGGATGGGTTCATGAACTTTTGGCAACCCTGGATCGCATATGTGTCTTCCATTAGATCTAATCTTTGACAAATACCATTTCAATAATGGTCCCGCTCTTTGTCCCAATGCTACTCAGATGCTCTTTTATTTTTATTTTTATTTTTTTTTTTTTTATATATTTTTGTTTTTTGCTCTTTGGTTTTGTTTTTTTGTTTTTTCTTGTTTTGTTCTTTCTTTAATTTCTCTTTTTCTTTCACTTAAAAAAAAGGGGTGTTGTAATAATTATTCTTCCAATGTTGTCAAAAAACAAAAAAAAGGGAATGTGATGAAAATGTAAACAATGCAATGCTGTAATGACATGTATACCCTTTACAAAAACTTAAATTTAAAAAAAAAAAAGTTATCTTAAAGCAAGTTATTTCAACCGATGTGGGAATGCATATTATGGAGGAATCTGCAGACAGTGTCTCAGTCAGGAGGCAGTGATTAAACATAAGAGAATAATAGGCAAGGACGTCATGGGGAGTTGGCAGGAAGAGGGAGCTGGGGGTTTAAGGCAAATGTATTGTGGAGCTGGATATCATGCAGTGTGATGTGAAATGTCATGCAGATGTGAGATGATCTGTGGAGGTTATAAGGAGAAACCTGGTTTGGCTGATTCATTGCTTTTCTGTGTTTGTATGATGTGAGAGTGTTAACAAAGCTTCGTCTGCTCGTAAAAAAAAATAATAAATAAAATAAAATAAATGAAGGCATGGTTGGAGTTAGGCAGAATGTTTACATCTGAACGCCACGTTGTATGTTGGTAGGGATCCAGCCCGTTAACCCCTTAAAGCCTCGCCAAGTAGCATGCCTTTGCAGTCCTGTTCAGTTTGGTGTAGTACTGTCCCTTTAAATTTTCCTTCCAACAGTCCATTTTGTGATTTTTTTTGTTCATTCATAACAAATGTAGAGGCGCTGTGGACTCCTGCAGTTTGTTAACAATTGGCTGGCCTACCCAACTCAGAATGCATTGCGTGTTTGTCGCGTGGGCTGGCAAGCTCTATTGAGAGCATCCTCATCAGCTGCACCACGGTGTGGTACGGAAGCTGCACCGCCTCCTGCCGGAAGACACTACAACGCACAGTGAAGGCAGCCAGCAAGATCATCAGTGCTCCTCTGCCCCCCTCTCGGACATCTACCTCACCCGCAGAGCCATCAACATTACAGGCAACACCTCCCACCCCTCACACTTCCTCTTCAGCCTCCTGCCCTCGGGGAAAAGGAACTGGAGCCTCTGGGCCTGCTCCACAAGATTGCTAAACAGCTTTGTTCATCAGGCCATACTGACCTTGAACTCTGTCCACTTCCTCCCCCCTCCCCAGACCGTAACACACTCACCCGCACAATAACTACCTCAGCTGCTGGCACAGAAAGACTGGCACACAAACAGTAATACATCTGCTGCTGCATGTCTCTGCACTTTACTGCAACCATTTGCACAAATACTATATTTGCTGCTGTCTGTTATTGCAATACTGATCATGTGCAGTCCTATCTGTTACTGTCTGCACCTACACTACCGCATCGAACTTGCAACTACAAGTATTACTGCTCTACTTTTTCTGTATATAGGATTGCTGGGTTTTATCGTTTATCTTTATTTGCACTATGGGATGTCTTGGTCTATCTTCTGCCACTATTTGCACTGTTGTTTTTCCAGCCTTATTAATTTTTTTTTAATATACTGTGCACACCAATGAAGAGCGAGAAATGCCATTTCAATTCTTCTGTATGTCCTGTACGTACAGTAGTACTGACACATAAAATCTTTGAATCTTGAATGCACTTCATTAATTTATTAGGATTTATTAGCATTAAATATAATTTTTTTCACAGGATCAGATCTTAACTAGTACTTTGCATTATGCCTATGGTTGCCACACTAAGGTGTAGAAAAGAAAGCCAAGTTTATTGTCATTCAATCCATACAGTCAAGGCCCATGCAATAGAAAGAAATTACATTTCTCCTATCTGATGGGTCGCTGCCAGGCAAGACACCGCCACGACTTTCCCTTCCCCCCTTCTTGTGCTGAGCACCAAGCTAGAAGCTGGCAAGTATGGTCTTTGGTAAAAAAGTGGTGGCAGTTTAAAAAGTTATCATTAGTGTTTTTGTATTTTCTAATGCTAAATCACAGGAATATGTTTAACATATTTAACATAACATGCATTTTATATTTTATATTTGCATATCGGGCAGTGCGGTAGCGGAGTGGTTAGCACTGCGGCAGCACAGCAACTCACCTCTGGCCGGGGGATCCCGGGTTTGATCCCACCCCCCAACCAACAGTGATCTGTGTAGAGTTTGCATGTTCTCCCCGTGTCTGCGTGAGTTTACTCCGGGATTTCTCCAGTTTCCTCCCACATGCCAAAAACATGCAAGTTAGGTTAATTGGCATCAAACTGGGGATTCTAAATTGTCCTTAGGTATGGATGTGAGAGTGAAAGTGCACTTCTGATTGGATACTAAACTGTGTTTCGTTACCTTGTATTCATACATGTGTAATGACAATAAAGTTGAATCTAATCTAATCTAATCTAAAGGTTGTCTGTCTCTCTGTGTTGGCTCTGCGATGGACTGGCGATCTGACCAGGGTGTACCCTGCCTCGCACCCAAAGATGCTGGGATAGGCTCCAGCCCCCCCCCCCCCCGTGACCCGAAAAGGATTAAGCAGAAGAAGATGGATGGATGGATATTTGCATATCATTTAGCATTTAAAAAGGAAAGCTACATAACTGTTTTGTTGTTATTTATTTTATTTCTAGTCACGATCTTCTGAACTGAAGACCAGCTAGCTTTGGGTCAAGTGGAATTTCTAAACAACCCAGTGTTTTCCCCAATGCAGATTCCCAATGCACCCAGTAATTTATCAACACGATTTAACTTGACAAGGGTTACAGTACATAAAGTACAACATATTAACAAAATGAGTTAATCTGAGGCATGTATTCACCGTCTAAGAACAAGATGAGGATTTCAGCTCCCACAGTCTTTGGTCCTTGCATGTAATGTGCATTCTAAGCTTTCAGATGAACAGAGTGTAAACCGATTACATTTTATTGTTTTTACTTATAAACCCCTTTTGTCCTCATTATTTCAGTTTAGGGATATAAAGATATATCGGCTAATATCAGCCGATACTGGAAATGAGAATTGGTTCTCAACTGACCTACCTGGCTAAATAAAAATAAATAAATAAATATTCACCTTACTGACTGATACTGGCAATTGGCAAATAAGATATCGGCAGTGGCAGGTATTTTTCTGGTGTGCCCCAGTTGTGTAGCACTGTTTTTTTCCTCTGAAACAGATGACAGTAGACTACATTTGCAACATAAAAACACATCCATCCATCCAAAACACATGGGCTGCACGGTGGCGCAGTGGTTAGCACTGTGGCAGCACAGTTTTACCCTCGGCCGGGGGATCGCGGGGACCGTGAGATCGTGGGTTCGATCCCTGCCGCCGGCCAACAGTGATCTGTGTGGAGTTTGCATGTTCTCCCCGTGTTTGCGTGGGTTTACTCCGGGATTTCTCCGGTTTCCTCCCACATGCCAAAAACATGCAGGTTAGGGAGTTAAGGGGCGCTTGCGCACGCAGCGACCGGCAGCTGGTGGCTTGTCACCAGACTGCAAAGCAAATCTACCTACGGGTACAAAATAAGTAAAAAAAAAAAAAAAACAACATCCAGGACTAAATCATTTTAAAGTTAGTTGTTTTTTAATGCACATTTTTTCTCTCCCAAGCAATAAAGATGGAATAAATGAAATAAAAACAGAACAATCTGATTCCACTTTTGGTCATTGGCTAACATTGTTTTCAACACTGGCAACGTCTCCAAATTTCACAATCAGTGCATCTCTTTTTCAGTTATTAGTGTAGGACTAGCAAGCTGACTTTAACGCTCAATGGACTTATTTCACTGCCAATATTTTGATATAAAGCAATAAGGAAGTGCATGTGTATATTCTGTATCAAGGTGAAGAACATTAAACAAGTTTGTATAATAAATGTGTAATAAAAATGTTCTGAAGCCTTCCTGTGTGCTTACAACACCATTTAAGAACTCTACAAAGAAATGTAACAAAAGCAACAATAGTTAACTGAGTTAATATGCTCTCGTACAAAAAATGAGAACATTACCACTGTCTTCATTTTGGGTTATTGAAGCCATATTCACAGACCATGTTTAGTATACTGAGTGAGGTAGCAAATGGACTTTAGGTTTGGATTTAAACTTTCAAGTAAATTTCCATCACTGCAACTTAAAAATAACATTTTCCTCTCTCTTATTAGCTTCAAGTTGGTTCATTTTAAATGTGACCACTAGCTCTGACTGAATAATAAAGGATAACAGGCAGAGGTGCAACCGGCCTCAACAGGAGCTGAATGCATCCCACCTTTAAGAAGAGCTTTGGCCATTTGTGTCGCCTATATCTGTACCATCCTGTCCTACCATGGGATGTGGTAACAGTCAGTCAGTGTGACCCGAGTTGACTTTCAGCAGTGTGCCTGCACCTACAGTAGATTACTGCACAAGGCCTTAACCCAGGAACAATATAAAACAACAATCTGGAATTAAGTTAAATTGACTTGAGCAACATACGATTCAACATTTTAAAACTTTGGATTTGAAAACATTCATGTTTTAATTTAAAAAATTATCACTTTGAGACACAAGTAGTAAGAAAACTCAGATGTTACTGATCACATTAATTAAGGCTGTTTGCCTAAATACAACAGAACCTTTAATAAACAGCTGCGTTTTCCTACAACTTTGTTAAAGTAGCTGCTGTGAAATAGGCTTATCCTGAAAGATTTTAGCCAAATTACTTTGGCTGCATTTATAACCACACCCTAGTCACTATATAATGAGTTCAGCATTTAAAATACAATTTGAAAAGTACTCCCTAATCTGTTTCATTTATCATCACATTAAAATAGATTTGACACAATATGATGTAATATTTTCTACAAAATGCATGTTGGTAATCATTATTTAACCAGCATTAGTCTGCTGTGTTACGCTGTCTCACTGCGACGGTATAATTAATCCCCAAGAAAATAAGCATTGTGTCCAAAAGTGAATTGTCTGTATTTGTTTATTCACTAGGTGGTAGCAGTTTTAGCCCTCCTCTGTGGATCACCACCCTATCATGGTGGAGGGGTTTCCTTGTCCTTATGATCCTAGGAACTACGTTGTCCACGACCAATATGATTCCAAGGCAAATTGGTGAGAGAGCCAGACCAAGAGCAGTCCAGCTGATCCACATGAAGACATTACAACCTGTGGACCTATTTTGGGGTTACTGGGGCTTGAGGTCAAGTACCGGGCAGGTTTAGCCCAAGCAGGGCGCACGGGATCCGACCCCCAGTGGGCTCACCACCTGCAGGAGGGATCATGGTGCTATGTGAACTGAGCAACAGTGTGGGCTTCTCTGCTTGGACTGCGGCCCCCGCAACCCGGATGGATGGACAAGCTTTACCAGATTTTTACAAGATATTTCATGATCCACTGTAACTGTCACCGACAGTTGCAGACCTTGTCCTCAATGTTTTTAATATAAAAGTCAAAATAACTAAGAAAAATGCAGGAACTTTCAGTTGGGTGTAAACAGAGTGAGGCTAACACTAAATCCTGAGTGTTCCGATTACAGCTCCAATACGTAAAGCTCCCTCCTAAAGGGCTTTAATCAAGCAATACAATCTGCTCTGTACCTGGTGAGTAAACACTCAGCGTGCAGCCACTGTCTGTAATTGATCCTATTAGGTTTGAGAAGCTGTGGATTAAACATTATAAAACAAGATGTCTGAGCTGCCAGATTTCAGTCTTTGCTGAAGCCATTCCTGATCTCTGAACTCGTTCTGGTTAGCCACAGTGGGAAATGAATCAGGCTGGGGAAAATGGCTTTATTTCACTGGAAACAATGGTTCAGCCTTTCATTTAGGCATGACTGGGCAAAGAACTGAAAAGACTTGGAATGGTTTCTGCTTGCTGGCTGGCAGAATTCACAAGCTTTGAAGAGATACTCACTGTTACCAGAAATTACAGTTTGCAAAGAGAAATTGTGTCTCACTTGCTTTAATTGTAGTATCTGTAGTAAATAAGTACAACATTAAAAGACATTTTACAGTAGATCTTTGTCATCAAAGAGACAAGCGAATAACACGATTATTCCTAGCATTTCTGGTGCTAAATTTATCATCTAACAAGTAAATTATTATTCAAAACCTTAATTATGCACTTGAGCTTAAAGACAGCAACTCTAATAAGCTAAATATGATTCTGCAGTAAACCACATTTCAACTGATGGGCTCAGTTAAAACTTTTACTGTAGGTGTTGGAAGTTCATTCTGTGAAACAGGGTATTAATTAGTTACCCTGTTTCACAGAATGAACTCTAAAGCTGGATTCATGCTGCGTCTCCGCTCACTGTGTCCACTCAACCGTGAGGCTTGTGTAACAAAAATTACGTTATCACCAGTCTGCCAGGCTCTGCAAACCCCTTCCGCGGCTGTCCACGTGCAGCCCCAGTTTTGGGACCGCATTGCCTGGGTGCGCTGACTGCATATGCGCAAGCTTGAACCTCCCATTCACAAGGTGGCGCAACTGACACAGCATACAAAGTCAAAGTAGAGGAAGAAGACAAAGAGGAAGACGAGAATAAACATACATGAATCATTTTGCAGCAGCTTGAGTGGCGAAGAGCACTGAAAAACAGTAATTCCTCCTTTTCCTCGAAACAATGCCATTTGTTGTTGCTACAAAAAATGTACATTGATCTCACGTTTCTTCACTTTTATATAGCCAGTGAACAAACTGGCATGTTAGTAGGGATGGGAATTGAGAACTGGTTCCTATAGAGGTTTTTCAGTCACGTGACCCGCGCGCCTAAACACGCCCACTGTGCGCCATATTGGCGGTCAAGCGTATCGCCTGCCAGGCTTGTTTACATGACAAAGATCGTAAGTGTTGCAAACTTCTGAGTCTTCTGGAAGTGTGGGACAGGTTAGCTGGTAGTTTATCACTATTTATCATGTCTGAACGTGAAGGAGGTCTGAGTGAACAGACCAAACACCTCTCTGGCATCGAATTGAAGCGGTATCAGGATAAAATAGCCATTCTAGGAGGCTGTGATCCTTACACTGCACCTGGCGTGTTGTTCTCCCCCATCACAGCTGAGGATGTCACACTGCCAGACTTTTGAGTTCAGTGACTTGATGATTTACCTGATCGTGCACCCTTCACCATACAGTCTGGAGAATTTTGAGGCTCACAAGACCAAGCGAGACTCACAAGCGAGTGTACTCTGTTGAAGTCCAGAGAGTACACGCACGAGCGTGCGCTTTGCGCGATATTGTGCTTTATCATAGCGTGATTAATACATATGTCAGCTGTATCAAGTGTTGTGGGATGTCTGGTGCGTGTGTTTGGATGGGCAGTTCGGTGTTGGACATGAGTGAGTGATGGCGCCCCCCCCCCCCCCCCCGGTGTGTGTGGCGAACGGTGTGTGATTTGGTGCGGATAAGTAGAAAGAGCGAGGCGACCAGAGCAGGTAGAATTTGTTGCTGACAACAGTGCGGTATATAAATAAAGCCCCAACGCTTCAGCAAAACGGCCTGTGCTTCTGTGTACCACAAGAGTGAGATTTACTCGGGAATTGACCACGGAGGAAGATGCATCTCCCCTGCGTCCCAAAACCACAGTTAGGAGAGGAAAGGCAGGAACGGTCAACACAAGCGTGCGATCACAGACATGTCTCATGCGTGCGCTTTGAGCGATATTGTGCTATTATCACAGCGTGATTAATACATATGTCAGCTTTATCAGGCATGCGTTACAGTGCGCGATCACAGACTCCTGTCTGCCGCAGTGGTTTAGCACTGCGGCAGCACAGTTTACCCTCGGCCGGGGGATCGCGGGGATCATGAGCTCGTGGGTTCGACCCCGACCAACAGTGAGCTGTGTGGAGTTTGCATGTTCTCCCCGTGTTGCGTGGGTTTACTCCGGGATTTCTCCGGATTCCTCCCGCATACCAAAAACATGTAGGTTTAGGGCGCTCGCGCACGCAGCTTGTCAGCTGCCGGTGGCTTGACAAATTCCTAGTTTGTGTACTACATGAGCAATGGCAATAAATCTGATTCTGATTCGCGCACTCAGCACGCAGCGACCGGCAGCCGGTGGCTTGTCACCAGACTGCAAACCAAATCTACCTACGGGTACAATAAGTAACAAAAAAAAAAAAATTCTCCTTCTGTCCATGCCTATTATGGCAGTGAACAGCACAACACGTCTCCGGCATGACAACAACGACAAAAACGGCGATGACAGGGCTTCGAAAACATGTGAAAGTGGTTTGTTTACACAAGCTTGTGTACTATGCCCGCTAGCGCTTGACCAACAGCATGGCGGCGCCGGCCTGTGACGTAGATCCGTGACGTCACATGAAAAACCCTAATAGGGAACCAATTCTAAATTTTTCTGAGTCCCCGGCATCGTACATCGTTGATGTCATTAAGTCCTTTGGACTGTGGGTTTAAACACTTCCGTGTTTTTTGGAGTTTTTTTTTTTTTTAAATCATGACGTCAAACGCTGCTGTTACCAAGTAATGCCATGATGCCATCACTACCGCGGGATAATGGTGGAGGCATATGGTATGGCTCTGGTAAATACTAGCAGCATGGCATATTATACACATGAGTTGAAACACCTCTTGACACGGCAGCATGGGATAAAATGAAAGGCTGCAATGTGTTCAACAGTCTACAAAGTGCATCCGAACCTGATTCCCAAACAGCAGCACCTCCATTAGTGATGGCAATATTAGCTTATTATTTTTTAGTAGTATATTAGCGTGGTGCTAGCAGCCTTGCATCCATCCATCCATCTTCTGCCGCTTTTCCGGAGGTCCGGGTCGCGGAGGCAGCAGTTCAAGCAGAGAAGCCCAGACTTCCCTCTCCCAAGCCACCTGCTCCAGCTCTTCAGAGAGGATACCAAGGCATCTCCAGACCTGCTGGGAGATGTAGTCTCTCCAGAGAATCCTGGGTCTGCCCTGGGGTCTCCTCCCAGTGGGACGTGCCCGAAACACCTCAAGTGGGAGGCATCCAGGAGGCATCCTGATCAGATGCCCAAACCACCTCAACTGGCTCCTTTCAGTGTGGAGGAGCAGCGGTTCTACTCTGAGTCTCTCCCAGATGACTGAGCTCCTCACCCTATCTCTGAGGGGGAGTCCAGCAATCCTACGAAGAAAGCTCATTTCAGCCACTTGTATCCACAATCTCGTTCTTTCAGTCATTATCCAAAGCTCATGACCATAGGTGAGGGTAGGGACGTAGATTGACCGGTAAATCGACAGCTTTGCCTTAGAGCTCAGCTCCCTCTTCACCACAACAGACCGGTGCAACGTCTGCATCACTGCAGATGCTGCTCCGATCAGTCTGTCAATCTCTTGCTCCATTCTCCCCTCACTTGTGAATAACACCCCGAGATACTTGCAGGCTAAGTTTAATCCGTTTTTAATTCACAAAACCCAACTAAAAATATCCGATATTTAAATACGATCTCATTCTTTTTAAAGAATGACAGCAACAGGTAGCTCTGAGGTTTTACCAACCTGCTCATTCTCTGCTCCTTGCCAGGATAACCCACTGACGCTAGCTGCACACGGAGCTCTAATGAAGTTTGTAGTGCAAGGCTTGCATCCATTCATGACCGTAGAGCAGCTGGAGTTTGGGTAGGTGGTACGTGTGATGTCGGTTACAGATTAATGCCGAATTAACACTTTCCCAGAATGACTGATGTCTTGAGGTTTTACCAGTATGCTAAGCATGTGTGGGTGTATATACACTGTGCATAAAAAAAACGTGCAAAAATTACACCCAAGTACAGCATGTATATTTTTGTGATTGCTAAACTAGCATGATTGTGCAGTTTTTACTTAACATTTATTTATACAGGGTAGATCCATTGAGAGGCAACCTCTCTTTTTCAAGGACGCTCTGTTCACACTCACAGTTACACATTCACACCTGGAAGCTGCCCAGTACAACCACAGACTGACCTGTGGCCACTGAGCAGCTCCACTGGAGCAGTTGGGGTTAAGGGCCTTGCTCAAGGGCACCACAGTGGGGTTAAGGAGGGTGAGGCAAACACTGTTATGTTATCTGTCCCACCTAGATCTGATCCTGGCGGTCCAGGGATCGAACCCGCGACATTCCGCTCACCAGTCCACATCCCTAACCATTAGGCTACCACTGCCCACTGAGATTGTTTCTAATAAGATAAGATAAGATAAGCCTTTATTAGTCCCACAATGGGGAAATTCCAGGATTGCAACAGCACAGGGATAGCAACACTCAGAGCAACAATCAGAAGGCAAGAAAAAACAACATCTAGTAAACATATGTCCATATTACTATAAATGTATATATATAGACACACAGTGCAGAGCATTATAGCTGGTGAATGTGCAGCAGAAAGTCTAAGCTCTCTCTCCGCGGATGCAGCGGGCCAGCTGGAAGTCTTTGGGCATGATGGTGACCCCCTTAGCGAAGAAGAGACCCACCAGGTGGGCCTCGCTGGTCTCCTGCAGAGCCATGACGGCGAAGCTCAGGAAACGCAGGACGGTCTTGAAGTCCTGAGCGATCTCCCTCACCAGGCGCTGGACGGGCAGCTTACGGATGAGCAGCTCCGTGGATTTCTGGTAGCGACGGATCTCTCTCAGAGCCACGGGCCTGTGACGGCGAGGCCTCTTCACTCTGCCGGTGGCCAGAGCGCCTCTCCGAGCAGCCCTGGTGGCTAGCTGTCTCCTGGGGGGCTTCTTCCTCCAGTAGATTTTACGGGCGGTCTGCTTGGTTCTTGCCATCGCTCTTTATCATTCTGTCTTATATTTCTTTCACGCCGCCTAAACTCCAGCCCGGCACCCGCGTCCTTTTCGCTACAGCTCCCGGTATGTCGAGTTTCCCATTAGCACCGGGCGGCGGCCAAGTGCTAGCTAGCACTAGCTCCTCCCCGCTGTAACGTCTCCCGCTGCAAACCGTGGCTCCGTCCGCCGACCCGGGAGACCCCCGGGGCGATCCGTGCGTCCGTGATATATATACAGAGTGAAAGGTGTAGAAAGAAGAAGGAAGATAAAAAAAAAAGGCTGTTGCAACAGGCAGCCGACTCGTGTGGCGCCACCGGTCCGGCGGAACCGGAAAAGAAAAAACCGGAATCACTTCAGTATTCCCTTTATACTGCTTTTTATTTATATTGCTTTTCATCATTTAAACATAATAAATGCTACAAGGCATAAATACCCATTTTTACATGTTTACAGTCTTTTATATTCAATTTTATTATATCTTTTTAAAAGAATAAGCATTGTTCAAAGTCAGAAAAATAAAACTTCCATTGATGCTCAAATCCTGTGAATGCCTGCTTTTTCCCCACATGGACAACTGATCAAGAATTGATAAGGGAATTGATAAAGAATCGGATTGATAAGCAAAATCAACAATGTTATTGATACTGATGAAATCTTATCAATTCCCATCCCTACATGTTAGTGCATTTGTGCTACCCATAGGACTGATTTGAAACTACAAATGACAGTTGTGTACATGCATCAACGGCTTGGCCTGGTAGATGACAAAAATGAAGTATATACACAACCGCATGCACACTGGCCTCGTCCAAAGCAGACACACATCTCAGCGGACCAGAGCGGAAATGTAGCATGAATCCACCTTTAGACCAACAGTAAAAATTAGAATTGGTAATGATGATAAGATTGAGAATGGTTTTGGGCAGACCACCCTCATGATGATTGTTTTCATTCAGATTTACTTCTTACATCCATTTTTAACGGTTAAAACAGCGACATTGGGGGTCGATATGGGGTCGATGGCAGGTGAAAATTAACCAGCTTCAGCCACCCTTTGTTATAACAAAATGTAGATATGTACCTTCATAAGCTAAATAATCTCTTTTTAGAATCATAGTTGGAAAATTTGGGAGCAAATGTCTCCTCTGTGTTGCGATGGAGCACATCAACATTTGTTTACAAACGCTTCTTCTTCGGTGTCCCAGAAGTGAGGTTTCAGGTGGTTATTTAGGAGACATCAGTCCTCCAAGGCAAGAACAGTAAGTTACACATGTCTGCCACCTTGTGAGGTGGAATGCTTAGTACAACTGTGGATTTTTTTTTTATGGTTTATGACCACATCACATGACAGGCGCAGAACTGCAACATAGACATAGGTCTATGTCCATGAAACCAAGACACATGAAGGGTTAAGAAACAGCTGGAGAGACTCCATCAGCAGAATTCTGTAGGCCCTGATGGCCTCTCCACCAGTATCCTGAAGACCTGTGCCAACCAGCTAGTTCCAGTACTGAAACACCTGTACAACCTGAGCCTGAGTCTGGAGAGAGTACCGGTGTTGTGGAAGACATCCTGCCTGGTTCCTGCCCCCAAGAAGTTGTCTCCATCTGACCTGATTGACCTATTGACCAGTTGCCCTCACATCTCATGTGATGAAGGTCCTGGAGAGACTGGTCTTAGCCCACCTGAAGCCATAGGTGAAGACGTGGCTGGACCCTCTGCAGTCTGCATATCAGCCCCATTTAGGAGTTGAAGACACTGTCATCTACCTGCTGCAACGAGCCCATTTGAATCTGGATGGCGGAGGAGACACTGTGAGAATCACATTCTTTGATTTCTCCAGAGCCTTTAACACCATCCAGCCACTGCTGCTGGGTGAGAAGCTGCGTGGGATGGGGGTCGACTGCTCTGTGATCTCCTGGATTACTGACTACCTGACAGGCAGGCCACAGTTTGCCCGGCTGGGCAGTGTCTTGTCTGATGTGGTGGTTAGTGATACGGGAGCTCCACAGGGGACTGTGCTTTCTCCTTTTCTCTCACCTTATACACAAATGACTTTCAGTACAACACCGAGTCATGTCACCTGCAGAAATTCTCTGACGACTCAGCTGTTGTTGGGTGTATAGGAGGGGGAGTACAGGGCACTGGTAGACAGATTTGTGGAGTGGACTGAGCAGAATCACCTGAGACTGAACGTCAGCAAGACCAGAGAGATGGTGATTGACTTCAGGAAGAAGAGGACGCCTTCACAGCCACTGCAGATTAGGGGGGAGGATATGGAGAACTCCAAATACCTTGGTGTCATGATCAGCAACGGACTGGACTGGAAATCCAACACCAATGCTGCGTACAAGAAGGGGATGAGCAGACTCTACTTCCTGAGGAAGCTGCGTTCCTTCAACGTGTGCAACAGGATGCTGGAGCTTTTCTACCAGGCAGTTGTCACCAACACCATCTTCTTTGCTACTGTCTGTTGGGGTAGCAGTATCAGAGCCAGTAACACCAACATACTTGACAAGATTATCAAGAAGGCTGGCTCTGTAATTTGTCTCAGGCTGGAGATCTTTAAGACTGTGGTGGAGAGGAGGACACTAAACACACTGCGATCCCTCATAGACAATCCTGATCACCTCCCTCCACCACACACTGGACAAACAGCGGAGCACTTTCTCCAGCAGACTGCTACAGCTTCACTGCCAAACGGTTAAGTACAGGAAATCTTTCCTGCCACATGCCATTTCACTGTACAATAACTCACTCTAATGTTGATTTCTGGTCATAACTATGCTGCCATACTGCACCTTGCAGTCTAATTGGTGCCTCATATTTCTACCTGCACCCGATAGTCCTGCACTGTGCAGTGGTGATGATTCACGTATCTATACGGGTCAACATTTATTCATCTATGATGGAGACAGGTTTTCTTTTAGTAAGTTTTACTTTCCATGGGTAATCCTTGTATCTATTATGCTGTGTGTGTGTTTCTGCCGTTTTGGTTGTCTACTGCCATGCTGCTGTTACACTGCAGTTTAGGATCAATAAAGTACATCTATCTAGCTATCTATCCATCGATCTATCTGGTGAAAATCTCAGGTCAATGGCTCCATCACCAATATGTTTAATGAGAAAAATGTTGATGTGTTCAATACTTATTTTCCCCACTGTATCCTTGGAATTACTTAGCATTTTGCTATATTCACTAAAAACACAAGCTGTCATTCCGAAGCTGGCAAAGCACTCTTCTTTTTTCTTTTTTTTGATCTGTCAAAATTATTTCTGACTTCAAATTAACAAGATCACAGCTTTAAATATTTGCCCTTATTTTGTAAATTCAATATATACAGCTATGGAAAATATAAGAGACCACTGCAAAATTTTTCCTAAATTAGCATGTACGCAGCCATTCAATTTGAATATGTGTTGAATTCCAACACAAGGACACCTCAATCTACTTAAGGAGGTACTGATTAGGTGATCATCTAAGCATGGTAAGACACATGAAAGCTGTGAATAAAAATCAGAATTATTACACAAATATGGATTTCTGAGTTCTTAAATTAAATCTTGAATATTGTAGTGTTTAAGAATGAACATGAACTTGTTTTCTTAGCATTATTTAATCTAACAGCACATCTAAAACACATCTAATAGAATAGAATAGAGTATTTATTGTCCACCATGGTGGAAATTCCTCTTTAGCTCACCTTATACTACAAACAGCTTTAGAAACAGATAAATAACAAAGCATATCTCAAAAAATCACTTTCAGTTTCTTTGACCAGTATGCTTTAAATCCCAGATGTATTCAGAGTATTGACTGCACAAGGAATAAGATGTAATGACTTTTCACAACATCTCTTTTGTTGTTTTGGCCAGTTGTCATTTTCTGTAAATAAATGTTCTAAATTAAATTAAATCACCCTTTATTGTCATAAGCCTTTATTAGTCCCACAATGGGGAAATTCCAGGATTGCAACAGCACAGGGATAGCAACACTCAGAGCAACAATCAGAAGGCAAGAAAAAACAAGAGCAGCTAGTATACATATGTACATATATATACTGTATATATACATATATATATATATATATATATATATATACATACATATATATAGACACACAGTGCGGAGCATTGTGGTTGGTGGATGTGCAGCAGAAAGTCTAAGCTCTCTCTCCGCGGATGCGGCGGGCCAGCTGGATGTCTTTGGGCATTATGGTGACCCTCTTGGCGTGGATGGTGCACAGGTTGGTGTCCTCAAAGAGACCCACCAGGTAGGCCTCGCTGGCCTCCTGCAGAGCCATGACGGCGGAGCTCTGGAAGAGCAGGTCGGTCTTGAAGTCCTGAGCGATCTCCCTCACCAGGTGGTGGAAGGGCAGCTTACGGATGAGCAGCTCCGTGGATTTCTGGTAGCGACGGATCTCTCTCAGAGCCACGGTACCGGGCCTGTAACGGTGAGGCTTCTTCACTCCGCCGGTGGCCGTAGCGCTTTTTCGAGCAGCCTTGGTGGCCAGCTGCTTCCTGGGGGGCTTTTCCTCCAGTAGATTTACGGGCAGTCTGCTTGGTTCTTGCCACCGCTCTTTATTATTCTGTCTTATATTTCTTGCATGCCGCCTAAACTCCAGCCCGGCACCCGCGTCGTTTTCGCTTCAGTTTCTCCCGGTATGTCGAGTTTCTCCGTTAGCACCGGGTGGCGGTTGAGTGCTAGCTAGCTCTTCCCTACTGTATCGTCTCCTGCTGTAAACAGAGGCTCCGTCCGCCGACTCGGGAGACCTTTGGGGCGATCTGTGTGTCCGTGATATATATAGAGTGAAAGGTGTGCCGGATCAGAAAGTTATCACCGGGTCAGAAAGAAGAAGGAAGATAAAAAGACTCAGAATTGAGCCGCTGTTGCAAAAGGCAGCCAACTCGTGTGGTGCTGGAACCGGAAGGACATATCACACACACACACACCCATATACAGAATCAAAAGGTCGCTGCCATGCAAGGCGCCGCCACAAATTTCCTTCCTCCATTCCATTATTGCTGAGCACCAAGCTAGACGGCAGGAAGTTCCGCTTTTATATGGTCTTCGGCATGACCTGGCCGGGATTTGAATCCCTGCCTCCCGGGTGTGGGGCGGATGCTCTACCAACTGAGCCACCACTCCGGTAAATGGTGATATTTTGACTTGCAATTTGGGTGAGTTGTTTTCAGTTGGTTTAGAGAATAAAACAAAATAGTTCCTTTTATTCAAACACATGCATATAAACAGAAAAACCAGATAGTGATAATTTTGCAGAAGTCTCTTTGGTATCTTAATTTTTTCCAGAGCTGTATTCAATATCATGCTTACATAAGGGTTGGTAAAAGGTTGGGGGATATCTCCTGCCTTAATACAGTTATTATTAAAAACAACAACAACTTGGCTTCCGGTTATGGCTGCCACGTAGGACGGACGTGTCTCGCTCTGCTCTGCTCCTGGAGAAAAAAATCGGCAAATAACTCTCTCATTTGGGACAGAACGTATCCCAGCATTTGGGCGAGGATATGTCGGCGAAGCCTAAGGCTGGAAAACCAGGAAAAGGAAAAAGCGAGCCGCCGAAACAGTCCAAATTAACGGACTTTCAGGTCTGTGACGCAGCAAACAAGGCTCCATATATGGCGGAGGAGGCTGGCGGCGGTGCGATTTCTGCGGGGAATGGCGCAGATGCGCTGATGGCTGCCATGAGTTCAATGAGAGCGGACTTTTCCTCTAGATTTGATGGGATTATGACAGCGCTGGAAGGAATAAGAAAGGAATTGGGTGACTGTGTAGAACGAACGGCGCAGATGGAGCTCCGTCTCGCTAGTGCTGAAGATGACGTCACCCGTCTTCAATTAAAGGTGCGCACTTTGGAAAAAAAAAATAAATCTCTGGAAGATAATATTTTGGATTTGGAATCTCGGTCGAGACAGAATAATTTGAGGCTGGTGGGTCTTCCAGAGGAATCAGAAGGTCGGGACGTATGTTCCTTTCTGGAAAAGTGGATTCCGGAGGTGCTGGGCAGCGAGGAGTTGCAATCAGCAGTGGTTCTGGAAAAAGCACATCGTATTGGCCCACGGAGAGATAAGGGACCGCCGAGGACCTTAATTATGAAGTTTCTTAGCAACAGAGACAGGATGAAGATCTTCAACGCTGCACGTGCTAAAGGAGAGATTAAACACCAGGACCAGCAGGTGCGGTTCTACCCAGATTTGGCCACAGGAATCCAGCAATTGAGGAAGCAGTTTGATCCCGTACGTAAGGAGCTGCGCAACCTTGGGATTCGTCATGGTGTAATCTATCCTGCGAGACTGCTGACCACGTATGAGGGCAGAACCCACATCTTCAAGACCCCAGAGGAGGCGCAGGAGTTCATCAAGAAGATCAAAAAAGAAGAAGAGACTGGTGGGAGCTAAGCATGAACAAAATATAAGGTAGAATAATTAAGCATTTGCACAGGCATCTGACTGACTTGAAGTAAATAGTAAGTTTACAAAATATAGACTGTATTATATATTAAAAAAACAAAACAAAAACAAACAAAAAAAAAAAAAACTATGATGTACAAAGTTGTTAAAAATTTTGGAGTCAAGTTGGAAAACTACAGAGGAGAGTTAATGTTACGTCATTAAAAGCAGTAGAGTTAGGGTGATTGGGAGGATGAAGAAGGAGTGGCTTAGGCTGTTCCCCGTGGGTGTGGAACGGTCGATGGCTATATCGGGAGACAGAATTTTTCTTTTGATTTTGGGGGGTTTGCCACAAGTGTGGGAAGGGGAAATTTGTTTGTGTGTAGTTTGTAGGATGAATGTTCAACCACTCATGTTTTTGCTTCTCTGTATGAGCATGTTTACACTGCAAGGTAATCCCAAACTCTCTATTGATCATGGACCAAAGTGTTAACCTTAATTTAACTTCATGGAATTGCAGAGGTCTACAAAATTTAAAAAAACTTAAACAAGTTATGAATAAAATAAAGGACATGGGTTCAAGAATTGTGTTTTTACAAGAAACTCATCTGATAGAGGAGGATGTTAAAAGAATTAGGAGTAGATGGCAGGGAAGTGTATTCACCTCTTCATTTTCATCCCGAGCCAGGGGAGTTATGACTCTCATACATAAATCAGTTCCTTTTCAAGTGAAAAATGTAATTGGAGACAAATTTGGAAGATATGTAATCATTCAAGGTTCTTTGCTATTAGAAAATATAAATCTTGTGAACTTATATGGTCCCAATATAGATGATCAGAAGTTCTTTGCTAATTTATTTCTCATCTTATCATCACTTACAGGGCAACATATAATAGCAGGGGATTTTAATTGTACATTGAATCCAGGTGTGGATAGATCAACAGGACTGGATTGTACGCACATTGGATGTAGGATGACTATTAATCATTTTATGAAAGAATTGAGATTGTTAGATATATGGAGAGAAATGAAACCACAAGTTAAAGCCTATTCTTGTTATTCCAGTACCTACAAGTCATTCTCACGTATTGATTATTTTTTGATTTCCACAGAATTAAGGTCCAAGATTCAAAACTGCTTTTATGATAACATCGTGATCTCTGATCATGCACCCTGTTGTCTAATATATGTAGATAAAAAATTGACAAAGGAATCAGGTAGATGGCAATTTCAGCATAAATGGCTTCAGGATGAGGAATTTGTCAAGTATATAGAAAAACAGATAGACGAGTTCTTTGACATCAATACTACACAAACATCAGCATGTGTAAAGTGGGAGGCTTTCAAAGCTTTTATTAGGGGACATATTATTAGTTATACAGGATCAAAATCTAAGAAGACTCGAGAGGAGAGAGCTAAATTGGAACATAAAATAAAAAATCTTCAGGAAAAAGTGTATGCAGGAAGTGACCCAAGGTTGGAGAATGAATTACTGATTTTGAGAGCTGAATACGACAAAAAATCAGCGAATAGAGCTGCCTCGAGTCTTCTAAGATTGAAACAATCTTTTTATGAACAAGGTGAAAAATCAGGAAAATTATTAGCATGGCAGATTAAACAATTGGAAATTAAAACACCAATTACCAGTATTATAAGTAACGGACAGGTAGTTATAGATCCTTTAGAAATTAATAGAGCCTTTAGAGATTACTATGAAAAATTATATGATACCAAAAATGAACCTGATTTAACAAAACTAAATGGGTTTTTGAACGAACTATCTATACCGTGTATTCCAAATGAAAACAGGGAGATATTGGAGTCTAAAATTAGTCAAGAAGAAGTTGGGCTAGCCATTGATAATATGAAATCAGGAAAAAGTGCAGGACCAGATGGTCTTCCAGTTGACCTTTATAAAAAATTTAAGAATAAATTAATAAAACCTTTTTTGGAAATGGTTTTAGAAGCATTTCAAAATAATAATTTACCATCATACATAAATAATGCCTTAATTATACTGCTGCCAAAACCAGGTAAGCCCTCTAATAAATGTGAAAATATGAGACCAATAAGCCTATTAAACGCCGACCTTAAGATAATCTGTAAAATTTTAGCAAGACGAATACAAGAAATTTTACCAAATATTATTAATCGAGATCAGAATGGCTTTATAAAGGGTAGACAAGGCTTCCATAATGTAAGAAGACTATTTAATATTATTTATTTTAATAAAGAAGCACCGGATACAGCTCTCCTATCATTGGACGCCGAAAAGGCCTTTGATAGAGTTGAATGGCCCTTTCTTTTTGAAGTCCTACAAAGGTTTGGACTTGGAAATAATTTCATAAAATGGGTTCAAATAATATACAATAATGCTACAGCAGAAATCCTAACAAATAACAATATTTCAAAACCAATAAAAATCAATAGAGGATGTCGACAAGGCTGTCCACTTTCACCTTTACTGTTTACTATGGCAATTGAACCTTTAGCGATAGCGATACGTTTACATTCACAAATATATGGAATTAAAGTTGGACCAACAGAACATAAAATCTCCCTGTATGCCGATGACATAATTTTGTTTATGTCGAATCTAAAAAAATCAATTCCAACCTTGTTGAATTTAATAAAGAATTTTGGGGAAATATCAGGATATAAAATAAATAAAACTAAATCTTCAATATTAATGCTAAATGAGACCCAGAGAAATTACCCAGCCCCTGAGGTAAATCAATTCAATGTTGTAAATCAGTTTAAATATTTAGGAATCCAAATTATGCCTAAGCTAGAATCAGTCGCCAGTGTCAACTATGAAGCCTTAATGTCAGATATCAATGAGTTAACTCAGAGATGGATGTCACTACCAATGTCGATGATCGGGAGAATCAATATACTTAAAAGTAATATTTTACCTAAAATACTTTATTTATTTCAATACATTCCCTTATCACCACCTTTAGATCTATTCTCAAGAATAAAAAAAAAGTTAGTGGAATTTATATGGAACAACAGGAGGGCTAGATTACGTTTGTCTTTATTATATTTACCATTTGATCGTGGAGGTCTGAAATGTCCAAATTTTATGTTGTATTATTGGTCGGCACAACTGAGGTCTATGACATATTATTTTTCATCAAATGATCTCCCTCACTGGACTGAAATGGAATCATACAATTTACCTTTACCTCTTCCCATATTCATATACTCAGATTCGGCAAAAAAATTACAAAAACAAGTTAAAAATCCATTTGTAAAGCATATGATCAAAATATGGTGTGAAGCTAAAAACTATTTAAAAGAACCACAGTTATTGTCACAATTTAGTCCAATATGGGGTAATCAATATTTTAAACCAGGGAGAGCGGACGCTGTATTTAAAGTATGGAATTTAAAAGGGATACAAAAGATTCAGGATTTATATCTGCCATGTGCAGACAACATCCCCTCATGGATCGTCACCTTATCGTGGTGGGGGGGTTTGCGTGCCCCAGTGATCCCAGGAGCTATGTTGTCCGGGGCAATTTGCCTCTGATAGGGTCTCCCAAGACAAACTGGTCCTGGGTGAAGGGCCAGACGAAGAACGATCCAACAGACTCTCATGATAAATTGTATATCAAGGATTCAGTGTACCCCGCCCGGTATGGGGTTACCGGGGCCCCACCCTGGAGCCAGGCCTGGGGGAGGGGCTCGAAGGCTAGCGTCTGGTGGCCGGGTTTCCACCCATGGGACCCGGCCGGGCTCAGCCCGAAGGAGTTACATGGGTCCGCCCTCCAGTAGGTTCACCACCTGCAGGAGGGATCATGGAAGTCCGGTGCTATGTGGATTAGGTGGCAGTCAAAGGCGGAGACCTTGGCGGACTGATCCCAAGCTTTCTAAACTGGCTTTTGGTACGTGGAATGTCACCTCTCTGGTGGGGAAGGAGCCTGAGCTGGTGTACGAGATTGAGCGATACCGGCTAGATATAGTCGGCCTCACCTCAACACACAGCTCCGGTTCCGGAACCAGTCTCCTGGAGAGGGGCTGGAGCTTGGCCTTTTCTGGAGTTGCCCCGGGCGAGAGGCGACGAGCAGGGGTAGGTATTCTTGTATCGCCCCACCTTGCTGCCTCTATATTGGACGAAAGGGTTGCTTCCCTGCGCCTTCGGGTTGGGAAACGGGTCCTGACCATCATTTGTGCCTATGCACCAAATGATGTTTCAGAGTACCCACCCTTTTTGGAGTCTGTGACTGGGGTGCTGGAGGGTGCTCCTCCTGGAGACTCCATTGTCCTACTGGGGGACTTCAATGCGCATGTGGGCAACGACAGTGAAACCTGTTATTGGACTTCTGTGCTAACCACAGTCTGTCTATAACGAACACCATGTTCAAGCATAAGGGTGTCCATATGTGCACCTGGCACCAGGACACCCTAGGCCACAGGTCGATGATCGATTTTGTTATCGTATCATCAGACCTGCGACCGTATGTCTTGGACACCCGAGTAAAGAGAGGTGCAGAGCTGTCAACTGATCACCACCTGGTGGTGAGTTGGATCCGATGGCAGGGGAGGAAGCCATTCAGACCTGGTAGACCCAAACGTATAGTGAGGGTGTGCTGGGAGCGTCTGGCTGAGGCCCCTGTCCGGGAGGTCTTCAACTCCCACCTCCGGAAGAACTTCAACCACATTCCGAGGGAGTCTGGAGACATGGAGTCTGAATGGGCCATGTTCTCCACCTCTGTTGTTGAAGCGGCAGCCCAGAGCTGCGGCCGCAAGGTGGTCGGTGCATCTCGTGGTGGCAACCCCCGAACCAAGTGGTGGACACCAGTGGTGAGGGGGGCCATTAAGCTGAAGAAGGAGTCCTATCAAGCTTGGTTGGCTTGTGGGACTCCCGAAGCAGCTGAGGTGTACCGGCAGGCCAAGCGGAGTGCAGCTCGGGTGGTTGCTGAAGCAAAAACCCGGGTATGGGAGGAGTTCGGTGAGGCCATGGAACAAGACTTTCGGTCGGCTTCAAAGAGATTCTGGCAAACTGTTCGGCGGCTCAGGAGGGGAAAGCAGCTCCCCGTCCACACTGTGTATGGTGCGGATGGGACACTGTTGACTTCAACTGGGGATATCGTCGGGCGGTGGAAGGAATACTTTGAGGATCTCCTCAATCCCACTGATACGCCTTCCACAGAGGAAGCAGGGTTTGGGGACGAGGGGGATGACTCGCCTATCACAGGGGCTGAGGTCGCCAAGGTGGTTAAAAATCTCCTTGGTGGCCGGGCCCCGGGGGTGGACGAGATTCGCCCCGAGTACCTCAAGGCCCTGGATGTTGTTGGGTTGTCATGGTTGACACGCCTCTGCAACATTGCGTGGAGGTCGGGGGCAGTGCCTTTGGCATGGCAAACCGGGGTGGTGGTTCCTCTCTTCAAAAAAGGGGACCGGAGGGTGTGCTCCAACTTTAGAGGGATCACACTCCTCAGCCTCCCTGGGAAGGTCTATGCCAAGGTACTGGAGAGGAGAGTCCGGCCGTTGGTCGAACCTCGGATTCAGGAGGAGCAATGTGGTTTTCGTCCTGGCCGTGGCACATCGGACCAGCTCTTTACCCTCTCGAGAATTCTTGAGGGTTCGTGGGAGTTTGCCCAACCAGTTTACATGTGTTTTGTGGACTTGGAGAAGGCATTTGACCGCGTCCCTCGTGGATTTTTGTGGGGGGTGCTTCGGGAGTATGGGGTATCGGGCTTGTTGTTACGAGCTATTCGGTCTCTGTACGACCGTTGTGAGAGTTTAGTTCGCATTGCCAACACTCAGTCGGAGTCATTCCCAGTGAGAGTTGGACTCCGCCAGGGCTGCCCTTTGTCACCGGTCCTGTTCATAATTTTTATGGACAGGATTTCTAGGCGCAGCCAGGGAATGGAGGGTGTCATGCTTGGTGACCACAGGATCTCATCTCTGTTGTTGCAGATGATGTTGTCCTGTTGGCTTCATCCAGCAATGACCTACAGCTCTTGCTGGGACGGTTTGCCGCTGAGTGTGAAGCGGCTGGGATGAGAATCAGCACCTCCAAGTCCGAGTCCATGGTCCTCAGCCGGAAAAAGGTGGATTGTCCTCTCCGGGTTGGGGACAGGCTCCTGCCCCAAGTGGAGGAGTTTAAGTATCTTGGGGTCTTGTTCACGAGTGAGGGGAAAATGGAGCGAGAGATCGACAGACGGATTGGAGCAGCATCTGCAGTGATGCGGACGTTGTACCGGTCTGTTGTGGTGAAGAGGGAGCTTAGTTCTAAGGCAAAGCTGTCGATTTACCAGTCAATCTACGTTCCTACTCTCACCTATGGTCACGAGCTTTGGGTAATGACCGAAAGAACGAGATCGCGGATACAAGCGGCTGAAATGAGCTTTCTCCGTAGGATTGCTGGACTCACCCTCAGAGATAGGGTGAGGAGCTCAGTCATCCGGGAGAGGCTCAGAGTAGAACCGCTGCTCCTCCACATTGAAAGGAGTCAGTTGAGGTGGTATGGGCATCTGATTAGGATGCCTCCTGGACGCCTCCCACTTGAGGTGTTTCAGGCACGTCCCACTGGGAGGAGACCCCGGGGCAGACCCAGGACTCGGTGGAGAGACTATGTCTCCCAGCTAGTCTGGGAACGCCTTGGTATCCCCTCTGAAGAGCTGGAGCAGGTGGCTGGGGAGAGGGAAGTCTGGGCTTCTCTGCTTGAACTGCTGCCTCCGCGACCCGGACCTCCGGAAAAGCGGTAGAAGATGGATGGATGGATGGATGGTGCAGACAACATAATGTCTTTTGAAGAGCTGAGGATCAAATTTAATCTCAATAGAACACATTTTTTTAAATATCTTCAACTTAGAAACTTTATTCGATCAAATCAAAATAAAGCTCTCACTCGACCTATTTATTCATCCTTGGAAAAAATGATGATGAAAGATAGTAAAAGAAAGGGTATTATTTCAGAGTTTTATAACTCACTGACACTATCTTCAAGTGAAAATTCACTGAAAAGATTAAACTACTGGAAAGAAGATCTGCAAATTGAAATTTCAGAGGAACAATGGGAATTGGCTTGTACAGAAGCTCAAACCAAATCAATAAATGCACGCCTTAAATTGATACATTTCAAATGGTTAATGCGGATGTATGTTACACCGGAGGAGTTAAATAGATATAACAAAAATATACCAGATACATGCACAAAATGCATGGAAAGTAAAGGAACCCTATTTCATTGTTTATGGGAATGTAGATTAATAAGAATGTTTTGGGAAGAGGTGAGGGTAACAATTGAAAAAATAATCTCAAAACAAATCATATTGAATCCTAAACTGTTTTTGTTGGGTCTGTACCCAGAAAAGCATAATTTTAATAAAAGTGAAAGAACATTCATAGACCTCAGTTTGCTTAATGCCAAAAAATGTATTGCACTATTATGGAAAAAGACTCATAGACCAGATGTGACTCAGTGGTTAAGACAGATGTTAACAAACCTTCCATTAGAAAGAATAACATATATACTGAAATCAAAGGAAATTGTGTTTGAGAATATATGGAGACCTTTTATTGATTATGTAAAAAATTTAAACATAACTCTTGAAGAAGAAGGTGAATGATGTGTGTGGACCTTGTAAATTCCAAACTGGTGAACATAATATGTATACTTATGTATTGGATTGTCTAGACTAAACAGAGGAGCATTGTTGAAGACTTGATTTTGTTGGTGGTTGTTGGTGTTTTTAGTGCATTTTTTTTTTTTTGTAGTACCTTAGTGTTAGTGTTTGATTGTTTGTATCATGTTTGTTAAAAAAAAAAAAAAAAGGTTCAATAAAGATATTGTGGAAAAAAAAAAACAACAACAACTTCATGTAATATACAGTAATTATGTCTCCATTGTCTGTGTTCCCCTTTATGCTCACCTGTCTCCTCTCACGCCGGGATAGTTGATGTCCATTCAGAACGCTCCACAGCATTCGTCCTGCAATGGTGGTATCAATCCACAGCAGCCTGAAGCCATGGTAGTAGTGCTTGATTTCATCTACAACCCTCTGACGGATTGTCCTTCTGACAGGCTCAGCATCCAACGTGGGGCTGTACACCGGACCTCCGTCTTCCAGTTTCTTCTTATCCTTTATAGAACGTAGTGATTTCTCCACCTTTGAGTCATCCCATCTTGTCCTCGATGTATGAATCCACCTGACAACAGAGATGTCGTGTGGCCTTGCTATCCTCCACTGGGCCCCAGATGTGGTCCCAAGTGGAACAGAGGACCCAAACACAAAAGCACAATACAGTCGCTGTGTATCTGAGGTCTGACACGGACCAGCATACTCATCCCACAGGGGCAGGGAGGGACCGACTGAGGAGACCGGGGACAAGCTGCCAAATCGGACCCCATTGAATCTAAAAAAGAAAAAAGTATAAACAATTTATTTAAATGCCAAGTAAATACATCTTAATTCAAACCCTGTTATTTATATAAAATTATCCAAATACAACATGTGACATATTGAAAGAGAACCAATCCAAAGTTCCAAATATTTTGCAGTTTTTTTCCAAGTAATATTTTTTTTTAAATGCCTTTAAATGATTTGCATTTTATTGCATATTTTTCATATCTTTTTTTTTTTAAATTTTGTATACTTATTAATCCCAGAATGAAATTCAGGGCATTCACGTGAATGGATGAGGCAGCCACAGTGCGATGCCAATACCTTCACCATTCACACCTAGGGCCACTTTAGAGTCTCCAGTTAACGTAACTTGCATGTTTTTGGCCTGTGGGAGGAAACCGGAGCACCCAGGGTAAACCCACGCAGACATGGGGAGAACATGCAAACTCCACACAGAAGGGTCACCGATGGTCAGGGGGTGGGATTGAACCCACGACCTTCTTAAGCCTGCTTCATGCTACACCTCTGCTGTCTGCGTACGTGTAACCGGAAACCTCGTGTGACGACATTTACATCACCGCCTCCACTCCGCTAGGGTCTGCAGTGCTCAACTGCGGATAACCACGTGCAGCCCAAATTTTGTGACCACGCCACCTGCCTATGACTTGAACGTGCTGAAAAGCGCATCCACAAGACTGAACGTCCCATTCCCGAGGTGACGATATCGACACAGCATACCAAGACAAAGAGACAAAGAAGACAACGAGAAGGCGGAAAACGAGAATAAAAACATACAGTGGGGCAAAAAAGTATTTAGTCAGCCACCAATTGTGCAAGTTCTCCCACTTTAAAGATGAGAGAGGTCTCCAATTTTCATCATAGGTATACCTCAACTATGAGAGACAAAATGAGAAAAAAAAATCCAGAAAATCACATTGAAGGATTTTTAAAGAATTTATTTGCAAATTATGGTGGAAAATAAGTATTTGGTCACCTACAAACAAGCAGGATTTCTGGCTCTCACAGACCTGTAACTTCTTCTTTAAGAGGCTCCTCTGTCCTCCACTTGTTACCTGTATTAATGGCACCTGTTTGAACTCGTTATCAGTATAAAAGACACCTGTCCACAACCTCAAACAGTCAGACTCCAAACTCCACTATGGCCAAGACCAAAGAGCCGTCAAAGGACACCAGAAACAAAATTGTAGACCTGCACCAGGCTGGGAAGACTGAATCTGCAATAGGTAAGCAGCTTGGTGTGAAGAAATCAACTGTGGGAGCAATTATTAGAAAATGGAAGACATACAAGACCACTGATAATCTCCCTCGATCTGGGGCTCCATGCAAGATCTCACCCCGTGGGGTCAAAATGATCACGAGAACGGTGAGCAAAAATCCCAGAACCACACGGGGGGACCTAGTGAATGACCTGCAGAGAGCTGGGACCAAAGTAACAAAGGCTACCATCAGTAATACACTACGCCGCCAGAGACCCAAAAATCCTGCAGTGCCAGACGTGTCCCCCTGCTTAAGCCAGTACATGTCCAGGCCCGTCTGAAGTTTGCTAGAGAGCATTTGGATGATCTAGAAGAGGATTGGGAGAATGTCATATGGTCAGATGAAACCAAAATAGAACTTTTTGGTAAAAACTCAACTTATCGTGTTTGGAGGAGAAAGAATGCTGAGTTGCATCCAAAGAACACCATACCTACTGTGAAGCATGGGGGTGGAAACATCATGCTTTGGGGCTGTTTTTCTGCAAAGGGACCAGGATGACTGATCTGTGTAAAGGAAAGAATGAATGGGGCCATGTATCATGAGATTTTGAGTGAAAACCTCCTTCCATCAGCAAGGGCATTGAAGATGAAACGTGGCTGGGTCTTTCAGCATGACAATGATCCCGAACACACCGCCCGGGCAATGAAGGAGTGGCTTCGTAAGAAGCATTTCAAGGTCCTGGAGTGGCCTAGCCAGTCTCCAGATCTCAACCCCATAGAAAATCTTTGGAGGGAGTTGAAAGTCCGTGTTGCCCAGCGACAGAAACAAACAAAACATCACTGCTCTAGAGGAGATCTGCATGGAGGAATGGGCCAAAATACCAGCAACAGTGTGTGAAAACCTTGTGAAGACTTACAGAAAACGTTTGACCTCTGTCATTGCCAACAAAGGGTATATAACAAAGTATTGAGATGAACTTCTGTTATTGACCAAATACTTATTTTCCACCATAATTTGCAAATAAATTCTTTAAATATCCGACAATGTGATTTTCTGGATTTTTTTTTCTCATTTTGTCTCTCATAGTTGAGGTATACCTATGATGAAAATTGGAGACCTCTCTCATCTTTTAAGTCGGAGAACTTGCACAATTGGTGGCTGACTAAATACTTTTTTGCCCCACTGTACATGAATCATACATACATACTTTCTTTTACAGCGACAGCAGCATCTTCGTGGAAAAGGAGTGAAAACCGGGAAGTCAAACAGTAGAAATGGACTCTATATTTGAAGAGAAATTGTTGTTGATGTGCGTTGCTCTCGCTTGTCTTTGTTGGTGAAAATCCTGGCGCGTCAGCGCACTGGCACTACCTATCAGGTGGGAGTGAAACTACAAATGATGGTTGTGTGCATGTGTCAACTGCTTGGCCTGGACAGATAAAAAAAGTGAGCATGAACAGCGCCGCGTGCATGCCAGGCTCGTCCAGAGTGTACGCGGACCAAAGCGGACTAGAGGGGAAATGTAGCATGAAGCAGGCTTTACTGTGCTGCCAAAGTGCTAACCACTGCACCACCAAGCTGACAAAGATGCTTAAAACACTGATACCACATTTAATTGTCTTACATTTGACTGGACAGTCTGGGGGTTGTGCCACTGAAACCGGAACCCTCCTTCAGTTTCCCTGGAAGGGAGAAAATAAACGTATCAGCAGCTGTGTTTGGGGAGAAAAGTCATTAGACAGGAGGAGGTAGGGAAACAGACTTTTGATTGCATGAAGAATGCTAATGAACAAGGGAGCAAATCAAACTAAAACATGTTTTTTTTCTGAGTTAACTAACATTACTACAGTAGACAAAATATACACAATTAGTGTCTTTTACATTTGTCTACCTAGAAACACCTCTCAGAAGTTTGTGGAGCTCTGGAGCTTTGCAGAAAGTATTGCATGGAAGACTGCAAAACATAACCTAAATTTAGTGAAAGTACTAAAAAAAATTTAAGGTAAAATTACATTTTTCTCACATTTGTTATGACTTTAAAATGTACTTATTGAGCATTTTGTCTATATACAACATACTAGGATACACTTAACATCTTCATATTTATCTTTCTTGGTGGCTAGAATATTCACACCCTCTGAAACCCCCCAGTGGGCCTCACCAGCCACCCCAGAGATATGCATACAGAGAAGGCGGAGTGGCGAGACACTTCCAGCCAATCACGTCAGAGCAGTGGGTTTAGCCGTGCCCTTCCTCTAGCTCTCACATGGCTGGCTGGAGTGAATCCAGCAGGGCCTGGTTGAGCATGACGGGCTGCCACGAGGATGCAGAGTTTACTGGAACACCGCTGAGTAACCATCTACTGTACAGCAGCACAGAAAGAAAACCCTGGAACTACAGTGGACAACACAACTCTATACACATGGCTACACTGTACTACAGTGTTGCCCTGTGGTTTTTATCCCCATGCTTTCAGTGTCACATTGATGCCTCTTTCATTTTAGGATGTGTCAAAACTGGTTGCACAGTAACTGATATCGAGATCGAAGTATCAACTGGATGTACTTATTTTTGAGGCTTACGTTTAGAATGGCAAAAAATAAGAACACAATAACATTTGGTTAAGCCAAAATCTTTAAGTAAGGTTATAGAAGACTTTGTAACACAGAGGCATTCGAAAAGTAATCAAGTACTTCCTCTTACACTATTTTCATGATTGCAAAGCTTATCCAAGCACAAGGAAAACCCATTCTGTCTCCAACATATTTTCAGGAATAAAACAAACAAGCTGCAACAAGTATGATAAAACCTTTGTCCCAAAACGTCAGGTATTAGTGCAAGTAAAAACCTAGCCTGAACTACTGGTATGTTTTTTTAACCTACTGTGACAAATGCAGCTCATCCAAAATCATGGTGAGGCATTTCTCTCCATCATTGGGTCCATCTGGGATCCAAAAACTACTGCTGCTGATACTGTAATGTCCTTATGTAACTGATTTGTGGTTATGTATATAAAAAGAATTCAACCAAAACTTGATAATCATTAAATTATAAGGAAAATAAATATTTTTTCTCTGATCAATTTTGACTATAATGCATGACTGGAAAAAAAAAATCACTGTGGCATTTATAAATCAACAAGCAATGTTTATGTCACCGATATATTTTGACTTGTGATACACTGCAGAAGAATTTGCTATACAAGAAGGTGATTAGATCATATTTTGGCTCTAGCGCCCGTCTGTTAACCTTTATTTGCAACAACTAACACCTGCTTGCAGTTGTCTGGTTGTGAACAGCATGACCATGTGAGCAACAGGAGCATAGGTCCAACCCTTTTGAAGCTCTCTGGCAATTAAGTGTAATAAACTTCACCTGTTACATTTTGTCTCAGTCATATAACAACTATATTAAACTAAACGCATAAATATAAAACATGCACAAAGGTTAAAAAAAATGTGAAGATATTTTGTCCTGGCAAAATAGTGGGGCGACTTCTGAACAGAAAATTGGTGTATATGAACTAATTACTGATATGTGGTGTGAACTACAAAAAACACTGACCTTTACTTTGAAAACCAGGCTAAGAGTTTACGTCACTGTATTTATATTTCTGGGGTCTGATCTCTGTACATTGCTTAAAAGGTAAAGCTAATCCAGTTTGCTCCGTTCTTTAAAGCCACAAGAGAATAAGATTAGCTAAACTGTGCTTAATAATCCGTAGGAACACATGCTCTCATAATCATGGACTGCAGCCTAGTTGGTGACAATGAAAGTGCCATGCTAGGCAGCCAACATATTGCTGTATATGACAGGGGAAGGGGGGCTGAAAAGTTCATAATGGTCAAATTTGACCAAATGTGGTTTACTTTTCAACTTAGTCTTAACTTCGGTCAACACACTTCTTCCATCAGTGTCGCAACGCTTGGATCCCTGTGGTTGAAAAATAAACCACATTTGGTCATATTTGACCACTATGACCTTTTCAGCCTATGAACTTTTCAGCCCCCCCGTACCTCAGAGAAATGTACACAGTGAGTTAAATTCGACACTTAACACTTGATTAAAATCCCCTGGAACTTAAAAAAGGGAAAGTTAGTCATGTTTTAGGGTACACAAAACTGTACTACTGTTCCCTGTGTGTTATCATTCCATTAATTTTTGAAGTTAAATTTTCAAAAGGAAAATGTTATATCAACCATTTACTGTTCAACTGATTTCTGTCTCATGTACCTAATTACATGAATTTTTATCAAATAACAAAAATGTGATACTGTATGTTTTAAATTGTTGTGGTGGCATGATTCAGAATAGACCTGTCCAAACTGAAGATATTACAAATTAAAGCATTAATGTTTTACATAAGAGACAATTAAAAACTTTTTTCATAAAAATGCAGTCACCCTGTTGATATCGCTAATGAAATGTAAGTAGCAACTACTTAAATCCGAGCCAAAAGCATGAAAGGATGTGAAAATTGTGCAATACATACGAAATAATTATGTGAATTCAATTTTCACAAGCATGTGACAGCAATACCAAAAATAGGAGAACGAAATAAACCTTGACACAACTTTGAAATAGCAGTGGAAAATCCATCCAGGAAAAAAATATAAAGCTGACAAAAACTTAGTCTGACAGACTGTCTAAGAGAAACTGAAGACACTAAAATTTCTCTGAGCCATTGTTGAATTCACACTGCACTCTTGTTGTTTCTGTCGTATCATAACTGTGTGGTGTGACTACTTCAATGCGGATCATCTAGCTACAATGCTCCGCACTGTGTTTATATATATATTTATATATTTATTCCATCTAGCAACAATGCTCCACACTGTGTTTATATATTTACATATTTTTTTCCCCATCTAGCTACAATGCTCCGCACTGTGTGTTTATATATCTATATATTTATTCCATCTAGCTACAATGCTCCGCACTGTGTTTATATATATATTTATATATTTATTCCATCTAGCAACAATGCTCCACACTGTGTTTATATATTTACATATTTTTTCCCCATCTAGCTACAATGCTCCGCACTGTGTGTGTTTATATATCTATATATCTATTCCATCTAGCTACAATGCTCCACACTGTGTGTGTTTATATATCTACATATTATTCCATCTAGCTACAATGCTCCGCACTGTGTGTTTATATATTTACATATTTATTCCATCTAGCTACAATACTCCGCACTGTGTTTATATACTCATATATTTATTCCATCCAGCTACAATGCTCTGCACTGTGTTTATATATTTATATACCTATCCCATCTAGCTACAATGCTCCGCACTGTGTGTCTGTATATATACTGTATATATATATATATATACTGTATATATACTGTATATGTACATATGTATACTCGCTGCTCTTGCTTTTTTCTTGCCTTCTGATTGTTGCTCTGAGTGTTGCTATCCCTGTGCTGTTGCAATCCAGGAATTTCCCCATTGTGGGACTAATAAAGGCTTATCTTATCTTATCTTATCTTATAATAGCTGTTTTGGAGCAGTGACAGGATCTTCTTTCTTCTTCTTCTTTTAGATTTGAATGGCAGTTGGCAACCAGCTTACAGGTGCATTACTGCCACGTACTTCACTCTACATCATCACTGTATACCTTTGTATCAGGAGTTCTTATAAGGAGTTCTGAACAACTCCTTATGTGTGAAAAAATTATCCGTCCTTGGACTCTTCACATCCTTAACACGGTAACCCCAACTGGTCCTCTCGGCAGCATCAACCAGCTAACCGCCACACACTCTATATATGTCTCAACTTCACTCTTGGCCATGGCAACTCCAGTGACAGGATGTCCAATAAGTCTTATAATAGAGGGTATGCGTATGATGTCACCAAACAGAACTCATGGCAGTTACAAAACACTGAGTGGCAGCATTAGGGTGTATGCAGTAAAACACAAAAAATACACACAGTATTCAGTCACAGCAGTGCACAGAGTACCTGTTTCCATTGTGGATCGCTAATCTTATTCCATCTTGTATTAATTGACAAAAAATAGTTTAAGTATTTAAAGGCTCAGAACCACTTCTTCACTTATGTGTGTTCTTACACATAATTACAGTCAAGTAAACAGTGTGATATTAACATCTAAAGTGAAAAAAGGCACTCTGTATACTACTGTGACTAAATATTTTGTGTTATTTTTATGTTTTGCTGCATACAAATTAAGGCTGCGTGTCCACCAAATGCATTTTTTTCCCACTCTGGGCGACTGTTTTCTATTCATTCTCTATGTAGTTCAGCATCTACGGCGCTGAAACGCTCTCAGCGGTGGCTGCTTTTAGTCGCAGTGCTCAGAGTTGATAAAAGTTCAACTTTTCAGACTGCAGCTAAGCTTGTCAATGTCAGACCTTTCTAAGCAGCCAAACAGAATAAGGAAGGGCGGGACATAGGACGCCGATACAGTCTCTACTCAGACTCCTGTTTTCTATGACATCATATTTTACATCCAGAGCTGCTAGAATACGTTTTCTGTCCATTGTTATTTACAGACTGCTATTAAAAAAAAAAATCAGTAGAAAGTCTGACCATAGGAAAAGTGGAAGTGCTGAGCTGAGAGTGACAAGCTGTTGCTGGGATACAGGGCACAGGCTTTTTTATTTCCAGAGCGTTGTGCACAAACGGTGGGAAAAAAAGCCATTCAGGGTGGTCGAGCGACAAAAAACACATTTGGTGGACACGCAGCCTAAGGCTGCCACATGTGTTTGC
The DNA here is from genome assembly GCA_020510985.1 of Pholidichthys leucotaenia. Lineage (NCBI taxonomy): Eukaryota > Metazoa > Chordata > Actinopteri > Cichliformes > Pholidichthyidae > Pholidichthys > Pholidichthys leucotaenia. The sequence goes on along the minus strand of CM035842.1, from coordinate 69,949,087 downwards.
CACTCAATACTGGGTAACTATGGTAACTGCCCTGCAACTGCCAAGAGTTCTGTTCCAATGCATCCCCTCTATACACATTTTGTGAACTACTCCATAATATGCCAGAATGTTTTAATCATAACAAAAAAAAACAACATTAGCACAGCTGTGCTAATTTATTAGATTTATTTTTCCTTTTATTGCAAAGATAGTTAAGAATTAGATATAGGAAATGGGGTGAAGAGCAGGGGCGAGCCACCCAGGAAAGAGCTCTGGTCAGGAATCAAACCAGGGATCATCGCAGTTGACCAACATAATCTTGTGGTATGTGTCATAAACACTAGACAAACTGTGAAAAAGTGTTTCATAGTAAACTGAGTTTGCATTGGGTAAATACCAATTGAGTAAAAACTCTCTTTCTTGACTTTATCACCTTACCAACTTGTACAGCTGCAGTACTGCATGTGTACATTCATCTCATCAAAGCTGAAATGTCATTATTGCTCTTGCAGTATATACTGACATTGTGGTAGAAGATAATGATCTAATCTTTATTGCTTTTGGCCATAGTGCCCTCATCATTAACAGGTGCTGCAGGCAGGTCAATATTTAGCTTTTACAGCAAGGGAGAAAGCTCCACATACAACTCTTTGGTAATTTCTACAGTTTTCATGATGTTTTAACATTCTTTGGAAAATTCCTTGTGACTCCAGCAGGTGGGATTTATCATTTATTTAACATTAAATGTAAAATAACTCATATCAGCATCTTAAATTAATTATTAAACATATCTTGCATCACTTGAACGAAACTACATGAGCCACTGTATATAAAGGTTTTATATTATAACACATAACTGTACATATACAGTAATGCATATTGTGAGCTTTAATAGTTTATGAAGTACTGCTTGTTTATCATGATAAACACTAATTTATCAAAACAAACATGAAAACTAAGAAGGAAAAAGAACCTCAGTCTGACTCAGGTTGAGTTATTAAAAGGCATTGACCTTCCCTTATGGAAGCCCTGCAATTTGTCTGATAATGTGGGCCTAAAGCCAAGAGCCTAGCCTCCATCTATCCACAGCAGACAAGCAAATCCCTGTTATGACTCATCTCTTTATAAGACTGGGATTGATGAACCAAGGAAGAACATTATTCCAACAAATACAAAACTTTTATAAACTTCCAGTGTTCCAAATGCATTAACTGACTACTCTGATACACCTATTAATTTACCAAGCTAACAGCAACTAGTCATGCCACAGTTGTTCCTCAGTTAACCAATTTTGCATACAAGTATTATGTAAAAACTCTAGGCAAGGAAATAGATTCCTGAGCAATACATTGGAGTAGGTTTTGGTTGAAAGCTGGTAATAATGCAACATTTGAAGCAAAATAAGGATGGAAGTCAGACTAAAGCGACCAAATTCGTACAAATACATTGAGTTAACATGTATTCTGGTCACGTGAGTAAATTTACTCGAATTTGGTCTAAACACACTTAACTGATGGATTGTGGAAACTAGAAAAGCACTCAGAATGCAGTGTTTCCTCTGGCTTAAAGACCCTGGCGCAGTGGCCAACATATTTTTTTTTTGGGAGGGGGGCAGAAAACACATGACACGATTGTAACCGGAAATGTTAATTTTACACTATTTCTTTTTTTTTTATTTTGCACAGTAATATTGCATAATGGAACTTACCATTTGAAGTATTGCACAACCAAGGCTTGAATGCTGGAATATTGGGCCAGTTGGGGTCCCACCCAGATGTCCTGTGTTTGGACTTTTTACTGGTGTCATCCTTCTCTCCTTCCTCTGCTCTCACCTCTCCTGGACCCTCTGCCTGAACACTTTCCTCTCCTTGGCTCCTCTCTTCTGTCTCATCTTGCCCTCTCCGAGCTCTGTCTAATTCAGGTTCTCTCTCTGTCTACGGTGGTATACAAACAGGTTAGAAAATACCAAGTGTCATGTTTTGTCCTGCAGGATTTTTTTTCATTGTTTACATAAATAAGCAAAATGTGTATTTTTTTGTATTTTTATTCTAATATTTCTTTTTTTCCATTGACGAAGTGTAGGAAAGGGAAAGAAACATTCATAATAGTAATTTACTCATGCATACTTAAATTATATGATCAGAGGTGGGTATAGCAGCCAGAAATTCTACTCATGTAAAAGCAGTGCTTTGAAATTAATAATTAAAAGTAGACAAAAATTTCTAGTTGAGTTAAGGGTACAATGAGCACCTACTTAAAAACTTGAGTAATGACTTCAGTCTTGAAGCTTTGAGGTTTTTCTCCAAAATGTATAACAGTTTTCTTATAGTTTTCTACTTTTATCTGTAAATTTATCTAAATTTGCAACACTTTTCCTCAAATTTGTAATTTTGTCTTGTAAAATTATGACTTTTCTTGTACATTTGAGACTATTATAAATTTGTGGATTATTTTATGGCTAATTTTTAGCTTTTTTTAATCCAGTCCAACTTTACGTATAAAGCTCTTTAAAAATGACAGTTGACACAAAGTCCTGTACATCAAAGATAAAAATATAAAAACAATAAAATACAGCTAAAGTACAAAATGGCACAAACAAAACAACTGTCATACAATAGAGACAATAAGAACAAATAAACTCATTAATGTCTCAAACTGGGTCAAAAGCCAGAGAATAAAAATGGGTTTTAAGAGGAGTTTTAAAACTGGACAGTGAAGAGGCCTGTCTGATGGACAAAGGCAGATTATTATAAAATTGCTGGGGGGGGGGGGGGGGGGTTAATAAATGTGAAAGAGAATGTGGCAATTTCTTTACTTTTTTCCTCATAATTTAAACTTTTGACCATAATTTTGTAGAGCCAGAACAAAACAATAACTCTGAATTCAAAGAAATATAATTATTAAAATTATATCTAAAGAAATAAATTAACTTAAATGACCACATATGCAGTTATTTCTGTTATGATATTTCTATGTACGGTATTTATCATTTTTTTAGAAATCTTCTCACCAACCAGACAGCAGGAAAAACCTCTCTTATTTTGAAATCCAAATGGCACGTTTAGTTTGTCTGAAGGCTGCTGACAGATTAAAGTCAGTGACTTCGTGAATTCCGCTCATCTTAACTTGCCAGGTACATAATAATGAACATTTTTTTTATTTATTTTTTTTTACATAAATATAACATAAATATAACATAAATAATTAGTTAATATTGTAGTAGCTGGTGAAGTAAATCCTCAGCGATTCATCAGTCACTCTTGCCTTTCCCTGCAATGAAGCCTAACCAGACCTGTTAGCCAAGCAACTCCTCATTGTTGTTCCAGTTACCAGCGGGTTAAAACCACCATAAATGCCTCCACTGCTTATCTCGTACTTTTTTCCGCGTTTAAAGTACTTTAATAAGCTCATGCTTCTCTCGGACAGCAACGCTAGAGACACGCTCTGCCTGCAGAAATGGTCATGCGGATGCCAGGCGGGCGGGGTACTTCCGCGCAGATGACAGCTACTCGCGTTGTTCGTGTGCGCGTTCTTTCATATTTAATTTTTCTTAAATTAATATATTATAGGCGTGGCAGCATACTTCCTTAGGGCGGCGGGCCGCCATACAGAAATGTTACCAGAGGAAACTGGAGAATGAAGAATGCATACCTCCACCAAGGCTCCTTCTATCCCTCATGGATCACCTCCAAAATGTAATGGGTTCATGTATAGGCAAAGAGTCACTTCTGGTAAATTGCATCAAAGTCTTTCCTGTAGTTTTGGAGTATTCTTGCTAAAACACTGTGAGAAAAGTGCCTTGGTAGAGGTATGCATTCTCGGACCATCACCAAAATGTAATGGCTTCCTCTCTAGCCCAAGGACCACCTCTGGTGAAAATTTCATCCAAATCCAAGAAGATCCAAGATGGCGCCCACAGTGGTCGCCATGGTGCTTCGCTGCGCTTTTTTTTGTTTGTTTTTGTTCGTCAGTTGTGTGTCTGCCTGTTCTTACACCCGTGAAGAGCTACTAAATATCAGGACTTTCACTCCCACGGACCTACTCCCAGTTTTTTTGGCTCCTGCCGCCGATCTGGTTCACTTTTTAGCCCAAAAAGTGAGACGGCGAAAGAGAGGAAGACGAGCGGCGCCCTCGTGCGGCTTCGCAGGAGAGGCACGCGCACGGCTTTGCCTGGGATTTTTCTGTCCAACGTCAATTCTCTTTATAACAAGGTAGATGAACTGAGACTGCTAATGTGATTTATGGACCTCTCCACCTCGTGTGCCCTCTGCTTCACTGAGACCTGGCTCAAGGAAAAGACACCGGACAGCGGGCTCCTCCTCGAGGGATTTCAGCTGTTTCGTGCAGACCGCGACACGGGGCTCTCTGGCAAGACCACAGGCGGACGAGTCTGCTTCTACATCAACAGCAGCTGGTGCTCCGATGTAACTGTGATCTCCCAACACTGTTCTCCCGCTCTGGAATATTTATTCATCAACTGCAAGCCATTTTATTCCCCGCGTGAGTTTGCTTCATTCATCCTGGCCGCTGTTTACGTCCTGCCCGATGCGGACATGCGCGAGGCTCAGCGCGCGCTCGCGGATCACATTCAGCAAGCGGAGCGAACTTTCCCAGACTCTCTGGTTATTGTGGTTGGCGACTTTAACCAGAGCAACCTGAGCCACGAACTCCCCCGGTACAAACAGTTTATTAAATGCCCCACCAGAGGAGAGAACACGCTGGATCACTATTACACTACAGTTAAGGACGCGTATCGCGCTGTTCCCCGCGCTGTGCTCGGACTATCTGATCACGTGATGGTCCACCTGATTCCCACATACAGACAGAGACTGAAGCTCACAAAACCTGTTGTGAGCACTACAAGGAAATGGACCAGTGAAGCTGGGGAGGAGCTGAGCACGTGCTTGGAAATAACTGACTGGGACATGTTTAAAAGTGCTACGCATGATCTGGATGAATACACGGACACTGTGACCTCATATATCCACTTTTGTGAGGAGAGCATTCTTCCATCACGCACCAGGGTGAGTTACTCCAACGACAAGCCCTGGTTCACAGCTAAGCTCAGACAGATCAGGAAGGAGAAGGAAGCAGCGTTGAAAAGTGGAGACCGGGACTGCTACAGGGAGGTCAAATACCGGTTTAGCAGAGAGCTGAGGAGAGCTAAATCTGTGTATTCTGAGAGACTCCAGCAACAGTTCAATGCTAACGACTCTGCTTCTGAGTGGAGAGGACTGAGGCAAATCACCAACTATCAGCCTCAGGCTTCTAAGGGACAGGATGACAAAGCCCTTTGTCAAAGACTGTCCCAACACTATGCCCGTTTTGACACCTCGTCAGCTGTGACCAACTCCCCCCCTCCCCCCAGCGCCACTGCCTCCATGGTCCCCACTTCATCAAAGGCGGCCCCCCTCCTCCCCCCCTGCCCTTGCCATCAGTGAGCAGGACGTGCACAGACAGTTCTCCAGACTGAACCCGTGCAAGGCCCCTGGTCCGGACGGCGTGTCTCCCTCCACCCTGAGACACTGTGCGGAGGAGCTGACTCCTGTCTTCACAGACATTTTTAACACCTCCCTGAAGTCATGCCACGTGCCAGCCTGCCTCAAAACCTCTACTATCGTCCCTGTCCCCAAGAAGCCACGGATCACTGGACTTAATGACTACAGACCTGTAGCGCTCACCTCTGTAGTCATGAAGTCCTTTGAGCGCCTGGTCCTGCCCCACCTCAAGACCATCGCCACTCCCCTCCTGGACCCGCTGCAGTTTGCCTACAGAGCCAACAGGTCTGTGGACGACGCAGTCAACCTGGCCCTCCACTCCATCCTGCAGCACCTGGACTCCCCGGGAACCTACGTCAGGATCCTGTTTGTGGACTTCAGGTCTGCATTCAATACCATCCGCCCCGCTCTGCTCCAGGACAAGCTGTCCCTGCTCAACGTGCCTGACTCCCTCTGCAGGTGGATCACCGACTTCCTGACGGACCGGAGGCAGCATGTGCGGCTAGGAAAGACTGTCTCAGACTCTGTTAGCATCAGCACCGGATCACCCCAGGGCTGTGTACTTTCCCCCCTGCTCTTCTCTCTTTACACCAACTCCTGCACCTCCAGCCACCAGTCTGTCAAGCTGATCAAGTCTGCGGACGACACCACCCTCATCGGGCTCATCTCCAACGGCGACGAGCCCGTCTACAGGAGAGAGGTGGCCCAGCTGGCGTCCTGGTGCAGCCACAACAACCTGCAGCTGAACGCTTTGAAGACAGTGGAGATGATCGTGGACTTCAGAAAAGTCACAGCCCCTCTGCCCCCCCTTACCCTCACAGACTCTCCCATCACCACTGCGGATTCCTTCCGCTTCCTGGGCACCACCATCACCCGGGACCTCAAGTGGGAGCCGACCATCAGCTCCCTCATCAAAAAGGCCCAGCAGAGGATGTTCTTCCTGCGGCAGCTGAGGAAGCTCAAGCTACCCACCAAGATGTTGGTGCAGTTCTACACGGCCATCATCGAGTCCATCCTCACCACCTCCATCACCGTGTGGTACGCAGGAGCCACCGCCAGGGACAGACTAAGACTGCAGCGCGTTGTGCGCGCTGCTGAGAAGGTGATTGGCTGCAAGCTCCCATCCCTCCAGGACCTGTACATCTCCAGGACCCGGAGGCATGCAGGTCGGATCATAGCCAACCCTTCACACCCTGGACACGCTCTGTTTGCCCCCCTCCCCTCAGGCAGAAGACTTCGGTCCATTCAGACTAAAACCTCCCGCTACATGAACAGCTTCTTCCCCTCTGCCATCAGACTGCTGAACACTAAGTGACTTATTAGACTCTTGTGCACTATGTACAGCAGCTCAACCGGACTCATGACAATTATCACTGTTTTCTTTTTGCACTACCGACTGCACTATGTGGAACTCCACAATATCTGCTGCTTGTTAATATATTTAAAAATCGCACAGATTAGTATTACTTATTCATATTCTTCCTTTTATTGCATGCATAGTTTTTTTATTTTTATCTTTAGTGCTACTCCATGTTTAATGTTGCAGCATTGCACCGAGACAAATTCCTAGTTTGTGTACTACATGAACAATGGCATAAATCTCATTCTGATTCTGATTCTGATTCTGAAATCCATCCCGTAGTTTTTGTGTAATCCTGCTGCACAAATACAAAGGCCCTTGGTGGAGGTATGCACTCTCAGATCATCACCAAAATCTAATCGGTTCATTCTTGGGCCAATTGCCACCTTTGTTGAAAATTTCATCCAAATTTGTCCAGTAGTTTTTGCGTAATCCTGCTGACAGACAAACAAACAAACCAACACAGATGAAAACATGACCTCCTTGGCAGACGTAATTATACAACAAACAGGCAGGGCTGTCCCAAATATCAGCTGTGGGACTCTGAATAACCAAGAGTAAACCACATCCATGGTACAGGCCTAAAACTATCTTAAAACACAGACGAGAAACAATCAGCGGTATGAAATTGATCAATTTTTAAGAAGTCACATTCACTAACTGATGTCCACTTTAACTCCAGTGACCATATGTACTTTTGAGTTAAAACTGTTTCCTTAATAAGCAAAACTGATGTGTAGCTAAGCGTTTGCCTCATTTTATCATGAGTCAGAGGAGTAACTGATAGCCACCATTTCAAGATTAACTGAATTTGTTATTTTGAATAGACTGAATTTTTTTTCTTGCCTTCTGATTGTTGCTCTGAGTGTTGCTATCCCTGTGCTGTTGCAATCCTGGAATTTCCCCACTGTGGGACTAATAAAGGCTTATCTTATCTTATCTTATTTGTTTAAAAAGGACCACCTCTTAAGATGTGAGTTCTCATTTCTACTCATATTTACTGCTTTGGCTAACCAGTTCTTATTATCTTATTAACTATTGCTCTGAGTGCTATTGCTTTGCTGCTGTAACCCTGGAATTTCCCCATTGTGGGACTAATAAAGGCTTATCTTATTTTTGAGTGGCTCTATGTCGTTTTGATTAAAAGTATGGAGACTACTTCTGACCTCATCTGTCATATTATCCATCACCATTGCAAACAAGGAGTTGAGCGCCAATCCCTGATGTAACCATCTGTCTCTCCTGCAGCACACCTCACCACCAGTCTTACTGTCCTCATACATGTCCTGCATCACCCTCACATACTTCTCTGCCAATCCTGATTGGTTTGTAAAGTTAGTTTTGACAGTTACAACTATAGCCCTCAGAAATAACTGAAACTGCTCGTTTGCTTTTTCTTGTCTTTTTATTATGAATGGCAGCTATAATGGATGAGAATATACAGGTCACCATCTATTCATCTATGATGTATACAAGTTATTTAGGCAGTTTTACTTTCCATGGGTAACCCCTTTGTCCATTATGCTGAGTGTGTTTCTGTCATTCTGGTCTACTGTCATGCTGTTGTTACACTGTAATTTCCCAGAGTGGGATCAATAAAATACATCTATTTATCTATCTAAAGGTTAAGATAAGATAAGATAAGCCTTTATTAGTCCCACAATGGGGAAATTCCAGGATTGCAACAGCACAGGGATAGCAACACTCAGAGCAATAATCAGAAGGCAAGAAAAAACAACATCTACTAAACATATGTCCATATTACTATAAATGTATATATATAGACACACAGTGCAGAGCATTATGGTTGGTTGGTGAATGTGCAGCAGAAAGTCTAAGCTCTCTCTCCGCGGATGCAGCGGGCCAGCTGGAAGTCTTTGGGCATGATGGTGACCCCCTTAGCAAAGAAGGACCACCAGGTGGGCCTCGCTGGTTTCCTGCAGAGCCATGACGGCGAAGCTCAGGAAACGCGGGACGGTCTTGAAGTCCTGAGCGATCTCCCTCACCAGGCGCTGGACGGGCAGCTTACGGATGAGCAGCTCCGTGGATTTCTGGCAGCGACGGATCTCTCTCAGAGCCACGGGCCTGTGACGGCGAGGCCTCTTCACTGTGCCGGTGGCCGGAGCGCCTCTCCGAGCAGCCCTGGTGGCTAGCTGTCTCCTGGGGGGCTTCTTCCTCCAGTAGATTTTACGGGCGGTCTGCTTGGTTCTTGCCATCGCTCTTTATTATTCTGTCTTATATTTCTTGCACGCCGCCTAAACTCCAGCCCGGCACCCGCGTCGTTTTCGCTACAGCTCCCGGTATGTCGAGTTTCCCATTAGCTCCGGGCGGCGGCCAAGTGCTAGCTAGCACTAGCTCCTCCCCGCTGTAGCGTCTCCCGCTGCAAACCGTGGCTCCGTCCGCCGACCCGGGAGACCCCCGGGGCGATCCGTGCGTCCGTGATATAGGTTAGGCACATTGATAAGCATTTTGTTTCTGCCTAAGCCTGTTCAGTCACTGCATTGCATTACATCAATTACTTTAGTTATGATGATCCCTAATTTTGTGCTGCTGGTGTTCATTGTATTGGTTATAGTGACTGAATAAACTACTACTGCTACTACTAATTCCTCATACAATACCACAATTCCTTTCTTGGCAATCTACAGTGGTGTGAAAAAGTGTTTGCCCCCTTCCTGATTTCTCATTTTTTTGTACATTTGTCACACTTAAATGTTTCAGATCATCAAACAAATTGAATTATTAGAAAAATATAACACAAGTAAACACAAAATGCAGTTTTTAAATGAAGGTGTTTATTATTAAGGGGAAAAAAATCCAAACCTATGTGGCCCTGTGTGAAAAAGTGATTGCCCCCTAAACCTAATAACTGGTTGGGCCACCCTTAGCAGCAACAACTGCAATCAAGGATTTGCGATAAGTGGCAATGAGTCTTTTACAGCACTGTGGAGGAATTTTGGCCCACTCATCTTTGCAGAATTGCTGTAATTCAGCCACATTGGAGGGGTTTTTGAGCATGAACCACTGTTTTGAGGTCATGCCACAGCATCTCAGTCGGATTTGGGTCAAGACTTTGACTAGGTCACTCCAAAGTCTTCATTTTATTTTTCTTAAGGCATTCAGAGGTAGACTTGTTGCTGTGTTTTGGATCATTGTCCTGCTGCAGAACCCAAGTGTGCTTCAGGTTGAGGTCACAAACAGATGGTCGGACATTCTCCTTCAGGATTTTTTGGTAGACAGCAGAATTCATGGTTCCATTTACCACAGAAAGTCTTCCAGGTCCTGAACCAGCAAAACAGCTCCAGACCATCACACCACCATATTTTACTGTTGGTATGACGTTCCGTTTTCTGAAATGTTGTGTTACTTTTACACCGGATGTAATGGGACACACACATTCCAAAAAGTTCAACTTGTTTCTCATCAGTCCACAGAGTATTTTCCCAAAAGTCTTGGGGATCATCAAGATGTTTTCTGGCAAAACTGAGACGAGCCTTTATGTTCTTTTTGCTCAGCAGTGGTTTTCGTCTTGGAGCTCTGCCATACAGACCATTTTTGCCCAGTCTCTTTCTTATGGTGGAGTCACGAACACTGACCTTAACTGAGGCAAGTGAGGCCTGCAGTTCTTTGGATGTTGTTGTGAGGTCTTTTGTGACCTCTTGGATGAGTCGTCACTGCGCTCTTGGGGTAATTTTGGTCAGCCGGCCACTCCTGGGAAGGTTCACCACTGTTCCATGTTTTCGCCATTTGTGGATAATGGCTCTCACTGTGGTTCACTGGAGTCCCAAAGCTTTAGAAATGACTTTTTAACCTTTTCCAGACCAATAGATCGCAATTACTTTCTCATTTGTCCCTGAATTTCTTTGGACTGCAGCATATAATGGCTAGCTTTTGAGGATGTTTTGGTCTACTTCACTTGGTCAGCTTCTTGATTGAGAACAGGTGTGGCAGTAATAAGGCCTGGGTGTGGCTAGAAAAACTGAACTCAGCTTTCTAAAGATGTGATAAACCACAGTTAATTTATGTTTTAACGGGGGGGCAATCACTTTTTCCACACAGGGCCATGTAGGTTTGGATTTTTTTTTACCCTTAATAATAAACACCCTGATTTAAAAACTGCATTTTGTGTTTACTTGTGTTATCTTTGTGTAATATTTAAATCTGTTTGATGAGCTGAAACATTTAAGTGTGACATACAAAAAAATGAGAAATCAGGAAGGGGGCAAACACTTTTTCACACCACTGTATACTGTATATGCTTTCTCTAGATCAGCGGTCCCCAACCTTTTTTGTACTAGGGACCAGTTTCATGCATGAAAATTTTCTGCAGACCGGGTAGAGGTGCGGAGGTTCCAATAACAAAAACCTTTGTCAGTTCAGAGCATGTAATCTGAAACAATTACACTTTATATTTGGCAATTACAATGATTCTACAGCATAATATCAACTCACCATAATCAGTGGGAACTCTGGGCTTGTTTTCCTGCAACTAGAATTTTGTTTTTGGCAACTTTTTTTCAAGAGTTAGCTTGTGTCACTGATGTGTGAAATGTTGTGCCAGAGTCTAGAGCGGTTGTGAGGCGAGGGCGGAAACAGTTGTTTTTCAAAATAAAATCTCCGCAAGACTAATGGAAAAAAACAGCTTTAATATTAACCACAACTTTTTTCTTTGCGGCCCGGTACCAAATGATCCACGGACCAGTACCGGTCCGGGGACCAGGGGTTGGGGACCCCTGCTCTAGATAGAGACACAGTGGAACTCCTTCTCTATACTTCTCCATAAACACTCATAGCAAATATTGCATCTGTAGTACTCCTTGGCATTTCTTGCTGCTCACTGAACAACAGGCCAGAGAAGGAATGTATCAGTGCAGTAAAATGGTAAATGGCATTCACTTATATAGCACTTTTACTCTCATCTCTTGATGACCAAAGCGCTTTACAGATCCTGCTATCCACCCATTCACACACTGATGGCGGCATGCTACCTAACATGGTGCTTCCAGACCCACCAGGAGCAATTGGGGGTGAAGTGTCTTGCCGAGGGACACAACGGCAGGATATCCAGGGACAGCAGGATTCGAACCGCCAACCATGTGGTTATTGGATGACCTGCTCTACCTCCTTCTTGACGCCTGAATTTATTTCCAACTGTGAACAAATTTTTTATTTTTTTTTTCATAATTGAAATCGTTGTTTTTTTGTTTTTTGTTTCTTTTTTTTGGATTGACGCAAATTCGCGACAATAGGCGTCAAGGGGTTGAGTTCACTTTTTGTATATTTATAATATAATGTATATTTTTGGACAATCCAGAGAAAAAAAAATCTGACAACTTAATTTGCCCACATTACCATTTACAACAGAGCCACAAGGATAGGGCCATGTCGCCCCTGTCTGCGCTGACCAACCATGTCTACTACAAACAAATCTAGGGTCATCAACACAACAGACAGGTTTGCCTTAGAAGTCAGAACTCAAACTATACAATGTGGTTAAGAGATTGGAGATAAAGGTCACAGCGTGGGGGCACGGTGTTGGACTTCTCCACCCAGGAAAGAATGGACCAAAAGAAGAGGTTTCACGGGGGGAGGGGGGGGGGGTTCAGACGGGACAGTCAGGACTATGCGCCCCCCTGGGGAGAGGAGTAAATACTAAGCAGCTAGAGAAGGGTGTGACAGCGGCGCCGGTGTTATGTTATGATAATGTGCCACACAGGCTTTGTTCTAAACATAATGTGTTACGGTCGGAAGTCCTTTCTTCACAACAGAATCACCTTGAAGACTGGTAAGGTATAGAGTTAAGGCATAATTTTTTTTGATTTTGTATACTTTATTGATCCCCAGAGGGGAAATTGAGGGCATCCACCTGGATGGATGAAGCAGCCACGGTACGGCACTATCCCTTTACCATTCACACACACATTCACACCTAGGGCCACTTTTACCAAGTCTCCAATTAACCTCACCTGCATGTTTTGGGGAGGAAACCGGAGAAATCCTGGAGTAAACCCACGCAGATACGGGGAGAACATGCAAACTCCACACAGATCACTGTTGGTCAGGGGCTGGGATCGAACCAGGGATCCCATGGTCAAGGGTGAGTTGCTGTGCTGCCGCAGCGCTAACCACTGCTCCACCACACCGCCCCATGTACTACAGCAGAGTAATGATTCTGTACTACAGCAGCCAAGAGAATCTGGCTGAAAGAAGCAAGAATTCTGTTCACCTAAAAGTTGGATAAGGTGTGGGCTTTCATCACAGTGTGATCATACTGTGCATTTAACTTTGGCTAACTAACATAACATACTTCTTGTGAAAATCATGCCCCCAGTGACCTCCCTCTCAACATTGCAGTTCCTGTGGCTCAATGTATCAAAGTTGTGAAATACTGAGTGAAGTCAAGCTGTGACGAACCTTATAGATTAAACAGTGCACGTGGCTCGGAGTCACTATATCTTGATGGCTTCATGAATCTCGTTTTCTTTCCTTGGTGGCTATTCATCATAAGGGATAAGGACCAGTACAGCGCTTTTTCTAGTCCCAAAGCCCACTCAAAGCGCTTCACTAGTACTAAGCCTCTATTCTAAGGGCCTATAGGAGACAGATATCTAGGGACAATTTAGAACAACCAGTTAACCTAACGTGCATGTCTTTGGATTGTGGGAGGAAACCGGAGCCGCCGGAGTAAACCCACGCAGCACATGCAAACTCCACACAAAGGTTCCTACCCCTGCCAGCCTGGGGATTCGAACCTGGAACCTTCTAGCTGTTAGGCAGCAGTGCTAACCACTGTACCACCGTGCCGCCCGTATCATAGCAAAAAGCATCCTTTTACACTGCTGTGGGGGGAGGCTGTCCTCAGGTGACCCGATCACAATCTGAATTCAGCTTTAATACAGGATGCTAAAACTATCTAAACGGGACTCATCGTTTTAAGCGTAAGATCCTGCTTTTGCAATCATGCAATGAAAACTGAAACAGGGCCAAGACCGGGATCACATCTTGGGGGTAACTGCAACTCATGATAAATGATAAGTTAAACGGTAACAAACATCCACGACGTCCTTACCTTTACTTTTACGGAATTCGTTCTTGAACGACCGGGACGTTTTCATTAAAGGTGCCCGAGACCTGGTAAACAGGATTAGCGCCATGCTCTCTCCTTTTTCCCCCAGTTACCTCAGCTACAAAGAAGCTCACCGGCTAGTTTACAACTGTTAGTTCAAGTTTTCAAGGGAATGGCTCCCCAACGCATTACATAAACCCTGAACGTTTCAAACGAGCTATAACACACACATATAACTGTACTTGGATAAACGCAGCAGCGCCATGTCACGTCCACCCCTTACATCATAAAAGGGGCCGCTGCTGGGCTACGACTGACGTCAAAGCGTAAGCCGACGTGACGTGGGTTTTCCGGTACGTTTATAGAATAAAAGCCCCCACCTCTGCTGTGTAGCGGAGATATTTCAACTTATTCAGTGGTGTGAAAAAGTGTTTGCCCCCTTCCTGATTTCTCTTTTTTTTTTTGTATGTTTGTCACACTTAAATGTTTCAGATCATCAAACAAATTTAAATATTAGATAAAGATAACACAAGTAAACACAAAATGCAGTTTTTAAATGAAGGTGTGTGGAGAACGTGAAAAGATGAGGCTGAGTTTATTTCTCAAATCAGATTTATTCACTTGTCTCCAACATCCTCCAAACAGAAAAAGAGACACATCTTCTTCTTCTTCTTCTTCTTCTTCTTCTTCTTCTTATGATGTTTTATGGCGGTTGGCAAACAGCTTGTAGGTGCATTACTGCCAACTTCTGGAATGGAGTGTGATTCAAAATGGCGTTACTCTCCTATATCCTTGAAATTAGTCCTGTTGCCCTCATAAGCCTAAAAACTGCCTTATAGACCGCATCCCCTGAACTTCTCTGCAAAATGTCTTTCATATTGAGCTGGGTTTTGTTCCTGTATAGACTGTCCACCAATGCTAACCGTGCAAACTCATACTTTGGACAGTGCATAAATATATTGTGACGTTTGCAAGGGTTCACACAAAGAAAATGGAGCAGATGGCTGTGATCAACCAGATTTATTTTACACACACCCCAACCCCAACTTGCAACTTAGTACACAGAGCAGTGGAGGTCATTCCCACAGACCTCTGTTTACATTACGGTTACACACACATGATACATCTTGCCCTAATCCTGCTAAACACTGCTGGGTCATTATAATGCAGTTATAATGACACAGCAGTATAACCCAGAAATAACACATTTAACACACACAGTAACGTTTCAAACTGGCAAAGCATGCTGGGAAATCCCTGGCCCCCTTAAAATGGCCCCGACGTTACACTGCCCCCCCCCCCCCCCCTGGACTGGTTTCTGTCCCCAGAAAATTCAAAGTCCACTTTCAGAAATCCAACGCGAGTCAGCCCGGTGCCAGGGCGGCATGCACGGGCCATCTGAGTCTCGGTCAGAGCATCTGGTTGGGGTAGGGTTCCGGTTTGGCCACCAGCGGGCGGATGGACACATCCGACAGCCTCTGTAGGACCACGCACAGTCCCTTCCCTGGCAGCGGGAGTCCCAGGCCCGCTCCGGCCGACTCCCACCGCTGCCAGTTCTCCCAGGCGGCCGCTGGCCCGCATCCATGCGTCCAGCCTTTGCCGCGCCTGGAAAGTGGCCGCATCTTCGTCCTGCTCGCTCCGCTGCGTCGCTCCTGCGCCTCTGTGACGTCATCTGCCGGGGGAAGCATCTGCAGGAGGCGGCTTTTTTTCCCGTCCATGCCACCTCGCTCTAATTTAGCGTCGGCGAGGGGCCAGTTTGTCGTGCGCTGTGTGCGGGGCAGTACCATGCCATGTACCCTGGCTCTGTGCAGCGGAAGCCGTCCTTCCTCGCGTCGCCACGGCTGTCTCCTTCGTGCACGCGCTGCTGTGATGTGCCGTAGCTCCTCCTCCACTCGCTCTCAGCACGGTGGTTTCCTCTGATGATCAGCGCGGCAGCCAGCTCGATCTGGGCCAGGCGGTCATCCAACAGGTTCTCGCCGTTGTAGCGGGGAATCTTGGCCCGCTGCTGGATGGATGACACTGTCATCTCCCGGTCGATTGCCGCTCCTAGTCGCTCTGGAATCGCCAGCCCGTCCTGCCCTGAAAAGGGCGGGAAGCGGGGCTGGTTTGCTCTGCTCCGTCCATCGCGGCGAAGCTCTCCAGGGGCCGGCGTCTCAGCTCTACACTCCGTTCCCGGCTGAGCGATGAATCGCTCCGGCCGCTGTACCTCCGCCTGGATCCTCATCTTGCTCCATATCCCACTTCTGACACCAGTGTGACGTTTGCAAGGGTTCACACAAAGAAAATGGAGCAGATGGCTGTGATCAACCAGATTTATTTTACACACACCCCAACCCCAACTTGCAACTTAGTACACAGAGCAGTGGAGGTCATTCCCACAGACCTCTGTTTACATTACGGTTACACACACATGATACATCTTGCCCTAATCCTGCTAAACACTGCTGGGTCATTATAATGCAGTTATAATGACACAGCAGTATAACCCAGAAATAACACATTTAACACACACAGTAACGTTTCAAACTGGCAAAGCATGCTGGGAAATCCCTGGCCCCCTTAAAATGGCCCCGACGTTACACTATGTTCAACTGTTTCATCGTTTCCACAATAGTCACATTTTCCATTTGGGTGTTTTTCCATGATAACTAATGTACTATTCAGCCCTGTGTGACCTAATCTTAACCTGGATATGATGTCCTCCTCTTTTCTGCTCCTTTGTCCTTCTCTAGCTCCCCCTACTTTCTTTTGTATGCCATACAGGCTTCGTCCTTTACTTCCTTTGTCCCACTCTTCCTGCCACTTCTTTTTAATTTGCCTTTTGTTTTCTGAGCGCGGCATATAATGGTTGCATGAGCTGAGCTGCGTGGGGCAGGAAACGGTTATAAAAATTTACCATTCCCAAAAACTCCTGCAATGATTTGACCGTCTGTGGTCGGGGGAAATTTGCCACTGCGCGCACCTTGTCAGGCAATGGGACTGCCCCTTCTGTGGAAACGTGGTGTCCCAGAAAATCAATCTGCGCCACGCCGAACTGGCACTTGCCTGGATTAATTATTAACCCGTGTTCTCCCAACCTCCGAAAAACTGTAGTGAGGTGTTTTTCGTGTTCCTCCTCGGACGTACTGGCGACTAAAATGTCGTCGAGATAGACGAACACGAAAGGGAGATCACGTAACACAGCGTCCATCATACGCTGGAATGTTTGTGCTGCGCCTTTAAGACCAAACGGCATACGCAAAAACTCAAAAAGCCCAAAAGGGGTTATTACAGCTGTTTTAGGGACGTCCTCCGATCGGACTGGAACTTGATGGTAGCCGCGAACCAGGTCTATTTTAGAAAAAATGCGCGCCCCCGCCAGATGCACGGAAAAATCCTGAATGTGTGGGATGGGGTAGCGGTCATGCGCTGTAGCGTTGTTTAGTCTGCGATAATCGCCGCAAGGTCTCCAGGAGCCGTCAGCTTTAGGGACCATATGCAGTGGCGAAGCCCATGGGCTTTTCGAACGACGAATAATGCCCAGCTTTTCCAGGCTGGCAAACTCCTCGCGTGCTATGGCGAGTTTGGCAGCATCTAAGCGCTGAGCTTTCGCGAAGACGAGGGGGCCAGTTGTGGTGATAAAATGCTCCACCCCATGTTTCGCCACTGTTGCCGAAAATTTGGGAACTGTGAGTGCTGGAAAGTGGGTGAGGAGTGTGTCAAACTTACCGCCTGCTGTGGCAACGCTGGCCTGCACGGGTGGTGGGGACACTCGAGCTGTACAAGGAATAGAGTAGAAAGACAGTGCATTTACTAATCGTCTGTTGGCAAGATCAACTAACAACCCATGTGAGCACAAGAAATCAGCACCTAACATGTTGAAACTCACCGCCGCTATGATAAAAGTCCACTCATAAGTGCGGCCGTGTAAGGACAGGGACAAAGTCCTTTCTCCATAGGTGTTGATGCTCGAGCCGTTCGCCGCCGTTGCCCCGTCGCCGCGGGGGCCAGCCACCCGGTCAGCGTAGGTCGGGGTGATGAAGCTCACCTGAGCTCCGGTGTCTATGAGGAAACGTCGCCCGGAGCTCTCATCAGTGATGTAGAGCAGCTTATTGGTCTCGCCGAGAGCCGAAGCTGCTAACGGATCCCGGCTTTGGAGTTTCCCGAGGTCTTGTAACTGCACGGTGGCACACACCTGTGTGCCTTCTCTGCGAAACGCCGGTGATAATAGCAGAGGCCATCTCCTCCGCTGCGTCGTGGCCGCGCCGCTGCCATGGTGGGTGGGTTCGGCTCCGCTGTCTCCGGCTCTTCGTCGCCCCAGGCCGCCGCATCGAGGTCCGCCGCTGCTGCTGTGGCTGTCTGCTCGCCGCAGGAGTTGAGGAGCCGCTGCGCTTCCCGGGCCAGCGCACGGAAATCCCACTGGGTCTCACAACGCATGCTGGATAGGGTGCCTCTCATGTGCGTCGGGAGGTTGCTGAGGAAGATGTGCTTGAAGAGGGAGCTGTTGTTGTCTGATTCTCTCAACTGAAGCATGTCTTCCATCAGGGTGATCGGTCTGTGCCCTCCTTGGCCGTACATAGCCAGTAGCCTCTTAGCCCTCTCTTCGGCTGAGGGCACAAAACACTCGATGAGGGTAGCCTTTAACTCGCCGTATTTGTCGTCGGCGGGAGGCTGCTGTACCACGCTCTGCACGCATCGCGCTGTGCGGGCGTCGAGCTTGGCGATGACATTGTAGAACTTGGTGTCATCTGCCATTATTCCTGCGAGCGTGAACTGCGCCTTGGCCTGGAGGAACCACGAGTCCGGGTCGTTCTGCCAGAATTCTGGTAGTTTAATGGCGACGGCGCTCGCATGGGCCGCCTCCGACGAGTCTGCCTTGGGGGACCTCCTTTCATCCATTCTCACGTAACTGGTCACCAATGTGGGGAGCGTGAAATAAAGAAGCTGAATTGTTTCATGATTCAGGTTTTAATATTGTAGTCACATCCCCAACATATCTCTCAGGAACAGAAGAGACTGAACTCAGCCAGGACCCCCTTATTTATACATACAACATCAAAAGCCAAATCACACATCCTTGTCAAATCCTCTTATTGATCATAACACCCCCTCAATGTCCTTCAGTCCTCCACCTGGCCCCAGGGGGTCAGGAAGTCTTTTCAGGTCCTTACCGCCGTGTCTCTGTCTCCCTGCTGTTCTTCACCGGCGGTCCAGACCTATTGTCCTCCTCTAAGACATGAGGTCAGTCCACATATGCAATCTTAAACATCCCCTTGTGCTTATACATATGTAGGCATGAATACATGAGCCACAAAATCCACCTTTACTTCTTCCAGACTCCATGGTGGTTCTGCAGAAAGAGGGACTGTTGGACATACTGCTTTATCAGCAACCCTTAGCTCCCTGACTTTATTCTTTATTGTCCATCCAAAGCTTCTCATTTGTCTCTTTTCCTTCTCTTGGCAAGGTTTCAGTACACTGTGCACTGGGTGACTGTCACTGAATCCTCTGATGTTGGCCCAGTATTTTTTTTTTTTTTTTTTTTTTTGTTACTTATTTGTACCCGTAGGTAGATTTGGTTTGCAGTCTGGTGACAAGCCACTGGCTGCTGGTCGCTGCGTGCGCGAGCGCCCTAAACCTACATGTTTTTGGTATGTGGGAGGAAACCGGAGAAATCCCGGAGTAAACCCACGCAACACGGGGAGAACATTGCAAACTCCACACAGCTCACTGTTGGTCGGGGGCTGGGATCGAACCCATGATCTCACGGTCCCCGCGATCCCCCGGCCGAGGGTAAAACTGTGCTGCCACAGTGCTAAACCACTGCGCCACCGTGCAGCCCGGTGCAGCCCGGCAACTCAAATAGCAGCCCCAGTATGTAGCTGCTATTTGAGTTCTTCTTAACTCCAGAGGCATTTCACCCATCTCCACCTGGAGTGCTGTTACTGGAGTAGTTTTTATGGCCCCACAGCATAGCCTCAGAGCTTGGTATTGAATTATATCCAATTTTTTCAATAATGTTTCTGACGCTGACCCATATATAACACACCCGTAATCAAACACTGACCTAACTAATGCTGCATATAATGTTTTTAAAGCTCCTCTACTTGCTCCCCATTCTCTTCCCCTCAAACATCTAATAATATTTAAGACCTTCTTAGATTTTGCCACAATTTTCTCAACGTGAATCTTCCAAGAACAACCCTTATCAAACCACACTCCCAAATACTTGAACCACTCCACAGTTTCTGTTTTGATCATATATTTTAAGATTTACTTGTTTGTTCTCTTCCTTGTGAAGACCACAGCCTTTGTTTTTCCCACCGAAAACCTAAATCCCCATTCCACTGCCCAAGCCTCAATTTCATTAATCGCCTGCTGCAACTTTTTAACAATAAATGATAGATTTTTCCCTCTTGTCCACATAGCACCATCATCTGCAAACAAAGAGACACCAACAGAACTCTTAACTCTAGAAAAAATGTCACTGATCATGACTGAAAACAAAATGGGGCTAATACTACTGCCTTGTGGGGTTCCGTTTTCTATCATTTGGCTTGAGCTATACTGCTTCCCTATTCTTACCGAAATTTTCCTGTCATTCAAAAAATTTTTAATCCATCTTTTCATTCTCCCTCTAATGCCTAGCTTATGTAGTTTGATAATCAGCCCCTCCTTCCACATCATGTCATACGCCTTCTCAACATCCAAGAACACCGCTACCACACTTTCCTTATTCACTTGGGCCTTCCTAATCTCATGTTCCAAACAGACAGCAGAATCAGTAGTACTTCTCCCTTTTCTAAATCCGCTTTGGTAATTTTTTAATGCCTCTCTAGACTCCAGATAATATGTTAACTGTGGCGGTTTGGGAAAACCCCCACAAACAGACTAAGGACAGACAGCTCGCTACTCCTGTTTTTTTTTCCGCTACACTACTGAGACGTAATGTGCCATTCATGCCTTGTGATGTTAATGTTGCCTTTCATGCATTGTGTTCATGTGTCCTGTCCTTACTGTGACCTAGAGACTCAGATCAGTATGTAGATGTGCCTTTTAACCTCTTTGTTCTGCAGCTGGAGCAGAGTCTAGCAAATCTGCCTATTGTGATGTATGTCTCACAAATGCAAATATCTCATGCCTGTTCTGCAGTCCCTTTGATCAGACCAACTGCTGTGAATCTGCTTTGATGTATTGTTTGAGTTGGGTATAAATACTGCACAGGTTCTGTAACACATCCTCTCAATCTCACTTCTGCAACTACAGCTGCTGGACACAGACATTGTGTCCTCCTTCTCTGAGAGCCGTGGGCTCGCTCTCGGCGCGCTTGCACGGCGCCGGGAGCGGAGCTCGTGATGGCGGTATGATAATAAAACTCTACTTAAAACCTCAGCATTGCTGCCTTATTTTATCATCCGCCACACTGGTGACCCGACGCTGAAACAAACACGCTGCCAGCGAACGCAATGCCCGGCGGTGATTCTCCGACGACAAGCAAACGCGGCAGCCTGACTGATCTGCCCTCCCTTCTGCTTCAGGGAGACCTCAACGCGGAGTTTCCAGGCGAAACTCTCCGGAGAACACCCACGACCGGGAAAGCTGAGCAACGTTTCATGGTGAGATCTGCACGCCTAGATCGGCACATCCACGCTGGACCGGCCGCGCTCACAGCTCTTCCACACGAGAGCGCATGCACCTCGTCCCCTCTCCACGACGGCGATCCCCATGGCCGACGGAGCACACGTGGACCTGAACGCACCATGACCGAGCGAGTGACAGAGCGTCTACTTCCCTTCACCGCTCCAACACACTGAACAGGGATGATCAAGCTCCCTGACCCTGGTTCTCCTCTCCAGCTGGCCCACCCATCACGGAACCCCGGCGCACGCACCGGGGAGTTACGAGGACGGCGCACACCACGCACGGGACAAATACGGCTTTTCTGACCACCTTCCTTCTGCTGCACACTGGCGCTTCAGGCTTGCTCGTTCACCTGAGGCACGCAGCTTGCTCACTGGATTTTATGGTCTTAGCCACGGCACACAAGGGGAATTCAGCTGTCTGCGGTTCCCGAGGCTTTAGGGTTACGCCTGAACCTAAAGTCAACACGCCAGTCCCTCTGCTCTCATTACAGCCGCCACGCAGCCTCGTCTTTTCTTCATGGCCGCTATTAATCCTTGCAGGACTTAATCGCGGGAGGAGCCAGTGACTAATTTTTCTTCTTGTGGACCTCTGCACGTTCAACGGGACCAGCCCTTCGACATCGCGGACCCACAAGCAATTTTTGCGCGGCCCGGACGTTTTCATCGTCTCCGGCCGGCTTTTACTACCCCCACCCCCCTCCACCCCCTCCTGCACAGAGCTTTTCCCTGCTCGCTGCCCAAGCTGCACTATCGAGGTCTCGGCCACCTGCCGAGCCCTCTGGGGGGGGGGGGGGCTGTGGCGGTTTGGGAAAACCCCCACAAACAGACAAAGGACAGACAGCTCGCTACTCATGGTTTTTTTCCGCTACACTACTGAGACGTAATGTGCCATTCATGCCTTGTGATGTTAATGTTGCCTTTCATGCATTGTGTTCATGCGTCCTGTCCTTACTGTGACCTAGAGACTCAGATCAATATGTAGATGTGCCTTTTAACCTCTTTGTTCTGCAGCTGGAGCAGAGTCTAGCAAATCTGCCTATTGTGATGTATGTCTCACAAATGCAAATATCTCATGCCTGTTCTGCAGTCCCTTTGATCAGACCAACTGCTGTGAATCTGCTTTGATGTATTGTTTGAGTTGGGTATAAATACTGCACAGGTTCTGTAACACATCCTCTCATTCTCTCACTTCAACCTCTGCTGCAGGACACAGACTTTGTGTCCCCTCTTCACTGAGAGCCGTGGGCTCGCTCCCGGCGTGCACGCACGGCACCGGGAGAGGAGCTTGTGACGGCGGCATGATAATAAAACCTGCTTAAAACCTCAGCATCGCTGCCTTATTTTATCATCCGCTGCATTAACCTTTTATTAATCATTCTTTCCATAGTTTTACCAACATGGGATGTTAGAGCGATCAGTCTGTAACTCTCACCTAAACCTGAATTTTTACCTGGTGTGGCGGGTTTGGGAAAACCCCCACAACAGACTAAGGACAGACAGCTCGCTACTCCTGGTTTTTTCCGCTGCACTACTGAGATGTAATGTGCCATTCATGCATTGTGATGTTAATGTGCCATTCATGCATTGTGTTCATGCGTTCTGTCCTTACTGTGACCTAGAGTCTGAGATCAATACCCATACCAACTGCTGTGAATGCTCTTTCATGTATTGTTGTAACTGGGTATATATGCTGCACGATTCTGTAACTCATCCTCTCACTCTTCAACTGCTGCTGACACACACTGTGTCCCTTTGCTAGAGAGCCTGAGGACGCCACTCCCGCCTGCTCACACTTAGGGCTGGAGTGGGGTTCTGTGACGGCGGTGTGATTTAATAAACCTGCTTAAAACCTTCACCACGCTGCTTTATTTCATGCCACCGCACTGGTGACCCCGAACATGCACACGTTTTGTGCAAAGCAACCTTCTGGTCTGGACAGCTACACTGGTGACCCGTTCTTCATGATGAGATCTGCACGTCTGAGATCTGCTCATCCACGCTGGACCGGCCGCGCTCGCAGCTCCCCCACAGGAGAGCTCATGCACCTCGTCCCCTCTCCACGACGGCGACCTCCAGGGCCGGCGGAGAGCGCAGCGCGTGGACCTGAACGCACCATGGCCGAGCAGTGACAAAGATCGTCTCCTCCCTCTCACCGCTCCAACGCATCTGCACGAGCCCGAGGGACAAAGATCGTCTCCTCCCTCTCACCGCACCAACGTATCTGCACGAGCCCGAGGGACAAAGATTGTCTATTCCCTCTCACCGCTCCAACCCACCATGACCAATCTACAGCCACAGCTCAACATGGATGATTATCCGTGCCGATTGCGCTGATCTCCACCAAGATTCTGGACCCTGACTCGCCTCCCCAGCGGCCCACCCACGCACGGAACCCCGGCACACGCACCGGGGAGATACCAGGACGGCGCACCACGCACGGGACAAATACGGCTCTTCAGACCGCCATCGTCCTTCGCCGCTGCACACAGAACCTTCAGGGCTGCTCGCACACCTGAAGCAAGCACGCAGCTCGCTCACAGGATTCTCTAACAGTCTCAGCCACAGCGCACAAGGGGATTCAGCCGTCAGCTTTTCCCGAAGGCTTTAGGGCTGCGCCCGCACCTAAAGTCAACACGCCAAGTCCCTCTGCTTTTGTTTCTTTTTTTCTTACAGCCGCTACGCAGCCTCGCCGCTCCTGTCTTTCTTCATGGCCACAAGAGGAGTCAGAGACAAATTTTTCTTCTTGTGATCTCCGCACGCTCAACGGGACAGCCCCTCGACATCGCGGGACAACAAGCAATTTTTGCGCGGCCCGGACGATTTCGCCGTCCCCGGCCAGCATTTACTACCCCCCACCCCCCTCCACCTTCGCCGGCACAGAGCTTTTCCTGCTCGCTGCCAAGCTGCACTACCGAGGTCTCGGCCCCCTGCCGAGCCCTCTGGGGGGGAGCAGTGTGGCGGGTTTGGGAAAACCCCCACAACAGACTAAGGACAGACAGCTCGCTACTCCTGGTTTTTTCCGCTGCACTACTGAGATGTAATGTGCCATTCATGCATTGTGATGTTAATGTGCCATTCATGCATTGTGTTCATGCGTCCTGTCCTTACTGTGACCTAGAGTCTGAGATCAATACCCATACCAACTGCTGTGAATGCTCTTTCATGTATTGTTGTAACTGGGTATATATGCTGCACGATTCTGTAACTCATCCTCTCACTCTTCAACTGCTGCTGACACAAACTGTGTCCCTTTGCTAGAGAGCCTGAGGACGCCGCTCCATCCTGCTCACACTTAGGGCTGGAGCGGAGTTCTGTGACGGCAGTGTGATTTAATAAACCTGCTTAAAACCTTCACCACGCTGCTCTATTTCATGCCGCCGCACTGGCTTGCATATTGGGACAACAACCGCTTCTTTCCATGAAGTAGGCAATATCCCTTCTTCCCAAACCTTTCTGTACAACTTTAATAATGTCTTTTTACCAGCGTCACTCAGGTTTTTAATCATTTTATACGTCACTTGATCTTTCCCTGGAGTTGTCTTACATATTTTCCTTAACGTATGATTTAATTCAGCCATTGAAAACTCCCGATTTAGCCCATTCTCAAATTCTCCCTCAGCTTGCAACGCTTCAGCATTATTTAATTTTGTCTGCTCTCTTCCATTTTTTTCCTCAAAGCTCAAATTATCTGCACTGTGGTCTATATTAACCATATATTCCATAACCTACATATGTTAAAGCATGTGGAAATGCTTGGTGATTACATATGTAAAGAACTTCACACCTCTGAAAGGACAAAGGACTCTCACCCACCGAGTGAAGAACAAAGACGTTCCCGGACGCGGCGGAGGAGACCGGAGGAGCCACCCTCACCCCCCAAGGCGAGGAGAGGAAATACCAGGACAATGGGGGGATTAAGATAATGAGGGATGTCAGCCTTTGTTATGCATGTCTTTTGTTGTGTGCATGTATATAACCAGTGAGTGGGAGAGATTCTGTCTCTTTTCCCTTCTGCCACTCTCTGCACCAGATGAGACTTGTTAGAAGAGCTGAATATTAAAGCTTTGCTTATAAACCAAATCGCCTCTTCATTTCCAAGCTCTTCTACACTGGTGACCTTGACGCGAGTATGGACCTGAGGCATTCCCCCGCAATCGACTCATCCGCGGTGACCCAGGCAGACGCCAGCCGCCACGCAGACGAGGGAGCAGATGGACAACTGTTCCCCCTGGCAGAAGAGATTGAGAGGGCTCAACCGAGCACCAGCACCGCCGCGAGAGCCGAGGCAAGGCACTCTCACCCGGCGGGCACAACAGTGATGGTGTGCACGAATGCCGTCGCTGTCCAGCTGCCAGACTTCTGGCAAGAAGACCCCGCCTCTTGGTTTCAGCAGGCTGAAGCCCAATTTGCACTGGCGGGCATCACGGCTGATGACACCAAATTTTATCATATCGTCTCCAAACTCGACGCCGCCACTTCGAAGTGTGTGCGGAGCATGATCTGGCGACCACCGGCCCGGGACAAATACGAGACGCTCAAAGCAACCATCGTGGCGAACTACGTCCCATCAGCGGAAGAGAGAGCCGAGAAGATCCTGGCGTTCTACGGCCACAGAGGGTGCAAACCGAAGGCCCTCATGGAGGATTTGCTACAGCTCAAAGAAGAGGACAGTGACAACTTCCTCTTCCAGTTTATTTTCCTCAGCACGCTGCCGCCACACATGAGAGGGACACTCGCCAGCATGAAATGCAGCAACCACCAAGACTTCCGCGTGCTGGCCAATGAAGCTCATCGGCTCGTCAACGCCCCAAGGAGCTGACACCCACAGCAGCATCCGCAGACCTCAAAGCTGACGCCCCGAGCCACGAGGAGCCGCAACCCACGGAGCAGAACCAGCCCACGGTGACAGCGACACGGCCAAGACGTAACAGACGGAGCGATGTTTGTTATTACCACCACCGCTTCGCCGAGAAGGCTCACAAATGCGTTCCCCCCTGCAAATTTAAACGCCAAAGCCGAGAGCCGTTAACGGCAGCGGCTCTCGGCGAGAAAAACAAGCTGTTGTACGTGACGGATGGACACTCAGGCAAGCAGTTCCTCATTGACACAGGAGCCCAGCTGAGTTTCGTCATGCCCTCCCACGCAGATCGAGCCACGGGCACCCGGGGCAACAGAGCCGTGGCAGCCAACGGCTCTAGCATCGACACGTTCGGCGAGAAGAGCCTGCACCTCCTCATCCACGGCCGCAGCTACAGATGGACATTTGTTGTAGCGGCGGTGAGTTTTAACTTATTAGGCGCAGATTTTTTGTGTGCACATGGGTTATTAGTGGATCTAGCAAATAGGCGCCTGGTTAATGCACTGTCCTTTGCTTCTATTCCATGCTCAGCCCGAGTTTCTCCGCCACCTGTGCAGGCCAGCGTCACCACGGCAGGAGGTAAGTTTGAGCAACTCCTCACCCAATTTCCAGCACTCAGAATCCCCAAATTCTCAGCCACTGTGGCTAAACACTGGGTTGAACACTTCATTCTCACAACAGGACCTCCCGTTTTTGCCAAAGCTCGCCGCTCAGACGCGGCCAAGCTCAACATAGCACGGGACGAGTTTGCAACTCTTGAAAAATTGGGCATTGTTAGATGCTCGAAGAGCCCCTGGGCCTCACCACTTCACATGGTTCTGAAATCCGACGGTTCTTGGAGACCGTGCGGAGATTACCGCAGATTAAACAACGCTACAGCGCATGACCGTTACCCAATCCCTCACATTCAAGATTTTTCACTACATCTAGCGGGTGCGCGCATTTTTTCAAAAATAGACTTAGTCCGCAGTTATCACCAAGTCCCAGTCTGAGCAGAAGACGTTCCTAAAACAGCGGTAATAACCCCTTTCGGCCTTTTTGAATTCCTGCGAATGCCTTTCGGCCTCAAAGGCGCTGCTCAAACTTTTCAACGAATGATGGACGCGGTCCTACGTGACCTCCCTTTTGTTTTTGTCTACCTCGACGACATGCTGGTAGCCAGCTCGTCTGAGGAAGAACACGAGCAGCACCTCACTACGGTTTTTCAGAGGCTAGAAGAGCACGGGCTAATAATCAATCCAGCCAAATGCAAATTCGGCGTGTCACAAATTGATTTTTTAGGACACAAAGTCTCTCCGAAGGGGGCAGTTCCACTTCCAGACAAAGTTCATGCGATAGAAAGTTTTCCACGGCCACAAACGGTCAAATCGCTACAGGAATTTTTAGGGATGGTTAATTTTTACAACCGTTTCCTCCCCCACGCAGCTCAGCTCATGCAGCCCCTATATGACGCGCTCAAAAAAAAGAAAGCTTCCAACGCGGTCGAATGGACCCCGGAGCGCGAACGCGCTTTCGCGGAAGTAAAAAGCGCCCTAGCTAACGCCACATTGTTAGTTCACCCAGATCCTTTGGCCCGCATCGCACTAACCACAGATGCTTCAGACCTAGCTATGGGGCAGTTGTAGAACAACTTGTCAGCGGGGTCTGGCAACCTTTAGCATTCTTTAGCAAATCGCTAAACCAAACTGAACGCAAATACAGCACTTTTGACAGAGAGCTGCTGGCGCTTCATTTATCCATCCGCCACTTCCAGTTCTGGTTAGAAGGGCGGAGTTTCACGGCTTTTGTAGACCATAAACCGCTCACTTTTGCTATGGCTAAAATTTCAGAACCATGGTCAGGCAGGCAACAAAGACAGCTAGCTGCGATTTCAGAGTTCACCACAGACATTCGACACGTGGCAGGCAAACTTAACGTAGTAGCGGACTGTCTCTCTCGCGCTGTGACACCACCAGAGCGCGGGGAGACAGATTATACTGCCTCAGCAGCAGAACTCTTCACTAACGCAGACACATACGCAACACCTATCCATGCAGGGATAGATTATGCAGCCATGGCGGAGGAACAAAACAGTGACGCGGACGTGCGCGCACTCCTGTCTGGACCAACAGGGTTAAGGCTGGAGAAAAAGGGTTTACGCGACGGCATGCCCCCCCTAATATGCGATGTTTCAACCGGCCGACCTCGCCCGTTAGTACCAGCTACATGGCGCCGCCGTATTTTCGACGCAATTCACTCCCTCGCGCACCCAGGTGTGCGCACCTCGGTTAAAATGGTCGCCGAAAAGTTTGTGTGGCCTGGCCTGCGCAAAAACGTAAAAGAATGGGCAAAAACTTGCATTTCTTGTCAACGCGCCAAAATACACAGACACACAAAAGCCCCTCTGGAGCCTTTTCCAATCCCTGCTAGAAGGTTCGACCACATTCATGTCGACGTCGTGGGGCCACTACCTTCCTCCCAAGGTTTCACACACCTGTTAACAATGATAGACCGCACCACACGCTGGCCAGAGGCAGTCCCTCTAGCGGCAACCACAGCAGAGGAAGTCGCTCGCGTTTTTTTGACAAACTGGGTGGCACGTTTCGGCGTCCCATCGGACATCACGTCCGATAGGGGGCCTCAATTTGTCTCAGAGCTCTGGTCAGCCATGTCCAGCAGCTTAGGGGCAACAATTCACCGCACCACCGCTTATCACCCTCAGGCTAATGGGTTATGCGAGCGTTTTCACAGGTCTTTAAAGGCCGCCCTCAGAGCCTCACTAACGGTCACAAATTGGGTAAATAAACTTCCCTGGGTTTTATTAGGGTTGCGTGCTGCGCCTAAAGAGGATCTAGACGCCTCTCCCGCAGAATTAGTCTTTGCACAACCTCTCAGGCTCCCAGGTGAATTTTTACCAGAGAACCCAGAGCCAGGGCGCCTTCCAGTCCCAAGGTTTTTAGGCAGCAACGGACCGAACTCTCTCCCCGGTCCAGCTCATCACTCCTTCCCACGGGTTTTTGTCCCTCAGGCTTTAAAAAACGCTGAGTTCGTTTTTGTTAAGCATGAAGCTTTAAAACCTACCTTTCGCCCAGTATACGATGGGCCATACAGAGTGCTGGAACATGGTGATAAACACTTTGTGCTTGATTTTGGGGATAGAAAAGAAACAGTCAGCATTGGCAGACTTAAACCTGCCTTCTTGTTGAAAGACGAGCCTGCACAGTTGGCGAGAGCACCTCGGCGGGGTAGACCCCCCAAGAGAAAAGACTCAGCCCCCCAGCAGGGAACAGTTAACCTCTCTCCTTCCCACACTGCAGATCCCTCTCAAGAAGGTCCCAGCAGGGCGCCTAAACCAACCTACAGCAGTTTTGGGAGAAGATTAAAACCCAGACAGCACAGGGACTGATACAAACCACTCCACAATTTTTCACTAATTATGCTGCAACAGTTTAGGACTGACTTATGATTTTACTATGCTGTTATAATTACCACTGAACTCTCTTAGGAGCATGGCTGCTAGAAAGTTTCTTCCGTGGCAACAGATGTAACACTTAGTATGTCATAATAACTATCTTAGACTGTGAACTTCCTGTTGTCCTTTCTTAGTTGTTTGGGGGGGCTGTGGTCTATATTAACCATATATTCCATAACCTACATATGTTAAAGCATGTGGAAATGTTTGGTGATTACATATGTAAAGAACTTCACACCTCTGAAAGGACAAAGGACTCTCACCCGCCGAGTGAAGAACAAAGACGTTCCCGGACGCGGCGGAGGAGACCGGAGGAGCCACCCTCACCCCCCAAGGCGAGGAGAGGAAATACCAGGACAATGGGGGGATTAAGATAATGAGGGATGTCAGCCTTTGTTATGCATGTCTTTTGTTGTGTGCATGTATATAACCAGTGAGTGGGAGAGATTCTGTCTCTTTTCCCTTCTGCCACTCTCTGCACCAGATGAGACTTGTTAGAAGAGCTGAATATTAAAGCTTTGCTTATAAACCAAATCGCCTCTTCATTTCCAAGCTCTTCTACGTGCACTACTTATTTTACTGAAAATTTTAACTAAATGCTCTGCCTTTTCATTGTCATCGACTATCAAACTGTCCCCGTTCTCCATAATTGGATAATTTAGCTCCCTCCTTATCCCAGACATCCTTTTAATTGTTCCCCATACCTTCTCCAAGGGGGTACTTCTTCCCAATGAATCACAGTATTTCCTCCAAAACTATTTTTTGGTCTGTTTAATTATTCTCCGCACTTTAGCCTGCTCCCGTTTATAACTGATCAAGTTATCCATATTCAATATATTTTTTAAAACTTTAAAAGCTTTGTTCCGATTTTTAACTGCTTCAGAACACTCTGGAGTCCACCAAGGAACTAGCTTTTTCCTTTTCCCCCAACCTCTTCTTGGGATGGTTTCCTTTGCTGCTTTAATGATTGCTGTTGTGATTCCTGCATTCATCTCTTCCACTGTCTGGTTTAGTTTTATTTCCTTCAGTTCCCTCTCACTTAAAATTGTAAATTTTCCCCAATCTGCCTTATCAAATGCCCACCTCTTGTCTCTTCCTTCTTGGTCAATATCATTTCCTACTCCAATATCAACCACTATTGGGTAGTGATCACTTCCTATAGTGCTTTCCCTTATTACCCTCCACCTGCACCTACCAGCCAAGCTTTGTGAGATCAAAGTGAGATCTATAGCAGATTCTGTCCCCCTCGCCAAATTCACCCTAGTGCCTGAACCATCATTCAAACACACTAACTCCTTGTCCTCCATGATCTCTTCTATAACCTCTCCGCTAGTGTCCTCTTGTTTCCCCCATAGTGTACTATGCGCATTGAAATCCCCGCACCAGACCACTCTCCCCCTCCAGTCCTGGAGAATTGTCTCCAACTCACTTTTGACTAATTGCTTACATGGATTGTAGAAATTGATTATTTTCATACTGCCCTCTTTAGTCCATATCTCGATGACAATTACTTCCAGCTCTTGTACTGTGATCAGTTGCCTATACTTCACCCCTTGTCTAACGAAAACTGCACAACCCCCACCTCCCCCATCCTTCCTATCTTTACGCATTCCAGAATATCCCTTAATTGTGAAATCTAGTGATGGTTTAAGCCATGTCTCCTGCACACAAATAATATCTGGTTTTGTTGTCAGTTTCTGAAGAAATCCTTTAAATTCCTGCCCGTTTGCAATCAGACTCCTTGCGTTCCACTGGAGGATGGTTGTCATGAGTTAACCTGTTGGCTCCCCTCTACAGCTCCCTCTCCCTGACTCAGTTCTGTATGAATTTTTTCCCAGGATGGATCCTTGGTATTAAAGAATTTTGTTGCCGCTTTTACAATGATCTTTATCTTCTCAGTTCTAGTCTTAGCCTGCTCCGAGCAGTTGATGACATAGGCTAGAAAAAGAACAAGCTTATCTGTTGTGATATTAGTCTGACAATTTGGTGGTTCTACTTCCTTGTTATTGACAGTGTGTGTAGTGCATATATCCATATCTGTATATGTATAGACACAGGGAGATGTTTTGTGATTGCATGTGTGGAATGACCTCACGTCTCAGAAGAGGACAGTAGGTCTGGACCGCCTGCGGAGAACAACGAGGAGATGGAGGCGCGGCGGTGAAGACCTGAATAGACTTCCTGACCCCCTAGGGTCAGACGAAAGAACCGGAGGACGTTGGAAGGAGACATGGGATTATGAGAAGGCTATAACAAGGATGTGTGATGTTGGCTATTGTTGTATGGTGTATAAGTATGGGGGTCTGACTGCGATCAGCCTCTTTCTGCTTTCTGCCTTGGGTGAGACATGTTGGGGAGGCGAAGCCGACATTAAATCTGAATTATAAAGTCACTCAGCTTCTTCATTTCTTGCTCCCCACAGTGTGTTCTTCTTTCTCCTGTTGATTCACGACCCTTGCTGCTTCCGCGTATGTCAACTTCTTCTCTGCTCTTGCTTGCTGGATTTCTACTGCCTGTTTTCTCACTACACAGCCTCCATATGCTGCTGTGTGATTCCCTCCACAATTACAGCATTTAATTATGCTGTCACTTTCCTCGTAAGTTTACTTGTAAATATACTTGGCAATAAAGCTGATTCTGATTCTGATTCTGATTCACTTCCACATTCTCCATAACTGTGTTCACCACCACATCTTCCACACCTCTGCTTTCCTTTGCACACACTAGCAATATGCCCATATCTCTGGCATTTAAAACACCTGAGAGGAGGGGGGATATAAGCCCTAACAGGAAAACTCAAGTATCCAATCAGCACTTTTTCTGGCAAGGCCTTGTCTTTAAATTCCAGCATTACAGATGGGCTATCCACCTTTTCCCCATTCCTGACTGCTTGTAGGCGTCTAATCCCCACAACTGTTCCTCCTTTAACCATTTTTTTTAAGTTCTTCCAAGTTTTCCCCCACTGGAATTCCAGATATCACCCCCCTAACACCATCAAACCCTGTGACTTCTTTCCTTTCTGCAATTTCTTTTTTGCACACTCTCTGCAACTGGAGTGCTTTGTTCTTTTGCTCTACATTCTTACATTTCACAAGGAGATTTCCATCTCTTAACACTTTGGCCATTTCTATGTCTCCAATTGCACTTCTTAATCCATTGGTTAGAGCTAGTGGGCTCAAAGCTGTAATTTCTTGTCCTGGTTTAAACCTCAAGATAATTTTGAATTCTTCCGCCACTATTTTCCTCCTCACCTCGCGTCTTTCCTCGTCACCTGATAGCTGCCGCTTGCCAGTCTGCTTTACGTCTCCTTCACTCTTGCCCTTTCCTACTTTACTCTTCCTACTCCTTACTGAATTCCATCCAATCTCCATATCTTCGTTGTCAGTCAGACCCCCACTACTACTACATGCCATTCCGAATCAGTCTCGAGCAAAAATATGCCAGTACCGCTTTCTGTCGATTCGTTCTTCCACTCAGTCTAGTCCATTCCGACGTCCGTGAGGTGAAGAAAGCGATGCACGCGGGTCTGCCCGAAAATCAGTGTCAATCAATCATCAAAAAATGCGAGTCCCGCCTCTCCGTGAAAGCCGTAGAAAATGAAAATGGTGATGATGAAGTCGTGCTTCCGTCACATCACATCATCAGAGACACATCCTCCCACATCTGTCCTTTTTATACCCGGGACATCAAAGTACAGAGTCACATTGTCTTTAAATCCCAAGACACAATACATCATCCTCCAGGTCTTCTCCCCTCCACCTAAAACCACTGGTGGTCAGGAAATCTCTCAAGGCCATCTCTAAAGATCACATTTCGCACCCTCCTGTTATCCCCAGGAGACCCAGACCTATTGTTCATTCTGAGACGTGAAGCAAGAGTAATATACATATGCAGCCTAAGCAACTCACATATGTGTGCCACATGACCCCCCCCCCCCAAACGTCTAAGATGAAACAATACAACACAGTCTGCATATCATGATAAAATCACAAACATCAGTCCACGTGCTGTTTGGGCTTCAATCGTCTTCCGAACTTGCTGTAAGCGGGCTTTACCACTCCCGCGGCGCCATCCTGCTGTGGAGCTGCTATCTGAGGATGAGAACTGTTAGTCAATCCCTGTGGGAGCTCTGGGGAACGCTCCCTAGGAGGTCCGCCGCGTCGAGGAGCCCTCACCAACTGCACAGCTTCGTCAGCCATCACAAAAGTGGGTTTGAGTCTGTCTATGCCAATCATTTCTCTTCTGCCCCCCAAATCTAGCAAAAAGTGCTTATCACCTGTTTCCAGCACTCTAAATGGGCCA
This sequence comes from Pholidichthys leucotaenia, assembly GCA_020510985.1. Taxonomy (NCBI): domain Eukaryota; kingdom Metazoa; phylum Chordata; class Actinopteri; order Cichliformes; family Pholidichthyidae; genus Pholidichthys; species Pholidichthys leucotaenia. The sequence continues at coordinate 69,914,951 of CM035842.1, read as the reverse complement.
TCATAAGGCGGTCGCAAGGTTGGGCGATGAGCACCGTGTCTGACAAAAACAAACTCCGCATTTTTTAAAGCCTTAGGTACAAAAACGCACGGAAAACTGTGATGAACGGGGCCAGGAAGCGTGCTCGCTCCCATGTCGCTCAGTAACCGCTGAGCAGGGGGGCACTCTGGCGCAGGATTATCTGGGAGAAACTCCCCGGGCAGCCGGAGTGGCTGCGTAAAAACCAATTCAGCTGGGGAGGCTTTTAAGTCCTCTTTAGGTGCAGAACGCAACCCCAATAAAACCCATGGTAGCCTGTCTACCCAATTTGCATCCGTAAGCGATGCTCTGAGGGCTGCTTTCAATGACCTATGGAAACGTTTGCATAAACCATTAGCCTGGGGGTTGTACGCGGTAGTGCGGTGGATCGTTACCCCCAGGCTGCGGGCCATCGCTGACCAAAGCTCGGAAACAAATTGAGGACCTCTGTCGGACGTAATATCCGACGGAACTCCAAAACGCGCTACCCAAGCCGTTAAAAATGCGCGCGCCACCTCCTCGACTGTGGTTGATGCCAGTGGGACCACTTCAGGCCAACGCGTGGTGCGATCCACCGTTGTCAAAAGATGTGTGCACCCTTGTGACGGCGGGAGGGGGCCTACGAGGTCGACATGCACATGATCGAACCTCTTAGCCGGGATGTGAAATGGCTCCAAGGGGGCTTTAGTGTGTTTGTGTATTTTGGCTCGCTGGCAAGCCATGCAGGCTCTTGCCCACTCCTTAACGTGCTTGCGCAGGCTCGGCCATACAAATTTCTCTCCTACCATTTTGACCGACGCACGCACCCCCGGGTGTGCCAGAGAATGAATCGAGTCAAAAACGTGGCGGCACCACGCGGCCGGCACCACAGGACGTGGTCGTCCCGTGGAGACATTGCAGATTAAGGGGGGCATACCACCTTGCAGCACCCTGCTCTCCAGCCTTAACCCTGTTGGTCCAGACTGGAGCGCGCACACGTCCGCGTCGCTAACCTGATCTGCGGCCATGGCTGCATAATCTATCCCCACGTGGACTGGGGCCGCGCACACCTCCGCGCCGCTAGCCTGCTCCGCGGCCATGGCTGCACAATCTACCCCTACGCCAGTCCTTCTCAAATAGTGGGGCCAGGGGGGGCGCGTATGACCCCGGGGAACAGGCTTTGCTTTTGCCGTGTAAAGTGTAATTGCACATCCACGGCAGCAGGTGGTGCAATGGCGCTCTCATTGTCAAAGTCTGTGTGGGAGTTTAAAACTTTTTAAATTGCTGTCAACAAACCCCTCGAGAGACACCATGGAGAAATATTTAACAGTAACAAAAAGAAAGGCGGAGAGGGACAGAGGTAAAGAGACAAATGAAAGTCTCCCAAAAGCTAAGACGAGGAAATATGACGAAGCTTATCTAGCGCTTGGCTTCACTGTGACTACGGTGGGAGATGAGGAAAGACCGGTGTGTTTACTGTGTCTGAAAATGTTGGCAGCGGACAGCATGAAGCCAAATAAATTAAGACGTCACCTACAGACATTACATCCTCAACACGTTGATAAGCCGCTTGATTTTTTTCAGCGAAAACATGCGGAGTACGGCCAACAATCATCCCGCTTAGTGAACGCTACATCAGTAAACCAGCGAGCACTTTTAGCATCATTTAAAGTGGCGTACCAAATTGCGCAGTGCAAAAAACCCCACACACAATTGAAGAGGAGTTGATACTGCCTGCAGCAGTAGACATGGCTTCTGTCATGCTAAAATGTTAAATATATTGGTGCTCCTGTGTTAATGTTCCAGAACAATTTACATTTAATATTATTTATTGATTGAATTATTTTTCTCAGCATCAAATGGTTCAGTTGGTCAAAAATGTTTGTAGTTTAAATAAGGATTGACATATTTTTTATTTCAGGCACTTTGATGCACTTTAAGTTTTTTTTTTTTTTTTCTGTTTTAGACTATAACAGGGTTTTTGTGTGGCAAAATAAAGTTAATATTTGTTGAAAGTTGATTTATATTGCTTTTTTCTTTTGTTAATGTTAAAAAGGATACATTTTTAGGTATACTTATACAATTTTTATAGATAATGATCTTATTTATAGTCACCGCGGCGAGTGGGGGAGGGGCACAAAATATTTTCTCTTTCCTAGGGGGGCTTTGCAAAAAATAATTGAGAAGCACTGCCCTACGCGGACTGGAGTAGTTACGGCGCATGAGAGACAATCTGCCACTACATTTAGTTTACCCGCTACGTGTTGAATATCAGTAGTAAACTTGGAGATTGCAGCCAGCTGCCTCTGCTGCCGGCCTGACCACGGCTCTGAAACCTTGGCCATCGCGAAAGTCAGCGGCTTGTGGTCGACGAACGCAGTGAAACGGCGTCCTTCCAGCCAGAACTGGAAGTGGTGAATGGCCAAGTGGAGCGCTAACAACTCCCTGTCAAACGCGCTGTATTTTCGCTCGGTATCGCGCAAAATCCTGCTGAAAAAAACGAGCGGCTGCCAAACCCCGGCGACCCGCTGCTCCACCACCGCCCCTATGGCCACATCTGGCGCGTCAGTAGTAAGCGCTATGCGGGCCGTTGGGTCTGGTTGTGCTAACAACGCAGCGTTTGCCAAGGCGGTTTTAACCTCCGAGAATGCGCGCTCCCGCTCCGGAGACCATTCGATTTTATTTGCGGGTTTTTGTTTTTTAAGCGTGGCATACAGTGGTTGCATAAGCTGCGCTGCGCGGGGGAGGAAACGGTTATAAAAATTCACCATTCCCAAAAACTCCTGTAATGCTTTGATCGTTTGTGGCTGGGGAAAATTTGTTACTGCGCACACTTTGTCCGGCAGCGGAACTGCTCCTTCTGGAGAGACGCGGTGCCCCAAAAAATCAATCTGCGTCACCCCGAACTGACACTTCGCTGGGTTGATTATTAACCCGTGCTCTCCCAACCTCCGGAAAACTGCCGTAAGGTGTTTTTCGTGTTCCTCTTCGGACGCGCTGGTTACCAAAATGTCGTCCAGGTAGACGAACACAAAGGGGAGATCGCGCAACACCGCGTCCATCATGCGTTGGAACGTCTGCGCAGCGCCTTTAAGCCCGAACGGCATGCGCAAAAACTCGAAAAGGCCAAACGGAGTTATTACCGCTGTTTTGGGTATGTCCTCAGCACGTACTGGGACTTGATGGTACCCGCGGACCAAGTCTATTTTAGAAAAAATGCGCGCCCCCGCCAGATGAACGGAAAAATCTTGGATATGTGGGATTGGGTAGCGGTCGTGCGCTGTAGCGTTGTTCAACCTGCGGAAATCACCGCAAGGTCGCCACGAGCCGTCAGCTTTAGGGACCATGTGAAGTGGGGAAGCCCATGGGCTGTTCGAACGCCTGATGATGTTGGGATATAAGAGGATACCGGTACAGCCAAGCACAGCACAGTTTCCTCTTATATCCCAACAGATCATCTCACCTCTGCATGACATTTCACATCACACTGCATGACATCTAACAACACAATACATTCCCCTTGAACCCCTGTCTTCCTCTTCTTGCCAACTCCCCATGACGCCCCTGACTATTGTCCTCTTACGTTTAACCACTGCATCCTGGCTGAGATGCTGTCTGACTCAACCTGGTCTCTACAACATGCATTTTGTGTCTGCTACAACAGAACATATATTCCATCAGTTCCTTTGTCAGTCACACCTCCCTGGTTTTTGTATTCAGTTTCTGTTGATTTGTATTTTTTGGAAAAGATGCAAGGTTACAGAGAATTTGGAAACGCTGCAGTTTTAGTAGAGGACCGTTTGGAAACATTGTATCATTCCTTTACCCCAGTATTCACTGATGGATCAAAAGATCCTGAGACAGGTTGCACTGGCTTTGCTTTCTGTATTCCTGCCTTGGAAATATCTGTTAATAGAAGAACATCCTCCCATTTGTCTGTATACACAGCTGATATGTTAGCTTTGGTAACTGCATTACAGTGGATTGAGGGGTTACCGATCAAAAATGTTATTCTTTGTGCAGACTCCAGTGCAGCTTTAATGTCAATACAATCAGGTTCATCTGACAGCAGACAGGACATAGTTTATGAAATATATGAGATTCTGTATAGACTTAGAAATAAAAAGGTGGGTGGCTGTATCATTTATGTGGATACCAGCTCACAAGGGGATAAAGGGCAATGAAACTACAGATACATTGGCTAAGCAGGCTCTGGGACACCAGGAGGTTTGGAATATTTCATTTAGTAAGTTTGAGGCAAAAGCATTGATTAAAAAGTATAGTAATCAGGAATGGCAGCATAGGTGGGACACAGGAGGTACAGGACGTCACCTGTATGCTATCCAGAACACAGCTGGAATAAAGGGGAGGGTGGGAAAGAGAACAACAAAAGAAGAGAATATTTTATCTAGACTAAGGTTGGGTCATACTAGATTAAATAAAACTATGCATTTAATAAGTAAGCACCAGACAGGGATGTGCGATTATTGTGAGAGAGAGGAAGAAACTGCTGAGCATGTCATTCTGCACTGCCAGAAGCACATGCAGGAGAGAGACATATTAGTGAGGGAAATTAGGAAACTAGGGATGGGAGACGTTAACTTAAGCATGATATTGGGGATTGGGTTAAAGAAGTTATTTGTTTACCTTAAAGATACAGGGCTAATTAATAGGATATAGGTGGGTTTTCTTTTTGGGTTTTTTTTTGGTCTGGGTAGCAATGTCTGGCCCACACTCCAACACTGGATGGCAGTAATGCGCCTTTACGCTGGTTGCCCCCGCCAAAAAAGAAAGAAAGAAAGAAAGAAGAAGAAGAAGAAGAAGAAGAAGAAGAAGAGTTCAATTTCTCTAGCCACACCCAGGCCTGATTACTGCCACACCTGTTCTCAGTCAAGAAATCACTTAAATAGGACCTGCCTGACAAAGTGAAGTAGACCAAAAGATTCTCAAAAGCTAGACATTATCCAAAGAAATTCAGGAACAAATGAGAAACAAAGTAATTGAAATCTATCAGTCTGGAAAAGGTTATAAAGCCATTTCTAAAGCTTTGGGACTCCAGTAAACCACAGTGAGAGCCATTATTCACAAATGGTGAAAACATGGAACAGTGGTGAACCTTCCTAGGAGTGGCCAGCCGACCAAAATTACCCCAAGAGTGCAGCAATGACTCATCCAAGAGGTCACAAAAGACCCCACAACAACATCCAAAGAACTGCAGGCCTCACTTGCCTCAGTTAAGGTTAGTGATGGGCAGGCAGGCACCGGTGCTCCAATCTTTCAAGGAAATATTTGGCAAGGCGTGACTTGTGATGTATGTGTTGATGTTGGACCACGTCACTGGGTCAGGAGAATATAAACTGAGCAGCACCACCCATTGGAATGCCTCGTCCCTCGTGTTTTGTTTTGTCATGTTTGACTGTGTAAGGGATTTGTTACAGCCAATTTTCAGATGGAGCCAGTACCAAAAATGCTTGAGCTTGTTCTCCTATTGATGTATTTTTGACAAATAGTGGCTTCTTATTGTAATTGAGATGATGGCTTAGTGGTAGTATATTCATCTTACAAGCGGGAGACCTGGGTTTAAATCCCAGTTATGCCATTCTTTTAATTTCATTTTTATTTGCAAGGAAGAGCTTGGATCATTATTACGCATCATTATGCTGAGGCACTATTGCTATTGTGCCCTGCATGAGAATAAGGCCAGAGTTAAATGGCTGCACGGTGGCGCAGTGGTTTAGCACGGTGGCAGCACAGTTTTACCCTCGGCCGGGGGACCGCGGGGATCATGAGATCGTGGGTTCGATCCCAGCCCCCGACCAACAGTGAACTCTGTGGAGTTTGCATGTTCTCCCCGTGTTGCGCGGGTTTACTCCGAGATTTCTCCGGTTTCCTCCCTCACACCAAAAACATGTAGGTTTAGGGCGCTCGCGCACACAGCGACCAGCAGCCGGTGGCTTGTCACCAGACTGCAAACCAAGTCTACCTACGGGTACAAATAAGTAACAAAAAAAAAAATATATACTGGGACAATATAAGACTGTTGAAAATTTATTATTTCTTAATACAAATTGATAAGTAGTACAAGCACATTCACTGTAGTCACCCCAGTTTTATTATTTCTTTTTTCCCCTTAATATTCAATTCAATTCAATTCAACTTTATTTATATAGCGCCATTTCACAACAACAGTCATCTCATAGCACTATCAACTGTAGGGGGGACCCCCACAGTTGCAGAAAGACCCCAGCAATCAGGCGATCCCCTGTGAGCAAGCACTTGGCGACGGTGGAGAGGAAAAACTCCCTTTTAACAGGAAGAAACCTCCAGCAGAACCAGGCTCAGGGAGGGGCAGTCATCTGCTGCGACTGGCTGGGGGGTGAGGGGACAGAGAAGAAGAAAAGAACAGACATGTAGAGAGCAAACAGCACGATGGGGACTCAATCTATGGGAGAGAACAAACAAATGTTAATGACCAGCAAAAAAAAATATTTCATAGAGAGTGAGGAAAGGAGTGAGGCCCAGTGCATTACTGGAGGTCCCCCGGCTGACTAAACCTATTAGCAGCATAACTAAGGGAGGGTTCAGAAACACATGATCCCTCCCTAATTGTAGGCTATATCAAAAAGGTAGGTTTTAGCCCTATTCTTAAAAACAGAGATCGAGTCTGACTCCCGAATCCAGATTGGCAGCTGATTCCACAGGAGAGGAGCTTGATAACTGAAGGCTCTGCCTCCCATTGTACTTTTGGAGATTCTAGGTATTACAAGTAAACCTGCATTTTGGGAGCGTAGTGCTCTGTTAGGATGATACGGTAGTATCAGATCTTTTAAATAAAAAGGAGCCTGATTGTTTAGAGCTTTGTAAGTAAGAAGAAGGATTTTAAACTTAATTCTAAACTCTATGGGAAGCCAATGAAGGGAGGCCAGAACCGGAGAGATATGATCTCTCTTTCTAGTACCTGTTAAAACTCTTGCTGCAGCATTTTGGATCAGCTGAAGACTTTTTAAAGATGTTTTAGGACAGCCTGATAATAAAGAATTACAATAATCTAATCTCGAGCTAACAAAAGCGTGGATCAGCTTCTCAGCATCACTCTGAGACAAGATGCTCCTAATCTTGGCAATATTACGCAAATGATAGAAGGCAGTCTTAGAAACAAATTTAATATGTGAATTGAAGGACAAATCCTGATCAAAAATAACTCCAAGGTTCCTCACAGAGCTATTAAGAGAGAGTAACTGCATCCAAACTGAAAGTTTGATTTGGAAAGGAATTTCTAAGGTTTTTTGGACCAACAAGAATGACTTCAGTCTTATCTGAATTTAATAGCAGGAAATTACAAGTCATCCAAACTTTGATTTCCTTAAGACAGGCTTCTAACTTGGCTAATTGATTAGTATCATCTGGCTTCATTGACAGGTATAATTGTGTGTCATCTGCATAACAGTGAAAATGTATACAGTGCTTTCTAATAATGTTGCCTAACGGAAGCATATATAAACTAAAAAGAGTAGGGCCAAGCACAGATCCCTGTGGAACTCCATGACTAAGCTTTGAGCTGAGAGAAAACTCATCATTTACATGAACAAACTGGAACCTATCAGATAAATAAGATCTAAACCACTGCAACGAAGTTCCATTAAGTCCAACATAGTGTTCTAATCTATCAAGTAGAATATTATGATCAATAGTATCAAAAGCTGCACTAAGATCTAAAAGGACAAGTACAGAAACTAGTCCATTATCAGATGCAATGAGGAGGTCGTTAGTGACCTTCGCTAAGGCTGTTTCAGTGCTATGATGGATTCTAAACCCAGATTGAAACTCCTCAAATAAACCATTTCCCTGCAGGTGGTCAAATAATTGCGTAGCAACAACTCTTTCTAAGATTTTTGAAATGAAAGGGAGATTAGAGATTGGTCTATAGTTAGCTAAAGCTCCTGGATCTAGCGTTGGCTTTTTGAGTAAGGGTTTAATTACAGCCGTTTTAAAAGCCTGCGGTACATGGCCTAAAGTTAATGAAGAATTGATTATATGAAGAATAAAGCTACCAATAAGTGGGAAGACTTCTTTAAATAACCTGGTAGGAATAGGGTCTAAAAGACAAGTTGAAGGTTTGGATGAGGAAACTATTTTGTCTAACTCACAAAGGTCGATTGGAGTAAACTCATCAAGACAGACATCAATAGAAGGAGTTGTAGTAGTTACAGTATTTAAGTTAACTGTGGGAAGAATCTGATTGATTTTATCTCTGATGGATGAAATTTTATTATTGAAAAAGTTCATAAAGTCCTGACTAGTAAGCTCTAAGGGGATGCTAGGATTGACAGAGTCCTGACTCTTTGTCAACCTGGCTACAGTACTGAAAAGAAACCTGGGATTATTCTTGTTCTCTTCTATTAATGCAGAGTAATAACTCGTTCTAGCTTTTCTAAGAGATTTTTTATAAATTAAAAGATGATTTCTCCAAGCTAAATAGATTTCATCTAAATTAGTAGAGCGCCATTTTCTTTCTAATTGACGAGTCTTCTGTTTTAAGCTACGAGTTTCTGTGTTGAACCAAGGAGTTAAAAATCTCTGATTAGACTTTTTCTTTTTTAAGGGGGCCACCAAGTCTAGAGCCTGATGCAGAGAAGCTGAAACACTATCCACCATGTTATCAATTACAGAAGGAGCAAGCTGTCTATAGCTTATTTCCGTTGTGTTGACACATGGCATAGAGGAAACAATCTGCATAAATTTGGAAACAGCATCATCTGAGAGGCATCTACTGTGATAATATTTTTCTTTAGGAGCCAAATAGTCAGAAATAGTAAAATCAAAGGTTAACAGACAATGGTCTGACAGTACAGGGTTATGAGGAGACACTACAAGATTTTCTATTTCTATGCCATATGTCAGAACAAGGTCCAATGTATGGTGGAGGTAATGAGTAGAATTTCCTACTTTCTGAGAAAACCCAATCGAGTCTAATATTGAATTAAAAGCCACATTAAGGCAGTCACTATCTACATCCACATGTATATTAAAGTCCCCTACTATAATTATTCTATCAGATTTCAGCACTAAATCAGCTAAGAAATCAGGAAATTCGGATAAAAATTCTGAATAGGTTGATGGGGGACGATAAACTATGGCAAATAAAATTGGGTTGAACCTGGAATTGCTAAAGTGCCCAACACTGAGGACCAGGCCCTCAAAGGAATTATAACATGTTTTTTGCTTTACATTAACTAGTAATTTGGAATGGTAAATTGATGCTACTCCTCCTCCACGACCAGAACTTCTGGGATTTTGACAGTTTAAATAACCAGAGGGAGTTGATTCATTTAAACCAAATTTAAAACAACATAATCCTCTTGTCCTAACCAAGTCTCTGTAAGGGAAATTAAATCAATCTGATGATCAATTAACAGATCATGGACTAACAGAGACTTGGGAGTTAGAGACCTAATATTTAATAAACCACATTTAATTTTTAAATTATGAGGAGGAACAGAGGCCAAATCATTCAATTTAGAGGCTTTATGTTTAATTTGAGTTTTACCAATATTTTGCATTATCACTTTGGGATGCTTATGCATTATATTTTTATTTACTTTGGAGGGAGCAGACAACGATTCTCTGATGGGGAAGACAGGGGCTAAGCTGAGGGGTGGCGGATGAAGAGGAGCTGCAGAGAGGCGTGTAAGACTGCGACTCTGCTTCCTGGTCCCAACTCTGAGTAGTCATGGTTTTGGAAATTTGGATAAAAAAGATGCCAGATTGTTAGATAAATGAGAAGCACCATCCAAAGTGGGATGAATGCTGTCTCATCTCATAAGACCAGGTTTTCCCCAAAAAGAGCTCCAATTGTCAATGTAGCCCACGTCATTTTTAGGACACCACACAGACAGCCAGCGGTTCAAGGATGACGAGCGACTAAACATGTCATCACTGGTCAGATTGGGGAGGGGCCCAGAGAATACTACAGTGGCAGACATCGTTTTTGCAAAGTCACACACCGATTCTATATTAAGTTTCGTGACTTCCGACTGCCGGAGACGGATGTCATTAATGCCGGCGTGAATAACAATTGTGGAATAGTTACAGTTACTTTTAGCCAGCATTTTCAAATTTGACTCGATGTCGCCTGCTCTGGCCCCAGGAATGCATGTGACTATGGCCGATGGAGTCTCTAGGTTCACGTTTCTGACTACAGAGTCGCCAATGATCAGAGTTTTTTCCTCAGCGGGTGTGTCGCTGAGCGGGGAAAAACGATTAGAAACGTGAACAGGTTGGTGGTGAACCGGGGCTTTGCGACTAGGCTTCCTTCTCACCGTCACCCACCCAGTCTCCTCGCTGCAGAGGAGAGCCGGGGAACCGGTGACAGGGGGACCTAAGCTAGCTAGCTCCGCTGCAGCTAATGGGCGTCCGTCGAGATTAACTGGCGCAGACGGTGTTTCAATGCAGCGGAGCCGGGATTCCAAATCAGACAACCTCGCCTCGAGCGCCTCAAAAAGACAACATTTATTACATTTACCGTTATCACTAAAAGAGGCAGAGGTGTAGCTAAACATCTGACAGAGAGAGCACACCAGAGGAGGAGAGGAAAGAGAGCTAGTAGCCATAGATAGTGGCTCGAGAGCTGGAGAGCAAACCACACAGGCAGACAGCAAAACAGGAAGTGACGATACGTTACCACAAGGAAGTGACGATCTATCCTTAATATTATTGATACTGTGGAGAGTGTGGGAAATGAGGAGGCCAAGTTACGATCAGACGAAGTTTATTCTCACTCTCACATCATCATCACAGAAAGCACTGAATCAGCCAAACCAGGTTTCATCCTTAACAACTCCACAGATCATCTCACATCTGCATGACATTTCACCTCCACCATACATCTTCCTTAAACCCCCAGCTCCCTCTTCCTGCCAACTCCCCATGAGGTCCCTGCCTATTGTTCTCTTGTGTTTAACCACTGCCTCCTGACTGAGACGCTGTCTGCTGACACAACCACAATATACATTGCTATATCACCAATATGCATTGCCATAATCCTTCTTAAAAGACAGCACATTTATTGAAACTGAAAAATACACTGTAAAAATCTGCATGCTGTATACTTTGTTGACTACATGGCCAAGTAGAGCAGATGAAGTTCCACATGAGGCCTTGTTTGTTAACCATCTTGATGAAAGGCTCAAGTATTCAAGAAAACCTCCACAATTCACAACTAAGTAATAGTTTAGAGGTAATACAGCTGTTCTGCAAATGGGAAGCTGGGGTTCAATCCCAGCTGAGTTTTTCTAATAATTTTAATTTTATTTGCACAGTGAAGTTGTAGAAGATGTGCTCAAATGATGAGGCTGAGTTTAGTCGTAAACCAGCTTTATTGACAGAACACAGCTTCTAGCATTCTCAAAGCAGGAAAGAGAAAGAATCATATCTCATCACCCTTTTATGTTTCCAGCATCAGAATTCAAGTCACATGGTGTTTTCAGTAAACATACAGTCACAAAGCATCCCTTTGAATCTTCACCATTGTCTCTCATTTCCTGATGAACCGGAAATCTCTCCGGGGCATCTTCTGTGGGACAAAGAGACAAATCTCACACCTCCTTGTTATCTTCTGCAGATTCGAGTCCTTTGTCCTTGCAGACGTGACACCCTCAATACACATGCAGTCCTGTCTCTGTGGAAACTTGAGCCCACAATGTGTGTCGCCCACACTGTATCTGTTTTATTTTAAAGAGCTTGGATACAACAATAACATCATTATGCTGAGGCACTATTGTTCCCTGCATGACAATAAGGACAGAGATGAATGTACTGAGAAAGACAGTACAAGACTGTTGAAAAGTTATTTCTTTAAAAAAAATGGATAACTATAGACCAATCTCTACTAAATGTGGATTATAAAATATATACAACAATTATATGTAAACGAATAAAGACATTCTTGACGGAATTGATAGAAGATGATCAAACTGGTTTCATAGAGGGGCGCCAAACACATGACAATATCAGGAGAACAATACATATAATTAATCAAATACATAAAGAAAAGAAAAGCGCAGTAATAATGAGTTTAGACGCAGAAAAAGCATTTGACAGGGTTAACTGGAAATTCCTATATAGTGTGCTGGAACGCTTTGGATTTAATGAAAAATCAGTACAATGCATAAGGACGCTATATCAAGAACCTGTGGCAAGAATCAAGATAAACGGTAGCTTAACAGACAAAGTAAATATACAAAGATCAACCAGGCAGGGATGCTGCTTATCGCCCACCTTGTTTGCTCTGTTCATAGAGCCACTGGCTCAAGCAATGTGACAAAATAAGAAATTAAAAGGTGTAACAATAAAGGGAGCGGAACACAAGATTGGGCTATTTGCAGACGATATTATAGTTTACCTTGAACAACCAGATGAATCAATAATGGAAATGATGAACTTGATAGAAAGTTTTGGAAAATTATCAGGATACAAGATAAACATAACAAAAACACAAATACTGACATTCCACTATAACCCTCTAAACCAGATAACCGATAAGATCAAACTAAACTGGAAACAAAAAGAAATAAAATACCTTGGAGTGAACATACCTAAAGATCAAAGCAAAATCTATAAAGCAAACTATGATAGGTTGGAACAAGAAATAAAAAAAGATATTGATAGATGGTCAATCTTAAATATGGATCTGAATTCAAAAATTGAGACAGTCAAAATCAGCATACAACCTAGACTGCTTTACCTCTTCCAGGCTCTACCAACAGAGATTCCAGGTGCCCAGTTCTCAAAGTGGGACAGGATGATATCAAGATTTGTTTGGGGAGGTAAAAAGCCAAGAGTGAAATATAAAACTCTCCAGTTACCAAAAGAGAAAGGAGGCATGGGCCTACCGAGTCTAAAAGAATATTACTACTCAGCACAAATAAGATATATGTTGGTGCGACGGAGGATATGAGGCAAAATGGAAAGAAATGGAAAAGGAAATTGAGGGACTCCCAGTACAAAGCATAATAGGAGATAAAGATGCATATAAGCAAATCAAACAAATAGACCCAATCACTAAATTTACTTTGGAACTGTGGTATAAAATAGTACAAAAGTATAATATAAAGGAAGACATAAAACTATTGAAATGGGTAGCATTTGACAGTCAGTTTGAACCGGCAAAGCAAGATAGGGGATACAAAAATCTGGTGAACAAGGGAATCACAGCATGGGGCAATATCGGAAAAAAAGATCTCGGGAGCTTTGTAAACATCAGAAGAAAAGTTAAACTAGAAAGATCGGAATTCTTCAGATATCTGCAGATGAGAGACTATTATATGAAGAAGATTAGGCATAACCTCCAAACAGATGTGAGCGAGATTATACAATTCATTTTAAGTTCATATGCAGGAAATAAAATAAGAATTATTTCAAAGCTATATCAGAAACTTACGGCAAACAAACATTCAAGTAACTATATAAAGGAGAAATGGGAGAAAGAGCTAAATTTAAACATAACAGAAGAAAGCTGGCAGGAAATATGGAAAACACAACACACATCAACAAATTCAAGGACATGGAGGGAATTTGGATGGAAAAACCTGATTCGCTTTTTCATTACACCACAGATTCAAGGAAAATATACAAATACCCAATCTATATGCTGGAGGGGATGTGGGGCTCAAAATGCAGACCACTCACATATGTTTTGGAAATGCAGCAAAATCTCATCATTCTGGAAATCTATACATGTGACAATACAGAGGATATTAGGATATAATATACCAATGAACTGTAACCTGATGTATTTATGTGATCTTAAAAGAGACAATGTAATACAGGCTGAGGACAGATATCTAGTTAAAATCTTGTTGATTGCATGTAAAAAAACAATCACAAAAAAATGGCGATCAGAAGCTCTTCCTGACCAAGAGCAATGGACTGACATTGTTGAGGACATACGTATGATGGAAAAACTAACATATCGACAAAGAATGCAAGAAGGACTATATGAAAAAAAATGGCGGAAATGGACACACTACAAAGTGCAACAACGAGACAGAAATTGAAAGAATAACCAAAGACACTGGAAAAACCAGAAGAATTAAGAGATGGAAACTAAAAACTTGATGCTCCAACATTTGTCCCCCCCCCTTTTTTTTTCCTTTTTTTTCTTTCTTACTCTAGCCCCTTTGTTTTTTAAATGTAGACTGTGATCTGAATGCAATATACGTATATAATGAAAAATGAATAAAAATCTAAGTTACAAAAAAAATGGATAAGTAGTGCAAGCACATTCACTGTATTCACCTCAGTTTAATTATATTTTTCCTTATGATATTTCTAAAAAGAGTGCATTTATTGAAATGGGAAAAAAAATATACACATTCAACCCAGAATACCCTTGCAAAAATCAGCATGTTATATATGTTTTGTCCACTAGATGGCCTGGTAGAGAAAATGAAGTCCCACATGGGGCCTTGTCTACAGTATGTGAACCATAGAGGAAAGACCTCAAGTCCTCCAGAAAGCCTCATTTGCCCACCACAAGTTAAGGTCAGTGTTCATGACTCCACCATAAGAAAGAGACTGGGCAAAAATGGCCTGCATGGCAGAGTTCCAAAACAAAAAGCACTGCTGAGCAAAAAGAACATCAATGCTCATCTCAGTTTTGCCAGAAAACATCTTGATGATCCCCAAGACTTTTGGGAAAATACTGTAATGTCGGGGCCATTTTAAGGGGGGCAGGGATTTCCCAGCATGCTTTGCCAGTTGAAAACGTTACTGTGTGTGTGTATTAAATGTGTTATTACTGAGTTATACTGCTGTGTCATTATAACTGCGTTATAATGACCCAGCAGTGTTTAGCAGGATTAGGGCAAGATGTATCATGTGTGTGTGTAACCATGATTGAAACGGAGTTCTGGGAGAATGACCTCCCCTCCTCTCTGTGCTCAGAAGTAAGTTGGGGTCGGGGGGGTGTAAATAAAGCCCATTCATCACAACCATCTTGCTCCTCTTTCTTTGTGTGAATCCCGCAAACGTCACACTGGTGTCAGGAGTGGGGATGGAGCAAGATGAGGATCCAGGCGGAGGTCCAACGGCCAGAGCGGTTCATCGCTCGGCTGGGAACGGAGCGTAGAGCTGAGACGCCGGCCCCCGGAGAGGTTCGCCGCAATGGACAGAGCAGCGGGCCGAGCAGAGCAAACCAGCCCCGTTTCCCGCCCTTTTCAGGGCAGGACGGGCTGGCGATTCCAGAGCAATTAGGAGCGGCAATCGACCGGGAGATGACCATCCCATCTGTCCAGCAGCGGGCCAAGATTCCCCGCTACAACGGCGAGAACCTGTTGGATGACCACCTGGCCCAGGTCGAGTTGGCTGCCGCGCTGAACGACTGGTCATCAGAGGAAACCACCGTGCTGAGAGCGAGTGGGAGGAGGAGCTACGGCAGCGCGGAGGAGACAGCCGCGGCGACACGAGGAAGGGGGGGGCTTCCGCTGCACAGAGCCAGGGTACTTCACACGGTACTGCCCCGCACGCAGCGCACGACAAACTGGCCCCTCGCCAACGTTAAATTAGAGCGAGGTGGCATGGACGGGTAAAGGCCGCCTCCTGCAGATGCTTCCCCGGCGGTGACGTCACAGAGGCCTTCGGAGCGCAGCAGTAGCGGAGTGAGCAGGACGAAAATGCGGCCATTTCCCAGGCGCAGCAAGGGCTGGACGCATGGACGCGGGCCAGCGGCCGCTTGGGAGACCTGGCAGCGGTGGGAGTCGGCCGGAGCGGGCATGGGACTCCCGCTGCCAGAGGAGGAACTGTGCGTAGTCCTACTGCCACCCGCAGATGCTTCCCCTTTCGGTGACGTCACCGAGGCCCTCGGCGCAGCAGCGACGCAGCGGAGCGAGCAGGACGAAGATCCGGCCATTTTTCCAGGCGCGGCAAGGGCTGGACGCATGGACGCGGGCCAGCGGCCGCCTGGGAGACCTGGCAGCGGTGGGAGTTGGCCGGAGCGGGCATGGGACTCCCGCTGCCAGGGAAGGGACTGTGCGTGGTCCTACAGAGGCTGTCAGATGTGTCCATCCGCCCGCTGGTGGCCAAACCGGAACCCTACCCCAACCAGATACTCCGACCGAGACTCAGATGGACACTGGATGGCCCGTGAATGCCGCCCTGGCATAGGGCTGACTCGCGTTGGATTTCTGAAAGTGGACTTTGAATTTTCTGGGGACAGAAACCAGTCCAGGGGAGGGCAGTGTAACGTCGGGGCCATTTTAAGGGGGGCAGGGATTTCCCAGCATGCTTTGCCAGTTGAAAATGTTACTGTGTGTGTGTATTAAATGTGTTATTACTGAGGCATACTGCTGTGTCATTATAACTGCGTTATAATGACCCAGCAGTGTTTAGCAGGATTAGGGCAAGATGTATCATGTGTGTGTGTAACCATGATTGAAACGGAGGTCTGGGAGAATGATCTCCCCTCCTCTCTGTGCTCAGAAGTAAGTTGGGGTCGGGGGGTGTAAATAAAGCCCATTCATCACAACCATCTTGCTCCTCTTTCTTTGTGTGAATCCCGCAAACGTCACAATACTCTGTGGAATGACAAGACAAAAGTTGAACTTTTTGGAAAGTGTGTGTCCCATTACATCCGGCATAAAAGTAACACAACATTTCAGAAAAGGAACATCACACCAACAGTAAAATATGGTGGTCGTAGTGTGATGGTCTGGAGCTGTTTTGCTGCATCAGGACCTGGAAGACGTTCTGTGGTAAATGGAACCATGAATTCTGCTGTCTACCAAAAAATCCTGAAGGAGAATGTCCAGCCATCTGTTCGTGACGTCAAGCTGAAGCACACTTGGGTTCTGCAGCAGGACAATGATCCAAAACACCAGCAAGTCCACCTCTGAATGGCTTAAGAAAAATAAAATGAAGACTTTGGAGTGGCCTAGTCAAAGTCCTAACCTGAATCCAATTGAGATGCTGTGGCATGACCTTAAAAAGTCAGTTCATAGTCGAAAATCCTCCAATGTGGCTGAATTACAACAATTCTGCAAAGATGAGTGGGCCAAAATTCCTCCACAGCGCTGTAAAAGACTTACTGCCAGTTATCGCAAATGCTCAATTGCAGTTGTTGCTGCTAAGGGTGGCCCAACCAGTTATTAGGTTTAGGGGGCAATCACTTTTTCACACAGGGCCATGTAGGTTTGGATTCCCACCCCCCTTAATAATAAACACCTTCATTTAAAAACTGCATTTTGTGTTTACTTATGTTATCTCTGTCTAATATTTAAATTTGTTTGATGATCTGAAACATTTAAGTGTGACAAACATACAAAAAAAATGAGAAGTCAGGAAGGGGGCAAACACTTTTTCCACCACTGTATAAAATAATTACAAACATACAAATTATTGTTATTATTAAATCAATAAATTTAGATAGAATAGGATTTAATGTAATTGTACAGTTATACAGCACAACTTATATAAATAAAATAAAATAATTACTTCCAAATTATTATTATTAAATCAACAAATCTCACAGACAGAGCAGAGCATGGTGCTTCCATGGCTTATTAACTTTTCTTAAAAATGTGCAGCCTTTTCTTGCTAATTTTTTCCTCTTATTTTGTAGTTTTTCCCATGCATTTTAGTCACTTCAAGAATTTGACTTTTTTCCACATTTTTAACATTTTTCTCATATTTACAGCTTTTTCTTAGAAATTTGCAACTATTTTTCTTCGAAATTTCCAGTTTTTTTTAATATGCTACATTTTTCCTCTTCTAAATTTGATGGTATGGGGAACCCATGCTGTGATATTCATCTCAGACTGGAAGGAAAGGAGAGGCAGTAAATTCCTCTGCCGGAAGAGCATGGGAGATTAAGCAACTGGGGACAACAGGAACTGTGATGGGAGAATGTATTGTGATGCAAGACCCCAGGCAGCAGGATTAAGCAGCTGAGGGAACAATAGGAATTGTGATGCGAAAATGTATTGTGATGCAAGACCTCAGGCAGCAGGGGGAGTGAGTGTTGTAATATAAAGGAGAGACCCTGCAGCATGAGGTCAATGCTTTTTCTGAGTCTGAGAAAAGTGAGAGTGTGAATAAAGTTTGTCTGCTGTGAATGTCTGGCCTGCTTATATCTCTCTCCACAATAGTCTTCTCTTCTAAATTTGTAACTTTGTCCTCAATTATTTTTAACTTTTTACTTAGAAAGTAAAGTTTTTCTCCTAAATTCTTGACTTTTTACTTTTGAATAATGATTTTTTTTCTCAAGAATTTGTGGCTTTTTTTAGTTATAAATTTGCAATTTCTTATATGCAAATTTAAAAATGTGAACTTCAAAAAACAATTACAAACGAACTAAATTGACTTGTTGAATTTTGGACGTATATTATAGAGAATGGAGTGGGAAGAAACATGTTCTCTATACATTTTCACATGATTCAAATTTTTTATATGAATAAAACTCACTAAATTACATGTTTACATGAAAAGTGGCTTTTATTTTGCAGAGAAAACCGTTCGTGGAAGTTGATAGCTTTGATTTTGTGTTTTGTGCCTCCTAGCATCTGGTGTTGGTACTGCAAGTCTGTTCAGGAATTTGAGTGTGTAGCAAGTACATGGGCCTGTGTTTTATTCGAGATCTATGACCATCAAATTATTTGAAATATTTCCAAACAACACTTTTGAACAAGCAAAAACCGACCAGTGAGTTTTCAGCCTGAAAACGAACCAAGAGCTCTACCACAGTACATACATATCATTGTAGACGATCAGTATGTTATAAAATCTCTAATTGTGGAATACCGTTGCCCAAAGAAACCTTATAAACCCAGCAGGGTCGAGATTTTCAATCTCACTGTCTTTTGTAACCTTATTCCTGGGGGTGCCACTGTAGGAATGATTATGGGCAGAACTTCCGGTTTTGGCTGAAGTAGTGTTAAATCAGTCAGTAAGAGTGGAGTAGGAGACATTTAAAATAGCGTTTTTAAAAGTTTTTCAAATTCATTTTAATGTCCCATCCACATACATGTTTTGCACTCAAGTGGCAGCTAATTTCAGCGCTTGCAGATTTTGTATTTTTTGAATGTTCTGGCATAGCTGTGGTACTTGTTGCTGGTGTTCATGGTTGTACCATAGACTGCATAAATGAAGGCTTCTCACCGGCGATGCGTAGATCATGCACTGAAAACTAAAGAGGACTGTTGGTGTGATCAGTGGTACTGACGCAAGAGCACCAGGTGTGTTTTCACTTGCACTGTGGAGAGTGTAAATAACGGAGGCAGATTTATGCAGCAGACGACTTTATTCACTCTCACATCAGTCATACACAGAAAAAGCATATCTCAATACACCAGGGTCTCTCCTTTTATATCAACCACCCATCTCACATCTGCATGACATCTTGCATCACAATACATTGATCCCTTCTCCCCCAACTACTTCTTCCTGCTACCTCACCATAATCTCTCCCATCTCCATACCTATTGTCCTTCTCTGTTTACCCTCTGCATCCAGTCTGAGATGATTAACCCAGCCTCTACACCCGCCCCCCCCCCCCCGAATCTCAGACCGAGTTTCAGTCCTCACGTCCTTTTGGCTTCAGTCTCCTCCCATATCTGCTGTAACGGGGTTTTCCGCCTCCGCGGCGCTGCTGTGCCAGCGGGGGGCTCCTGGGGGTGTGTCTGTCTGCAGGTGGGCAATGGCGAGGGGGGGGGGAACCTTCGACTTGCCCGTGTGGCTGCTTTGATGAATCGTTTACCTGGGGAGTTCTCAGTGGGGGTCTTCCACGCCGAGGGGCCCGAGCCAACATCACTTGCTCGTCCGCCACCACAAAGGCGGGCTTAAGTCTGTCTATACATATTTTCTCCCGACGACCCCCCAAGTCTAACAAAAAATGTTTGTCCCCTGTTTCCAGCACTCTGAGCGGGCCATCGTAGGGTGGGCGCAATGGAGGGCAGTGGGCATCATGCCTGACAAACACTAACGCCGCGTTCTTCAAAGTTTTTGGCACAAAAGCGCGTGGAAAACAGTGGTGGGCCAGGCCCAGCAGCGTGCCTGTATCTGTGCTATGCTGCAAACGCTGAGACGGACAGTTGTCCGGTGCGGGATTATCTGGCAAAAATTCCCCGGGCAGCCGCAGTGGCTGAGAAAAAACAAGCTCCGCCGGGGAAGCCTCCAAATCCTCTTTTGGTGCGGAACGCAACCCCAATAAAACCCACGGCAACCAGTCTACCTAATTTGCATCCGTCAGCGAAGCCCTGAGCGCTGCTTTCAGTGACCTATGGAAACGCTCACATAACCCATTGGCCTGTGGGTTGTACGCGGTTGTGCGATGAATTGCAACACCCAGGCTATAGGCCATCGCAGACCAGAGGTCGGAAACAAACTGAGGGCCCCTATCGGACGTGATGTCCGACGGGATGCCAAAACGTCCCACCTATGTTGTCAAAAAAGCCCGCGCCACGTCTGCGGACGTGGTTGCTGCCAGCGGGACTGCTTCTGGCCAGCGTGTGGTGCGGTCCACCACTGTCAGAAGGAGCGTGCACCCCTGCGACGGCGGGAGGGGGCCCACGAGGTCCACGTGAACATGGTCGAACCTCTTAGCCGGTATACGAAACGGCTCCAAAGGAGCCTTTGTGTGTCTGTGTACTTTGGCTCGTTGCCATGCTACGCAGGCTGCCGCCCATTCTTTCACTTGTTTGCGCAGGCCTGGCCAAATGAACTTTGCTCCCACCATTTTTACTGACGCGCGCACTCCTGGG
The DNA here is from genome assembly GCA_020510985.1 of Pholidichthys leucotaenia. Classification (NCBI taxonomy): domain Eukaryota; kingdom Metazoa; phylum Chordata; class Actinopteri; order Cichliformes; family Pholidichthyidae; genus Pholidichthys; species Pholidichthys leucotaenia. The sequence goes on along the minus strand of CM035842.1, from coordinate 69,894,204 downwards.
TGCGCCAGAGCGTAAACTGCCTCAAACACCTGGCGGCGCCAAACAACTGGGACCACCGGGCGCAGACGTCCCGTGGAGACGTCGCAGATTGTGAGGGGGGGGGGGCTGCCTTCTTGCAGTACTCTGCTCTCCAGCCTTAACCCTTTTGGTCCAGACTGGAGCGTGCACACGTCCGCATCGCCAATCTGCTCTGCGGCCATGGCTGTATAATCTATCCCCACGCAGACTGGGGCCACTACTGCCCGCGAGAGGCAGTCTGCCACCACATTCAGTTTACCCGACACATGCTGAATATCAGTCGTAAACTCCGAGATCGCGGCCAGCTGTCTCTGCTGCCGGCCCGACCATGGTTCCGAAACCTTGGCCATTGCGAACGTTAGCGGCTTGTGGTCCACGAACGCGGTGAAGCTGCGCTCTTCCAGCCAGAACTGGAAGTGGCGTATGGCCAGGTGGAGAGCCAGCAACTCTCTGTCGAACGTGCTGTATTTACACTCACTGTTGCGCAAAGCCTTGCTGAAAAAAGCGAGTGGCTGCCAAGAACCGGCGACGCGTTGCTCCACGATGGCCCCTATGGCCACGTCCGAGGCGTCGTTAGTGAGCACTATCCAGGCCACCAGGTCCAGGTGCGCCAACAGTGTGGCGTTTGCCAGGGCTGTTTTAACCTCCGAGAATGCCTGCTCCCGCTCCGGAGTCCATTCGACTCTGTCCGCGGGTTTCTGTTTCTTGAGCGCGGTGTACAATGACTGCATGAGTTGAGCTGCCCAGGGGAGGAACCAGTTATAAAAGTTAACCATCCCCAAAAACTCTTGCAGCGCCCTGACCGTCTGAGGCCAGAGAAAATTTGCCACGGCACGCGCCTTGTTGGGCAAGGGTATCGCTCCCTCCAGTGAGACACAGTGCCCCAAAAAATCAATCCCTGTCACGCCGAACTGGCATTTCGCCGGGTTGATTATTAACCCGTGCTCCTCCAACCTCCGGAAAACCGTCCTGAGGTGGGTTACGTGTTCGTCCTCGGACGCACTGGCCACCAGGATGTCATCCAGGTAGACAAACACAAACGGCAGATCGCGCATCACCGCATCCATCATGGGTTGGAATGTCTGTGCCGCGCCTTTTAATCCAAAGGGCATGCGTAAAAACTCAAACAAGCCAAACAGAGTTATTACCGCTGTTTTGGGTATGTCCTCCGCGCGCACCGGGACCTGGTGGTAACCACAGACCAGGTCTATTTTAGAAAAAATGCGTGCCCCGGCGAGATGAACAGAAAAATCCTGAATATGGGGAATCGGGTAGTGGTCGTGGGCTGTGGCTTTATTCAACCTGTGGAAATCTCCGCACGGTCGCCACGATCCCTCAGCCTTAGGGACCATGTGTAGCGGGGATGCCCATGGGCTGTTTGAGCGCCTGATGATGCCCAACCTTTCCAAGTTGGCAAACTCCTCGCCCGCTATGGCCAGTTTAGCTGCGTCCAGGCACCGAGGTCGTGCGAAAACGGGCGGCCCGGTGGTGGTGATAAAGTGTTCCACCCCGTGTTTAGTGCTGGCCGCCGAAAACGTCGGGACTGTGAGTGCTGGGAACTGAGTGAGCAGTGTGTGGAACTTACCGCCTGGAGCTGTGACGTTGGCTTGTGTTATTGGCCTGGCCCCTCGAGCTGTACAGGGGAGAGAATCAAAAGACATTGCATTAACCAGGCGCCTGTTAGCAACATCGACTAGCAACCCCATGTGCACACAGAAAATCAGCTCCCAGGATTGGGAAACTCAATGCCGCCATGACAAAAGTCCACTCGTACATATGGCCGTGTAGGGATAAAGTCAGTGTTCTCTCACCAAAAGTTTTAATGTCCGAGCTGTTTACGGCTACCAGCCCGGGGCCGCTAGCTCCCGCTAGCCGGTCGGCGTAGGAGGCAGGATGAGGCTCTTTTGGGAGCCGGTGTCACCAACTATCGACCTAAGGCTCCTAAAGGTCAGGATGACAAAGCCCTTTGTCAAAGACTGTCCCAACACTATGCCCGTTTTGACACCTCGTCATCTGTGTCCAACTCCCCCCCTCCCTCCAGCTCCACAGCCTCCACATTCCCTACTTCATTTAAGGCACCCCCCCTCCTTCCCCCCTCCCCTTATCATCAGTGAGCAGGATGTGCTCAAACAGTTCTCCAGACTGAACCCGCGCAAGGCCCCCGGCCCAGACGGCGTGTCTCCCTCCACCCTGAGACTCTGTGCGAAACAGCTGGCTCCTGTCTTCACAGACATTTTTAACACCTCCCTTAAGTTATGCCACGTGCCGTCCTGCCTCAAATCCTCCACCATCATCCCTGTCCCCAAGAAGCCACGGATCACTGGACTTAATGACTACAGACCTGTAGCGCTCACCTCTGTAGTCATGAAGTCCTTTGAGCGCCTGGTCCTGTCCCACCTCAAGTCCATCACCACCCCTCTCCTGGACCCGCTGCAGTTTGCCTACCGAGCCAACAGGTCTGTAGACGACGCAGTCAACCTGGCCCTCCACTCCATCCTGCAGCACCTGGACTCCCCGGGAACCTACGCCAGGATCCTGTTTGTGGACTTCAGCTCCGCATTCAACACCATCCGCCCCGCTCTGCTCCGGGACAAGCTGTCCCTGCTCAACGTGCCTGACTCCCTCTGCAGGTGGATCATCGACTTCCTGACGGACCGGAGGCAGCATGTGCGGCTGGGAAAGACTGTCTCAGACTATACTAGCATCAGCACCGGATCACCCCAGGGCTGTGTACTTTCCCCCCTACTCTTCTCCCTTTACACCAACTCCTGCACCTCCAGCCACCAGTCTGTCAAGTTGATCAAGTTTGCGGACGACACCACCCTCATCGGGCTCATCTCCAACGGCGACGAGTCCGCCTACAGGAGAGAGGTGGCCCAGCTGGCGTCCTGGTGCAGCAATAACAACCTGCAGCTGAACGCTCTGAAGACAGTGGAGATGATTGTAGACTTCAGGAAAGTCACTACTCCTCTGCCCCCCCTCACCCTCTCAGGCTCTCCCATCACCACTGCTGATTCCTTCCGCTTCCTAGGCACTACCATCACCAGGGACCTCAAATGGGAGCCGACCATCAGCTCACTCATCAAAAAAGCCCAGCAGAGGATGTTCTTCCTGCGGCAGCTGAGGAAGCTCAAGCTACCCACCAAGATGTTAGTGCAGTTCTACACAGCCATCATCGAGTCCATCCTCACCACCTCCATAACCGTGTGGTACGCAGGAGCCACTGCCAGGGACAGACTAAGGCTGCAGCGCGTCGTGCGCACTGCTGAGAAGGTGATCGGCTGCAAGCTCCCATCTCTCCTGGATCTGTACATCTCCAGGACCCGGAGGCGTGCTGGCCGGATCATAGCCGATCCCTCACACCCTGGTCATGTACTGTTTGCCTCCCTCCCCTCTGGTAGAAGACTTCGGTCCATCCAGACTAAAACCTCCCGTCACGGCGCAGGAGTTCATCAAGAAGATCAAAGAAGAAGAAGAGACTGGTGGGAGCTAAGCATGAACAAAATATAAGGTAGAATAATTAAGCATTTGCACAGGCATCTGACTGACTTGAAGTAAATAGTAAGTTTACAAAATATAGATTGTATTATATATTAAAAAAACAAAACAAAAACAAAACAAACAAAAAAACTATGATGTACAAAGTTGTTAAAAATTTTGGAGTTAAGTTGGAAAACTACAGAGGAGAGTTAATGTTACGTCATTAAAAGCAGTAGAGTTAGGGTGATTGGGAGGATGAAGAAGGAGTGGCTTAGGCTGTTCCCCGTGGGTGTGGAACGGCCGATGGCTATATCGGGAGACAGAATTTTTCTTTTGATTTTGGGGGGTTTGCCACAAGTGTGGGAAGGGGAAATTTGTTTGTGTGTAGTTTGTAGGATGAATGTTCAACCACTCATGTTTTTGCTTCTCTGTATGAGCATGTTTACACTGCAAGGTAATCCCAAACTCTCTATTGATCATAAACCAAAGTGTTAATCTTAATTTAACTTCATGGAATTGCAGAGGTCTACAAAATTTAAAAAAACTTAAACAAGTTATGAATAAAATAAAAGACATGGGTTCAAAAATTGTGTTTTTACAAGAAACTCATCTAATAGAGGAGGATGTTAAAAGAATTAGGAGTAGATGGCAAGGAAGTGTATTCACCTCTTCATTTTCATCCCGAGCCAGGGGAGTTATGACTCTCATACATAAATCAGTTCCTTTTCAAGTGAAAAATGTAATTGGAGACAAATTTGGAAGATATGTAATCATTCAAGGTTCTTTGCTATTAGAAAATATAAATCTTGTGAACTTATATGGTCCCAATATAGATGATCAGAAGTTCTTTGCTAATTTATTTCTTATCTTATCATCACTTACAGGGCAACATATAATAGCAGGGGATTTTAATTGTACATTGAATCCAGGTATAGATAGATCAACAGGACTGGATTGTACGCACATTGGATGTAGGATGACTATTAATCATTTTATGAAAGAATTGAGATTGTTAGATATATGGAGAGAAATGAAACCACAAGTTAAAGCCTATTCTTGTTATTCCAGTACCTACAAGACATTCTCACGTATTGATTATTTTTTGATTTCCACAGAATTAAGGTCCAAGATTCAAAACTGCTTTTATGATAACATCGTGATCTCTGATCATGCACCCTGTTGTCTAATATATGTAGATAAAAAATTGACAAAGGAATCAGGTAGATGGCAATTTCAGCATAAATGGCTTCAGGATGAGGAATTTGTCAAGTATATAGAAAAACAGATAGACGAGTTCTTTGACATCAATACTACACAAACATCAGCATGTGTAAAGTGGGAGGCTTTCAAAGCTTTTATTAGGGGACATATTATTAGTTATACAGGATCAAAATCTAAGAAGACTCGAGAGGAGAGAGCTAAATTGGAACATAAAATAAAAAGTCTTCAGGAAAAAGTGTATGCAGGAAGTGACCCAAGGTTGGAGAATGAATTACTGATTTTGAGAGCTGAATACGACAAAAAATCAGCGAATAGAGCTGCCTCGAGTCTTCTAAGATTGAAACAATCTTTTTATGAACAAGGTGAAAAATCAGGAAAATTATTAGCATGGCAGATTAAACAATTAGAAATTAAAACACCAATTACCAGTATTATAAGTAACGGACAGGTAGTTATAGATCCTTTAGAAATTAATAGAGCCTTTAGAGATTACTATGAAAAATTATATGATACCAAAAATGAACCTGATTTAACAAAACTAAATGGGTTTTTGAACGAACTATCTATACCGTGTATTCCAAATGAAAACAGGGAGATATTGGAGTCTAAAATTAGTCAAGAAGAAGTTGGGCTAGCCATTGATAATATAAAATCAGGAAAAAGTGCAGGACCAGATGGTCTTCCAGTTGACCTTTATAAAAAATTTAAGAATAAATTAATAAAACCTTTTTTGGAAATGGTTTTAGAAGCATTTCAAAATAATAATTTACCATCATACATAAATAATGCCTTAATTATACTGCTGCCAAAACCAGGTAAGCCCTCTAATAAATGTGAAAATATGAGACCAATAAGCCTATTAAACGCCGACCTTAAGATAATCTGTAAAATTTTAGCAAGACGAATACAAGAAATTTTACCAAATATTATTAATCGAGATCAGAATGGCTTTATAAAGGGTAGACAAGGCTTCCATAATGTAAGAAGACTATTTAATATTATTTATTTTAATAAAGAAGCACCGGATACAGCTCTCCTATCACTGGACGCCGAAAAGGCCTTTGATAGAGTTGAATGGCCCTTTCTTTTTGAAGTCCTACAAAGGTTTGGACTTGGAAATAATTTCATAAAATGGGTTCAAATAATATACAATAATGCTACAGCAGAAATCCTAACAAATAACAATATTTCAAAACCAATAAAAATCAATAGAGGATGTCGACAAGGCTGTCCACTTTCACCTTTACTGTTTACTATGGCAATTGAACCTTTAGCGATAGCGATACGTTTACATTCACAAATATATGGAATTAAAGTTGGACCAACAGAACATAAAATCTCCCTGTACGCCGATGACATAATTTTGTTTATGTCGAATCTAAAAAAATCAATTCCAACCTTGTTGAATTTAATAAAGAATTTTTGGGAAATATCAGGATATAAAATAAATAAAACTAAATCTTCAATATTAATGCTAAATGAGACCCAGAGAAATTACCCAGCCCCTGAGGTAAATCAATTCAATGTTGTAAATCAGTTTAAATATTTAGGAATCCAAATTGTGCCTAAGCTAGAATCAGTCGCCAGTGTCAACTATGAAGCCTTAATGTCAGATATCAATGAGTTAACTCAGAGATGGATGTCACTACCAATGTCGATGATCAGGAGAATCAATATACTTAAAAGTAATATTTTACCTAAAATACTTTATTTATTTCAATACATTCCCTTATCACCACCTTTAGATCTATTCTCAAGAATAAAAAAAAAGTTAGTGGAATTTATATGGAACAACAGGCGGGCTAGATTACGTTTGTCTTTATTATATTTACCATTTGATCGTGGAGGTCTGAAATGTCCAAATTTTATGTTGTATTATTGGTCGGCACAACTGAGGTCTATGACATATTATTTTTCATCAAATGATCTCCCTCACTGGACTGAAATGGAATCATACAATTTACCTTTACCTCTTCCCATATTCATATACTCAGATTCGGCAAAAAAATTACAAAAACAAGTTAAAAATCCATTTGTAAAGCATATGATCAAAATATGGTGTGAAGCTAAAAACTATTTAAAAGAACCACAGTTATTGTCACAATTTAGTCCAATATGGGGTAATCAATATTTTAAACCAGGGAGAGCGGACGCTGTATTTAAAGTATGGAATTTAAAAGGGATACAAAAGATTCAGGATTTATATTTGCCATGTGCAGATAACATAATGTCTTTTGAAGAGCTGAGGATCAAATTTAATCTCAATAGAACACATTTTTTTAAATATCTTCAACTTAGAAACTTTATTCGATCAAATCAAAATAAAGCTCTCACTCGACCTATTTATTCATCCTTGGAAAAAATGATGATGAAAGATAGTAAAAGAAAGGGTATTATTTCAGAGTTTTATAACTCATTGACACTATCTTCAAGTGAAAATTCACTGAAAAGATTAAACTACTGGAAAGAAGATCTGCAAACTGAAATTTCAGAGGAACAATGGGAATTGGCTTGTACAGAAGCTCAAACCAAATCAATAAATGCACGCCTTAAATTGATACATTTCAAATGGTTAATGCGGATGTATGTTACACCGGAGGAGTTAAATAGATATAACAAAAATATACCAGATACATGCACAAAATGCATGGAAAGTAAAGGAACCCTATTTCATTGTTTATGGGAATGTAGATTAATAAGAATGTTTTGGGAAGAGGTGAGGGTAACAATTGAAAAAATAATCTCAAAACAAATCATATTGAATCCTAAACTGTTTTTGTTGGGTCTCTACCCAGAAAAGCATAATTTTAATAAAAGTGAAAGAACATTCATAGACCTCAGTTTGCTTAATGCCAAAAAATGTATTGCACTATTATGGAAAAAGACTCATAGACCAGATGTGACTCAGTGGTTAAGACAGATGTTAACAAACCTTCCATTAGAAAGAATAACATATATACTGAAATCAAAGGAAATTGTGTTTGAGAATATATGGAGACCTTTTATTGATTATGTAAAAAATTTAAACATAACTCTTGAAGAAGAAGGTGAATGATGTGTGTGGACCTTGTAAATTCCAAACTGGTGAACATAATATGTATACTTATGTATTGGATTGTCTAGACTAAACAGAGGAGCATTGTTGAAGACTTGATTTTGTTGGTGGTTGTTGGGGTTTTTAGTGCATTTTTTTTTTTTTGTAGTACTTTAGTGTTAGTGTTTGATTGTTTGTATCATGTTTGTTAAAAAAAAAAAAAAGGTTCAATAAAGATATTGTGGAAAAAAAAAAAAAAACCTCCCGTCACATGAACAGCTTCTTCCCCTCTGCCATCAGACTGCTGAACACTAAGTGACTTATTGACTCTCGTGCACTATGTACAGCAGCTCAACCAGACTCATGTCAATCATCACTGTTTTCTTCCTGCATTACCGACTGCACTATATAGTTCTCCACAGTATCTGCTGCTGGCTAATATATTTTAACTGTTGACCAGTATCACTTAATCTTATCCTACACTTTATTACATGTATAGTTTATTTCTTTTATCTTATCATGTTTAATGTTGCAGCATTGTACCGAGACAAATTCCTAGTTTGTGTACTACATGAACAATGGCAATAAACCTGATTCTGATTCTGATTCTGATTCTGTCTACGAGGAACTGTCTCCCCGAGTGCGAGTCTGTCACGTAGAGCAGCTTGTTCTCTTCACCGGTGGTCGCAGCTGCTACTGACTGCCAGGCTTGGCATTTCCCGAACGCTTGAATTGGCACGGTGGCACACATCTGCGTGCGTTCTCTCCAAAGCGGCAGTGGTAGAAGCAGAGCGTGTCTCTCTGGCGCTTCCTGGCCCCCACTGCCACTACCGTCACCGGCTCCTCGCCTCCACTGGTCGTCTCGCTGGGTTCCGATGCCGCCGCGTTCACTGTGAGGGCTCTGGTGGTGAGGATGATCCGATCTGCCTCCTGGGCTAGCTTCTGGTAGTCACGCGCGGCCAGCAATGGCGAATTGGCAAAAACCACTTTTGCCTCTGTTGGGAGGTTCCGGAGGAAAAGGTGGGCAAACAGAAAATGCTCGTCGTCCGTGCCCATCAACGCCAACATCTTCTCCATCAGTTCGACCACCGAGCCATCTCCTAACTCGGAGCGCCTCAGGAGCCTCTCTGCTCTCTCACAGTCCGAGAGCATATAGCGCCGGGTCAGCGCGGCCTTGAGAGCCCCGTATTTGTCATGGGCTGGAGGCTGTTGGAGCAGGCTTGCTACTTGCTGAGACGAGCGAGCGTCCAGCGCTGCGACCACATAGTAATATCTGGTGTTGTCTGCCGTTATTCCCCGGAGGGCGAACTGAGCCTTGGTGTGGTGGAACCAAGACCGCCAGTCGTGCAGCCAAAAGTCCGGTAGTTTGACCGAAATAATGCACGCGTTGCTGGGGGTTCCCGTCTGGGTCGTCTCTGGGATGCTTGCCACGTTGCTGGGGCTTCCCGTCTGGGCCGACTCCAGGGTTCTTGCCTCGTGTTCCATAATTCGTCAAGGGGTCACCAGTGTGGGGAGTGTAAATAACGGAGGCAGATTTATGCAGCAGACGACTTTATTCACTCTCACATCAGTCATACACAGAAAAAGCATGTCTCAGTACACCAGGGGTTCTCCTTTTATATCAACCACCCATCTCACATCTGCATACATCTTGCATCACAATACATTCATCCCTTCTCCCCCAACTACTTCTTCCTGCTACCTCACCATAATCTCTCCCATCTCCATAGCTATTGTCCTTCTCTGTTTACCCTCTGCATCCAGTCTGAGATGATTAACCCAGCCTCTACAGCACGAATGTCACAGATATGACGTTTATGCATCATATATGTCACCAGATGCAAGGCTGCATAAAGTAAAATAATAAATAAAAAATAGTAACAGTATGGGTAACCCCCACAACAGACTGGGACAAGCAGAGCGCTCAGCGGGAGCAATTAACATAGCAGTGTGATCTATGGACTGATAACAATATGTAGTGTGCCTTGTAACCTCTTTTGTCCTACAGCTCCGGAGCAGAGGCGAATTCCGGCCAGTAATCTTCCTATTGTTATGTGTGTCTCTCAAATGCAAATGTCCATAACTACTGCTGTGAATGCATTGTCTGTAGTGGGGTATAACAACCCCAATGTGGTGGCATGATATAATAAGGAGCGAACTGAGAGTTTTTAAGGGAGTTTATTAATCACACCGCCATCACGAGAACTCACTCCAGCGCCGTGCATGCGCGCCGGAGCGAGCCCGGAGGCTCTCCTCAGCAGATACAGGCAATGCGTGTAGTCAGAAGCAGTGGTCAGAGAGAGGGAGTTACAGAGCAATGCAGTTTTTATACCCAGTTACAGACAATACATGAAAAGCATGGGACATTTGCATCACAGTGAGAGCAGGAAGCATGAACGTTTGCATTTGAGTCATACATATCAACAGCGGAACTGGCAGGAAGAAGCTAGACAAAGAGCGGCTGCCTATTGATATCAATACACACATCCCATTGTTCTGCTAATTGCCCCAGCTGAGCGCTCTGCTTGTCCCAGTCTGTTGTGGGGGTTACCCATACACTCCCCCCAGAGGGCTCAGCGGGAAGCTGAGGCCTCGATAGTCCGGCTTTGGGAGCGAGCTGTGGGGGAAGCTCGCTGCAGGCGGCGGTGGAGGGAGGGGGGTGGGGGTAGCAAGTGTCGGCCCAGGACAGCGAAATTGTCTGGGCCGCGCAAAAATTGCCTGTGGATCCGCGATGTTGAGGGGCTGTCCCATTGAACGTGCGGAGGTCCACAGCAGCTGTAAGAAGAAAAATTAGTCTCTGACTCCTCTCGCGGCCATGAAGAAAAAAAGGAGCTGCAGCAGTGAGGGACTTGGCGTGTTGACTTTAGGTGCGCGCGCAGCCCTAAAGTGCTCGGGGAAAGCTGACAGCTGAATTCCCTTGTGCGCCGTGGCTGAGACCATTAGAAAATCCTGTGAGCGAGCTGCGTGCGTGCTTCAGGTGCGTGAGCAGCCCTGAAGGTTCTGTGTGCAGCGGCGAAGGACGATGGCGGTCTGTGTGGAGCCGGTATTGTCCCGTGCGTGGTGCGCTGTCCTCGGAACCCCCCGGTGTGCGTGCGGGGTTCGGTGCATGGCAGGACCGCTGTAGAGGCGAGTCAGGGTCAGGGAGCTTGCTGGAGATCAGTGCAGTCGGCGCCGATGGTCCTCCCTGTCTTGGCTGTTGCTGTAGTTAGTGCCGGGTCATGGTGCGTTCAGGTCCATGCGCTGCGTTCTCCGTCGGCCCTGGAGGTCGCCGTCGTGGAGAGAGGACGAGGTGCGTGCGCTCTCGTGTGGAGGAGCTGTGAGAGCGGCCGGTCCCAGCATGGATGTGCAGATCTCAGGCGTGCAGATCTCACCATGAAGCTTTCTGCAGCTTTCCCGGTCGTGGGTGATCTCCAGAGAGTTTTGCCTGGTGGTGGCTCTGCGTCGAGGTCTCCCTGTAGCAGAAGGGAGGGCAGATCATTTGCATCAGGCTGCTGCGTTCGCTTGTCGTCGGAGAGTCACCGCCGGGGCTGCGTCGTTCGTCGTCAGCGTGTGCTTTCTCGGGGTCACCAATGTGGCGGCATGATATAATAAGGAGCGAACTGAGAGTTTTTAAGGGAGTTTATTAATCATACCGCCATCATGAGAACTCACTCCAGCGCCGTGCATGCGCGCTGGAGCGAGCCCGGAGGCTCTCCTCAGCAGATACAGGCAATGCGTGTAGTCAGAAGCAGTGGTCAGAGAGAGGGAGTTACAGAGCAATGCAGTTTTTATACCCAGTTACAGACAATACATGAAAGGTATGGGACATTTGCATCACAGTGAGAGCAGGAAGCATGAACGTTTGCATTTGAGTCATACATATCAACAGTGGAACTGGCAGCAAGAAGCTAGACAAAGAGCGGCTGCCTATTGATATCAATACACACATCCCATTGTTCTGCTAATTGCCCCAGCTGAGCGCTCTGCTTGTCCCAGTCTGTTGTGGGGGTTACCCATAACAGTTTACTTCCTAAGGATTAACGATTTAAGAAAGATCAACTAGTTTTGGGTTGGGGTTTTTTTTGCATTCGTTGCACTGTCTTGGAACGATATAGACTAGCAGCTTCAGCATGCATTAATTTTTAAATGATCACAAAATCGATCAATATAATTTTGAACAATTGTCAGAAAATGTCTGTACGTGTTAAGTTAAATAACAAACATTCATGGCATGACAGCAGCATAAGCATTTTAATTTTGGGGTAAAACAAACAGCTACAGCTGTCTGTTTTACCCCGACATTAGAACACCCAAGCATGGTGTTGTGGTTCTTTGTGGCTCTGACTAGATTCTACGTCTGCTCTAAGGTAAACCTGATTATGTCCATCTTTTAACAAAATGCATCTAACTTTATTTTAATAAAATGCATCTGACTTTATTGTGGTGGAGACACTGATATATCTCAGAGCTTTTATTTGTTTACAGCATTAGCATCTTAGCAGCGGAGCTAACTAATGGAGCTACTGTTGGCGAGGCCACTTTTTAAGGTCATCTTCCCATCCCTCGATAGTCGTGGGAAGTGGTACGATTATATTACTCTTTTTGAGGTGCAAAAGGCCGTGTTCCCACATTTTTGATGCCAAAGTCATTGTTTTTAACAAGGAAAAGTGTTGTTTCAGTGACAACCACACGTTCTAAACTAGCACCAGAAGTTGCGCCCATAATTCACACAAGGCATCATGGGGGCTAGGGATAAGGTGGATAAACCTTGTGAATAAAAATTTATATTTCTGATTAGATAAGATAAGCCTTTATGAGTCCCACAATGGGGAAATTCCAGATCATATAGCACAGAACTTTAGCCGCCAACTACAAAAGCACTGTGATTGGGTATTGGGACTCAGGTGGTAAGACATGCCATTTGTAGTCAATTCAACACTCCTGCTAGGAACAGGAAAGTTACATAGTACTGCTTGAAAACTATCAAAAGCAGCTACACTTGAACTTCCAACTTTGGGGAAGAAAAATAAAGTCAATGAAAGCTGGGCTTTCAGAGCAGCAAATTATTGCATACTGCTCAATATGATTTCAGGTGTCAACGATGCCCCGCTTTTGAGATTTATGAGATATCTCTTGAACAATTTCTACTGAAATTATGGAGCTGCCAGACAAGAGTAAAAAAAAAAAAAGATTCATGGATGTAGTGAAGGAGGACATGAAGGGGGTTGGTGTAAAAGAAGGGGATGGACGGGACAGGGGGAGATGGAGGCAGATGATCCACTGTGGGAACTCATAAGGGGGCAGCCACAAGATAAGTGTAAATCAAGGAGGGAAGATTTTTGTTTTTCCATTTGTAAAACTCTTCCCCAGTCTAGAAACATGCCCCCCCCCAAAAAAAAATAATCTTGCATAGCCCCCCACCTCCCAAAAAGATAAGATAAACCCGCCTACAATATTAGTGTCCCCTTCGGTATTTCCACTTGAGAAAATAACAGCCAAATTAAATATGCGCCCATTCCCAAAATAACATTAAAAGTGTTAATTGTTAACAACGTTAAAATGTGTTTAGGTGACTTTTAAGAAGATATGGAGATGTAGAATCTATTGAATGAATTATAGAACGGCTGTGTAATGTGTTAGATGAGCCACTTCCTAGGGTTGTCTTTTTGAACAGACCGGTTGGATCCTCTCGCTCTGCTCCCAGCCAATCAGAAGTGAGGATTTTTCGCGCTGGTTGCCCGGACAGTTTGAGTTTCCCGCAAGCTTTAGCTTCTTGAATGAAATCCTTCTCTTTGCAGGATGAATACGGCCATTTCACCCATTTAACCACCGAAAGGAGATTCATCAGGTAACTACACAGAAATCGCTGTTCATGTTGTCAGCCCTGGGGTACGATCCGGGATAAGTTAATGAAAGTGCAGTTGGTGAGAGTGGCTCGATCATCCATTTTGGCGATGGGGACTAGCTAATTAGCAATCTAGCTAACGTTGCTAAATGTACAAGTGGTCCCCGTTAGCTTTGGCTAGCACTGTTAGCTTTGTTGGAGCGAGCTGTCATGGCGCCTTCCAGTTGAGTTAATCAGAGAAACAATGGAGGAACAGTTTAAACAAACAACCGTTGTTATTCTACCTAACCATAAGTTGTTTACTCGCGTATTTGCTTAAGTCGTTGAACAGGTACGTTCGTTGCTTTAGTTCTTTACAAATGGCTTCGTCTATTTGCTGGAATCCAGTGTAATGGCTGCTGCAGTGATGACAGTGATTAGCTGATATTTCATCTGTCTGTCCGTGCTGAGATTCCCTAGTCGCAGTTTCAGGGGATAGTCGGAGCCTCTCTCCTTGTGTGGCATGACAAAAGTTGCTGTTCCTTGCTGTTTTTGGAGCGCTTGTAACACTGATGTTAGCATAAGCTTGGAGTGGAGGCTACACACCTCTGTGGTATCAGTAGAAACCAAATCAGCCGTATTTGTTGTGCATTGCTCCCTAACGTTACGTGAAACACAATAAAGTGTTAGCCTCTAACTGCTTTGGAAAGCATTAAATTCCACCAATTCTTCTCACCGTTTTTGCATTGCCCATAACGTCAGCCACTGCCATTTCCGCGGCTTTTCTTGCCGGTGTGGTTCTACATGACTCGACCAGCCACTCACTCATTGACTTTCTCTCATTGTAGTAGAGCCCACTGTCAGCCTCCTCTGCTATCCATTGCTAACCGCTAGTTCACCGTTAGTTCACCGTTCCCCATCAGCAAGCCAGTTTTTAATTACATTGGTAAAAGGCTTTCAGAATCCCATTTTTTTTCATATGCATGGACACGATAGTGAAAATATTTAAGTTGTTCTGACTCACTGTAGTTGTGGTCATTGTGTTGGTTTCTTATATACATGTCACTTTATTGCAGCAGTCGCATCACTTGCATTCATGCTTTTCAGGAGTGGATGGATGGATGGATGGATGTGCTTTATTGATCCCAAACTGGTAAATTGCATTGTAACAGCAGCATGACTGTAGACGAGCATATACAGTGCATCTGGAAAGTATTCACAGCGCTTCACTTTTTCTTCAAAATTCTACACACGACACCCCATAATGACAATGTGAAAAAGTTTTGAGATTTTTGAAAATTTATTAAAAATAAAAAACTAAGAAATCACATGTATATAATTATTCACAGCCTGTGCTCAATACTTTGTTGATGCACTTTTGGCGCTAATTACAGCCTCAAGTTTTGTTTTGGTTCTTTTTGAATATGATGCCACAAGCTTGGCACACCTATCTTTGGGCAGTTTGGCCCATTCCTCTTTGCAGAACCTCTCAAGCTCCATCAGGTTAGATGGGAAGCGTCGGTGCACAGCCATTTTCCAATCTCTCCAGAGATGTTCAATTGGATTCAAGTCTGTGCTCTGGCTGGACCACTCAAGGACATTCACAGAGTTGTCCTGAAGCCCCTCCTTTGATATCTTGGCTGTGTGCTTACTGTCGTTGTCCTGCTGAAAGATTAACCGTCGCCCCAGTCTGAGGTCAAAAGCGCTCTGGAGCAGGTTTTCATCCAGGATGTCTCTGTACATTGCTGCATTCAGCTTTCCTTCTACCCTGACTAGTCTCCCAGTTCCTGCTGTTGAAAAACATCCCCACAGCATGATGCTGCCACCACCATTGGCGTGGTTATGAGCAGTGCCTGGTTTCCTCCAAACATGATGCCTGGCATTCACACCAAAGAGTTCAATCTTTGTCTCATCAGTCCAGAGAATTTTGTTTCTCATGGTCTGAGAGTCCTTCAGGTGCTTTTTGGCAAATTCCAGGCGGGCTGCCATGTGCCTTTTACTTAGGAGTGGCTTCCAGAAGTCTTAACAAAAACTTTCCACAGATACAGGACTATTTAAAACGGCTAGATAGAAAATTTACAGCTATCGCAGTCTCTGAAACTTGGCTCAATGAAGAGCAGGCTTCTTTGATGGCAATAGAGGGATATCAGATGTTTTATAGTAATAGGTCTCAAAAAAAGGGTGTTGGTGTTGCACTGTATATTGATGAATTGTATAGGTGTAAACTTGTAAATGGAATGTCCTTTGCACTACCAGGGATTCTGAAATGTGTTACTGTTGAGATCGACCAAGATAAAACAAAAACGTCTAATTATAAGTTGTATATATAGAATGCCAGGGAACTACACTGCTACACTTATTGATAACCTGTTTGTTAATATTATTGATAAGAAAATAGAAAAGTGGATTATTGATAAATGACATACAGTAAGTGACCATCTGCCAGTCTTTGCACTTATCCATGGCCACACGGGAGCCAATACAGGAAAAAACTTTAAAATCTTTCAGATACAAATCACAAAATGCAATCAGTTCTTTTAAAGAAGACCTGCTGAAGCAAGACTGGACAAAATTCTATGTATCAGATGTAAATGAAGCCTATGACACATTTATGAACACTGTAACCACTCTTTATGAAAAAAAATTGTCCATTAGTAAAGAAAAAGCTTAAACAGAAATTTGTCCACAAGCCATGGTTAACCAAAGGATTACAAAAAGCCTGTAAAAAGAAAAATTCATTATATAAAGCTTTTCTAAAGAAAAGGACAAAAGAAGCAGAGCAGCTGTATAAAACATACAAAAATAAGTTAATATATATAATGACGTAGTAAAAGAGACTATTACAGTAAAGAACTGGTGAAAAAACAGATAACACTAAAAATACATGAACAATACTTAACAATATTCTTGGAAATAAAAACAGAAATACAAGCTACCCAACCAGTCTTTCAAAAAATAAATAAATAAAAAAACAACTCAGTGTGAATGCAGTCTCACCTGCAGATGAATTTAATAACTTTTTTGTTAACATTGGTCCTAATTTGGCTCGAGAAATACCCATTACGGCATCTACAGGTGATACAATAAGCAAAAATATTGCTATAAAAGACTCCATTTTTATAAAGAACACAGACGAGAGAGAGGTCATTGAAATTGTTAAATTGTTTAAAAGTAAAACGGCTACGGATTGTGATGGTATTGACATGCTTTTAGTCAAAACTATCATTGAATGCTTAGTGAAGCCACTGACGTATATCTGTAACCTGTCTCTCCAAACAGGTATATTTCCCAGTGCAATGAAAATAGCTAAAGTAATTCCGATATACAAGACGGATGACAGAGGGGAATTTTCAAACTAGACCTATTTCACTATTGCCACAATTTTCTAAGATACTCGAAAAAATATTCTGTGAGAGAACTGACAACTTTATAATGAAGAATAATTTATTGTGTGAGCAGCAATATGGGTTCAGCCACGAGGACAACTGCATTTGCTCTAATGGAATTTATAGAAAAAATATCAACTGCTGTTGAAAATAAAGAGTATTCATTTGGGGTATTCCTGGATCTTAAAAAAGCATTTGATACAGTGGATCATAAATTATTGTTAAAGAAACTACAAAATTATGGTATTGGGAGGTAGCACTGTCCTGGTTATGTAGTTACTTAAAGAACAGATATCAGTATGTATGTGTTGGTAGCAAAAACTCGCAATTACTGAAGATTACTTGTGGAGTCCCACAGGGTTCAGTTTTGGGGCCATTGTTATTCAACATGTATATAAATGATGTATGTAAAGTTTTGGAAAAAATGGATTTAATATTGTTTGCAGATGATACTAATTTATTATGCAGTGGAAGCAATTTGGAACAACTTCTGGATACACTGGGAAAGGAGTTAGGAAAGCTCAAACTGGTTTGATTCAAACAAATTAACGCTCAATTTAAGTAAGACAAAATTTATAATTTTTAACAACCATCACAATAACTTAGTATCTAAACTCAGTGTAAATGGTGTAGAGATTGAAAGGGCATCCAAAATTAAATTTCTTGGACTAATAATTGATGATAAACTGTGCTGGAAGTCGCATATTAATTATATTAAAGGTAAAATATCCCAATCAATCGCAATACTACACAGAATGAAATATTTGCTGAATCAACCCACATTATATACTTTGTATTATTCATTAATACGCCCATACATGACATATTGTACTGAAGTATGGGGAAATACATATAAAACAAACATATCCAGTCTTTATGCTTCAGAAGAGAGCTATTAGAATAATAAACAAAGCTGCTTACAGGGAACCAACAAACCCACTTTCTTAAATTAAAAGCTCTCAAGTTGAAAGATCTGGTTGACTTTAAAACTGCAGTAATTATGTTTAATGCTAAGAATCTATCACTGCCCGCAAATATCCTAAAGTTGTTCCAAATAAGGGAGAAACAATATCATTTCAGAGGAACAGGTATATTTCAAAAACCTTCAGTGAGAACTACCACCAAGCAACACTGTGTCTCAGTGCAAGGAGTCAGACTGTGGAATGCTTTTGGACCTGAATTAAAATCATGTACGCTTGGACAATTTAAACAAAAACTAAAGGAAGAAATACTCCAAACATATATACAAGATGACATGTAAAATCACATAAGGATTATCATATCCAGTCTGTGTTGTGCTGTTGCTTAGTGTTTTGTCACGTTTTGTCTTAGCTTTGTTCTGAATTGTAATCACTCTTATTTTATTTTCCTTTTGAATTTTTAGATGGAATATGGGTGGGCAATATAAGCTGCGGCTTCAGCCATCACCCATTTCGGATAACTTATGTTCAAATGTATAATCCAAGGAGTTATTGTTTCATTTGACCTTGTTAGATTTTTTTCCCCTTTGTTAGATTATTCTGTTCCTTTCTTTTAATCTTTACTTTTAATCTAGCCGAAATAAAGATTCATTCATTCATTTGGCCACTCTACCATACAGGCCTGATTGGTGGATTGCTGCAGAGATGGTTGTCCTGGAAGGTTCTCCTCTCTCTACAGAGGAACACTGGAGCTCTGACAGGGTTACCATCGGGTTCTTAGTCACCTCCCTGACTAAGGCCCTTCTTCCCCAGTCGCTCAGTTTAGATGGCCAGCCAGCTCTAGGAAACGTCCTGGTGGTTCCGAACTTCTTCCATTTACGGATGATGGTCACTGTGCTCATTGGGACCTTCAAAGCAGCAGATTTGTGCCTTGAGACAATCCTGTCTCAGAGGTCTACAGACAATTCCTTTGACTTCATGCTTGGTTTGTGCTCTGACATGCACTGTCAGCCTACAGGTGCATTACTACTAGTAATGCACCTGTAGGCTGGTTGCCAACCGCCAATCAAATCTAAAAGAAGAAGGTCCCACAGTTGACAGTGCATGTCAGAGCACAAACCAAGCATGAAGTCAAAGGAATTGTCTGTGTGCCTTTCCAAATCATGTCCAATCAACTGTATTTACCACAGGTGGACTCCAATTAAGCTGTAGAAACATCTCAAGGATAATCAGTGGAAACAGGATGCACCTGAGCTCAATTCTGAGCTTCATGGCAAAGGCTGTGAATATTTATGTACATGTGATTTCTTAGTTTTTTATTACCTCCGCCAAGGAGGTTATGTTTTCATCGGCGTTGGTTTGTCTGTCTGTTTGTTTGTTTGTTAGCAAGATAACTCAAAAGGTTATGGACGGATTTTCATGAAATTTTCAGAGATTGTCAGAAATCGGGTATCCTACAGATGATTAGATTTTGGTGGTGATCCGGATCACCGTCCAGAAGAAAACCGCCATTACGGAAAATGCAATTTTCGTGAATAACTACTGAACCACTAATCCTATTTTTGTGAATCCAATTGCTAGTCATATGTTTTCATGGTCAAGGAATCTGAAAACGTACACACAAACACTGTATGGGGGGAACTGTGGCGTTTGGCGGAGGTCTGCGCTCTCCGAGTGCTTTTCTAGTTTTTAATGAATTCGCAAAAATCTCAAAAACTTTTCACATTGTCATTATGGGGTATTGTGTGTAGAATTTTGAGGAAAAAATAATTTAATCCCTCTTGGAATAAGGCTGTAACATAACAAAATGTGGAAAAAGTGAAGCGCTGTGAATATTTTCCGAATGCACTGTAAATGCCATTGTGTAAAGTGTGGTCTATACTCAGGATTCATATCCCAGAATCTTAATTTTAAC
Source organism: Pholidichthys leucotaenia (assembly GCA_020510985.1). NCBI lineage: Eukaryota > Metazoa > Chordata > Actinopteri > Cichliformes > Pholidichthyidae > Pholidichthys > Pholidichthys leucotaenia. The sequence continues at coordinate 69,874,427 of CM035842.1, read as the reverse complement.
ATTGACTGATGTGTTGGTTGTCCTGCAGCTCAGAGAGCCTGGAGAAGGTTAGAGATGGACAGCAAAGGTAGCTCCCTGCCTTCCATACCTGAACCAGCCAACCCGATCAGCATGAAACAGCCGCCGGATTCCCCAGGTGTGAGGAACGGTCTGGCTGACGTGAGCAGCGACCCGGCTCTGCTGATGAGCAAAGCTGACTCACAGCTAGCTGCCACGCTACAAAACAGTGTTCTTCCAAAAATGGCTGTTCACAATCATAACAACCATAGTCATGAGAAACTCATAGACCTCACCTCTCGTGTGCTGAACGGTGACCAAGATGCACTTCCACAGCTTCACACCCCGGAGCCACCTATGCTTAAAGGTGCTGAAGCTCCTGCCACAAATGGCACACATCACCAGCACAACTGCTCTCCTCATGCTGATGCTGAGCTGACTGTGACAATACCCCAGGGGGTTACGGAACCAGTGTTCGAGCCCTACTGTGCCAATGGAACCAGTTTGGACACAGCGACTGAAAGTGTTGTATCGGGAGCTGACGAAAGGGATGATGTGAAGAAGAGGCAGGGGAAACCTCAAAAACCAAACTCTCAACCAAACTCCAGTTCCCCTGTCAGCCCCATGGAGCCACTTGATCATACAGATGCTGCTGAGGGAACCAAAGCAGCAGATGAGGTTTTAATTTCACTTACACATTTTGTAGCACTTTTTTAAACAATAGAGCTACAGCACTTTTCTTGTTGCACAATTATATTGAATGTCAGGTCCAATCTTCATATTGAGAATTGACTGCACAATTAATGTTGACTAGTTAAGGCACAAGTGTCTAGTTAATTCTGATAAAATTAGGATTGTCTAGAAACATATGTGTGCTGGTTAAATGTCTGCAAATAAGCATATTGCTTAAAGTAGGTCAGTTTTTAATCCTGAAAATTTCTTTGATTTCCTGGGCCAGCATGAATAAAACATAAAGGAATCATCCAAGAGTTTTCTAGTCAGTGTGACTGTTTTTTTTTTTTGTTTGTTTTTTACCATGACTGTTTTTGCTAAAGAAATAAGTAATGTCTAAATAACAGGTAATGTGATAGTTTCTGAAAATACTTTGAGTGTAAAAACCTAGAAGAAAAAAGATGATGTGAATGTATTGTTTTTGTGTTGTCCAGCCTGATCTGTGGTCAGGATTAACAAAGGAGCCCACAGTGACGCCAACAGAAGAGCCTCCTTTGGTAATCCCTTTCTCCGTTGGAGATCTGGTTTGGACGAAGGTGGCAGGGTACCCATGGTGGCCCTGCATGGTGGCCACAGACCCACAGACCAACAGTTACTTCAAATACAAAAAGGAAGGTGAGACATATCCATGGTGGGGTGTACATAATTCTTACCTTTCAGCTGTTAAATTGAAATGGTGGAGTTTCACAGTTTAGTGTTGTATTTTTTAGTGCCAGCCAATTGCAGGTCGGGCCTGTTTTACCACGTACAGTATTTTGGAGATGCCCCAGAGAGAGGCTACATCTTTCAGAAGTACATAGTGTCCTTCACTGGTGAGGAGCAGTATGGCGAGCTTATCCAGGTCAACCAGTCAGCTAATTGTGAAATCCATAAAAAGGTAAACTGGATATTTCAATGCCTTTTTTCTTTCTCTCTCTTCTTTCCTGCATATATGTTAATATTGTGGATGTGTTGGATAAATGCTGAGAACAACTTGACTCAGATACATTGAACTATTGCAACGTTGCAGTTCCTTAAAATGGTTTTCACAAGTGTTGCTGCACTATTGGTATGTTGGAGTTTTAGAGAAGTATATTGCTATTGACACATAGTTTAAATGTTGGTTATATCTGCATTTTTGGATTGTTTTATCTGTTTTGGTAGGCAATGTTTTCATGTTTTCTCCCCTCTTCTGTCATCACAGCCCTCAATGATTGGTTAATGCATTTCTTTATTTCTTTCAAAGCTTTTTGAGTTTTTGCCCAGTTTGGGGATGTTTTATGTATTATAAAGCCACTTTTGTCTTACTTCTTGGCCAAGGGATAAGTTTATGCATTATCTCCAGCACTGTCAGTGTTGTTGGCATTGCAAGAAATGTTAACATCCAATTATAAAGCATTGGTGTGCTTTGCTTCCAACTCTTAGTTTTAACATCATCAGTGCCAATAAAAATGAAGCCGAATTAGCAATTTGTATGTTTTGTAACTGTTCACACTATATTGCCAAAAGTACTGGGATGCCCCTTCAAATGAATGGGCACCAATGCACAAAGCAAGGTCCATAAAGACACGGATGACCGAGTTTGGTGTGGAGGCGCATTTGTGAGGTCAGACACTGATGCTGGATGAAAAGGCCTGGCTCACAGTTTCTGCTCTAGTTCATCCCAAAGGTGTTCTGTTAGATTGAGGTTGGGGTCAGTCAAGTTCCTCCACACCAAACTTGCTCATCCATGTCTTTATGGACCTTGCTTTGTGCATTGGTGCCCAGTCATCTGGAGTGGAGTCCTAATACTTTTAGGAATATAGTCTATCTTACACATTTTAGGGAGCTAACCAAGCTGCTGTCACATGCCACCTGTACCTTGCCATTAACTTACTCCATTCTTCCATTGTCACACAGAAAATTGTCCCTATACCACGACAGCTCAAGACTCAGTGGAACTTGGGTATCATTCAGGCCACAGAAGCGCTTGGCATGCCCATAAATGCTCGCATGGCAAACTTTGGATTTCTGTACGATGAAGAAGGGCCCAACCTGAACCCCTACGTTTTGGAGAAGCTGAAGCCAGATCAGAGTAAAGAGATGAACACTGAAATAGAGTCGAGGCTTAATCCAGATCTGCAGGTGAGTCCTGCTTTCCCATGTCTCAACACAGCAACGCTACAGAAACAAAAATACTTGAACTTTTAACAAAACAATCAATGTGGATTATTAATTAAAAATAGAAGTAATTACGTTTATTAATTCCAAACTGTTTATCAAATTAGTCTTCAGTACTAGAGATGAAATGAAGGAGCTCTGATTACAAGGGTTATTTTTGTATGGCACCATTAAACATGTATATTTTTCTTTGCAGAATCCCTCCACATCTACACCAGATGCACAAGATGAACTCGTACCTCAAAAGAAAAGACGAGCCAAAAGGGTCAAGTCTCTCACTAAACTGGCAAGAAGGAAAAAATCTGCAATAAAAGACTCAGTGAAGAGAAGGAAAGCACAGCTGCCTTCTTCATCAGATCATTCGGAAGCAGTCTCGCTTCTAGTGTCACTTCCAGGTTGGTTTGAAGTTAAATTGCTCCCGTCAGATGCAGACTAACCGTCAGTTAAAGTGGACATGTTATGCCCTTTTTCCACATGTTGATACAGTTCCCAGAGGTGTTAGTGGAATGTCTGTGGTATGTTTTGGTCAAAGTATCTTAGGAATTAAATATTGTTGAAGCAGACTTTCTTAAAAGGACCCATTGCATGTTTTAAATGCTAATGAACCCCATTTCACCCCTTACCTTTATTTTTGTAGCTTATTGTTCCTAAACAATGTTTAGATTGTTCTTCAAACAGCATGTATTATAAATAATTTTTTTTTTTTAATTTAAAACTCTGTAACTACAGTATGCAGAGATCTCCCCTTTCAAGAAAGGATTGATTTAAAAAAAAAAAAAAAAAAAATGAACCTTTTTTCAATGTTTTTTTTTCTCAGTAAAAAGGGCACGAAAGGGGCCTAAAAGGCCCTTAACGGAGCCCTCATCAGACACAGACCAGCAGCCTAAAAGGAGACATAAAACTGGCAGAGACACTGAAAAACAGGTGAGCCTTTATTTGCTTTGGCATGGCGGTAATTTTGTCGGAAGAAGTGTGTGGACTGAAGGGGAGAATGTTGAAAAGTAAACCACATTTGGTCAAATTTGACTGCTATGAACTTTTCAGTCCCCCCCCCCCCCTCGTAAATGGCACATTTTTGAGAGGGTGGACCAATTCTGACATGACACTATTCTGACTTCATGTCAGGTCAGGCATTGGTTTGCTTGCTACCGGACAACCATGAAAACTGGTACTACCTGTCTCGAGTCAGTTTGTCTTGGCCTGTCCTTGCCACTGATAATACCTCTATCTGCCAAGAATGTGCTGCTAGTCCAGCAAAAGCTAGCGGTACTCAAATACTTTGCAAGCAGTTTCATGAAATGGTCAGTCAGAGAGCAACTCATACCGGCTTGGATGTTGCCCGGGTTAGCAAGGTCGGGGGTTCCTGGCAGCGGAGGGAGAAGGATGTAGCTGCCTGGGGGAATCTGATCAGACCTAAATGAAATAGTCATTGTCCCCCCCGACAGACTGCTATGATGATGAGTACTTGACACTGGAATCATGGACGTTTTTGTACCCAAAGTAGGTATTTGATTTAATTTTCTTTATTGTTTCAAGTACTAAGTGAGTTTACCTTTCCAGAGTTCAGATGGAACAGACCAAAAGAAGAGATGGAGGAGGAAAGCTGATCTGAAAGAACCTAGAAAACGGCTGAAAAAGACAAAAGGTGCAATTATTGATTTATTTTCTTGCCTTCCCAACTGGATTTGACACTGCTCGGGTTCTCTTACAAATCCACACTCATATAATTTCTGCCTTTTAGCAGCTTTAAGTCTTGCTGAAGTTTGATTCTAAATATTATTTGCACACAGAAGACCAAGATGCAGAGAAACCAAAGCAAAGGAGGAAAAGGAAGCAGGACGATGAGAATCAGGCAGCAGTCTGCAAAGCAAAGAGGCAGCGGTCATCACTGTGTTCTGATCCCGAGGTGAGAAAGAACTGCAGCTGGTACCAACTTTACATATACTCTGTAATGATTGGTTATCATGCTGTATGGAGCTTTTTTAACGTACTAAAGCGTTTTATAAAGCTCTTAGACATACTGTAACAAAGGCACGCTGGTTGCACGATAGTTTATCACTTGGATAGAAAGGAAATTAATATGATTAAGTTGGTATGACACTGTCATTGTGTTGCTGACTGGATCGTAGGTATTTAATCGCACACTGTTTGCTTCAGGGTTCTGGGAGTGAAGGCCGGCCCGATTCTCCGAGTGACAGCTTAGATGGAACAAAGAAGGGTGAACGGAAGAAAGAGTTTGTCTGTCATGTACGCTGCTCTCATCAGTTTGCTTCTCCCCTGAATTAAAATGACAAACTCATCAGTTTATAAACCTTGTTTGAGTGCTGTTTGTTCATCTCACTGTGGCCACGTGTTTTGGACAGATGTGTGAGCAGGCTGGGGAGGACTTGGTGCCCTGTGAAGGTCAGTGTTGTGGGATGTTCCACCTGCGCTGCCTCAGTCTGTCCCTCAATCCTGAAGACAAGCTGCTGTGCCAGGAGTGCAGCACAGGTGAGAAGTTTGGGCATTACTCTGGAAATCAGCTGGCTGCCACGTGTGTGTACTTCTGCTTTAACACAAACGGGGATAGAGAGTTGAGGGGTTATTTTTTATATTTAAAGTTATTTTTCTTGAGCAGTAATAATCACCTGTCTTCCCCGTGTCTCTGCAGGAGTTCACTCGTGTTTTAACTGTAAGCAGTCGGAGGGCGAGGTCCGTCGCTGCTATGTCCCACACTGCGGCAAGTTTTACCACGAAGCATGCGTCCGCCTCAACCCCCTCACAGTGTTTGACAATAAAGGCTTCCGCTGCCCGCTGCACTCCTGCCTGAGCTGCCACCACAGCTGCCGTACCAAATCTGCCACGGGTGAGGCCCTCTTTAGGGACTTTGGTAGATTACAGCAGTCTATTTCTGCCTCTCTGTTTTTATTAATTTTCCATCTGTAAACTGTTACAAAGGTGGCGTTTCGTACCCTTTAAATTCTGTCAGGGGGGGCCCTTTAATGACCTTTAATAGTCATCTGGCGCTGTGAGTGCTGGCTCTTTAAAGGCCTGGTTGTAAAATTTTAATGGTTAATTTCCCTTTACTCACTTTTTTCCAAGTCTTTTTCCCTTTCTTTTAGTTTTTTTTTTTTTTTTTAAATATAAAGCTGTTTAATATACTCTCTCATTGAGGTTCTGGGTTATTTTATATAATCTTCTGTGTCTGCTTTCGTTCTGTGCACTGCAGGCAGGTTAATGCGTTGCCTACGGTGCCCGGTGGCGTACCACACCGGTGACCTGTGCATGGCTGCAGGAAGTGAGATGGTCACCAACACCACCATCATCTGCACCAACCACTTCAGCGCCAAGAAAGGCTACAGACACCACAGTCACGTCAACGTCAGCTGGTGTTTTGTCTGCTCCAAAGGTTTGTCACCTGATTTAACATCTTGTTAACCTTCCATGCTTCAGTCTCCAGACCGTGGTCAGGAACCATGGGGGAGATGATCCTTTGGGGTTGGCTCCCTCCTCTTTACACACTACAGCAGGGGAAAGAGCTGTTGCATTTATTGCTGTGTAACGCAGCCTACACTGTACATTTACTGCTGTGTTTATAGCCTCTTACTGCTAACTTTACTCCTGCTTGTATCGCCTGCTCTATTCTTTCCGGTCTCAACATGCAACACATGACCTGCAGCTGTGAGCATTCTCCGTGCACATCGCTCGTTCACCCATACTCTTGGTCAACTACTTGCATGGAGCGCATCTCCCTTAAAGGGCCCTATACCACTCCTGCAGCATTCTGTAACCTCTTCCTGTCAGCAGCTTTGGAAATTGGACTTTTCTCCTCAGTTATTCATCAAAGGAGATAAACCATACAGATCAAAAAGGGTCAGCAAAATTTGCATTGTTTGAGGAAACTTGCACGCTTCCAAATTGACCGAACCATAATGACTATGTTCTATCGGGCTTTTATTGAATCTGTTTTATCCTTTTCTTTAATGTCATGGTTTGGTCAGATAAAACTGAAACAGAGGAAATCCTTGGATCAGGTAGTCAGATGGTCCAGTCGTTTGCTTGGTGAGTCACAGCTGAGCCTGACATCCCTGTACACCAGACAAGTACAGAGGATGGCCGACTCGATTTTAAATGATGACTCCCACCCTTTGCACTGCAACTTTCAGCTTCTTCCCTCCAGACGGAGGTTTGCTGTCCCAAAAAGTAGAACCCAGCGCTACAAAAACAGCTTTGTCCCTGCTGCTGTCAAAGAGTTGAACAAGCTATAAAAATTATATTGTACATATTTTATATTTACCTATTTTGTAAGATGTGTGCCTGTGTTTGTGTCTATGTTGAATGTAATTAGTGGCTTGTAAATATGGATGTCACCAACTGCAAAACAAATCTACCTACGGGTACAAATAAAGTAACCTGAACCTGAGATCCCGGAGCATTTCATCAATATCTACACTCTTTAGAATGATGACAACTTTGGGTGATCTTTAGAGATGCAAGTATAGAAATACTGGAGAAGATGACAAAATTTGTCAAGAGAAAACTGTTTGGCTCACACATTGCACAAAAAGTGGCCTGATCAAGTGTGGAGCTATTGGTCCCATACTGCTGACACAGAAAACAAGAAGGGGGAAAAAAGGGGAGGTGCAGCATTTTCAGTTGTTGGTTAAAATCTCATTCAGGTTTGGAGAGCCTGCTGCCAACGAATGTGGGACTGGCTTAGAAATCTAAAACAAAAGTTGTTTTCTCCACACAATGTTTAAGGATTTTGAATTCCTTAAGAAATGCATTCCGGTTCTGCTTTGGTGTTCTTACTGGTTGAATGGTATCAGAGCATGTTGCTGCTGCTGTGTAACCAGATACCAAAAGTAGTCCTTAATTATCTACTGTATACCGTCTTTCAGGTCTAATCACATTTCTTTGTTTTTCAGGAGGCCAGTTGCTATGTTGTGAGTCATGCCCAGCAGCATTTCACCCAGACTGTCTGAATATCGCTATGCCTGATGGGAGCTGGTTCTGCAATGACTGCCGAGCTGGAAAGAAGCCCAAGTATGGAGATATTATCTGGGTCAAATTGGGAACGTACAGGTAGGAGAATTGATTTCTTTTATCCATTTTTTCTGAAATACACATGTATATTTATCAGTTTTTCCTTCTATTTTTAGGTGGTGGCCAGCACAGATCCACCACCCGAGGAACGTCCCCACCAACATCCAGCACCTTAGACATGAGATTGGAGAGTTCCCCGTCTTCTTCTTTGGTTCCAGGGATTACTTCTGGACTCACCAGGGCAGGGTGTTTCCCTACATGGAAGGAGACAGGGGGAGCAAACATCAGAGGACTGGCATTGGAAAAGTCTTCAAAAACGGTGAGGGTCTCCACTGAGACATGATTAAACAAAATACAACAAAAACATAATCTCATCTGTATCACTATTTTTCCACAAAGTAAATAAATGGTTTGTATTTCTTCAGCTCTGTTGGAGGCTGAAGCTCGATTTAAGGAGATAAAGATGAAGCGAGAGGCCAAAGAAGCACAGCAGAGCAGCAAAAAACCACCACCTTACAAATTTATCAAGGTCTGACATCACTTTGTATGCATCTTTGTGGTTCTGGTTATTCTTTATTGCAGCATGTTTTTAAAAGTGTTTGTCTCGGTTTGTGTGCCAACACCCTCCCCCTCAAATTCCAGGTCAACAAACCTGTTGGCAGGGTTCAGGTCTACACCGCAGACATCTCAGAGATCCCAAAGTGTAACTGCAAGCTAACCGACGAGCGGCCATGCGGGTTCGAGTCTGAGTGCCTAAACCGCATGCTGCAGTACGAGTGTCACCCTCAGGTGTGTCCCAGCGGGGAGCGCTGCTGTAACCAGGATTTCACCAAACGACTTTATCCAGAGACCAAGATCGTCAAGACCCCAGGGAAGGGCTGGGGTCTGGTCTCTCTGAGGGACATCAAGAAGGTGAGTGGTGTTATAGGAATATGACGTCTGATCAGAATAAAATGGCTCAGCAATATTGGCTTAGCTCAAAACCCCACTGTGGCTGGCTGTTGTGCAGTTTCCTGACCTCGTAGCATGTGGTACAGAAAAGCAGAGCCAAACAACAGGTGGTGCTAGACAGACATAACCTTGAGTCAGTATGGTAGAGATAAAACATTTGCATTCCAAGCAGTTTTATAGTCTCATTTGTAGCCCCCCCCGCCCGCCGCCAACCCAGCGCATGCACATGCTTGTGTCCAAGATAAGCCCCCCCCCCCCCCCCCAACAGACACACACCAAAACAATGAAGTGATCTAAACAACAGGACATTAGCTCATCATGGTGTTGAATGCTTGAATTTTAAAGGGGTCATTGACTGAAAAATTGTGTTTTTGTAAGTTTTATCCTTCTCAAATGCATCTTTTGGTCACATGATTATGAACAAAATATCAAAACACAAAGCCTCTATAACATTTCTAACACTGACCCCGGTTACATGGTCACAGTAAACTGATTACTAGCAATAAACTGGTAATGACAATGATCAGTTTTCTCGTGTTTACATGCACTGAATAAACCGATTATTGGAGGGTAAACCACCTGAGCTAATGACCCCAGTTTTATCGGCTTATTCTGTTTACATGGCCACTTGAATAATCAGGTAACTGCAGAAATCCAATCATAACTGGTTTATTACTGTACATGTAAACATGATCATTGACTTCCAGACCACTGTTGAGGTTTAAGAGCCTAATTACAGAGTAATAAAGTTTCATACAACAAAACAGCTTCTATCAGCTCATCTTATGATATTGATCAGTTTAAATCAGGTTACTTGAAAGGTAAAGTACAAAAAGAAGAAAAAAATCTGACGTGTTTTTGGATGTTGTCCTTCTGTAGAGCCATATACGTATGTAACATAACATGCATTATTAAAACGATCATTAAGAGTAGACCTCCAAGTTAAGACTAAATGCAAATAGATGACATTGATAGAAATTATAACCCGCTTCAGATGTGAAAATAAAGTTTTATTTTTTCATGTGACAGGTTATTTTAGGTAGTACGTTGCCACACATGACAGCAAATTGATCCTGTTTTATATTTGAGATACTGGTTAAAGAAGAGCAGCTCATTGATTATTACCCACATCAACGAGTTGTGTGAGTAGAGCTGTTGGTGCCGTCATGCTCTTAACTCAACAGGGAACTAGAGAAGCACTTAGAGTGCATACCTTCTTTAAGGCTCCTTCCGTCCCTCATGGATCACCTCCAAAATGCAATGGATTCGTGTGTGGGGCACGAACCAGTTCTGGTAAAAATTGCATCAAAGTCTATCCAGTAGTTTTGGAGTATTCTTGCTAACAGACTGAGAAGATAAGATCCTTGGCAAAGGTATGCATTCTCGGATCATTACCAAAATGTAATGGGTTCCTCTCTAGGCCAAGGACCACCTCTGGTGAAAATTTCATCCAAATCCATCCAGTAGTTTTTGTGTAATCCTACTGCACAAATGCAAACAAGGTTCTTGGTGGAGGTATGCACTCTCAGATCATCACCAAAATTTAATGGGTTCATCCTTGGCAGTGTTTCCCCTAGGTTTACAGCCTGGGGGGGTGGGGGGGTGCAGCGTGAAGGTCGACAACGACAAACTCTTAAAGGAATCATGGTGTCCTAGCGTTATAGAAAAATAAAATTAAACAAAACTAGTTCATTGCCCGTAGAACGCAAGTATTCCTGTCTGAAACAGGTATTCCAATCAGGCTTTACAGGCCCACATGTAGGCTGTGTTTGAAAGTGGAATACAAAGAGGTGTAGCCTATATGTAGGCAATCACATGTTAGACTTTGACAAATATGAAAGGGACTGAACGGCACTAAGATTTATTTGATTGTGTGAATATTAATTACAGAATACCTAATTATTGAAAATGAATGGGACATCCAGTATTAGCGACTGTTTTGGAACCCTTGTTTGTCAGATCACTTATTTGTCTCATCTTTTATCACTTATATTCATAATAGTGTATCTTGCACTTTGGGGGAATGGAAGTTGTTCAGTCATTATCATTTTAGTTTATGTCACTGTTCAGTGGTGGAGTTCAGTGTAATATTGAATTTCTTCTGTATATAGTCAATAAACTCATGCAGTACTATAATGGGACACGGTTACAAATATTTGACACCCATTGTAGTGCATCCTTTTATATTTTAGCAGTATTTTATCAAAAGTTTTTTAAAACTGTAATCAATCGAATTAACTGCAAAACACCCAACATTATGACTTCCGGTCTGGACGCCATGGCGACTGCAGCTTAACACTGAAGCTCTCAGACCCAATCCAGGATAACACCTTGAAAATCAAACTTAACGGATTTTTGGAGGAGTGAAAATCAAAAGACAAAATCATCATGTCTAAAGGAAAACAGAAGAAACTGAAATTCTCCAGGCCAGGACACGTATCGGCCGGAGAATCTGAACTGGAAGATCTCCGTTCAGAAGACGAGGAACTGGTGATAGCTAACAAAAGGGTTAGCCTGAAATCACTATTTGAGGAGCTACGACGATTTCGCCGAGATGTTACGGCCGAATTTCGGGAATTCAGAGAAGAATTGAAAAGGACAAACAGCAGAGTGGACCAGGCCGAGAACCGAATCTTGGAAACAGAGGATCGAATAAAAGTGCTCGAAGATTCTGTGCTAGACCTACGCAAAAGACAAGCAGCTATAGAGGCTAAGCTAACCGACCAAGAAGGAAAACAAAGAAGAGACAACATAAGAATTCATGGTCTGATAGAAGGAACCGAAATGGTTTTAACTCAATGGCAGAATGCGTGGAATCCTTACTAAGAGAGAAATTGGATATTCCACAAACCACCGACTTGAAGATAGAAAAGGCACATCGTTCATTAGCCGCTAGGCCGGCGGCGGAAGCGCCCCCACGTTCGGTGTTGGTAAGATTTTCCAATTTCAAAATAAAACAAGAGGTTGTAAGACTGGCCTGGCAGAAAAAAGGATTTATGCACCAGGAGAGAAAAGTCTACGTGGAACACGATTACGCCCCGGAGGTCCTTAAAAAGCGCAAGGAATACAATGACGCGAAAAAGGTGTTGAGAGAAGAAATTGCGCTTTCAGACACCATTTCCTGCGAAGTTAAGGGTCTTCTACGGCGATGAAACGTGTCTCTATAATTCGGCGGAAGAAGCAACAGCTGACATGGCGAAAAGAGGGCTCCCGGTAACGGTATTTAAACCCGCAGCAGACCCGAGTGAGAAGATCAAAGCGCAAACATGGACAACACAAAGACCCTCAAAATCCACGGACCAGCAGCGGGAAACCCAGCACCAGAGCGTCGCGGATAAACTATCCGTTTTCAGGTTGGAATAGCGACCTTTTTTTTTTTTTTTTTTTCTTTTCTCTTGAATCAATCCGCACATCCAACCCCCCTCATACAAGGTAACAAACATTAAAGGAGATGCATATTCAGCATGTGGTAAAACATTTCACGGAACAATCATATTATTTGAAACAAATAAGTCTTTGTAATAAAAAAAAAAAAAAAAAAAAAAACTTGTTAAAATAGAAATGTGACAATAATCCACGTTCTCCTCATACTAACAAATACTGTTTTTGCGTGAATGTTTGATGTGATGGGGGTGGGAGGGTGCACACAATTTCACAGGGTTTAGGCATAAAAGGAAAAAAAAAAAAATCATTACAAGTTTGGATTGGGTTCTGAAACTCACGTTAAAAGCATGGGACTACTTTCAGTGGTAAGAGAGGGCCCTCAACACGTAACAGAGTTTGAGGAATTTCCCTCAGAGCCTTCACTCCATCAAGGCTCTTACAGGGTCTTTAAAAAGACCTCAGCTCAGGAAGTTCTTATGACAGCTTTTTGTTTTAAAGTTTTTTACACTATGTTCTTAATGTTTTTCTTGTTTTTAATGTTCTTTCAGTTTCTGAGTAGCACAAAAGAGGGCCACCACACAGTTATACTAAACAAAACAACACAATGGAGAAACAGGGTGTAACCAAAATAATTTCATATAATGTAAAAGGAATCCTGAATCCAGTTAAAAGATCCAAGATTCTAGGCAAAATGAAAAAAGACAAAGCAGGAATAATACTTTTACAAGAAACCCACCTAACAGACGTGGAACACAATAAACTCAGTAGACAAGGGTTTAAAATGATCTCTTCATCTTCATATAAATCAGGGAGGAGGAGGGGAGTAGCGACATTGATATCAACCAAAATTACATTTGAAAAAAAATCAGAACACAAAGATAAAGAAGGGAGATACAGTTTGGTAACTGGGCGGCTAGAGGGAGAAGATATCACCCTGCTGAATGTGTATGCTCCCCCAGGGGCTAACTGGAAATTTTATAAAAATGTATTCGACCTAATGATAACTAAAGCTCAAGGTTTAGTGATATGTGGTGGGGACTTCAATCTTAGACTGAATCCATACTGGGATGCTTCTGGTAATTCCCCACATCAAAATAACACCCAAAACAGGAAGACTCGGATGCTACTAAAAGAATTGGGAATCTGTGACGTGTGGAGGGAACTCAACCCCAGTGTAAAAGACTATACATTTTACTCAACTCCACATTCATCTTACTCAAGGATTGACTATTTTTTTATGTTTAATAGAGACATTGGAAGAGTAAAAACATGTAAAATAGGACTGATGGATCTCTCCGACCACAGTCCGATCTACATGGACTTAAATATCCAAAAATACACAAATAATACATTTTCTTGGAGGTTAAATTCAAATGTCCTGAAAGGACCATTGAAAGATGAATTGGAATCAGATATTCTCAGATATTTGGAAGATAACGATAATGGAGAAGTATCCCCTTTAATACTGTGGGATGCATGTAAAGCTGTAATAAGAGGAAAGATTATTGCAAAACTGGCAACCCAAAAGAAACTAAGACAAGAAAAACTATCCACATTAGAGTCAGAACTTAGGAACCTAGAAAAAGAACACAAAGGCAACACTCATTCTACTGACTCGCTCAAGATTAAGGAAATTAAAAACCAAATAAATGAGATCTACACAATAGAAATCCAGAAGAAACTTACATTTCTGAAACAAAAATACTATGAAGCAGGCAGTAAATCGGCAAAATTGCTAGCCTATAAATTGAGGAAACATCAAACAGAAAGAGCAATCTACAAAATCAGAGACCCAGTATCAAAGGAAATAAAATTCAGAATTCAGGATATTCTTAAAAACTTCGAGAATTACTATAAGAACTTATACTCCCACAAAAAACATAAAAACGCATCCGAGGCATTCCTAAACACTTTAAACCTTCCCCAACTTACGGAGTCACAAAATAAAACACTACTGTCAGAAATACATCCTAAAGAATTGGAAAAAGCAATTATGAAACTTAAAGCTAACAAATCCCCAGGAGCTGATGGCTATACAGCAGAGTGGTACAAAACCTTTAAACAGCAACTATCTCCTCTCCTCCTGAAAACATTTAATTATGTCCTCCACACAGGGGAAATCCCCCCCTCCTGGAGAGAAGGGGTCATTGCAGTTATACCTAAACCTGAAAAGGATAAACTAGAGTGCTCCAACTACAGACCAATCAGTGTACTAAATCAGGACTATAAGCTTTTTACCATTATCCTTGCCAAAAGGTTAGAAAATATACTGACAGACCTAATTCATTTAGACCAAACAGGTTTTATAAGACAAAGACAGACACAAGACAACATTCCATGCACTTTAAGATAAGATAAGATAAGATAAGATAAGCCTTTATTAGTCCCACAACAGGGAAATTCCAGGATTGCAACAGCACAGGGATAGCAACACTCAGAGCAACAATCAGAAGGCAAGAAAAAAAAAAACAAAAAAAAACAAGCAAGCAAGAGCAGCTAATATACATATGTACGTATTACTATAAAATATATATATATACACACACACACAGACACACAGTGCAGAGCATTGTAGCTGGATGGAATAAATATATGATACACATAATTCATCATATAAAAAAATATAACTTAAATGCAGTCATATTGGGATTAGATGCTGAAAAAGCATTCAATTCGGTTGACTGGTCTTTTCTATATAGAATCTTATCCAGTTTCAATTTTCATAACAACTTCATTAGAACTATCCAGGCATTATATAAAAAACCAACAGCTAAAATAAGGATTAACGGTAATTTATCATCATCTTTTGAACTGGAAAGAGGATGTCGTCAGGGCTGCCCCCTGTCTCCACTGCTCTTTGCAATCTTCATAGAACCTCTGAGCCAATGGATAAGACAAAACCAAAAAATTCAAGGTATTACACTTGGTCAGAAGGAACATAAAATAGCACTCTTTGCTGATGACATTTTAATATACCTAGGGCAGCCGGACACTTCTTTACCAGAACTAACCTCAGTTTTTTCAGAGTATGGAGATTTATCGGGGTACAAATTAAATATGCATAAAACCCAAGTTTTAACATTCAACTATGACCCAAATCATTATTCACTAAGCAAACTCAAAACTAACTGGGAGTCGGAATCTATGAAATATCTGGGGGTCAATATCCCGAAACAACTCAACAAAATTATATCACTAAACTATGATCCACTGGTGACAAAAATAAAATCTGACCTAGCAAGATGGAATATGATACCATTCTTGGGTACTGCACAAAGAATTGAAGCAGTCAAAATGAATATACTTCCACGTCTTCTATACCTTTTCCAAACAATACCGGTAGAACCTCCCAAAAAAACATGGCAGGAGCTGGACAGAAGGATCTCAAGATTCATATGGCAGGGCAAGAGACCTAGAATCAGATATAGAACCCTACAGCTAAACAAAGACAAAGGTGGGCTCGCGCTGCCAAATATCAGGGACTACTTTAAAGCCGCACAAATTAAAACTTTAGTAGAGATATGTAACCCAGTCTACACTGCACAATGGAAGGAGATCGAATGCCAAATAACAAGTGACATCCCCCTACAGGCGATAATAGGGAACAATGTCTTACCTAAGCTTTTGAATAACACTAACCCGTGGATAGAGACCCCGCTAAAAATTTGGTTTAAGATAGTCAGAGAGAATCAAACTAAAGAGCCCTATCGACTTCTGCAATGGATCGCCTATGATCAGGACTTTACTCCTAATAAAACAGACACCAGATTTAAAAAAGTGGAAGGAGAAAGGGCTGATAAAATATTACGATTTTTTTAAAGGGCAAATCTTAAGAAGTTTTGAAGATTTGAAAAAACAAGGCCTAATAAATCAAGACCTTTACAGGTTCTTCCAGCTTAGACACCACATAAACAATATACTTAAAAAGGAGGTTTTGGAAAGGGCCCAGTCAGGTGTTCTGAAGGTCTTCTTAATGGCATATAAAGGGATCCCAGGGATCAGATACATTTCTAAAATATACCAAGGTCTTCAAGACTTAAAAGGAGACAACACATCTTATATAAAAGAGAGATGGGAAAAAGAGGGGAATTTCACTTTACAACTGGAAATATGGGAAAAGCTAAATAAACAGCAATGGAAAAGTACCTCATCCCTGCAGTGGAGAGAATTTGGATGGAAAAACTTGGCAAGATTTTTCAGAACACCTGCACAAAACAAATTTACCCATAAGGGATTGAACTGTTGGCGCTTGTGTGGTGAAAAGACTGCAAATCATTTTCATGTGTTTTGGTCATGCCCAGTGATCCACCAATATTGGACCAAGGTACAGACAATATTGGGGAAAATATTCAAAATTACAGTTCCCTTTTCTTTTGTAACTTTGTATTTGGGTTTACTACCGGACTCACTGGAAAGACGAGGAGAAAAATACTTATTCAATGTTTTAATATTGGCAAGCAAAAAAGCTCTAACTAAAAAATGGATGTTGAAGGACTGTCCTACACCTGAAGATTGGACTAACGTGATCCAAGACATTTACTCGATGGAAAAGTTGACATTCGCACTGAGACAGGACATGGATGGGTTCATGAACTTTTGGCAACCCTGGACCGCATATGTGTCTTCCATTAGATCTAATCTTTGACAAATACCATTTCAATAATGGTTCCGCTCTTTGTTCCAACGCTACTCAGATGCTCTTTTATCTTTATTTACTTACTTTTTCTTTTTGTTTGTTTTTTACTGGTTTGTTTGGTTTTTTTTTTTATTTGTTTTTTGTTTTTTTTTCTCTTTAATTTCACTTTTTCTTTCACTTTAAAAAAAAAAAGGGGGTGTTGTAAGAATTCATCTTCCAATGTTGTCAGATATCAGAAAATAAGGGAACATGTGATGAAAATGTAAACACTGCATTGCTGTAACGACTTGTATACCCTTTACAAAAACTTAAATAAAAAAAAAAAAACACCCAACATTATATACAGCAGAAGGACCCGTTTGACTGCAACCGTTACATCAATGTTGCCCATTTGTCAGTATCATCATCATAGCAGTCTGTCGGGGGCCACAATGACTGTTTCATTTAGGTCTGATCACATTCCTCTACGCAGCTCTGTCCTTCTCCTTCCGCTGCCAGGAACTCCTGACCTTGTTAACCTGGGCAACGTCCGAGCTGGTATGAGTTGCTTTCTGACTGACCATTTCATGAAACTGCTTGCAAAGTATTCCAAGTATCAGTAGCTTTTGCTGGACTAGTGGCACATTCTTGGCAGACAGAGGTATTATCAGTAGCAAAGACAGGCCAAGACAAACTGACTCCAGTATCTGTTGCCAGATGATAGATTTGTTTATCTGCTCTTTGTGTAGTGCATGTCACGATGCATGGATAAAACACCTATAAAACACATATAAAACCTGGATAAAACGCCTATAAAACACAGATAAAACTTATCTGTGGCCTTTATACCTTTACGTCTCATCAGAAACAGCTCCTTCCAAAGGAAAATCAGGAACATTCAAGGTTACTTGAAAAACGTCTTCCTGAGGATATCTGCTTCAGATGTAGCTGTCTGAACCTGGGAAGATATCAGAGATGGTGCTTTGCCCAGTAGCACTATTTCTCTCTCGGTCATCCCAGGTGAGTCCAAAGGAAAGACAAGAGTCAGTACATTTTTTTTTCCACAATATCTTTATTGAACCTTTTTTTTTTTTTTTAACAAACATGATACAAACAATCAAACACTAACACTAAAGTACTACAAAAAAAAAAAAAAAAATGCACTAAAAACACCAACAACCACCAACAAAATCAAGTCTTCAACAATGCTCCTCTGTTTAGTCTAGACAATCCCATACATAAGTATACATATTATGTTCACCAGTTTGGAATTTACAAGGTCCACACACATCATTCACCTTCTTCTTCAAGAGTTATGTTTAAATTTTTTACATAATCAATAAAAGGTCTCCATATATTCTCAAACACAATTTCCTTTGATTTCAGTATATATGTTATTCTTTCTAATGGAAGGTTTGTTAACATCTGTCTTAACCACTGAGTCACATCTGGTCTATGAGTCTTTTTCCATAATAGTGCAATACATTTTTTGGCATTAAGCAAACTGAGGTCTATGAATGTTCTTTCACTTTTATTGAAATTATGCTTTTCTGGGTACAGACCCAACAAAACCAGTTTAGGATTCAATATGATTTGTTTTGAGATTATTTTTTCAATTGTTACCCTCACCTCTTCCCAAAACATTCTTATTAATCTACATTCCCATAAACAATGAAATAGGGTTCCTTTACTTTCCATGCATTTTGTGCATGTATCTGGTATATTTTTGTTATATCTATTTAACTCCTCCGGTGTAACATACATCCGCATTAACCATTTGAAATGTATCAATTTAAGGCGTGCATTTATTGATTTGGTTTGAGCTTCTGTACAAGCCAATTCCCATTGTTCCTCTGAAATTTCAATTTGCAGATCTTCTTTCCAGTAGTTTAATCTTTTCAGTGAATTTTCACTTAGAGTCAGTACATTTGGAACTGGTCAGACTGTAGGAGATGCCAGAAAACGGTTTGGAATGCCTCCTTCCTGTTAACTGAATATTTAACTAACAATGATTTATTTTGTTATTTGGGCATTTTTGTGTCCTGTTTGGTCGTTAAGTCATTCCAGCCATTCCACTCCACAATTATGGTGGTATTATTATTATTATTAAGTTTTTAATTTTTAGATACTCGCATAGGAGGAGCACCATTGGGGAGTCATTGTCCTGCAAAGAACAGTGGTACCACATGGTTCAGCAGCTGGGAACTCCTGTCTACCACTGACCAGGCAGGCTGGGCTTGCCTCCCCGTGAAAAACTGGAGTTTGCCGGTCGGGCCGCTGATGCCTCACCTTCTCCACATATACCGAATTATACTTGAGACAAGAGATGTCAAACGTATGGCCCCCAGGCCAAAACCGGCCCACCAGAGAGTCCAGACCGGCCTGTGGGCTGAATTTGCAAAGTGTGAAAGTTAAATAGAACACACGAGCAGCACTTTCTCAATAAAATAACTGCTATTCCCAATTTGTCCATTTAGGGTCACACAGGAGTAGCAGGCACAAAAGTGATCCCTGATTTCCACTGAGGGAGTCTGTTAAGCAGCAGGTAGGGAGGACAGGATTTCTTCCATAAGAAGAAAAAGAAGAAGCCATCTCTATTGTCATTCAGTCCATACAGCCAATCATGTACAGTAGAACAAAATTACCTTTTTCCTATTTACAATGTTAATCACATCTAGAATCAGGGGTCGCTGCCATGCAAGGTGCAGCCACAAACAACTTTTCCTTCACCCATTCTATTATGCTGGGCACCAAGCTAGAAGGCGGGAAGTACCTTTTTTTTTTTTTTTTATGGTCTTTGGTATGACCCGGCTGGGACTTGAACCCCTAACCTCTCGGCTGTGGGGTGGATGCTCTGTCAACTAGGCCACCACTCCAACTTCTCCCACCTGCCTCCGTTATTATTCCTTCTCACCCATCGCTGAAAATATGCAACAAGTCTTTTTTTTTTTTATGGATGTTGGATCCAGCACACACTGAAATGTCACGGTATTTACTGTATTTAACAACTGTTCATTAAAAATACATTTACCCCCATGTCTCGCAGTGCAGCGGGTGCTGGGGGATGTTCACACTGACAGTTGGTGATTCATTGGGGTTGTGGGGGGGTCAGTTCACTGCCTTTTGCTGGATGTTTTTACGGTTGGAACTAGTTTTTCTTATCACAAAATTTTTTTGAACATGTTCAAAACAAGATGCTACTGTGTGGTGCCAAAAAGTGATGGGCCACCAGAAACTGATCAGCTCGCTGCAAGAGCACACCTCACTCGGCTAAAGCCGTTTCTGTTCTGATTCTGAGGCTGATGGCTGCTTTTGAGCAAAGTAGATGTAACTTTGTCCATACAATTAGCAAAGGTATGTCTCTGAATATTTAATGCGGTGAGGGATTAGTCATAATTTTAAACCCAGGATTTTTGTGTTAGAATAATCAGATGTGACATTTTATCCTGTAGCAGCTTTTAATGTTTTGCCTTATATGATAAGAAAAGCATGCTGAACTTAACAAAATCTGTGTATAACAATGTAAAAGTCAATAAAGCTTTTCTTTCCCATGAATACCAGTGTTTGTGCATTATTTACCTCCTATAATTATATACTGTCGTGGAAAAAATTTGGACACCCCTTTAAATATTCAGTTATTAAGAAATGTTCACATATCTATGTCTAACCCTGTTTTTGTTTTTATTTGCATTTTTTAAAATTTATTTTAGCCATTTTAAGTGGGAATGAATGTGGGGGTGTCCTAATCAGTCTCTCCAGGATTTCGCGATGTTGCGATCGCACCAATTCACACGAAATCAGCCAATCGCGCAACTATTGCGCGACATTGTAACTTTGTCCAATCACTGCGATTTTCCCGCAATTTTGGCCAATCCTTGTCAACTTCCGCCAAATTCACCAATCAAATTTGTCTCTAACTGGCGCTGAAACGGTCAGTCTAACCAATCAAATGCATCGCTGCACCGCGTTCACTTCCATGTTTACAGTGAGTAGTGAATTTATAGTTTACAGTGAGTAACAAAACACATCAGCAAACAGAGTGTGTGTGATTTAAAAAAAAAAACAAACAAAAAAAACCACTCACCTGCGAGGTTTTCAACACTGTCCCTTCCTCAGTCTCCCCCAGCCTGCCCTTGGACGCCTCGCCACGTCTCCGTCCTGACCGCATGTATGAAGCGCTGGGTTTGTGTTGAAAAAACATGCGCCTGTCCAAAAGTACCCCGTCACGGGAGCGCACATGAGGAGAGTACACTACACTACAGCAAGTGTTTGAACATTTATACAACTTTAGAGGTAAAATCATTACTGCATCTGGTTAGTGAACTTTAAAACTGAATCTCCAGTGTGGACGGACAAACGCATCCACCCCCCCCCCCCCCCCTCGCCGTCCCGTAAATGAAAGATGTGTGTGTTTGTGTAAAGACCGACATGCAGCAGACAGACTGGTAGGCGTGGAAAGAGAGAGAATATTCTGGGGTTTTTTTTGTTTTTTTTTCTTTCAGAAAAACACAGACTCCAATAGCCAATACAGAGCAACAGAATAAATTATTTATTTTTTCCTCTCTGCTCAGTACCGAGTGGTTGGGACCGTAGGCAGTTTTCAAATGAAGGTACTGCCAATAATTTACAAACCTCTACTCTTTGACATGCATTCAATACAATTTAGCTGTTATAATGGATATCGTGTTAATGTTTATATTTGCTGTTGCTCAAGAGTTTTTCTGTATAGCAGAAGTTTCTGCTTAATCTACAAATCACTATAATGGGAAATTTTTGACAATCCTGTGTTTTTCTTGTATTGTTATATAGAATATCACTGCAGTAAACTGGGAAAAAAAAAAAGCATCTGCTTTAAAATTTGGAATTCTTCCCACAACTTTGAGTGCAAAAAACACGCTAAAAATATCGCAACTTTTTAAAAAAGCTCCCGCGAATTCAGGCTTTTTGGCCTGCAACAATCATAAAACATCCCGCGAGATCCTGGAGGGACTGCCTTATTTATTCCTCACTGTTTGTTTAGAATTACATTTTACAGAAAATTTGAATAAAGTATTTAATTAATTTTTAATTGTTTATATTACGTGAATCTCCCAGTATTTTTTAACATTGATATTAAATATCCATATGTCCAAGTATGTTTAAAAAAACAACAACACAGGCTTATACAGGGTGTCCTAATTTTTTCACATGACTGTTGTGTAAGTAGAATCCATAAAATGTATGCTTCATCTGCCAAAAATTCATTAAGGCTCCCAATTTGGATTCAAACATTTTATCTGCCCCAAAATTACTTGATTTGGTTCTTCAGGCTTGAATTGTGAAGATTATAGCATGTTCTGTCCAACTTGTGAATAGTCTCAAAGGGCTGTTATAATCAGAATCAGAATCAGAATCAGGTTTATTGCCATTGTTCATGTAGTACACAAACTAGGAATTTGTCTCGGTACAATGCTGCAACATTAAACATGATAAGATAAGAGAAATAAACTATACATGTAATAAAGTGTAGGATAAGCTGATATAGCTTATAAATATGTTATTTCACCTGCCAGAAATTGATTAAGGGTCTTAATGTTGATTGAAATGGTTTGCATGCTTTAAAAATAACTTGATTGGGTTGTTCAGGGTTAAATTGTGAATATAATACTATAACTTGCTCTCTTGGACTTGTGAATAGTCTCAAAGGGCTGTTATAGCTTATAAACATGTTATTTCACCTGCCAAAAATTGATTAAAGGTCTTGATGTTGATTGAAACAGTTTGCATGCTTTAAAAATTATTTTATTTGGTTCAGGATTAAATTGTTACTATAATACTGTAACTTGCTCTCTCACACTTGTGAAATAGTCTCAAAGGACAATAATTCTGTATTTTGCCTGCCAAAAATTGATTAAGGGTCTTAATCTGGATTGAAACTGCAGAAATCCAATCATAACCGGTTTATTCATGTGCATGTAAACATGGTCAATGATCATGTTTACGTGCACACTAATAAACTGGTTATGATTGGATTTCTGCAGTTATCTGATTATTCAAGTGGTCATGGAAACAGAATAATCCGATAAAGGCCAGGTAATCGGTGTCATTACTCCAACTCATTCAGGTTGTTCATGTTTTGTAAAAGATCAATGGTTCAATAAATGTAAACATTTCATAATGTACTTCTACTGAATTTGGAGTTGCCATTAGGTTGTTTTGCTATTATTTTACTGGTCCGGCCCACTTGACATTAAATCCGGCGGTATGTGGCCCCTGAGCTAAAATGAGTTTGACACCCCTGCTTTCGGCCTATGCAATCACAGCAATTTTATGGTATATTTTTTTTAAGCATTTAATCTTCAGCATTCTCTTTTTCTAATCAAATTTGTTGCTTTTCACTTCCTTCTTTTGTTCACGGAGTGCTGTGGTGACTGGTCGCGATGCCGCATATTATCCAATCAGTAGGGAGTCAATCTGAAACCCCGCCCACACTTCCAGAAGCCAGGGAGGAGGCAGAGCGGTGGCTAAACTTTCATTGATAAATATTACATATTTTGACTGAACAACTCCATACTTGGGGATGCACACCCTCATAACCTCAGTAGAGCACTTATAAAATCTGAGGTCAGTCTGAACAGTTTTAAAGATATGTGAGGAACAGGCATACATGCACGCACACATATACTGGTTTTCATGTTTGATGGGGACCAATTTTCTGATCATCACTTGTGGGGACTACCCTTTCTACACAGAGATTCCTTGCATTTAGATAGATTAAGTTGACATGCTTTTTTTTTGGGGGGGGGCACTGCTTGGCCCAAGGGGTACCTCTGGTGAAAATTTCATCAAAATCCGTACAGTAGTTTCTGGGTAATTCTGCTAACAGACAAATCACCATGATTACATTAACTCCTTGGCAGAGGTAATGAGGCTACGGCCACAAAACTTGGCACATAGGTTTAGCTTGGGACTCGCACCTATGGCTAGACTTTTGGAGTCAAAAGGTGAATGGTCAAGGTCAGAATGCCAAATAAACTACATCTCAACATCAAAGAAAGCTAGGGCCACCAAATGTGGTACATGGGTTCACCTTGGGATCCTGACCTCTGACTATGGGTTTGGGATTGTGAGGTCAAAAGTTGCCAAACTTGGTACACAAGTTCACCCTGACCTCTTATTATTGGTTTGGGGTCAAAGGTCAAGGTTTTAAATCTTTAGGGTTGCAAAAGGGGTGAGTTTGCATCTCAGTTGAGTGCACTCTAGAAGTGTAAGGTGGAAGTTGTAGATGTGGCCTGTTTATAAAGTCAGAATTGCACTGTATAATAAAAATAATTTTACCATTTGGTTTGTAATGGTGTTTTTTTCTCCTTCTTTTAAATCAGTGCAGTTCTTAAATGTCTTTAAAAGCACTTGTGAATTTTTGAAAATCTATTTCTAGTATGTGGTCGTCTGATATCAGAATTTTTCTTACAGGGCGAGTTTGTTAACGAGTACATTGGAGAGCTGATAGACGAGGAGGAATGCAGAGCGAGAATCAAGTACGCCCACGAAAACAACATCACCGACTTCTACATGCTCACCATAGACAAGGTTGGTGCTGGTTTTCACCTGTGGGGGACTGTTTGTGCTCTGCTGTGTGTTGGGGCGCTACTTTCTCTGTAGTGGTGTCATTTCCATTGAGAGCTAAATAAGCAGGAGGGTATTGCATTGGGAATGTTGCATGAAAGAGAGCTGTAACATTACAGTATTCAATACTACAGACACAAGCTGATCAGATGAATTGTAACAATAGGTAGAAGGTCATGCTTGTTCCACAGAACAAAAAAAAAAATAATCTGCTCTTATCTTCCCCCCCTTAAGGATCGAATCATTGACGCTGGACCAAAAGGGAACTATTCCCGCTTCATGAACCACAGCTGTCAACCCAACTGTGAGACACAGAAGTGGACAGTGAACGGTGACACGCGTGTCGGCCTGTTTGCCATCTGCGACATTCCAGCAGGTGAGAAAAGTCACTGCTCACATGAAGAAGAAATGGGAATCATTGCAACTATTTTTTCTGATTAATCCTATTTGTCATTTCTTAAATGGATAAGAGTAACAGATTCTTCGTTACTGTTTTTGAATTTCAGGCACAGAATTGACCTTTAATTATAACCTGGACTGCCTCGGCAATGAGAAGACCGTCTGTCGCTGCGGCGCCCCTAACTGCAGCGGTTTCCTTGGTGATCGGCCGAAGGTGAGCTGCATTATCAAAGCTGATGTCCCTTTTTTTGTATTATGTATTTATATTATTAATAGTGTTGATGATTTTATCAATGTAAAAGCATGCCTTTAACAATCAGATTGCTGATGCTGAAGTCTTTCATGAGAGGCACTGTAGCAAAGTGGAAACACTGGGAAATAAATTAAATTACAACTACAACTCCTGGAAAATCTCTGCATGGACTGATTCTTGTCGGCTAAATGGAGAATTGGATCTTTTGATCTACTCTACTGTGTGATGTCACTGTTTCAAAATTTAACAGCACACAGACATCCATGCCATCATTATACCCAGATAACAAACTAACATCACTCAGACCTACATGGACATCTTCAAGTTGCTGACCTTTGTGTCTCCATTGCAGAACTCCAACGGCCATGCAGCCGAACCAAAGGGAAAGCGGCTGAAGAGGAAGTACAAAAAGAAGAAATCAGAGGGGAAGAAGAAGTCTGAGGACGAGTGTTTCCGCTGTGGAGACGGAGGTCAGCTGGTGCTCTGCGACAAGAAGACCTGCACCAAAGCTTATCACCTGTCCTGCCTCAACCTCACCAAGAGACCCTTCGGTAAGAATCAGAGGAGGGTCGCTCCCTTTTTATCTCCTGCCGGTCGAAGACCGAAGGGGGATTATGTCATGGGTCAGTCCGTCCATCACTGTGTCTGTCCATCTTTCCCACTTTTGTGAAATCGACTCCTCCTACAGTTTTGGTCCAATTGTTTTGAAAGTTGGTACCATGGTTTGATATATACTGAGGATGCGCATATTGCAATTTGGCTCTGATGGGATGATTTTTGCAGGAATTGTAGCCCCTGACCTATGACCTCATGTTTCACCTCACTTCATGGACGGTAACTGTCTTGTGAAATCAACTCCTTCTACAGTTTTATTCTGATTGTTTTGGAACTTGGTACTATGGTTTGAGATACTCTGATGTGCATATTGTAATTTCATTCTCATTGGATGACCTTGAGGTCAGAAGTCAGATTTTTCCCCTAAATCTTCTAAACACAATAACAACTGAAAGAAATGATGTAGGGCTTTTCAAATCAATACAGTAGTTGTATCTAATACACATCTTGGACGACTTACACCCTGACCTAACTGGGTTTGGGGTCAAAGGTCAAGGTTCAAAACTGCATTTGCCAGGGATGGCAATTTTCCGCCCATCCGCGGATTTCCGCCGATTTTATCATCATCTGTGTCATAATTTTGTACCTTTACCTTGTTCTCAATAAAGTTTGGGAAAAAAAAAAACATACGCGCTCGGCGCTTCCCCGAAGTCTCGCGATAACCCGGATGTACTCAAGCTACTGCTGTATTGTAAACAGCCCTGCGATTGGATAGTTGCAAACGATTGGACCAATCAAATGGCTCGTATGCTTTGTCAAAAATTCATTTCGGCTTGTTCTCAGGGATGTGATTTTTCTGGTAATTCACCGAATTCCGCTTTATTTGTATATTATATGTACGTTAAGTACGTTACCGGCTTATGGTCCACGACGCAGTGAAAGTGTGCCCTTTCAGCCAGAACCGGAAGTGGCGTACGCCAGGTAGAGAGCCATTAACTCTTTGTCGAACACGCTGTATTTACGCTCACTGTCGTGCAAAGACCTGCTTAAAAAAAAGGTGAGCGGCTGCCAAGAACCGGCAACGCATTGCTCCACGACGGCCGCTATGCCCATGTCCGAGACGTGGGTAATGAGCGCTGTTTTAACCTCAGAACGCCTGCTCCCGTTCAGGAGTCCAGTCGACTCGGTTTCCGTTTGAGTGTAGCGTACAGCGGCTGTTTGAGCTGAGCTGCGCGGGGGAGGAAAATGAGCTGCTCAAGACTCAATGGAGATTGAAACTGGTGATCTGAAATGAATGCTGAAATTATAAAAAGTAATGGTATGTTGGAATTTTATTTCTATTATGGAATAGATAAAATTAACTGATTTTGATTTGATCAAGTGTTAAAGCATGTGATGGATAATGCTTGTTGGAATATTTACCTCCGCCAAGGAGGTTATGTTTTCATCGACGTTGGTCTGTTTGTTAGCAAGGAAAAGTTATGGACGGATTTTCATGAAATTTTCAGGAAAGGTGTGCAATGGCACGGGGAACAGATGATTAGATTTTGGTGATGATCTGAGAGTGCATACCTCCATCAAGGGCTTTTTTTGTATTTGTGCAGCAGGATTACACAAAAACTACTGGATGGATTTGGATAAAATTTTCACCAGAGGTGGTTCTTGGGCTAGAGAGGAACCCATTATATTTTGGTGATGATCTGAGAATGCATACCTCAGCCAAGGCGCTTATCTTCTCACATTGTGTTAGCAACAATACTCCAAAACTGATGGACAGACTTTGATGCAATTTTCACCACAAGTGGCTATAGGCCTACACACAAAACCATTACATTTTGGAGTTGATCCATGACAAACGGAAGGAGCCTTGGCGGAGGGATGCGCTCTGAGTGCTTTTCTAGTTTAGGAATGCTATCTTCTTGGAACATAAGTCAATATTATACAGTAATAAGTGGCATTCAGCTGTTTGTTTTATGTCATGTAAGCACAGTTCTGGTACTTAAAAATCATAAAAACCCAGGAGCTTCGGGGAGCGAAGTGACAGTAAAGGTGAAAATTGGCTCAAAGTTCAATGAGGTAACAGAAACACTTGGACAGTTTCTGAAGAAACCAGAAAAGGAGATGAAGTTCAAAGTTCAGAGACTGACACAGCTTGCTGCCAAAAGGAAGAAAGTTTCACATTAGAAGTGACTTGGTGACCAGTATAAATAGTGTAAAAAACTCTAATAGAACTGTTAAATATGTTGGACTAAAGACAGTGAGACAACATTGAAGAAAAAGTAAGTTAACTTTTCATTAAATTTAATGATTTATCTAAGTCTAGTATTTCATTTTTTTAATCATTTTTTTCAGTCTAAATTACTTGTATTTTACTGAAAACCTCCCAGCTTCAGGGGGGCTGCGCCCCCCCGGCCCCCCCCGTAAGTCAATCGACCAAATTAGATTTCAGCTGAAATCAGAATTTCCTGTTGCCATCCCTGATTTGCACTATGGTAAATGGTAAATGCTACATTTACTATTACTATAGAACGAGTAAAGTTAGGGCCACCAAACCTGGTATACAGGTTCACCTTGGACTCCTGACCTCTGACTATGGGTTTGGGGTCAAAAGGTCAGAGGTCAAGTTTAGCATTTCTTTTGCCTTATTATTGTACAACGAGTAAAGCCTAGGGCCACCAAACTTGGTACACAGGTTCACCCTGTGACCCTGAAGTGTGACTATGGTTTTGGGATTGCAAGGTCAAAGGTCAACATCACTTATAAAGTATATCTCAAAAAGAAAACTAGGGTCACAAAACCTGGTACACACATTCACTCTGAGATCATAACCTCTGACTACAGGTTCGGGGTCAAAAGGTCAAGGTTGGCACTGTGGTGTTTGGACATGGCGTGCCGTAGGTGACGTCATCATGTGGTGAACTGGCTGTGGCGCAGGGCGGCGCCACCCTTCTGTTCATAGTCAGTTGTGTGTTCAATAAAGGAGAGTTCGGTTCACATCTGCTGTCAGCACCTCATTCTTAGACACAATGGCGACGAGGATGGGATAAAAATGACAATAGTGCAACCCGTGGAACCGTTCCTTGCTCTACCAGGTGAACCACCAATCCCCTGGCCTCGCTGGCATGAGAAATTCCAGGCTTTTATCAACACTGTTGGTCTAAACGATGCTAACGAAGAGAGGGTAAAGGGGGTGCTAATCCACAGTCTGTAGCGAGGAACAGCATGTGTTCCACTCACGGCCCTGTGAGCACATATGAGGACTGTTGCTGTGATGGACAGACATTTCGCCAACACGCGTCGTCTCATGGCACGAAGAATTGGTTTCAACCAGCGTCGTCACCATGTAGACAAGACGACCCATCAGTATGTCACTGAGCTCTGTGTCCTAGTGAGCATGTGCACCTTCAGCCGCTTAGAGGAACAGCTGGTACGTGGCAAGCTAGTGGAGCATGCTAAGAGCAAGTGGCTGCGGGAGCAGCTGACCCTGGCGGAGAACAACCTGAAATTAGACGAGGCTGTGAAGATAGCTCGTTTCCATTTGGGATGCCATCAGCTATCAATGGAACTAACACCACCTTACCAACAAGCCTTCTATACATAGTCAGTTGTATGTTCAGTAAAGGAGAGTTTGGTTCACGTCTGCTGTCAGCACTTCATAATTGGTCAAAAAAAATTGCAAATAATTTGCCGTTGTTGTGCATGGGTCTGCTGTCAGCACTTCATTCTTAGACACAACAAACACTCCCTATGTTCTCTTACTATAGAACATGTAAAGCTCTCGAGGGTCACCATACTTGCTACATGGGTTTACCTCAGGATCCTGCCCTACAACTATGGGTTGTATACTTTATTGTATATTTGTGGATGATGGGTTTATCATATGGGAACGCCTTGGTATCCCCTCTGAAGAGCTGGAGCAGGTGGCTGGGGAGAGGGAAGTCTGGGCTTCTCTGCTTGAACTGCTGCCTCCGCGACCCGGACCTCCGGAAAAGCGGTAGAAGATGGATGGATGGATGGATGGGCTTATCATAATTTGATTCTGCCACAGTAATTGTGTTGAAAAGTTGAAAACTGCTCTCTGTCAGTAAGTATTGGGATCGTCAAAGAAAATGGAGGCGGGGGATATTGCATTCGTCTCGGAGTGCTCCTGTTATGATAACCTCATTACATTTATTAAGATTCAAAGATTTTTATTTGTAAGTACTTCTATATGTACAGGACATACAGTAGAATGGAAATGTGATTTTTTTTTTATTTTTTTTTTTCTTTAGTGGTGTGCCCAATATTACAGACAAAAAGGAATAAGGGTGGAAAACAACAATCTATGTACAGTAATGCTATCCATAGTGCAAATAACAGCAAAAACACAGCAATCTTATGTACAGTAAACCAAAATACCTGTAAATTGCGAGTTCAGTGCAGTAATGGGGGTGCAGATAGTGACAGATAGCAGCAGGTATGGCATTTGTGCAAATGGTTGCAGTAAGGTACAAGACATACAGCAGCAGATGTGGTACTGTTGGTGTGCCAAGTTTTTCTGTGCAAACAGCTGAGGTAGTTGGTAGGTGGATGAGTGTGTTACGGTGGTGGTGGTGGTGGGGAGAGTTCGGGGCCCTGATGGCCTGGTGAAGAAAGCTGTTTAGCAGTCTTGTGGAGCGGGCCTGTAGGCTCTGGTACCTTCGTCCTGAGGGCAGGGTGCTGAAGAGGGAGTGTGAGGGGTGGGAGGTGTCACCTGCAATGTTGCTGGCTCTGCAGGTGAGGCAGGTGTGGTGTCCGAGAAGGAGGGCAGAGGGGCACTGATGATCTTGCTGGCTGTTTTCTCTGTGCGTTGTAGTGTCTTCCTGCAGGAAGCAGTGCAGCTTCCATACCACACAGTAATGCAGCTGGTGAGGATGCTCTCACTGGTGTCCCAGTAGAATGAGCACATGATGGACTCATGCTCTTCTCAGTTTGCGGAGGAAGTAGAGGCGAGTTTGAGCCTTCTTGGCCAGTGATGTCGTGTTGGACCAGGAGAGGTCCTCAGAGATGTGCATCCCCAGGAACTTGATGCTGCTCACCCTCGCCACAGCTGCTCTATCGATGATCAGAGGGGGATGCTGTGTATGTCCTTTCCTGGAGTTGACTACAATCTCCTTGGTTTTTCTCACGTTCAGGAAGAGGTTATTGTCTTTACACCACTGGACCAGTTGGCTCACCTCATTTATGTAGTTGGCCCCTTCATTGTGATGAGGCCTACCACTGTCATGTCGTCCGATGATGTGGTTGGTGCTGTAGGCTGGTACACAGTCATGGGCCAACAGGGTGAAGAGCAGCGGGCTGAGTACGCACCCTTGTGGGGCCCCTGTGTTCAGTGTGATGGTCTTGCAAGTGTTGCTGCCGACCCGCACGTTCTGTGGCCTCCCTGTGAGAAAGTCCAGCACCCAGTTACAGAGAGAGGTTTTGAGTCCCAAGTGTGAGTTTTTGTATTAGATGCTGGGGGATCATTGTGTTGAATGCAAGAGTAAAAATTAAGAGTACAAATTCAGCACAGAAATCATTACCTGGGTAATGATTTTATGTATTGGAACTACAATTAAAATTGTTTGTAGCCAGCTTATCTTCTAAAGTGACCCCTTTTTACTCCACCAGTTCTAGGCCAAATCATCCATCCATCTTCAACTGCAGTGTTTTTCAACCACAGTTCACTAGAACATTCAGGGTTCCACAAGAAATTGTCTAATTTCACTTCTTAATTGGTCCAAAAAAAAATTGCAAATAATTTGCTGTTGTGCATGGGTGCCTGGAGACAGTGATACGCCAGCAAACTATTTTGAACACCTAGAATTAAAGAGGAAGTGAAATTAGACAATTTCCCACAGAACCCTAAATGTTCGGGGGAATTCCAGTTGAAAAACAATGTTCTTCTGCTTATCCAGGGGCCTGGGTCACAGGGCAGCAGTCTTGGCAAAGATGTCTAGACTGCCACCTGCCTTATCTACATAGCATTCGTGAGCCCTTTGGAGGGTGCACCAATGTAGCTCTTTTAGGCTGAGTGTGGCCAGGTCCCATGGACAGAAAACTAGCCATTCAGGGCTTGTCCTCAAGCCCCTCCCCTTGGTCTGGAGCAGAGGTTGTGCTACGTTTTCTCGTTATCTATCGTTTTGACAGACAGGGTTGTAAAAAATCGGTCATAATGTATAATGCATATCCTGTCATTTTTATCCCCCTTTGGTCGAAGCCCAAAGGGGGATTGTTATGGGTCCATCCGTCTGTCCCACTTTTGTGAAATCAGCTATTTCACAAAAGTGAAAATATTTAGTGATATTTTTAATTTTCGCTATAACTATATTTTCGCAGTATTGCATCATAGTTTTTTTCCTTTCAAATTTATGCAGAAAGGACAGTTTCACAGGCCAGCATTACCTTCAACATATTCAGTTAAAACAAAACAAAAACTTATTTCTCCAGTTTATAAACAGCAGCTTAGATTTAGTTTAAATATTTTTTTTAGTCCTGTATCAAGTATTACAAGAAAATTATATAAACTGTTGCATCTTAACTGCACACAGATGTCGGGTTTTATGCTGAATCACTTTACCTGCAGTACTCTCGTTGCACGGATTTGTCCTGGGGTTTTTTGGCTCTTGTTGCACTGAATGGATGGGTTTTTTTTGTTTGTTTGTCTTCTTCTCTCTTGGGATGGTTGAATAAAATCAACAAAAAGCAGCCAAAACGGAACTAAAATACAACTACAACCACTTTGAGCAGTACATTGTCCAACATGAATACCGCTCCAGCGGTGTTGTTGACTTGTGGAAAAAAATGCAGTCAGATTATCCACACTGCTGCACCGTTTTGTTTTTTTTTGTTTGTTTTTTTTAATCATAACAGCAGTCTGAAACAGAAAGTGAAACTTAAATATTTCCATTCAGCTGGATGTAAACCGTCTGACTTCGGAGCTGCAGCTTCCCACGACCAGTTTGTTTTGCCATTTCTATGCTGACACGTAGCTTCCGTCGGCAGCGTAACGGTGTGACATTGTCAGGCAGCAGACCCCAAATATCGCAATATTCATTTTTACACCGGTATGAAAATTTATACCAGCATTATTGTGAACGATACGATATGGCACACCCCTAGATGCACATATTGCAATTTGGTTCTGATCAGATGATTTTTGCAGGAATTGTAGCCCCTGACTTATGACCTCTTATTTCATCTCACTTCATAGACAGTAACTGTCTTGTGAAATCAACTCCTACATTTTTGTTCCAAATGTTTTGAAACTTAACATGGTTTGATATACTCTGATGATGCACAAATTGCAATTTTGCTCTCATTGATGACCTTGAGGTCAGAGGTCAGATTTTCCCTAAATCTTCTAAACACAATAACTACTGAAAGAAATGATGTAGGCTTTTCAAATTGATACAGTAGTTGTATCTAATACACATCTTGGATGACTTACACCCTGACCTAACTGTGGGTTTGGGGTCAAGGGGTCAAAGGTCAAAGTTAACATTCCAGTTGCACTATGGTAAGTGCTAAATTTACTTATCACTCTATATACTAGTGCATACCTGTGCATGCCCGTAGAAACCCAAGTATAAGCAAGTTTTTGTACATGCCCGTAGAAATCAAGTGTAAGCAAGCGTTTAATGGTTACCATGGCAACAGTAACCATGGTGATACCTGCCTTTGATTTTTGACATGGTTACCATGGCAACAGTCACCCTGGTGAAACCTGCATTTGATCTTTTACGTCACCACTCATTTAGTTTTTTTGATTTTTGATTTTGTATACTTTATTGATCCCCAGAGGGGAAATTGAGGGCATCCACCTGGATGGATGAAGCAGCCACGGTATGGCGCTATCCCTTTTCCATTCACACCTAGGGCCACTTTTTAGATTCTCCAATTAACCTAACCTGCATGTTTTTGGCCTGTGGGAGGAAACCGGAGAACTCCCAGAGTAAACCGATGCAGACACGGGGAGAACATGCAAACTCCACACAGATCACTGTTGGTCAGGGGCTGGGATCGAACCAGGGATCCCATGGCCAAGGGTGAATTGCTATGCTGCCACAGTGCTAACCACTGCACCACCGCTAGTGATGCCTGCCTTTGATCTTTGATGATGTCATAGCGAGTCCAATGATCTTTGATGTCACAGTGAGTCCTATGATCGTGAGTGATGCCTGCCTTTGATCACACACAGACACGCACAGACTTTCTTGAATCACTCTATACCAGGGGTCGGCAACCCGCGGCTCCGGAGCCACATGCGGCTCTTTCATCCCTCTGCTGCGGCTCCCTGTGGCTTTGGAAAATAAATAATGAGTATTTAATTAAAATGTATTTTATTTTAGTTCATTAGTTTTTAAAATGTAATTCTAAATTTGAAGATTATGGTGATCTTGTAAAATCTAAAAAAAAAATGTGTTAAAGTTTAATCACCGTCAGCAAAAATCAACACAATTACATAAGTGCTCGGCGCCTCCCCGGAAGTCGTCTCCTACGATAACCCGGATGTGTTGTGTTCAAGCTACTGCTGTATTGCAGTAGCTTGACAGCCCTGCGATTGGATAGTTGCAAACGATTGGACCAATCAAATGGCTCGTTGTATGCTTTTTCAAAGATTCATGGCGGCGTGTTCTCAGGGATGTGATTTTCTGCTAATTCGCCGAATTCCGCTTTATTTTATCTTCCAGGAAGATAAAATACGTTAAGTACGTTAGCGGCTTGTGGTCCACGAACGCAGTGAAGCTGCGCCCTTTCAGGCAGGACTGGAAGTGGCGTATGGCCACTTCCGGTAATCGGTATGGCCAGGTGGAGAGTCATTAACTCTCTGTTACTGGCGGCGTACAACGGCTGTATGAGCTGGGCTGGCGCGAGGGAGGAAACGGTAATAAAAGTTAACCATCCCCTTTTATCAGTTTGAAATTGACAGTGCACAGTGGACATTGACTCATAACTTTTGAATATTTCTAAGACTTGGCTGCATCAGTGATTGTGCAAAATGAACTGCTCAAGTCTCAATGGAGATTGAAACTGGTGATCTGAAATGAATGCTGAAATTATAAAAAGTAATGGTATGTTGGAATTTTATTTCTATTATGGAACAGATAAAATTAACTGATTTTGATTTGATCAAGTGTTAAAGCATGTGATGGATAATGCTTGTTGGAATATTTTAGGAATGCTATCTTCTTGGAACATAAGTCAATATTATACATTAATAAGTGGCATTCAGCTGTTTGTTTTATGTCATTTAAGCACAGTTCTGGTACTTAAAAATCATAAAAACCCAGGAGCTTCGGGGGGCTTTGCCTCCCACCCCAGACCCCCTGCTGAATTTTCAGATAATTTCCCCAACCCCAAATCACATCGCTGGTTCGTGTTGGAATTCTGAGCTTTCGGTATTGTTTTCAGCGGAATTATGAGATTTTTATCGAAGGATCAGGAGTCATCAGTGCTAGAAATAGCACTCTCCTTTCAACCCAATGTCAACCTTCAACCCAATGTCTTTTTTTTTTCGGAGTTCAAAATGTTTTTGTTGCATGCAGAAATGTAATTTTGTTTTCTCTGCAGGAGTTCCCTGATTTCATAAATGCAACACATTATAGTTTGTTTATACATAGCATAAAGGGGAAAAAAAAGTTATATGCAGTGTTATTTCATTTTAAGTGTCAACAGGGTTTTTGTGGCTCCCAGTGTTTTCTTTTCTGTGGCAAACGGGTCCAAATGGCTCTTTGAGTGGTAAAGGTTGCTGACCCTTGCTCTATACTATGGTGTCTATATGATGTCATATAGACATCATGTAGAGATCATAAGCACATCATAGGTGACTCCTATGATCTTTTAGCGAGTCCTATGGTCGTGACAGACATCGTCACAACGTGGTTGTGACAGACATCACATTGTGACAGATTTCTTGAATTATCATCACCAGAGTGATTCAAGAAAATCTGTGTGTGATCAAAGGCAGGCATCACTCACGATCATAGGACTCGCTACGACAACATCAGAGATCATAGGACTCACTATGACATCATCAAAGTTCAAATGCAGACATCACAGGACTCGCTTTGCCATCATCAAAGATCATAGGCAGGCATCACTGAACAAGTGCTGACGTGCTTGCTTGCACCCTTGCTTACACCTTTCTACGGGCATGCACAGGTATGCACTAGTTACTATAAAACAAGTAAAGCAAGGATCACCAAATGTGCTACAGAGGTTCACCTTGGGATCCTGACCTCTGACTATGGGCTTGAGTTCAAAAGGTCAACATTCCCTTGCCTTGACCATCTGAATGAGCCTCAGGGCGCATTCAGATGGTCACCGTTTGGTCCGGACCAAAGGACTATCCGCGGATAGTTCGGTTCACTTGGTGCCGTCTGAACTCGCGTTGGAACTCTGGTGCACACCAAACAAGCGAAGTCTGGACCCCTCAAAAACGGGGGTCTCGGTTCACTTGCAAATGTAGTCTGGTGCGCTTTGCTTGCTGTGTGAATCCAGCGGACCAAAGGGCGGAAGTGCCCCTTGGAGTTTGTGTAACCATAGCAACACGTAGACTGAGAAGAGGAAGTGGCATTTACCGTAGCGCATTTTGGGTAGAAAATAACAATAAAGACAACCGTGGGGATCCAAGAAATCCTTTTAATGGAGAAAGGCAAAGAGAAAAGTTCAAAAATGTCTTGTGGACGGACTTGGAGTAGTGAGGAGATGCAGGCCCTGATAGATCTTTGGTCTGAGGACCAGATTTCTCAGCTGATTGTGGCTACACACAAGAACACAGAGGTTTTTAAAACGTTTAGCAACATAATGGCGGCACGGGGGTTTATACGGACAGTGGAGTTTTTTTATTTTTATTTGTTTGTGGCAGACAAACAACCTGGCTGAAGGGGGACGGATTTCCGTTTTCCGTCGTGGTCAGTCGATGAGCCGGATTTCTCTTCTTCGCTGAGATTTTTTCTTCCTGGTCAGTGGTGACTTCAGCTACAGTGCCACAAATGAGCAGTTGTTGTAACTGCATGATAGTGTCCAAGCAGTTTGGTCCGCTGCAGTGTGAATGCAAACCAAACCAAACAAAGGTGTGAAAATTCTCGCCATTCCCCACCCAATTGAACTGAGACTCCCGGACTATCCTGGTCTGAATACAGCCTAAGTCACACCCCCTCTGCGTTCGCATATGGGACCTTAAATCGAAAAAATTCTCCACTGAGATGAATGGCAAGAGTGAAATTATCTTTTGATCTCGATCAAATTTTGCCACAAGGTGCATATATGTTTGTCAACTTAAAAGATAATTTTCCACGTAATTAAAGTTGTCTGCTGTCATATAACAGAGCAATATTTAGTTTTTGTTTAAATGACTAGCAGACAACAACTCCCATCATCCCACATCACTAAACACGATTGCAGCAGTGACTCACAAGTCATCAATAAAGTATGTGTTATCGAAGATGGTCAAATAAGACTGTAATCACTTCAGCCTTATTCATGCTGCATTTCCCCTCTAGTCCACTTTGGTCTGTGTGCGCTTTGGACGAGCCCGGTGAGCACGCGGCACTGTACATGCTCACTTTTTTCATCTACCCAGGCCAAGCGGTTGACGCATGCGCACAACCATCATTTGTAGTTTCACTCCCGCCCTATAGGTAGTGCCAATGCGCTGACACGCCAGGATTTTCACCAACAACGAAACGTGAGAGCAACGCACATCAACAACGGCATTGTTTAACAGTCACCAAGAGGAAGAGGAGCTGCTGTTACTATACTGTATTCTGCGGCAGAATTAAAAAAGTGGGTTTATTCTCGTCTTCCGCCTCCTCGGTGTCTGCTTCGTCTACTTTGTCCTTGTATGCTGTGTCGATATCACCACCTCGTGAATGGGACGTTCAGTCTTGCGCATGTGCTGTCAACGCATTCAGGTCGTGGGCAGGCGGCACGGTCACAAAATTTGGGCTACACGCGGTTGTCTGCGGTCGAACACTCCAGACACTAGCGGACTGGAGACGATGACGTAAATTTCATCACACGAGGTTTCCGGTTGCACGTACGTAGACAGAGAGGTGCAGCATGAATCCAGCTTGAGACTGCTGCCCCACAATTCAGACCACCGGAAAAGCAGTAGAATATGGATGCATGCGTAAGAAGCACGCCTACCTTAGTTGAATGATGAAAATGGTTAATCATGCAGGCAGGTCACCGTAAAGAAAAAGGTTTTAAATCCAGCCCCAGTTATTTTTGTGGCTTATTTTAGAACGTGGAAGCTTATTTCTACAAGTTATAAGACTGACTCTGATTTTAAGGCTGCATTCAGACCAGGATTGTCCGAAGGTCTCGGTTCAATTGGGCGGAGAGTGCTTTTCACACCTTCGTTTGGTTTGGTTTGCATTCACACTGCAATGGACCAAACTGCCTGGACAATGTCAAGCAGTTACAATAACTGCTCGTTTGGGGCACTGTAGCCAAAACCACCACTGACCAGGAAGAAAGAAGAAAAATCAGGCTCATCAATTGGCCAGGACTGAAAACAGAAATTTGTTCCCTTCAGCCGGGTTGTTTGTCTGCCACAAACGAGACATTTTTTTAACTTGTCTGCTCGGCTTTCTCAGGTAAAAGGATTTCTTGGATTCACACGGTTGTCTATTTTCTACCCAAAATGTACTACGGTAAACGCCACTTTCTCTTCTCAGACTACGTGTTACTATGGTTACATAAATGCCAAGGCGCTCCTCCGCCCTATGGTCTGCTGGATACTCCGTTTGCATTCACACTGCAAGCGAAGCACACCAGACTTCATTTGCAAGAGAATCGAGACCCCCTTTTTCAGGGGGTCCAGACTTGGCTTGTTTTGTGCGCACCAGAGTTCCAACGCATGTTCAGACGGCACCAAACAAACCAAACTATCCGTGGAATCCACCGTTTGGTCCTTTGGTCCGGACCAAACGGTGGTCATCTGAATGTGCTCTAAGATTTATCTGAGGTGTTTAGTGTTGCTATAAAAGAGAAACTTATCGCCACCTACTGGCATGACATGCATAATACAGTGGTTTCTCCAGCTTATGTGGATGCATGTGTAAGCAAAGATTTTTGCGTGTTGTTGCTGTTGGAATGTGAATTTTTTTTTCTGTTTTTATTGAAATTGGTTTTAAATAAGCCTTAATTCAGTTGAATTCTAATTGAGATGAGGTTATAACAATATTTCCACATTAAAAATGTAAACTTTTCCATGTAGCAGTCTCAGATTTGTCCTTTGAAAGGACCTTAAATTGTTGCATTGTCTTATTCTTGGGGCTCAGATCATAGATGTTTTGAATCACACAACTGGGCAATTACATGAACAGGGTTATTTTTCAGACAAGATGATTTAGCCTAAAGTTAGCAGGTAAAACAGAATAAAGTTGTTTGTTTGATCCTTTTTTCCTTTTAACCTTTAAAAGCATGGTGAGTCTTGATGATTGTGCTGAATATTCTGGTCAAATATTTAAAATTCCCTTTCACATCTCCCTGTGTAGACACACTGTGCAGGTGTGTGACCTTTTTGTTACTGATAAATGCTCGTCCTGGCTCCCCACAGGCCGCTGGGACTGTCCCTGGCACCACTGTGACGTCTGCGGGAAAAACTCAGAGGCCTTCTGCCAGCTCTGCCCCAACTCTTTCTGCAAGGCTCACCAGGATGGGGCACTGCATCCCTGTCCCCCCACAGGACAGCTGTGCTGCACAGAGCACGAAGAGCAGGAGGGATCCAACGATGACGGCAAACTGAAGAACCCAACCGTTGCTTCTGTCTCCATCAAAGGCCGCGCTTCCAAAGGCTCCAGGAAGACGGCGGGAGCAGCAGCGAGAAAAAAGGGCTCCAAGAGTGGAAAATGCGATGGACTGAAGTGACTTTTCAGAAAGCCAAAAAAGAAAAGACTCAGATCCCGCTTACCTAAAATAACTGAGGCACTGTACATCTTCATCATCAGGGAAAGCCGCTGATTTCTCACATGCTTGGCAGCAACATTCAGCTCGCTGATTAAGTATCACACTTTTTTTTCTTTTCTCCTTTTTAAAATCTCTTAAATTTTCAGTTTTTTTCCCCACTTGTTTGCACTGAGGAGAAACATCTGTGGTAAAACACAAGTCAACACAGGTCAGAAAACTAGAGCTGCTCATTCACTCACTCTTCCACCAACCAAACTGCCTTTTATTACCGTCTTTATTCTGATGCCTTTTTTAAAAAAAAAAAATAATAATAATATAAGAAACAAGTTTGTTTCTGCAAAAGAGCAGCTCCAGTTGGAAGGAGAACATGGGGCGGCATTACCATCTAACCGAAACATCACCTTAGACAGAGTTTTATAGTTCTGTATGTGTACGTACGTATATGGAAGACCAAAATTATCATGCTGGAGTAGTGTACAACATCAAACAGGTTGCCAAATGGATTTTTATTTTTATAAATATAGTTTATATATACAGTATATCTGCCAGATGTAATATGAAAAGCCAAGACACTATGAATAGGTTTCAGGTGAGTCTTTAGTTTTGTAGCCATAGATCACATTGAACTGTAGAACCTTGTTTGCTGTTTAAAACCTGTTTTTGTTTAGCTTAGTTTTATTCTTTAGGTTAAAACGTTTTATTTTCTCTAACCGAGAAGCTGAACAGTGGTGCTACAAATATGTCAAAAACAAGGGATTACTGAAGGCATTAAAGAGCACCTTTTTTAAAACACTACTGGGAAGGTTTGATGGTCTAAAACTCGCTCTGAGTGCAGTTGGGTTGAATGAACATATTGGTGCTATCAGTTCCGAGGGACTTTTTTTTTTTTTTTTTTTTTCTTTCAGCCTAGTTTATAAAATCTGAGATGGGAAGCTTGTGGACATCTATCTCATACTCATGTGTTTGATTCATGTGCTTGTTTGTAGATTTGGAGACCTCGACCTTTTTTTTTTTTTAATATACTGCAGGAGTTTACCGTCAAACCTGCATTCTGACCACATAGCACACACTGGCTAAAAATGATGTAACTCAGATTTAGATATTTTTGTCACTCAGCAGCAGCTGAAGACTTGACCCAGCAGTTGGAGTGAAATTCATAAATAAATAAATTCATCTGATGATGGATCTAACAGTCCAGGCAGTTAATCTACAAGCCCACTTGAAATGATCACTATTTAAGGCATCTTTAAAAAAAAAAAAATGGTAAAAACTTTCTTTGTCCTGCTTACTGGCTGCATTTAGTAAACTTTATTTTAAAAAAAAAAAATTCTTTCACTCATTTGATTTCAATGTTTAACTCATTCCAGCGAGGCCGAAAGGAGCTGTTGTGATGCCGCGATGTCAGTCTGTCAGTCCGTCCACATTTTCCTGGAGTTGCTACTACTAGGCTTTTCCCCCAATGCTCACCAAACTCACTCACGGTGATCGTCAGGTGGGCCTGTATCCAGGTTGTACTCAAGATTGAAGGTCAGGAGATCTGGGCACTTACGTGATTTCAGAAAAATCAGTAGGCAATTGGCCTAATTCTCAACTAATTCATGTACAATGATCTTCAGGGAGGTCTGCATCAAGGTTGTGTTTAGGGTCCAGGTTCAAGGTCAGGACATCCCAGTGCTTATGATTTTTATAAAAATTGTTACTCCTCCTCGGCGACTGCCCAAATTCTCAGCAGACTCACATGGTGATTTTCGGGTGGGCCTGTATCCAGGTTGAGCTCAAGGTCACTGTCAAAGGTCAGGAGATCTAGGCATTTATGATTTCATGAAAATCATTACTCCTGGGTAATTGCTCCACTGTTGGGCAAATTTATGTACAGTGATCCTCAAGCGGGTCTGCATCTAAGCTGTGCTCAAGGTCAACAGTGAGGAGGTCTGAGCACTCTTGGGGTGATTTCATCAAGCCAGAATGAGCTACGCCATTATTGACGGTCTGGATTTTATATTTTGTAAAGTTTCTGAACAGTATTTTCTTTGGGATAAAACTTTTGCACAAACATTTACAATGGACCTTGCAGCCATCTGATTCTCATCTGAATATTTAAGTTGTTTATACTCCTTTAACTGTTGATGCAGTTTT
Source organism: Pholidichthys leucotaenia (assembly GCA_020510985.1). Classification (NCBI taxonomy): domain Eukaryota; kingdom Metazoa; phylum Chordata; class Actinopteri; order Cichliformes; family Pholidichthyidae; genus Pholidichthys; species Pholidichthys leucotaenia. The sequence goes on along the minus strand of CM035842.1, from coordinate 69,832,719 downwards.
TGGTATTGATTTAAAAGGGGTGACCTTAAAATGTCAAAACGCTTGTCCAATAACCCAACTCTGCTGTGGAGGCTAATGAAGAGATACTATTCCATTGTCAGATTTGACAATTAAAATATCATTATTCTAAGAAGTAGGGATGTTTCAGTGGCATCACCCCTGCGCTCAGTAGTTTTATGGTGCCAATCTTTTAGTGGTAGAAATGTGCAGAACTAGTTCTAGATCAGTGACTAGGAGCGCCATAATCTGTTTGTGAAGGTGCATGGCCCAGTCAGGCCATTTATTTCTCTGGCTCTACAGCTCAAGACAAGCCGCCAAGGTTGCAGACATTGCTCGTGCCTTTAAGTGCATATCCGTCTGTTTTTGGGGGCTCATGTTCACCATTTTAACTTGAATATTTTTTTTTTACCCCATCACCCAAAATTGTTAGACTTCACACAAGGTGGTTGAATATTTTTTTTCCCCTGCACTCCCCATCAACAACTGGGAAAGGTCCACAAGTGCAGTGAGTTTTGTAGAATAATTTTTCATCTATGTAACAATCTTCATCCTAACCTTGATTTGTGTTAAGTGAATGTAGTTCATTTTTTTTTTTTTTTTTTTTATGTAAGCACTGTAATTCCCTGTAGAGCTGAAGTTTCATGTGCGGGTAGGGTTTTTATTCTGTAACTACTGTCATAGTAAACCAGAGACTAATATGTACATAATGTATAAGTGGTAATAGCAATGCATTTATTGTAAATATCATACAAGGCCTTTACTTTTTTTTTCTTGATGCAGTGCTGAAAAACTTTTGTGCAGGATTTTGCATCACATGCAATAAAAAGTGGTCAGACATGGAGTGCTTTTTTTCCCCCTTGGCAAAAACTTGTTAAAGTGGTCAAAACTTATCCAGAAAGCCTTGATTAAAGAACTTCTATAGTGTATTGATACTTATTTGTTCCTGTTCCAGGCTCGAATGGATATGCAATGGGTGAAATAAGTACTGATCAACATTTTTAAAAAAAACAAGGTACATTATTTCCCATCAGGCTACTCAATTGAAATTCTTACCAGACATTAAAGAATTCACAAACATAAAGAAATCAAAAAATTTAAGTTCATAAATGGGATAAAAGTATAACACATTAGTAAGGGTGCAGATGGAAATTGTGTATTGATCAGATTGAAGAGGGGGAAGGAAAGGCAGGATTTTGAAAGTGAAAGTAGGGACTACGACTGGTAAAGGTAGAGCTGGTTGGTATGGAGAGAAGGAAAGTAGATATACTATGTGTCCAAGAAACCAAATAGAAGGGAAGCAAGGGTAGAAGCACTGGAGGTGTATTTCAACTGTTCTACCATGGTGTAGCTAGGAAGAGAAATGGAGTAGGAATCTTGAAACGTGTCCACGAGGTGAAGGAGTCTGACAGGACCATGAAGCTAGAAATGAAAGATGTGATTTTGAATGTCATTGGTGCATATGCACCACAAATTGGATGTTGCATAGAATAGAAAGGAATTCTGGAGTAAGTTGGATGAAGTGGTAGAGAGTGGTGATTGGAGCAGCATGTACACACGAGGACAGAATTGTTGGTACCCCTCTGTTAATGCAAGAAAAACCCACAATGGTCACAGAAATAACTTGAATCTGACAAAAGTGGTAATAAATAAAAATTCTATGAAAATTAACCATTGAAAATCAGACAATGCTTTTGAATTGTGGTTCAACAGAATTATTTTAAAAAACAAACTCATGAAACAGGCCTGCACAAAAATGATGGTACCCCTAGAAAAGATTCAGAAATTTAAGATCCACGGGACTGTAGGCAACCTCCCCGGACGTGGCCGCAGGAGGAAACTTGATGAAAAATGGAAGAGATGGATAATACGACTGGTGACAAAAGAGCCCAGAACAACCTCTAAACACATTCATGGTGAACTCCAAGGTCAAGGTACATCAGTGTCGGATCGCACCATCCGTCATTGTTTTAGCCAAAGTGGACTTCATGGGAGATGACCAAGGAGGACACCACTGTTGAAAACAAATCATAAAAAAGCCAGACTGGAATTTGCAAAACTGCATGTTGACAAGCCACAAAGCTTCTGGGAGAATGTCCTATGGACAGACGAGACAAAACTAGAACTTTTTGGCAAGGCACATCAGCGCTACGTTCACAGACGCAAAAATGAAGCATACCAAGAAAAGAACACTGTCCCTACTGTGAGACATGGAGGAGGTTCTGTTATGTTCTGGGGCTGCTTTGCTGCAACTGGCACAGGATGTCTTGAATCTGTGCAGGGTACAATGAAATCACAAGACTGGTGAAAAGGTGCACCACCACCTTTTTCAGTTTGAGGAGAGGAGGGAATTGTATTTGTATCTGTGTCGCTCTGTGTGGTGTTGTCATGCCTCAGTTGATTCAGTTTTTTCAGGCCAACCGGAGATCCGCAGCACTACGGTATCGCTACGTCTAGGCAGGATTCTGACTTAGAGGCGTTCAGTCATAATCCCACAGATGGTAGGCATTCGGTTAGGCGTGTGAACAAAGAAGGTTTTAAAGTTCTTGGCCTCAGGACGTAGCTCTAAGGACCATGGAATCTCCCCCTTCAGCACTCTGTTGACAGGATCCACGTAGTATAGGCTTTACAGTTTTACAGCTTTACAGTTTTGTCAAAGGTATGACATGTACCATGCTGTCCAGTGTCAGACAGCTTGGTCTCAGTCGCAGGTCATGGGTCTTGCAATAGGATAATGACCCAAAACACACAGCTAAAAACACCCAAGAATGGCTAAGAGCAAAACATTGGACTATTCTAAAGTGGCCTTCTATGAGCCCTGATCTAAATCCGATTGAACATCTGTGGAAGGAGCTGAAACATGCTGTCTGGAGAAGGCACCCTTCAAACCTGAGACAACTGGAGCAGTTTGCTCATGAGGAGTGGGCCAAAATACCTGCTGAGAGGTGCAGAAGTCTCATTGACAGTTACAGAAATCGTTTGATTGCCTCAAAAGGTTGTGCAACAAAATATTAAGTTAAGGGTACCATCACTTTTGTCCAGGCCTGCTTCATGAGTTTGTTTTTTAAAATAATTCTGTTGAACCACAATTCAAAAGCTTGTCTGATTTTCATTGGTTAATTTTCATAGAATTTTTATTTATTACCACTTTTGTCAGATTCAAGTTATTTCTGTGACCATTGTGGGTTTTTCTTTCATTAACAGAGGGGTACCAACAATTTTGTCCACAGCTGAAGGTGAAAGGAACAAAGGTGACGAGGTGCTGGGAAGGTATGGTGTTTAAAGTGAGATGTGTGGAAGGACAGATGGTTGTGGAATTTGAGAAAAGAATAAAAATGGCTGTGGTGAACATATCTCAAGAAAAGAGTGAAACACTTGACATACAAGAGTGGAGGATGGTGCACACAGGTGGACTATATCTTACGCAGAAGGAGCAATCTAAAAGAGAGACTAGCTAGGCAGCATCAGATTGTAGTCCCGCAGTCAGTCCCTTGACTTAAGACAGTCAGAGGAACCTGAAGGCAGAACAAGTAAGATGTCCTCCATGCAGTTCTGTCAGCACCCATCACCTGGTCATATTTGTCCATGTCTGTTCTGTCATCTAACTAGCTCTCTTTGATATTTACGCCTGCCTCCGCCTTTAACAGTGCCTTGCAAGATGGTCTTGGAAAGGCTGTCATGACGTGTGAGATATCCAAAGATTGCAAAGAAAGGTTCCCGTGGACCCACGTTTCTTGACAACACTCCACAGTCATTTGTTTTGTGTTCTTTGTAGGAAATCCGTAGTCTCCTCGGGCACTTGGGTCTCAAAGGCCTGGGTTCTTTCCTCAGTCTCGGATAGAAGTTCCCATGTCTTTCATCCATAAAGGTGGACTGAGTCTTAGTGCTCTGTAGAGCTTGAATTTCATAGGGAAGTTAATATTACTTTTCCATATCCTGTTGAGACTAGTCATTGCCAGTGTTGGGAGTAACACGTTACTGTAACACTACTACTTTTGCAGTAATGTGCTGTGTAATGAAATTAGTTTAAAAATTCAATAATGCATTACTTAAATTTGATCAGATGCATTATTCACGTTACTCGTTTTATTAATATGGATAGATTTTTTAGCACAATCATACAACTTGCAGTTGCTCCTCATCAGCTGCCAACTGGGGATGAATAGTTTCGGTGGCTATTTGGCAGGACTGCCATCCTCAGTGCCACCAGTGGCCTTAAGCCACTGGAGGTTGTCATACCAAAGGCAAGCAAATAAATATAAACTAACCCTACCGTAACTGACACAGCCGTCAGTCTCCTCCGCGGGTCCATTTCCTGTCCTGTCCCAATTCACATCACAACCCGGTGAAGAAATGCCATGACGGTGGCGACTTCTCATATCGAGTCTTGATCGCCTGTTCTCCATGCGGTGAGTAGCCCGCAACAGCTCCTACCTCTGTGGTTAAATATGAGTACTTTTTAAGCAAGAAGCTCACATTTAATGTCCACAGTTGTGTAAATGTGTCAGCTGTTTAAGTAATTGTGCAAGTTTTCTTACTGCACAGAGAAAAAGTGACTGATTTGTTGCAGTAAAGAACAGCTTTTTCTAAGGTGAACATTCATTTATCTGTGCTATTTTATCTCATTCATTTACATGCTGTTGTGATATGCAACTATTTCATGGAAGTAAATCCTCTAAATATACATTTTTAATGGGCTGGTCCAGGGGTGTCAAATATATGGCTCGTGGGCCAAAAACAGCCCACCAGGGGATCCAAAAATTTCTCTGTGAATTCACAGCTTAATTTCTTTCAACTGATTACAATAGTTTGTGTAAATCTGAGACATTTTTTTCTCTGTAAGATGAGATTTTTTCTCATCAGAGAAAAAATAAAAAACTCTCCTACTCTACTGTTAAGAGTCCCAGTTTCACTAGCATACAAGACTAAAAGACAAACGGCAATCTCCATTTGACTTTCAGAGTAATGTTCCAGCCTTTCCATATTGATCTGAGTTTTGCCATGGCTGAAGTCTGTGCAGCTCTGGAGATCACCTCCATTCTTGTAGTTATGATCAGCCTGATCTTTTCAGCACTATATTCGATGCCATACTTTGAGGATGTTACTATATTTCACCAAGTTGACAAGTTCTTCTTCCCTTGCTACTAGCCAATCATCACGTGAATGACGGATTAGTAGATTAATTGCTGTTTTTTTATGGACTGACCAAGTTAAAAACAATCTGTCACATAAGAATTAAGGCATAAAATTTATAGACTTCGCAAACATTTTCTTCTTGAAAGGAATGTGATTTGTTGAAAATTTCAAAGATGAATAACAGACAACAGATTTCAGTCCTCCAGAATTTTTATTCCTCTATGAGACAACAGAGCAAACAAAAAATTTTTTTTAACTTGCATAACAGTAGTACAGCAGCGGCTGAGGGTACAAAGACGCGTTTCCAAATTTTTCAGTGTAAAAATAACTCTGCTCACACCGCACCTGTGCCGTCCTCTCGTAGTGCAAACGCTTCAAATAAAAGTTAGGCACATGATGGATGCGATCACAGCTCAACTACACTTGAGTGTTGATGACGAGGAAAATACCCTTCTGAATTCTCGAACATTTGTGGATAACTGGTTCATAATGTCAAACAATCACAACCTGATGAGTTGACGGTTTAAATAGCAATAAAAAGTCAGGTATGAAGCATGATTAACACAAAGACACACAGGATGGGGAGCGTCTATTTCAGCTTGATTGACTAAGTGCAACAGACTCGTGGGTGAGTTTAAAATCAAAACCAAACAACATTTGCAAGCTTATGGTCCCAAGCAACAATCACAACTTCTACTTCATTGATGCTTTTGCTTGTAAAGATCTGAGCGAGCGATTAAGTGGCAACTTGACATCTTTCTACTCTGAGAAAAAAAAAAAAAACTAGCACAAAATAAAATAAAATATTTTCCCAGTTTTACATATGTTACAAATAAAAAATAAATATCAGCTCTGTTTTAATCTAGCAATTTTAGGATTTGAGAAAAATAAAGGTACAAAGAGCGATCATTGTCCTTCCCAACTAACACAGTGCAGCTTATTCTCTAAATGTTCCTCCACCATCAGGAGGCCAGGACGCCTCGGCGGATGATATCAGACCCATACTGGCGCCCAAGAGACGAATCACCCCTCAGCTGGTGGGAGTGGCATCGTTTCAGACAGGGCTCCACCTCGCCATCACCCGCTTTGGAGTCGGAGGAGTATTCTTCGTTCTCCGTTCCAGATCGGAGTCGGGTTCTGGGGTAGGGAGGCTCGGGCGTGTTGATCAATGGCCTAAGCAGAGGCTTACGGCGCTCAGCCTCCTCCTGCTCCTTCTTAGTGGTGCTCAAAGGTTTCTCACTCTTCTTAGGGATCCTGAATTTCCCCCAGCCTTTCAGGTGTCTGTCCACGGGTCCGTTTGAAGGGTGAGAGCCATTTGCCGGCGTTTTCCTCAGCCATCCATTGGCTTTGGTGGCAGAAGCAGAGTCTGGGAGCACAGCAGCTTTATTACACTTTGTGCAGGCCATCACGTCGAGAGAGACAGAGCATCGTTTGGTCATTCTGTCATCTATGAAGTATTCATCAGTGTCAGAGTTTCTGATATCCACCAACCTGATGGATACAGTTTTTTCCAGATGTCTTGACCCAAATTGCTCCTTCGCTTGACTAGAGAAGTTTTCTGTGACAATGCTCGTCCTCTTCTTCCTCTTCTCGTCCTGCCCAAGGTCGCTGTCTCGTTTCCGTCTCCCCGACACTTCGTGCTCAGTCCCTGGAGCCTCCCTTCTTGGACCTCTCCTGCTCTCAGGCTTGAGCAGCTTGGCAGCGGCTGTTTGCTGAATGACCTCTGGCTTCAGTGTTTCCTTGCTGGTGTCAGAGTTTGGAGTTTTGGCATTAGGCAAAGCCTCGGTGGGCGTGGCTTCTTTGATTTGGGAAGGTCTGCTCTCCTTTATCTCCAGTGACTTGTTCAGATCGTCCTTCCTGTGAATGTGCAATGAGTCAGAGAGGCTTTTTCTATCGCTGCTTTTCCTCTTTTCCTGGTTTAGTGACCTTCGCTTGGTCTTAACCCCAGAGTTGCTCCACGGGGAGCCTGACTGGGGGCCCTGAGAAGATAGCCAGCCCAGAGAAAAGAGCTGCTCCAAGTCCTTTGCAGAGGGATCACCTGCGACAGACACACAGGAAATGAACAGGTTTGCAAAAACATTAAAAGTACATGATAAAGTAAAATATTGTACTTTTAGTAGTACAATAATCAGGGGAATTACACAGCTTTGTCCAACCACTCCTGTCTGAATGGCTGATAAGGGGCCACAAGGTCCCATGGAGTTTCAAAAAGTCATACACGGTACTTTTTACTATTACAAATGTCTGGTGCTAAAGTGTGCAGGCAGGAGGGGCAGAGCTTCAGGTTTTCTAGGTATTAAGAGTAGGTGGTTTTATGAAAACTACCATGTAACTGCTGTGAGATAAAGTTGCACCACACAAATCTGATCATTCTGAATCACTTGGGTTAAATATGTAGTTCATAAATGAGCTTCATGTTGTCCGGTCTAAATGACTCACCACTGAGCAGCTCACGGTCGAGAATCCGGACCTGGTGCTGGAAGAGCTGCTCCTGGACTTTACACAACGAGCGCTTCATTTTCTCTCTCCGAGTCACCATGTAGGTCAGGTTACGAACCTGCAGAGGAACAGTGGGCTCTTTAGACACACTGCTGTAGATCAGGATCCTCAAACACTGGAATCTTACACTGAGATAGATCTGATTAAGCAAAATATACACTTAACTGTGCAAGCTCAAAGGGCTTTAAAACAAACTGATGCACTGACGCCAATTTTCAACTTATGTACGTTTTTGATTTTTACTAATTAACTCTGAAGAAAACTTAAGAAATTTTGTTTCACTTTAGAATAATGAAGACCATTAATCAGTTAATGTACTCTGTAATCCAAGTTTTCAAACGCTGACCCATTCAATACTGTAGCAGACTTGTTAGAAACAGTGTGTGGATTTACACCGACTCCGGATGCAGTCCATTGCGGATGCAGTACGGACACAGCCTTGCATCCATCCCTGCTAACTCCATTTGTTTTGAAGCAGCCTGCATAAGAGCTGGGTTTGAAATACAGGATTGTGCAATAATTATATAAAATAAAGCAAGATCTCCAGAAAGATTGGAGAAGGATCGATTGTGATCACGTAACAACAAGGAAACATCATGAACCAGCTCCTCACCTGTATTTGTGTGCTCCAATAATACGTAAGTAGCCCATTAATTTTGTGTGAATAGAACAGACTAAGCTTTATTGTGATTGCACAGTACAACAAAATTGTGGGTGCTCCACCAGACTACTGCGCAATAAAGTATGAGAGAAGGATCTGATAAAACACAATTACAGAATACAAGATTAAACATAGGCCTGAAATAAAAATAAAAATAGCCCACAGGTATATACACAGGTATGGTAGTGGCCTCATGGATGGAACTATGTATATAAGCATTTGTATGTTATGTCAAAGTTTTTACCTTCTGACACAGTAGTGGAGGAGTAGACCTCAGAAAATAATGGACGATTCTTAAATATTTTTTAATGAACAAACAGTTACAGCGGGGAAAATAAATAATGAACACGACAACATTTTTCTCATTGAACATTTTTGATGCAGCCATTGACCTGAGATTTTCACCAGATATCAGTAACAACCCAAGTAATCCATACATACAAAGAAATCAAGGCAGCTGTGTTCACAAAACAAGTTATATTTGATAAAGTGGAATGACACAGGGAATAAGTATTGAATACATGAAGAAAAAGAGGTGCAAAAAAGGCCTAGAAAGCCAAGAAACCAGCTGAAATCCATCAGAATTTAGGAAGCCATCCCACCCCCCATCAGTGCAAATTAATTTTAGCTGGTTTAGTCATGACCAATAGCCTTTAAAAATGTCTGCGAATATCAGATCAAATTTCATCCAAATCCATCCAGTAGTTTTTGTGTAATCCTGCTGCAAATACAAACAAAGCCCTTGGTGGAGGTATGCACTCTCATCACCAAAATCTAATCATCTATCCCCCATGCCATCACACACCTTTCCTGAAAATTTCATCAAAATCTGTTCATAACTTTGAGTTATATTGCTAACAGACAGACAAACCAACCAACGCCACTAAAAATATTACCTCCTCCCTTGGTGGAGGTAATGATAGCACTGGTTAGAGGCGCATTTCTAAACTGCTGAATGTTCCAGTGAGCACTGTTGGTATTCGGAAGTGGAAAGAACATCATTTTACCATAAACCAGCCATGACCAGGAGCTCCTCTCAAGATTTCTGACAGAGGAGTCAAAAGAATTATCAGAAGAGTTATCCAAGAGCCAAAGACTACTTGTGGAGAGCTCCAGAAATACCTGGAGGTAGCAGGTACTGCTCTTTAAAAGAAAGCAATAAGTAATGCACTCAGCAGACATGGGCTTTATGCCCACTCACCTTGCAAGACTCCATTGCTGAAGAAAAAGCATGCTGAAGCTCATTTAAAGTTTGCTGCACAACATTTGGGCAAGCCAGTAAAATACTGGGAGAATACAGTCTGGTCAGATGAGCCCAAAATTGAACTTTCTGGATGCCACAACACACAGCATGTTTGGAGGAGAAATGGCACTGCGCATCCCATCATGGTGTGGGCGTTTGGGTGTGTGTGTGTTGGGGGGGGGGGGGTCAGCACATGGTACAAGCAGACTTCATATAATTGAAGGAAAGATGAATGGACAAATGTACAGAGACATCCTTGATAAGAAACTGTCATCCGCCAAGATGCTGAAGATAAAACAAGGGTTGACATTTCAGCAAGACAATGATCCCAAACACACAGCCAAGGAAACTCTCAGCTGGCTCCAGAGAAGGAAAATAAAGCTGCTAGGATGGCCCAGTCAGTCACCTGACCTGAATCCAATTGAAAAGCTATTGAATGAACTGAAGATCAGAGTTCATGGAAAACACCCACAGAACCTGCAAGATTTGAAGACAGTTTGTGTGGAAGAATGGACTAAAATCACTCCTGAGCAATGCCTGTGCTAGTTTCTCCATACAGGAGGCGTCTGGAAGCTGTTATTACCAACAAAGTCTTTTCTACTAAATATTAAATGAATTTCACCAAACATGTTCAATACTTATTCCCTGTGTCATTCCATTTCATTAAATATGACTTGTTTTGTGAACAGTTGCCTTAATTTCTTTGTATGTATGGATTACTTGGGTTGTTAATATCTGGTGAAAATCTCAGGTCAATGGATCCATCAGAATTAAGATAAGATAAGCCTTTATTAGTCCCACAATGGGGAAAAATTATGTTTAATGACAAAAATGTTGACGTGTTCAATACTCATTTTCCCCGCTGTATTAAGTACAGTAGATACCGGGGCTTTTCCTTGCGGACTGGATCCGGCATTCGTCAAAAATAGACTTGTTGCGTTCATTAGTGATCCGAATCCGGTTCTGCAGTGGTCTGGACCAGGTGGGGATCAGAACATTAATCAGAATGGGAACTATTTGCTGTGGAGACCGGATCACTGTGGAGACCGGATCACAACCCTAACAGACCAGATCCGGAGTCAGTGGAATCCTGGGTAAGAGATTTAGGGAGCAGCCATCGTGACATCAGCCGTTGGGATACAAGGTCCTGATACAAAGCCCCAAGCTGCTATAAAAAGAAATTAACTCCAGTTCTCTGAAACATAACTGAGGTTTCTCCATAGTGTGAATGTAACCGGCTTCATTTCATTTCCAATATCCTCCCAAACTGAATTGTGGGGGGGAAAAAAAAAAAAAAAAAAAAAAAGATTTAAAAAATTCTGGACCTGCCCTTTGATTTTGATCTATTCCAAAACCGGATGGGTTGTTCTTTCAGTTCAAGCTCCACCCTTCCACCAAAATACAATGCACCACAACCTCCTTGGCAGAGGCAATTAATGACTGCAATATAAAACAGAGTCAGCTTTTTCCTACTATGATCCCACAACATACAGAAGGGGGCTCGCCAGAGACTTAACCAGGGTCTGGTTTTTTGTTGTTTTTGCTGCCACTTGCTAGCTCCACCTTTAAAACACTTTCACATCTTTCCTTAGACACTCCATCCTTCTCATACAGTCCATGGTCAGAAATCATAAAGATCCCTTTAAAAAAACAACAACAACAGGGCTGGTGTTTAACATATGCCAAAACAGATTTCTCTGCCTCGAGAAAACACCAGCTCTCCAATAAGACTTGCAAACTGGACCAGAAATCCTCAGTATATACAGCAATATTAAATCTATTACACAGCTGATAAATATGATAAAGCAATATACTGTTTTAATATGCATTATTCTATTACTGTTCACGCATGATGTCCACTATACTAGAGCTGAGCTTAAATCAGTTCAATTTCTAAAAACTTGAAAAACACAACAAACAAAAACACATCAGATGGTGTAAAGAGTCAATATGGTATTTAGGAAACAATAAGGTTTATCAATCCAGAGTTAAGTCAGGAGTATTCTGACCTTCACATAAGGCTAGAAATGCCCCCATGACCTTGGGTTTGGCCTGGACCCCAGTTTAAAGACAGACAGTCCACTGATTATTTTATAATAATGTCATTTTTCCTTTTTTCCATCTGTGGGAGAAAACTGCCATTAATGCTCTACTGCTGATACACTACGTATAGCAGTATATCGATGAGCCATAAAAAGGCAAAAATGTCTGAATTATAATTATAGGAATATTTTTCCTCTCAAGTTCTGTAATCTAAATAGCTGCTAAATTCAATTATTCTTTCATTTCCATCTCTTTTATCACTGAATCATGCAGGAATTTGCATCTGAATTCTCCTCAGCATTTATTAACGTTTATAGATGCTGCTCTGGACAAAAGACTGTCACCCCCTCCTCTTATTAATTTTTATAATCTTCCCTCTGCTTCCCTCCATGCTCCACTGAGTCCCAATGTACGGGATGTAAAAACGTACCCTTTCCAGGTCCTGTCTGAGGTGGGTGAAGAGTTGCAGGCGCCGCAGCAACACCTCGTGCTCGCGGCGAGCCAGACTCTCCTCTTCGTCCTTCTTGGGCGTGAGAAGCGGCTGGTTAAAGTTGGCTTTGCGTTTTAGTTTCCAGTACTCGTAGATGAAGTCCACCACCTCAGGCCCGAGCTTCAGGTTACTGGCCACCTCATCCACCTGAACAAACTGGTAGAACTCTTCCTCCATCTCCTGCAGCTTCAGCTTACGAAGGTTGACTCTTTTCTCCTGCTGGCTGATCTCCTCTGGGCCGCTTGGTGTTCTGTTCACCAGCTGAGCAGGGGCACAGGAAGAGGAAGAAGAGGAGTCTTCCTCCCCTCTCTCCTTGCCTTTCCTCCTGCCCTTCTCGTCTCCGGCACCCTCCTTCTCCTCCTCACCTCCTGAATCCCGGTCCCTGGACTTGGCACCCTCCAGTCCCGAGTGTTTGGGGCAGTACGACTTGAACTTCACTTCATCATCTTCAGTGAGGAAGGTATTCATTTCGAGGCTGGCATGGAGGCCGCATGTCACATGGAAAGCAGTCCGGCAGTTTTTTGCTGAGCACTGCAGAACAAGACCATTGTCACAAATTTAAAGTAATGCATTTCATTGTTTTTTAAAAGCTCTGGTTATGGCTCTCATTATTGTATACACACAGTTAACAATATGTATATTAACCATGATCAACATGTCAAATATGGAGGTCAAACATAATTATGAAGAGGCAAAAGCTTGTCTCTCAAGCTGTGTTAAAGCGAGGTAGTCGGATCCAGGAAAAAAATTTTGTTTTGCGTGCATGGAAAGAAAATCCTATAGACACATATAGCGCGATTGTCTGCGAGTGTGAATGACCTGTTCCACGAGCAAATGTACGTTTTTTGGTCCGTGGCTGTTTACATCGGCCAGGATACTTCATGCGCCGATGGGCTGTAGGGATCCCGTATTTTACATCCGGAAAAAAAACAGTGAAATGGGAACAGCAGGAAGAGCCATAGTATCGTCGTCTAATCATTTTATAACACATTTCACAACTAATAATATACTGCTCAAAAAAATTAAAGGAACACTTTTTAATCTGAGTAAGTTTTGGAGTGTTTTGAATTCAGCCCTCTGTAGGTTGATAATTTTCATTTCCATCAAAAGATGTGACATCGTTTCATTCTTAACACATTATCCAGCCCATATCAGTGTAGATATCCAGCTTATTTTTCCCCCATTAAAATCTGATGTGTTTTCAAAGTGTTCCTTTTATTTTTTTGAGCAGTATAGTAACATTTCCACAAAAAATGTGCTATATTAACAACACGATCGCATTTTGCACACGGCTCACTCTCCGGCGGCGGCCCAGAGAAGTAAACAAATGCAGGGACGCTTGAATTCTTTCGTCCCAAAAATATCATTTTTGAATATTAATTACAGCTAAACGGGAGCAGTTTCGATGCCGAAATTTCACATACAAATCCTAATATACGTGTTCTATACACCATTGGCTTTTGGGTATCCGACTACCTCGCTTTAAAAGCTTATGTTTTCATTATAGCCACTTTATCACTAAAAATCTGTAGCTGAAAATGGGTCTTGTGGAACAACTTTAAACCTGCTATTTATTTAAACACACACACCTTTTGGATGCTTGGTATTAGTAGAAACAAGGTGATCTGGTAAATTATGGCAAAACCTCTTCTGAATAGGGGTGGGACAAAAGATTGACTTGACAATGGATCATGATACATGGCACGATCCCTAAATGCATGGATCGATCTTTTATTAATTATATATACTAGTGCATGCCCGTGGAAAGCAAGTATTCTGCTCTGAAAACTGGTAGCCCAATCAGGCTTTACAGGCCCAAATGTAGGCTGTGTTTGAAAGTGGAATACAGAGGTGTAGCCTATATGTAGGCAATCACATGTTAGACTTTGACAAATATGAATATTAATTACAGAATTATTGAAAATGAATGGGACATTGAATATTAGCGACTGTTTAAGAACTCTTGTTTATTTGTTTGTCAGACTTATTTGTGTGATCTTTTAGGAGTTATATTTATAAATGTTGTATTGTGTTGCACTTTGGGGAATGGGAGTTGTTCAGTCACCATTACAATTACTTTAGTTTATATGTGTAGTTTATAGTATATTATCAATAAATTCATGCAGTACTATAACAGGACACGTTTACAAATATTTGAGACCAATTGTAGCGCATCTTTTTATATTTTAGCAATATTATAAGTACAAAACACTGAACATTATTATACACAGCAGAATGACCCGTTTGGCTGCAATTGTTGCATCAGTGTTGCCCATTTGTCAGTTAATAAAAAAATGATTTATTTCATTATTTGGGCATTTTTGTGTTTGGTCACAGTCGTCATTTAGCCAAAGTGTGCATATGTGTCTGCATATGATATGCAATTCATCTGGCCATTCCATTCCACAATCATGGTGGTATTATTACTAATTTAATTTTTAGGTAGCCGTGCAAGCACACCAGCACTAGGAGGAGCGCCATGTTGAACCCACGGTGCCATAAAGGACAGCGGTGGTGCACGGGTTAAGCAGCAGGCAAGACTCCCGTTAACTGGGAAGGCTGGGTTTGGCTCCCTGCAAAGGACTGCAGTAAGACGGTCCGGCTGCTGCTTCCCCCATCACCTCCCACTCCCAGCACACCCGCGCACCTCATGTTCTCCACATATGCCGAATTATCCTTTAGAGCTACGCAATCACAGCAACATTATAGTATAATTTTTTTAAGCATTAAATCTTCAGTATTCTCTTTTCTGGTCAAATTTGTCACTTTTTACTTCCTTGGTTTGTTCACGGAGCATTCTGGTGACTGGTCATGATGCCGCCTACTATCCAATCAGTACAGAGTCAATCCGAAACCCCACCCATACTTCTAGAAGCCAGAGAATGAGGAAAGAGAGCGGTGACTAAACTTTCATTGATAAAAATTACATATTTTGAGTGAGCAACTCCATACTCAGGGATGCACACCCTCATAACCTCAGCAAAGCACTGATAAAATCTGAGGCCAGTCTGACAAACGGTTTGGGAGCTATCTGAGGAACACACAGAGATTTGGTGCAGTTATAGATATTCATGTTACGTTGCATACTCTTGGGTGTTAATCAATCAATTGTGTTTTCAGTCCAGTAGATGACCCAAAGCAAGCACAGAATCAGATGAAGTTGTAGCTTGTCTCGTGAGATTTGTAGCCAGGTGTGAAAGTTAGGAAGTAGTTGGATGTGCCAAAAAGTTAGCTCAAATATTGGGCCTTTTCTGGATTTTATAACAAAGATGGAATGGAGGACCTGGACATGACACAACCCAGAGTGCTACACGAAAAAAAAAAATAAAAAAATAAAAAAATTCTTAACATGCAGCCAGCACACTCATCTTGGAGCAGCGTTGGCAACAAGTAAACTTGAAAACACTTTAACACGAGCAGTGCTAGCCAGTCTAGACCTCCTGCACAAGCCACCTTCAAACACAGAGTGAGCCAAGTAAACAACATGGTCTACCACCCTCCCTGAGACGTGTCTCAGAGAAAAATGAAGCCCCCTGAAATGCAAAAATGTGGGTAGCAGAAAGGACTATAGCAGCAAGATATCCCACAGAGAATTGAGAGCCTGCAGCTGTGACCGTGGTGAGTTAAAAAGAGTGAAAACTTGTATGAAACAGTTACTGACGGTTGTACTTTAGGGTAGGGCTACACAAGTAATTGAATTTTGATCACAATTTTGGCTGCCACGATTAAATTAACATGATTGTCGGTGATGGACAGTTAAAATGCGGGTTCTGCTGCATATCAAATCAAGCATTTTCTCAACCAACAGCCAACCGACCACCAGGGGCCGAATGCACATTAGGGCAACATTAAGTTGCAGAACTGACAAGCGAGCGCACCCTGTAGCAGCAGCCTTAAGTTTTCAATAGCGGACTGGTGTGATGGTGAAACATAAACCAGATGTCGGAAGCAGAAGGTGACAGTATGGCAACACGTGGAGGCAAGGAGCTTGTGCCTCGAAAGATCACCATCCGCTGTCTGGACGTGTTTTGGATTCAGGGCAAAGTATACGCAAAGAGTGCCATAAGGCGGTGTCTGCACCACAGGGCAACACAACAAACTTATTCAACCACCTCAAAAAACACGACAAACACAAGTACGACAAATGCATGAAGGCTAATGCTACGTGTCCACTGGTCAGGATTTTTCAGAAAGGAATCCAGATACCGCAACCTCTGAGGTGTGGAAAGGGGCGTGTAGCGGATAGGCGGAGTCAAGCAATGCGGGAGGCAGTACTGGAATAGTCATTATTAACCATGGGCAGATTGTTTTTAATAGTGCTGCTATATTTGCGCTACAAAAGGCGACTGTCATAGTCACAGTCACCGCCGGTTTCACCCAATCCTACAGACCCGGACAATGCATGTTGAATTTTGATTGCCTGGTTCATGAGCTTCGGCTGGATGAGCCCATGTTCCACTGCTCTCCACGCCTCGTTCCTTTGTATGCTGTTTCTATATGACAGCAAGGAGTGGTCATATAGTATCGGGTTGCCTGAGACAGCGGTTATTAACTTCTCCTTCATGTCTTCACAACAACAGGTAACATATAGATCTGCTGCCCTCCCCTTCTCCTCCAGCTGACTGGTTCACTGGATTGGTCGACAGGTCCGGCTGTGAGCAATCTTCAGCTCTCCGCTGCTACCGGATAATATGGCATCCTTGGTCCCCATATCTTTAAAACAAGCCAGCGGAAAGTGTTTCTAACATCATTTCGTGCGAGAAATAGTAGGTTCAATTAATGAATCTGTCATTATTTGACATCAAAAACCGCTGGTTTAAAAGTTCAGGATGAGAGTGCTGCCTCCGGTTCATGACCATACGGAAAATTGCACGACCGATCGTCCTGAGTATGCAAATGAGCTGTAGGGGATGCACAAGAGATTCTGAACACCACAGTAGTTTTTCGACTGCTCCACACCCAAATGCTTTCCGCTGCGTTTCCAATACACAATGAGTGGGAAGCAGAAAAACGACAGAACCAGTGGACACATACACAGTCCGTATCCGGCGCCGACCCAGGCAATCATAGTATCAACCCTGCACAGAGCTTCACCGTATCCATCCGCCTCCCAAAGACATGCTAAAGTAACTGATGCAATAGCCAAAGACGTGTCCAATAAATACTGTATGAGCGACAAAGGCTTCAGAAACATGGTCAAAACACTGGACAAGAAATACGTGATCCCCACTTGATTCTCCAAAGTTGCATTGCCTGCACTGTATGAAAAATACAGATTAATATCACAACTGTCCAGTACTTTGCAACTATGACTGACCTATGGTCAAGCAGAATGACAGAGCCCTACCTGTCCCTGACAATTCACTACAATGATGGAGATTTTAAAATGAAGAGTCGATGCTTGCAGACGTCATTTTTCCCACAAGACTACACAGGAGAAGCTATAGCCCATGGACTGAGGGAAGCACAATCATCTTGGAGCCTGCAGGAGGACAGACTAGTCTGCATAACAACAGACAGTGGATCAAAGATTGTCAAGGCAGCTTCTCTAAATAAATGGACGAGGTTCCAGTGCTTTGGCCACAGGCTTCTTCTAGAAATTGGTAAGCAGGATGAATTTAAAAAAAATAAAATGAATTTTATGTAATCTGTGTTTTCTGAAAGTTAATTAATAATTGTGATTTCAATATTGATTAAAATAATCGCGATCAACATTTTGGCCATAATCGTGCAGCCCTACTTTAAGGACGAAATCTGATGTTGAAATGGGAGTGGGGCTATATCAGTGTTTCCTCTGGCTTAAAAACCTTGGCGCAGTGGCAACATATTTTTTGGGGGTGGGGTGGGGGCAGTAAACACATGACATTGTTGTTGCCAGAATATGTTAATTTTATACCATTTCTTTCTTCTTCTTTTTTTTTTTTTACTTTTTGCACAGTAACTTTGCATATGGAACTTACCATATGAACTACTGTACAACCAAGGTTCAAATATTGGAATATTGGGCCAGCTAGGGTCCCACCCAGACATCCTGTGTTTAAACTTTTTCATGATGTCATCCTTCTCTCCTCCCTCTGCTCTCACCTCTCCTGGACCCTCTGCCTGAACACTTTCCTCTCCTTGGCTCCTCTCTTCTGTCTCATCTTGCCCTCTCCGAGCTCTGTCTAATTCAGGTTCTCTCTCTGTCTATGGTGGTATACAAACAGGTTAGAAAATATCAATGTCATGTTTTGTCCTGCAGGATTTTTTTTTGTTATGGTTTACATAAATGACAAAAATATGTATTTTTTTTGTATTTTTATTCTAGTGTTTGTTTTTATTTTCCATTGAGAGAGTAGGGAAAGGGGAAAGAAACATTTATAATAGTAATTTACTCATGCATACTTAAATTATATGATCAAGTGGGTATAGTAACCAGAAATTCTACTCATGTAAAAGCAGTGCTTTGAAATTTAATTAAAAGTAGACAACCAAAAATTTCTCGTTGAGTTAAGTGTACAAAGAGCACCTACTTAAAAACTTGAGTAATGACTTCAGTCTTGAAGGTTTGAGGTTTTTCTCAAAAATTTATAACTTTCTGAAAGTTTTCTACTTTTCTCTGTAAATTTATCTAAATTTGAAACCATTTTCTTCAAATATGTAATTTCCTCTTGTACAATTGACCTTTCTTGTACATTTGAGACTTTATTATAAATTTGTGGATTATTTTATGGCTAATTTTTTGTCTATTTTTTAAAAATAAAATTACTGTTTTTTTTTAAATAAATACATTTGAAACAGACTGTGGTCATTTTTTTTTAACTTTTTCCTTATAACAATTTATATTTCTGACCATAATTTTGCAGAGCTGGAACACAGCAATAATTTAACTCTGATTTCAAAGAAAAAATATTAATAAAATTGTATTTAATTACATAAATTAACTTAAATGACCAAAGATGCAGTTATTTCTGTTATAATATTACTATATAGTTTTGCTTTGTTTTTTTAAGAAATCTCCTCACCACCCAGGCAGCAGGAAAAACTTCCCTTATTTTGAAATCCAAATGTCACATTTAGTTTGTCTGAAGGCTGCTGACAGATTAAAGTCAGTGACTTCGTGAATTTTGGTCATCTTAACTTTCCAGGTACATAATAGTAAACATAAATTAGTTAATATTAACTCAGGTGAAGGTTAAAAACAGCTCCCTTTCATTCTTGTCTGAAGTAAGAAAAAAAAAAAAAAAAAAAAAAAAACAATAATTAAACAAAATGAACCAACTCGAGCTCCTAACCACACCTGTTAGCTAAGCGACTCTTCCATTATTGCTCCCATTACCAGCAGGTTAAAACCAGGATAAATGCCTCCAGTACTTACATGCCTCTTCTGCTTTTTTCTGTGTTTAAAGTACTTTAATAAGCTCGTGTTTCTCTCCGACAGTCACGCTAGTAGCCAGACACTCTGCCTGGATGGCGACTGGAACACGCGGAAGAGGGGCTTCTGATTCTCCGTGTGGATGACGGTCACGTGCGTTGTTCATGTGCACGCTCGCGGCTCGTCATTCCTTCAAAAAATTTTCCTAAATTTATGTCCTTATAGAGTGGCAGAAATTTTTCTGGCATGATGGGCCGCCACTGGGAAATGTTACCAGAGGAAACCCTGAAATTAAGAAACTCGGCAGTGATTTAAACCAGAACGATGGTTTGATACACTATAATGTTTCCCATTGACAACAAGTTAGCATCATCATTTAGCATTTACCATTTTATAATTGGAGAGAGATGGTGTTAACATTACAAAAGTACAAAAAGTAGTGGTTCCACAGAAGCAGCGGCAAAACATTAGCTTGCTGTTTTAGCTGCGGTAGCACTAGCCACCGGAACCCACCTGGCGCACTGCAAGGGAGAGGCGGGGCAGTGATAAGTAGAAACGGGGTACGTGTCCCTGATATAAATGATTAATTTTCACATGAAACGGTAGACGTTTTTTTATTGTGTCACCGAGCTATATACCGTCATATCGCACAGCCCTATGTGCAGCTGCAGCTGAGAACACACGTTAGTTACCTCTGTGTCTTGCCATGAATCACCCACTGCTTGTGATATTCTCCTGCTAGTGGTGATTTGGACTTTGTGGAAGAGGGATGGTCCTGCCAAGTTTCCTGCCAGTGTGGAGGAGCGGACTACCACCACAATCGCCATCTACTCCCTGAACCACTTGAGTATTTGGATCACAATACTCCCAACTATTTTCTTTATATACAGTGGGGTAAAAAAGTATTTAGTCAGCCACCAATTGTGCAAGTTCTCCCACTTAAAAGATGAGAGAGGTCTCCAATTTTCATCATAGGTATACCTCAACTATGAGAGACAAAATGAGAAAGAAAAAAAAGAAGAAAATCACATTGTCTGATTTTTAAAGAATTTATTTGCAAATTATGGTGGAAAATAAGTATTTGGTCACCTACAAACAAGCAAGATTTCTGGCTCTCACAGACCTGTAACAACTTCTTTAAGAGGCTCCTCTGTCCTCCACTCGTTACCTGTATTAATGGCACCTGTTTGAACTTATCAGTATAAAAGACACCTGTCCACAACCTCAAACAGTCAGACTCCAAACTCCACTATGGCCAAGACCAAAGAGCTGTCAAAGGACACCAGAAACAAAATTGTAGACCTGCACCAGGCTGGGAAGACTGAATCTGCAATAGGTTAACAGCTTGGTGTGAAGAAATCAACTGTGGGAGCAATTATTAGAAAATGGAAGACATACAAGACCACTGATAATCTCCCTCGATCTGGGGCTCCACACAAGACCTCACCCCGTGGGATCAAAATGATCACAAGAGAACGGTGAGCAAAAATCCCAGAACCACACGGGGGGACCTAGTGAATGACCTGCAGAGAGCTGGGACCAAAGTAACAAAGGCTGCCATCAGTAACACACTACGCCGCCAGGGACTCAAATCCTGCAATGCCAGACGTGTCCCCCTGCTTAAGCTAATACATGTCCAGGCCCGTCTGAAGTTTGCTAGAGAGCATTTGGATGATCCAGAAGAGGACTGGGAGAATGTCATATGGTCAGATGAAACCAAAATAGAACTTTTTGGTAAAAACTCAACTTGTCGTGTTTGGAGGAGAAAGAATGCTGAGTTGCATCCAAAGAACACCATACCTACTGTGAAGCATGGGGGTGGAAACATCATGCTTTGGGGCTGTTTTTCTGCAAAGGAACCAGGATGACTGATCCGTGTAAAGGAAAGAATGAATGGGGCCATGTATCGTGAGATTTTGAGTGAAAACCTCCTTCCATCAGTAAGGGCACTGAAGATGAAACGTGGCTGGGTCTTTCAGCATGACAATGATCCCAAACACACCGCCCGGACAATGAAGGAGTGGCTTCATAAGAAGCATTTCAAAGTCCTGGAGTGGCCTAGCCAGTCTCCAGATCTCAACCCCATAGAAAATCTTTGGAGGGAGTTGAAAGTCCATGTTGCCCAGCGACAGCCCCAAAACATTACTGCTCTAGAGGAGATCTGCATGGAGGAATGGGCCAAAACACCAGCAACAGTGTGTGAAAACCTTGTGAAGACTTACAGAAAATGTTTGACCTCTGTCATTGCCAACAAAGGGTATATAACAAAGTATTGAGATGAACTTTTGTTATTGACCAAATACTTATTTTCCACCATAATTTGCAAATAAAGTCTTTAAAAATCAGACAATGTGATTTTCTGGATTTTTTTCCCCTCATTTTGTCTCTCATAGTTGAGGTATACCTATGATGAAAATTGGAGACCTCTCTCATCTTTTAAAGGCCAAATGTCACATAACAGGGTACTTTAAATATCTTGAAACTAGATATAAAAGGGAACCGATCCGTTCGGGTCTTGGTGCATATGCTTCAGTAACAACGGAATATTCGTTAATTTAAAACTGCCGCGCTTGGCCTGACACGGCCCCTGGAATCGCCTGGGAAAGAAGGCGGAAGTGACGAAATCGATTGTACCCTAGTTTGATGCTTGGGGTATTTCAATTGATTGTTTATATGGAGACTGGAAGGTTGAAGTGAGCAACAAGAAAGAAAATTGGATATTTCACCCATACCTTAAAATGGGACTATCAGGGACAGCTGGGTAATAAGGGACACTTCTCTGGGAAATGTTTTCATACCTGTCAAGTGAGACGTTTTCGCCGTACTTCAACACCGTAAAAAGCGGCTATAAGGAACGGCGGAACAACAAGGCACACCTCTCTGGGAAATGCCCCAAATGCAACTCGTGTTGTTATTGTCAAATATTTTAAGGATTCATGGATATTTGACAATAACAACACAACTCAGCGTCCAGCGCAAAATAAAAAAAAAAAAAAAGCAGAATTCTGTATTTGTCAGGCGATCTCTGTCTGTTCCGCAACCGCTGCACAGCTGAACGTGTTAAACCATTGTCCTAATGACTTCTCATTGTAGTGAGAATAGCTCAAGCTGAGCGATCAGCCTGCCCAGACAATTAAACTAATGACTGACTCCACACTTCGAACAGTAGTGATAATAGCTCAAGCTGAGCTGCCTAGACAATCAAACTAATGACTGACTCCACACTTCTCGTTGTAGTGATAATAGCTCAGGCTGAGCCAGCACCAGCTGTGGGGGATCACACACAGGAGTGCTCCTCAAGACACTCAATTTTTTTTCCCGTATGTTTTTGTTTTGGGCATACAGAAATGGCAATACGCCCGTTTTTGCTAAAATTGCATTTTCCCCGTATTTTCCTTAAAATATTTGACAATAACAACACGAACTACATTTAAAACATTTCCCAGAAAAGTGTCCCCCACTGCGCCGTCCCCCACAGCCGCGCTTGGCACCAAAATACGGCGAAAACGTCTGACTTGACAGGTATGAAAACATTTCCCAGAGAAATGTCCATTATTACTCCGCTGTCCCTTATAGCCGCGTTTTACGGTATTAAAATACGGCGAAAACGTCTCACTTGACAGGTATGCGCCTCCATTTTCATATTGATCTGGTCAATTTCTTGACAGCAGCGGCTCTCCTCCACTGTAATAATAATGGCTTCCGAAAAATCAATATTTATGGGGCGCCCTGGACAGACCCCCTTCGGCTTCGCAATTCTGGAGGCGATTAATGTCCAGTTCAATGACATTTTCCACTGGTTCTGCTCTCTGGTCATCGTTGGAACTGTTGTCATCAGACAAAGCATCTGATTCCGTCTCGGACGGCTCGAACCGGTAAGGTTCTATGCCTCTGTCACTGTCTGAACCACTGACAAAAAAAAAAAAGACAAAACTAAACTAATTTGTTCACAATCGCTGTCACTTTCCGTCATGATTGTCCAATGTTGATAAGTGTGAATGTGGATAGGCAGGGCAGCCAGGGTACAACTGGTGATGTCAAAAACATGGGCGTGGTCTGGACTGGCTGTCACAAGCCAGCAAGCAAGGTGGGGCCTTCACCTGGTGTATTTTGTGCAATTATGTAAATACAGGTGGGTGATATGGTCTCCGGTATGAATATTTGGTTTAAGCTATGTGTATTTTATCTAAATTCGTTGTCATTTAGAAAAAAAAATTACGTGACATTTGGCCTTTAAGTGAGAGAACTTGCACAATTGGTGGCTGACTAAATACTTTTTTACCCCACTGTATAGATAGGGCTTAAGAGTTTTCTGGCCCCGTGCTGGATTTCCAGCGTGTGCCATTTGGCTGCGTGGAAAAATGATACAGTACTTCTATAAAAACAAAAGATTTACTTTCTATTCCTATACACAGAACTACTTTGTCAAAGCAGAGTTGCCATATCTAGCGATCCACAGTGTTTCCTCTGGCTGAAAGACCTTGGCATGGTGGCAACATATTTTTCCGGGGGGGGGGGGGGGGGGGGGCATATGTCTGAATATGTTAATTTTATACTACTTATTTCTTCTTTTAATTTTGCACAGTAATTTTGCATATAATAATAATAATGTATCAGATTTATATAGCGCTTTATCAGAGACACTCAAAGACGCTTTTTACAGATACATTATTCATTCACTCCAGACACACAATGGTAGTGTCAAGCTACTACTGTAGCCACAGCTGCCCTGGGACAGGCTGACGGAAACGTGGCTGCCAATCTGGGCCAACAGCCTCTCCGGCCACCACCGAACATTTATACACATTCATACCCAGTGTTATGGACACTGGAGGCAAGGTGAGTAAAGTGTCTTACCCAGGGACACAACGGCAGGATATCTGGGGAGAGCGGGATTTGAACCGCCAACCATCCGGTTATTGGACGACCCGCTCTACCTCCTGAGTCACTGCCGTGCATATGGAACTTATAATTTGAAGTACTGTACAACCAAGGCTTGAATGTTGGAATATTGGGCCATTTGGGGTCCCACCCAGACATCCTGTGTTTAGACTTTTTACTGGTGTCATCCTTCTCTCCTTCCTCTGCTCTCACCTCTCCTGGACCCTCTGCCTGAACACTTTCCTCTCCTTGGCTCCTCTCTTCTGTCTGATCTTGCCGTCTCTGAGCTCTGTCTAATTCAGGTTCTCTCTCTGTCTATGGTGGTATACAAACGGGTTAGAAAATATCAAGTGCCAGGTAAATTAAAGGAGACAACCAAAAATTTCTAGTTAAAGGTACAAAGAGCACCTACTTAAAACTTGAGTAATGACTTCAGTCTTGAAGGTTTGAGGTTTTTCTCCAAAATTTATAACAATTTTCTTTTAGTTTTCTACTTTTCTCTGTAAATTTATCTAAATTTGAAACAATTTTCCTCAAATTTGTAATTTCCTCTTGTAAAATTGACTTTTCTTGTACATTCCAAACTTTATTATAAATTTGTGGATTATTTTTGTCTGTTTTTTTTTTTTTAAATAAAATTACTGGGGTTTTTTTTAAATAAATTTGAAACAGACTGTGGTATTTTTTTTTACTTTTTCCTTATAACAATCTATATTTTTGACCATAACTTTGCAGTCAGAACAGAACAATAATTTAACTCCCATTACAAAGAAAAAAAATATTAATAAAATTGTATTTAATGATTTAAATTAACTTAAATGACCAAGGATGCCGTTATAATATTTCTAAATATTTATAGTTTTTTTTTTTGAAATCTCACCACCACAAAAAAACCTCTCTCATTTTGAAATCCAAATGCTGGCACGTTTAGTTTGTCTGAAGGCTGCAGACAGATTAAAGTCAGTGACTTTGTGAATTTCAGTCATCTTAACTTGCCAGGTACATAATTGGGAACATAACTTAATATTGTAGCGGCTGGTGAAATATATCCTCAGCAATTCAGTTGACCCCTTGCCTTTCCCTTCATATGAAGCCGGCTGCATTTGAATTCTAACCACATCTCTTAGCTGCACGGTGGCGCAGTGGTTAGCACTGCGGCAGCACAGTTTACCCTTGGCCGGGGGATTGTGGGAATCGTGGGATCATGGGTTCGATCCCAGCCCCCGACCAACAGTGATCTGTGTGGAGTTTGCATGTTCTCCCCGTGTTGCGTGGGTTTACTCCGGGATTTCTCCGGTTTCCTCCCACATGCCAAAAACATGCATGTTAGGTTAATTGGCTGTTCTAAATTGTCCCTAGATATTTGTTTCCTATAGGCCCTTGAATAGAGGGTTAGTATTAATGAAAGTGCTTTGAGTGGTCTTTGTGACTAGAAAAGCGCTATATAAGTGCAGGTTAGTTAGTTAGTTAGTTAGCTAAGCGACTCTTCTGTTATTGCTCCTGTTTCCAGCAGGTTAAAACCACGATAAATGCCTCCAGTGCTTACATACCTCTTATGGTTTTTTTCCCCGCATTTAAAGTACTTTAATAAACTCATGTTTCTGTCGGACAGTCAAGCCTTATTATGCTGCATTTCCCCTCTAGTCCACCTTGGTCCACGTGCGCTTTGGATGAGCCGGACAGATTTAAAGCTAAAGCTCCGTGGGTTCATCATGATTAGAGACCATTTGCATGTTTTTAAAGCAAATGAATAGTTGATTCCTGAAATTAAAAAAATGCATAAGGGTCATTCCAGAATTGGAGGACATTTGGGCTTCAAAATTCTTGAAAAATAAACCTTCACTTTTCTGATTTTCTGCTACATATTCATCAATAATAGGTAATAAACTATCAAAGGCTTGATTAGCTCAGCTTACAGATCAATGGTACAATTTTTATTACGTGATTTATTTGGTGTTTACAATACTTGGTGCAACCCACAGCAACAGGGTTGCAGGTAATAGGGTTGCAAATCCAGACGAATGTTGGCTTTCTCTCAGGAGTAGAAGCTAGCTGTTTAATTAGCTGTTACTGCTGACCAAGAGGACAAACTTACTTATGTAAATAAGTAAAGAAAAAAAAAATTGTCTTATTCTGATCATATGCATAACAGGGTTGCATGAGGTAGAGTGAGACATTCAATGAAGGCTAACTATGTTATAAAAATATGGAAAATAGAAGAGAGGACATACCTTTGCTCTACCCATTCTTTTGGAAAACTGTTTGATGATGTCAAGTCCAGCGTATCATGTGATTCACTGCTTTCTTTTTCTTCTACCATGCTAAAAAGGTTGTGGTAACAGGGTTGCGTGCATGTTGTGGGACACACGTTCCATGAATAATAATTATTATTTGAAATATTATGTTTATTAAAACAAATGTTCCCACAGTTACAAGAGACAGCTATGAAACAAATAATACCAAAAAAATGAAATTTAAATTTCATTTTAACTGTTTTATTTGAGATTCAATTTGGTCATTAGGGGGGTGGGACAAGAGAAAAATGGCATTTTAGGGGGTACTCCAGACTTATTTGGTATTTTTAAAACTATTTTCAAGCATTCTTTTCTCTTAGTTTTTTTTAGATTTGGTCTCAGAACAAGTAAATTTACTCAGAAACTGCATGTTTTAGTATTTTGTATGTGGATTATTTAAAATTTGATGGGTGGGACGTAAAATGTCCTCCAATTCTGGAATGACCCATAAAGTCCTATTTTAAGCATACCAACTTTAACTCAAGCGGTTTCTTTTTTGAAAACTAAATCTACATGGGGAATTATTTTGGCATCTGTAAAAGATTAAAAAAAATGAGCAGCAATGGTGTTTAATATAAAATATGTACCAAAATAGACTAGTTAATTCAGTGCTGAGTAATCAGACGGGCTTCACTCCTCTACCCTGCTCATAAATAAAACTTGTGATTTCATCTCTCATGTTTGTTTGCTTGTGAGAGGAAAGGCTAAACAGATGTCATGTTATGCTATGCAGAAAAC
Organism: Pholidichthys leucotaenia; assembly: GCA_020510985.1. Lineage (NCBI taxonomy): Eukaryota > Metazoa > Chordata > Actinopteri > Cichliformes > Pholidichthyidae > Pholidichthys > Pholidichthys leucotaenia. Next base: position 69,805,383 of record CM035842.1, on the reverse strand, counting down.
ACACAACACTGAAAACAGCACCCGCTGCTCAGCTGGGTCACACTTTGCTGCCCCCCCCCCCCCAAAAAAGTCTCATTAAGTGAATGCATGTGAAATTAAGTGGCGGCTCCACCTGTATGCACGCTCCCGTCTTCTCTTTGCACAGGCAGCAGATCAGAGCCCATCTATTGCTGGGAATGTGGGACACGTTTGTGATCGGCTCCATCTTCTCCGGATTCCCAATGCTCACCTGTACGGTACAATCAACACACAAGTGGACACACATGAGGGCAGATGGTGGGGCTCACTGAAAGTATAAATACATCAACACATGGTGGATGTTATTGGGAACAGAATCTTCAGTCACAACTGTGTGGGCAGAAATGTCTACGAGTGGATGATGCTTAGAGGAGAGTAAACTTTAAAATTCTGGCTGAGTTTGTGCTTTTTTTTAAAGACATGATGGAATTAGCTGACATTAACAGAACTGGAAAAGGTGAGGTTCAAATCCCTTCAAGCTACAATCTAAAGGCACAAAAGCAAATCATACAAACCATTTAACCACAAATGCCACATCTAATTAAATCCTATTTACTACACACTATTTTTCATTCAAGGGTTATAACTGAGGTAAAAAAAAAAAAAAAAAAAAAAAAAAAAACACTTTTAACAGGAAGAATTGCTCTTCACCTCTGGAATCCACAAGGCACAGCTGACGTGGACCCACTTGGTTCCACTCCGCGTTGGCTTCATGGCTCCACCTTTCTTAGGACACAACTGGCACTTGGGCAGGATGCCGAGGGCACAGATCCGGCACAGCCAGCTGCCCTTTGGGACTTTCTGGATGCCGTAACAAGCCTGGTGAGAAAAAAAAACAAAAAACAAGGCTGCTCAGCATCTAGAGGCAGGCAAGCAGGCAGGTCAACAAGAGGGAAAATGGGTACACATGTATCAGAAGAAAAATGGGTACACGTGTATCAGAAGAAACTTAAATCTCAATATAATGATAGTAAGTTGTGCGTATTTATTATTGTTACAAACTGAATATGGGTCATCATTTACTTTTATACAGTTTTAACATTCCTATCCTCCACTTTGTCTCTGTCTTGTTTAAGTAAAATCATTATAAGCACTTACTGGAATTCACACTCCACGTGTGTTGATGTTATCTGTATGAATAGTATGTCTCTTCCCGCCCCAGTCGTGGCAGATGACTGCCCCTCTCTAAGCCTGGTTCTGCCAAAGGTTTCTTCCTATAAAGGGAGTTTTTCCTTCCCACTGTCGCTTAGTGCTTGGTCATAGGGGATCGTTTGATCATTGGGGTTTTTCTCTGAATTATTTATGATTTGTGCTTATGTATCAAGTGCCTCGAGATGACTTTTGTTGTGATTAGGCACTATACAAATAAAGCCGAATTGAATTAACTTCGACATGTTAACATTACATTCCTTAACACAGACTTTTCAGAAAAAACAGAACCGGAGAGAGTCAGTCTCCGGATAAGGAGATTCAATTAAATAAAACTTCTTTTTTTTTTAAATTCTTAACTGAAGATGTGTCAATAAAGCCATTAAAGTTAGTTGGCCTTTGTGTCGACCTCTGACCTGATGAACACAGATGTTGCACTTGTCACAGAAGACCATCTCATTGTTGTCCTCCCCATCGGGCGACTGGCAGACATCACATACCACGTCCTCGTCATACTCGATGCCCAGCCCCTCCTCTGTCTCCATGGCGTGCGTCATATTTTCGTGGCAGCAGCGCTCAAACTCTTCCATCACCCGCTCCATGGTGATCTCGTCCAGCTGTGACAATGCTGGAAAAACAGCAAGAGAAAATTTAAATGTGTTAGACTGGTCCTCGTTGCTGTTACTAGAAAATATCTTACACTGCAGTAAGAGAATTGGATTTTTGCCATCTTAAAAGCTCCAACAAATCCGTATGACTTCACATTCAAAACTTGTTCATATTTAATTGAGGTGTTGCTAAAGTGCTCATATTTCTAGCAGCAGAGCTCCTGGAGATGAGCTTCACCCAACAACCACAAACTGCTTAATAACAGGTTCAGCTATCAGGTTTCCTCTGTGAGTCCTGCAAACAAACTGTGGACACAGTCACAATCTAAACAAAGATGTGGTCAATGCAGCCATAAATAAATTGGCAGTCTTCACTGTGAATACGGTGATGAACCAAAAAGCAGCAAAGTTCCCAAGTGAAAGAGCAGGGATAAGAGGATAAGATTTGGTTCTTTAACAATTTTGTTGGAAATGTGTGTGGCACCAGTGTTCATAATCTACATCACGGTTTCCTCTGGTAGTTCTGGGTGGCGGCAAGCCGCGCCAGAAAGATTTCTGCTGCACTTATGAGGATATATAAATTTAAAAAAAATATATGAAGCGATGACTTTCCGCAAGCGCGCACACAAACATGCACGTGACCATCATCTGCGCGGAGTTGAGAAGCGCCCCGCCCATGCGAGCTTTCCAGTCAGTCACCAGGCAGAGTGTCTCGCTAGTGTGACTGTCCGACAGAAACATGAATTTATTAAAGTACTTTAAACCCGAAAAAAATCAGAAGAGGCATGTAAGCACTAGTGTTTATCATGGTTTTAACCCGCTGGAAACAGGAGCAATAATGGAAGAGTCGCTTAAGTTAAGAGACGCAGTTAGAATTCATATGCAGCCAGCTTCATATAAAGGGAAAGGCAAGGGGGACTGATGAATTGCCGAGGATATATTTCACCAGCCGCTACAATATTAAGTTATGTTCCCTATTATGTACCTGGCAGGTTAAGATAACCGAAATTCACGAAGTCAATGACTTTAATCCATCAGCAGCCTTCAGACAAACTAAATGTGCCAACATTTGGATTTCAAACTAAGGGAGGTTTTTCCTGCTGTCTGGGTGGTGAGGAGAGTTCTAAAAAAAACAAACTATAAATACAAAGAAATATTATAACAGAAATAACGGCATTCTTGGTCATTTAAGTTAATTTATTTCATTAAATACAATTTCCTTAATTTTTTTTCTTTGTAATCAGAGTTAAATTATTGTTCTGTTCTGACTGCAAAGTTATGGTCAAAAATGTAAACTGTTATAAGGAAAAGTAAAAAAAACAGTCTGTTTCAAATTTATAAAAAAAAAAAAAGTAATTTTATTTTAAAAAACAGACAAAAATAAGCCATAATATAATCCATAAATTTATAATAAAGTTTCAAATGTACAAGAAAAGTCAATTTTACAAGAAGAAATAACAAATTTGAGGAAAATGGTTTTAAATTTGGATAAATTTACAGAGAAAAGTAGAAAACTATAAGAAAATTGTTATAAATTTTGGAGAAAAAAAACCTCAAACCTTCAAGACTGAAATATTATTCAAGTTTTTAAGTAGGTGCTGTTGTACCCTTAACTCAACTAGAAAATTTTGGTTGTCTACTTTTAATTACACAGGGTTACAAAAATAATTTTTTTGTAAGTTGTCTGTGTTTTTTCAAATGATTTAATACAATTTTGCACCACTGAATCCAAGAATGACATCCGTTTCTCTCGATCAGGTGCCAAGTAAAAACCTGTACTTACTGAATACTTACTTAGTACTGTGCATGTACTTACCTTTATATAAACGTAAGTACATGTAAATTGAATGTTATGTCATCATTGTTCAAAATTCAGAGAATTTCAAGACATGAAAAAGAATTTTGCATCATATAAAGGAAAATACCCATACATGTAAACAAAAATGTATAAAACAACATGTGGCCATAATTCAAAAAGTTGACCTGACTGAGCAAAACCAATGTGATTTTTGGATTCAGCACATCAAAATTGTCCCAAATCAGCTAAAAAAACAAAAACAAAACAGACAATAAATTTGGTGTGGACCAGTGCTATTAATTTCAAAGCACTGCTTTTACATGAGTAGAATTTCTGACTACTACACCCACCTCTGACCATATAATTTAGGTATGTATGAGTAAATTACTATTATCATTGTTTTTTTTCCCCCTTCCTTACTCTCTCAATAGGAAAAAAAGAAACACTAGAATAAAAATACAAAAAATACACATATTTTTGTTATTTATGTAAACCATGACAAAAAATCCTGAAGGACAAAAATGGCACTTGGTATTTTCTAACCTGTTTGTATACCACCATCGACAGAGAGAGAACCTGAATTAGACAGAGCTCAGAGAGGGAAAGATGAGACAGAAGAGAGGAGCCATGGAGAGGAAAGTGTTCAGGCAGAGGGTCCAGCAGAGGTGAGAGCAGTGGAAGGAAAGAAGGATGACACCAGTAAAAAGTCTAAACACAGGATGTCTGGGTGGGACCCCAACTGGCCCAATATTCCAACATTCAAGCCTCAGTTGTACGATACTTCAAATGCTAAGTTCTATATGCAAAGTTACTGTGCAAAATTTAAAAAACAAATAAACAGTATAAAATTAACATATTCCGGTAACAATCATGTCATATGTTTTACCCCCCCCCCCAAAAAAAAAATATGTTGCCACAGCGCCAAGGTCTTTAAGCCAGAGGAAACACTGTACATATATTACAGAGCAAATAATTTTTTAGATATTTTATATGATAATTGCAAAATTACATGATTCAAATCCTGTCTTTTAAACAACAGTATTAATAGCATTATACTCATCTTATTACTCTGGAGACACCAGTGTGAAACTGGAATAAGACACCACTTTCATATTAGTTATGTATTAAGGAAACTGGTTTTTAAAGTCTACTTTTTTCATAATATTTACATTTTTTTCAAGCAGTGCCTCGGGCTTCAGAATAGTAAACAAAGTTCCACAATTTAAAAAAAATAAGCCCAAGTCACTGTTTTCATTAAACTGTTGAAATGACACAAATTATGCACAAACTCGATTTAACTGAAACCTTTAACAACACTGAATACATCACCTTCTTCAAAGAAGTTTCTGTGACTACTGACTAGTGAAAATAGGTTTATATCAACACAAGACTCCTGCTGGGCAATAAAACGATAACTATAATTATTGTGAAATAACCTTTCCTTGATAGAGACATAATACACTTTCAACAGAACGTCAATAGGAGTCATTTGTTGTGTTTTGACAGACAGCATGAAAAGCCAATAAAAATAAGAATACACTGCACCGAACCAATCATATGGCTGGAAGTCAAGTTGGATTAACGCACACAACAGCGTGTGTAGGCGCGTGGGAGCAACAGCTGGGGTTTAGCACACCTGCTAATGTTTGGGCTAGCACAGCTGTATAGAAGTTGGAATATGGTTAAAAAGAAAATTACAGAAAGCATTAATGAAAAGTCCAGTGACAGCGTTACCAAAGACACCGAAACAGACGCCGCCCAATGCTCAATAGAGGAGGAGATTGTTGAAAAGAAGGGTCTGAGGAATTCAGTAGTGTGGACAGAATGTCAGATTTAAGCAGCTGATTAAAGTAACTGACCCTTATTTCCAACTCCCTGGCCATAAATATTTCTCCCAGATGGCCCTTCCCCAGTTGTACACAGAATGTAGAGAAACTGTTGAAAAGGTGCTGCAAAGTCTGCCATACTTTGCTACTATGTCAGATTTGTGGTCAAGTCACACATCTGAACCATGTATGAGTCTAACTGCCCACTTCACTGATCAAGATTGGAATCTGAAAAGCAAATGTCTTCAAACTTTCGTGAAGACCATACAGGTGAAGTCATTGGTTTAGGACTGACTGAAGCAGTTGCATCCTGGAGACTGAGTGAAGACAAACAAGTCTGCATCACAACAGACAGTGGGACAAATATAGTGAAGACCACATCACTAAACAAGAGGACACGGCTGCAGTGCTTTGGGCATGTACTTCACTCAGCTATGGGTAAGTTGGTGAGCAGAATATTATAAAATATTTATATTTTATAATGTTTTACAATTATTTGAAATACAGTTGTATAATGTTCCACACTACATTTGTCAGGCTCAACTTCTGAAAGGAAATAAATATTTAAAATTAATCTTGTTATAGCTTCACATCTCAGGAGTAAAAATCAGCCTTTAAGCTTGACAGAAATAGTGATTTGATTCATATTGCAATATATATCGCTATCGATCAATATGGAAAAAATTTAATGTGCCTGGAATTTTTTCATATCGCCCAGCCCTACATAAGACAAATCTTCTTCTTCTGGCTGCTCCCTTTAGGGGTTGCCACAGTGGATCATCTGTCTCCATCTCACCCTATCTCTTGCATCTTCCTCTGTAACACCAACCGTCTCCATGTCCTCCTTCACTACATCCATGAATCTTCTGTGGTCTTCCTCTTTTCCTTCTGCCTGGCAGCTCCATCTTCAACATCCTTTGTCCAATATATCCACTATCCCTCCTCTGCACATGTCCAAACCATCTCAGCCTTGTCTCTCTTACTTTGTCTCCAAACTGCTCAACCTAAGCTGTCCCTCTGATATACTCGTTTCAAATCCTGTCCCTTCTAATGAGAATCCTAGCATCTTCAACTCTGCCACCTGTCTCTTTGTCAGTGCCACTGTCTCCCAACCATACATCATCTTGCGTCTTGTAGCATACCGTTTTGTAAATCTTCCCTTTCACTCTTGCAGCTATCATTCTGCCATAGATCACCCCCAACACTCATCTACACTGTCCACATTCAAACTCTAAACAGTGGTTTACTTCCCTTTTATTCTGTTTAACAAATGTTATAAACAAAATCAATTTTCATATTCACATTTCACAGTCCAAACTACTATTCGGTGACTCACCCATCTCTCTAAACTCCTCATTTATGGTCTGCAGCCAGGCCACATCCTCTTCGTTTAGGTCGTAGCGACACATCCCCTCCGCCAGCGTTCGGATGTCCACGTAACCCAGAGCCTCAGCCCCCGACGTCCGAATCAGCTTCTTTGGCCTGATGAACATCACCTCCTTTCCCTTCCCTGCCAGCACCCTGCACAACACAGACCTTCTTATTTACAATCCAAACCAAGACACACACACACACACACACACACACAATATTGCATACAGTATAATCCAACAATTCTTTAGTGGCAGTATTTAGGGGTTCTTCTTTTGTCCTACCTGGTCACAGGTTGCGGAATAGAGTGAGGGCTGACGGGGACCTGGACGCCCTTTTCCCACTCCTGCCTCCACGGGTCAGCCAGAACATAGTAGTCCTCGGGGTTCAGCTGATATGAGTCGTGGACTTTCATGGCTGTGATCAGGTCTGTCCTAAAAACCTGTTTATAGGTTATAAGATACACATTTTAGCTGGTGTTGTGAGTAAAACTGAACATCCAGCCAGCTACCCAGGCCCTCTGGAGCTCCAGTGGGGAATGAGCCAGGGAGGTCACGGCCAGGGCACTGTAGAACCCTACAATGCAAGCCTCCAGTCTCCTGACCAACTATTTTCCCCAAAACTACACCAGGGAATATGCAGCACTGCAGGATGTCCAATTCCTGACAAGCCAGAGGCTCAAACCCAGTGGGCCTGGTTGCTTAACTACCAACAATTCAGCTAAAGTTGCAAAAGCGGTGCAAGTGGACAGATGCAGTGTTTTTAGCCACAGACTTCATCTCTCCTTTGTGAGTTAAGTGCAGTACTGAATGAATTTATATAAAAAAAGAAAATGCCAATGCATGCACAGTAAGAACTTAGTTTACAGTAAGAATAACTTACAGGGCTAATATCGTCCACAAGATGAAACATCTAGAAATGTGTAGTCTTATACAGCAACCACTGCTGAAACTAAAAGTTAGTTCCTTAAACTATCAGACCTATTAATGCGTGCATGTGTATGAGAGAGATATGCTACCTACTGCATAAATTAAAATTACATATGTATACAACTGTTTCAGTTATTTGTTGGTGATTTTTACCAAAATAATTTATTCATCATCATTTGTAGTTTACAGTTTTTTTTATATTGAGATAAATCAAGTATTGAGATGCTGAATAATTACACTGAGATATGATTTTTGGCCCATATCACCCGGCCCCAAGATGTTCTGTCCCACTCCTTTATCTCTTCATCAGTCATTAGGACGCTGATTAATGCTGATCAATAGAAGGTAGCAGTAATGCATTTTCAAGTGTTCTGCCAATGAAAATAAAATAAAAGACTACCAGAGCCCATTGAGTGCATACCACAGCAACATAAGTTGACACCGTAAAACACAGGAGAAACAAACTCCAGAGCTACTCATCAAAAAGCAATGAGCACCATGTTCACTTCCCTGAGAAGGGAGAAAAACCTGATCAGTTCAAACTGTGAGCAAGAACTCAGTCTGACATTATCAACAAAGCAAAAAAGTCAAAATCAAAATGAATAGCCAGACAAAACTTAACATAATTCTGACAGTGGGGGAGGACTCCTGATCTTTATCAATATTTTATTTAGCCAAGTTAAAACTTCCAATGTTGCCAGTTTGTTTTATAAAGCAATATTATTGTGGCACACTGTAGGAGATGTGCTTTTTATGCTGATGGTCTATATCAGTATTTACAGAAGTTAAAAAAATAAAAATCACCATATATACACAGATGGGAAACAGCCAGTCAATCAAAATCCTTCCTTGCCCAGAGTCATAGTTTTACTTTAATTTGATTGGCCCTCTGACAGAAGGGAGTGTACAGTGGCCTGTGGGGACCAAGTCCACAATGTGTACAGTAGATAACTGCAGACATGTTTTAATAAGGACCAACACCCAATAACTGCATCTTTTGATGCAGATACAAACAGATGCACAAAACAGATCAATTTTATGAATATTATGAAAGATGGTCCTTCAATTCAGCTTCATTTTTTAATTTATATAATTATAAAGGTTTTCTCTTTAAAGGCCACAGAATGACAGGAGGATATACAGGACTGAAAACACATGTTAAACAGACTCCAGGTCTGCTTTTTTAAAATTGAGAAAATTATTAATGTGAATGACGTGACAGATGTACCTCTGAGGGTTTCTGCCCTGTCCCTCTCCTGTGCTGTGATGAATGCTGCGACCAGCAGGTAGAATTACCTGGAAGAGAGAGAGAGAAAAAAAGATTATGCGCACCACTAACACAAAGGTGGAAATTCAAACGAAATACCAGTATAATGAGAGGCTCATTTGAATAATCAAGAATTGTGCAACTGTCATTTTCTGTAGTCAGTTTCATTTTCTGCCTTGAAATTACTAATTTGAATTTTGGCCATTTATGATATTAGTGGCAATAGAAAAAAAAATTAATGCATCAAGAACAGATGAACAAGAACACCCTCCAATCAGCTTTTGTTAATGTGCTCATTTAACAGCAAACACAATTTAACCCATTAACAAAAAGTGAAAGCAGCTTTGTGTTTATACCAACTGTAAGAATGATAAGGGGCTTCAGCAATAGTGAGGACTGCATTTCAGAGTTTGGTTCACAGTCATGAACAGCTTACGTTAGAATTTTCAACAATGGGGAAAAATGTGCACTCAAGAGTATGGAACAAACTGTTTTGAAAATTTTCAATGAAGTTAAGATTTGGGGCTGTCAGTCTGACCTGCCAGGGTGTCTTTAAAGATCCAAGCATACAGACCGTCCCTGCACTGTCTGCTCTTTCTCAGATTACAGACCTTCTCGCTCTTTTCCTTAACATTTGTTCATACATGAAGTACAAAGTTACTCCCATTTCCATACAATTGTTCTGTTCAACTCTAAAGTCAAACTGTACATGCTCAATGGGAAGTTGTCAAAGAAAGTTAAAATCTCACTGCTTGGCACTTTTACTGGCAGGTTTGTGCCATCATTACTCCTGTCTATATTTGGAGCTGGTATGAATGAGTCAGCAGTGGCGGTATTTTGCTTGCTTACTTCCATTATCGGAGTCATCGCTGCTGCTGGGGTGCCTACTCCTCTTCATTGTCACCTGTCTGTGGATCCTCAGTGCAAGAGCTCTGTGCAGAAAGAAAGATGGGATGTTAAGCTCCACAAGAAAGAGGCAAACGTCAATGTGGCATTGGATACGTTTACACAAGCATTAGGGGGAAAAACAATGCACATTCAGACGTTTAACCAGACAATAAAACCAGCGAATGACCATAAAGATACTGGATGATGCTGTTTGTGGCTGCTGTAAATAGTGCACATATTAAAAAGTGTGCATCTCCGACTTCAGTGGCAAAGGTACCTATTCTCTCAACAGACCTGACATTAGGATGCCATGTATTGTCGCCACAGCTAATACGACAGCTCATTCAGTCCCTCCTCCTATCACACAACCTTGCATGGAAGTGTGCAAACATCACGGTCACTGCAGCCGCAGCGATGACAAGATTTCACATGCAATTGCGTCAGGAAACAACAGTGCCACGAACCCAACCGGTGGCACGCAAAAGCATTAGCCGAAGGCCAAAACACGTGGAAATATCTCGAAGGTCTGCTGCTTGTGTGGACAGAGAGGCGCTAACCCCAACTTAGCAGGCGTGGCTAACAGCGTGTTAGTCACTGTTTATGTGACGCCCCACACGGGCTAACTTAGCATCGGCTAACTCTAGTGAAAGTTGCCCAGCCCTGATATTTATTTATCACGATAACATCGTGTTGGTGTGATAGCAAACACTGAAATGGTTGTGTTTTAGTATTTTGATTGCACACATTAATAAGACCAGATAGAGGTATTTTTGAACAGAATTAATAGATGTAGCTGGATAACGTTAGCTTTGTTATGCAACCCGCGGGCCCACCCATACCAGGCGCTCCCAGTAGAAAACGTTATAAAAGTGAAATCTGAACAACTGATGTTATCATACGTAGACAAAACACGCGACAACTCTCGAAAATAACACACTCGCAGTCTATTCGCGCCAGAACAGTTTATTTTAACTGTAGGCCACATGCAATAGCTCATTTGACTGTCCGTAGTTAGCAGCATCTGTTAGCTGGTTAGCCACATAAGTTGTGTTTGTGTTTAGCATTAGCCAAACAGCTAACCTGACACTACAGCGCTCATCGATACATTAAACCAGGCCAGGTGTATGTCAGAGGTTGGGGTTAGTTATTGATCCCAGCCAACTAACTACAATTACCGTAAGCATGCAGATAAATCACGTAGTTAACCTGAGGCTGTTATTTTGGTCTGGGTAAACAGAGCTTAGTATGACAAACCACCGAGTCTCTACTGGCTCAGCTTAAGCTTTGGCGCCATTTTAACTGACGACGTCGCGTTTTTCTTAGCGGACCTCTACAGCGACCATACTAGAAAAATAAACTCCGCCGAATAAACCCGCAACAACGCTCAGGCGCATATCCACATATACTGCAGCGGTGTAGAGTTCAAAATAAACTGCACAATACATACAGAGGACGTCAGGCCGGTGTTTGATGTGAAGCGCAGTTTTTTCCCGTGAGTTCCGCTTGACCCGCATTGAACATTAAGCACGGAGTGGGAGGAGGAGGTGACCCAGCCTGGACTGCATGTGCCGTTCTCCGACGCTAGAGGGCAGCCCAAACCGCTGTACCGAACAAACGATGTAAAACGATGTAAAAGTCAATAAAGCTTTTCTTTCCCATGAATACTCGTGTTTGTGCATTATTTGACTTCTATAATTAGGGCCCGAGCCACTAACAACGTCAGTCGGTGAAAGCCTTATTGTAATTGCTCCGTTTATTTATTATTATTATTATTACTATTATTTTTCCACCTAACTGATCACATTTTTAACCCTCTGAACGTTAACCAAAACGCGATGTTTTGTTGCAGCCCCCTCAGACCCGGCGAAAAATTCGATAAACTGGAAAAGATATGTGTCCCCAACCCTCATTTTTGTGGGTGGGGCCAAATGTGCACAAACGTACAAGGTCTACGGAGACTGAACACCGTAAACTTTGCCATAGACACATAAAATTTGGGTGAGGTGTGCATCACCTGAAGACATGCAAAAAAAAAAAAAAAAATTGTGGCTCATACCCACCGCCAACAGGAAGGCAGCCAATTCGGAAAAAAGTCACACCTTACATTTGAACGAACTAGTCCTAGGGGCCTGCTCCGATTGAGCTCATTTTTACATGGCGGTATCATTCAATGGCATTGGCCATTAAAAATTGCACAAATTAAGTCAAAATATCAAAAGGTGTGGCCAGGGAGGCATGGCGAAGCTTGGCTCCTCCCCTTACAACTTCAAACAGCTTCAACCTGGGCAAAACTTGTCCGATGTGCACCAAACTGTCCACGATAGATAATAGTCCCGCCCGGAACGCGTCTACATCAAAATACCTGACAAAAGATATAGCGCCACCTACTGGTTAACGAAAGAATTGCTGAACACTGTTTTATTTGTTACTCACGCGCCACTTCCCAGAATGACGTGAAATTTTCTGAGATTCATCAGACCACGGCGATGATCATAACTGCGCATTAACTTTTGCATGACGTCACACGTGTTACCATGGACACGCCCTCCTCGCCATTCAATCTGTGAGCTTATGGGGAGGGGTGGGAAGATCCTGGAGTCATGAAATTTGGAACATAGGTTGAGGTGACTCTCACATATAGTCCTATATGGGTGGATAACACATAACTGACCGGGAAGTGTTGCCATGGTGCCATGGCGAAGTTTGACTCCTCCCCTTACAAAATCAAGCAGCTGTAACTCGGGCAAAACTTGTCCGATGTGCACCAAGCTTTCCATGATGGAAAATAGTCCCACCCCGAATGCGTCTGCATCAAAATACCTGACAAAATATATGTAGCGCCACCTACTGGTTAATGAAAGAATTGCTGAAAACTGATTTATTTATTACTCATGCGCCACTTGCCAGAATGACGTAAAATTTTCTGAGATTCATTAGACCACAGCGATGATCATAACTGCACATCAATTTTAGCATGACGTCGCACATGTTACCATGGACATGCCCTCCTCGCCATTCAATCCATTGTGGAGGAACAAAATAAGTTCAGGCGTGACACGGCGAGCTGAAGGTTTCAGAGTTTTTATTCCTCCATTGTGGTGCACATATGTGGGTTTCATATGCTTCACATATATATTACTGTATGCTTATTGTTTGCTTCACGTCTCAGAGGAACAAAAGGACTGAACCTCCTAGGGGTAACAGGAGGATGTGAAATCTGGCCTTTTGTATGCAAAGAGATGGCCTTGAAGGATTTCCTGACCACCAGGACTTTAGGTGGAGGCGAGAAGAGTGTATATATAGACACACAGTGCAGAGCATTATGGTTGGTTGGTGAATGTGCAGCAGAAAGTCTAAGCTCTCTCTCCGCGGATGCGGCGGGCCAGCTGGAAGTCTTTGGGCATGATGGTGACCCCCTTAGCGAAGAAGAGACCACCAGGTGGGCCTCGCTGGTCTCCTGCAGAGCCATGACGGCGAAGCACAGGAAACGCAGGACGGTCTTGAAGTCCTGAGCGATCTCCCTCACCAGGCGCTGGACGGGCAGCTTACGGATGAGCAGCTCCGTGGATTTCTGGCAGCGACGGATCTCTCTCAGAGCCGCGGGCCAAAAGGGACAGATGTTGGAAGATTCATTCTCTTTTTTCTCTTTCTGTGTTGGATGATGTTGGAGAATGTAAATAAATCTGACTTGAGAAGTAAACTCAGCCTCATCTTTCCCCATTCTCCACACTCTTTCTGTTTTTGGATGTTGGAGAATGTGAATGTGAATAAAACTGGACTTGAGAAATAAACTCAGCTTCGTCCTTCCACACTTCTCCACACTGGTGACCCTAAGACGTATCATGAGCAGAAGCAATTCTCCCGAGCCAGACTCGTCAGGAGCCAGCCAAACGAATGCAGCCACAGTTCAGCTACCGGACTTCTGGCAGAACAATCCGCGCTCCTGGTTTAACGCAGTCGAGGCACAGTTCCACCTCCGGAGGATTTCGGTAGACGCCACAAAGTTCTACCATGTGGTTGCAAAGCTGGACAACCACACAGCCCAGCGAGTGGAGAGCCTGATCAACCACCCGCCGGACAGCGATAAGTACAGCACGTTGAAGGCTGCACTCATCCGTTACTTCACCCCCTCGGTGGAGGAGCGAGCAGAGAGGCTCCTGGCGCTGACTGAATTTGAGAGCGACAGACCTGCAGACCTGATGGGGCAGATGTTGAGTTTGAGAGACTCCGAAGATGATAACTTCATCTTCACCCGCCTTTTTCAGCAAGACCCTGCACGACAGCGAACGAAAATACAGCGCATTCGACAGGGAGTTGTTAGCTCTCCATTTGGCCATTCGCCACTTCCAGTTCTGGCTGGAAGGACGCCGTTTCACTGCGTTCGTTGACCACAAGCCACTGACTTTCGCGATGGCCAAGATTTCAGAACCTTGGTCGGGCCGGCAGCAGAGACAGCTGGCCGCGATATCGGAGTTTACTACCGATATCCAGCATGTGGCGGGTAAGCTTAATGTAGTGGCGGACTGCCTCTCGCGCGCCGTGGCGGCTCCAGCCCGCGTAGAGGTAGATTCTGCAGCCATGGCCGCGGAGCAGGTTAGCGACGCGGAAGTGCGCGCGGCCCCGGTCCGCGTGGGGATAGATTATGCAACCATGGCCGCGGAGCAGGTTAGCGACGCGGATGTGTACGCGCTCCAGTCTGGACCAACAGGGATAAGGCTGGAGAACAGGGTGCTGCAAGACGGTATGCCCCCCCCTAATCTGCGATGTCTCCACTGGGCGGCCGCGTCCTGTGGTTCCAGCCACGTGGCGCCGCCGCGTTTTTGACTCGATCCATTCTCTGGCGCACCCGGGAGTGCGCGCTTCGGTCAAAATGGTAGGAGAGAAATTTGTATGGCCGAGCTTGCGCAAACAAGTTAGAGAGTGGGCGGCAGCCTGCATGGCTTGTCAGCGGGCCAAGGTTCATAGACAAACGAGAGCTCCCTTGGAACCGTTTCACATCCCAGCTAAAAGGTTTGATCATGTCCACGTGGACCTCGTAGGCCCCCTCCCGCCCTCACAAGGGTGTACACATCTTCTGACAATGGTTGACCGCACCACGCACTGGCCGGAAGTGGTTCCGCTGTCGTCAACCACAGCCAAGGAGGTGGCGTGCGCGTTTTTAACAGCATGGGTAGCGAGTTTTGGAGTCCCGTCGGACATTACGTCCGACAGAGGCCCTCAATTTGTTTCTGAACTTTGGTCAGCGATGGCCCGCAGCCTGGGGGCAACGATCCACCGCACGACCGCGTACAACCCGCAGGCTAACGGGTTATGCGAACGTTTTCACAGGTCACTGAAGGCGGCTCTCAGAGCGTCGCTTACGGATGCAAATTGGGTGGACAAGCTACCATGGGTTTTATTGGGGTTGCGTTCTGCACCTAAAGAGGATTTAGAAGCCTCCCCAGCTGAGCTAGTTTTCGCACAGCCACTTCGGCTGCCCGGGGAATTTCTCTCAGATAATCCAGCGCCAGAGTGCTCCCCGGCTCAGCGGTTACAGAATAGCACGGGCCCGAGCACGCTACCTGGCCCCGTTCACCACAGTTTTCCGCGTGTTTTTGTGCCTAAGGCTTTAAAAAATGTGGAGTTTGTTTTTGTCAGACATGATGCCCATCGTCCACCTTTACGCCCACCTTATGATGGACCATATAGAGTGCTGGAAACAGGGGATAAGCATTTTTTGCTAGATTTGGGGGGCAGAAAAGAAATGATTGGCATAAACAGGCTCAAACCCGCTTTTGTGGTAGCTGACGAAGTTGTGCAGTTGGCTAAGGCTCCTCGGCGCGGCAGACCCCCTAGAGAGCATTCCCCAGAACACCCACAGAGGTTGACTAACAGTTTTTATCCGCAGGCAGCAGCTCCACAGCAAGAAGACGCAGCGGAGGTGGTACAGCCTGCTTACAGCAAATACGGGAGAAGGCTGAGGCCCAAGCGGCACGTGGACTGATATGTAGTGATTTTATTATGACATGCAATCTGTGGTTATGTTGTTCCATCTTAGACGTTTGGGGGGGGAGTCATGTGGTGCACATATGTGGGTTTCATATGCTTCACATATATATTACTGTATGCTTATTGTTTGCTTCATGTCTCAGAGGAACAAAAGGACTGAACCTCCTAGGGGTAACAGGAGGATGTGAAATCTGGCCTTTTGTATGCAAAGAGATGGCCTTGAAGGATTTCCTGACCACCAGGACTTTAGGTGGAGGCGAGAAGACCTGGAGGGGGATGCATTGTGATTTGGGATTAAAAGACAATGTGACTGTGTGCTTTGATGTCCTGGGGTTTAAAAGGGACAGATGTGGGAGGATTCATCCTCTTTCTGTTTTTGG
Organism: Pholidichthys leucotaenia; assembly: GCA_020510985.1. Lineage (NCBI taxonomy): Eukaryota > Metazoa > Chordata > Actinopteri > Cichliformes > Pholidichthyidae > Pholidichthys > Pholidichthys leucotaenia. Next base: position 69,789,161 of record CM035842.1, on the reverse strand, counting down.
ATGTTGGAGAATGTGAATGTGAATAAAACTGGACTTGAGAAATAAACTCAGCCTCGTCCTTCCACACTTCTCCACACCATCATCATAAGATACACAGTAGCACTGTGCGCTATGCTGTGTGTGTGCTGTTGTGAATGCGTTTTCTTGAGGCATGTAAAGTCAGCCCTTTTATACAGACAAGACAGAATGCATGGCACATTTACATAATGATATACATATCAGTCAATACATATCAATTGCTTGATTAACAGGTGACGGAATTCCTCTCCTTACTCCGGAGATGTATAACAATAGGACAAGAGAGAATGCATGGCACATCTACATATCGATATACATATCAGTCAATACATATCAATTGCGTGATTAACTGGTTGTCCCCCAAGGGGCTCTCTGTCCGTATGCAATCCCTGCTGAGCGTTAATATTATCAGTCTGCATTGTGCTGGGTGCCCACACGTGTGCTGGGCGCCCACACCTTAAGCTTATGGGGGGGGGGGGTCCTGGAGTCATGAAATTTGGAAAATAGGTTGAGGTGACTGTCATATATAGTCCTATATGGGTGGACAACACATAACTGACAGGGATGTCCCAGGGTCCTGCTCCATTTGAGCTCATTTTTACATTCTGAACCAGCAAGGTACGATATATAAACATGGAATATAGTGGATGGGAAATAGTCCCACCCCAAATGCATCTACTTCAATAAACTGGAAAAGATATGTGCCTCCCCACCCCACCTCAAATTGTTGTGGGTGGGGCCAAATGTACAAGGTCTACGGAGAGTGGCGACAGTAAACTTTGCTGTAGAAACATAAAATTTGGGTGAGGTATGCATCACCTCAAAAGATGCAATAAACATCATTGTGGCGCATACCCACCGCCAACAGGAAGGCTGCCATCTTGGCTCAAAGTCATCCCAGCTCCAATTCGGCAAGAGCGCATCCCGCATATTTGAACAAACTAGTCCCAGGAACCTGCTCTGTTTCAGCTCATTTTTACATTCTAAGCCAGCAAGGTATGATGGGCGCCGGGTTCCACGGGCGCGCGGGGGACGAAGGCCAGTTTACACCTGCTTGCAGGTTTAATTATATATTGTTACTTAAGTAAAATCTATATGCTTCATCTGCCAACAATTCATTAAGGCTCCCAATCTGGATTGAAACATTTTATCTGCCAAAAATTACTTGATTTGTTTGCTCAGTGTGAAATTGCAAATAGGGTACTGTAACTTGCTCTGTCCAACCTGTGAAATAGTCTCAGAGGATAATAACTCTTTATTTTGCCTACCATGCCATGCAAGCGATGCTCTAAAAATGACTTGATTGATTTTATATATTATATATTGAGTTATTGTCCTTTAAGACTATTTCACAAGTTGGACCGAGCAAGTTACTTTACTATAGTCACAATTTAATCCTAAAGACCTAAATCAAGTAATTTTTAAAGCATGCAAACTGTTTCAGTCAACATCCATCCATCCACCCATCTACTACCACTTTTTCAGAGGTCCGGGTTGCGGAGGCAGTAGCTCAAGCAGAGAAGCCCAAACTTCTCCAACCACCTGCTCCAGCTCTTCAGAGAGAATATCAAGGCATTCCCAGACCAGCTGGGAGATGTAGTCTGTCTAGCGTCTCCTGGGTCTGCCCTGGAGTCTTCTCCCAGTGGGACATGCCCGAAACACCTCAAGTGGGAGGCGTCCAGGAGGCATCCTGATCAGATGCCCAGACCACCTCAACTGGCTCCTGTTATGTATTGAAAACTCCTGGGTGAAGGATGAGGCAAGATGGACTTGGTGAACACAGCTTTATTGTTGTAACTGGTATGGTGGTTACATGGCAGGCACCTGGCAAAGGGCACTGGTCAAAGAGACCACAACATGGTCGCCCATCCCTTATATAGGGCAGTGCAGTGACATGATGGGAAGTGCACGTCACCACACTGCACTTCACAATAAAGTGCCATTTCATATCTATCACAGCTCCTTTCGATGTGGAGAAACAGCGGTTCTACTCTGAGCCTCTCCTGGATGACTGAGCTCCTCACCCTATTTCTAAGGGTAAGTCCAGCAATCCTACAGAGAAAGCTCATTTCAGCCACTTGTATCCACAATCTCATTCTTTCGGTCAATACCCAAAGCTCATGACCATAGGTGAGGGTTGGAACGTAGATTGATCAGTAAATCAACAGCTTTGCTTTAGATCTCAACTCCCTCTTCACCACAACAGACCAATAATAATTTCTTATCCAACAGAGAGCTGAGGAGAGCTAAATCTGTGTATTCTGAGAGACTCCAGCAGCAGTTCACTGCTAACGACTTGGCTTCTGTGTGGAGAGGACTGAGGCAAATCACCAATTATCGGCCTCGGGCTCCTAAAGGTCAGGATGACAAAACCCTTTGTCAAAGACTGTCCCAACACTATGCCCGTTTTGACACCTCGTCATCTGTGTCCAACTCCCCCCTCCCTCCAGCTCCACAGCCTCCACGATCCCTACTTCATCAAAGGCGCCCCCCCTCCTCCCTCCCTGCCCTTGTCATCAGTCAGCAGGACGTGCTCAAACAGTTCTCCAGACTGAACACGCGCAAGGCCCCCGGTCCGGACGGTGTGTCTCCCTCCACCCTGAGACACTGTGCGAAAGAGCTGGCTCCTGTCTTCACAGACATTTTTAACACCTCCCTTAAGCTATGCCACGTGCCGTCCTGCCTCAAATCCTCCACCATCATCCCTGTCCCCAAGAAGCCACGGATCACTGGACTTAACGACTGCAGACCTGTAGCGCTCACCTCTGTAGTCATGAAGTCTTTTGAGCGCCTGGTCCTGCCCCACCTCAAGTCCATCACCACCCCCCTCCTGGACCCGCTGCAGTTTGCCTACCGAGCCAACAGGTCTGTAGACGACGCAGTCAACCTGGCCCTCCACTCCATCCTGCAGCACCTGGACTCCCCGGGAACCTACGCCAGGATCCTGTTTGTGGACTTCAGCTCCGCATTCAACACCATCCGCCCCGCTCTGCTCCGGGACAAGCTGTCCCTGCTCAACGTGCCTGACTCCCTCTGCAGGTGGATCACCGACTTCCTGACGGACCGGAGGCAGCATGTGCGGCTGGGAAAGACTGTCTCAGACTCTGCTAGCATCAGCACCGGATCACCCCAGGGCTGTGTACTTTCCCCCCTACTCTTCTCCCTTTATACCAACTCCTGCACCTCCAGCCACCAGTCTGTCAAGTTGATCAAGTTTGTGGACGACACCACCCTCATCGGGCTCATCTCCAACGGCGACGAGTCCGCCTACAGGAGAGAGGTGGCCCAGCTGGCGTCCTGGTGCAACAACAACAACCTGCAGCTGAACGCTCTGAAGACAGTGGAGATGATTGTGGACTTCAGGAAAGTCACAACCCCTCTGCCCCCCTCACCCTCACAGGCTCTCCCATCACCACTGCTGATTCCTTCCGCTTCCTAGGCACCACCATCACCAGGGACCTCAAGTGGGAGCCGACCATCAGCTCCCTCATCAAAAAGGCCCAGCAGAGGATGTTCTTCCTGTGGCAGCTGAGGAAGCTCAAGCTACCCACCAAGATGTTAGTGCAGTTCTACACAGCCATCATCGAGTCCATCCTCACCACCTCCATAACCGTGTGGTACGCAGGAGCCACTGCCAGGGACAGACTAAGGCTGCAGCGCGTCGTGCGCACTGCTGAGAAGGTGATCGGTTGCAAGCTCCCATCTCTCCAGGATCTGTACATCTCCAGGACCCGGAGGCGTGCTGGCCAGATCATAGCCGATCCCTCACACCCTGGTCACGTACTGTTTGCCCCTCTCCCCTCAGGTAGAAGACTTCGGTCCATCCAGACTAAAACCTCCCGTCACATGAACAGCTTCTTCCCCTCTGCCATCAGACTGCTGAACACTAAATGACTTATTGACTCTCGTGCACTATGTACAGCAGCTCAACCAGACTCATGTCAATCATCACTGTTTTCTTCCTGCATTACCGACTGCACTATATGGTTCTCCACATTATCTGCTGCTCGCTAATATATTTAAACTGCTGACTAGTATTACTCACTCTTATTCTACACTTTATTGCATGTATAGTTTATTTCTTCTATTTTATCATGTTTAATGTTGCAGCATTGCACCGAGACAAATTCCTAGTTTGTGTACTACATGAACAATGGCAATAAATCTGATTCTGATTCTGATTCTGATTCTGATTCTCCACCAGTTGGTCTCAAACCATCTCCTCCTCCAACGGTCTGAACCAGCACTCGCTGGCCAGCAGCCTTAGGTCTGCTACGAACCGCTGAATAGACTCGCCCACATGTTGGCGACGCTGTTGAAACTGAATCCTGCAGACTATCACATTGTCCGGGGCATGAAAATTGCATTCCATTAGCTCAGCCACTTCATCAAAACTATCACAGTCACCCAACATGCTCAGAATTCCTCTGTCCCTCCATTCCAAGATTGTGTACCAACAACGCACGTGCCCTTAACTTCTCCAACTTCCCAAGGTTCAACGCCACCATGTACGTCTGGAAGGCAGTGTACCACCTCGGCCAGGGAACAGGTGGCTTGCCGGGGAGCTCCAAAAACAGCCGAACTGGAGTAATACACACTTCAATACCTGCCTTTATCCTCATTGCCAAAATGTTATGTCTGGGTTGGGAGCCAAGGATGAGGCCAGGTGTCGAACAGAACACACGTTTATTAATAGGGCACAGGTGCAACACCACACAGCACACTCACAGCCATCAGGCAGAAGAGCTGGCAAAGAGACCGCCCCTCCTACCCCCTGCCCTCTTATAGCCACGGGTGGTGGCGAAGGCAGAACCACTACCCGTGCTTCACAAATAAAAGCCTAAAACTATAACATTACATTATACTGTAACTAACTACACAACACTGACATTATTGACCTTTGAGACCATTTCACAGGTTGAACAGAGCAAGTTATGGTACTCTATTTGCAATTTCACACTGAACAAACAAATCAAGTAATTTTTTGGCAGATAAAATGTTTCGGTCCAAACTGGGAGCCTTAATGAATTTTTGCCAGATGAAGCATATAGATTTTATTTAAGTAACAATATATAATTATAGGAGGCAAATAATGCACAAACACTAGCATTCATGGAAAAGAAAAGCTTTATTGACTTTTACATCGTTATACATGGATTTTGTTAATTTCAGCATGCTTTTCTTAACATATGAGGCAAAACATTAAAAGCTGCTACAGAATAAAATGTCATATCTGATTATTCTAACACAATACTCATGGGTCTAAAATTATGACTAATCCCCCACCGCATTAAATATTCACAGACATACTTTCGCCTATTGCATGGACCATCCGCTTTGCTCAAAAGCAGCCGTCAGCCTGCCAGAATCCAAAAAGAAATGGCATTAGCCGAGTGAGGCAGGCGCACTCCCGTAGTGAGCCGATCAGTTTTTGGCGGTCCACCACTTTTTGGCACGACACCTGTCAGCATGGGTATATCGATACTCAAGTATCGATACCTCAATACCAGCTGGTCGATACTTTTTTAAATATCACGGTACCACCATGTTAATCAAAACCTGCAATTTGTTTTCACTTCTGAGCATTTTAAGCATTTAATTTATGTGTGAAAACCGGCGAAAAACCAGCCCAGGCATGTTTTATAAACGTTCTGCCGTGTCACATGATTATGGCAGCCTATCAGATGTCAGAGCCGAAGACTCACTGCTCTGGTGCAGAGCAGAGTGAGCTCAGCAGCGTCGCAGGCGGCAGAAGAAGAAAATGAGTAACAGCGGATTTGGAGCTGCAGGAATTTTGGCAAGTGCTGGCTGTGTGCCGAAATAACGAGACTTAGGGAACAGCGGAATCAACCGTGTTCGTCTCCTCAAATAAGGGAACCAGGGTTAGCCTGGGGCCAGTACTGAAAAAAAAAAGTCTGTTAATTCTGTGTCTTTAGGGGATAAATGTGTGGTTTAAGAAATACCGGGGACTGGAAATATCTACCCAGAGTATGATTTAACTAACAGCGCTCTTCTGGCCATGTGGATAGAACAAAGGCGGGTGTGTGTTTTTCCACAAAGGAGGGAGGTAATTTACCCCCACTCCTGGGTGGAGATCAGAGTTCGTATAAAACATGTTACTGAGAAGAGATCATTTGAGGTAACAGTAGTAAGGTGGAGCGCAAAATTAAAGTTGTAAGGTTATTCTGGCATGTTTACAGTTGAAGTTAAGGAGGCAGCGCTCCATTTTCTTAAAAAAAAAGTTGTGGTTTGTAAACAATAGGCTCTGGAGCCATCTTGCGTGTTCACAATTGCACGTGGCAGAGGCGGCCACATGGCATTCAGTGCACATGTGCGGATAAGCGCCATCTTGAACTGCCTTCAAGCTGCAGCACAGTGCCTCCATCGTGTGGCCGAATGTAGGAAGTGCACTCTTTCATACATTTACTGCCAATTAGAGCTTCAAATCTTCCTAATAAATTTGGAACCTTATCTCTCTGGCTGAAAGGAAAGCTTTAAGTCCGTGCACAGCAAAATAAAGTCCTCCCTCACTCACCTATGTGGGTTTGATGTAGTGAGGCAAAGCATGCCCATTCAGCTGGAGAGAAAAGGCTCAACTTTAAATTGGGCAGAGGGGGGAATAAGATTTATTCCTACTTGTAGAAAAATCCTAGGTGGACAATATAGAGGATGAGGTAGAAGATGAGGTAATTTAAATGAAGAACTGAGGAAAATTGTAAATTGGAGTAAATAAATAAATGAATACATAAATAAAATAAAATAAAAATGAATGAATAAAAATAAATAAATAGATAGGAGTTGTGGGATGAGCACTGTGGAAGTGAGAGTGGACAGAAAATGGAAAGGGAAATTTGGTTTTAGAGAAAAATTGAAAGCTGATGAATTGTTACTCAAGTTTTGTGCATGACACAAGAGAAAATATGGAGAAACGATTGGAGGAAGGAAAGAAAAACATAAGAATAAGAGACTTATGCTGCAACAGTGAGAACAAAAGCAAAATAATAAACGCAATAAAATGGAAGAGGACAAACACACGCTGTTTAATGGCTTGTCTGTTTCTCTATTAATCTGAGACGATGGTGGTGGCTGTGAATCATCCCTCCCCCAGCGACCGTGTGGAACCCTCTTCAGGCCCCCTGGAATTGGCTGCGTCCACCCTCCCCCTCCACACCATCGCCTAGCGACCCCCTCCTCCCTCCGCAACAACAGTAAAAAAATGCAAAACAAAGGGTCATCAAAAGATGGGTCAAAGAGGAACAATTGAGCATATGTAAGTTCAATAAATTAGGTTGTTGCTTTCTATTTACCGCCGGACATAGTCTCAAATAATGAATCTCATTCATGAACATTTAAGTGTTAGTCTGCGTAAGCCATACATATTTTTCCAGGAAGCTGTGTTGGTGCTAACAAGCCATTCCAGATTCAGCAAGCTACTCACATATTCTCTAGTCATAAACAGTATTCGTGAATTAGCTGTAGTCAGCACGTGTTCACGAGAATTGAGGATTGCATAACTGGTGCCTAAACCTACTGCTACAATCACATCTCAATATAATTGACCAGCAGTCTTATTTACTAAAAGCCCTATTGGAGAGGTGCCAAAATCACATACTGAGCAAACTGAAGTATCTTTAGAAAAAGCCGTACCCATGCCCCACCTAATCTGCCCTATCAGTATCAGCCGCAGGGCCACAGGAGATGGTCAGAGTTTTAATAATAGAGACAGGGGCCCCCACAGGACTAATGCTTCCTATGTCAGCAATTTGGCCACTTGGCTCAATACTGCCCACAACAACACTAACAAAGCTACCCGGGGGGTCCCCCAATTAGCAACACAATGGGTATCCTCCCCTACATTTGGATGTTGAAAAGAACAGCTTTAATGCCGTTCTGTTTCAAAAGGGAGAGAGTGGGACAGGCACGGATAGAAAAGTACGAGGTCATTTAAGGTTTGCTGTCTTGAAGTCTTAAATTAGCCATTTTGTGAGTTGGCATCTTTTTTAACAAGCAGGGAGTGAATCTAACAGTCATCGTCGGCCTCCGTCGGTCTATGATGACCATGGAAGAGAATCCTAAACGTCTACTCTGCTGGAACAACACCGCCTGTGGCTGAACAGGCCGATGCGCACCGGTGTTCTACCTTCCAGCGTTGGGCGTTGGTAGGATTCAAGCCTGGGCAGGAAGATATGGAGGACAAGATGTTACCCATGCAGCATGTCCCCCCTCTCCACGTCACTGATGAATCCAAAGGAACAGCAGGGCTGCTATAGTTTGGCACCAGCGCCGTCGCAGGAGCTGCCAGAACGATGTTGAGCACAACAGAGAACTGCCTTAGGGGCTCCGACTCCGGATTTTTCCTCAGGGTTGACTCCCGAAGCCTTTCCCATGACCGGGTGTGCCGCAAGGCAGTGGAGGTTTGAAATCAGGGTTTACCTTCTCCTAGATGGGCTACCTTCCCAGGTTGACGAGCCACCATCTACCCAAAGCATCTGGTTTTAAGGCGCCAGAGATCCGCCCTCGCCCCTTCTCCTATTAGTAAAAGCAGTTCCGCCGAGCTTAGAGACTAAACCACACGGGCAGGCTAGGAGTTGGACTTAGTTGTCAGAGGCTTTTCGAGACGCACGCCGTAAGGAGCATTTTATAAGCACTGGGAGCTTAACCCCAGTGCCGCTCCTGGCTATGACAACCTTGGAACCAAATCTAACAGTAAAACTAAGATAATTGATCACAATGTTCTCAGAATCAGAATCAGAATCAGAATCAGAATCAGGTTTATTGCCATTGTTCATGTAGTACACAAACTAGGAATTTGTCTCGGTACAATGCTGCAACATTAAACATGATAAGATAAGAGAAATAAACTATACATGTAATAAAGTGTAGGATAAGATTAAGTGATACTGGTCAACAGTTAAAATATATATTAGCCAGCAGCAGATACTGTGGAGAACTATATAGTGCAGTCGGTAATGCAGGAAGAAAACAGTGATGATTGACATGAGTCTGGTTGAGCTGCTGTACATGGTGCACGAGAGTCACTTAGTGTTCAGCAGTCTAATGGCAGAGGGGAAGAAGCTGTTCATGTGACGGGAGGTTTTAGTCTGGATGGACCGAAGTCTTCTACCAGAGGGGAGGGGGGCAAACAGTACGTGACCAGGGTGTGAGGGATCGGCTATGATCCGGCCAGCACGCCTCCGGGTCCTGGAGATGTACAGATCCTGGAGAGATGGGAGCTTGCAACCGATCACCTTCTCAGCAGTGCGCACGACGCGCTGCAGCCTTAGTCTGTCCCTGGCAGTGGCTCCTGCGTACCACACGGTTATGGAGGTGGTGAGGATGGACTCGATGATGGCTGTGTAGAACTGCACTAACATCTTGGTGGGTCGCTTGAGCTTCCTCAGCTGCCGCAGGAAGAACATCCTCTGCTGGGCTTTTTTGATGAGTGAGCTGATGGTCAGCTCCCATTTGAGGTCCCTGGTGATGGTAGTGCCTAGGAAGCGGAAGGAATCAGCAGTGGTGATGGGAGAGCCTGAGAGGGTGAGGGGGGGCAGAGGAGTAGTGACTTTCCTGAAGTCTACAATCATCTCCACTGTCTTCAGAGCGTTCAGCTGCAGGTTGTTATTGCTGCACCAGGACGCCAGCTGGGCCACCTCTCTCCTGTAGGCGGACTCGTCGCCGTTGGAGATGAGCCCGATGAGGGTGGTGTCGTCCGCAAACTTGATCAACTTGACAGACTGGTGGCTGGAGGTGCAGGAGTTGGTGTAAAGGGAGAAGAGTAGGGGGGAAAGTACACAGCCCTGGGGTGATCCGGTGCTGATGCTAGTATAGTCTGAGACAGTCTTTCCCAGCCGCACATGCTGCCTCCGGTCCGTCAGGAAGTCGATGATCCACCTGCAGAGGGAGTCAGGCACGTTGAGCAGGGACAGCTTGTCCCGGAGCAGAGCGGGGCGGATGGTGTTGAATGCGGAGCTGAAGTCCACAAACAGGATCCTGGCGTAGGTTCCCGGGGAGTCCAGGTGCTGCAGGATGGAGTGGAGGGCCAGGTTGACTGCATCGTCTACAGACCTGTTGGCTCGGTAGGCAAACTGCAGCGGGTCCAGGAGAGGGGTGGTGATGGACTTGAGGTGGGACAGGACCAGGCGCTCAAAGGACTTCATGACTACAGAGGTGAGCGCTACAGGTCTGTAGTCATTAAGTCCAGTGATCCGTGGCTTCTTGGGGACAGGGATGATGGTGGAGGATTTGAGGCAGGATGGCACGTGGCATAACTTAAGGGAGGTGTTAAAAATGTCTGTGAATACAGGAGCCAGCTGTTTCGCACAGAGTCTCAGGGTGGAGGGAGACACGCCGTCTGGGCCGGGGGCCTTGCGCGGGTTCAGTCTGGAGAACTGTTTGAGCACATCCTGCTCACTGATGATAAGGGGAGGGGGGGAGGAGGGGGGGTGCCTTAAATGAAGTAGGGAATGTGGAGGCTGTGGAGCTGGAGGGAGGGGGGGAGTTGGACACAGATGACGAGGTGTCAAAACGGGCATAGTGTTGGGACAGTCTCTGACAAAGGGCTTTGTCATCCTGACCTTTAGGAGCCTTAGGTCGATAGTTGGTGATCTGCCTCAGTCCTCTCCACACGGAAGCCGAATCATTAGCAGTGAACTGCTGCTGGAGTCTCTCTGAGTATAGAGATTTAGCCCTCTTCAGCTCTCTGTTAAACCGGTATTTAACCTCCCTGTAGCAGTCCCTGTCTCCACTTTTCAGCGCTGCTTCCTTCTCCTTCCTGATCTGTCTGAGCTTAGCTGTGAACCAGGGTTTGTCATTAGAGTAACTCACCCTGGTGCGTGATGGAAGAATGTTCTCTTCACAAAAGTGGATATATGAGTTCACAGTGTCCGTGTACTCATCCAGATCATGCGTGGCTCCTTTAAGCATGCCCCAGTCAGATATTTCCATGCACGTTTCCAGCTTCTCCTCAGCATCACTGGTCCGTATCTTCGTAGTGCTCACAACAGGTTTAGTGAGCTTCAATCTCTGTCTGTATGTGGGAATGAGGTGAACCATCACGTGATCAGATAATCCCAGCGCAGCTCGAGGGACAGCGCGATATGCGTCTTTCACTGTGGTGTAACAGTGATCCAGTGTGTTTAATCCTCTGGTGGGGCATTTAATAAACTGTTTGTAGCGGGGGAGATCGTGGCTCAGATTGCACTGATTAAAGTCGCCAGCCACAATAATCAGCGAGTCTGGAAAACTCCGCTCTGTGTGTTGAATGTGATCCGCGAGCACGCGCTGAGCTTCGCGCGTGTCCGCGTCGGGAGGGGCGTACACAGCGATCATTATGAAAGAAGCAAACTCCCGCGGGGAATAGAAGGGCTTGCAATTGATAACAAGAAATTCCAAGGCAGGAGAACAGTGTTTGGAAATTACCGTTACATCAGAGCACCAGCTACAGTTGATGTAGAAGCAGACACCGCCTCCTGTGGTCTTGCCGGAAAGCTCTGTGTCACGATCAGCACGGAAGAGCTGGAAGCCGTCGAGGCGCAGCTATAAGCAGCTATAAGCTATAAGCTTATATGCAGCTATAAGCCTCTCTCAGCCTTATAGCTGAGAGATCGGTGTGCTTTCTCATCTAAAATAATACCATTTATGCAAATTATTGAGTAGCTACATAAAGAGCATATAAATATGAATGAATCTTTATTTTTCGGATATATTAGATTAAAAGAAAGGAACAGAACAATATTTCAAGGAAAAATCCAACAAGGTCGAATTAAACAATAACTCCTCTGATTGTACAATTCAACATAAGTTATCTGAAAAGGGTGATGGCTGAAGCTGCAGCTTATATTTCCCACCCATGTTCCATCTAAGAAACATCTAATAAAAAGAAGGCTTGCAATTAAGACCAAAATCTGGAAAATTCTTGACGCTGGAAAGGTCATTTTTCCACAGAATATCAGGCAGTCTAACCTTTTGCAACAAGAAAACTTGCCACCTGCTGGCCAAGAGAAAGGATGCAGGTTTAGGGCTCCTTTATACTCAAGGGTCAGTACATATTTGGAGATTCCCAGACCCTCCTATCTGTATTTTTGCACATTTCCCAAAACTTTATGGATATGGACCAAACTTGGCAGTATCACCAAAAACTGTGAGGGCAGTGAAGCCAAGACTTCAAGAAAAGCTAGTGAAAAGTATTGCTTATGCTTTACAAATTTGTTGAAATCTAATCACATTGTTAAAGTAAGAGATTTGCAGTAGGCATTTTTTTTAAACAAGGGTTGGGGGTATTCACAAACCCGACATAAGATATGAACATGTAAATGTAAATCAAGTACAAATTTGTAAGATGGAGGTGCAAAATATGATAAAAATGCTAATTTACAATCACAAATTAAGACAAAGGTTGAAAATTTATGCAAAAAAAGTTGCAAGTTTCAGAGAAAATTGCACATTTGAGGAAGTTGCAAATTTACAAAAAATATTTTGGAAAGGGCTGGAAATTTCTGGAAAAAAAAAAACTTGCAAATTTACAAAGAAAAAAATCCAAAATTTGTTAGGAGAAAAAAATGACAATTTAGAGAAAAAGTTACAAGGTTACAAGGAAAATGTCTAAATTTATGAGGAAGTTGCAAGTTTACATTAAAGTCACAAATTTGTGAGGAAAAAGTCACAATTACGACAAAAATGAACTGAAATAGTTTTTTAAATTTGCAAGTTTTTCTAAATCTTCAATATTGTACATTTGCAACTATACTCTCACTGACATATTCTATCCTTTACACTCATTCTTTACACATTTCCTTACATTTTGTATGGGGATGGGGGATGACAGCTTAACAAGGGTGATGGTTTTTGATCATCCAGAGATGAGTAAAAAGGCGTTATAGAAGATGATGAATTAAAACAAACATGACTAGAGTAGACTAGAGAAACAAGAAGATAATTTGAGGTAAAAGCAGCAAACACTTGGCTGAGTAGACTCAAAAAATGAAGCATATACATACATATAGCTGTGTGCGCACCGGCCTTATCCAAAGGGTACAAGCATCATAGACGCATGCACAGAGCGGAGGTGGAGCAAAAACAAGGCTTTAATGTCCTGTGCACATAGATCTGCAGCTCTGACACACACACACAAGACAACCAGGGTAGCTTGATCAACTGCTTTTAAAATTCCATGCTCAAAACAACTGTTGCTTTAATTCAATTCAATTCAACTTTATTTATATAGCGCCATTTCACAACAACAGTCATCTCATAGCACTATCAACTGTAGGGGGGAACCCCCACAGTTGCAGAAAGACCCCAGCAATCAGGCGATCCCCTGTGAGCAAGCACTTGGCGACGGTGGAGAGGAAAAACTCCCTTTTAACAGGAAGAAACCTCCAGCAGAACCAGACTCAGGGAGGGGCACTCATCTGCTGCGACTGGCTGGGGGGTGAGGGGATAGAGAAAAAGAAAAGAACAGACATGTAGAGAGCAAACAGCACGATGGGGACTCAATCTATGGGAGAGAACAAACAAATGTTAATGACCAGCAAAAAAAATATATTTCATAGAGAGTGAGGAAAGGAGTGAGGCCCAGTGCATTACTGGAGGTCCCCCGGCTGACTAAACCTATTAGCAGCATAACTAAGGGAGGGTTCAGAAACACATGATCCCTCCCTAATTGTAGGCTATATCAAAAAGGTAGGTTTTAGCCCTATTCTTAAAAACAGAGATCGAGTCTGACTCCCGAATCCAGATTGGCAGCTGATTCCACAGGAGAGGAGCTTGATAACTGAAGGCTCTGCCTCCCATTGTACTTTTGGAGATTCTAGGTATTACAAGTAATCCTGCATTTTGGGAGCGTAGTGCTCTGTTAGGATAATACGGTAGTATCAGATCTTTTAAATAAAAAGGAGCCTGATTGTTTAGAGCTTTGTAAGTAAGAAGAAGGATTTTAAACTTAATTCTAAACTCTATGGGAAGCCAATGAAGGGAGGCCAGAACCGGAGAGATATGATCTGTCTTTCTAGTACCTGTTAAAACTCTTGCTGCAGCATTTTGGATCAGCTGAAGACTTTTTAAAGATGTTTTAGGACAGCCTGATAATAAAGAATTACAATAATCTAATCTCGAGCTAACAAAAGCGTGGATCCGTTTCTCAGCATCACTCTGAGACAAGATGCTCCTAATCTTGGCAATATTACGCAAATGATAGAAGGCAGTCTTAGAAACAAATTTAATATGTGAATTGAAGGACAAATCCTGATCAAAAATAACTCCAAGGTTCCTCACAGAGCTATTAAGAGAAAGAGTAACCGCATCCAAACTGAAAGTTTGATTTGGAAAGGAATTTCTAAGGTTTTTTTGTACCAACAAGAATGACTTCAGTCTTATCTGAATTTAATAGCAGGAAATTACAAGTCATCCAAGCTTTGATTTCCTTAAGACAGGCTTCTAACTTGGCTAATTGATTACTATCATCTGGCTTCATTGACAGGTATAATTGTGTGTCATCTGCATAACAATGAAAATGTATACAGTGCATTCTAATAATGTTGCCTAACGGAAGCATATATAAACTAAAAAGAGTAGGGCCAAGCACAGATCCCTGTGGAACTCCATGACTAAGCTTTGAGTTGAAAGAAAACTCATTATTTACATGAACAAACTGGAACCTATCAGATAAATAAGATCTAATTTAAAAAAAAATAATTAATTAATTAAATTTTGCTTAATCCTGAAGAGTGTCAGGAAGAACGCACAAACACAGGCAGCCATCTTAAATGTTTCCAAGTACATAAAGCAGAAATGAGGCATTAGGTATCCATTCTTTCAGTGCATTTCTTTTAATTGTGAATATTAACATTAGGTAATGAGCAAATGTGACAGAGATCATCCTGCGCAGTTCGCCCCACACGGGACACGAACCCGCGACCTCTCAGTCAACTACACAGTTCGAGCATGGGAGACACAGCACGATCGCGCTGAGCTAAAGGTCCGACCGGTAGCTCAGCGCTACCATCTGGGGCTCACAGCACCAGTTTGTAACTGAGGTCATCAGCGCAGTTCGCCCTACACAGGACACGAACCCGCGACCTCACAGTTAACTGGTCAGAGACACGCACAGCACGATCGTGCTGAGCTAAAGGTCCGACCGGTAGCTCAGCGCTACCGATACTGTATGAGGCTTTGGGAGGGAGGTTCTACTAACGTTCTACGCCGAACAGCACTAGTTGGCATCCGTTACACTCTCCCCCTTAAACCTCACTCCCATGCCGGGTTCACGGCACCAGTGTGACAGAGATCATCCTGCGCAGTTCGCCCCACACGGGACACGAACCCGCGACCTCTCAGTCAACTACACAGTTCGAGCATGGGAGACACAGCACGATCGCGCTGAGCTAAAGGTCCGACCGGTAGCTCAGCGCTACCATCTGGGGCTCACAGCACCAGTTTGTAACTGAGGTCATCAGCGCAGTTCGCCCTACACAGGACACGAACCCGCGACCTCACAGTTAACTGGTCAGAGACACGCACAGCACGATCGTGCTGAGCTAAAGGTCCGACCGGTAGCTCAGCGCTACCGATACTGTATGAGGCTTTGGGAGGGAGGTTTTACTAACGTTCTACGCCGAACAGCACTAGTTGGCATCCGTTACACAAACACTCACAGCAAAGATTATAGCTTTACTATATACTCAATTATTTAAAGTCAGTCTAACACCCCAGTCATGTTCCTTCCCAATAGAGGGTATGCATAGGATGTCACTGAACAGAACTCTTGGAAGATAAACACTGAGTGGCAAAAATGAGTAGCAGCATGAAGGTGTATGCAGTACAACACAAAAAATCCACACAGCATTCAATTACAGCAGTACAATGAATATCTGTTTGCACTGTGGAGAGTTAATCTTATCATTCCATCTTGTATTAATTAGCAAAAATTAAATAAAGGCTTTGAATCAGTTCCTTTCTTGACTCAAGGTTGGAAATCTAGATAAGAAGGGAAAATAAAATTTGAACGAAAAACCCACACTTATTTATGGAATGGCTGGCACACGGGGAGCCTGAGGATACCCATGAATCTGTTTCTTTTATAAAAGGAAGCCAAAAGGGAGAGGGGGAGGACAGCAAGGAGGACGGAGCGCACCCCACAATGGAAACTGAGTGATGGCAAAACCAGCTGTTGGCGGGGGGAGGAGCCCATGGTCGACACCCACCACGGAAAAACTGGACTGCATGCTTAAGACTAGAACAGATAAGTGGACTCACTTCTACACATATACAGAAAAGTAGCAAAAATTAATTTATTAAAAAAAAATGACAGACATCTTCCATTTACCTGACTCTGAGGTTCAAGGTACTTTGATTAAATTCATATGGTGCAGGTGCATGTAAAATAGGAACTCCGGGTAATGACATACAGGACTTTTCAAGGTCAGAAAAAGTCAAATTCTGCAAATGGCAAGCTACCAGTAGAATACCTATCAACATCTGTAAAAGTAGCATTGTACCCCATGTACTATAGGCAATTGAATGGATCTGATCCAAATTATGAACAACCATTACTGGCAAATCCATTCTCCAGATTGGTCGTAAAACTTGGACTGGTAAACAAGGAAATGTGTGGAAGCATCCATTGTCCTAACTGAAGAGGATAGGAGACATTTCAACCTATGGGGGGTTCCACACATCCCGCTGGTTAGACCCAAACACATGGATTGGAAAATGTTGGACATTTTGTCACCTCTACTGGGGAATATAGCCATCCATGGAAAACCAATACCTGACCTTAACACAGAATATTCTCCAAAATTAAAAACATGCGCATTGCCTCTTAACTGGGTAACCACAGCTCAAAAGGCTGTGCACATTGACGCCCAGAAATCTCCTACATGACCAATCTCAACATTAACAAACGAGGGGATGAGAAAAATTTGAAGCAAATTCTAAATTTGTTATGGTAAAGGTTAAACAGATGTAGATCTAATAAAAGGAGCAGAGTATGACACTACAGACCATATATTCAGAAGCCCAGAAAGGTGTTAACCAGGCAGGGCCTGCAGGAGTTAACGAAGCTCTAACTCTGTGCTCGTTGTATGTCAGGATCACATATTGATAAATGAGCTAAACCTCCAAAGGCAATTTTCCACAGTGGTAGTCATCAGCAAATCTTGCACATCTCATACCTCCTCATAGAAACTAATTGCTGAGTCCAGAGGAGGGGCTGAAGACCCCAAGATGGAGGATGATGACGAGGGAGACCATTGTGCTGTCACGGATTATTTGTAAACACAATGTGCTACCGATAATACATAAATCATACATGGCTCACCACACACACGTAGGGGTGTGAGACTTATAGTATTCTTGCGTATTTATTTCCATCATGCTAATTACGGTTGGGTAGTCAGGAAAATGGTGAAAGTTAGAAGCTCTAAAGGCCTGAATACAACAAGCATGGATAAGGATGTCTCCTAACTTTAAACAATTTTGTCTACTACCTACTTACAGTACAACACATAGGTCTCATCACCCAGCTCACTCATCATAATACACCCACTGCTGAACACATACAGTGGGGCAAAAAAGTATTTAGTCAGCCACCAATTGTGCAAGTTCTCCCACTTAAAAGATGAGAGAGGTCTCCAATTTTCATCATAGGTATACCTCAACTATGAGAGACAAAATACGAAAAAAAAAAAAAAATCCAGAAAATCACATTGAAGGATTTTTAATCAATTAATTGGTAAATTCCTCGGTAAAATAAGTATTTGGTCAATAACAGAAGTTCATCTCAATATTTTGTTATATACTCTTTGTTGGCAATGATAGAGGTCAAACGTTTTCTGTAAGTTTTCACAAGGTATTCACACACTGGTGCTGGTATTTTGGCCCATTCCTCCATGCAGATCTCCTCTAGAGCAGTGATGTTTTGGGGCTGTCGCTGGGCAACACAGACTTTCAACTCCCTCCAAAGATTTTCTATTGGGTTGAGATCTGGAGACTGGCTAGGCCACTCCAGGACCTTGAAATGCTTCTTGCGAAGCCACTTTTTCGTTGCCCAGGCGGTGTGTTTGGGATCATTGTCATGCTGAAAGACCCAGCCACGTTTCATCTTCAATGCCCTTGCTGGTGGAAGGAGGTTTTCACTCAAAATCTCACGATACATGGCCCCATTCATTCTTTCCTTTACATGGATCGGTCGTCCTGGTCCCTTTGCAGAAAAACAGCCCCAAAGTATGATGTTTCTACCCCCATGCTTCACAGTAGGTATGGTGTTCTTTCTCCTCCAAACACAACAAGTTGAGTTTTTACCAAAAAGTTCTATTTTGGTTTCATCTGACCATATGACATTCTCCCACTCCTCTTCTGGATCATCCAAATGCTCTCTAGCAAACTTCAGACGGGCCTGGACATGTACTGGCTTAAGCAAGGGGACACGTCTGGCACTGCAGGATTTGAGTCCCTGGCGGCGTAGTGTGTTTCTGATGTAGCCTTTGTTACTTTGGTCCAGCTCTCTGCAGGTCATTCACTAGGTCCCCCCATGTGGTTCTGGGATTTTTGCTCACTGTTCTCGTGATAATTTTGACCCCACGGGGTGAGATCTTGCGTGGAGCCCCAGATCGAGGGAGATTATCAGTGGTCTTGTATGTCTTCCATTTTCTAATAATTGCTCCCACAGTTGATTTCTTCACACCAAGCTGCTTACCTATTGCAGATTCAGTCTTCCCAGCCTGGTGCAGGTCTACAATTTTGTTTCTGGTGTCCTTTGACAGCTCTTTGGTCTTGGCCATAGTGGAGTTTGGAGTCTGACTGTTTGAGGTTGTGGACAGGTGTCTTTTATACTGATAACGAGTTCAAACAGGTGCCATTAATACAGGTAACGAGTGGAGGACAGAGGAGCCTCTTAAAGAAGTAGTTACAGGTCTGTGAGAGCCAGAAATGTTGCTCGTCTCTAGGTCACCAAATACTTATTTTACTGAGGAATTTACCAATTAATTTATTAAAAATCCTTCATTGTGATTTTCTGGATTTTTTTTTTCTCATTTTGTCTCTCATAGTTGAGGTATACCTATGATGAAAATTGGAGACCTCTCTCATCTTTTAAGTGGGAGAACTTGCACAATTGGTGGCTGACTAAATACTTTTTTGCCCCACTGTAGGTCCCATTACCCAGCACACTCATCACAACACCACCACTGCCCGTAGCTTGCATATAGCTGACAATCACACACCCAAGGCTAATGGGAAATAACTTACAACAGCACATGGTTAACTACAGATGTAGTGAATAGGGATAAAATGGTACAGGCTCCAGCCATTGTGATGGCAACCTCTCAGGTCATTATTTGGTCTTGCCCCGGCCGAGCCCTTTGTATTGGCACTCAAACAAAGGTGTAGGGTGCAGGGAAGGTGCATGCAGGGGGACACCAGACCATCACGACGTGTGCCTGCAACGTAGAAAGAGGTCGTAGGGCTAGTGACTGTACAACTTCAGTCCCTAGAAGAATAATGGACTGGTACCCAAGCGCATCCACTGCACCTCCAGCATCCAGGGTGGAGCCAGATCAGCCACACGAAGGAGATGGCATTTTCCAATGCTACCCCTCACAGTGGAAGCTACAGTGGGCACAGGGGCTCGAGCGTCATCAACACCAGCATCTCCACCTCTGTCCAACTACTGGTGGTTGGCATCCCTGGGACAGCACCACTGAACTGTTCACTGGCTGGACTGGATGTTGTCTACTCTTTGCTGCATCCACCAGACTGTCCTATAGACCTCATGGGATGAGTTGTGCCTCTGAGAGCATGGGCACACAGTTGTTTTGCTTCTAACGGTACTGGTGTGTGTCAGCAAGATGGGACTGTGCTTCACAGCTGCGGATACAGGAAGCAGACACAGAGGAAGGTAAACCCCTGTCGCAACTGTGTGATGACTGCAGCTGAACGATGCGAGCCCTGGTGAAGGTCAACCGGTGGACAAGGGTTTTGTGGGCTTCGTGGATTGACCCTGTTCGACCTTATGACCCCCACATGATCCACTCCACCGGACAAAGAACTATTCACATGATGATCAGGAGAAGACCTCGGAGGGGGTGCAGGACTTGGTGAACAAGGATGTGACTGCAGTTCATCTGGACAAGGCCCTCTTAGACATCGCTGCACCGCGCTGGGGTGTCCACAAGGGAGGAGGCAAGGGTAGCAGAACCAATGGTGCAAGCCTATCTTGGGTTGACTGGGTTGACACACAATGTAGGGACCTGCCTTATTCACCGTCTGTTAATCGCTAGCGTCTCTCACACCATGCATGGTTGACATGATAAAATCATGTCAAGGGGGGAGTGAAAAGGTTATCAAAAGTTAGAGTGCCAAAATAATAATTCTGTAGGCAATCTGTGAAAAAAAAAAAACACCTTCCACCTTCCGGTTCCGGTGCCACACGAGTTGGCTGCCTTTTGCAACTGCCCTTTTTTTTTTTTTTTTTTTAAATCTTCCTTCTTCTTTCTACACCTTTCACTCTATATATATCACGGACACACAGATCGCCCCAAAGGTCTCCCGAGTCGGCGGATGGAGCCACTGTTTACAGCAGAAGACGATACAGCAGGGAAGAGCTAGCTAGCACTCAACCGCCACCCGGTGCTAACGGAGAAACTCGACATACCGGGGAACTGAAGCGAAAACAACGCGGGTGCTGGGCTGGAGTTTAGGTGGCGTGCAAGAAATATAAGACAGAATAATAAAGAGCGATGGCAAGAACCATGCAGACCGCCCATAAATCTACTGGAGGAAAAGCCCCCAGGAAGCAGCTAGCCACCAAGGCTGCTCGGAAAAGCGCTCCGGCCACCGGCGGAGTGAAGAAGCCTCACCGTTACAGGCCCGGTACCGTGGCTCTAAGAGAGATCCGTCGCTACCAGAAATCCTCGGAGCTGCTCATCCGTAAGCTGCCCTTCCACCGCCTGGTGAGGGAGATCGCTCAGGATTTCAAGACCGACCTGCGCTTCCAGAGCTCCGCCGTCATGGCTCTGCAGGAGGCCAGCGAGGCCTACCTGGTGGGTCTCTTTGAGGACACCAACCTGTGCGCCATCCACGCCAAGAGGGTCACCATCATGCCCAAAGACATCGAGCTGGCCCGCTGCATCCGCAGAGAGAGAGCTTAGACTTTCTGCTGCACATCCACCAACCACAATGCTCCGCACTGTGTCTATATATATATATATATATTTATAGTAATATGTACATATGTATACTCGCTGCTCTTGTTTTTTCTTGCCTTCTGATTGTTGCTCTGAGTGTTGCTATCCCTGTGGTGTTGCAATCCTGGAATTTCCCCATTGTGGGACTAATAAAGGCTTATCTTATCTTAATCTCCCATTATGCTCTACACATATTCTATACATATTCTGTTTGCCTTCTTATGAACAAATATGTTGTGTTAAACTCTGATAAACAGGAATTAGGCAGAGCTATAGAGCCCTCTTTCTTCTCTCTCTCTCTCTCTCTCTCTCTCTCTCTCTCTCTCTCTCTCTCTCTCTCTCCCCTTTCCTTTAGTCAGGTCTAATACTTTAGTTACACACCCAAACCAACACCCACGCACGCACTTCTGATCGTACATTCTAGAAAACAGTGACATGAACAGAGGATGGCCTGTTCACGTCAGAGTTAAATTGGCCAATCAGACAGCCACGTACAAGCCCATCCTATTGTTCGGGGTAGATCTAACCGACCCGAGAAGATTAATGTAAGTTGCACCCGGAAGTCACGTTCAGTCTGACGACGTTCCTAAGGGGGTTGCATCACACTGAACCAGCGCTGCTTGTTACCTCCGCCATGCCGAAAGGCCAGGAGGAGGTTATGTTTTTGCCAGGGTTTGTCTGTTTGTTTGTCTGTCTGTCTGTCTGTTGGTTAGCAAGATAACTCAAAAAATCTTGGACGGATTTCCATGAAACTTTCAGGCGTTGTTGGAAATGGTACAAGGAAGAACTGATTAAATTTTGGGGGTGATCCGGTTCACCGTCTGGATACAGGAATTTTTTAAAGCATTTTTCATTCAACACTGTGACATACAGCCATTTTCAACATGTGCGCAGGCGCAATGGAGGGCGCTGGTCGTCGTGTCTGCAACACAAACTCTGCGTTCTTCAACGTTTTAGGCACAAAAGGACGCGGAAAACACTGCTGGCCTGGGCCCGCCAGCGTGCAACTGCAAAACCTCACACGGGCAGCTGTCCGCCAACGGATTCTTTGGCAGAAATTCCCCGGCTAGCCATAGGAGCTGCGCATTTGGCAGAAATTCACCAGCCAGCCATAGGCGCTGCGCAAAAACGAGCTCTCTGCCGGCGAAGCTTCTAAATTCTCGTTTGCCGCGGAGCGCAACCCCCCAAAAAATAATATTGTAGCGAACTCAATATGAGCACCCTACTTGGCTTGCCAAGTGGGTTGACCCTATTGGCGACACAGGTAGAGTGCGGGACTCCGGAGCGGGAGGCGTGAGTTCGAACCTCCTGGTGGGACGTCGCCATGTCGAGCAGCACGTTACAATATAATATAAAACCCACGGCAACCTGTCTACCCAATTTGCATCCGTCAGTGGAGGAGATGGACACAACAGCAACACTTCAGTTTATTACCTCCGCCAAGGAGGCAATGCTTTTACTACTGAACCACTAATCCTATCACTATCAGATTGATTGTCATTGATTAATTGTGTGTTTATTGCACTGTCCCTGTCAAATAAACAAATAACCATTGTGAATCCAATTGCTAGTCATATGTTTACATGCTCAAGGAATGTGAAAACGTACACACAAACACTGTATGGGGGGAATTGTGGCGCTTGGCGGAGGTCTGCGCTCTCCGAGTGCTTTTCTAGTTTTACATGTGACTTCTAAATAAATGTTACATCTTTGAATTGAAGAATTCTCCAGGTTGTTCTTGGATCTTTCAATCAAAGAATCAGGTTTTTCTAACAGTTTGGTACATGTGACAGCAATCTCCCGTCTAGGGTGGCAAGATGGAAGCCTTATCTTATGAAGAGCAACATCCAAGCCCGGCTACATTTTGCAAAATCATATTTGAAATCTCCCAAACACATGTGGGAAAATGTGTTATGGTCTG
The DNA here is from genome assembly GCA_020510985.1 of Pholidichthys leucotaenia. Classification (NCBI taxonomy): domain Eukaryota; kingdom Metazoa; phylum Chordata; class Actinopteri; order Cichliformes; family Pholidichthyidae; genus Pholidichthys; species Pholidichthys leucotaenia. The sequence continues at coordinate 69,766,043 of CM035842.1, read as the reverse complement.
ATGAAACCAAGGTTGAACTTTTTAGCCATAATTCCAAAAGGTATATTTGGTGCAAACACAACACTGCTCATCACTAAAAGAACACCATTCCTACAGTGAAGCATGGTGTTGGCAGCATTATGCTTTGGGGCTGTTTTTTTTTTCAGCTGGAACTGGGGCCTTAGTCAAGGTGAAGGGAATTATGATCAGTTCCAAATTACCAGTCAGTGTTGGCACAAAGCCTTCAGGCTTCTGCTAGAAAGCTGAAGATGAAGAGGAACTTCATCTTTCAGCACGACAATGACCCAAAACACACATCCAAATCAACAAAAGAATGGCTTCACCAGAAGAAGATTAAGGTTTTGGAATGGCCCAGCCAGAGTCCAGACCGAAATCCAATCGAACATCTGTGGGGTGATCTGAAGAGGGCTGTGCACAGGAGATGCCCTCACAATCTGGCAGATTTGGAGCGTTTTTGCAAAAGAAGAGTGGGCAAATATTGCCACATCAAGATGTTCCATGCTGATAGACTCCCACCCAAAAAGACTGAGTGCTGTAATAAAAGCCAAAGGCGTTTCAACAAAGTATTAGTTTAAAGGTGTGCATATTTATGCAAACAGGTTATTGTAAGTTTTTTATTTTTCCCCTTAAAATATTTCAGTTTGTTTTTCAATTGGGTTGTACAGGTTATACAGTGATGTGAAAAAGTGTTTGCCCCCTTCCTGATTTCTCATTTTTTTGTATGTTTGTCACACTTAAATGTTTCAGATCATCAAACAAATTTAACTATTAGACAAAGATAACACAAGTAAACACAAAATGCAGTTTTTAAATAAAGGTGTTTATGATTAAGGGAAAAAAGACAAACCTACATGGCCCTATGTGAAAAAGTGATTGCCCCCTAAACCTAATGACTGGTTGGTCCACCCTTAGCAGCAACAACTGCAATCAAGGATTTGCGATAACTGGCAGTGAGTCTTTTATAGCGCTGCGGAGGAATTTTGGCCCACTCATCTTTGCAGAATTGTTGTAATTCAGCCACATGGAGGGTTTTCGAGCATGAACTGCCTTTTTAAGGTCATGCCACAGCATTTCAATCAGATTCAGGTCAGGACTTTCATTAAGCCACTCCAAAGTCTTCATTTTTTTAAGCATTCAGAGGTGGGCTTGCTGGTGTGTTTTGGATCATTGTCCTGCTATAGAACCCAAGTCCGCTTCAGCTTGAAGTCACGAACAGATAGCCGGACATTCTTCTTCAGGATTTTTTGGTAGACAGCAGAATTCATGGTTCCATTTCCCACAGGAAGTCTTCCAGGTCCTGAAGCGGCAAAACAACCCCAGACCATCATACTACCGCCACCATATTTTACTGTTGGTAAGATGTTTCTTTTCTGAAATGCTGTTATTTTTTCACCGGATGTAATTGGACACACACTTTCCAAAAAGTTCAACTTTTGTCTCATTAGTCCACAGAGTATTTTCCCAAAAGTCTTGGGGATCATCAAGATGTTTTTTTGCAAAACTGAGATGAGCCTTTATGTTCTTTTGCTCAGCAGTGTTTTTCATCTTAGAACTGTGCCATGCAGGCCATTTTTGCCCAGTCTCTTTCTTATGCTAGAGTCATGAACACTGACTTTAACTGAGGCAAGTGAGGCCTGCAGTTCTTTGGATGTTGTTGTGGTTTTTTTTGTGAACTCTTGGGTGAGTCGTCATTGTGCTCTTGGGGTAATTTTGGATGTACGGCCACTCCTGGGAAGGTTCACCACTGTTCCATGTTTTCGCCATTTGTGGATAATGGCTCTCACTGTGGTTCACTGGAGTTCCAAAGCTTTAGAAATGGCTAGAAAATTGAACTCAGCTTTCAAAGATGTGATAAACCACAGTAAATTTATGTTTTTACAGGGGGCAATCACTTTTCACACAGGGCCATGTAGGTTTGATTTTTTTTACCCTTAATAATAAACACCTTCAATTAAAAACTACATTTTGTGTTTAAGATAAGATAAGATAAGATAAGCCTTTATTAGTCCCACAACGGGGAAATTCCAGGATTGCAACAGCACAGGGATAGCAACACTCAGAGCAACAATCAGAAGGCAAGAAAAAAACAAGCAAGCAAGAGCAGCTAATATACATATGTACATATTACTATAAAATATATATATACACTCACACACACAGACACACAGTGCAGAGCATTGTAGCTGGATGGAATAAATATATGAATATATAAACACACAGTGCAGAGCATTGTAGCTAGATGGAATAAATATGTAAATATATAAACACCCACAGTACGGAGCATTGCAGCTAGGTGGAATAAATATGCAAGTATATAAACACACACAGTGCGAAGCAATGTAGCTAGATGGAATAATATGTAGATATATAAAAACACAGTGCGGAGCATTGTAGCTAGATGGAATAAATATATAGATATATAAATATAAACACACCCAGTGCTGAGCATTGTAGCTAGATGGAATAAATATATAGATATATAAATATAAACACACCCAGTGCTGAGCATTGTAGCTAGATGGAATAAATATGTAAATATATAAACACACACAGTGCAGAGCATTGTTGCTAGATGGGATGAAACAGCATAACCGTCTACTTTACTTGTGTTATCTTTGTTTAATATTTAAATTTGTTTGATGATCTGAAACATTTACTGTAAGTGTGACAAACATACAAAAAAAATAAATCAGGAAGGGGGCAAACACTTTTTCACACCACTGTAGGTCACATTAATGGTGGAAAAAAGTTTTGAACTGATTTATCTTGGTCTCATTTTTTTACATCATAAAAACCTGGCATTTGAACAGAGGTGTGTAGACTTTTTATATCCACTGTATATGCTGTTTGGTATTACCATAGAATTTGGATGAATGGTGAAACATCTCAGAAGTAAAAAAATACTTGAATTCAGTTGACTTGATTGAGCTTTCATACAGCATACTTACCCACCTGGATGACTGAGAATCTTCACCAAATTAAGAAATTGAATTAATTTTGCGTTCATTTTAAGTCTTAATTATTTTTTATTATAATTGATTTATATTTCATTTTATTTTTATTTACTTTGCTCATTGTTGTATTTTATTATCATTTTTATAAGCATTTCTTTCAAGTATTTATGTTCATGAGTTTTATTCATATTTCATATTGCCCTTGCAATAAAGTTGTTAATGAAACTGCAATCATGTGATTTTCCTTTAAGAGGCAAAAGGTATCGGTGTTGGTATCGGAGAAAAAGTCCCATAAATTAATGGTATCGTATTGAAAGGAAAAGTGCTGGTATTGCCCATCCCTAGGTGCTAGTGGAAATTGGGCTACTGCTGGTTGAAGATTGAGGAGGAGGAGAGGGGGAAGGCGTGTTAGGAGGGAGAGAGAAAAGGAAAGGTAGAAGTGTGGCGGTGCGAGTAGGGATGTTAAATGCAGGAACTATAACTGGAAAAGGCAGAGAGTTGGCTGATATGATGGAGAGAATAAAGGTAGATATACTGTGTGTTCAAGAAACCAGATAGAAGGGAAGCAAGGCTAGGAGCATTGGAGGTGGATTTAAATTGTTCTGCCATGGTGTAGATAGGAAGAGAAATGGAGCTGGAGTAATCTTGAAGGAAGAGTATGTGAAGAGTCTTCAGGAGGTAAAGATGGAGACAGACAGACTCATGAGTTTGAAGCTAGAAGTCAAAGGTGTGATATTGAATGTTGTCAGTGTGTATGCCTCACATGTTGGATGTCAGGTAAAAGTGAAAGAGGAATTCTGGAGTAAGATGGATCAAGTGGTAGAGAGTGTTCCCAGGGGGAACATCACTAGGCCAATACCATCCCTACAGTGAAGCATGATGGTGGCAGCGTCATGCTGTGGGGATGTTTTTCAGCAGCAGGAACTGGGAGACCAGTCAGGATAGAGGGAAGGATGAACACAGCAATGTACAGAGACATCCTGGATGAAAACCTGCTCCAGAGCACTCTTGACCTCAGACTGGGGCGACAATTCATCTTTCAGCAGGACAACAACCCTAAGCACACAGCCAAGATATCAAAGGAGTGGCTTCAGGACAACTCTGTGAATGTCCTTGAGTAGCCCAGCCAGAGCCCAGATTTGAATCCAATTGAACATCTCTGGAGAGATCTGAAAATGTGTGCACTGACACTTCCCATCCAACCTGATAGAGCTTGAGAGGTGCTGCAAAGAGGAATGGGCGAAACTGTCCAAAGATAGGTGCGCCAAGCTTCTGGCATCATATTCAAAAAGACTTGAGGCTGTGATTGCTGCCAAAGGTGCATCAACAAACTACTGAGCAAAGGCTGTGAATACTTATGTACATGGGATTTCTTTGTTTTTAATTTTTAATAAATTTGCAAAAATCTCAAAAATAACTTTTTCACATTGTCATTATGGGGTATTATGTGTAGAATTTTGAGGAAAAACATGAATTTAATCCATTTTGGAATAAGGCTGGTATAGCTGTGTATTTGTGCATACATATGTTTAGACATAAAAGGGGTGTATTTGTGCATACGTATGTTAAACATAAGAGAGATGCTGACAGCACATATGTGGATTGACCTCGCGACGAAGAGGACAGTAAGTCTGGACCACCTGCGGAGGACAACGAGAGAGGACAGGGGTGCGAACGAAGGACTTCCTGACCTCCAGGACGCAGGTAGAAGATGGAAGGCTGGAGGGGGGAGAAATGTCAATAAAGGGTTTTGACGGGGATATGTGATCCCCCCTGTGTGTGGGAAGTCTGTATGAGAAAAGGTATAAATGTGAAACTCTGATGTGGCTCAGCCTCTTGTCTCCCTGCTTATTGGAGAGAGCAGGCTGGGGAAATGAATGTTTGAATAAACTGGAATAAAACACAATTCAGTCTCTTTATTCCACGCTCCCCACACTGTAACATAACAAAATGTGGAAAAAGTGAAGCACTGTGAATACTTTCCAGATGTGCTGTAAATAACAATATAAACTACACTTGAGTTCCTGGAGTCAAGCGTAGTCAAGCGTTTGGAGCAGAGTCCCTGCTACAAATGTTTAATGTTCTGATTCTGGAAGATGTGAGAGTGAAATAAAGTTCGTCTGCTCAGAAAGTTTGGTCTGGTTATTTCATCTCCACACTGGTGACCCTTGACACAGAATGGAACACGAGGCGAACACCCCGGAGACGACCCGGACGGGAAACCCCAGCAATGTGTGTGCCGTTTCGGTCAAACTACCAGACTTTTGGCTGCACGACTTGAAGTCTTGGTTCCTCCGCACCGAGGCCCAGTTTGCACTCCGGGGAATAACGGCAGATGACACCAGGTATTACTATGTGGTCGCAGCGCTGGACGCTCGCACGACTCAGCAAGTAGTGACCCTGCTCCAACAGCCCCCAGCCCACAATAAATACAGGGCTCGCTGACCCGGCACTACACGCTCTCGGATTGCGAGAGAGCGAAGAGACTCCTGACGCGCTCCGAGTTGGGAGATGGGTTGGCAGTCGAACGGATGGAGAAGATGTTGGCGTTGATGGGCACGGAAGATGGGCATTTTCTATTTGCCCACCTTTTCCTCCGCAACCTCCCAACAGCGGCCAGAGCGGTCCTTGCCAACTCGCCATTGCTGGTCGCGTGTGACTACCGTGCGCTAGCCCAGTGGGCAGATCAGATCATCCTCACCACCAGAGCTCTCACAGTGAACGCAGTGGCATTGGAACCCAGCGAGACGGCCAGCGGAAGCGAGGAGCCAGTGATGGTAGTGGCAGTGGGGGCCAAGAAGCGCCAGAAAGACACGCTCTGCTCCTACCACCGCCATTTTGGAGAGGACGCACGCCGATGCATGCCACCGTGCCAATTCAAGCGTTCGGGAAACACCAGGACCAGCAGTCGATAGCAGCTGCAACCGCCAGTGAAGAAAGCAAGCTGCTCTACGTGATAGACTCGCATTCGGGGAGACGATTCCTCGTGGACTCCAGCTCCCAAAAGAACCTCATCTTGCCATCCTACGCCGACCAGCTAGCGGGAACTAGCGGCCCAGAGCTGATGGCCGCAAACGGCTCAGACATTGAGACTTTTGGTGAGAGGACACTGACTGTATCCCTGCACGGCCGTATGTACCAGTGGACATTCGTCATAGTGGCATGCAGTTTCCCAATCTTAGGCGCTGATTTTTTGTGTGCACACGGACTACTAGTCGATGTTACTAACCGTCGCCTGATTAATGCAATGTCTTTTGATTCTCTCCCCTGTACAGCTCGAGGAGCCGGGCCAACAACGCTAGCCAACATCACAGCTCCAGGTGGTAAGTTCCACACACTGCTCACCCAGTTCCCAGCACTCACGGTCCCGACGTTTTCGGCGGCCATCACTAAACACGGGGTGGAGCACTTTATTACCACCACCGGGCCGTCCGTTTTTGCACGACCTCGGCCCCTGGACACAGCTAAACTGGCCATAGCGAGCGAGGAGTTTGCCAACTTGGAAAGGCTGGGCATCATCAGACGATCAAACAGCCCATGGGCATCCCCACTACATATGGTCCCTAAGGCCGAGGGATCGTGGTGACCTTGCGGAGATTTCCGCAGATTAAACAACGCCACAGTGCACGACCGCTACCCAATCCCCCATATTCAGGATTTTTCCGTTCACCTCACCGAGGCATGTATTTTTTCTAAGATAGACCTGGTGCATGGTTACCACCAGGTCCCAGTGGGCACGGAGGACATACCTAAAACAGCAGTAATAACCCTGTTTGGTCTGTTTGAGTTGTTACGCATGCCTTTCGGGTTAAAAGGCGCGGCACTGACATTCCAACGCATGATGGATGCGGTGTTGCGCGATCTGCCGTTTGTGTTCGTCTACCTGGATGACATCCTGGTGGCCAGCGCATCCGAGGACGAACACGTAACCCACCTCAGGACGGTTTTCCGGAGGTTGGAGGAGCATGGGTTAATAATCAACCCGGCGAAATTCCAGTTTGGCATGACGGGGATCAATTTTTTGGGACACCGCATCTCACCAGAGGGAACGATACCCTTGCTGGACAAGGTGCGCGCAGTGGCAAATTTTCCCCAGCCTCAGACGGTCAGGGCGCTGCAGGAGTTTTTGGGGATGGTGAACTTCTTCAATCGTGTCCCCCCCAACGCAGCCCAGCTCATGCAGCCGTTGTACACTGCGCTTAAGAAACGGAAGCCCGCGGACAGAGTTGACTGGACTCCTGAGCAGGAGCAAGCGTTTTCCGAGGTTAAAACAGCTCTGGCGAATGCTGCACTGCTGGTGCACCCAGACCTGGCTGCCCAGATTGCGCTCACTACAGACACATCAGACGTGGCCATAGGGGCAGTCGTGGGGCAGTGTGTCGGCAGTTCTTGGCAGCTGCTCGCCTTTTTTAGCAGGTGTTTGTGCGACAATGAGTGTAAATACAGTGCATTCGACAGGGAGCTGCTGGCTCTCCACCTGGCCATACGTCACTTCCAGTTCTGGCTGGAAGGGCGCGTCTTCACTGCGTTCATGGACCACAAGCTGCTAGCGTACGCGATGGCCAAGGTTTTGGAACCATGGTCGGGCCGGCAGCAGAGACAGCTGGCCGCCATCTCGAAGTTTACGACCGACATTCAGCATGTGGCCGGTAAACTCAACGTGGTGGCGGACTGCCTCTCGCGTGCATTAGTGGCCTCAGTCTACGTAGGGATAGATTACATGGCCATGGCCACTGAGCAGATCGGCGATTCGGACGTGTGCGCGCTCCAGTCTGGACCAACAGGGTTAAGGCTGGAGAGCAAAGTTATACAAGACACCCCCCCCCCCAATCTGTGACATCTCCATGGGCCGCCCGCACCCAGTGGTACCACGCGCTTGGCGACGCCGCGTTTTTGAGTTGGTTCACTCCCCGGCGCACCCAAGCATACGCGCGTCAGTCAAAATGGTGGCAGCAAAGTTTGTCTGGCCAAGCCTGTGCAAACAGGTGAAAGAGTGGGCTGCAGCCTGTGTAGCATGCCAACGAGCCAAAGTGCACAGGCACACAAAGGCCCCCCTTGAGCCGTTCCATATCCCAGCTAAGAGGTTTGACTACATTCACGTGGACCTCGTCGGCCCTCTCCCACCATCGCAGGGGTTCACGCACCTCCTGACAGTGGTGGACCGCACCACGCGATGGCCCGAAGCAGTCCCACTAGCTTCCACCGTGTCCGCAGACGTGGCATGCGCCTTTTTAACAACATGGGTGGCACGTTTTGGCACCCCTTCGGACATCACTTCCGATCGGGGCCCGCAGTTTGTTTCCAACCTCTGGTCCACGATGGCCCAGAGCCTGGGGGTCTCAATTCATCACACGACCGCGTACAACCCACGGACCAATGGGTTATGCGAGCGTTTCCATAGGTCACTGAAGGCAGCGCTCAGGGCTTCGCTTACAGATGCAAATTGGGTGGACTGGTTGCTGTGGGTTCTATTAGGGTTGTGTTCCGCACCAAAGGAGGATTTAGCGGCTTCCACAGCAGAGCTGTTTTTTACGCAGCCCCTGCGGCTACCCGGGGAGTTTTTACCAGATAACCCGTGTCAAACACCCATCCGTCCTCGTGTTCGCAGCATAGTGCAGACGCACGGAGGCTCCCTGGCCCGGCCCACCACTGTTTTCCCCGCGCGTTTGTGCCAAAAACCTTGAAGGACGCGGTGTTTGTGTTTGTCAGGCACGATGCCCACCGGACCCCATTGCACCCACCCTACGATGGCCCGTTCAGAGTGCTGGAAACCGGGGACAAACATTTTGTGTTAGACCTGGGGGATCGCCGTGAGAAAATCTGTATAGACAGGCTTAAGACCGCCTTTGTTGTGGCAGACGAGCAGCTGCAGTTGGCCCGAGCTCCTCGGCGAGGAAGACCCCCACTGAGAGCTCCCCAGGTAAATGATTCATCACAGCAGTCACACGAGCATGCTGAATGTTTCTCCCCCCCTCCATTGTCCCCCCACAGACGGACGCACCCCCAGGACCCCCCCACCGGCACAGCAGCGTCGCAGAGCCGAGGACCCCCCGTTACAGCAGCTATGGGTGGAGATTGAAGCCGCGAGGATGGGAGAGTTAATACCCAGTCTGAGACTCTGGGGGGGCAGTGTGGAGGACCCATGCTGTAGAGTTCAGTAGTTTTCCTCTCAGACTGAGAGAGCATGGAGATCAAAGGGCTGGGGGGTAAGGAGAATTGTCTTGGGAGAGTGAATGGTGAATGCAGGACCTCAGGTAGCAGGGATGTGTGAGTTTTGGGATATAAAAGAGAGAGTCCCTGCTACAAATGTTTAATGTTCTGATTCTGAAGGAAGTGAGAGTGAAATAAAGTTCATCTGCTCGGAAAGTTCGGTCTGGTTATTTCATCTCCACAGTGGTAAAGAATATTATCCTGGAGGCCAAGTGCCAAAAAGAGCTGAAAAGAGGCTGTAAAATAGCCGTCCCTCACATTTAGGTTTGGCGTGATGACGCCGCCGAGTGGCCACGTCATCACGCCAACTCTGACCAAACTTGTGGTTTCAGAACACCACATTCATCCCCCCCCCCCCCCCGGAAAAGTAGAACAACACACATGAATGAATTAACCCTCCCCAGTTTGGTACACAAAGAACCCCAAACTAGCTAGGGCCAGTGGGTAGAGTACTGCATGGCCCAGCACGCCTGAATGGTTTATTACCCCACTTCTGTTGGCAGCCGCGCCCCTAGCTACACACAGTCCTTCTGGGGGTTTTTTATATTGAGGAGGGCAGTTCAGTTCAAGGAACCCTGAGGTGAGCCTGTGGTGGACATGCCTCTGGAAGCATCGGCTGCAGTGGACTTGGGTGCCATCCCACTGGAGCCATGGCTCACTCATCAGCAATGTCCCAGCAAGGATCCCACACCAGCTGGTTCAACTCCAACACTGCCTGTTGATCTGCAGCAGCTACTCTTACCTTCCACAGACAGCTGGCTTGCCATCTCGATCCATCAGCCATCTGGACAGCGGCTGGTCTCAGCTGCGTGACGATCTTCATGGGTGTCAGTGGTCGTGACGATGTTGAGGGCGACTGCGGGTCCGGGCGTTTGGATCTGCAGACCCGAACCCAGTCCATTACTGTGAGTGGTGCTCTGTTTGGCTGCACTCGGCGTTGCAGTTGTGATGGTGTGGCTCTCATGTCTGCTGTGGGGCATCCACCAGGTTGTGGTGGTTCTGCTGCACCCTGTTGGGTCACGGACTCTTCATCCTGCAGCTCAAAGGTGGCTCCTGGAGGCTGATGCCGGTCGTGGATATGGAAGGTGTCTGGTAGCTCCACTGCATTTTGTTGGGTTGCGGACTCTTCATCCTGCAGCTCAGCGGCAGCTCCTGGAGGCTGATGCCAGGTGTGAATATCGGAAGGTGTCCAGTGGTTCTGCTGCATTTTGTTGGGTTGTGGACTCTTTATCCTGCAGCTCAGCAGTGGCTCCTGGAGGCTGGTGCCAGGCGTGGATTCGGAAGTAGTCTGGCCTCTTCTCCCCCTCTCCTGGGAAGTCTGGTCTTGGCGATGTGTTGCTATCACCATTGGTAGAACCTGTGTCGGGTTGTTGTGTCCTGGGGTTCCCAATAAATATGGGCTCCCTCTCCTGCAGCTCTGCAGTGGCTCCCTGAGGCTTATGCTGGGTGAGGATCTGAGGCGAGTCTGGTCTGTGCTCTTGCTCTGTGCTGTGTTCGCGTTCTGTGCTGTGTTCTCTCTTTGTGCTGTGTTTGCTCTCTGTGCTGTGCTCTTAAGCAAGCTTGTCATGAGTTAGCTCATCTTCTAAGGGCCCGAAGGTGCACATGCTCACTAAGACACAGAGCTCCGTGGTATAACGTTGAGTTGACTCACCCACACGCTGTTGGCGCTGGTAAAACACACGTCTTCGGGCCATCATGCTCTCTGGAACATCGAAGTGTTTGGTTAGTAAACTAACACACTCATCGTAGTCGTCCATGGGTCCAAACATTTGGAAGATATGTTGTCCCTCAATGCTGAGGCAGTGGAGTAGCATGCCCTTTAGCTTAGCATCGCTAACGTATCTCAGGCCGGCGGCAGTTATGAACTCTACAAACAGTTCATAAGACCAGTAGGACCAAGGGATAGGCGGCTCACCAGGCTTGCTGAGGAACAGTGGCGCCTTCGTGACTGGGTTCTTCATCCTTGGTTTTATGTGGGTCAGCCTTGTCACCATTTGTTATGTCTGGAAAACGTGGAAGGAACCGCCAGAGCGTGTCTTGCTGGGAACACAAACTTTATTACACAAACTCTTATTATGGTGGTACAGAATATTATTGGTTGGGAGGCTGTAGTGTCAACTGCTGGCTTCCAATTTATAAAATTATTCTTTGCTGAGGAGAAATTGTTTCACCCAAAAGTCTGGTCATAAACCGTTCTTCTTCACCCAAGACCGGAGCTGTGAAACCCTATGCCATCGGCCATAAAGTGGATAAGTTAATCCCTGCTCAAGACCTGGAGTCATTTCCCCTCAAATCCATTTGCCAAAGGAGTGCCAAAATGACAGGTATACGGCCTGATGATCCACAGACTCGACCACTAAGATTCCTCATCGAAACTCAAAAGTCCAACATTGCCCTCGAATGGATAACACAGGAATATTTCTCTTTAGGACTGAATGTTTTCTGAAGTTAAACTATTAATTGTGAACAATGAAATAACTTATCCTTCTCCACAGACAACACCCACTACTGAAGATATGGTGGGACCCTGTGATGGACAATTATGGTTTGAAATGCTTTTATTAATATGAGTTGATATGCGTTTCTTTATTTTCAGGGAGGATTAATTTTGCATGCCTACTATAAAGAAATTATCACATTTACAAAGTAGACACCTTGTTTGTTCCTTTATTAAGTAGAATATCTTAGTCACTAAAGTTTTAAAGAATTTATGCTCTCATAGTCAGCATACTTGTTTTAGGAAGATTTCTGCATAAAAATCACCCTTTATTGTCATTCAACCATACAACCAATCATGTACAGTAGAACAAAATTGTGCTTTATCCTATCTACAGTGTAAATCACACACACCCTATAGTGGAATCAGAAGGGCCACTGCCATGCAAGGCGCCGCCACAGATTTCCCTCCTCCATTCCGTTATTGCTGAGCACCAAGCTGGACGGCAGGAAGTTCCGCTTTTTATATGGTCTTCGGCATGACCCGGCCGGGATTTGAACCCCTGCCTCCCGGGTGTACCAACTGAGCCACCACTCCGGTAATTTCATTTCTCATATCAAATCCTCTCCCCCTTTCTGTGGGAAGCACACATTTCAAAACTATGAACGGACCAATCATCTTCTAAGTCTCCATATCTCTCCCTTTTTAGTCAGTTTTTCACGACCTCTGCTGAACAAAGAAACTCGGTGCAATTGGTCAAAAGTTCACGCTAATGGGCAGATCCAATCCTGATCTTTGAATGTAACTGGTCAAGCTCAGTTGTCATAAAATTTATTGTGCCATCCGGCCACACCTTGAAACCTTTCCTTTTGTCCGCAGTTACGAGTTGAAAGTTGGGAGTGGACTCTTGAAGACGCAGTTTCTGCTTTCCTTTTTTTCTAAGCAGGCCTGGTGCGTTGGTCTGTGCAATTTTTTTCCTTTTTTTCTTTAAAATTCACTCATATCCTGTTTTACTCCTTTTTTCCATAAGTTACTGTGCTAAGAAATTTTTTTTTGCTTTTTACCAATCTTAAATCAACTTTGTTCTGACCACAACACATCAGAAGAAATGGATTTGTGCTTTGGTTTTTTTATTCATCAAGTTTGATTTTCTGATCGGACTTTGAACGATAAACAAATATTATATGGAATTTGACAACCTGGTCAAATTCCTTTTTCTGTGGATAAACAGACATTGGCCAGTGTACGGAGCATCCAGCTTCTATGGTTGTGATCCCAGGAGTAGGCCCGAGCTGTGGGGCAGATCCTACCTGCCATTTTCTCTCAACAGAATCCCAGCACATCCATCTCAGGGATGGCAATTTTCCGCCGATCCGCGGATTTCCGCCGATTTTATCATGTCATAATTTTGTACCTTTACCTTGTTCTCAATAAAGTTTGGAAAAAAAAAACACATACGCGCTTGGCGCTTCCCCGAAGTCTCGCGATAACCCGGATGTACTCAAGCTACTGCTGTATTGTAAACAGCCCTGCGATTGGATCGTTGCAAACGATTGGACCAATCAAATGGCTCGTATGCTTTGTCAAAAATTCATTTCGGATGTGATTTTTCCGGTAATTCACCGAATTCCGCTTTATTTTTATATTATATGTACGTTAAGCACGTTAGCGGCTTGTGGTTCACGAACGCAGTTAAAGTGTGCCCTTTCAGCCAGAACCGGAAGTTGCGTATGCCAGGTAGAGAGCCATTAACTCTCTGTGAACACGCTGTATTTACGCTCACTGTCGTGCAAAGACCTGCTTAAAAAAAAGGTGAGCGGCTGCCAAGAACCGGCAACGCATTGCTTCACGACGGCCGCTATGCCCATGTCCGAGGCGTCAATAATGAGCGCTGTTTTAACCTCAGAACGCCTGCTCCCGTTCAGGAGTCCAGTCGACTCTGTCCGCCGGCTGTTTGAGCTGGGCTGCGCGGGGGAGAAAAATGAGCTGCTCAAGACTCAATGGAGATTGAAACTGGTGATCTGAAATGAATGCTGAAATTATAAAAAGTAATGGTATGTTGGAATTTTATTTCTATTATGGAATAGATAAAATTAACTGATTTTGATTTGATCAAGTGTTAAAGCATGTGATGGATAATGCTTGTTGGAAGATTTACCTCCGCCAAGGAGGTTATGTTTTCATAGGCGTTGGTTTGTCTGTCTGTCTGTTTGTTAGCAAGGAAAAGTGATGGACGGATTGTCATGAAATTTTCAGGAAAGGTGTGTAATGGCACGGGAAACAGATGATTAGATTTTGGTGATGATCTGAGAGTGCATACCTCCACCAAGGGCTTTTTTGTATTTGTGCAGCAGGATTACACAAAAACTACTGGATGGATTTGGATAAAATTTTCACCAGAGGTGGTTCTTGGGCTAGAGAGGAACCCATTATATTTTGGTGATGATCTGAGAATGCATACCTCAGCCAAGGCTCTTATCTTCTCACAGTGTGTTAGCAACAATACTCCAAAACTGATGGACAGACTTTGATGCAATTTTCACCACAAGTGGCTATAGGCCTACACACAAACCCTTTACATTTTGGAGTTGATCCATGACAAACGGAAGGAGCCTTGGCGGAGGGATGCGCTCTGAGTGCTTTTGTAGTTTAGGAATGCTATCTTCTTGGAACATAAGTCAATATTATACAGTAATAAGTGGCATTCAGCTGTTTGTTTTATGTCATGTAAGCACAGTTCTGGTACTTAAAAATCATAAAAACCCAGGAGCTTCGGGGAGCGAAGTGACAGTAAAGGTAAAAATTGGCTCAAAGTTCAATGAGGTAACAGAAACACTCGGACAGTTTCTGAAGAAACCAGAAAAGGAGATGAAGTTCAAAGTTCAGAGACTGACACAGCTTGCTGCCAAAAGGCAGAAAGTTTCACATTAGAAGTCACTTGGTGACCAGTATAAATAGTGTAAAAACCTCTAATAGAACTGTTAAATATGTTGGACTAAAGACAGTGAGACAACATTGAAGAAAAAGTAAGTTAACTTTTCATTAAATGTAATGATTTATCTAAGTCTAGTATTTCATTTTTTTAATCATTTTTTTCAGTCTAAATTACTTCTGTTTTACTGAAAACCTCCCAGCTTCAGGGGGGCTGCGCCCCCCCCCCCCCCGTAAGTCAATCGACCAAATTAGATTTCAGCTGAAATCAGAATTTCCTGTTGCCATCCCTGCCATCTGGATCAAGACTGGTTCTGGACTGCCTGCTACCACCAGGGGACACAATCTGACTCTGCTGTGCTGAAGGTCTGTTGTCCAAATTATACTTAATTCTTCAGAATATTCCCAGTATAAGTTCTATAAACCTAACATCTTTGAACTCCCTTCAGAACTTTAAATGCGTTTATCTTTTCATATCTTTTCATTAATCTCCATTCCTTTTCAGAGTAACACAAATTTTCTTTTTTTATAAAATAGTTTAATCATCATTTTCTTAAAAAAATGCATCTAATTTTCTTAACCATTGCTATTTTATGGTTTCTCATTTTCTATTACAGTGCCAATTTAAGCTATGTTTTTCCTTGGTTCCACAAATGTTTGATAATACACTTTATGCTCAGTAATCCATCAAGCCCAATGTGCTCATGATACATGTTGATTGTTTCACTGTTTTAAAGTCATCTGAATGTGTTCATCTATCCTGAAATTTCCTATTAAACTATTAAAAAGACATATGGGAGTTTTTGTTTGATTTCATGTCCATTTTCTTGATTAAAAGCAGACAAGAACTCACAGCGTTTTTTGAGACTAATTCATTATTGGTACAACTACAGAATTATTAATAAAATTGTTCATAATTTTGGACTGGTGCCCCATGAGCTTATGTGTGTTGGTAATGAAAAGAAATCTTCATTCCTTCTCACGTGCATATTTACAATACTTGTACCAACATATAAAACCCTACAGATTCCAAGAGCCGAAAAGAGGCTGTAAAATGGCTGTCCCTCACATTGATATTTGGCCGGTCAGTGGCATCATCACGCCAACTCTGACCAAACCTGGGGTTTCAAAACACCATAAATGGTACATCACTTCACCGGAAGTTGACAAGAAGATTACTCATAAGCCATTGCGCCTCAAATATGAGCATAATAAACTATTGTTGCTAACGTTATTAACAAGCTAAATTGATGTTGGTTATTGTTTATATCAACTGACTGTAATAAAAATATATTTGTATTAATATTTTATTTAAGAAAAATAAATTATCCACCATAGTATCAGTACATGTCTATGGTTACCATGGTAATGCACAGAGGAGGGAGCCAACAGTTACAGGGTGTTTCAAATGGAGAAATTTTGTGAAGGGCAGTTAATTGATATTCCCTGAGAACGGAGCTGGCGGTATGGAATATAGTTGAAGTACACTGTGGATTGGAACATAGCTTTTATTTACATTTGCTTAATTTTGGACCTGCATCAGCATGGTCACCTAACCAATCCTGCGAATGTTTTTAAGGCGAGGAATGTTGGGACTTCTAGTATTTAGCGAACTGAGAACTCCAGGAAGAAAATACCTCGTCCTTCCTCTGCAAAACTAAATGGCAAAACTAGTGTGAAAACAATCGATGTGATGAATAAATGGTGTAGTTGCTGAATATGTGGGTTTTTTTCAGTAACCGCTATTTTATAACTGCTATTTATCTCTCAGCTAGAGATCGACTGTGACAGGAAGTCATCCGTGTGCTGTAAAAAAAGTCACCTCTAGTGGCCCAGCATATTTATTACAATACCGTTTTTCCTGGCTTCACTGACGGTAAAGGTGAGTTAAATTTGTGTTTATTTTGAAAACAAAACCTTATCTCGAAATTCTGGCAAATTAAAAGTTGAGAAAATATGGCCATACTAATGATACAAACCTTTAGTTGCACTTTAATTTTGACTGGGCGAGCTGAAAAGCTGGTAACAGGTGGACGGACAGATACAACCACACACACACAGATACATTAACTGATTACTGTATTTCTCCATTTTTACCAAGGCATAACAGCATGATACTGCCACTACCATGCTTCACTGGGGGGGGGGGGGGGGGGGGGGGGTAGTGTTCTTGGAGTGATGAGAAGTGTTGGGTTTGCAACAGACAGTGTTTTCCTTCATGGCCAAAACAACATGGTGTCAACCAGAGCAGGGAATGAAGATGAAGAAATATTTTTCATTTGTTTATAATTGTGTTAACTTTTAGTAAAATTAGGGTTATTGTTGTCTTATACTGTGTTATGTATGAGGAAAGGAGTCGGAGTCTCTTCACGCAGGGAACCAACAATCAACCACCTTTATTATTATGGAGAACAGAACTATATACAGTGGGCTGTGCCCAACTGACGTCACGCCAGGGGCGGGTACGGCAAGCCCCAGTAAGACAGATACCACACTCACTACACCACAATTCCCCTCCTCCTTACAAAAATGCAAAACCACACACACAATCAAGACCCTCCCCGATTTAGGACCCGAATCATGCACTAAGGAGCAACAGGGAATAATGAACTGTAATAAAGCATCCTATCACATTCACACAAAACAACTAAAACCGGACCGTGTCTCTGAAAACATATAAAATAAGTAAACTAATCCCATAACATATATACTCCCATCCACACCAGCATAATATATACATATTTACATCAAGCATATTCAAGTCACACCTATGTCCACCGGCAGCCAGAGGCAAAACCCCCAGGGCAGCCCCAAAGCATGCACACCCCTGGCCGCCGAAGATAAGTCTGGCTCAGAGGCCCCGGGCAGCTCTACAACATATGTGCCCCTGGCTGCTATCTGCCTCTGGGATCAAAAACAACCTCTCTTGTGATGATGTCTCTCTTCACCCCTGACTGCCTCACTCCTTGGGATCTGCCGTGCTGCTGTCCGGCACACTGTCCTTCCGTGCTCATTGGTCCACTCCCGACCGCATTCAACACCGTCGTCATGGCTCCAAACACTCCAGCCCCCTGTGGCCGAACTCCAGGGAGACCCGAAGCCTGCTCGTCGGTGTCACTCTCTGACCCAGGCGCTTCATCGCTGCCCTCAGCACCCTCGTCCCAGGTGCTCCGCTGCGTCATCTCCATGCCCGGCTGTCGCTGCCTACCTCCGGGGCTCTCAGCATCACTCTCATCTGCATCACTCTCCAAACCAGGTGCTTCATCACTGCTCTTAGCACCCTTGTCCCAGGCGCTCCGCTGCGTCGTCTCCATGCCCGGCTGTCTCTGCTCTCTCCCAGGGTTTTCAGCGTCACTCCTGCCGGCGTTACTCACCGACCCAGGCACCTCGCCGCCACTCCCAGCACCCTTGTCTCAGGCGCTCCGCTGCGCTGTTTCCGTACCCGGCTGTCGCTGCGCTCTCCCGGGGCTCTCAGCGTGCATGCTCCCACTCTCTCGCAGCCCAGGCTCCAGCTGCGGGGAAGAGTCCTGTTGTTGCTCTTCCTCTCCGCTGTTGTTGTACACCATGCTGTCAAACTCACCAGCGCTACAGTCTTGTACCGTGCTGCACTCCTTGGCTGGCCCGCCACTCACGGCCCCGGTCCCACCTCGATGCCTATCTGGTAGCCTGGAACTTGCTTTTGGCACGCAGTTAGCTTTGTGGCTAACTTGCCCATAGACAATGAGTGGGCCGTTAGCTTCTCCGAGCTAACTAGCGTAGCTCCCTTTGGCGCCAACACTCCCGCCACCCACAGCTTCGTGGTCCCCATCTGCTCGGCGTAGTATTTGGCCTGCCGCTTGACAGCATCCTCATAACACTCCGTTTCACCCAATGTACCAAGAATTCTTCAGCCTTCCACACCGACATGGTGGGCCAGAAGTGCTCGTCTTCGTCTCCCGTCAGGTCTACTTAGGCCCAGTGCCCCGGCGTAATCCTCAAACATGGCCCGCCACTTAGGCCACAGGATCACTGGCTCTCCCGTGCACTCCAGAAACGGTGTCAGGGACGGAGGTAGCCCATACTCTCCCATAATTTATCTCTCGTCGCCAAAATGTTATGTATGAGGAAAGGAGTCGAAGTCTCTCTTCATGCAGGGAACCAACAACCAACCACCTTTATTGTTATGGAGAACAGAACTATATACAGTGGGCCGTGCCCACCTGACGTCACGCCAGGGGCGGGTACGGCAAACGCCAATAAGACACACACTCATACCACACTCACTACACCACATACTGTAGTACCATATACCTCACAATTATTTTTTTTAACACTTCTATTTTGTAAAGAAAACACACAACATGTAACAAAACCCAATGAGGTCTGTACAGGCCAAGCTAACAATGAGGCATAAAAATTACTGACAAAAGAAAAATAATATTACACTATGAAAATAATTATAGCGACAACTTTTTAGTGCATGACATGAAAACAGTGACATTTTTAGTTGTGTTCACATACTTGGTTTATGATAGTAGCATCAGAACTTTTTTTAGTGGAGTGACTGAAGGAAATCTGCCAGAGTTTGCACCTTCTTACATTTTAGATTTACACTTCCTGAAAAAAAAACTTGCAAAACTGTGTAATTACTGTGCAAGTTAACATGTTATTTGCAGTTAAGATAATGTGATGAAATTTAGTTTAATCACACTTACTGCTGCAAGTATCTCATTAAATGGAAAAAAAAAAGGGAAAATCAGCAAGTAACAGTTTCTTTAGAGCAGCCAAGAGGGTGAGAACATTTAATAGAAAACAGATGTAAAGAGTCCATTGGCTGAGCGTGATCATGCAGTCACAGTCTGAGTCTTCACAGTGAACAGGGAAGCTGGGAATGAATTACATCACAAAACATCACATCTCACAGCTTTTGGTTTCAAATATAAAAGTCACAGCAGTTCCTAAGTTAAATTCACTTAAAAAAAACTTGATATCCTTCCGCTTCTGGCAGAATAAGAACACAAAAACACACTAGCAGCTGTTGCCTGGTAAAAAGGAAAGAAAGCACTTTACGACAGAAAAATGACATAACTATAATATAATGATACGAGTGCCATACTGATAACACGTTTGAGATATGATGCTTTGGGTTTTAAAAAATTGCGGTAGTCTATTGCAATGTTTTTCAACCTGGGTGCCCTAGTATGTTAATTTTTTTGTGGAAAATTATCTAATTTCACTTGTTAATTGGTCCCAAAAAATTGCAAATAATTTGCCATTGCTGTGCCTGGGTTCTGTATGCACCCTGGCACAACAACAGCAAATTATTTGCAATTTTTTTGGACCAATTAATAAGTGAAATTAGATAATTTCCCAAAGAAACCTGAATGTTCCAGGGAACCCTGGTTGAAAAACACTGGTATATTGGGCGCTGTAGTTTTCAGGGCTTTGTTAAATTTATGTAAAAAAGTAGTGACATTTTGATTTTAAAAAGTCTATATAATCAAGTAATCAGATATCGAGCTCTAAATACTGCTGGCTGAGATACAGGTCAGTCAAGCATGCTAGACTAGAAGAAGGGCAGCTTGGTGGTGCAGTGGTTAGCACTGTGGCAGCACAGCAAGAAGGTCATGGGATCGATTCCACCCCTGACCATCGTGGGTTCGATCCCACCCCCTGACCATCGGTGACCCTTCTGTGTGGAGTTTGCATGTTCTTCCCCTGTCTGCGTGGGTTTATCCCGGGTACTCCCACAGGACAAAAACATGCAAGTTAGATTAATTGCAGACTGTAAAGTGGCCCTAGGTGTGAATGTGAATGGTGAAGGTATTGACGCCACACTGTGGCTACCTCATCCATCCAGGTGGATGCCTTGTAATTTATTTTTTTTTATTTTGTATACTTTATTAATCCCAGAGGGAAATTCAGGGCATCCATGTGGATGGATGAGGCAGCCACGGTGCGGCACCAATCCCTTCACCATTCACACACATATTCACACCTAGGGCCACTTTGGAGTCTCCAATTAACCTAACTTGCATGTTTTTGGCTTGTGGGAGGAAACCGGAGTACCGGGGTAAACCCACACAGACACGGGAAGAACATGCAAACTCCACACAGAAGAGTCACTGATGGTCAGGGGGTGGGATTGAACCCACGACCTTCTTACTGTGCTGCCAGTGCTAACCACTGTACCACCGAGCTGCCCAATTTCCCTCTCAGAATAATAAAGTATACTAAAAAAAAAGATCCCAATTTGAAAGAAGGAACCTTGTGCTAAAAACTCTTTCTATAGCGATTCTTCATATTTTTTTGTATAGTTTACCTAAATTTTTAATTAAATTGCATTTACCTGTTGTGACTGTTAACGAGTGTTGGGAGTAATGCCATTACTTTTGCAGTAATGTGCTGTGTAACGAAATTACTGTTTAAAAATTCAGTAATGCATTACAGTTACTGAAATTTGATCAGAAGGGTTACTAGTTACTCGTTTTATTAATATGAATAGATATTTTTAGTGCAAATAAATATAAACTGACCCTACGTAGCTGACGCAGCTGTCAGTCAACATAACCTGTTGCAAAGAGCCTGTTCACTACTGACTGGAGGAAAAGATGAAGCTACTTTGTTTTGTGGAAATAGACAGATTACGTAAATTTCCTTTGTCATGGTTAAAGACAAAAGCATATTGGTGGGTTGCAAGCTAAATGTAGTTGAGACCGAGTGGAATCTTCAGAAGCACCTAAGAACAGCAACAAGGTCCTACAAAACTAGTGCTATGCTATGCTAGCACCGTGTTAGTGGATTTACGCTATCTGAACACCCACGGCTGGATTTCAAGCACAGGGATGCATCTGGACAGTTTGTGACCCAGCAAGAATTAAACCCACTGATTGCCAGATACGTCGTTATAGACTGAAGACATGATATAAACAGTGACTTTTTATCAGACAGTTGAAACTGTTAGCAGCTGAAGTTAAAACACATTTCCTTGCTACCTGAATAAAGATTATTCAAAAGTGGATTTTAGTCTCCAAAAGGAATTTGTGGGACTGGATCATATCTGTCACAGCAGACATTTGGACTGTGGATAATGGACATTTTCTTTTGCATTTTCCTTTTGCAACTTGCTGTAATGCTTTAATGTTTTTATGTAAAGCATTTTGAATTGTCTTGTACACAGAATGTGCTATACAAATAAACTTGCCTTGCCTTTGGGTCACTGCACATCAGATTAAATCTATATCATAAAGGTAAGATAAACATGGACAACTTTATGCAGTGCTGCCAACTCTCACACCAAAATGAGGAAATTACTGGCAATGTCATGTTGATTTTCTTCAGATTTTTCCCACAATAAGAGCTCTCAAGGCAGGATAAAGCAGACTGAACTTGTTCTAAAAGCTCTGTCTGAAACAGACTGTTTTCAGCCTGAAATTAATAAGCTCGTAATGTAATCCATTAATTAAATTATTTTGCTATGTGTGTAAGATGATTTAAGTATGCATTTAAAATTAATGTGAAAGTTACTTCTCCAAGTAACTTTAATCATGCAGTAATTGGTAAAGTAACTCAGTTACTTTTGAAAAGAAGTAACTTGCAACTGTAATTAGTTACTATTTTTTAGTAACTTGCCCAACACTGGTTGCAACTTTACAAAAAAAATTGAAAATTTGCTAAGAAAAGTTGCAAACTACAATGAAAAAAGTAGTGAGCTTATGAGAAGAAAATTGCATATTTCCAAGAAGTTGCAATAGAACAAAAGTCACAACTTCATGAGATGAGAAAAAGTTGCAAATTTACTAGAAAAAAGTCACATCTTTATGAGAAAAAAGTTACAAATTTATGAGAAAAAAGTGGCAACTTTTCAAGAAAAAGAAGCACAAATTTAAGAAAGGTTGAAAATTTGTAATAAGCTACAAATTTGCAAAGAAAAGTTGAAAATTTACAATGAAAAAAGTAGTTATGAGGATAAAGTTGCAAAATTTCAATAAAGTTGCAAATTTACTAGAAAAAAGTCACAACTTTATGAGGAAACGTGGCAAATTTATGAGGAAAAATGTTGCAAATTTACTAGAACAAAGTCACAACTTTATGAGGAAAAAAAGATGCAAATTTACAAAAAAAAGTTGAAAATTTGCAATGAAAAAAGTTAGAGGTTAAGAGAAGAAAGCTGCAAAAAGAAGCACAAATTTATGGGGAAAAAAATTTGAAACTTTGCAAAGAAAAGTTGCAAATTTACAAGAAAACGGTCACACCCATATGAGGAAAAAAGCTGCAAGTTTATGAGAAAAAAGCTGCACATTTACAAGAAAAAGAAGCACAAATTTAAGAAAAATGTTGAAAATTTGCAAATAACAGTTGCAAGTTGCAATTAAAAATGCAAAGAGTTTATGAGAAGAAAGTTAAAAATTTTCAAAAAAAAAAAAAAGTTGCCCATTTACTCGAAAAAAGTATATTGAAGGTAAATTTAACTCTTCCCCACCACAAAAAAAGGATGGTGAACTTAAAGCCTGGGGGCCCTAGTGGCAGATCTTTACAGCCAGAAGCGGCTCTGCCCACATATAAAATTACGGCAAATCACTACATGAAGTGACTCCTTACCCACGCTGAAGATAGGGCATGTCAGGGTTTTCACGTCTGTCTGTTTTTTCAGACTCTAAAACCAAAATGGCTCCTTTTTTACGTGATTACATGCATCAACACTAAATTTTGAGCTGGAATAGATCATTTAAAGTTCTGCACATGCATTCAAAAAGTCAAATGTCGTGGCCAAAGAGTTTGTGAAGCTCTGCACCTCAACTGAGAATATTCTAGTTCTGTTGTTTTCAGAGGCCTGTTGCCGCCTGCAGCAACTGGGCAAACGGCAGTATTATGTTGATGACACTGAGCTCTAAGGAAACAGGACACATCACTGGGACTAAACCTCGTTGCAGACCAGCAGCACATTGAGATTTGTCGCACTAAAAAAATAGAATAAAAACACACGCACTTGCTCAGGAATGGTTTGGCTTTCACACTTTCCTAAAACGACTGAGCATCAAACACCTAAATCTCATTCAGTCTGAAGGATCAACAGCCAACATCCCTGAGCCAGAAACCACAGGAACACCCGTGGTTCCTCACAGCTCCGCTTGGCTATTTTAGACATGGTTTCACTGTTGTGGAAAGTTGGTGTAAATCAGCAACGTCACTCAAAAAAAATCCAGCAGCAACCTCAGTCTGAAGGACTGCATTCATGGTTTGACATTAATGGTTGTGCTCACCAGCCACTCTGGCTAAAAGTTTTCCAGAAATACTCAGCCCTCGTCTGTGAGTCAGCAGCCACTATTATGGAGCAATTTAAGCCAAAAAAGCTACAAACACATTTGACATCGAAATGAAGGTAAATCAGTTCTAAGCTGTGCCGTTCAAAGGCAATAAAAGCATTCATGCCATCACAAACCTCAGTAATAAGTAATGTTTTTTCCATTTTAATTTGCAACTTTTGCATGTAAATTTGAGACTTCATTCTTGTAAATGTATGACTTTTTCATGCATTTTTTCCTCATGAAGTTCTATATTTATTGTAAAGTCATGATTTTTTAATCTGTCACAATTTTTTTTCCAAAAAATTTGTAAGTTGGTTTTCTTGTGAATTTGTGATTTCTTATGGTAAATTAGTGACTTTTTAAAATCTTTTATTAAAATCATACTTTTGAATCTTTATTCTTGCAAATTTCTGTTTTTCCTCTTAAGTTTTCATATTGTTTATTTAAAATTAATTTAAAATGTATAACTTGGTGACTCAGAAATGTACTACTTTTGCTCATAAATGCAATAGGTTTATTAATTCAGCTGTGTTTTGCAAAAACAACATTGTACATAAGAGATTTTTTTTTATCTGCCAAAGTGGCTAGTAGCTGACTGAGCTACAGGCCACAGCTGAATTGTTCGGGCATTTGGCTGGTGAGCTGACGTTAACGTCCTGCCCTGATTGCACCGGTAGGATTCGAGAGAAACAAGCTGGGTTGTAAAAACATATTTGAAACATCACAGTAGTTGGTCATGGCATAAACAGGAGTCCCCCCCCCACACACACACACACCGAGCATCCATCCTCAGGATAAGATCCATGTCAGTTTCCATTTTCCTAAACTTCCTCTCCAGAGTCCCCCTCCTCGCCTCTTGGGTCAAAGTTCATCTGATGGCCAAGATGGCGTCGTAGGACTTCCCGGTGCGGCAGACCTGAACGCTGTGGAAGCCAGTCTTGGTGAGCATGCGGGTGTACTCGGACGGTGGGCGCTCCCTGCCCTCCGACTGCACCAGCATGTTGAGGGAGAAAAGCTGAGCCATGACGGGCCCCCGCCTGTTCTCAAACAGCATCGCTTCCACCACCATGACGCCGCCGCCTGACAGGAAGATGAACACAGACACACAAAGCTGAATGAAACAACTTGAGCCTGCAAATACACACGAAGGGGATACGAATGAATGAGTTTAAATCAGTGATGCATGATTTGGAGCAACATATATTGAGATGTACAGTACATGTTTTTAAATTAATCTTATTTATTATGACTATCATTTTTACAGATCGGTGTTTTTAAACTTCTGAGATGTAAATTTTTTTTTCATTTAATGTGATTAATTGCATGTGTTTGCATAAATGAATGTTAACGCTTTTGTTGCTGTCATCTTGGCCAGGTCACTCTTGTAAAAGATATTTAGAATCTCAATGAGACTCACCTGGTTAAATAAAGGTAAAATAAAATAAACATCTGTGAAATGTAAATCTTTGTGGCTACATTTAGAACAAGGTACATGTGAAGAATTTAACATTTTGTAAACAAGTCTTTCCAATAGACTAATGGCTTTATGTATTCAGTTACACCCTAAGCCATTTTCTGTGAAACAGAGACTTTCAGTAAACTAGAAAATGAAGGCAGGTAGTCACATCAGCAGATAAATCCATTTAAGGATTAAGACCACACACAACTCCTTAATATTTACCGGCTAATCTCGCCATTAAAGCCATAAAATTATAGTGGGTGATGGTCTAACAAGCAGTGAAAAGAGATTTTAAACTAGAAAAGCACTCAGAGAGAGCATACCCCCACCAAGGCTCCTTCCGTCCCTCATGGATCACTGCCAAAATGTAATGGGTTTGTGTGTAGGCCTAAAGCCACTTCTGGTGAAAACTGCATCAAAGTCTATCCAGTGGTTTTGGAGGATTCTTGCTGACGCAGTGTGAGAAGATAAGAGCCTTGGTGGAGGTATGCATTCTCAAATCATCACTAAAATGTAATGGGTTCCTCTCTAGCCCAAGGACCACCTCTGGTGAAAATTTCATCCAAATCCATTCAGTAGTTTTTCTGCAATCCTGTTGCACAAATTCAAACAAGGTCCTTGGTGGAGGTATGCACTCTCAGATCATCACCAAAATTTAATCCGTTCGTCCTTGTCCCAAGGGCTACCTGTGGTGAAATTTTCATCAAACTCTATCCAGTAGTTTTTGTGTAATTCTGCTAACAGACGGACGGACGGACAGACAGACAAACCACCCTGATTACATCACCTCCTTGGGGGAGGTAACAAACCAGCCAGCGCCACTAAAACATTATCTCCTCCCTTGGCAGAGGTAAAAAGAATGACTTTTTAACTCTTTTTCTCACAGTCTATTTTTATTTTTTCAAGTTTTATTGCACCCCCCCAAAAATTACAGACGTCTCAAAACAACTCAATGAAAAAAAACAACTATATTAAATAGACTTTGTTGCATTTTTTGCACACTTGCTATATTGAAATGTGGCAAGAGCAAGTTAATTACATACTCACTCATTAAAGGTCCCATGTTGTGCATTTTCCAAGGATTATTTTACAATTTTGACATCCTCAAGGAGATAATTATGCAATTTTAAAGACCCAAAATCATTTTGGTGTTGTTTTGCAGCTGATCAAAAATCAAAAATCTGTGAGGCTCTGGGGTTTCAGTCCCCTCATTAATATTCAAGAACCCCTAATCTGATTGGGTAATGCTGTTCTGAGTGGGCCAATCAGAAGTACAGAGGCAGTTAGCTGTGTTTGTGAATTCAGATGTAGTGGACTATATAGTAAACTCATCCATCCATCCATCTTCTTCCGCTTAATCCTTTTTGGGTCGCGGGGGGGCTGGAGCCTATCCCAGCATCTTTGGGCGAGAGGCAGGGTACACCCTGGACAGATCGCCAGTCCATCGCAGGGCCAACACAGAGAGACAGACAACCATTCACTCTCACAGTCATACCTAAGGACAATTTAGAATCCCCAGTTGATGCCAATTAACCTAACTTGCATGTTTTTGGCATGTGGGAGGAAACCGGAGAAATCCCGGAGTAAACCCACGCAGACACGGGGAGAACATGCAAACTCCACACAGATCACTGTTGGTCGGGGGCTGGGATCGAACCCAGGATCCCCCGGCCAAGGGTGTGTTGCTGTGCTGCCGCAGTGCTAACCACTCCGCCACCGTGCTGCCCATAGTAAACTCAATAAAACAATAAAAATTTAAGCTTTTGGACACGACTCGGCTTGTTTTCTCAGCGCCATTAATGAACTCATCATGGTGAAACAGTAAAACGTAAGATTAATGGTGTTAATAAAAATTGAATACTTGCATGTATTTTGTAGAAAATATATCCTGTGAGTAAGTAGATTTTACTGTAATAATAAATAAAAATACTTTAAGGCACTTTATGTTGTAATGTGAAGCTCTTCTGTCACTGCTCTGCTCTGCTGGCTGTGTATTGCATTACGGGATAATTGGCTAATGTAGTAACATTTAAACCAGTGAAAAAAACATTTTTCACAATATGGGATCTTTAATTATTAATTCCACAGTTTATAACATTCAGAAGCACCAGATTGTTTATCAAAATATAGAAACAAAGAAAAGAAAAAACTAATCTCACTCATTAAGTTACTAGATTAACTGTCAAATGTTGCAGAAAGCAGCACCACAGATCTGTCAATCCCATGGGAATGTGTGAATTAAGCTGTAACCAACATTCACATCAACCTGACCTATGCACGGATGACAGAATGCTGTCACTTCGGCTCATGATGTAATCAGCAATGTTTAATTCATCAGGTGGCAAGGACTCCATGAGCGCCTTTAACTCACCCGGTTTGCAGGTGTCGTAGATCTTCTTCAGCAGTGTTAGGCACTTCTCTTCAGCCCAGTCATGAATGATTCTGGCCAGAATGTACAAGTCAGCAGCAGGAATTTCACCAGTGAAGAAATCTCCTTCAGGCACATTGTAAATCATGTTAAATCACAAAGTTTGTTAATATACACTACTCACAAAAAATTAGGGACATGTGGATTTCAGGTGAAATTTATGGACAATGTAAAAAGTTACACTACACTACAGTGATATTACATCATGAAAGTAGGGCATTTCAGTAGAAGCATGCAATGGTGATTTCCTTATCTCAAACAATTTATTGAAACAAAAGCCAACAACAGTGGTGGGTATACCACAACAAAAAATGTCAATGTCTCAATAACTTATCATGTGCCCTTGAGCATCAATTACAGCTTGACAACGACGTCTCATGCTGTTCACGAGTCGACTTATTGTCTGCTGAGGCATGGCATTCCACTCTTCTTGAAGGGCGGCCCTCAGATCATTAAGGTTGTGGGGTGCAGGGTTACGAGCCTCTACACAGCGACTCAGCTGATCCCATAGGTTTTCTATGGGATTCAGGTCTGGAAAAAGTGCAGGCCACTCCATTTGAGGTACCCCAGCCTCCAGCAGCTGTTCCCTAATGATGCAAACTCGATGAGCTGGAGCACTGTCATCCATGAAGATGAAATTAGGCCTGTGTTGTTCATACAGGGGCACAGTGACTGGATTAATGATGTTATTCAGCTAGTATTGGCTTGTCATGGTACCATTTACAAGGTGCAGGGAAGTTTTGTATTGACTAGACACACTTGCCCAGACTGTAACACCACCATCACCAAAGGTTCATCTGGTGATAACAGTGGCTGATGCACAGCGCTCTCCTTCAATCCAATCCAACTTTATTTATAAAGCACTTTAAAAACAACAACAGCTGACACAAAGTGCTGCACATCAACAATAAATAAAATATAAAGCATAAAAACAATAAAATACAGCTAAAAAAGTACAAAACAGCACAAATAAAACAGTAGTCATACAACAGAAAAAAAAAAAAATCAATATCTCAAACTGGGTCAAAAGCCAGAGAATAAAAATGGGTTTTAAGATGAGTTTTAAAACTGGACATTGAAGATGCCTGTCTGATGGACAAAGGCAGATTATTCCACAAATTAGGAGCAGCAACGGCAAAAGCTCTGTCCCCCCTGAGCTTCCTGTTTGATTTTGGCATCTCCAGGAGCAGCTGATCAGCTGACCTGAGAGACCAAGCAGAGGTGTAAGGGAGAAGCAGCTCAGAGAGGTAAGGCAGGGCAAGGCAATTTAATGATTTAAAAATGAATACAATAATTTTAAAATTAACCCAAAAGTGCACAGGCTGCCAGTGAAGGGAAGCTAAAATGGGTGTAATGTGGTCCCTCTTATGTGTTCCAGTTAAAAAAACGAACAGCTGCATTTTGAACCAACTGGAGACGTGAGAGGGAAGATTGGCTGACTCCAAAATAAAGTGCATTATAGTAATCCAGCGGAGACGTGATGAAGGCATGGATTACTGTTTCACAGTGCTGCTTTGAAAAGATTGGTTTAACCTTTTTTTTTGTTTTTTTTTTGTTACTTATTTGTACCTGTAGGTAGATTTGGTTTGCAGTCTGGTGACAAGCCACCAGCTGCTGGTCGCTGCGTGCGCGAGCGCCCTAAACCTACATGTTTTTGGTATGCGGGAGGAAACCGGAGAAATCCTGGAGTAAACCCACACAACACGGGGAGAACATGCAAACTCCACACAGCTCACTGTTGGTCGGGGGCTGGGATCGAACCCACGATCTCATGATCCCCGCGATCCCCCGGCCGAGGGTAAAACTGTGCTGCCACAGTGCTAAACCACTGCGCCGCCGTGCAGCCCACCTTTGCCAACTGCCTTAGATGAAAAAAGCTGGAATTCATGACTGCACTAATTTGAGGATCTAATTTAAAATCACTGTTCAACTTAAAACCCAAATTAGTAACAGTTGGCTTAACAAACCGTGCCAAAGGGCCCAAGTCAACAGGTGGGGACTCAGTAGAGCTGCTGGGTCCAAACACCATCACTTCAGTCTTATTTTCATTAAAACTTAAGATGTCTCCAACATTGTTGACTACCATCATTTCTGCTCACTGTGAATCAACTTTCATTAGAGAACAGCACTGAGGCCCACTGGTCCCTTGTCCAGCATAAATGCTCCCTGGCCCATGCAAAATGATGACGCCTGTACTTTTTGGTGTGGTCAGGTACCCTTGCAGGTCACCAAGCATGCAAACCATGTTGATGTAAATGGTTTTGAATGGCCTGACGTAACACTTGGGTGCCTCTCACCTCCCTTAAATGTACTTGGAGTTGAGCGGCATTCATCATCCGGTTCTGCAGGGCACTGTTCACGATGAAGCAGTCATCAGCATGGGATGTGGCTAAAGGACGTCCACTTCTATGTCTTTCTGTGACTCTTCCAGTCTCTCTGAATCTCTGTTGCAACCTGCTGATGACACTCTGTGACACGTTAAGCTCAATGGCCACTTTCCTCTGAGAACATCCTGCTTGAAGCCTCACAATGATGAGGTACTGTTGATCAATTGATAGGTGTCGTCTTGGTCTCATGATGTCAAAATGTGAACAGCATAATGAAAAGGACTGTTTGAATACCAATTCTAATTGAACCAGAAAATTTATTGGTCGATTCATGGATCAAACACCTGTTGTGAATTTTGCTGTTAAGCACCTTCTTAGAAACAGCAAATTATGTAAATAGTACTGAAACACTGAACAGTTGGACATGTACATTCAAAAGGTTAGAGAAGGTCAAATTAAGTTCACATGTAAAGGTTATAGTGCATTTTAGGTGTATCCTGAAATTTCACCCAAAAGCCGAATATTCTTAACTTTTTGTGAGTAGTGTATATGAAAAAGGTATTTCAGCCATAAGCCCAGCAAGTTTTTGGAGATAAAAATAATATTCTTCATAATGAATTAAATCTTAAAGTATTTATGTTGTCCACTCTCATCACAAAAGTAAATGAGGCTCACCAGCTTGAAAAGCAACTGCATCGTTCTCCTGAGAAAAATGCTTCTTAGCCATTTCTACGACCTGAGGGAGATCAAACACTGTGACGGAGGACAAGGGATAAACCCTTGCCATCTCACGGGCCAGTGCCCCAGTGCATCCTGGGAGATATTCAGACAGGAAAATCTCTGTTTAATTGACAACGATGGAGAAACTTACACAAGCCTGAAAGGGATTCAGAAAGTTCATATCAATCAGCTCCAAAGGAAATAAGAGGCACACAGACAGGTAAATCATAACAGCATCGCAGAATCTAGTGAGTGTTACTCTGAGCAATTCAACTGCTGTTACCTCCAAGATCCACAATGTTCTGAAAGCAGGAGAGATTGAACGCTGTCACGATGTCATGTCCATCAAGAACCCACGAGGAGTTCATCAGACCCATGAACTTCAGCATCTCCTCCTCTGATCTGTATAGTATGGTTCACACACACAAACTACAGACTAATTAAATCGAACAAGAAAACAAACTGAAGCAAAAAAAGAAAAAAAATCACCATCAACCTGTAAATGGTTTGGAAAACCTCTTCTGTCGGATGACCAAAAGTCTTTTCATTTTGATTCTTCCCCTCCCTGCATGATAGAGAACAATATAATGTTTGTGCTTATCAAAATAAAAAGTGTGTGTTTTAACAAAAACATCTCCACTCCTGACCCACATCATGTAAATGTGCTTCTGTGTGAACCCACCAACCTGATGGCATCCACCATGTTGTTCCACAGAGGGTAGATGGTTTGGGATTGGTAGATGATCATGGCGTGGAGAGACTTGACGCTGCCTTTGGCCAGGTAGAGATTGGCCACGTCCGTGCTGCTGTACAAAGCTGTTTAAACAAAATCATTCAAACAGCAGTGAATCAAACTGAAAAGAGCCAGGAAAATTGCAAAGATTTAGCCAAGGAGCTGCTAAGCTACACTTTGTGAGGAGACATTTTGAGCATTTTTCCCCAAAATGAATAAACAGAGAAAGAGAGGAAGAGAGGTACTGAATGAGGAAGTCAGGAGTATCAGAGAAGTATGTGAGGGTGGTGCAGGACATTTATGAGGACAGTGAGGCAATGGTGAGGTGTGATGTAGAGGTGACAGATGGATTCAAGGTGCGGGTGGGATTACATCAGTGATCATCCCTGAGCCCCTTCTTGTTTGCCAAGACATGCTGATGGACAAAGTCGGGCAGGATTTTCCGTGGACAATGGTGTTTGTAGGTGATATTGTGATCTGTAGTGAGAGCAGGGAGCAGGTGGAAGAGAACCTGGAGAGGTGACGGTATGTTCTGGAGAGAAGAGAAACGAAAATTAGTAGGGGTGCTAGGGGTGATTTGTGACAGAAGAACAGCACCTAGAGTGAAAGGGGAGGTTTACAAGACAGTAGTGAGACTTACTATGATGTATGGTTTGCAGACGGCGGCACTGACAAAAAGACAGGAGGCAGAGCTGGAGGTGGCAGAGAAGAAGATGCTAAGATTCTCATTGGGAGTGACTAGGAGTGGCAGAATTAGAAATGAGTATATCAGGGGGACAGCTCAAGTTGAGCGGTTTGGAGACAAAGTAAGAGAGGCAAGGCTGAGACGGTTTGGACATGTGCAGAGGAGGGATAGTGGATATATTGGACAAAGGAGACGATGAAGAAGATGGAGCCGGCAGGTAGGAGGAAAAGAGGAAGACCACAGAGAGGATTCATGGATGTAGCAAAGGAGGACATGGAGAGGGTTGGTGTGAGAGAAGAGGATGTAAGAGATGGGGTGTTGCGACCCCTAAAGGGAGCAGCCAGAAGAAGAAGAAGAAGCAAAGGAGATGGGAAATCATGACTCCAGAAAGCAAAAGTTCTGTCCCATATTTGTTCCCGCCATTCACTAACCTAGGTGATTCTGATTCTGAAAAGCACTACTCCACAGCCAGGTAGATGAGTGCATTACTTCCACCTTTGAGAGATGTGCTTAACAGAATCAGCCGGGTTAATGAATGGCTGTAACACACATGAAAAAGGACTTATTATCTGAAGTCAGGATTTCCCATCGCTGAAGATTGGCATGAACCCGCAAAACAAATTTCAGCTGTAGAATGAAGCTAAAACAGCCAAAATATATAATATGAACTAGTCTGACAACATTAGCAATAGTTTTTATAGTGAGTTTTTTAGGCTTTTCCCAAAGCCTCACAGAGCTAATGGTTATGGGCAAAAGAGTTGCATGTGGATTAGGACCCACAGGTTGCAGACCCTGATTTAGACACCTAACATACAGTACTTTATATATCTAATCTTATGAAATACATGTAGCTTTTAGCACAATTGTGGCAAAATATGGAGCTACAAAGTGTGACTTTTTCATGTCTCCTGTATGTTAATAAAACTTTTTTTTTGTTTTAACTGAGGCCTGTTCATTCAATATGCACAAATGTTAACATATTGTATTTTGGGCCATCTAGAGCTGATGTTTGGCCCATTTTATCTCCACCTTACTTGTCCCATTGTTCTTCTCCACCTCCAGGACCTCGATGCCCACCAGTGCATCCAGCAGCCTCTCCATCCCATCTATGCTAGTGCCCAGATCCTTCGCCATGTGTTGGGCACTTAGAGGCTCAGGGGAACTTAGCAGCAGGTCAAACACACCCAGTTCACAGGCTGAAAAAACCACCTGTGGGGAAGGACAATAGTTCCACATCAACCTCCAACAGGACAGAGAATTTAGCTGCTTTAGACTCTGGAGAAAAACAAATGTTTGATTAACAATTAAAATGCTAATTCAGACTTCCGGTTATGGCTGCCACGTAGGACGGACGTGTCTCGCTCTGCTCTGCTCCTGGAGAAAAAATCGGCAAATAACTCTCTCATTTGGGACAGAACGTATCCCAGCATTTGGGCGAGGATATGTCGGCGAAGCCTAAGGCTGGAAAACCAGGAAAAGGAAAAAGCGAGCCGCCGAAACAGTCCAAATTAACGGACTTTCAGGTCTGTGACGCAGCAAACAAAACTCCATATATGGCGGAGGAGGCTGGCAACGGTGCGATATCTGCGGGGAATGGCGCAGATGCGCTGATGGCTGCCATGAGTTCAATGAGAGCGGACTTTTCCTCTAGATTTGATGGGATTATGACAGCGTTGGAAGGAATAAGAAAGGAATTGGGTGACTGTGTAGAACGAACGGCGCAGATGGAGCTCCGTCTCGCTAGTGCTGAAGATGACGTCACCCGTCTTCAATTAAAGGTGCGCACTTTGGAAAAAAAAAATAAATCTCTGGAAGATAATATTTTGGATTTGGAATCTCGGTCGAGACAGAATAATTTGAGGCTGGTGGGTCTTCCAGAGGAATCAGAAGGTCGGGACGTATGTTCCTTTCTGGAAAAGTGGATTCCGGAGGTGCTGGGCAGCGAGGAGTTGCAATCAGCAGTGGTTCTGGAAAAAGCACATCGTATTGGCCCACGGAGAGATAAGGGACCGCCGAGGACCTTAATTATGAAGTTTCTTAGCAACAGAGACAGGATGAAGATCTTCAACGCTGCACGTGCTAAAGGAGAGATTAAACACCAGGACCAGCAGGTGCGGTTCTACCCAGATTTGGCCACAGGAATCCAGCAATTGAGGAAGCAGTTTGATCCCATACGTAAGGAGCTGCGCAACCTTGGGATTCGTCATGGTGTAATCTATCCTGCGAGACTGCTGACCACGTATGAGGGCAGAACCCACATCTTCAAGACCCCAGAGGAGGCGCAGGAGTTCATCAAGAAGATCAAAGAAGAAGAAGAGACTGGTGGGAGCTAAGCATGAACAAAATACAAGGTAGAATAATTAAGCATTTGCACAGGCATCTGACTGACTTGAAGTAAATAGTAAGTTTACAAAATATAGATTGTATTATATATTAAAAAAACAAAACAAAAACAAAACAAAAAAAAAAAAACTATGATGTACAAAGTTGTTAAAAATTTTGGAGTTAAGTTGGAAAACTACAGAGGAGAGTTAATGTTACGTCATTAAAAGCAGTAGAGTTAGGGTGATTGGGAGGATGAAGAAGGAGTGGCTTAGGCTGTTCCCCGTGGGTGTGGAACGGTCGATGGCTATATCGGGAGACAGAATTTTTCTTTTGATTTTGGGGGGTTTGCCACAAGTGTGGGAAGGGGAAATTTGTTTGTGTGTAGTTTGTAGGATGAATGTTCAACCACTCATGTTTTTGCTTCTCTGTATGAGCATGTTTACACTGCAAGGTAATCCCAAACTCTCTATTGATCATGGACCAAAGTGTTAATCTTAATTTAACTTCATGGAATTGCAGAGGTCTACAAAATTTAA
Source organism: Pholidichthys leucotaenia (assembly GCA_020510985.1). Classification (NCBI taxonomy): domain Eukaryota; kingdom Metazoa; phylum Chordata; class Actinopteri; order Cichliformes; family Pholidichthyidae; genus Pholidichthys; species Pholidichthys leucotaenia. Next base: position 69,731,011 of record CM035842.1, on the reverse strand, counting down.
AAAAACTTAAACAAGTTATGAATAAAATAAAGGACATGGGTTCAAGAATTGTGTTTTTACAAGAAACTCATCTGATAGAGGAGGATGTTAAAAGAATTAGGAGTAGATGGCAAGGAAGTGTATTCACCTCTTCATTTTCATCCCGAGCCAGGGGAGTTATGACTCTCATACATAAATCAGTTCCTTTTCAAGTGAAAAATGTAATTGGAGACAAATTTGGAAGATATGTAATCATTCAAGGTTCTTTGCTATTAGAAAATATAAATCTTGTGAACTTATATGGTCCCAATATAGATGATCAGAAGTTCTTTGCTAATTTATTTCTCATCTTATCATCACTTACAGGGCAACAAATAATAGCAGGGGATTTTAATTGTACATTGAATCCAGGTGTGGATAGATCAACAGGACTGGATTGTACGCACATTGGATGTAGGATGACTATTAATCATTTTATGAAAGAATTGAGATTGTTAGATATATGGAGAGAAATGAAACCACAAGTTAAAGCCTATTCTTGTTATTCCAGTACCTACAAGACATTCTCACGTATTGATTATTTTTTGATTTCCACAGAATTAAGGTCCAAGATTCAAAACTGCTTTTATGATAACATCGTGATCTCTGATCATGCACCCTGTTGTCTAATATATGTAGATAAAAAATTGACAAAGGAATCAGGTAGATGGCAATTTCAGCATAAATGGCTTCAGGATGAGGAATTTGTCAAGTATATAGAAAAACAGATAGACGAGTTCTTTGACATCAATACTACACAAACATCAGCAGGTGTAAAGTGGGAGGCTTTCAAAGCTTTTATTAGGGGACATATTATTAGTTATACAGGATCAAAATCTAAGAAGACTCGAGAGGAGAGAGCTAAATTGGAACATAAAATAAAAAGTCTTCAGGAAAAAGTGTATGCAGGAAGTGACCCAAGGTTGGAGAATGAATTACTGATTTTGAGAGCTGAATACGACAAAAAATCAGCGAATAGAGCTGCCTCGAGTCTTCTAAGATTGAAACAATCTTTTTATGAACAAGGTGAAAAATCAGGAAAATTATTAGCATGGCAGATTAAACAATTGGAAATTAAAACACCAATTACCAGTATTATAAGTATTGGACAGGTAGTTATAGATCCTTTAGAAATTAATAGAGCCTTTAGAGATTACTATGAAAAATTATATGATACCAAAAATGAACCTGATTTAACAAAACTAAATGGGTTTTTGAACGAACTATCTATACCGTGTATTCCAAATGAAAACAGGGAGATATTGGAGTCTAAAATTAGTCAAGAAGAAGTTGGGCTAGCCATTGATAATATGAAATCAGGAAAAAGTGCAGGACCAGATGGTCTTCCAGTTGACCTTTATAAAAAATTTAAGAATAAATTAATAAAACCTTTTTTGGAAATGGTTTTAGAAGCATTTCAAAATAATAATTTACCATCATACATAAATAATGCCTTAATTATACTGCTGCCAAAACCAGGTAAGCCCTCTAATAAATGTGAAAATATGAGACCAATAAGCCTATTAAACGCCGACCTTAAGATAATCTGTAAAATTTTAGCAAGACGAATACAAGAAATTTTACCAAATATTATTAATCGAGATCAGAATGGCTTTATAAAGGGTAGACAAGGCTTCCATAATGTAAGAAGACTATTTAATATTATTTATTTTAATAAAGAAGCACCGGATACAGCTCTCCTATCATTGGACGCCGAAAAGGCCTTTGATAGAGTTGAATGGCCCTTTCTTTTTGAAGTCCTACAAAGGTTTGGACTTGGAAATAATTTCATAAAATGGGTTCAAATAATATACAATAATGCTACAGCAGAAATCCTAACAAATAACAATATTTCAAAACCAATAAAAATCAATAGAGGATGTCGACAAGGCTGTCCACTTTCACCTTTACTGTTTACTATGGCAATTGAACCTTTAGCGATAGCGATACGTTTACATTCACAAATATATGGAATTAAAGTTGGACCAACAGAACATAAAATCTCCCTGTACGCCGATGATATAATTTTGTTTATGTCGAATCTAAAAAAATCAATTCCAACCTTGTTGAATTTAATAATGAATTTTGGGGAAATATCAGGATATAAAATAAATAAAACTAAATCTTCAATATTAATGCTAAATGAGACCCAGAGAAATTACCCAGCCCCTGAGGTAAATCAATTCAATGTTGTAAATCAGTTTAAATATTTAGGAATCCAAATTATGCCTAAGCTAGAATCAGTCGCCAGTGTCAACTATGAAGCCTTAATGTCAGATATCAGTGAGTTAACTCAGAGATGGATGTCACTACCAATGTCGATGATCGGGAGAATCAATATACTTAAAAGTAATATTTTACCTAAAATACTTTATTTATTTCAATACATTCCCTTATCACCACCTTTAGATCTATTCTCAAGAATAAAAAAAAAGTTAGTGGAATTTATATGGAACAACAGGAGGGCTAGATTACGTTTGTCTTTATTATACTTACCATTTGATCGTGGAGGTCTGAAATGTCCAAATTTTATGTTGTATTATTGGTCGGCACAACTGAGGTCTATGACATATTATTTTTCATCAAATGATCTCCCTCACTGGACTGAAATGGAATCATACAATTTACCTTTACCTCTTCCCATATTCATATACTCAGATTCGGCAAAAAAATTACAAAAACAAGTTAAAAATCCATTTGTAAAGCATATGATCAAAATATGGTGTGAAGCTAAAAACTATTTAAAAGAACCACAGTTATTGTCACAATTTAGTCCAATATGGGGTAATCAATATTTTAAACCAGGGACAGCGGACGCTGTATTTAAAGTATGGAATTTAAAAGGGATACAAAAGATTCAGGATTTATATTTGCCATGTGCAGACAACATAATGTCTTTTGAAGAGCTGAGGATCAAATTTAATCTCAATAGAACACATTTTTTTAAATATCTTCAACTTAGAAACTTTATTCGATCAAATCAAAATAAAGCTCTCACTCGACCTATTTATTCATCCTTGGAAAAAATGATGATGAAAGATAGTAAAAGAAAGGGTATTATTTCAGAGTTTTATAACTCATTGACACTATCTTCAAGTGAAAATTCACTGAAAAGATTAAACTACTGGAAAGAAGATCTGCAAATTGAAATTTCAGAGGAACAATGGGAATTGGCTTGTACAGAAGCTCAAACCAAATCAATAAATGCACGCCTTAAATTGATACATTTCAAATGGTTAATGCGGATGTATGTTACACCGGAGGAGTTAAATAGATATAACAAAAATATACCAGATACATGCACAAAATGCATGGAAAGTAAAGGAACCCTATTTCATTGTTTATGGGAATGTAGATTAATAAGAATGTTTTGGGAAGAGGTGAGGGTAACAATTGAAAAAATAATCTCAAAACAAATCATATTGAATCCTAAACTGTTTTTGTTGGGTCTCTACCCAGAAAAGCATAATTTTAATAAAAGTGAAAGAACATTCATAGACCTCAGTTTGCTTAATGCCAAAAAATGTATTGCACTATTATGGAAAAAGACTCATAGACCAGATGTGACTCAGTGGTTAAGACAGATGTTAACAAACCTTCCATTAGAAAGAATAACATATATACTAAAATCAAAGGAAATTGTGTTTGAGAATATATGGAGACCTTTTATTGATTATGTAAAAAATTTAAACATAACTCTTGAAGAAGAAGGTGAATGATGTGTGTGGACCTTGTAAATTCCAAACTGGTGAACATAATATGTATACTTATGTATTGGATTGTCTAGACTAAACAGAGGAGCATTGTTGAAGACTTGATTTTGTTGGTGGTTGTTGGTGTTTTTAGTGCATTTTTTTTTTTTGTAGTACTTTAGTGTTAGTGTTTGATTGTTTGTGTCATGTTTGTTAAAAAAAAAAAAAGGTTCAATAAAGATATTGTGGAAAAAAAAAATGCTAATTCAGTATGATATATTCTACTAAAGGATTAACCCTGCCACAGGGGGTGCACAAGCCAGTGTACTCCTAGTGCCAGTCCCAAGCCCGGGTAAATGGGGAGGGTTGTGTCAGGAAGAGCATCAAACCTTTGCCAAATCAAACATGCGGATCATGACAAATTAGACTTTCATACCGTATCAGTCGAGGCCCAGGTTAACAACGACTGCCACTGGTGCCGTTAACTGACAGGGTACTGGTGGAAATTGGGCTACTGTTGGTCGAAGATCGAGGAGGAGGAGAGAGGAAGGCGTGTTAGGAGGGAGAGAGAGAAAAGGAAAGGTAGAAGTGTGGAGGTGAGAGTAGGGATGTTAAATGTAGGGACTCTGATGGGTAAAGGCAGAGAGTTGGCTGATATGATAGAGAGAAGAAAAGTAGATGTACTGTGTGCTCAAGAAATCAGATGGAAGGGAAGAAAGACTCGGAGCATTGGAGGGGGATTTAAATTGTTCTACCACAGTGTAGATAGGAAGAGAAATAGAGTAGGAGTAATCTTGAAGGAAGAGTATGTGAAGAGTGTTCAGGAGGTAAAGAGAGAGTCAGACAGGATCATGAGTTTGAAGCTAGAAGTCAAAGGTGTGATGTTGAATGTTGTCAGTGTGTATGCCCCACAAGTTGGATGTCAGGTAGAAGAGACAGAGGAATTCTGGAGTAAGTTGGATGAAGTGGTAGAGAGCATTCCCGGGGAGAGAGAGTGGTGATTGGAGTAGACTTTAATGGACATGTACATGAAGGGAACAGAGGTGATGGGGAGGTTCTGGATAGGTATGGTTTTAAGGAGAAAAATGTGGGATAGGTGGTTGTGGATTTTGCTAAAAGGATGGAAACTGCTGTGGTGAACTTTAAGAAGAGAGGGGAACATAGGGTGACTTACAAGAGTGGAGGAAAGTGCACACAGGTGGACTATATCTAATACAAAAGGAGAAATCTGAAAGATGGGTGACTGCAAGGTGGTGGCAAGGGAGAATGTAGCTAGACAGCATCAGATAGTAGTCTGTAGGATGACTTTGGAGAGCAAGAAGAGGAAGAGAGTGAAGGCAGAGCCAAAGATTAAGTGGGGGAAATTACAGAAGAAAGAAGGTCGCACAGAGTTCAGGAAGGAGTTGATACAGCCTCTGGGTGGTAGGGAAGAATTACCAGATGACTGGGACAGTTCAGCAAAAGTATTGAGGGAAAAGGGTAGAAAGGTATGTTGTGTACCCAGTGGACAAAGGAAGGAAGACAAGGAGACTTGGTGATGGAATGAGGAGGTATAGGAAAGTATTCAAAGGAAGATGTTGGCAAAGAAAAAGTGGGATAGTCAGGGAGATGAAGAAAGTAGACAGGAGTATTTGGAATCTAGGCACATGGCAAAGAGAGGTGGCAAAGGCAGAGGAAAAGGCATATAGTGAGTTGTATGAGAGGCTAAACACTAAAGAAGGAGAAAAGGACTTGTATTGATTGGCTAGACAGAGAGATCGAGCTGGAAAGGCTGTACAGCAGGTTAGGACAGAAATGGTATACTAACAAGTGACAAGAGTGTTGAGAAGGTGGAAGGAGTACTTTGAGGAGCTGATGAATGAAGAAAATAAGAGCAAGGAGGATGGATGAAGGAAAGATGGTAAACAAGGAAGTCCCGAAGATTAGCAAGGTGGAAGTGAGGGCAGCTTTGAAGAGGATGAAGAATGGAAAGGCAGTTGGTCCAGATGACATACCTGTGGAGGTATGGAGATGTTTAGGAGAGATGGCAGTGGACTTTTTAACCAGATTGTTTAACACTATCTTGGAGAGGGAGAGGATGCCTGAGGAGTGGAGAAGAAGTGTTTTGGAACCGATTTTCAAGAACAAAGGTGATGCTCAGAGCCATAGTAACTACAGAGGCATAAAGTTGATCAGCCACACTATGAAGATATGGGAAAGAGTTCTTGAAGCCAGGTTAAGAGGAGAGGTCACAATCAGTGAGCAGCAGTATGATTTCATGCCAAGAAAGGAGTACTAGAGATGCAGTGTTTGCTCTAAGAGTGTTAATGAAGAAGTATAGAGAAGGTCAGAAGGAGTTGCACTGTGTCTTTGTGGCTCTAGAAAAAGCATATGATAGGGTGCCAAGAGAGGAAGTGTGGTACTGTATGAGAAAGTCAGGAGTGGCAGAGAAGTATGTGAAGGTGGTGCAGGACATGTATGAGGACAGCAAGACAGTGGTGAGGTGTGCTGTAGGAGTGACAGATGGATTCAAGGTGGGAGTGGGGTTACATCAGGGATCGGCCCTGAGCCCCTTCTTATTTGCCATGGTGATGGACAAGCTGACAGACGAGGTCAGGTAGGAGTCTCCGTGGACCATGATATTTGCAGACGTCATTGTGTTGTGAAGTGAGAGTTGGGAGTAGGTAGAAGAGAACCTAGAGAGGTGGAGGTATGGTCTGAAGAGAAGAGGAATGAAAGTTAGTAGAAGCAAGACAGAATACATGAGTGTGAATGAGAGGGAGGCAGGTGTAATGGTTAAGATGCAAGGAGTAGAGGTTGTAAAGGTAGATGAGTTTAAATATCTGGTGTCAACCACCCAAAGCAATGGAAAATACACAAGAGAGGTGAAAAAGAGAGTGCCTGCAGGGTGGAGTGGGTGGAGACAGGTGTCAGGGTGATTTGTGACAGAAGAATAGCAGCTAGAGTGAAAGGGAAGATTTACAAGACCGTAGTGAGACCTGCTATGATGTATGGTTTGGAGACGGTGGCACTGACAAAAAGACAGAAGGCAGAGCTGGAAGTGGCAGAGTTGAAGATGCTAAGACTCTCATTTGGAGTGAATAGGAGGGACAGGATTATAAATGAGTATATCAGAGGGACAGCTCAAGTTGAGCAGTTTGGAGATGAAGTAAGAGAGGCAAGCCTGAGATGGTTTGGACATGTGCAGAGGAGGGATAGTGGATATATTGGACATAGAGAAGATTCATGATGGAGGAGGAGGAGGAGGAGAAGAAGAAGAGCAAACGCAAATTTTTTTGGTTTTTTTTTCAAGAAGAAGAAGAAGAAGAAGAAGAACTACAACTAAAGGATTGTCTCAAGCATGCATGTCCCCCAGAGTATGGATGATACAGACTTTGGTTGTCATCTGATCTTAATACTTTTCGTCCTGCTGGTGGTTTGCTTTTATAAACACATAACTGCAAGTACATTTCCCCACTAGAAGAGCTCTGAGATGGACGCCCCAAAGAAAAAGGAAAAGAGGAAGGCCCATGAACAACTGGCGCTGCAGTCTGGAGAAAGAAGTCCAAGAAGTAGGATTGACATGGGGACAGCTAGAGAGGAAAGTGCAGGACAGAAGAGGGTGGCAGTCTCTGGTGGACGATCTATGTTCCTTAAGGAACTCAAGGGTTTAAGTGAAGTTGCAACTACATTACATCACATGAGCATCTGTGGTGCAGCCTCACACGATATGTTATTCCTGACACATTTCATTTCCAAACAGCAAGATGGAGCTGGTAAAAAAAATGCTCTGCTCAAGGTTTCACATCAGGACCTATAAACTAAAAGGAGATGTAAATAGGACCATGTCCATTTCAATATGCAGCAGCATCCAGCAGTTAGAATTTATTTTGTTTCATTTTTTTAAATGTCTAAGTCAAAGAGGCCAAATTAAGATCACAGAGCTGCTTGTGGACTTTGGTTTTAATTTTCTTTTTTTTTTTGGTCCTTTGAGTTCTTGCTGTTTTAGTCTTTCAAACATGTCACAGTGAGTTGAGGAAACAATGACGAGAACAAATAGAGAAGAAAACAAACAATGGGCAAAATCAACTGCATTTTAATAGTGAAAATGTTAGGCCTGCTGCCTCTGCAGCAGAGTAACTGGCTCACCTAAGTGAGTTCCTGTGTGCCTCATTGCTGCAGAGACAGCAGCTGAGTACTGTTCACTCTCTGGAGTGAATACAGATGAGTAAAGGGTGGGCTTCTCCTCTCACCCAATCACCTGCTTCACATGCCTTTTAAATTCTGTCCTGTTCAGTCAGTTTCTTTGTTGATGAATATAGTCACTTTCCAGCTGCTCTTCTTGGAAAGTTTATTAAACAGCCTCTTGTCAGTTTTGGCTTTCCGTTTGTTTCCTGGTTACCAGCCCTAGTTTACCCAGATTCCACCCAAATTTAGTCTTTCTACTCCAGTGTACTGGTACCTTCAGCCCCTCTCTCTCTGTTGTATGCACTATATACTCTGCACTTGGGTCCCCATTTCACATACCGAACAGAAAAGGCTCTGTATTGTAACGTCAGGGCTGTGATCCCCCCAGAGGTCGTTAAAGCCTGGGACCTGGATGATATCATTCTGGCCCTCGGCAATCTTGCACTAATGAATGATAGCAAACCAAACCAGTGGTCGCTTTCTAATATTATTCCACTATGTAATTCAGGCAATCTCCCATGCACTGATAACTACAGGGAAATGAGCCTCACATGTGTTATAGCTAAGATGTATAATCGGATGATACTGAACCGAATCCGAGGACCTCTCGACTCTCACCTCCGATTCAATCAAAATGGGTTCTGCCAAAATAGATCCACCACTAGTCACATTCTTGCCCTGCGGCAGATTGTAGAGGAGATACAGAAAAACAACCTCCCTGCAGTTCTGACATTCCTTGACTCTAGGAAAGCCTTCGATTCAGTTAACCATGAAATTAAGTTCAAGATACTGAAGGCTTACAGTATCCCATCAAGGCTGTGTAATGCTAATCGGGTGATGTAGACCAACATACGCGCCAAGGTTGTCACTGCAGACGGCGAGTCGGATGAATATGAGATCATTTCAGGAGTACTCTAGGGCGATACTTTGGCCCCGTTCCTTTTTGTTATTGTCTTAGACTATGCCCTGCGGAAAGCCATTGACGGGAGAGAAGCAAAGCTGGGTCTAATGTTAACACCTCGTAGATTCCGAAGAATGCCAACGAAAATAGCAGATCTGGATTATGTAGATGACATTGTTTTGCTGTCTAACAACATCTCACAGGCACTGAGGTTGTTGTCACTTGTGGAGTTGGAATGCTCTCGGCTCGGTCTCACCATCAGTGACCAGAAGACCAAAGTGATGACGCCCAGGAATGCTTCTAACTCTACGTATATCTCCACTGTTGCAGAGTACCGGCAACCCTCTGGAAGTAGTCAACAACTTCAAGTACCTTGGTTCCTGGATAGGATCTACTAGTCACGATATGAAGGTGCACAAGGCACTCGCGTGGAGCGCTCTCAATATGAGCTATATGGTACTCAAATATGTCAAACATGTCTTGTTCGTCTAGCAATACTAACTGATGCTAGCTGTTAGCCAGCATCAGTTAGCCACCTTGGGCCACCATTCACTCATTAATGACTGTTTCTTTGCTTATTGTACTCCAGAGACCAGTCATATCCTGTCGACTACTAAAACGACTCAGCAGTGATGCATTTCATTCATTCTTTTAAGACAAATTTACATTGGTTGGTTCAGGCTCTATCTGAGATAAGAGTTAGCCAGCTAAGATTAGCAACAGTGATGGTAAGAGGGAGGTGGAGTTAACTGCAGCACTGGGCATTTAAAGACACATGGACTGAATCTGCCATTCTTGGGAAGGCTGCAAAAGATTATTCACAATGATGCTACTGTGGCCACACATATGTGACCTACTTTGTGACTGATGTAAGGCCTCACATTTTAGATCAGAACAAAGACAGAGCTTCCTTGGAGATAACAGGAAGCTGCGAGGATGTTAGCTTTGGTATGCGGGGCTTGAGACTGTGGGGGTGATATTAGAGGATTAAAGAGGAGATGCATTGTTACTGGCGATTATAATGCAATGTGACCTGTGATGCAATGAGACTTGTGAACTGTGAGAGTCCTGGTATTTAAGGACGAGAGTTCCCTGTAATGTCCTCTTTCTTCTTTGAGATGTTGGCGAATGTGAATAAAGCTGCCTTGAGAGAAATCTGTCTCATCATTTTCACATTCCCACACTACAATAATTAAATAATTAGAGGCAAATTGACCAAAATATGCCACAAACATTCCATTTAGACCTGTGGGGACTGTCAATATCTGGGAAAAGTGCAGTAAATGGGACCTTTAAATACAATACTGAAGTATTTTACAAATAATGGGTTGGTTTGGAGATGGTGACGCTAACAAAAACATAGGCGGCGGAGCTGGAGGGCAGAGTTGAGGCAGAGTTGAAGATGCTAAGATTCTCATTAGGAGTACTAGGGGAGACAGGATTAGAAATAAGTATATAAGAAGGACAGCTCAGGTTGAGTGGTTTGGAGATAAAGTAAGAGAGGCAAGCCTGAGATGGTTTGGACATGTGCAGAGGAGGGATAGTGGATATATTGGACATAGAGAAGATTCATGATGGAGGAGGAGGAGGAGGAGAAGAAGAAGAGCAAACGCAAATTTTTTTGGGTTTTTTTTCAAGAAGAAGAAGAAGAAGAAGAAGAAGAAGAAGAACTACTACTAAAGGATTGTCTCAAGCATGCATGTCCCCCAGAGTATGGATGATACAGACTTTGGTTGTCATCTGATCTTAATACTTTTCGTCCTGCTGGTGGTTTGCTTTTATAAACACATAACTGCAAGTACATTTCCCCACTAGAAGAGCTCTGAGATGGACGCCCCAAAGAAAAAGGAAAAGAGGAAGGCCCATGAACAACTGGCGCTGCAGTCTGGAGAAAGAAGTCCAAGAAGTAGGATTGACATGGGGACAGCTGGAGAGGAAAGTGCAGGACAGAAGAGGGTGGCAGTCTCTGGTGGACGACCTATGTTCCTTAAGGAACTCAAGGGTTTAAGTGAAGTTGCAACTACATTACATCACATGAGCATCTGTGGTGCAGCCTCACACGATATGTTATTCCTGACACATTTCATTTCCAAACAGCAAGATGGAGCTGGTAAAAAAAATGTTCTGCTCAAGGTTTCACATAAGGACCTATAAACTAAAAGGAGATGTAAATGACTTCCGGTTATGGCTGCCACGTAGGACGGACGTGTCTCGCTCTGCTCTGCTCCTGGAAAAAAAAAATCGGCAAATAACTCTCTCATTTGGGACAGAACGTATCCCAGCATTTGGGCGAGGATATGTCGGCGAAGCCTAAGGCTGGAAAACCAGGAAAAGGAAAAAGCGAGCCGCCGAAACAGTCCAAATTAACGGACTTTCAGGTCTGTGACGCAGCAAACAAAACTCCATATATGGCGGAGGAGGCTGGCAACGCTGCGATTTCTGCGGGGAATGGCGCAGATGCGCTGATGGCAGCCATGAGTTCAATGAGAGCGGACTTTTCCTCTAGATTTGATGGGATTATGACAGCGTTGGAAGGAATAAGAAAGGAATTGGGTGACTGTGTAGAACGAACGGCGCAGATGGAGCTCCGTCTCGCTAGTGCTGAAGATGACGTCACCCGTCTTCAATTAAAGGTGCGCACTTTGGAAAAAAAAAATAAATCTCTGGAAGATAATATTTTGGATTTGGAATCTCGGTCGAGACAGAATAATTTGAGGCTGGTGGGTCTTCCAGAGGAATCAGAAGGTCGGGACGTATGTTCCTTTCTGGAAAAGTGGATTCCGGAGGTGCTGGGCAGCGAGGAGTTGCAATCAGCAGTGGTTCTGGAAAAAGCACATCGTATTGGCCCACGGAGAGATAAGGGACCGCCGAGGACCTTAATTATGAAGTTTCTTAGCAACAGAGACAGGATGAAGATCTTCAACGCTGCACGTGCTAAAGGAGAGATTAAACACCAGGACCAGCAGGTGCGGTTCTACCCAGATTTGGCCACAGGAATCCAGCAATTGAGGAAGCAGTTTGATCCCGTACGTAAGGAGCTGCGCAACCTTGGGATTCGTCATGGTGTAATCTATCCTGCGAGACTGCTGACCACGTATGAGGGCAGAACCCACATCTTCAAGACCCCAGAGGAGGCGCAGGAGTTCATCAAGAAGATCAAAGAAGAAGAAGAGACTGGTGGGAGCTAAGCATGAACAAAATATAAGGTAGAATAATTAAGCATTTGCACAGGCATCTGACTGACTTGAAGTAAATAGTAAGTTTACAAAATATAGATTGTATTATATATTAAAAAAACAAAACAAAAACAAAACAAACAAACAAACAAAAAAAACTATGATGTACAAAGTTGTTAAAAATTTTGGAGTTAAGTTGGAAAACTACAGAGGAGAGTTAATGTTACGTCATTAAAAGCAGTAGAGTTAGGGTGATTGGGAGGATGAAGAAGGAGTGGCTTAGGCTGTTCCCCGTGGGTGTGGAACGGTCGATGGCTATATCGGGAGACAGAATTTTTCTTTTGATTTTGGGGGGTTTGCCACAAGTGTGGGAAGGGGAAATTTGTTTGTGTGTAGTTTGTAGGATGAATGTTCAACCACTCATGTTTTTGCTTCTCTGTATGAGCATGTTTACACTGCAAGGTAATCCCAAACTCTCTATTGATCATGGACCAAAGTGTTAATCTTAATTTAACTTCATGGAATTGCAGAGGTCTACAAAATTTAAAAAAACTTAAACAAGTTATGAATAAAATAAAGGACATGGGTTCAAGAATTGTGTTTTTACAAGAAACTCATCTGATAGAGGAGGATGTTAAAAGAATTAGGAGTAGATGGCAAGGAAGTGTATTCACCTCTTCATTTTCATCCCGAGCCAGGGGAGTTATGACTCTCATACATAAATCAGTTCCTTTTCAAGTGAAAAATGTAATTGGAGACAAATTTGGAAGATATGTAATCATTCAAGGTTCTTTGCTATTAGAAAATATAAATCTTGTGAACTTATATGGTCCCAATATAGATGATCAGAAGTTCTTTGCTAATTTATTTCTCATCTTATCATCACTTACAGGGCAACATATAATAGCAGGGGATTTTAATTGTACATTGAATCCAGGTGTGGATAGATCAACAGGACTGGATTGTACGCACATTGGATGTAGGATGACTATTAATCATTTTATGAAAGAATTGAGATTGTTAGATATATGGAGAGAAATGAAACCACAAGTTAAAGCCTATTCTTGTTATTCCAGTACCTACAAGACATTCTCACGTATTGATTATTTTTTGATTTCCACAGAATTAAGGTCCAAGATTCAAAACTGCTTTTATGATAACATCGTGATCTCTGATCATGCACCCTGTTGTCTAATATATGTAGATAAAAAATTGACAAAGGAATCAGGTAGATGGCAATTTCAGCATAAATGGCTTCAGGATGAGGAATTTGTCAAGTATATAGAAAAACAGATAGACGAGTTCTTTGACATCAATACTACACAAACATCAGCAGGTGTAAAGTGGGAGGCTTTCAAAGCTTTTATTAGGGGACATATTATTAGTTATACAGGATCAAAATCTAAGAAGACTCGAGAGGAGAGAGCTAAATTGGAACATAAAATAAAAAGTCTTCAGGAAAAAGTGTATGCAGGAAGTGACCCAAGGTTGGAGAATGAATTACTGATTTTGAGAGCTGAATACGACAAAAAATCAGCGAATAGAGCTGCCTCGAGTCTTCTAAGATTGAAACAATCTTTTTATGAACAAGGTGAAAAATCAGGAAAATTATTAGCATGGCAGATTAAACAATTGGAAATTAAAACACCAATTACCAGTATTATAAGTATTGGACAGGTAGTTATAGATCCTTTAGAAATTAATAGAGCCTTTAGAGATTACTATGAAAAATTATATGATACCAAAAATGAACCTGATTTAACAAAACTAAATGGGTTTTTGAACGAACTATCTATACCGTGTATTCCAAATGAAAACAGGGAGATATTGGAGTCTAAAATTAGTCAAGAAGAAGTTGGGCTAGCCATTGATAATATGAAATCAGGAAAAAGTGCAGGACCAGATGGTCTTCCAGTTGACCTTTATAAAAAATTTAAGAATAAATTAATAAAACCTTTTTTGGAAATGGTTTTAGAAGCATTTCAAAATAATAATTTACCATCATACATAAATAATGCCTTAATTATACTGCTGCCAAAACCAGGTAAGCCCTCTAATAAATGTGAAAATATGAGACCAATAAGCCTATTAAACGCCGACCTTAAGATAATCTGTAAAATTTTAGCAAGACGAATACAAGAAATTTTACCAAATATTATTAATCGAGATCAGAATGGCTTTATAAAGGGTAGACAAGGCTTCCATAATGTAAGAAGACTATTTAATATTATTTATTTTAATAAAGAAGCACCGGATACAGCTCTCCTATCATTGGACGCCGAAAAGGCCTTTGATAGAGTTGAATGGCCCTTTCTTTTTGAAGTCCTACAAAGGTTTGGACTTGGAAATAATTTCATAAAATGGGTTCAAATAATATACAATAATGCTACAGCAGAAATCCTAACAAATAACAATATTTCAAAACCAATAAAAATCAATAGAGGATGTCGACAAGGCTGTCCACTTTCACCTTTACTGTTTACTATGGCAATTGAACCTTTAGCGATAGCGATACGTTTACATTCACAAATATATGGAATTAAAGTTGGACCAACAGAACATAAAATCTCCCTGTACGCCGATGATATAATTTTGTTTATGTCGAATCTAAAAAAATCAATTCCAACCTTGTTGAATTTAATAATGAATTTTGGGGAAATATCAGGATATAAAATAAATAAAACTAAATCTTCAATATTAATGCTAAATGAGACCCAGAGAAATTACCCAGCCCCTGAGGTAAATCAATTCAATGTTGTAAATCAGTTTAAATATTTAGGAATCCAAATTATGCCTAAGCTAGAATCAGTCGCCAGTGTCAACTATGAAGCCTTAATGTCAGATATCAGTGAGTTAACTCAGAGATGGATGTCACTACCAATGTCGATGATCGGGAGAATCAATATACTTAAAAGTAATATTTTACCTAAAATACTTTATTTATTTCAATACATTCCCTTATCACCACCTTTAGATCTATTCTCAAGAATAAAAAAAAAGTTAGTGGAATTTATATGGAACAACAGGAGGGCTAGATTACGTTTGTCTTTATTATATTTACCATTTGATCGTGGAGGTCTGAAATGTCCAAATTTTATGTTGTATTATTGGTCGGCACAACTGAGGTCTATGACATATTATTTTTCATCAAATGATCTCCCTCACTGGACTGAAATGGAATCATACAATTTACCTTTACCTCTTCCCATATTCATATACTCAGATTCGGCAAAAAAATTACAAAAACAAGTTAAAAATCCATTTGTAAAGCATATGATCAAAATATGGTGTGAAGCTAAAAACTATTTAAAAGAACCACAGTTATTGTCACAATTTAGTCCAATATGGGGTAATCAATATTTTAAACCAGGGAGAGCGGACGCTGTATTTAAAGTATGGAATTTAAAAGGGATACAAAAGATTCAGGATTTATATTTGCCATGTGCAGACAACATAATGTCTTTTGAAGAGCTGAGGATCAAATTTAATCTCAATAGAACACATTTTTTTAAATATCTTCAACTTAGAAACTTTATTCGATCAAATCAAAATAAAGCTCTCACTCGACCTATTTATTCATCCTTGGAAAAAATGATGATGAAAGATAGTAAAAGAAAGGGTATTATTTCAGAGTTTTATAACTCATTGACACTATCTTCAAGTGAAAATTCACTGAAAAGATTAAACTACTGGAAAGAAGATCTGCAAATTGAAATTTCAGAGGAACAATGGGAATTGGCTTGTACAGAAGCTCAAACCAAATCAATAAATGCACGCCTTAAATTGATACATTTCAAATGGTTAATGCGGATGTATGTTACACCGGAGGAGTTAAATAGATATAACAAAAATATACCAGATACATGCACAAAATGCATGGAAAGTAAAGGAACCCTATTTCATTGTTTATGGGAATGTAGATTAATAAGAATGTTTTGGGAAGAGGTGAGGGTAACAATTGAAAAAATAATCTCAAAACAAATCATATTGAATCCTAAACTGTTTTTGTTGGGTCTGTACCCAGAAAAGCATAATTTTAATAAAAGTGAAAGAACATTCATAGACCTCAGTTTGCTTAATGCCAAAAAATGTATTGCACTATTATGGAAAAAGACTCATAGACCAGATGTGACTCAGTGGTTAAGACAGATGTTAACAAACCTTCCATTAGAAAGAATAACATATATACTAAAATCAAAGGAAATTGTGTTTGAGAATATATGGAGACCTTTTATTGATTATGTAAAAAATTTAAACATAACTCTTGAAGAAGAAGGTGAATGATGTGTGTGGACCTTGTAAATTCCAAACTGGTGAACATAATATGTATACTTATGTATTGGATTGTCTAGACTAAACAGAGGAGCATTGTTGAAGATTTGATTTTGTTGGTGGTTGTTGGTGTTTTTAGTGCATTTTTTTTTTTTTGTAGTACTTTAGTGTTAGTGTTTGATTGTTTGTATCATGTTTGTTAAAAAAAAAAAAAAAGGTTCAATAAAGATATTGTGGAAAAAAAAAAAGGAGATGTAAATAGGACCATGTCCATTTCAATATGCAGCAGCATCCAGCAGTTAGAATTTATTTTGTTTCATTTTTTTAAATGTCTAAGTCAAAGAGGCCAAATTAAGATCACAGAGCTGCTTGTGGACTTTGGTTTTAATTTTCTTTTTTTTTTTGGTCCTTTGAGTTCTTGCTGTTTTAGTCTTTCAAACATGTCACAGTGAGTTGAGGAAACAATGACGAGAACAAATAGAGAAGAAAACAAACAATGGGCAAAATCAACTGCATTTTAATAGTGAAAATGTTAGGCCTGCTGCCTCTGCAGCAGAGTAACTGGCTCACCTAAGTGAGTTCCTGTGTGCCTCATTGCTGCAGAGACAGCAGCTGAGTACTGTTCACTCTCTGGAGTGAATACAGATGAGTAAAGGGTGGGCTTCTCCTCTCACCCAATCACCTGCTTCACATGCCTTTTAAATTCTGTCCTGTTCAGTCAGTTTCTTTGTTGATGAATATAGTCACTTTCCAGCTGCTCTTCTTGGAAAGTTTATTAAACAGCCTCTTGTCAGTTTTGGCTTTCCGTTTGTTTCCTGGTTACCAGCCCTAGTTTACCCAGATTCCACCCAAATTTAGTCTTTCTACTCCAGTGTACTGGTACCTTCAGCCCCTCTCTCTCTGTTGTATGCACTATATACTCTGCACTTGGGTCCCCATTTCACATACCGAACAGAAAAGGCTCTGTATTGTAACATCAGGGCTGTGATCCCCCCCAGAGGTCGTTAAAGCCTGGGACCTGGATGATATCATTCTGGCCCTCGGCAATCTTGCACTAATGAATGATAGCAAACCAAACCAGTGGTCGCTTTCTAATATTATTCCACTATGTAATTCAGGCAATCTCCCATGCACTGATAACTACAGGGAAATGAGCCTCACATGTGTTATAGCTAAGATGTATAATCGGATGATACTGAACTGAATCCGAGGACCTCTCGACTCTCACCTCCGATTCAATCAAAATGGGTTCTGCCAAAATAGATCCACCACTAGTCACATTCTTGCCCTGCGGCAGATTGTAGAGGAGATACAGAAAAACAACCTCCCTGCAGTTCTGACATTCCTTGACTCTAGGAAAGCCTTCGATTCAGTTAACCATGAAATTAAGTTCAAGATACTGAAGGCTTACAGTATCCCATCAAGGCTGTGTAATGCTAATCGGGTGATGTAGACCAACATACGCGCCAAGGTTGTCACTGCAGACGGCGAGTCGGATGAATATGAGATCATTTCAGGAGTACTCTAGGGCGATACTTTGGCCCCGTTCCTTTTTGTTATTGTCTTAGACTATGCCCTGCGGAAAGCCATTGACAGGAGAGAAGCAAAGCTGGGTCTAATGTTAACACCTCGTAGATTCCGAAGAATGCCAACGAAAATAGCAGATCTGGATTATGTAGATGACATTGTTTTGCTGTCTAACAACATCTCACAGGCACTGAGGTTGTTGTCACTTGTGGAGTTGGAATGCTCTCGGCTCGGTCTCACCATCAGTGACCAGAAGACCAAAGTGATGATGCCCAGGAATGCTTCTAACTCTATATCTCCACTGTTGCAGAGTACCGGCAACCCTCTGGAAGTAGTCAACAACTTCAAGTACCTTGGTTCCTGGATAGGATCTACTAGTCACGATATGAAGGTGCACAAGGCACTCGCGTGGAGCGCTCTCAATGTGAGCTATATGGTACTCAAATATGTCAAACATGTCTTGTTCGTCTAGCAATACTAACTGATGCTAGCTGTTAGCCAGCATCAGTTAGCCACCTTGGGCCACCATTCACTCATTAATGACTGTTTCTTTGCTTATTGTACTCCAGAGACCAGTCATATCCTGTCGACTACTAAAACGACTCAGCAGTGATGCATTTCATTCATTCTTTTAAGACAAATTTACATTGGTTGGTTCAGGCTCTATCTGAGATAAGAGTTAGCCAGCTAAGATTAGCAACAGTGATGGTAAGAGGGAGGTGGAGTTAACTGCAGCACTGGGCATTTAAAGACACATGGACTGAAACTGCCATTCTTGGGAAGGCTGCAAAAGATTATTCACAATGATGCTACTGTGGCCACACATATGTGACCTACTTTGTGACTGATGTAAGGCCTCACATTTTAGATCAGAACAAAGACAGAGCTTCCTTGGAGATAACAGGAAGCTGCGAGGATGTTAGCTTTGGTATGCGGGGCTTGAGACTGTGGGGGTGATATTAGAGGATTAAAGAGGAGATGCATTGTTACTGGCGATTATAATGCAATGTGACCTGTGATGTAATGAGACTTGTGAACTGTGAGAGTCCTGGTATTTAAGGACAAGAGTTCCCTGTAATGTCCTCTTTCTTCTTTGAGATGTTGGCGAATGTGAATAAAGCTGCCTTGAGAGAAATCTGTCTCATCATTTTCACATTCCCACACTACAATAATTAAATAATTAGAGGCAAATTGACCAAAATATGCCACAAACATTCCATTTAGACCTGTGGGGACTGTCAATATCTGGGAAAAGTGCAGTAAATGGGACCTTTAAATACAATACTGAAGTATTTTACAAATAATGGGTTGGTTTGGAGATGGTGACGCTAACAAAAACATAGGCGGCGGAGCTGGAGGGCAGAGTTGAGGCAGAGTTGAAGATGCTAAGATTCTCATTAGGAGTACTAGGGGAGACAGGATTAGAAATAAGTATATAAGAAGGACAGCTCAGGTTGAGTGGTTTGGAGATAAAGTAAAAGAGGCAAGGCCGAGATGTGTGCAGAGGAGGGATCGTGGATGTACTGGACAAAGGATGTTGAAGATGGAGCTGCCAGGGAGGACAAAAATAGGAAGACCACAGAGAAGATTCATGGATATAGTGAAGGAGGACATGGAGAAGGTTGGTGTTTCAGAGGGAGATGCAAGGGATATAGTATATCCGGAAAATATTCACAGCGCTTCACTTTTTCCACATTTTGTTATGTTATAGCCTTATTCCAAAATGGATTAAATTAATTTTTTCCTCAAATTTCTACACACAATACCCCATAATGACAATGTGAAAAAAGTTTTTACATTTTCATTACAAAAAAGAAAAAAAGTTTTTTTTTGAGATTTCTGTAAATGTATTAAAAATAAAAAAAACTAAGAAATCGCATGTACATAAGTACTCACAGCCTTTGTCATAAAGCTCAGAATTGAGCTCAGGTGCATCCTGTTTCCACTGATCATCCTTGAGACTAGTACATACCCGTGCATACCCGTCCATGCCCATAGAAACCAGGTATAAGCAAGTATTTCTGCATGGCCGTTGCTGAAGGGTCACCTCCTGTCTGAGACGGCTGTGTTGTTCACAGTCATCCCTGCGGCATACTGCTCGAACCTGAAGTGTTTCATCTTCACGGCATCTTTTCTGACGCGCAGCAGTTCTCCTCACTCTATTGCTCTCCATCTGGTGGGTCTTCTTCTTCTTCTTCTTCGTTCAGACCACTGGTTGAGGGATAGGTGTGTTGTAATTCCAGTTCATGGACAGGATTATGAAAATAGATCTGAGCAAAACCCTGTTCAGGAAGACCTGTGCATGCCCGTCGAAACCCAGAAACCGGAGCACCCGGAGAAAATCAGCGCTTTGCTTGGCATTTTACACATTTGTAGTGTAGACTGCCATTCTTCATGGGTACTGCTTTGAATGGGTGTGGTTTAAAGTAGTGTGTCCTATTCTTAATGGGGTGACAGACTGACACACCGACAGCGATTTCTTGAATTTATAGAGTGCCTTCTGCCTTACTGAGTGAGGTTTCCAGATTTACTGCTTCGAATGGGTGTGGTTTAAAGTAGTGTGTCCTATTCGGTGTCAGCGTCTCTGTGCCTTGCCTGGTGTGCAGCGTTGGCGGCCAGCCGACTATTCCGCATCTCCTCGGTCTCAGCTCGTCTGTGCCTTGCCTGGCGTGCAGCATTGCTCGCTTTGCGGGCATTTCGAGCTTCAAGTGACTTAACACGTGCAAGGCGCACTGCCACACGTTTCCTGTCTGTCTGTGCATCCCTTGTCTGTCGTACCCTATGACATGCTCGAACCTCAGGTGTTTCATCTTCACGGCATCTTTTCTGACGTGCAACACAGTCATGCCTGGGAGGTACTGCTTGAACCTCAGCTGTGTCATCTTCATGGGATCTTTCCTGACATGCAACAATTCTCCTCACTCTGTTGCTCTCCATTTATGTAGCGTCTGGTTGGTCTATATGACATCATAAAGACATCGAGGCAGGCATCATAGGACACTACATCATAGGTAGCCAGTCATAAAATACATCAAGGCAGGCATCGTGAATGATGGTCTAAATGACATCATAACATCAAGGCAGGCATCATAGGACACTACATCATAGGCAGCCAGTCCTATTGCCTATATGACGGCATCGCGAGTCCTATGTAGCCTGAGATCATAGGATCTTCATAGGACATCATGCAGACATCACAGGCAGGGATCATAGGACACTGCATCATAGGTAGCCAGTCCTATTGCCTATATGAAGACATCGCCTATATGACATCATCGCAAATCCTATGTAGCCTGAGATCATCGGCTCATCATAGGACATCATAGGACACTCCATCATAGGTAGCCAGTCCTATTGCCTATATGACAGCATCACCTACACTACCGTTCAAAAGTTTGGGGTCACCCAGACAATTATTTTGTGTTTTCCATGAAAAGTCACACTTATTTACCACCATGAGTTGTAAAATGAATAGAAAACATAGTCCAGACATTGACAAGGTTAGAAATAATGATTTGTATTTGAAATAATATTTTTTTCCTTCAAACTTTGCTTTTGTCAAAGAATCCTCCATTTGCAGCAATTACAGCATTGCAGACCTAACATGATTGCACAAGGGTTTTCTAATCATCCATTGGCCTTCTGACGCAATGAGCAAACACATTGTACCATTAGAACACTGGAGTGATAGTTGCTGGAAATGGGCCTCTATACACCTATGTAGATATTGCACCAAAAACCAGACATTTGCAGCTAGAATAGTCATTTGCCACATTAGCAATGTATAGAGTGTATTTCTGATTAGTTTAAAGTTATCTTCATTGAAAAAAAGTGCTTTTCTTTCAAAAATAAGGAAATTTCTAAGTGACCCCAAACTTTTGAACGGTAGTGTATATGACATCATCGCGAGTCCTATGTAGCCTGAGAGCACAGGATCATCATAGGACATCATGCAGGCATCATAGGCCGTCCTATGATGTCCTATGATCGTGACACACAGACACACAGAGATTTCTTGAATTTATAGAGTGAAGAGTGATGATAGAGTAATGTTTCTACAGCTTAACTGGAATCCACTTGTGGTAAATTCAGTTGATTGGACACGATTTGGAAAGGCACCCACCTGTCTCTTTGAGGTCTCACAGTTGATAGTGCATGTCGGAGCACAAACCAAGCATGAAGTCAAAAGTATAGTTAGTTTTATAGTTGTATTCATTTCATTTAGCTATTTTGATTCACTTAGTCATTTTAATTGGTATTTTATACATAGGCAGTTATTATGTGTCTCAGGGATGTGTGAATGGCTGTTGGGGTGGGGTGTGAGGGGTGTGAGTGTGTTTTAAATTATGTTCTTTTTACTTATATGGATGCCTAGAGAAACACAATTTCATCTTGCTTGCACTACAGTTGTATGTATAGCATCATGACAATAAAGGTTGATTGATTGATTGATTGAAAAGAATTGTTTGTAGACCTCCAAGACAGGATTGTCTCAAGGCACAAATCTCGGGAAGGATACAGAAAAATTTCTGCTGCTTTGAAGGTCCCAATGAGCACAGTGGCCTCCATCATCCATAAATGGAAGAAGTTCGGAACCACCAGGACTCTCCCTAGAGCTGGCCGGCTGTCTAAACTGAGCGATCGGGGAAAAAGGGCCTTAGTCCGAGAGGTGACCAAGAACCCGATGGTCACTCTGTCAGAGTTCCAGCATTCCTCTGTGGAGAGAGGAGAACCTTCCAAAAGGACAACCATCTCTGCAGCAATCCACCAATCAGGCCTGAATGGTAGAGTGGCCAGACGGAAACCACTCCTTAGTAAAAGGCACATGGCAGCCTGCCTGGAGCTTGCCAAAAGGCTCCTGAACAAAATTCTCTGGTCTGATGAGACAAAGATTGAACTCTTTGGCGTGAATGCCAGGTGTCATGTTTGGAGGAAACCAGGCACTGCTCATCACCATGACAAAACCATCCCTACAGTGAAGCATGGTGGTGGCAGCATCATGCTGTGGGGATGTTTTTTAGTGACAAGAACTGGGAGACTAGTCAGAATAGAGGAAAAGATGAATGCAGAAATGCACAGAGACATCCTGGATAAAAACTTGCTCCAGAGCGCTCTTGACCTCAACAGTTCATCTTTCAGCAAGACAACGACTCTAAGTACACAGCCAAGATATCAAAGGAATGGCTTCAAGACAACTCTGTGAATGTCCTTGAGTGGCCCAGCCAGAGCCCAGACTTGAATCGAATTGAACATGTCTGGAGAGATCTGAAAATGGCTGTGTACAGACGTTTCCCATCCAATCTGATGGAGCTTGAGAGGTGCTTTAAGATGGCGGCAGAACGCACACACAGATTGGAAGGCTCTGCATGTGCTTCTCTTAAATCTCCTTTTAAACCTCCTCAACCTGTATCTTTTAGACCTACTTTATTCACAAATTGGACTCAACTACCACTGGAACACTGGGTAGTTGGTGCTGTTTTAACTGTTACGTATGGCTCTCGCGAGCCATACAATGAGCAGACCAGTGAGTTTGCGATGTTTATTATAATAAGGGAAAAGGAACAAAGGAACAGGGCCTCGTGGGGCCAAAACACAAATGATCATACAAGGATAAACACTTACACACAATGCTGAATGATGAGCGGGTGGCTGGCGCCAGACGAAGGGGTTCCAGCCTTACCCACGCCGGAGAAGAGCGTGGATATTGGTGCGAGGTCACAGCCCCGAATGATCGGAGCTGCTCCCTTTTATACTGGTTGACAGCGCCTCAGCTGATGAGGGGTAATTGGGCTCCAGCCGTCCCGTAGAGCTTGACAGCTGGGAGCCCGCTGAGATGCTGTCACAATAAGAGCTGGGCTGAGGAGGAATATGGCCTGAGCGCCGGATAACACGGCGTCTCACCCATATGACACAGCCACCCCCTCACGGCCGCGCTCCGAACGGCAAAGTAACACCCAAGGCCCCCCCCCCCCCACCTAGGGTGGGTGTACGAGGTGCAGGCCAGGAGGGAGAGAATCAGAAGAAGGAAAAAACATCAGTCAATAACAATGAAACAACACAGTATGCGGGGAAAAAAAACCCACACAATACTCCAAAGACAACATGAGGACGGAAAAAAAACCCCACTACTTTGGCAGAGGATAACGTGGCAATAACAGAGACTGAGGCACAGAAAAAAACCACAATACTCCACAGTCAAGAATAACAACGTACAGACAAATTCAAAGGAAAACAACCCAGGAGACCATAAAATGAGAGGGAAGACTCCTAAGGGCGAAATCTAATAAGTACAGGCATCCCTCGGACAGGAGGGGAAGAGAAAAAAAAAAAAAACCCGCTAAACACGAAGCAATTACAAGGGCTTACATGGCTGCACCCACCCAAAAACACAAGACAAGCACAGCAAAGAAAATTCAGTTCGGGGGGTCTCCCTGCACCCAGCGTCCAAACCGCCAACAGGGGTAAAGGAAAAAGTTCCGGCGGCCTACCCGAATTCCAGGCCAGAAAACACAGTCTCTCGGGTGGCCGAACCAGATCGCCGAACAGGAAGTCCAATGGGTCGGGCGGCCTCACTAAAGAGCCGAATGGGCATGGCAGACCCTCTGGCGGCCGACCTGCATCGCTCAACCACCAGGCCCGTAGGGGAGAGAGAGGCAACGGCTTCCCTGTGGAGGAAGATAATGAGGGCGAGCCGGGCCTAAAGTGAGAGGTCCATATGGGCCCTGGTGGAGGAAGCTTGGGGGGAAGATGATGATGAGCCAGTCCAATGTCCGATGGCAGGGGATCTGCAGCTCCCTCACCGGACCTGGAAATTGCTGGTGCCGCACCCACGTTGGACCCCGATTGGGTCTCTGTAGCACCCGCGTAGCACCCCGATAGGATCGCGGCTGCTCCCGTGACGGACCCCGATTGGGTCTCGGTAGAACCCATGTCGGACCCCGATTGGGTCGGCGCCGCACCAGAACCGACCTCCGATCCCAAACCAGGAACCTCTGGCACCGCGGGCGATAGCAGCTCCTCGCCGGCGACCCTGGGAGAAGGCTCAGGAAAGAGAAAAGAACTGGGATCAGGATCACCGGCAGCGCCAGAACCCGGCGAGACAAGCTCGGACACAGCAGACGGCTGCACCCGGCTCATCTCCCCTAGAGACAGGCTAAAGTGCTCTAAAATGAGAAGGAGAAAGATAAGGTAGAGCACTTGCCTGATCTCGGGTTCTGACGCCGTCCAGGACTGCGAAGATCCAGATTCAAGCGTCAGGAGGTCGTCTTCAGGCTCCCACTCAGCTGCGTCGGGCTCCGCAGCTGGCATGATGGTATGTGCAGCTTGCGAGTCCTCCGGCACCTGTGCCCACGCCGATGGCCCACATGGCGTGGTGGCAGAAGAACCTTGACCTGCTGGGCCGGATCGCTCGTCCGTGGAGCCCCGGAGATGCTTCCTCGTCGGCGCAGGTTCCACGCTGCAGTCCGCCCTCCTCCTCCGCCCACGACGTGGCTGCGGAATCGGAACCAGGCTCTCCAGAACCGCAGGCCCCCTCCTCATCCAGTGACGTTGGCCTGGAGTCGAGGACCGCTCAGCGGAGGGAGACAGAGAGGATGCAGGGTTAATCATTACAGCCACAGCAGGTGGTGGGAGCTCGGGGAGCTGCGAACCCCGAACTCCACCTCCAGGAGTCTGACAGAGCAAATCACAATAACGAGTGTGTGAGTGAATTTGGACTTGCCTGTCTCCTGAAGGTTGAGTGGTGCCTGCTGTAGCGGACGTTGCTCCTCCCTTTCCCCGCCGGATGGTAATGGAGGACCCCCTGGGAGGACGTCGGGGAGCTGCTCGTGATGATTCCGGGACGGAGCTCGCCAGGTCAGGACTCTGGGTGCACACAGCAGCCGGGGAATGCGTCGAGGAGGTGGGGGCGACAGCCGAGATGAGCCGGGCCCGGAGCGCTGACGTAATAGCGGGGGAAGATGGCTCGGGAGACGAGGCTGTGGGATTTCCCCTCTGATGAGGCGCAAGAGTGACAGCTGTGTGGGGGATTGAGACCTTGTGGCGGCCCGGAACTGGATCCGGACGGGATTCGTGCTGAGGTGGACAGGCAGTGTGACGACGGCCACTTGCAGGGGGCGAAGCGAAGGTAAGACCCGGAAATCGCCGCCCCTGTCCAGAGACAGAGGCGAGGAGGGCATCGAACTTGGGGAAATCACGCAGCCCTGGATTCCTCTCCACCAGTCTAACTGCCGCCGTCACATGCTTAATGATTATAGAGGGATGCACAGCGGAGCGAGCAGCAGCCACTTGGTCCTGGACCTTGATTGCTGTCAGCTGCAACTCCATCCATCCATCTTCTACCGCTTTTCCGGAGGTCCGGGTCGCGGAGGCAGCAGTTCAAGCAGAGAAGCCCAGACTTCCCTCTCCCCAGCCACCTGCTCCAGCTCTTCAGAGGGGATACCAAGGCGTTCCCAGACTAGCTGGGAGACATAGTCTCTCCACCGAGTCCTAGGTCTGCCCCGGGGTCTCCTCCCAGTGGGACGTGCCTGAAACACCTCAAGTGGGAGGCGTCCAGGAGGCATCCTAATCAGATGCCCATACCACCTCAACTGACTCCTTTCAATGTGGAGGAGCAGCGGTTCTACTCTGAGCCTCTCCCGGATGACTGAGCTCCTCACCCTATCTCTGAGGGTGAGTCCAGCAATCCTACGGAGAAAGCTCATTTCAGCCGCTTGTATCCGCGATCTCGTTCTTTCGGTCATTACCCAAAGCTCGTGACCATAGGTGAGAGTAGGAACGTAGATTGACTGGTAAATCGACAGCTTTGCCTTAGAACTAAGTGATCCCAGGAGCTATGTTGTCCGGGGCAATTTGCCTCTGATAGGGTCTCCCAAGACAAACTGGTCCTGGGTGAAGGGCCAGACGAAGAACGATCCAACAGACTCTCATGATAAATTGTATATCAAGGATTCAGTGTACCCCGCCCGGTATGGGGTTACCGGGGCCCCACCCTGGAGCCAGGCCTGGGGGAGGGGCTCGAAGGCTAGCGTCTGGTGGCCGGGTTTCCACCCATGGGACCCGGCCGGGCTCAGCCCGAAGGAGTTACATGGGTCCGCCCTCCAGTAGGTTCACCACCTGCAGGAGGGATCATGGAAGTCCGGTGCTATGTGGATTAGGTGGCAGTCAAAGGCGGAGACCTTGGCGGACTGATCCCAAGCTTTCTAAACTGGCTTTTGGTACGTGGAATGTCACCTCTCTGGTGGGGAAGGAGCCTGAGCTGGTGTACGAGATTGAGCGATACCGGCTAGATATAGTCGGCCTCACCTCAACACACAGCTCCGGTTCCGGAACCAGTCTCCTGGAGAGGGGCTGGAGCTTGGCCTTTTCTGGAGTTGCCCCGGGCGAGAGGCGACGAGCAGGGGTAGGTATTCTTGTATCGCCCCACCTTGCTGCCTCTATATTGGAGTTTTCCCCGGTGGACGAAAGGGTTGCTTCCCTGCGCCTTCGGGTTGGGAAACGGGTCCTGACCATCATTTGTGCCTATGCACCAAATGATGTTTCAGAGTACCCACCCTTTTTGGAGTCTGTGACTGGGGTGCTGGAGGGTGCTCCTCCTGGAGACTCCATTGTCCTACTGGGGGACTTCAATGCGCACGTGGGCAACGACAGTGAAACCTGGAGGGGGGTGATTGGGAGGAACGGCCTGCCCGATCTGAACCCGAGTGGTGTTCAGTTATTGGACTTCTGTGCTAACCACAGTCTGTCTATAACGAACACCATGTTCAAGCATAAGGGTGTCCATATGTGCACCTGGCACCAGGACACCCTAGGCCGCAGGTCGATGATCGATTTTGTTATCGTATCATCAGACCTGCGACCGTATGTCTTGGACACCCGAGTAAAGAGAGGTGCAGAGCTGTCAACTGATCACCACCTGGTGGTGAGTTGGATCCGATGGCAGGGGAGGAAGCCATTCAGACCTGGTAGACCCAAACGTATAGTGAGGGTGTGCTGGGAGCGTCTGGCTGAGGCCCCTGTCCGGGAGGTCTTCAACTCCCACCTCCGGAAGAACTTCAACCACATTCCGAGGGAGTCTGGAGACATGGAGTCTGAATGGGCCATGTTCTCCACCTCTGTTGTTGAAGCGGCAGCCCAGAGCTGCGGCCGCAAGGTGGTCGGTGCATCTCGTGGTGGCAACCCCCGAACCAAGTGGTGGACACCAGTGGTGAGGGGGGCCATTAAGCTGAAGAAGGAGTCCTATCAAGCTTGGTTGGCTTGTGGGACTCCCGAAGCAGCTGAGGTGTACCGGCAGGCCAAGCGGAGTGCAGCTCGGGTGGTTGCTGAAGCAAAAACCCGGGTATGGGAGGAGTTCGGTGAGGCCATGGAACAAGACTTTCGGTCGGCTTCAAAGAGATTCTGGCAAACTGTTCGGCGGCTCAGGAGGGGAAAGCAGCTCCCCGTCCACACTGTGTATGGTGCGGATGGGACACTGTTGACTTCAACTGGGGATATCGTCGGGCGGTGGAAGGAATACTTCGAGGATCTCCTCAATCCCACTGATACGCCTTCCACAGAGGAAGCAGGGTTTGGGGACGAGGGGGATGACTCTCCTATCACAGGGGCTGAGGTCGCCAAGGTGGTTAAAAATCTCCTTGGTGGCCGGGCCCCGGGGGTGGACGAGATTCGCCCCGAGTACCTCAAGGCCCTGGATGTTGTTGGGTTGTCATGGTTGACACGCCTCTGCAACATTGCGTGGAGGTCGGGGGCAGTGCCTTTGGCATGGCAAACCGGGGTGGTGGTTCCTCTCTTCAAAAAAGGGGACCGGAGGGTGTGCTCCAACTTTAGAGGGATCACACTCCTCAGCCTCCCTGGGAAGGTCTATGCCAAGGTACTGGAGAGGAGAGTCCGGCCGTTGGTCGAACCTCGGATTCAGGAGGAGCAATGTGGTTTTCGTCCTGGCCGTGGCACATCGGACCAGCTCTTTACCCTCTCGAGAATTCTTGAGGGTTCGTGGGAGTTTGCCCAACCAGTTTACATGTGTTTTGTGGACTTGGAGAAGGCATTTGACCGCGTCCCTCGTGGATTTTTGTGGGGGGTGCTTCGGGAGTATGGGGTATCGGGCTTGTTGTTACGAGCTATTCGGTCTCTGTACGACCGTTGTGAGAGTTTAGTTCGCATTGCCAACACTCGGTCGGAGTCATTCCCAGTGAGAGTTGGACTCCGCCAGGGCTGCCCTTTGTCACCGGTCCTGTTCATAATTTTTATGGACAGGATTTCTAGGCGCAGCCAGGGAATGGAGGGTGTCATGCTTGGTGACCACAGGATCTCATCTCTGTTGTTTGCAGATGATGTTGTCCTGTTGGCTTCATCCAGCAATGACCTACAGCTCTTGCTGGGACGGTTTGCCGCTGAGTGTGAAGCGGCTGGGATGAGAATCAGCACCTCCAAGTCCGAGTCCATGGTCCTCAGCCGGAAAAAGGTGGATTGTCCTCTCCGGGTTGGGGACAGGCTCCTGCCCCAAGTGGAGGAGTTTAAGTATCTTGGGGTCTTGTTCACGAGTGAGGGGAAAATGGAGCGAGAGATCGACAGACGGATTGGAGCAGCATCTGCAGTGATGCGGACGTTGTACCGGTCTGTTGTGGTGGTGAAGCTGCAACTCCTCCGGGGGAATCCCGAGTGACGTCGTGCTGAATGGGGAAAGACCTCTGGATGGTGCGAATTCCCGGGCCGGAACGGAGGCGGGAGCGGGATCCCGAAGCGAGGGACGGCGTTTCCTCCTCTTCGGCTTCCTGCCGGGATTTCCTTCCAGCCCGCGGAGTATCTCGCACTGTGCAGCAATGTCCAACTTCCTCGCGCTCACCTCAGGATGGTTGGCGAAGCGGGGAAGATAGTCGAGGACCTCCTCAGCTTGGTCCAGGTACCGGTGCACGTCGCTGCTGAAGTCGAGGAGGGAGGCGGTGTTAAGGATTTCGTCCACGCACTCGAGGGCGTCTGCGAGGACATCACTCGGACTCTGAGTGCGGGACCTCCGCGACGGCATGCTTCAGCAACG
The DNA here is from genome assembly GCA_020510985.1 of Pholidichthys leucotaenia. Classification (NCBI taxonomy): domain Eukaryota; kingdom Metazoa; phylum Chordata; class Actinopteri; order Cichliformes; family Pholidichthyidae; genus Pholidichthys; species Pholidichthys leucotaenia. The sequence goes on along the minus strand of CM035842.1, from coordinate 69,701,227 downwards.
GTACCCAGACAGGTAAGAGCAACAGTCCAAAAACAGCAAACTCACGGCCGCCGGCAACTCAATCGGCTGTGACCTACTGTTACGTATGGCTCTCGCGAGCCATACAATGAGAGCCAAGGGCAGACCAGTGAGTTTGCGATGTTTATTATAATAAGGGAAAAGGAACAAAGGAACAGGGCCTCGTGGGGCCAAAACACAAATGATCATACAAGGATAAACACTTACACACAATGCTGAATGATGAGCGGGTGGCTGGCGCCAGACGAAGGGGTTCCAGCCTTACCCACGCCGGAGAAGAGCGTGGATATTGGTGCGAGGTCACAGCCCCGAATGATCGGAGCTGCTCCCTTTTATACTGGTTGACAGCGCCTCAGCTGATGAGGGGTAATTGGGCTCCAGCCGTCCCATAGAGCTTGACAGCTGGGAGCCCGCTGAGACGCTGTCACAATAAGAGCTGGGCTGAGGAGGAATATGGCCTGAGCGCCGGATAACACGGCGTCTCACCCATATGACATTAACTGTCTGTCTACTTTTACTATCAATGCGGCAGCGCCTCACAATTGAGAATGAAATGGTACAGTCACTCATCAACAACATCTGCTGTACTCCCCTTTTCTGGACAATGGCCGTGCCCAGGTGCTTCCTGCAAAACGGGTACAAGTAAGCCCTGGAAGGACAGCTTCGGGGTCTATCTACCTAGCCGCTATGATATTATTAGCGGGAGATGTGGAAGCGAGCCCAGGCCCACAGCCTTTGGACAATGGAAACCCGGTTGGGCTGGTACAGCCAACCCAACAACTGCTGCTAAACTAGTCAACTTGGTCACCACAGCTAGCTAAATAGCTGCAAATAAACTGGAAAACTTGGATACCACAACCACAATAATAATAATAAGTTTATTTATAGAGCACTTTTCACAGACAGAGTCACAAAGTGCTTAACATGGTAAAAAAAACAAAATAAAAACACAGGTGAAGCGGATGATGAAATAAAGGCAGCGTTGAATTTTTAAATAGCTTTATTATCATCCGCCTTCATCAGAACTCGGCTGCAGCCCATGGCTTGAGCAGGCTGCAACTTCGTTCCTCCAGCTCTCAAAGAGGAGGAGACACACAGTGCGTGTGTCCAGCAGCAGTTGAAGAGTGAGTGAATGAGAGGCAGATTTACAGCACAGTGCAGCATATATACTCAACTCAGACAATACATCAAAGACCTTCACAGCAGTCAATCTGGGCATTTGCATATCAGAGGTACAGACAGGATGCATGAACACAATGCATGGATGACACTTTAACCTCACAGCTGTAAACGCAGCATGCAGAGGAAAAAACCCAGGAGTGTGAGCTGACTGTCTCTGTGTTCTGTCTCTGTGTTGTGGGGGTTGAATCAAACCGCTTCACTGCTCCCCCCCAGAGGGCATGGTAGGGGACCGTGACCTTGATGTTGCAGTTTGGGCAGCAAGCAGGGAAAAGCTCCGTGCAGAAGGAGGGGGAGGGGGGGTAGCAAATGCTGACCGGGCGCGGGAAAATCGTTCGAGTCGCGCCAAAAGTGTTTGCTGCTCCGCGATGTCCCGTCTGAACATGCGGAGATCAGAAGAAGAAAAAAAATTAGTCTCTGACTCCTCTCGTGGCCATGAAGAAAAGCAGGAGCAGCGGCAAGAAAAAAATAAAAGCAGAGGGACTGGCGTGTTGACTTTAGGGCAGACATAACCCTAACCTCAGGAACCGCAGACAGCTGAATTCCCCTTGTGTGCCGTGGCTAAGACCATAAAATCCAGTGAGCAAGCTGCGGGCCTCAGGTGTACAAGCAAGCCTGAAGGGCCAGTGTGCAGCAGAAGGAAGGCGGTCGGAAAAGCCGTATTTGTCCCGTGCGTGGTGCGCCGTCCTCGTCACCCCCGGTGCGCGTGCCGGGGCTCCGTGCGTGGGTGGGCCCGCAGGAGAAGAAATCAGGGTCGGAAACTTGGTGTAGATCGCGCCGAAAAACATCTCTGACGAGCCGTGGCTGCAGATTAGTCATGGTGCGTTCAGGTCCACGTGTGCCCCGTCGGCCATGGGAATCGCCCGCATGTGCTCTGATGTGGAGGAGCTGCGCGGCCGGTCCCGCATGGATGTGCCGATCTTGGCGAGGGCGCGCCATGACGTTCTCTGCCGCTTACCCGGTCTTGGTTGATGTCCTGAGAGCAGCTCGCCCGCCGTGAGCTCTGCGTCGAGGCCTCCCTGAGGGAGCAGGGAGGGCAGACCAGTCAGGCTGCTGCGACGGAGCATTCATGCCCGGATGCTGCGTTCACTGGCCGCTCGTTTTCTTCAGTCTCAGGTCGCCAGCGTGGCTGTTCAGATCAGAAGGCTGCGTTTGCACAAAACGTGTGCGTCCTTGGGGTCACCAGTGAAGCGGATGATGAAATAAAGGCAGCGTTGAATTTTTTTTTTTTTGTAACTTAGATTTTTATTCATTTTTCATCATATATAATGCATTCAGATCACATTCTACATTTAAAAAACAAAGGGGTTAGGGTAGGGAAAAAATAAATAAATAAATAAAAAAAAAAAAAAAAAAAAGGGGGGGGGACAAATGTTGGAGCATCAAGTTTTTAGTTTCCATCTCTTAATTCTTCTGGTTTTTTCAGTGTCTTTGGTTATTCTTTCAATTTCTGCCTCGTTGTTGCACTTTGTAGTGTGTCCATTTCCGCCATTTTTTCTCCCATATTCCTTCTTGCATTCTTCGTCGATATGTTAGTTTTTCCATCATACGTATGTCCTCAACAATGTCAGTCCATTGTTCTTGGTCAGGAAGAACTTCTGATCGCCATTTTTTTGTGATAGTTTTTTTTACATGCAATCAACAAGATTTTAACTAGATATCTGTCCTCAGCCTGTATAACATTGTCTTTTTTAAGATCACATAAGTACATCAGGTTACAGTTCATTGGTATATTATATCCTAATATCCTCTGTATTGTCACATGCATAGATTTCCAAAATGATGATATTTTGTAGCATTTCCAAAACATATGTGAGTGGTCTGCATTTTGAGCCCCACATCCCCTCCAGCATAAAGATTGGGTATTTGTATATTTTCCTTGAATCTGTGGTGTAATGAAAAAGCGAATCAGGTTTTTCCATCCAAATTCCCTCCATGCCCTTGAATTTGTTGATGTGTGTTGTGTTTTCCATATTTCCTGCCAGCTTTCTTCTGTTATGTTTAAATTGAGCTCTTTCTCCCATTTCTCCTTTATATAGTTACTTGTATGATTGTTTGTCATAAGTTTCTGATATAGTTTTGAAATAATTCTTATTTTATTTCCTGCATATGAGCTTAAAATAAGTTGTATAATCTCGTTCACATCTGTTTGGAGGTTATGCCTAATCTTCTTCATATAGTAATCTCTCATCTGCAGATATCTGAAAAATTCCGATCTTTCTAATTTAAATTTTCTCCTGATATTTACAAAGCTCCCGAGATCTTTTTTTCCGATATTGCCCCATGCTGTGATTCCCTTGTTCACCAGATTTTTGTATCCCCTATCTTGTTTTGCCGGTTCAAACTGACTGTCAAATGCTACCCATTTCAATAGTTTTATGTCTTCCCTTATATTATATTTTTGTACTATTTTATACCACAGTTCTAAAGTAAATTTAGTGATTGGGTCTATTTGTTTGATTTGCTTATATGCATCTTTATCCCCTATTATGCTTTGTACTGGGAGTCCCTCAATTTCCTTTTCCATTTCTTTCCATTTTGCCTCATATCCCTCGTCGCACCAACATATGATATATCTTATTTGTGCTGAGTAGTAATATTCCTTTAGACTCGGTAGGCCCATGCCTCCTTTCTCTTTTGATAATTGGAGGGTTTTATATTTCACTCTTGGTTTTTTACCTCCCCAAACAAATCTCGATATCATCCTGTCCCACTTTGAGAATTGGGCATCTGGAATCTCTGTTGGTATAGCCTGGAAGAGGTAAAGTAATCTAGGTTGTATGCTGATTTTGACTGTCTCAATTTTTGAATTCAGATCCATATTTAAGATTGACCATCTATCAATATCTTTTTTTATTTCTTGTTCCAACCTATCATAGTTTGCTTTATATATTTTGCTTAGGTCTTTAGGTATGTTCACTCCAAGGTATTTTATTTCTTTTTGGTTCCAGTTTAGTTTGATCTTATCAGTTATCTGGTTTAGAGGGTTATAGTGGAATGTCAGTATTTGTGTTTTTGTTATGTTTATCTTGTATCCTGATAATTTTCCAAAATTTTCTATCAAGTTCATCATTTCCATTATTGATTTATCTGGTTGTTCAAGGTAAACTATAATATCGTCTGCAAATAGCCCAATCTTGTGTTCCGCCCCCTTTATTGTTACACCTTTTAATTTCTTATTTTGTCGTATCGCTTGAGCCAATGGTTCTATGAACAGAGCAAACAAGGTGGGCGATAAGCAGCATCCCTGCCTAGTTGATCTTTGTATATTTACTTTGTCTGTTAAGCTACCGTTTATCTTGATTCTTGCCACAGGTTCTTGATATAGCGTCCTTATGCATTGTACTGATTTTTCGTTAAATCCAAAGCGCTCCAGTACACTATATAGGAATTTCCAGTTAACCCTGTCAAATGCTTTTTCTGCGTCTAAACTCATTATTACTGCGCTTTTCTTTTCTTTATGTATTTGGTTAATTATATGTATTGTTCTCCTGATATTGTCATGTGTTTGGCGTCCCTCTATGAATCCAGTTTGATCATCTTCTATCAATTCCGTCAAGAATGTCTTTATTCGTTTACATATAATTGTTGTGTATATTTTATAATCTACATTTAATAAAGAGATTGGTCTATAGTTTCCGCATTGTTCTTTATCTTTCCCTGGTTTTAAAATAACTGAAATGATTGCTTCGTTCCATGTTGGAGGTATTTTGTTGTTGTTCAGCGTCCAATTAAATGACTTTAGGAGTTGTGGTGTGAGTTCTTCTATAAACAGTTTATAAAACTCAGAGGGGTATCCATCACTACCTGGTGATTTACCGTTTTTAAGTGACTTAATCACATCTCTGATCTCTTGTGTTGTTATTTCTGCTGTTAGTTTTTCATTTTGTTGATTTCCTATTGATGGCAAGTCCAATGTGTCTAGAAATTTTTTGATATCTTTAGTATTTGTTTCTTCAGGTTGCGAGTATAGTTCTTGGTAGAAATTATGGAAAATTTCTTCGATGTTTTCTGGGTTAACTGTGGTTTTATTTGTGGTGGGGTCTTTAATCTTGTATACATTATTCATTGTTTGTTGTTTTCTTAACCGTTTTGCCAGCAGTTTTGTGGCTTTTGGCCCCGTTTCATAATATTTTTGCTTTAGATATCTATTTTTCCTTTCAATTTCATCCATTTGTGTTTCTTTTATCTTTGTTTTTTCTTCTTTAATTTCTTGATATATTTTTGGATCATTTGTGCTTTGATGTTTACGTTCTAATTCCCTCAGTCTCTCACATCTTTGTTCATATGCTTCCAGTTTAGTCTTATTTGCTTTTCCTGTTTCAACAATTAATTTACCCCTTAACACGGCTTTTAGTGCGTCCCATAGTATTGTTGGGTCCACTTCTTCATTGTCATTCTCTTGGATATATTCGTTTATGTTTATTTTTATTCTTTCTTTCATTTTCTCATCATTTAACAGTCCTACGTTAAGTTTCCATGTTGTTTGTCGTTTTCTATTGTTTAAATATATTTCCATGTATATAGGATTATGATCTGATATTTCTGCCCCTCCAATCCAACAATTTCTCACCCTGTGTCTGTCACCTTCATTCATAAGGAAGTAATCTATTCTAGAGTGTACTTTATGGGCTGCTGAATAATGTGTATAGTCTTTTTCGAGTGGGTGTAGGTCCCTCCATATGTCTACCATACCCATTTCTGCCAGTGAGTTTCTTATGAACTTTGTTACATGTTTTTTTGTCTTCTTAACACTTGTTGTGTCAACTTCATGATCCATGACAGCATTTAAGTCTCCTCCACAAATTAGGACTCCTTCACTGTGTGTTGCTATGAGATCAAACAGATGTTGAAAAAAACCCTTGTCACTTTCTGGTGGGGCATAGATGTTCACTAATGTGATCTGCATACCATCTATTCTTCCCTTTATTATTACATACCTGCCTTCTTTATCCTGGATTTCCTGTTCACTTTCAAATTGTATTTTGTTTGAGATTAGTATCATAACCCCCCTTTTTGCTCCTCCCTTAAATGAACTGTAGTAGGAGTTCTTATAGCCAAATCTCTTTAATTTCACATGTTCTGCCTTGCTCAAATGTGTCTCTTGCATAAATATAATTTCAGCTTTTTCCTTCTTGAATTTTCTTATTATTCTTTCCCTTTTAACAGGTGAGTTCAGACCATTCACGTTTAGTGTCATTATCTTAAGATTTTTACCCATATTCATGTTTTTCCATTTTTTTAACTTGTGCTCCTAGCCCCTTTAACAACAAAAATAACACATATTTATATAAAAACACATTAAAAAAACTCGACCTCCGTACTTTGGGCCTTTCTTCTGCCCACTGGTCCCTGTTGGTGGGTGGGGGGTTTGTCTTCACAGAGTGAAGGGCCCTCCCTAGACTTCTAATTACTATCAAAGTAATAGTCATAAGTCTAGAAATGTCCAACAAATATCACTTAAACCTCTCCTAGCCATCTGTTTCTCTTTTACCTTGTCTTCTTGGCCTTCATTTCTTCTGTGCCTTTCTTAATCTTTGTTATGATCTAGGCTTTCAGTTGAAAGCCTTGTAGCTTGTCCTGGGCCCGCTGATCTACGTCTCTCCCCCTTCTTCCGCCGTTCACTCGTCTCCACTCCATCTGTCGTGGTGCGTTCAGGGCCGCCGCTGCTCCAGCCGTCTCCTTCGGCACGCTCACCTCAAGGCCCCGCTCCATCATATCCCGCGCTGCCTCTTCGGCCGTGTTGTAGGTTCTTGTGCCTTCCTCCCAATGAATCCTCATTTTCGTTAGCGGCGTTTGGAATCTAATTTTTTTCTCTTTCAGCGTTTTTTTAATATTGGCATATTTCTTCCGCTGCTGCACGATTTCTGTCGGGTAGTCATGGTCAAAAAATACCTGTTTGTCGCCGATTCGTATCTTTTTTTTCCATGCTTGCGTCAGGATTCTTTCCTTTATGTCATATTTCACAAAGTTTACCACAACTGACCTGGGTGGAGAGTTTGTTTTCGGGTTCTGTGCCGGTGTTCTGTGCGCCCGTTGAATCTGCAGATCCGTTTCTCCGGGTATTTCCAGTTCTTTTTTTAAGAACTGATCCATGAATTTTGTCATCGAGTTGCCTTCAATGCCCTCCGGAATTCCAAAGATGCGCATATTGCTTCGTCGGGATCTGCTCTCCAAGTCGTTTATTTTCTCCTGCATCCTCTGCGTTTGCGTCGTCAGGGTCTGTAGTTGTTCGTTTGCCTCGCTTTTCCAATCTTCTAGTTCCGAAATTCGGGTCTGCGCTTCTGTCATACACGCCCGCTGGGAGCGCAGCTCCTCCATGTTTTCCGTTAATTTACGCTCCATTTCTCTTCGGAGGTCCATGATTTCCTCCTTAATTTCTTTTTTCAGTTCCTCCTTAAGAGCCGCTAAATCCTGTTGTAGCTGTCGCTTGAATTCTCTTAACTCTTCACCCAAACTGGCGATGCCAGCGTTCATGTTGTCGAGTCTGGTGTCTTCCATTTTCTCTGCTGTGGACATCTCGTTTTTTTGGGCTTTGCGTACAGCGGTTTTTCCTGCGTTGTTGGAGAGGAATTCTTCAATTTTACCCCGTTTTTGTCCTTGTGCCCGGTTCCTTCGTGTTTTCATCCCTTAGTTTATTGATTCGTTTATGTCGAGGTGGCCATTTACCGATGATTTTTAATCCGGCTAGGGAGAGCTCTTTGTTTAAGTGTTATGTCTCTCCGCCATCTTCCCGGAAGTCCCCAGCGTTGAATTTTTAAATAGCTTTATTATCATCCGCCTTCATCAGAACTCGGCTGCAGCCCATGGCTTGAGCAGGCTGCAACTTCGTTCCTCCAGCTCTCAAAGAGGAGGAGACACACAGTGCGTGTGTCCAGCAGCAGTTGAAGAGTGAGTGAATGAGAGGCAGATTTACAGCACAGTGCAGCATATATACTCAACTCAGACAATACGTCAAAGACCTTCACAGCAGTCAATCTGGGCATTTGCATATCAGAGGTACAGACAGGATGCATGAACACAATGCATGGATGACACTTTAACCTCACAGCTGTAAACGCAGCATGCAGCGGAAAAAACCCAGGAGTGCGAGCTGACTGTCTCTGTGTTCTGTCTCTGTGTTGTGGGGGTTGAATCAAACCGCTACACAGGCACATAAAACAGTAAAAAAACCAAAATAGACAGTAAAAGCACATAAAAATACAATCAACACATAGTTAATTAAAAAGCCAGGCTAAAAAGGTGGGTCTTTAGTTGCTTCTTAAAAACACCAATGGAAGGTGCAGATCTAAGTTCAAAAGGTAAGGAGTTCCACAGTCTGGGAGCAACAGCAGCAAAGGCTCTATCGCCTTTGGTTCTGAGCCTAGTGCTAGGGACTACCAATAGATTCTGATGAGAAGACCTGAGAGACCTGCTGGGCTGGTGTAGAAAGAGCAGGTCACTAATATAAAAAGGCGCCTCTTCATGAAAGGCTTTGTTAGTAAGAACAAGAACTTTAAAATCAATTCTATTATTTACAGGAAGCCAATGCAAGGAGGCCAAAACAGGAGTGATATGACAGAATCTACTGGACCTAGTTAGTAATCTTGCGGCAGCGTTCTGGACTAACTGTAGGCGGTGTAAAGAGGATTTGCTAGGACATGTGAAAAGAGCATTACAGTAGTCCAAACGTGAAGAAACAAAGGCATGAACAATGATTTCTAACTGACTGTAGGAAACCAATAACCTAATTTTGGATATATTCCTAAGGTGGAAAAAACAACTCCGGGTCAAAGATTTGACATGCTGATCAAAACCCATCGATTGATCGAAAATGACACCAAGATTTTTTAGATTAGACCGTACGTTAGAGCTTAATGAACCAATGCTATTAACCAATTTAGGAATTAGATTATCAGGTGCTACAATAAGGACCAGTTTTATCAGCATTAAGTTGCAAAAAGTTACTAGACATCCAGTCCTTAATTGCAGACAGACAAACATGAATAATTTTTAAATTGTCAACATGGTCAGGCTTAAAAGAAAAAAGTAGCTGTAAATCGTCAGCGTAGCAGTGATAAGACACACCTTTAAATTTGCTGATGATAGAACCAAGTGGCAGCATATATAGTGCAAATTAAAGTGGACCCAGAATAGAACCCTGAGGCACCCCACAGGTTAAAGGAGCAGAGTCAGATGAATAAGAGCCAACAGCCACGGAAAAACTCCTACCAGAAAGGTAGGAGAAAAACCAATCCAGAGCTTTTCCAGAAATACCTACCCAATCTCTAAGCCTTTGTAACAAAATACAATGATCAGTAGTAACAAATGCTGCAGTAAGATCCCCAGGCTGGCAGGGGTTGGAACCTTTCTGTGTGGAGTTTGCATGTTCTCCCTGTGCTGCGTGGGTTTACTCCGGGGGCTCCGGTTTCCTCCCACAATCCAAAGACATGCATGTTAGGTTATTGGTTGTCCTAAATTGTCCCTAGATATCTGTCTCCTATAGGCCCTTAGAATAGAGGGTTAGTACTAGTGAAGGCACTTTGAGTGGTCTTTGTGACTAGAAAAGCGTTATATAAGTGCAGGTTAGTTAGTTAGTTAGTTAGTAAGATCTAATAACACTAAAATAGCGCATTTGCCAGAGTCTGATGACATTAAAATATCATTTGACACCCTGAGAAGAGCGGTCTCTGTCGAGTGTTTCTGACGAAAACCTGACTGAAATTTGTTGAAAATATTGTGTTCAATCAGAAAGTCAGTGAGCTGCTTGGCAACAACTTTTTCTAGAAGCTTAGAAATAAAAGGAAGCTTAGAAATTGGCCTGAAGTTTTTAAAAACAGATGGATCAAGGTTAGGTTTTTTTAAAAGTGGCTGCACAACTGCATGTTTAAAATACGAGGGTACACAACCAGATTCAAGTGAACTATTAGTGATATTAACCAAAGATGTAGCCACTGGACTTCCGGTTATGGCTGCCACGTAGGACGGACGTGTCTCGCTCTGCTCTGCTCCTGGAGAAAAAAAATCGGCAAATAACTCTCTCATTTGGGACAGAACGTATCCCAGCGTTCGGGCGAGGATATGTCGGCGAAGCCTAAGGCTGGAAAACCAGGTAAAGGAAAAAGCGAGCCGCCGAAACAGTCCAAATTAACGGACTTTCAGGTCTGTGACGCAGCAAATAAAACTCCATATATGGCGGAGGAGGCTGGCAACGGTGCGATGTCTGCGCGGGGAGGCGCAGATGCGCTGATGGCTGCCATGAGTTCAATGAGAGCGGACTTTTCCTCTAGATTTGATGGGATTATGACAGCGTTGGAAGGAATAAGAAAGGAATTGGGTGACTGTGTAGAACGAACGGCGCAGATGGAGCTCCGTCTCGCTAGTGCTGAAGATGACGTCACCCGTCTTCAATTAAAGGTGCGCACTTTGGAAAAAAAAAATAAATCTCTGGAAGATAATATTTTGGATTTGGAATCTCGGTCGAGACAGAATAACTTGAGGCTGGTGGGTCTCCCAGAGGAATCAGAAGGTCGGGACGTATGTTCCTTTCTGGAAAAGTGGATTCCGGAGGTGCTGGGCAGCGAGGAGTTGCAATCAGCAGTGGTTCTGGAAAATGCACATCGTATTGGCCCACGGAGAGATAAGGGACCGCCGAGGACCTTAATTATGAAGTTTCTTAGCAACAGAGATAGGATGAAGATCTTCAACGCTGCACGAGCTAAAGGAGAGATTAAACACCAGGACCAGCAGGTGCGGTTCTACCCAGATTTGGCCACAGGAATCCAGCAATTGAGGAAGCAGTTTGATCCCGTACGTAAGGAGCTGCGCAACCTTGGGATTCGTCATGGTGTAATCTATCCTGCGAGACTGCTGACCACGTATGAGGGCAGAACCCACATCTTCAAGACCCCAGAGGAGGCGCAGGAGTTCATCAAGAAGATCAAAGAAGAAGAAGAGACTGGTGGGAGCTAAGCATGAACAAAATATAAGGTAGAATAATTAAGCATTTGCACAGGCATCTGACTGACTTGAAGTAAATAGTAAGTTTACAAAATATAGATTGTATTATATATTAAAAAAACAAAACAAAAACAAAACAAACAAAAAAAACTATGATGTACAAAGTTGTTAAAAATTTTGGAGTTAAGTTGGAAAACTACAGAGGAGAGTTAATGTTACGTCATTAAAAGCAGTAGAGTTAGGGTGATTGGGAGGATGAAGAAGGAGTGGCTTAGGCTGTTCCCCGTGGGTGTGGAACGGTCGATGGCTATATCGGGAGACAGAATTTTTCTTTTGATTTTGGGGGGTTTGCCACAAGTGTGGGAAGGGGAAATTTGTTTGTGTGTAGTTTGTAGGATGAATGTTCAACCACTCATGTTTTTGCTTCTCTGTATGAGCATGTTTACACTGCAAGGTAATCCCAAACTCTCTATTGATCATAAACCAAAGTGTTAATCTTAATTTAACTTCATGGAATTGCAGAGGTCTACAAAACTTAAAAAAACTTAAACAAGTTATGAATAAAATAAAAGACATGGGTTCAAAAATTGTGTTTTTACAAGAAACTCATCTAATAGAGGAGGATGTTAAAAGAATTAGGAGTAGATGGCAAGGAAGTGTATTCACCTCTTCATTTTCATCCCGAGCCAGGGGAGTTATGACTCTCATACATAAATCAGTTCCTTTTCAAGTGAAAAATGTAATTGGAGACAAATTTGGAAGATATGTAATCATTCAAGGTTCTTTGCTATTAGAAAATATAAATCTTGTGAACTTATATGGTCCCAATATAGATGATCAGAAGTTCTTTGCTAATTTATTTCTTATTTTATCATCACTTACAGGGCAACATATAATAGCAGGGGATTTTAATTGTACATTGAATCCAGGTATAGATAGATCAACAGGACTGGATTGTACGCACATTGGATGTAGGATGACTATTAATCATTTTATGAAAGAATTGAGATTGTTAGATATATGGAGAGAAATGAAACCACAAGTTAAAGCCTATTCTTGTTATTCCAGTACCTACAAGACATTCTCACGTATTGATTATTTTTTGATTTCCACAGAATTAAGGTCCAAGATTCAAAACTGCTTTTATGATAACATCGTGATCTCTGATCATGCACCCTGTTGTCTAATATATGTAGATAAAAAATTGACAAAGGAATCAGGTAGATGGCAATTTCAGCATAAATGGCTTCAGGATGAGGAATTTGTCAAGTATATAGAAAAACAGATAGACGAGTTCTTTGACATCAATACTACACAAACATCAGCATGTGTAAAGTGGGAGGCTTCCAAAGCTTTTATTAGGGGACATATTATTAGTTATACAGGATCAAAATCTAAGAAGACTCGAGAGGAGAGAGCTAAATTGGAACATAAAATAAAAAGTCTTCAGGAAAAAGTGTATGCAGGAAGTGACCCAAGGTTGGAGAATGAATTACTGATTTTGAGAGCTGAATACGACAAAAAATCAGCGAATAGAGCTGCCTCGAGTCTTCTAAGATTGAAACAATCTTTTTATGAACAAGGTGAAAAATCAGGAAAATTATTAGCATGGCAGATTAAACAATTAGAAATTAAAACACCAATTACCAGTATTATAAGTAATGGACAGGTAGTTATAGATCCTTTAGAAATTAATAGAGCCTTTAGAGATTACTATGAAAAATTATATGATACCAAAAATGAACCTGATTTAACAAAACTAAATGGGTTTTTGAACGAACTATCTATACCGTGTATTCCAAATGAAAACAGGGAGATATTGGAGTCTAAAATTAGTCAAGAAGAAGTTGGGCTAGCCATTGATAATATGAAATCAGGAAAAAGTGCAGGACCAGATGGTCTTCCAGTTGACCTTTATAAAAAATTTAAGAATAAATTAATAAAACCTTTTTTGGAAATGGTTTTAGAAGCATTTCAAAATAATAATTTACCATCATACATAAATAATGCCTTAATTATACTGCTGCCAAAACCAGGTAAGCCCTCTAATAAATGTGAAAATATGAGACCAATAAGCCTATTAAACGCCGACCTTAAGATAATCTGTAAAATTTTAGCAAGACGAATACAAGAAATTTTACCAAATATTATTAATCGAGATCAGAATGGCTTTATAAAGGGTAGACAAGGCTTCCATAATGTAAGAAGACTATTTAATATTATTTATTTTAATAAAGAAGCACCGGATACAGCTCTCCTATCATTGGACGCCGAAAAGGCCTTTGATAGAGTTGAATGGCCCTTTCTTTTTGAAGTCCTACAAAGGTTTGGACTTGGAAATAATTTCATAAAATGGGTTCAAATAATATACAATAATGCTACAGCAGAAATCCTAACAAATAACAATATTTCAAAACCAATAAAAATCAATAGAGGATGTCGACAAGGCTGTCCACTTTCACCTTTACTGTTTACTATGGCAATTGAACCTTTAGCGATAGCGATACGTTTACATTCACAAATATATGGAATTAAAGTTGGACCAACAGAACATAAAATCTCCCTGTACGCCGATGATATAATTTTGTTTATGTCGAATCTAAAAAAATCAATTCCAACCTTGTTGAATTTAATAAAGAATTTTGGGGAAATATCAGGATATAAAATAAATAAAACTAAATCTTCAATATTAATGCTAAATGAGACCCAGAGAAATTACCCAGCCCCTGAGGTAAATCAATTCAATGTTGTAAATCAGTTTAAATATTTAGGAATCCAAATTATGCCTAAGCTAGAATCAGTCGCCAGTGTCAACTATGAAGCCTTAATGTCAGATATCAATGAGTTAACTCAGAGATGGATGTCACTACCAATGTCGATGATCGGGAGAATCAATATACTTAAAAGTAATATTTTACCTAAAATACTTTATTTATTTCAATACATTCCCTTATCACCACCTTTAGATCTATTCTCAAGAATAAAAAAAAAGTTAGTGGAATTTATATGGAACAACAGGAGGGCTAGATTACGTTTGTCTTTATTATATTTACCATTTGATCGTGGAGGTCTGAAATGTCCAAATTTTATGTTGTATTATTGGTCGGCACAACTGAGGTCTATGACATATTATTTTTCATCAAATGATCTCCCTCACTGGACTGAAATGGAATCATACAATTTACCTTTACCTCTTCCCATATTCATATACTCAGATTCGGCAAAAAAATTACAAAAACAAGTTAAAAATCCATTTGTAAAGCATATGATCAAAATATGGTGTGAAGCTAAAAACTATTTAAAAGAACCACAGTTATTGTCACAATTTAGTCCAATATGGGGTAATCAATATTTTAAACCAGGGAGAGCGGACGCTGTATTTAAAGTATGGAATTTAAAAGGGATACAAAAGATTCAGGATTTATATTTGCCATGTGCAGATAACATAATGTCTTTTGAAGAGCTGAGGATCAAATTTAATCTCAATAGAACACATTTTTTTAAATATCTTCAACTTAGAAACTTTATTCGATCAAATCAAAATAAAGCTCTCACTCGACCTATTTATTCATCCTTGGAAAAAATGATGATGAAAGATAGTAAAAGAAAGGGTATTATTTCAGAGTTTTATAACTCATTGACACTATCTTCAAGTGAAAATTCACTGAAAAGATTAAACTACTGGAAAGAAGATCTGCAAACTGAAATTTCAGAGGAACAATGGGAATTGGCTTGTACAGAAGCTCAAACCAAATCAATAAATGCACGCCTTAAATTGATACATTTCAAATGGTTAATGCGGATGTATGTTACACCGGAGGAGTTAAATAGATATAACAAAAATATACCAGATACATGCACAAAATGCATGGAAAGTAAAGGAACCCTATTTCATTGTTTATGGGAATGTAGATTAATAAGAATGTTTTGGGAAGAGGTGAGGGTAACAATTGAAAAAATAATCTCAAAACAAATCATATTGAATCCTAAACTGGTTTTGTTGGGTCTGTACCCAGAAAAGCATAATTTTAATAAAAGTGAAAGAACATTCATAGACCTCAGTTTGCTTAATGCCAAAAAATGTATTGCACTATTATGGAAAAAGACTCATAGACCAGATGTGACTCAGTGGTTAAGACAGATGTTAACAAACCTTCCATTAGAAAGAATAACATATATACTGAAATCAAAGGAAATTGTGTTTGAGAATATATGGAGACCTTTTATTGATTATGTAAAAAATTTAAACATAACTCTTGAAGAAGAAGGTGAATGATGTGTGTGGACCTTGTAAATTCCAAACTGGTGAACATAATATGTATACTTATGTATTGGATTGTCTAGACTAAACAGAGGAGCATTGTTGAAGATTTGATTTTGTTGGTGGTTGCTGGTGTTTTTAGTGTATTTTTTTTTTTTTTGTAGTACTTTAGTGTTAGTGTTTGATTGTTTGTATCATGTTTGTTAAAAAAAAAAAAAAGGTTCAATAAAGATATTGTGGAAAAAAAAAAAAGATGTAGCCACTGAGCCAATTACCTCTTTTAACATTGAGGAAGGCAAACTATCTAAAATGCAGGAGGAGGATTTCATGGAACTCACCAACACTAACAAATCCTCAAAAGAAATTGGGGTAAAATCACTTAAAAAAGGCCTGTCTGTTAGGACAATCACGGATTAGGGGAAAGGAATGAGTAAAACCAGCCCTAACAGCAGTGACCTTGTCAACAAAAAAGGAAAGAAATTTGTTACAGTCATTAATTGAATAAACAGGGGGAGCAGAACTGACAGGATTAACTATACTGTCTATTGTGCTGAAGAGGATCTTTGGATTGTTACTATAGGAGGAGATGATGTTGGAAAAATAAGAAGTTCTTGCCATTTTAATCATATTGTTAAATTCAATTAACAGTTCCTTAAGGCAGTGATTTTCAACCTATGTGCCGCGGCACACTAGTGTGCCGTGAGAGATCGTTAGGTGTGCCGTGGGAAATTATCCAATTTAACTTAATTACTCGAGTGAGTGGCTATGTTTACATGGACACAAGTAACCGGATTAAAAGCCTGATCGAAATAAAAATGCTTCATGTAAACATGGCAATCTGAATATTCTAACCCGATCACACTCATTCGGATCAAAATTTCATTCCAGTTGAGAGGGGTGGGTTATGCCGATTGTTAATTGGAATGGTGCGCATGAAAACACTTATTCCGAACACAGGGCAGAAAATATGTTTACTGCGCAAGTCTGTACACCAGCCGCACATCGACATGACGTATTTCCGCCTTAGCAATAGCTAGCGGAAAACATAGCGGGAGTAAAACAAAACTGGTCTGTATCGTCCTGCTGTCTCCCTCTTTTCGTCATATGCAGAAGTATGTACTTGTAGCTTCATTACAGAGACCAGCAGAAGCAAAAGTACAGTCTGAATAACACAATACAGGTCAATTTTGACACGAAGCGGGGCTCGCTAACACCAGAAGTTGCTTCTTCTTCTACTATTTTTTGAATGTCGAAATGTCGACCTGCGCATGTGAAGATGAGATGTTCCCACTCACAGAGAAACGGCATGATGTTAACACTGCTGCACTGTGCCAGGTGATTGGCACACATTTGAAAACTCTTGAGGAGAAGTTGTTATTTTATTTCTCTTCAGACTTCACACAATGCCTTGACTGGGTTAGGAACCCATACAGCTCAGCATCAGTTGTTGGAAACGACATGACTTTACAGGAGCAAGAGGAATTCATTGAACTGAAACAAGATCATGGTTTAAAGCTAAACTTTGCTGATCTTCCTTTGGACAGTTTTTGGTTGACTGCTGCCAAGGAGTTCCCCATTCTGGCCAACAAAGCTATTTCAACATTGCTCCCATTTTCCACGACATATCTGTGTGAGCTGAGCTTTTCAACCTTGACTGTGATAAAAACTAAAAACAGAGAGAGACTGAAAGCTGTTGAGGAAGAGCTCCCTGTGTGTCTTTCTTCCATTCCTGCCAGGATATCAGCTTTGTGTTCATCTAAACAGGCCCAGGGTTCACACTGAGTGAGTATAAATACATTTAGAAACTGTATTGCTAACTATATTTTATTATTTTTACTATGTTAGGCTATAGAGTGTCATTTTGTGTCATTTTGGTTGGTGGTGTGCCCCAGGATTTTGTCAATGTAAAAAATGTGCCATGGATTAAAAAAGGTTGAAAAACACTGCCTTAAGGTACAATCGATGCACCTCAAGTTTAGTGGACTTCCACAGTCTTTCCACCCTCCGGCATTTATGTCTAAAACAACAGAGATCTTCATTTAACCAGGGGGATGAATTAACAGCACAGACAGTCCTGGTTTTAAAGGGAGCAACTGCATCTAAGATGCTTGAACAGTGTGAGTTAAAAGAGTAGACCAAGCTCTCAGTGTCGTCATCAGAGGATAAAACCACACTGCTGTCAAAGGCAGCAGAAAATTTCACAGCTGAAAACTGGTCAATGACATGAGAGCATTCTACCCGCTTGCCAGAGTAACAGACTGATTTAACTGATAAATTAAAAAGAACACAAAAATGGTCTGACACAAGAAGCTCCTTAGTCTGAACATTATTCACATTAAGACCAAGTGTAAAAACAAGATCAAGTGTATTTCCTTTTATATGCGTAGGGCCAGATAGACACAAAACAAAATTAAATGATTCAATAATAAGATAAGATAAGATAAGCCTTTATTAGTCCCACAACGGGGAAATTCCAGGATTGCAACAGCACAGGGATAGCAACACTCAGAGCAACAATCAGAAGGCAAGAAAAAAAACAAGCAAGCAAGAGCAGCTAATATACATATGTACATATTACTATAAAATATATATATACACACACACACACACACACACACAGACACACAGTGCAGAGCATTGTAGCTGGATGGAATAAATATATGAATATATGAACACACAGTGCAGAGCATTGTAGCTAGATGGAATAAATATGTAAATATATAAACACCCACAGTACGGAGCATTGCAGCTAGGTGGAATAAATATGCAAGTATATAAACACACACAGTGCGGAGCAATGTAGCTAGATGGAATAATATGTAGATATACTGTATAAAAACACAGTGCGGAGCATTGTAGCTAGATGGAATAAATATATAGATATATAAATATAAACACACCCAGTGCTGAGCATTGTAGCTAGATGGAATAAATATATAGATATATAAATATAAACACACCCAGTGCAGAGCATTGTAGCTAGATGGAATAAATATGTAAATATATAAACACACACAGTGCAGAGCATTGTTGCTAGGTGGGATGAAACAGCATAACCGTCTATTTAGTTATCCTACATGGTATGATTATGTGCCCATACATATTCTCACCCTCCATAGCGACCGGTATGTTCCTAGTTGTATGCCGGAGAGGACCATTGTGTAAGTCTATTGCATCTTTTGCATTCAAAAAACTATTAGTTTGTTACGTCTTTTTGCTATCTCTGCGAGCAGCCCTGCTTAGGTTGTACAGTCTGACAGCCGTTGGTAGGAAGGACCTACGAAACCTCTCGGTTGTGCACC
Source organism: Pholidichthys leucotaenia (assembly GCA_020510985.1). Classification (NCBI taxonomy): domain Eukaryota; kingdom Metazoa; phylum Chordata; class Actinopteri; order Cichliformes; family Pholidichthyidae; genus Pholidichthys; species Pholidichthys leucotaenia. The sequence goes on along the minus strand of CM035842.1, from coordinate 69,682,528 downwards.
TGGGATGATGTAGTCTGCTGCTAAATGAGCTCCTCAGTGCATCCAGTATGTCCTGCATAGGGTGGAACTCGGACTCCAGCAGAGATGACAGTTTAGCCACCGTCCTTCTCTCTCCTATCTCCTCCATCGGATCAAGGCGTTGCCCCAGGACAGAGCTAGCTTTCTTAATCAGTTTGTTCAGTCTCTTCCTATCGGCTGCAGTAATGCCACTGCCCCAGCAGACCACTCCAAAAGTGATGGCTGATGCCACCACCGTGTCATAGAATGACTTCAGCAGCGCCCCTTGTACACCAAAAGACCTGAGTCTCCTCAGCAGGAACAGCCTGTGCTGTCCCTTCTTGTAGAGTGCGTCAGTATTGTGTGACCAGTCTAGTTTATTGTTCAGATGAATACCCAGGTACTTGTAGGATGTCACCATCTCGATGTCTGTTCCCTGTATATTTACTGGTGCTGTGAGGGGCTGCCCATGCCTGCGGCAGTCCACCACCAGCTCCTTAGTTTTCCTCGCGTTGATCTGGAGGCAGTTCCGATGGCACCAGTCCACAAAGTCCTGGATAAGCCCTCTGTACTCAGCTTCATCTCCGCTGGAGATGAGACCAACGATCGCAGAGTCATCAGAGAACTTCTGTAGATGGCAATGTGTTGTGTTGTGTGAGAAGTCCGCAGTATAAAGAGTGAACAGGAAGGGAGCCAGCACCGTTCCCTGGGGGGCCCCCGTGCTACTGATGATCGTGTCGGAAACACAGTCCCGGGTTCTCACAAACTGAGGCCGGTTCGTGAGGTAGTCCAGGATCCATGATGACAGGTGCTGGTCCACCCCTGCGCGCAGCAGCTTGTCCTTCAGGATCATCGGTTGGATGGTGTTGAAAGCACTGGAGAAGTCAAAGAACATGATCCTCACCATATTCCCGGGCTTCTCCAGGTGGGACAGAGAACGGTGAAGGAGGAAGATCACCGCATCCTCCACCCCAATGCCATGCTGGTAGGCGAACTGGAGTGGATCCATCGCTGGTTCCACCAGGGGGCGGAGATGAGCAAGGAGCAGTCTCTCCAGGGTCTTCATCAAGTGGGACGTCAAGGCCACCGGTCTGAAGCTGTTCAGGTCTTTGGGGTGGGAAGTTTTTGGTACAGGTACCACACAAGATGTTTTCCACAGCTGTGGTACCCTCCCCAGTTTCAGGCTCATGTTGAAGATATATGTCACAATCCCACACAGCTGGTCTGCACAGGACTTGAGGAGCTTTGCGCTGATGTCGTCCGGTCCCGACGCCTTCCTCGCCTTGATCTTCCTCAGCTCCGTCCTCACCTGGGTCTTGGTCAGGGTCAGGATGGGGGGCTGTGTGTTGGGAGTGGGGGGGGTGTCGGTGGAGTGGGGAGTGAGTAGCAGGACTTGATTTCTTAGAGGCAGCAGTGGTTGTTGTGCAGACAGGGGGGAGGGCGGTTGGTCAAATCTATTGAAAAACAGATTCAGGTTGTTCGCCCACTCCCTGCCCCCCGTGGCCTGGGGGGAGGTATTCTGGAGCCCCGAGATGGTTTTGAGGTTTCTCCAGACCCCGCTGATGTCGCTCTGTTGCAGCTTGTCCTCCATCTTCTTCCTGAAGCTGTCCTTGCCTTCTCTGATCTTTCTCCTCAGCTCCCTCTGTACGGACTTCAGCATCTCCCTGTTCCCCGACCTGAAGATCCTCTTCTACTCTCTCAGAAGTGTTTTTATCTCAGGGTTGATCCAGGGTTTGTTGTTTGAGTGACGCCATATGGTCTTGGTGGGAACGGATTTGTCCACACAGAAGCTGAGGTAGCCCGTGAAGGTGTGAATGAGGCCATCGATGTCCTCACCATGTGGATCGCAGAGCTGCTTCCAGGCAGTGGCTTCAAAACAGTCCTTTAGAGTGTCCATTGTCTCCTCAGACCATAACTCCACAGTGTGCATGGCCGGAGGTTGTCTGTGCACTAGGGGTTTGTACACCGGTCGGAGATGAACCAAGTTGTGATCCGATCTCCCAAGTGGGGGGAGTTGTGATGAGGTGTACGCCTCCTTAGTGTTTGCGTAGAACAAATCCAGTGTTTTATTGTCTCTAGTGTGGCATGTGACATACTGGGTGAAAGTGGGCAGAATGGGAGACAGTGAAACGTGGTTGAAATCGCCTGAGATGAGGAGAAGAGCATCTGGGTGTTCTGTCTGCAGCCTGCTGGTTACTGAATGGATGACGTCACGCGCTGTCCCAGCGTTCGCCGTCGGATTTGCATAAACAACAATGCAGATCACGTGTGAGTGTTCTCTCGGGAGATATGTAGGCCTCATGCTAACAGCTAGCAACTCAATGTCTTTGCTGCAGTGTCGTTGTTTAACAGTGATATGTCCCGGTCTGCACCAGTTGTTGTTAACATACATTATCACTCCACCGCCCCTAGTTTTGCCACTCTCTGGTGTTCGGTCAGCTCGTATCATGTGAAAACCCTCCAGCTCAATGTTAGCATCTGCTGCTAGTTCAGTTAGCCACGTCTCAGTAAACAAAAGGAGAGAGCACTCCCGGTAAGTGCTATCATAACGGGAGATAGCCGCTAGCTCATCTAACTTTCCCAGTATCGACCGTACATTTCCCATGACAACAGATGGAAGGGAGGGTCTGTACCTTATATTTTTTGTCCTCCGCCTTACTCCAGCCCGGCAGCCACGGCGTTTTCGCCTCAGTTCTCTCGGTATGTCGAGTTTTTCCAGTGGGACCGGGTGGCGGTTAAATGCTAGCAGCTCTTCCCTGTTGTATCGAATCCTGCTATAAACAGTGGCTCCGTCCACCGGCTCAGGAGACATTTGGGACGATCTGTGTGTCCGTGATATAAGTGGGGTGAAAAAAAAAAAGTGATCAAAAGAGAGGAAGGGAAAAAAAAACTCGGAATCGAGCCGCTGTTGCAAAAGGCAGCCGACTGGTGTGGCGCCGAGAGATGAATGATGACCCAAGAAATTCACTGCAAAACTGTCATTGGGATCATTAATATGCAAATTAAAATCTCCAAGTAATAACATCCGCTCAAATTTAATAATAGAAGTTAAAAAAATCACTAAACTCAGATAAAAATGAGGCATAAACTCCTGGAGGGCGGTAAATTAAAACACAATTAAAAAAAAACAAACAATAAAAATAAAATAAAATGACAATTTCAGCTAATTTGGCCAACCTGGCCCCTGCAGCCAGCACAGCAGCTAAAGTGGCTAACTTGGCAACCACAGCTAAACTGTTTACAATGGAATTCACAGCACATGGTCCCTCCAAACACCAATATAGCAACAGTGGCTGTTTCGGCAGACCAATGCCGTCAGCACAGCATCCAGCGATTGGAGGTTTGGCACCGACCTGGGCACCCGGGTTGTTGGTGCTCCAGCGGCTTACCTGGCAGGCTGGTGCCGTCACTTCACCGTTGGGTCCCCCCAGGTGCTGGTACAGTGGCGGCTTTTCCAGCAGGGAATGTCCATCAAATGGAGCCACGTGGACGGCTTGGAGCCCGACGGCTGGATGTCAGTTTTGGCCCCCTGGACGCTGATGCAGCAGTGGCTCTTTCGGCAATGGATGTTTGCCGGGCCAAGCCGTGTCGGCTGTTTGTGTCCCAGCGGCTGGCTGTTGACATCCCGGCCTCTCTGGACACCGATGTAGCAGCAGCCCATCCAGAGGAGGCTGACATCGGTCAGATCCGCTTGTCATCCTTCAGCCGCTGGCTGTCTGTGTGGTGTCCTGCAAACAACGTGGGCTACATAGACAATTGGAGCTCATTTTGGCAAAAACCTGGTCTTATTAGACGAGACGGCGTCCATCCCACATTGGATGGTGCGTCTCTTTTATCTAACAATCTGGCATCATTTTTATCCAAACTTCAAAAACATTGACAACTCAGAGTTGGGACCAGGAAGCAGGGTTGCAGTCTGACACGCCTCTCTGCAGCTCCTCTTCATCCGCCACCCCTCAACTTAGCCCCTGTTTTTCCCATCAGAGAATCATTGTCTGCTCCCTCCAAAGTAAATAAAAATATAATGTATAAGCATCCCAAAGTGATTAAACAAAAAGTTGGTAAAACTCAAATTAAACATGAAGCCTCTAAATTGAATGATTTGGCCTCTGTTCCTCCTCATAATTTAAAAATTAAATGTGGTTTGTTAAATATTAAGTCTCTAACTCCCAAGTCTCTGCTAGTCCATGATCTGTTAATTGATCATCAGACTGATTTAATATTCCTTACAGAGACTTGGTTAGGGCAAGAGGATTATGTTGGTTTAAATGAATCAACTCCCTCTGGTTATTTAAACTGTCAAAATCCCAGAAGTTCTGGTCGTGGAGGAGGAGTAGCAGCAATTTACCATTCCAAATTACTAGTTAATGTAAAGTAAAAAACATGTTATAATTCCTTTGAGGGCCTGGTCCTCAGTATTGGGCATTTTAGCAATTTTAGGGTAAACCCAATTTTATTTGCCATAGTTTATTGTCCCCCATCAACCTACTCAGAGTTTTTATCCGAATTTGCCAAATTCTTAGCTGATTTAGTGCAGAAATCAGATAGAATAATTATAGTAGGGGACTTTAATATACATGTAGATGTAGATAGTGATTGCCTTAATTTGGCATTTAATTCAATTTTAGACTCAATGGGGTTTTCTCAGAAAGTAGGAAATTCTACCCATTATCTCCACCATACTTTGGACCTTGTTCTGACATATGGCATAGAAATAGAAAAGCCGGTAGTGTCTCCTCATAACCCTGTACTGTCAGACCATTGTCTGTTAACCTTTGATTTTACTATTTCTGACTATTTGGTTCCTAAGGAAAAATATTACTACAGTAGATGCCTCTCAGATGATGTCACCAAATTTATGCAGATTGGTTCCTCTATGCCATGTGTCAACACAACTGAAACTATAGACAGCTTACTCCTTCTGTAATTGAGAGCATGGTAGATAGTGTTACAGCTTCTCTACATCAGACTCTAGACATGGTAGCCCCTTTAAAAAAGAAAAAGTCTAATCAGAGATTTCTAACTCCTTGGTTCAACACAGAAACTCCTAGCTTAAAACAGAAGACTCGTCAATTAGAAAGAAAATGGCACTCCACTAATTTAGATGAAATCTATTTAGCTTGGAGAAATCATCTTTTAATTTATAAAAAATCTCTGAGAAAAGCTACAACGAGTTATTATTCTGCATTAATAGAAGAGAACAAGAAAAATCCCAGGTTTCTTTTCAGCACTGTAGCCAGGCTGACAAAGAGTCAGGAATCTGTCAATCCTAGCATTCCCTTAGAGCTTACTAGTAAGGACTTTATGAACTTTTTCAATAATAAAATTTCATCTATCAGAGACAAAATCAGTCAGATTCTTCCCACCATTAACTTAAATACAGTAACTACTACAACTCCTTCAACTGACATCTGTTTGGATCAGTTTACTCCAATTGACCTTTTAGAGTTAGACAAAATAGTTTCCTCATCCAAGCCTTCAACTTGTCTTGTTGACTTTATTCCTACCAGGTTATTTAAAGAAGTCTTCCCATTTATTGGTAGCTTTATTCTTCAAATAATCAGTTCTTCATTAACTTTAGGCCATGTACCGCAGGCTTTTAAAACTGCTGTAATTAAACCCTTACTCAAAAAGCCAACGCTGAATCCAGGAGTTTTTAGCTAACTATAGACCAATCTCGAATCTCCCTTTCATTTCAAAAATCTTCGAAAGAGTTGTTACTACACAATTATTTGACCACTTGCTGGGAAATGGTTTATTTGAAGAGTTTCAATCTGGGTTTAGAATCCATCATAGTACTGAAACAGCCTTAGTGAAAGTCACTAATGACCTCCTGATCACATCTGATAATGGACTTGTTTCTGTACTTGTCCTTTTAGACCTTAGTGCAGCTTTTGACACTATCGATCATAATATTCTACTTGATAGATTAGAACACTATGTTGGACTTGATGGAACTTCGTTGGCAGTTGTTTAGATCTTATTTATCTGATAGGTTCCGGTTTGTCCATGTCAATGAGCTTTCTTTCAACTCAAAGCTCAGTCATGGAGTTCCACAGGGATCTGTGTTAGGCCCTACTCTTTTTAGTTTATATATGCTTCTGTTAGGCAACATTATTAGGAAGCACTGTATACATTTTCATTGTTATGCAGATGACACACAATTATACCTGTCAATGAAGCCAGATGATAGTAATCAATTAGCCAAGTTAGAAGCCTGTCTTAAGGAAATCAAAGCTTGGATGACTTGTAATTTCCTGCTATTAAATTCAGATAAGACTGAAGTCATTCTTGTTGGTCCAAAAAACCTTAGAAATACCTTTCCAACTCAAACTTTTTGTTTGGATGCAGTTACACTTTCTCTTAATAGCTCTGTGAGGAACCTTGGAGTTATTTTTGATCAAGATCTGTTTTTCAATTCACATATTAAATTTGTTTCAAAGACTGCCTTCTATCATTTGCGTAATATTGCCAAGATTAGGAGCATCTTGTCTCAGAGTGATGCTGAGAAACTGATCCACGCTTTTGTTAGCTCTAGATTAGATTATTGTAACTCTTTATTATCGGGTTGTCCTAAAACATCTCTAAAAAGTCTTCAGTTGATCCAAAATGCTGCAGCAAGAGTTTTAACAGGTACTAGAAAGAGAGATCACATTTCTCTGGTTCTGGCCTCCCTTCACTGGCTTCCCATAGAGTTTAGAATTAAGTTTAAAATCCTTCTTCTCACTTTTAAAGCTCTAAACAATCAGGCCCCTTTTTATTTAAAAGATCTGATATTATGCTCCTAAAATGCTGGATTACTTGTAATACCTAGAATCTCCAAAAGTACAATCAGTTATCAAGCTCCTCTTCTGTGGAACCAGCTGCCAATCTGGATGCAGGAGTCAGACTCGATCTCTGTTTTTAAGAATAGGGTTAAAACCTTCCTTTTTGATATAGCCTACAATTAGGGAGGGATCATGTGTTTCTGAAACCCTCCCTTAGTTATGCTGCTATTAGGTTTAGACAGCCGGGGGACCTCCAATAATTGCACTGAGCTTCACTCCTTTCTTCACTCTGATTGAAATATTTTTTTTTTTTTTGCTGGTCATTAACATCTGTTTGTTCTCTCCCATAGATTGAGTCCCCATCGTGCTCTTTGCTCTCTACATGTCTGTTCTTTTCATCTTCTCTATCCCCTCACCCCCCCAGCCAGTTGCAGCAGATGACTGCCCCTCCCTGAGCCTGGTTCTGCTGGAGGTTTCTTTCTGTTAAAAGGGAGTTTTTCCTCTCCACCGTCGCCAAGCGCTTGCTCATAGGGGATCACCTGATTGCTGGGGTCTTTCTGCAATTGTGGGGGTTTCCCCTACAGTTGAAAGTGCTATGAGATGACTGTTGTTGTGAAATGGTGCTATATAAATAAAGTTGAATTGAATCTCAAAAAAGACACTGGTGTTATCAATGCAGGAAACGTTTCCCCAGACACCGGAGGAGGGGTCATGATTTATGTAAAGGATGGATGTCAGTGTATACAACTTGACATTGCTGAAAATATGCTGGATTGTGTTGGAGTTAAAGTTGTACTATCACCAGAAATGTCTTTTGCTTTGATTGTGATCTATCGACCTACATCCTCTCAGGACACATTCTTTTTTTTTTTTTTTTTTTTTTTTTGTTACTTATTTGTACCCGTAGGTAGACTTGGTTTGCAGTCTGGTAACAAGCCACCGGCTGCTGGTCGCTGCGTGCGCGAGCGCCCTAAACCTACATGTTTTGGTGTGCGGAAGGAAACCGGAGAAATCCCGGAGTAAACCCGCGCAACACGGGGAGAACATGCAAACTCCACACAGCTCACTGTTGGTCAGGGGCTGGGATCGAACCCAGCCTATACTTCCAATTCTTTAATTGTCTATCAAATGTACTAAAACAGTTTGACAGCCAAGAGTTAATCCTCATGGGTGATTTAAACTTAAATTGGCTTTGTAAAACACACAGACAGAAATTAAAGAACATCACCAATAAGTTTCATATGGATCAGATGATCAGTAACCCAACTAGAATACATAACTCGTTCATCTCAAACTCTCCTTGATTTGATTTTTTACAAACAAACTTGATCACATAACAAAAAAATACAATCTAATTACTGGAATGTCTGACCATAATCTGACTTTAGTAGTACGCAAATTGTCAAAATCACAATACAAAAAGCCTACTGATGGTGGAAAATATATCTCGTACATACCAAAGTAAAACATAGAATCATGTGAAAATGAGTTACAGAACATAAAGTGGAATGAAATAAATTGTGATACAAACTGTGAACAGAGATGCAAAAATATATCAACAATCAAAGAAATTATCTCAAAATATAAAATAACAATACTATCTATGCACAACAGAAAACAGGATCTACCTTGGTTAAATGAAAAATTATGGAATCTCATAAAAAAGGGATTTAGCTCTTAAAAATAGCTAATAACTGATTTAAGTAATTATAGGCCAATAAGTATACTTCCTGTTTTGTCAAAAGCCATTGAAAAGGTGGTAGTAGGCCAAGTGGTAGAACATCTCAAATCTGCGCAGCTGTTACAGCCCATGCAGTTTGGTTTCAGGCTGAACCACTCAACAGAGACTGCATGTTCTTACTTTTTTGAAACGATTAAAGAAAATCTCGACGGCGGCGGGAAGGGGGGGGGCATCTTTTTGACTTGCGTAAAGCCTTTCATACGGTCATTCACTCAGTCCTTCTTTCTAAACAATCAGGATATAAACTGTCCATGAATACCCTTAGCTGGTTAAAATCTTATCTATCTGGTCGCTCCCAGTGTGTGCACATAAACAATACTGTATCCCAATCAAAGGCATGCACCATGGGAGTAACACAAGGTTCAATTTTAGACCCACTGCTGTTTACTTTGTATATTAATGATTTGCCATCAGTATGTGAAAATGACAAAAAATCAGATGTATGCAGATGACACAGTCATCTACAGACACAGTAATCTACATTGCTTTTTATATGTGCCGTTTTACCTTCCCATGTATGTAGATGACACAGTCATCTACATACATGGGAAGGATGCCAAACAAGTTACTGACAAGTTAATGACAGCAATGGAGAAAGTGTCAAAATGGCTTAATCAATCATACCTCACTCTGAACTTAGGGAAAGCAGCTACCATGTACTTTACCAACAAACAAAATCATACGCACTATCCAACTATAACTGTAAATGGAGCAAATATAGAAAATGTAACAGAGTTTAAGTATTTGGGTGTCACATTAGATCCCACGCTCAGCTTTAAAAAGCACATAAAACGGATGAGCCGCACTCTGAATTATTATAACCTTGCAAACTTTTGTTGCATCAGAAACTCACTTACTCTAAAAGGATCCAAAACCTTTCTGAATGCCATGATTTTGACACATTTCTCCTACTGCATCTCATCTCATACTGGTCACAAACAAACAGTACGACTCTGAAACCCTTGGAATCCCTGTAAAAACAATACATCAAAATTCTGGATAAGAAGACACAACAATATCATTATTGTGGTATACTTGCCAAACACAAGATGTTAAGCTTTGAAAATATGATCATGTATGCAAATATACAGTTGGTCTTTAAAATTATCCACGGTTCTGCACCCCTGCCTCTTAAGACTTTTGTGTACCTGAATGCTGAACAAAATACCAGAATAACAAGGACTTCCTCTAGGTTGCACTGTTGCATTCCCTGACATAAAACTGCTTTTGGACAATCAGCTTTCTCATACAAAGCTATAACAGAATGGAATAAGCTCCCCACTGCTTTGAAGACCAGAACAACTTACAGAGACCTTTCCACAGAGACTAAAAAATGGATTTTAAGTCATCAAGCCTGCCAGCATTGACTCTCTCCCTTAAATGGGATTTAAAATTGTACTCTAAAATTGTATTTATGTGTGCCGTTTCTCTTATCTTTTCACCTTTTAAACACCGGCTCCAGCGGAGGAGCCGCCTAGCCAGACGGCGACGAGTGGCTGTGATCGGTGGATTCCGGCTGCGCCGGCGGTGCACGACACAACTGGCCAGGTAGACGGAGGCAGGCGCCGGCGATAGACGGCGGTGATCTGCGGAGCTGAGCAGCGTCACTCGGCGGAGAAGCTGCGCAGGAGCGGCGGGTCCAGTAGTGACCGAGCTAGTTGAGGCCTAGCCGGATTCTCTGCTTATTTCTATCCACAGGTCAGTAAAATGCCACCCAAAAAAGAGGAAATGGAAGAAATTAAAAAAACTCTGAACTTTGTGTTAGATGAACTGGCCAAAGTGACTAGCCAGCAGGACAAAATATTAGACCTAATACAGGAGGTACAAGCCCTACATTCAATAATAAAAGAAAAAGACAAAAAAATTATGGACCTGGAGCAACACGGGCGTCTTTTGGAGCAACGCGTTGAGGATCTTGAACAAGGTTCTCGCATTGATGACATAGTTATAAGTGGACTAGACATCAGATATCAGTCGTACGCCCATGCCGCTACAGGACTGAGTGGTGAACATGCTTCCATAAGTGAATCAATGTCCTTAGAAAACCAAGTGCTTCAGTTCCTTAATGATAAAGACATTAAGGTAGAAGCCAATGCGATCTCAGCCTGTTATGCTTTACCGAAGAAAGATAACAAAACAAAGAAATCAATTGTGATGCGCTTTGTGAACAGGAGGGTGAAAAATGACATACTGAGGCAGGCCAAAAAACTAAAGGAAACTCAAGTTTACCTAAATGAACACCTGACAAAAAAAAACGCTGAATTAGCACGGCAGGCACGGATGCTAAAGAAACATAATAAGATACAGTCAACCTGGACAAGAAATTGTAGAATTTGGATTAAACTAAATGGAACACCTGAGCAAGCAAAAAGTATAATGATCAGAGATGCTACTGACTTAGATAAATACAGATGAACACTGACTATGAAACACAGAGTGAGGAAACTCAAACTCTAAAAATATGCCACTATGCTGAACATAAACCACAAGAGATGGAGAATGATATTGATCCTGATAACCACTTTTTCAATAATATTCATAACCACTGTGAATATTACACTGAAAAGCAATTCAAAAGTCAAGTGCAATTAGATGGTAAACTGTCAATAATACACTTCAATAGCAGAAGTCTTAACAAAAACTTCTCACAGATTCAGGACTATTTAAAACAGCTAAACAGAAAATTCACAGCTATAGCAGTCTCTGAAACCTGGCTTAATGCAGACCAGGCTCCCCTGATGGCAATAGAGGGATATCAGATGTTTAACATTAACAGATCTCAAAAAAAGGGTGGTGGTGTTGCACTGTATATTGATGACCTATATAGATGTAAGCTTGTAAATGAAATGCCCTTAGCACTACCAGGGATTCTGGAATGTGTTACTGTTGAGATTGACCTAGACAAAACAAAAAATCTAATCATAAGCTGCATATACAGAACGCCGGGAACTTGCATTGAGACATTCAGAGATAAATTAGTCGAGCTGTACAATAATATTACTAGTAAGAAAATGGTAGCAATTTGTGGAGATTTCAATATTGACCTACTTAATCCACATCAACAAAATGTAGTTACAGAGTTCATGAACTCTATGTACAGCATGAGTCTATATCCCACAATAACACATCCCAGTAGAATCACAGCTCACTCTGCTACACTTATTGACAACCTGTTTGTCAATGTTCTCGACAAGAAAATAGAAAGTGGATTATTGATAAATGATATAAGCGACCACTTGCCAATCTTTGCACTTATCCATGGCCACACGGGGCCCAACCCAGAAAAAATCTCAAAATCGTTCAGACACAAATCACCAAACGCAATCAGTTCTTTTAAAGAGGACTTGCTGAAGCAAGACTGGACAGAAGTCTATGTATCAGATGTAAATGAAGCCTATGACACATTTACAAATATTGTAACCACTCTTTATGAAAAAAACTGCCCATTAGTTAAAAAAAAGCTTAAACACAAATTTACTGACAAACCATGGCTAACCAAAGGACTACAAAAGGCGTGTAAAAAGAAAAATTTATTATATAAAGCTTTCATAAAGAAAAGGACAAAAGAAGCAGAGCAGCGGTATAAAACATACAAAAATAAGTTAACATATATAATAAGATGTAGTAAAAGAGACTATTATAGTAAAGAACTGGAAAAAAACAAAGACAATATTAAAAATACATGGACAATAATCAACAGTATCCTTGGAAATAAAAGCAGAAATACCAGCTACCCAACTAACACTCCAAAAAATAATAAATCGACTCCGAATGTGAATATAGCTTCACCTGCAGATGAATTTAATAATTTTTTTGTTAACATTGGACCTAAACTGGCCCGAGAAATACCCACTACGGTGCCAACAGGTGATTCAATATGCAATAACACTGCTGTAAAAGACACCATCTTCATAAAGAACACAGACGAAAGAGAGGTCATTGAAATTGTTAAATCGTTCAAAAGTAAAACATCTACTGACTGCGATGGTATTGATATGCTACTAGTCAAAACTGTTATCGAATGCATAGTGAAACCACTGACGTATATCTGTAACCTGTCTCTCCAATCAGGTATATTTCCCAATGCAATGAAAATAGCTAAAGTAATTCCGATTTACAAGACAGGCGACAGAGGGGAACTCTCCAACTACAGACCAATTTCACTATTACCGCAATTTTCCAAGATACTTGAAAAAATATTCTATGAGAGAATTGACAACTTCATACTGAAGAATGATTTATTGTGTGAGCAGCAATATGGGTTCAGACACAAAAGGACAACAGCATATGCCTTAATGGAATTTACAGAAAAAATATCAACAGCCATTGAAAATAAAGAGTATTCAGTTGGAGTATTCCTGGATCTTAAAAAAGCATTTGATACAGTAGATCACAATCTATTATTAAAGAAACTACAAAATTGTGGTATCAGAGGGGTAGCACTGTCCTGGTTAAGAAGTTACTTAAAGAATAGATATCAGTTTGTATGTGTTAACAACAAAAACTCAGAGCTACTGAAGGTCACCTGTGGAGTCCCACAGGGTTCAGTTTTGGGACCATTATTATTCAATATGTATATAAATGATATATGTAAAGTTTCAGAAAAAATGGACTTAATATTGTTTGCTGATGACACTAACCTGCTATGCAGTGGAAACAACTTGGAACAACTTCTGGATACACTCGGAAAGGAATTAGGAAAGCTGAAACTGTGGTTTGATTCAAACAAATTAACGCTCAATTTAAGCAAGACAAAATTTATAGTCTTTAACAACCATCACAACTACCCAGTACCCAAACTCAGTGTAAATGGTGTAGAGATTGAAAGGGTATCCGAAACTAAATTCCTTGGAGTAATAATTGATAACAAACTGTGTTGGAAGCCACATATTAATTATATAAAAGGTAAAGTATCCAAATCAATTGCAATATTACACAGAGTGAAAAATTTGCTGAATCAACCCACACTATACACCTTGTATCATTCATTAATACTCCCATACATGACATATTGTAATGAAGTATGGGGAAATACATATAAAACAAACATATATCCACTCTTTATGCTTCAAAAGAGAGCTATTAGAATAATCAACAAAGCAGCTTACAGGGAACCAACAAACCCACTTTTTCTTAAACAAAAAACTCTCAAGTTGAAAGATCTGATCGACTTTAAAACCGCAATAATAATGTTCAAAGTGAAGAATCTATCACTGCCCGCAAATATCCAAAAGTTGTTCCAAACAAGGGAGAAACGATATCACTTCAGAGGAACATGTATATTTCAAAAGCCTACAGTGAGAACAACTACCAAGCAACACTGTATTTCAGTGCAAGGTGTCAGATTATGGAACGATTTTGGACCTGAATTAAAATCATGTACAAAGCTTGGACAATTTAAACAAAAACTAAAGGAAGAAATACTCCAAACATATTTACAAGACGACATGTAAACTCACATAAGGATTGACATTTCCAGCCTGTGTTGTGTTATAGCTTAGTTTTTCTTTTTTCTCTGTGACACTATGTCTTAGATTTGTTTTTGAATAGTAACCGCTTAACTTAGACTAGCTCAGTTTTCTTTTTCTCTCAGTCATATTTTGTCTTAGCCTTGTTTTAAATTGTAATCGCTCTTGTCTTGTTTTCTCTTTTTTCTCCTTTGAATTCTTGGATGGAATATGGGTGGGCAATATAAGCTGCGGCTTCAGCCATCACCCATTTCGGATAACTCACGTGGAATTGTATAGTAGAAGGAGTCTTTGTCTAATTTGACCTTGTTGTTATATTATACAGTTTCTTTTAACCTGTAATGTACTATCCGAAATAAATTCATTCATTCATTCATTCATTCATTCATTCATACTCCCTGCTTGTTCCTGGGTCAACAGTTTCTGAAACCCGACCTGAATCGCTTTCTATATGTGCTGTTTTTCTTTTAATATCTTCCTGCCTGCCTCAGGGACTACAGATGGAAATTTGTGAGAATGCGATAATCTGGTACAGAGCATCTTTACCCTGTGTTTAATGATGTTTTCTGTACATGGTCCCTGACAAATAAACCAATAAACTAAAACTAAACTGCCCAAAGATAGGTGTGCCAAACTTGTGGCATCATATTCAAAAAGACTTGAAGCTCCAATTGTTGTCAAAGGTGCACCAACAAAGTATTGAGCAAGGGATGTGAATACTTATGTACATGTGATTTCTTAGTTATTGCGTTTTAATAAATTTGCAAAATTCTAAAAAAAAAAAAAAACACACCCTTTTTTCATGTTGTGAGTGTGGGGTATTGTGTGTAGAATTTTGAGAAAAAAAAAATGAATTTAATCCATTTTGGAATGAAAGCACCAAGGTGTTTTGCCTGGGTGCCTGTGGCATGGTCGCATGGGCAACTGTAAAAAAGTGGCACGCTGACCTCTACTGGCCAAGGATAGTTATTACAATAGCATTGACAGAAATGGTGAGTTAAATTTGTGTTAATTTAAAAAAACAAAGTGTTATTTTGAAATTCTGGCAAATTAAAAGTTGAGAAAATATGGTGATACAATGATACAAGCCTTTAGTTCCACTTAATTTTGACCGGTTGAGCTGAAACAGAGAGGTGGACAGACAGACGGACAGATACACACAGCCACAAACAGACGCACTAACTGATTACTGTATGCCTCTTTCACTGAGGCATAATAAGGCTGTAACATAACAAAATGTGGAAAAAGTGAAGCGCTGTAAATACTTTCTGGATGCACTGTAGGGTGAGATGGAGGCAGATAATCTGCTGTGGCGACCCCTAAAGGGAGCAGCCAAAAGAAGAAGAATGTTAAAAATGTTGCAAGGTTGCATCATTACAGCAGGATAAACTGTAATATAGTTTTTAGAACTCTATAATATGCAGATTGACCGTAGTGTATGACTGATGGATGGATGGATGGATGGATGATCGACAGCATATAAAATGAAGCCTAAAATGTTACCTTTGAAACCCTGAAGCCGTTAAAATACTCCAGAAGTTTGAATGGGTAGTCCAGCTCACTTTGGGACATATGCTCGGCCATCACTGCACACACACCCCAACACAAAGACGTTAACTGCCAGCAAATACTAGGACGAGTCTAAACCATAGACTGTGGAGAGAAGAAGCTCACCTGGAGAGATGATGGAGCGATAGATGATCCGATTCGAGCAAAGTACCTATATTTTTGTGATAGGAAGGAGGTGCCAGTTCAGTTAAGAGAGATCTGTTTAAGCTAAAAAAAAAAAAAAAAGGCAAAATGTCGGCGGACGGTTCTGCTAATGATGGTGGAGTGAAATGATCGTGATCATCGGTGAAGCAGACGCATCCGTGCTCTGGATTTTGTCTAAAAGTGATCTGGGAGGAAACCACTTTGACTTTACCCTGCGGTGAATGCGGTCGATGCGCAGCAGCAGAAACCAAACACACTCGCGGTCAGTGTAGTTCCAGGGTGAACCGCAGCAGCTGAGGGAGCGCTGTTGAACTACTAAAACCGCCTACATAAAGCCTGATTATCTGTTAGCGGAAGCGTAATGGGGTGCACATGCCCACAGTGGAAGAGGGGGGCATCTAAATATTGATGAGAAGGCTACATTTCTGACCAAAAATACCTACACTGCACCACAAAACAAATTTGATCCTTATAATGCTGGGATAATTTTAAGAATAATGTAATGTTGGGGCTGTGATAAGGGGCCGGGGGTTTTCCCGGCATGCTTGCACCGCTGAGGATTCAAATACTGTATCTGTGTTCTACTGTGCCATTATAACTGTGTAATAAGACCAGCTATGATAGTGTTATTTCCCTATATGTGCCAAATCATGTGTCTGTATCACCATGAGCGAAATGAGGGTCAGTGTAAATGACCTCCCCTCCGTTCTGTGTTGTGAGTGTAAAATAAAACCTGTTTCATCACAGCCATCTCGCCTTATTGTGTGAACCCTTCCAACATCACACTGGTGTCAGGAGTGGGATAACGGAGAAGATGGAAGCAAGAATCAGGATGGAGATTTGGCAGCTCGAGCGGCTCGTCGCTCAGCTGGAGATGGACGACAGAGACGACACATGATCCCCAGAGCTGCTCGCCGTGATGAATGTAGCAGCGGACCCGACGGGGGCAGCATACCCCACCTTCTGCCTTTCTCAAGGCAGGGTGGGCCAAACAGAGCAAACTGACCCCGCTTCCCACCCTTTTCAGGGCAGAAGGGGCGGCGATCGACCGAGAGGCGACCATCCCACCAATCTGCCAACGGGCCAAACTCCCCCACTTTGGCGGCGAAACCCTGCTGGGCGACTATCTGGTCCAGGTCGAGCTGGCTGCTGCGCTGAACAGCTGGACACTCGAAGACACTGCCATGCAGGTCGCACTGGCCTTGGAAGGCGGGGCTCTCTGCACGCTGTCTGACCTCCGGCCTGAGGAACATCACAGCTGGCCAGCGCTACAAGGAGCGCTCCGGAGGCGGTTTGGGAGAGTGACCAACACTGAGCATGCCCAGGAAGAGCTGGCCAACAGCTGGCGAGGGAGCCGAGAGAGCCTGGTAGCCTACGCAGCAGACATACGGCTGCTGACGCAGCATGGCTACCCGGATTTTGAGCTGGGGGCGGTGTAGAAGCTCGCCCTTCAGCACTTCATCCAGGGGCTCCGCCCGGCCCGGCTCCAAGACCACATCCAGATTCATGCTGTGAGCAGCTGAGAGACGGCTGTGGCAGAAGCGGAGCAGGTGGGACTGATGAGGGACTATGCAGCTGATGTGTTGTCGCCAAAGCAGAGAGCTTTCCAGGCCACAGCTGAGAGCGAGGAGGAGGAGAAGGAACTGCGCTGGACCACAGCAGCGCAGCGAGTGAGAAGACGATAATGGCAGCGTGAGGAAGGGTGCTTCTGCTGTGGGGAGTCAGGACACATCGCGCGGTACTGCCCGGCACCCACCCTGTGACAAACCGCCCCCTCGCCGGCAGAGGGGGCTTTGATGACTAGAGCAAGGTGGTATGGACACGGACCTGCCGCCTCCCACAGACATTTTCCCGAATGAACAGTCACCATGTTTGGGCCGAATTAGACACTCACTAAGGATGTACCTGCAGTGAAGCTTGGACAGCACGCCAATCCGGGCCCTGATCGACACTGGTTCTACTATCTCCCTGGTCCAACCCAGAGTGCTGCCTGGCACGGACGAGGCAGGACCACAGGGGTGGGAACCCACCGGGCTCTGCATCACCACAGTCACCGGTGAGCGCGCCAGACTGGGAGAGCGGAGAGCACTTGTGGTGGGGGTGGCAGGCCAGAATACAAACCACCCGTTCTGGCAGGCTGACATCCAAGATCTCTGCATTATTGGACTTGATTTGCTCGCAGCATTGGGCGCAACGATTGACACCGCCAGATCGTCTCTCCTGCTGGGAACTAGGACCATCACGCTCTGTAGCGGGACCCAGAGGAGGAATCTGGGGGCTTGTGTGATTGAGTGGCCGCCAGAACGGGACTGAACCAGGTGGGTCGCCACCAGAACTGAACACAGCAGTGCCACCAGCACGAGCAGAGGGAGTGCAATTGCCGACAGAGACAGCAAGGGGTGGGGGGCGACAGTGGAGTGGGCCAATGTGTCAGCAGAAACACGGCAGGCGGTCGAGGGATTGTTCCAGCGGAGTTGCAGTGGACTAAGAATCAGAATAGACACGCCAGCTGTGGGAGTTGTTGGACTGCTACATTGACGTCTTCGCTGCCAAGGATGAGGAGTGCACCCAAACCAGCTTGGTGCAGCACCAGATCGACACCAGTGAGACCAGCCCAATCCGGTTCTGCCCCCGCCATCTGCCTTTTTCAAGGCGGGTAGCGGCAGAACAAAAAATACGGAAAATGCTGGAGGGGGATGCTATTGAGCCCTCTAGCAGCCCCTGGGCAGCGTCGGTGGTTTTGGTTTAGAAGAAGGACGGTTCGTGGCAGTTCTGTATGAATTACTGGCACCTCAATGATGTCACCCGCAAGGATTCCTACCCTCTGCCCTGCATCGATGACACGCTGGATTACATTACCAGCTCCCGCTGGTTCAGCTCGCTGAACCTCCACAGCAGCTATTGGCAGGTAGAGCTGTCACCGGAGGCCCGCCAGAAAATAGTCTTCTCCATCGGGCAGGGACCGTGGCAGTTCAAGGTGATGGCGTTTGGACTTTGCAATGCCCCGGCCACCTTTGAACATCTGACGGAGCAAGTGTTGGCTCACGTGCCCCAGAGCCGCTGCATTGTTATCTGGATGATGTGCTGGTTCATGCAGCTGACTTTGATGGCGCCCTAGCCAACCTCCAGGAAGTATTAGACTCCATCCGACAGGCCAGGCTGCGGCTCCACCCGCGGAAATGCCACTTATTTTGGCGAGAAACCACCTTCCTGGGCCGCATTGTCAGCACTGTGGGAGTTGCCACCGATCAAGAGAAGGTGGCAGCGGTGAAAAACTGGCCAGTGCCATGGGACGTGGGAGAGTTAGAGTTTTCTCGGACTGGCCTCCTATTACAGAAGGTTTGTGAAGGATTTTGCCACCATCGCCAGCCCACTGCATCAGCTGACGCAGAAGGGCCGCACATTTGAGTGGAGTGAGGACTGCGCTGCTGCTTTTTCCCGGCTTCGTTCAGCGCTCATTGGAACCCCCGTGCTGCAGTATCCCGACCTGAACCGCCCTTTCAGCGTGGACATGGACGCCAGCAACCAGGGCATCAGGGCGGTGTTATCGCAGGAAGGAGAACACGGAGAGCAGACAGTTGCTTTTTTCAGCCAAAACAGCGTTTTGTTATGTATAGAAATACCTGGGTGAAGGATGAGGCAGGATGATGGTTGGCGAACACAGCTTTATTAAACTATGTACAGTGCAGTACACGGCCTGGCACCTAGCAGAGGGTCATCCAGCAAAGAGGCGGAATATGGATGCCCTCTGCCTTAAATAGGGCATTGCAGTGATGTGACGGGAAGTGCACGTCACTACACCGCGCACTGGGCATGGCTACAGATGTGAGTTCACTGCCTCGGGGGAAGAGGAAGGAGCAGCAGGAGCTTTTTCAAGTTGAGAAAGGTGGCACATTATACATGTTCAGTTTTTGGCTGTGTGAGCAAGAAATCCTCCTTTTAAATTACGGTACATGTCTTACCCACAGACATGAAAATACTACAGCTGTAACGGACCAGTACAGAAACAACAGCAATGATTAATTTTATTTGGAAAAACCTCAGTATCCCTGCTAAAATACCGGAGAGGACACAGGTTTGCAGCCTGGATTTTACTCTGCATGCAGGGGGAGACAGCCGTGGTGTGCTTGGCGCAATGGCCAGGGCAAGTATCGTCGTAGGTGAACCTGCGGAAGGATCATTCTCAGTGGAGCGGAGAGTTGCTGCCCAGCTGGAGGGTTCCTCTTGCCTCACTGGGAGCACCCTCCAGCGTGCTCCTTGGCTCTTCCCTCTTCCCCCCGAAGGAGCGGTCTTTGGTTACCCATTCAATGCAGATCGCCTTGCTGAGGGCCGGCGAGCAGTTCACCTCAGAGCAACTTAAAGTGAGGTGAGCTGCTCGCCTCGGTCCGATGCATCCACCAGCTGACTCACTCTGAAGGAAGGAGTCCAAGGAGAGCCTCAGAGGCCAGGGACAGCGAGCATACTCCGAAGGAGGCAGGCGCACCGGACCAAGGCGAACTGCTCGCC
Organism: Pholidichthys leucotaenia; assembly: GCA_020510985.1. Lineage (NCBI taxonomy): Eukaryota > Metazoa > Chordata > Actinopteri > Cichliformes > Pholidichthyidae > Pholidichthys > Pholidichthys leucotaenia. The sequence goes on along the minus strand of CM035842.1, from coordinate 69,662,336 downwards.
GGCCTCCAGCAAAGCAACCCACGGTGAGTGGGTAACCAGAGACCACACGGGACCAAGGCGAACTGCTCACCAGCCCCCAGCAAGGCAATCCACTGTGAGTGGGTAACCAGAGACCGCCAGGGAGCCCTCCAGCCTCCACGCACAGCCGGGCAGTGACTCTCCGCTCCACCGAGAATGATCCTTCCGCAGGTTCACCTATGGAAATGCTGTAGAGGATGTGCTCAATGATGAGGCCGGGTTTATTTCTCAGGTTCAGTTTTATTATCAGAACACATTCTCTATCAACCTCCAAGCAAGAAAAGAGACAGATCACAGTCACATCACTTCTCTTATACTCCGGAACATCAAAACTCAAGTCACATGGTGTCTGAGCAAACATACAGTCACATTGTAACCCCTTTGATCCTCCACCATTGTCTCTCGGTGATGGTCTGGGAATCCCTCCAGGGCCTCTCTCTGAGACAAAGGACAAATCTCACACCTCCTCAATACCTCCTGCAGGCTCAATCCTTTTGTCCCTCAAGACGTGAAGCACACAATAAACATTCAGCAACACATTTGTGGAAAATATGTACCCAACATATGTGCCACAATGCTACAATTTTTACTTCCTCAAGTTGGATCGCCTTCTCGCAGTCATCTTCTTCCAGCTACTGGTAGACAGGAGTATGGGTGGAGCTAATTAGAAATTCATAGATCTGCGCATACTTAAGTAGGTGGAAGACGTAAAAGCTCTTTCCAAGCCATTCTAAGGCAATGAAAGTTTTTTTTTTAATGTATAAAAAGCCATAATATACTATTCTGGACAATATACATTGGATTTGAGGTGGTTTTAGAGCCACTGGAGTGCATTTTTAAGGGTCTAAACACTTGAGGAAGACTGGAAACCACCCAGCACCCTCCTCCCAGTTAAGACTATATCCATTAAAAATGGTTATTTTATGGCATCTTTGATGTATTTTTCAACAATGAAAACTGTTGGAGGGTGTGTAGCACAGAGCTACCAAACTGATACCAGAGCTGGCAGATAAGCCTTATGAGCAACACTTGAGAGAACTACACCTGCCCAGTCTCTTTTACAGAGGAGCCAGAGGGGATCTGGTAGAGATAAATAAATGTATATCAGGATATTATTCAGTGGACACCAAGTATATAAAGTTGGAGAAACAATGCAAAGAGGTCACTCTGAGACTTGCGAAATTGTATGATGCAAAATACGACAAAAGGGCAGTGAACTCTTGGAATCGGCTCTCTGAGCATATTGTTGCCACACCATCCAAAAATGCTTTAAAAATGGATTGTATATTGTGGTATAGATATCAGTAGTCCGACTTCACCGGATGATTATTATGGTTATGACAGGTCATATGATGACAGACCCAATATGTTAACAGGCTTTTAGCCTATTTTTTGATAACAGAAATGGGTAAATATAAATAAGCTTAACCTCTTCTTTTAGATTTGATTGATGGTTGGCAACCAGATTACAGGTGCATTACCGCCACTGACTTGATTATCATCACTCTATATCTTTGTATAAGGAGCTCCCACAAGGAGTCCCGAACAACTCCCCCCATGTGTGAAAAAACCATCCGTCCTTGGACTGTCGATCAGGTCAGTTTTGATCACCATTTTCTATAAATTCTATTCACTCTGACTGGAATCCCTGTTTATATACCAACAATTGACCTAATATGTTGTTCTTATTCATTATTTTGGCTTATTTTGCTATAGTTTGTTTTCTCAAAGACCCAAGGCAGCAAGCTGACACTAGCTGCTAACATCAGCTAGCCACCTTTAAGCTAGCAGTTTTAGCTACTCATTCACAAAGGTTTCTGTGCTTACTATACTCCAGGGACCAGTGATAGCCTATTGACCACTGTAACCACATATTCCTGTCCACCAGTGATGATTTATTTCATCAGTTCTTCAAGATAAAATGACATTATTTGGCTTAGGCTTGCTAGTCAAGCTAGCCAGCTAATCTTAGCAATAGTGACATGAGTGAGGGCAGGGTTATCTGCAGCTCTTGGACATTTAGACAGGCACTGAAATGAACCATCCCAAGGAAGGCTGCAAAAGAGGATTCTCAGTGATGCTGCAATAATTAAAGGAATTTGGTCAAACTATGTCAAACATTTCATTAAGTCCTGGGGGATCTGTCAAAATATGGAAAGCACACTCAATTGGACCTTTGGTGGAGAAAGGAGGCAGGCGAGGCAACGAGCTGAACGACGCAGAAACTTTATTCCTTCCATCCATCTTCTTCTGCTTAATCCTTTTCGAGTCGCGCGGGGGGGTGGGTGGGGGGGGGGGTAGAGGGGCTGGAGCCTATCCCAGCATCTTTGGGCAAGAGGCAGGGTACACCCTGGACAGATCGCCAGTCCATTGCAGGGCCAACACAGACAGACAGACAACCATTCACTCTCAGTCATACCTACAGCAAAACAGTCCCTGGTCTCTGTGCATTCCTCCTTTATATCTTTATTCCCATGCATCAAGACCCAGAACTTCCGACCATACACATTGTTGTATGAACAAAGAATTGTGTGGCACATTAACAGAACATAATACCGGCACCACTTCGACACCTTTCTTCTCTCTGGGGCTCCAGCATCTCTTACTCTCCCCGGGGGGAGGGGGGGGCATAGAACCAACAGTCCCGTCTGATACCCCCCAGTGACACCTCCTCCTTCGGTCCATTATTCTGCCCTTCCCCTTGCCTTCTCTGTGTGGAGAACCCCCCCATGCCCCCACACAACCCCCCCAAACACCCAAAAGGGGCACTAACCCCCCTATTCTTTGGGCTTGAACCAGCGCCCATATTGGCTGTAGTGGGGGGTCACCGATCCAGTTGAACCACCCTGCTGGTGAGGTGTACTTGAGGGCACATCAGCCTGTGGAGGGGGGGGGGGGGAGACATTAACTTCGCAAGCGCAGGTCCCTGCCAAGGGATCACCACTTCGAGGAGCCACCAACGGTGGTCGTCTGCGCTGGGGAACTTGGGCCAACACCACCTGCTCGTCTGCCAACACAAAAGTGGGCTTCAGCCTGTCGATGCAGACGGTCTCCCTACGTCCTCCCAAGTCTAACACAAAGTGCTTCTTCCCCAGGTTCCAACACCCTGAACGGTCTGTTGTACGGTGGGACAGCGGGGTCCGGTGCACATCATGCCTGACAAAAAAAAAAAAAAAAAAAAAAAAAAACTGGTATTCTGCAAGCTTTTTGGGACAAATGTGTAGGGAAAACAATGGTAGGCCAGGCCCGGTATGCTCACAGCCTCAGTCCTGTGTAAAAATTGCGCAGGTGGACCAGTCTTGGGTGCGGAGTTTTCCGGTAAAAACTTTCCGGGGATCCACAGTGGCTGTGAAAAAATGAGTTCTGCTGGGGAGGCTGCCAAATCCTCCTTAGGTGCGGAGCACAACCCTAAAAGAACCCAGGGCAGGTGGTTGACCCAATTTGTGTCCATGAGCAAAGCTCTGAGCGCTGCTTTAAGTGACCTATGAAAATGCTCGCATACCCCATTAACCTGGGGGTTGTACACGGTAGTGTGGTGAATTTTGACCCCCAGGCTCTGGGCCATTGCGGACCAGAGTTCTGAAACAAATTGTGGACCCCTGTTGGATGTGATGTCCGATGGAAATCCAAAAGTTGCAACCCAAGCCGACAAAAAAGTGCATGCCACTTTCGCGGACGTGGTAGAAGCCAGCGGGACCACTTCAGGCCAGCACATGATGCGGTCCACGACTGTCAAAAGGTGCATGAAACCTTGCGACGGCAGGAGGGGTCCCACTAAATCCACATGGACGTGGTTGAACCTCCTAGCCAGGATTTGGAACGGCTCGAGGGGAGCGCTGGTGTGCTTGTGCACTTTGGCCCGCTGGCACGTGACACAAGTTGCAGCTCACTCTTTCACGTCCTTGCGCAAGCGCGGCCAGACAAATTTTGTCCCCATTAGCTTGACTGAAGTGCCCACTCCCGGGTGTGAAAGGGAGTGGACCGACTCAACTTTTCCACGCAATATGGGCAGATCGGACACCAGACAGTGAGAAGGCAAGGGGCGGAGGAGTGATAATGTATGTCAATAACAGCTGGTGTAAACCGGGACACATCACGGTTAAAGAGCAACACTGCAGCAAAGACATTGAGTTGCTAGCTGTTAGCATGCGGCCTGTCTGCCTCCCGAGGGAATACTCACATGTGATCTGCATTGTTATTTATGCAAATCCGACGGCGAACGCTGGGGCAGAGCGTGACGCCATCAACTCAGTCACTTGCAGGCTTCTGACACAACATCCAGATGCTCTCCCCCTCATCTCGGGTGATTTTAACCATATCTCACTGTCCTCCATTCTGCCCACGTTCACCCAGTATGTCACATGCCATACCAGAGACAATAAAACACTGGATTTATTCTATGCAAATACTAAGGAGGCGTACACCTCATTGCCACTCCCCCCACTCGGGAGATCGTATCACAACTTGGTTCAACTCCTGCCATTGTACAAAACCCTAATACACAGACAACCTTAGGTGACGCGCATGGTGAAGATGTAGTCTGAGGAGGCAACAGACACTCTAAAGGACTGTTCTGAAATCACTGCCTGGGAACAGCTCTGCGATTCACCATGTGGATCACAGAGCTGCTCCCAGGCTGGGCTCCAGAGCAGCTCTGGAGCCCAGAATACCTCCTCCCAGGCCATGGGGGGGCAGGGAGTGGGTGAACAATCTGAACCCGTTTTTTTAACAGGTTTGACCAACAGCCCTCCCCTCCGCCTGCACAACAACCACTGCTGCCTCTACTGTCGAGACCTGCTGTCCAAACCAACACCCCCCCCACTCCCAGCACACAGCTCCCCCAGCCCCAACCTGACCCTCACTAAGACCCAGGTGAGTGCAGAGCTGAGGAAGATCAAGGCGAGGAAGACCTCGGGTCCAGACTGCATCAGTGCGAAGCTCCTCAAGTCCTGCGCAGACCAGCTGTGTGGGATTGTGGAGCACATCTTCAACCTGAGCCTGAAGCTGGGGAGGGTACCACAGTTGTGGAAAACATCTTGTGTGGTACCCGTACCAAAGACTTCCCACCCCGAGACCTGAACAGCTACAGACCAGTGGTCCTGACTTCTCACCTGATGAAGACCCTGGAGAGACTGCTCCTTGTTCACCTCTGCCCCTTGGCGGGACCAGCGATGGATTCATTCCAGTTCGCCTACCAGCATGGCATCGGGGTGGAGGATGCAGTGATCTTCCTCCTACACCGTTCCTTGTTCCACCTAGAGAAGCCTGGGAACACGGTGAGGATCATGTTCTTTGACTTCTCCAGTGCTTTCAACACCATCCAACCGGTGATCCTGAGGGACAAGGTGCTGTGCGCAGGGGTGGACCAGCACCTGTCATCGTGGATCCTGGACTACCTCACAAACTGGCTATGAGAACCCAGGATTGTGTGTCCAACACGATCATTGGCAGTACGGGGGCCCCCCAGGGAACGGTTTTGGCTCCCTTCCTGTTCACCCTTTATACTGCGGACTTCTCACACAACACAACACACTGCCATCTACAGAAGTTCTCTGATGACTCTGTGATCGTCGGCCTCATCTCCAACGGAGATGAAGCTGAGTACAGAGAACTTATCCAGGACTTTGTGGACTGGTGCCATCGGAACTGCCTCCAAATCAACGCGAGAAAAACTAAGGAACTGGTGGTGGACTGCTGCAGGAAAGGACAACTCCTCACAGCACCAGTAAACATCCAGGGAACAGACATTGAGATGATGACATCCTACAAGTACCTGGGTGTTCATTTGAACAATAAACTAGACTGGTCACACAATACCGACGCACTCTACAAGAAGGGACAGTGCAGGCTTTTCCTACTGAGGAGGCTCAGGTCTTTTGGTGTACAAGGGGTGCTCCTGAAGACCTTCTACGATTTGGTGGTGGCATCAGCCATCACTTTTGGAGTGGTCTGCTGGGGCAGCGGCATTACAGCAGCCGACAGGAAGAGACGGAACAAACTGATCAAGAAAGCTAGCTCTGTCCTGGGGCAGCGCCTTGACCCAGTGGAGGAGATAGGAGAGAGAAGGATGGTGGCTAAGCTGTCATCTCTGCTGGAGTCCGAGTCCCACCCTATGCAGGACATACTGAACGCACTGAGGAGCTCATTTAGCAGTAGGCTACATCATCCTAGGTGCGCGACCGAGAGGTTTCGCAGGTCCTTCTTACCTACGGCTGTCAGACTTTATAACCTAAGCAGGGCTGCTCGCAGAGATTGTAAAAAAATGTTACGACCTAATAGTATTGAATGCAAAAGACGCAACAAACTTACACAAAATGGTCTCCCTCCAGTATACAACTAGGACAATATCAATCGCTACGGAGGGTGACAATATGTATGGGTTGTGGAGTGTGTGAAATAAGAGTCGGGCTCATGGCACACAGTTTATTACACACTTCACATCTCCCTAGCACAGAACAGACTGAACATTTCAGCAGGCACTCTCCTCTTAAGTTTCATGGCATTTCTCCACACACATGACATTTGCATCACACTGCATTCAACCCTCTACGTCCTTGACTCCTTCCTGCTACCTCGCCAGGAACCTCCTGAGTATTGTTCTCCCATGTTTCAGCAGGCACTCTCCTCATAAGTTTCATGGCATTTCTCCACACACAACATGACATTTGCATCACACTGCATTCAACCCCCTACACACATGACATTTGCATCACACTGCATTCAACCCCCTACATCCTTGACTCCTTCCTGCTATCTCGCCAGGAACTTCCTGAGTATTGTTCTCCCATGTTTCAGCAGGCACTCTCCTCTTAAGTTTCATGGCATTTCTCCACACACAACATGACATTTGCATCACACTGCATTCAACCCCCTACGTCCTTGACTCCTTCCTGCTATCTCGCCAGGAACCTCCTGAGTATTGTTCTCCCATGTTTATCCACTGTCTCTTGTCTGAGATGCTAAATAATCTGGCTCCCCCAAGGTGCTAACCCCCCCCCCCAGCATCTTAGATAGAACAATAGAATAACAGTCCACATGCTGTGATAGAACAATAGAATATCAGTCCACATGCTGTTTGGGCTTCCGTCTCCTCCTGTATCTGCTGTAACTGGGGTTTACCGCCTCCGTGGTGCTGCTGTGCCGGTGGGGGGCTGCTGGGAGTGTGTCTGACTGTGGGTGGGCTGTGACGGGGGGGGGGGAGGGGGGGCACTTCGGTCTGTCTGTATGGCTGCTCTGGTGAATCGTTTCCCTGGGGAGCTCTCCGTGGGGGTCTTCCACGCCGAGGGGCCCTAGCCAACAGCACTTGCTCGTCCGCCACAACGAAAGCGGGTTTGAGTCTGTCTATGCCAATTTTTTCCCGCCTACCCCCCAAGTCTAGCAAAAAATGCTTATCCCGTTTCCAACACTCTGAACGGTCCATCATAGGGTGGGCGCAATGGAGGGCGGTGGGCGTCGTGTCTGACAAACACGAACTCCGCGCTCTTCAAAGTTTTAGGCACGAAAACACGCGGAAAACTGTGGTGGGCAGGGCCCGGCAGCGTGCCTGTGTTTGCGCTACGCTGCAAAAGCTGAGACGGGGAGCTGTCTGGTGCGGGATTATCTGGTAGAAATTCCCCGGGCAGCCGTAGGGGCTGCGCGAAAACGAGCTCTGCCGGGGAAGCTTCCAGATCCTCTTTCAGCGCAGAGCGCAACCCCAATAAAACCCACGGCAGCCTGTCTACCCAATTTGCATCCGTCAATGAAGCCCTGAGTGCTGCTTTCAGTGATCTATGAAAACGCTCGCATAACCCATTAGCCTGTGGGTTGTACGCGGTTGTGCGGTGAATTGTAACACCCAGGCTGCGGGCCATCGCGGACCAGAGTTCGGAAACAAATTGAGGGCCCCTGTTGGACGTAATGTCCGACGGGACTCCAAAACGCGCCACCCATGCCGTTAAAAAAGCGTGCGCTACGTCTGTGGACGTGGTTGCCGCCAGCGGGACTGCTTCTGGCCAGCGCGTGGTGCGGTCCACCACTGTCAGGAGGTGCGTGCACTTCTGTGATGGAGGGAGGGGGCCCATGAGGTCCACGTGAACATGGTCAAACCTCTTAGCTGGGATACGAAACGGCTCCAAGGGAGCCTTCGTGTGTCTGTGTACCTTGGCTCGTTGGCATGCCACGCAGGCTGCAGCCCACTCTTTCACTTGTTTGCGTAGGCTCGGCCACACAAACTTCTCTCCCACCATTTTGACCGACGTGCGCACTCCTGGGTGCTCCAGAGTGTGAACCGACTCAAACACGCGGCGGCACCACGCGACCGGGACCACAGGACGGGGGCAACCCGTGGAGACATCGCAAATTAGGGGGGGCCGCCATATTGCAGCACCCTGCTCTCCAGCCTTAACCCTGTTGGTCCAGACTGGAGCGCCCGCACGTCTGCATCGCTAATCTGCTCCGCGGCCATGGCTGCGTAATCTATCCCCACGCAGACCGGGGCCACCACGGCGCGCGAGAGGCAGTCTGCCACCACATTCAGTTTACCCGACACATGCTGAATATCGGTAGTAAACTCTGAGATCGCGGCCAGCTGTCTCTGCTGCCGGCCCGACCACGGTTCTGAAACCTTGGCCATCGCGAATGTTAGCGGCTTGTGGTCCACGAACGCGGTGAAGCTGCGCCCTTCCAGCCAGAACTGGAAGTGGCGTATGGCCAGGTGGAGAGCCAGCAATTCTCTGTCGAACGCGCTGTATTTACGCTCGCTGTCGCGCAAAGTTCTGCTGAAAAAGGCGAGCGGCTGCCAAGCCCCGGCGACGCGCTGCTCCACGACAGCCCCTGTGGCCACGTCTGAAGTGTCGGTGGTGAGCGCTATGCGGGCCGCCAGGTCCGGATGCGCCAGCAGTGCGGCGTTTGCCAGGGCTGCTTTAACTTACGAGAATGCCTGCTCTCGCTCCGGGGTCCATTCGACCCTATCCGCGGGTTTCTGTTTCTTGAGCGCGGCGTACAATGGTTGCATGAGCTGCGCTGCTCGGGGAAGGAAATGGTTATTAAAGTTCACCATCCCCAAAAATTCCTGCAGCGCCCTGACCGTCTGAGGCCGAGGAAAATCCGCCACGGCGCGCACTTTGTCGGGCAGCGGGATCGCTCCTTCTGGAGAGACGCGGTGCCCCCCCAAAAAAATCAATCTCCGTCACGCCGAACTGGCATTTCACCGGGTTGATTATTAACCCGTGCTCCTCCAACCTCCGGAAAACCGTTGTGAGGTGGGTTTCGTGTTCGTCTTCGGACGCACTGGCTACCAGGATATCGTCGAGGTAGACGAACACGAACAGGAGATCGCGCAGCACTGCGTCCATCATGCGCTGGAACGTCTGTGCCGCTCCTTTTAACCTGAATGGCATGCGCAGGAACTCGAATAGACCGAACGGAGTAATTACCGCTGTTCTGGGTATGTCCTCTGCGCACTGGGACTTGGTGTTAACCCCGGACCAGGTCTATTTTGGAAAAAACGCGTGCTCCAGCGAGGTGAACGGAAAAATCCTGTATGTGGGGAATTGGGTAGCGGTCGTGCGCTGTGGCGTTGTTCAACCTGCGGAAATCCCCGCGCGGTCGCCACAAGCCCTCAGCCTTAGGGACCATGTGTAGCGGGGATGCCCATGGGCTGTTCGAGCACCTGATGATGCCCAACCTTTCCAGGTTGGCGAACTCCTCGCGCGCTATGGCCAGTTTAGCTGCGTCCAAGCGCCGAGGTCTTGCAAAAACGGGCGGCCCGGTGGTGGTGATAAAGTGCTCCACCTCGTGTTTAGCGATGGCCGCGGAAAACGTCGGGACCGTGAGTGCTGGGAACTGAGTGAGCAGTGTGTGGAACTTACCGCCTGTAGCTGTGACGTTGGCTTGTGCTGTTGGCTGGGTCACTCGAGCTATACGGGAGAGAGAGTCAAAGGACAGTGCATTAACCAGGCGCCTGTTAGCAACATCAACCCATGTGCATACAGAAAATCAGCCCCCAGGATATGGTAATTCAGTGCTGCTACGACAAGAGATAAGGGCAGAGTCCTCTCACCAAAGGTCTTAATATCCGAGGCGTTTGCTGCCAACATCTCGGGGCCGCTAAGTCCTGCCAGCCTGTCAGCGTAGGTCGGCAGGATGAAACTCTTCTGGGCTCCGGTGTCCACGAGGAAACGCCTCCCCGAGCGTGCATCCGTCAAGTACAGCAGCTTGTTCTCTTCACCGAGGGTCGCAGCTGCTATCGACCCCCGGCCTTGGCATTTCCAGAGCGCTTGAATTGGCACGGGGGCGCACATCTGCGTGCCTTCTCTCCGAAGTGGCGGTGGTACAAACAGAGCGTGTCTCTCTGGCGCTCCTTGGCCCCCACTGCTGCTACTGTCGGTGGCTCCTCGCCTCCTCTGGTCGTCTCGCTGGGCTCCGCTGCTGCCGCGTTGACTGTGATCGCCCCGGTGGTGATGATGATCCGGTCTGCCTCCTGGGCTAGCGCACGGTAGTCGCGCGCGGCCAGCTATGGCGAATTGGCCAGAACCGCTCTCGCCACTGTTGGAAGGTTCTGGAGGAAGAGGTGGGCAAACAGAAAGTGTCCGTCGTCCGAGCCCATTAACGCCAGCATCTTCTCAATCAGGTCTACGGCCGAACCATCTCCTAACTCGGTCCTCGTCAGGAGCCTCTCCGCTCTCTCACAGTCCGAGAGCGTGTAGCGCTGGATAAGCGCAGCCTTGAGTGCCTCATATTTGCTGCTGGCTGATCGAGCAGGCTCGCTACCTGCTGAGCTGTGCGGGCGTCCAGCGCTGCGACCACATGGTAGAATCTGGTGTTGCCTGACGTTACTCCCCGGAGGGCGAACTGGGCCTCGGTGTGGTGGAACCAAGAGTGCGGGATGTGCTACCAGAAATCCGGTAGCTTTTTTTTTTTTTTGTTACTTATTTGTACCCGTAGGTAGACTTGGTTTGCAGTTTGGTGACAAGCCACCGGCTGCTGGTCGCTGTGTGCTCGAGCGCCCTAAACCTACATGTTTTTGGTGTGCGGGAGGAAACCGGAGAAATCCCGGAGTAAACCCGCGCAGCACGGGGAGAACATGCAAACTCCACACAGCTCACTGTTGGTTGGGGGCTGGGATCGAACCCACGATCTCATGATCCCCGCGGTCCCCCGGCTGAGGGTAAAACTGTGCTGCCACAGTGCTAAACCACTGCGCCACCGTGCAGTGGTTTAGCACCGTTCAGCTTGACTGAAACCGCACACGCGTGGCTAGGGGTTCCAGTCCAGGCTGCAGCCTCACTGTAGCTTCCTGCCCGGGCCGGCTCTGGGGATCTTGCCTCGTGTTCCATAATAAGTCTTGGGTCACCAGTGTGGAGTGTGTGAAATGAGTCGGGCTCATGGCACACAGTTTATTACACACTTCACATCTCCCTAGCACAGAACAGACTGAACATTTCAGCAGGCACTCTCCTCTTAAGTTTCATAGCATTTCTCCACACACAACATGACATTTGCATCACACTGCATTCAACCCCGTACGTCCTTGACTCCTTCCTGCCATCTCGCCAGGAACCTCCTGAGTATTGTTCTCTCATGTTTATCCACTGTCTCTTGTCTGAGATGCTAAATAATCTGGCTCCCCCAAGGTGCTAAAGGGTACATATTCATACTATGTGGGGTAACTAAATAGACTGTTATGCTGTTTATTCCATCTAGCTACAATGCTCCGCACTGTGTGTGTATATATGTGTATGTGTACATATGTATATTCACTGCTCTTATTTCTTATCTTCTACATTATTGCTCTGAGTGTTGCTATCCCTGTGCTGTTGCAATCCTGGAATTTCCCCATTGTGGGACTAAAAGGCTCATCTTAACTATCAGCCTGTGTGCTTCCAACCTCTGGAAAACTGTCTTGAGATGGGCGATGTGCTCCTCCTCAGACGCGCTGGTTACCAGAATGTTGTCTAAGTAGACAAAAACGAAGGACAAGTCATGAAGCACTGCATCCATCATCCTCTGGAAGGTCTGCGCCGCACCTTTTAATCTGAATGGCATGCGTAAAAACTCGAAAAGGCCAAAAGGAGTTATTACAGTTGTTTTTGCAACGTCTTCCACATGCACTGGGACCTGGTGGTAACTGCGGACCAGATCCACTTTGGAAAAAACACACGCCCCAGCCAGGTGTACGGAAAAATCCTGGATGTGTGGAATAGGATAGCAATCGTGTTCTATAGTGTTGTTCAAGCACCAGACATCGCTGGATGATTGCTACGACCCATCGGCTTTAGGCACCATATGAAGCGGGGATGCCCACGGGCTGTTGGACCGCCTGACAATGCCCAACTGTTTCTAGTTGGCGAACTCCTTGCGCATGCTGGCCAGTTTAACTGTGTCCAGGTGTCGAGGTTGCGCCAATACCAGCGGCCCTTTTGTAGGTATGAAATGTTCAACCCCGTCCTTTGCTATCGTAGCCGAAAACGTCGGGACCGTCAGTGCTGGGAACTGTGCGAGTAACTGTTGGTACTTACCCCCTGGAGCTATAACGTTAGCCAGTGTTGTTGACCCAGCAACCCGAGCTGTACAGGGCAAAGAGGCAAAAGAGACAGCATCCACTAATCTCCTATTAGCAACATCAACTAATAACCCATAAGCACATAAAAAAATCTGTGCCTAAAATGGGGCCGGAACATGCAGCTATCACAAAGTCCCACTAAAAGTTGCGTCCATGTAAACATATTGTCAGTGTCCATTTGCCAAATGTCCTGATGGTGGATCTGTTGGCGGCCGTGAACTCGGGCCTGCTGCGTCCTGCCACCCTGTCTGCGTTGACCGGCAGGATGAGGCTCTTCTGGGAGCCGAAGTCCACCAAAAACAGTCTCCCCGAACATGTGTCCGTGACATAAAGCAGTCTGTTCCTGTCGCCATCAGTTGCAGCTGCCACCGAATTCCAAACATGCCGTCTTCCCGGCTTCCTGAATTGGCATGGTGACAGGCAGCGATGACATTCGAGCCAAAACGGCGATGATAAAAACAGATTGCCCCGTTCTTTCGTCTTCTAGTGTCCGTCCCGGCTACCACCAATGGCTCTTCGACCTCGCTGGAGTCCCTCATGTATGCCGGTGCCACTGTCTGTGCGCTGAGAGTTCTGGTCGCCAAAAGGATGTGGTCCGCTTCCTGCACCAGGGCGCGGTAGTCCTTAGCAACCAGCCGCAGTGAGTTGGCCAGGATCACCCCCGCTGTAGCCGGTAGGTTCCTGAGGAACAAGTGGGCAAACAGGAAAGATTCATCTTCCTTCACCCTCAGCGCCAACATGCTCTCCATAAGCTCCACTACTGACTTGTCCCCTAACTCCGAATGCGTTAGAAGCCTCTCTGCACTCTCACTGTCAGAAAGGGTATAGTGCTGGAGAAGCATCTTCCTGAGCGCTTCATATTTTCCTTGGGCTGGCGGCTCCTGGAGCAGGCTTGTCATCTGTTGCATGGTGCGTGCATCCAGCGCAGCGACCATGTAGTAATACTTGGTATCGTCCGTTGTTATCCCGTGGAGTGTGAACTGGGCTTCTATGTGCAAGAACCACGCAGTCGGGTTGTGAAGCCAGAAGTCTGGGAGCTCGACTGAGACCCCGCACGCGGCGCTGGTGCTCTCCCTCCAGCCAGTCTCTAAAGCGGTGCTCGGCTTGCTTTCCATGGCACGTCTTGAGTCACCAATGTGGAGAAAGGAGGCAGGCGAGGCAACAAGCTGGACAACACAGAAACTTTATTCCTTCTCCAACATAATTTACAGCAAAAAGAGAGTCCTGGGTCTCTGTGCATTCCTCTTTTATATCTTTATTCCCATGCATTGAGACCCGGAACTTCCAACCATACACATTGTTATATGAACAAAGAATTGTGTGGCACATTAACATAACATAATGTCAACGCCGCACCAACACCTTTCTTCTCTCCGTGGCTCCGGCATCTCTTTCTCTCCCCAGGGGGCGCATAGAACCAACAGTTCCCTCTGCCCTCTCTCGGTGGAGAAACCCTCACCCCATGCCCCCACACTTTAAGCTTTTCATTTTGCACCATTCCATTAAACAAAAAATTAAGAATAACCTGACCCAATTTCTTACAGATTTCCTGTTTTACTTATCTTTAATTTGCAAGACTTTTTTTTTTTTTTTTTTTTAAATTTGAAACTTTCTTATATCTATTTTGAAATTGAAAGCATTTTCCTTTTAAATTTGCAGCTTTTTTTTACTAATTTCCTTTTTCCTTATAAATGGATTTTTTTTCTTGACAATCCAGTGTTTTTTTGTCCCACTTGTTTTGGAAGAAAAGACACAAAGACCCACTTCCAGATAAAACAGCCACAGGTTGCAAACCCCTGCACATGCTTTTGAGTTTACCGTTGTTGCGTCCACTGCCTGAATGAATCCACCCTATAGGTAAACAGGACTGATCGCAATCCTCTTTGTAGTAAAACATTTTAATCACCCACCAGCTATCATGATAGTGATCCAATCATGCAGTCTCTGAAAGTAAATAAATCCCAGACGTCTTCAATTATTAACCAAATCGATTTATTATGCATGAACAAATCCTTTCCTGCCTGTCACGCACATACACGCACGCACGCACGCACGCAACATTTAAATACATGATGTAATGGGAATTCAGCATAGCTCACATTGTTGCTGCACATGCTTTAATAAAACGATAAGATATATTTACAGGAAAAGCAATGTCTTTGAAAAGAGAGAAAAAAATACAAGAACAGCTCCCGGTCCTGCCCTGTAGCACGTTGCAACGCTCCTTTTTTTATTTTATTATTTGGAAATTCACCTATGTTTAAAAAAAAAAAAAAAAGTTCAGAACTGAAAGAGGAAAAACAAAAACAACACAAACGATAACGGGGGTTTGGCCAGTACGACATAGCGTTATACGTATATGGAGGTCATCAACTACATAAATATGGCAGTAACACTGAGTAATTCATACGGTCTATTTACAAAGTGTGGAGTGGGGGAATATTACAGTCTGTACGTGAATGACTGATAGAATGTATGCCTTTCTGGGCAAGTCTGGGGGACCGAGTTTAGGAAAAGACCGACATCTCCATCCCTCCGCTCGCCGCCTCTTGTTAGAATGGTCAGGACTGACACAAGAAACGAAATAAGGCACAATTAATACTTGGACCATTTTCAGGGGAATCTACAGACGTTGCAGCTGGCTTGTGAGGCATGTAAACAATTGAGTTGATTGATTGGGAGTGCCTTTACCACCTTCCCTTTGTATTCCCGATCTGTGATTCAGTTCATCTGATGTGATTCGAAGCAGGTTTCATATGGCGAGGACCTCTGACCCGCCTGATCCCTCCCAATAGCCCCCATTCAAAATAAAGAAGTGAAGAAAACGTCCCTCCCTCCCCTCTATGCTACTCAACAAGTACAATCACATGGTGACAAACAAAGAGAACTAGTAGTGCATACACTACAAACACAACAGGAAAATGCGATGCCCTGCCAATTGCCTTTGGTTAGGCCACAGCACTGCCCTTTCAACGAGGGGAGGAAATGATTTAAACGAAAGAGCTAAAATGATCAATTGATTGCTAAGCTGTCCAAAGTTGAAGCAGTTTCAGTTGCAATGTGACTAAACCAAAGATAAAAAATGGAGAGAAATCAGTTTCCCCCATCCCGATCCACTGATCCTTTCAGACCAATGCGCATTTCTCTGACTAGCTCCGAGCAGCCTCCACCCAATGCTCCACAGCGACTGCAATCACCACTTTCCATCACTGGACAAAATGACTAAAAATATTTAACGCTTTTGTTTCAAATACATCTAATGGCATGAGCCCTCTCTGTCCTCAGACATGTCTGTTCTCACTTTAAAAACAGCTCCTCATCAAAAGGTTTTCAATCACTTTCTGTTGGTGGTAATCGTCGCAGGATGAAGAGGGAGGGAGGTCTGGGTATTGGGTCCTGTCTTTCCAGACCAGCCGCAACACCGGACAGGTCGAGGGGGACTCAGGCAGAAGAGGGGAGTGGCAGAGCACTTGGGGCAGGAGGAGGATGCGGTCCGGGGTACTGGGGGCGGCCTGTCGCAGCGGTTTGGGGCTCCTGACTTTGGTCGGTGTGATGAAAAACTTCAGTCATGTTTCAGGTGGTCCTTGATGTCTTCCTCATCCGTATACTCGGAGGGCTCATCTCCAGGCTTCAGCAACCTCCCGACATAGTCATATTTTTCTGGAAGGAAATCAAACGTGAAAATTTTATTGAGAGTGAAAACTGCAGGCTAAGCTCAGGCTAAGCTTTTAGTCCTGATTTTTGATTTTTTCCAGCAAGAAACTGGAACATCTCTTCATAGTTTTGATGTAGAGACACCCCCCCACCCCTCCTTTTAAATTAAATACTAGCTTCTCAAATGTACGTTGCTGCCTCCAACTGAAGTCAGTTGCCAAACCTGGAACACCTGGGATCATGGCATTTAAAGCTGAAATATTTTAGGCTCAAAAGGCCTAAGAAGGGCTGGGCAATTTTTTGGGGAAAGAAAAAAATAATCTTATAGTTTTGCTCCATATTGATAAATAAATATACACTATTTAAAACAAATTACTATGTCTATCAAGCTTAAACTTGACTTTAATCATAACTGAAATGTGGGAAAAAAAATAAGCTTAATTTTAGTTTAAATATATTTTGTTAGAACTTGAACATGAGCAGTAGTAATTGGACCTTTAGATGCTGGATTACAGTAGATGCCACCAGAGGCAGTCTGATCACTGGAGTTGATTCTCAGCATTTAGTGTTTTATTCCGTTTTTCATTACTGCTATCTGTGTTTAAAACAATTATGTAGTCTAACAAAATTTACATAATACATTAATTCAAAATACTAATGTATCAACAATGAAAAAAGGTCATCTGTACAATACATCTTCAATTTCAACCACAAATTTTCAATCAGCAATAAGGCATAAGGAATGTTAACCTTGACCTTTGGACCCCAAAACCCATAGTCTGAAGTCAGGATCCCAAGGTGAACCTGTAGACCAGGTTTGGTGGCCCAAGCTTTACCCATTTTATAGTAATAGTGCAAATGGAATGCTAACCTTGACCTTGGACCCCATACCCATAGTCAGAGGCCAGGATTCCAAAGTGAACCTGTGTACTAGGGGTGGGTTCAAAAGATCAATTCGATAATCTGGACTGATCCATGTTTGAGCCGATATCAAGCCACAAAATCCCCAGATCGATCTTTTAATATAATGCTTTTATGTCTGTGAATGTCTGCTGAGTCTGATTGGGCTGAAACTGAGTCAGTGAGTCAGGAACAGCGGCGAAGAACCAGAATCACCCAGAGTGCTAACGGCGCTAACAGCTAACAGAGATGCTGGTTCCTCTTCTGTGGTGTTAAAACGGTTCTCATCCGGCAAGAGTTCCCTGCGGAGCATGTGCATGTCTTTACTTCTGTGCTTACTTGAGCGGAGTTGCTGACGTGTGTGTCTTAATTTATCAACAAAAGTCAACGTAAAGACTGTCCTCAACAGTTTCCTAATATTTTTCATAAAGCGGGGATAAACAGTTTTGTACTATGTGCAGTGTTGTGTTGGAACATAAAGTCGAGGATTGATAAATACTTCCAACAGAAAGTGCACAGAGACTGGCTGAAACTCATGAACAGAGAGGGAGACTTGGAGGTGCTGAGACTGTAAGTAAAATATAACATTTGTGTCGTAAATTAACAATTTATCCAGCATGATGGTGTTTTCTTTTACAAACTATGGATACAGTAGTTAACTGTTGGTTAAGCGCTGTGAATAAATGCAGAATAAAGTTATATTTTATGAGATTATGGACATCTAGCACTTAAGTGAGAGATTTGAGGATAATAATAAATTACAATAAAACGAAAATGGCAGAATTAATAAAGGCTGCAGTACGAGCTATTTTTACACAATAGAACTAAACTGAAATGAACAAATTTTTCCAGGAAATGAACTGAAACCCTTTTCAAAAATTGAAAGTTAATTTGTAATTAAAATATAAACAAAAAACTAAATTATTAAACCCTACTGTGGTGTGGGGATTTAAAAATATGATTAATTTTACTTTGAAATCTATTCTCCTTTTCATCTCCCCTTCAGATCTATGAAGACTGGGTTTCCACTTCAAGGTCCATCCTGCACCGAGACGTTCTGAAGGGAAGAGGTTGTCAGTGGAGCTGCCATCCCTGCTTCATGTGGATTTCAGCACAGATCTCAAATTTTTCAGGGGTCTTAGTTTTCAGATTCAAGATTCAAGAAGGTGCTGCCATAATTTTCTCCATACTCTTAACATGCATTCAATGCAATTTAATTGTTGTAATGACCAGTTCTTTTCTTTTTTTAAATTTAAGTTCTCAGCAAGAATACAATGTCAGTCATTTTTTAACAACTTTACTGAGCATTTAATTCTACATAACTCACTGTTTAATAGGAAATTTTTGGCAATCCTGTGCTTTTGTGGTGTTTCATAGAATAGCATCACTGTAAACTACAGAAAAAAGCAGCTACTTTAAAATCTGTACTTCCTCACACAACTTTCAGTGCAAAAAAACCTCAAAATGTCACAACTTAAAATTAAATTAAATCACCCTTTATTGTCATTCAACTGTACAACCAATCATGTACAGTAGAACGAGATTGTGTTTTACCTATCTACAGTGTTAATCACACACACCCCAAGTGTAGAATCAGAGGGCCGCTGCCATGCAAGGCGCTGCCACAAATTTTCCCTTCTCCATTCCATTATTGCTGAGCACCAAGCTGGACGGCAGGAAGTTCCATTTTTATATGGTCTTCGGCATGGCCTGGCCGGGATTTGGACCCCTGCCTCCCGGTTGTGGGGCAGATGCTCTACCAACTGAGCCACCACTCCCGTAAAGTGGAGTGGTAAAGTTTAAACTTCTTTTAAAAGCTCCCACAAATTCGAGAGAGTGCCGGCACGCCATGAAGGCAACAGCATAGAACCTCTGCTCCCGGCACGTTCATATTGAAAAAGCCCTTAAAACGCGAAAACCTACAGAACTACCAGCTCAAGACGATCAACTAAAAGGGCAATGGTAAAAGGCAAGTCAAAAACCAAGAAACAGGCTGAAACTACGGAGTTTGATACCAAAGAAACTGAAGCTAACGACGACAGCATCGGTTTGGCTAGTACTGTTGCTAGCAAAATGGAGGAAGACGACAGCATTGATTTGAAGGCGATACTGATGGAAATCAGGGACTTCAGGAAAGAAAACACGCAACAGTTTAATGAAGTTAAGGCAGAAATTGGCAAGACTAATGCAAGACTCGAAACAGCGGAGGGACGCATTTTGGAAACGGAGGAACGAGTTGAAACAATAGAGGAGGTGGTTATAGAGCTCGTGAAACTCCAGTCTAAGCTACAGGCCCAAATCACCGGCCTCGTAGAAATAATGTACGGATATATGGTGTGATTAAAAACGAAGAGAAAGGTGCTCCGACTATGATAGATTTTGTCGAAAATCTTCTGAGGGAAAAGCTCCAACTGCCCTCGACACTGGACTTGCATATTGAACGCACACACCGCGCCTTGGCGACAGTCCCCCCAGCCGGAGCACCACCTCGGTCCATCATTGTACGCTTTACCAGTTACAAGAGCAAGGAAGAGGTGCTCAGGAAAACTTGGCAAACGAGGGGATTCCAGTGGAAGGGCAAACAGATTAACCTTGATCACGATTATGCACCCGACGTCCTTAAACAGAGACAGACATACGCAGAGGCTAAAAGGATTCTAAAACAACGAGGGATACGTTTCCAGACCCCGTTCCCAGCTAAACTCCGAGTGTTCTACTCAGACGAAACAAAACTTTATAACACCGCTGAAGATGCAACTAAAGACATGTTCGACAGAGGATTCCCAGTCACTGTCTACAAACCACCGGAGACACTGATGGCACGGATTCAGAAAACAGCGTGGACCACTAAAGGAAGTACAAGAGGAGAGCGACGCACACCGCTGGATCCGGGTCAGACGGGACCATCATCAATAAAGGAGAGATCGCAACAATACAGAAGGGAATCCATGTAAAAACGCCAATATAAATTTGCTGTTCAATTTATAACCCAGTTTCAGGTAATCTGATTTAACAATGACTTATCCGTGGTTTATTTATTTATTTATTTTTTTATATACATGGTTTTTCTATTAAGAGATAATACAATAACTAAACACGGGAAATGATTGAAACCTAAGACTTATTGCCAATCTAAATCAGCTGCAGGGAAATGACTGTTCAGGCATAATATGGAGGAATTGCGTGACGATGGACGCTCCACTAGAGGGCCCACCCTGACGCAAGTGGCTTACCCTCTTAAAGACTCACATCATCAGGTCTTACAGGGTTTGTTTTTCTTTAAACCCCACAAACTTAGTTCCCCGCTGACTCTCTTACCATCATCTCTTACCATCCTCACCTGTACATAACTGCCCATCTAACTTATTGTACATTATTTGCACATAACAGTACTCTTAACTTTCTGCACTGCTGCATATATTTGCTTAAATTGCACATAGTGTTAATTACCGTATACAGTGATCCCTCACTTATCGCGGTTAATGGGTTCCAGAACCGACCGCGAAAAGTGAAAAACCGCGAAGTAGCGTCACCCCTAATGACGTCACCCATAAATAATACGTTCATTCTCTCACTCTCTCTCTCATATGATACGTGTGTGTGTGTGTGTGTGTGTAAGCGTACATACATACGTAGATGTAAATAAAGTGTACATAAATATGTTTTTAGAACTCTTTTATTCTTATAACAAGATACGTAACTCAAGATGAAGATGATTTACTGCACAGGTTAATGAGAGCTTTACTGCTCCTCTGGTGACGCCTCATCGTCAGGTGCTAGAGGCGCAACATCGTCGAGGGAAGCTGCAGGAGGCGGCGTAGTGGCTCAACGGGAAGACTATTTCGCACAAAAAGGCGCAAGAGAACAGCGAAAAGTTCCACGCGGCGAGACTAAGCAACACGAGCGATAAAGAACAATGAATGCGGTCTTCCTTCGCTGGGTATGGGCAGGGAGAGAAGCTGGGTAAAACGTCTCGGCCAATCAGCTTGCGAGGTAAAACGTCTCGGCCAATCAGCTTGCGAGATTCCCAAGCGGTGAAGAGGTGGGCGGAGAGGAGTGGAGCGGTGGTCAGAGAGGTGGATTTTGAGTTGTGCGGCTCTCCGTGTTGATACCTGATGTTCTAATGTAGTCTCCCTGCCTTCTGCTAGCGCCCGCCCATTTTTTTTCAATTTTTAATTTTTGATGAATATTTTTGAAAAATCCGCGATGCACTGAGGGCGCGAAAGGTGAAGCGCGAAGTAGCGAGGGATCACTGTATACTGCACTGCTGTCCTTTGCACTTCTGATTGGATGCTAAACTGTGTTTCGTTACCTTGTATTCATACATGTGTAATGACAAAGTTGAATCTAATCTAAACGGAAATCCTGTTTTATTTCCTCAAATGTTTGTTATTGTTGTTTGCTGCAGTTCAAAGCAGCACTGTTTGGACAAGTGGTATACTTATGTTTATTCCGATTAATCAGGAAGGAAGAGAAAAAAAACAAAAAACCCCCAACAAATTATAGCCAACGATCAGACTATCAATGTCATCTCCTTTAATGTAAATGGAATTATCAGCCCACAAAAAAGGTCCAAAATACTCTCCAAACTTAAAAAAGAAAAGATACATGAGGCCCTTCTACAAGAAACGCATGTATTAGACCAAGAACTCAAAAAGCTTAACCCCTTGCACTCCGGTCAATTTTCCTAAAAATGCCAAAAAATAATGTGCCCAAAGTAAATCGAAAGCTGTTCTTCAACCCTTTGCAGCATCTTCATGGGGTTGGTCTCATTTAAAAGAAAACACTTTGAATTTTTTGGCAAAACAGTCATAATCTCTCTCAGTGCTCCGGCCACTGAGTTACAGTCATCTAAACATAGTGAACTTGAAGAAAATAAATTTGGCCTGGGTGTTTTTTTGGATACAAATGCTTGCAAATAACACACAGCTTCAGATCTGGGCTGGAAAATGCAACAGAAATGTAGAACCAAGTGTTATCCAACTGAGGTCCAAATTTTGTAACAATACCACAAAAAATGAATATATTACACAGCTTTGTTCTCAGGTAGTTCCCAGGCGTTTTGGAACTGTGCCAAATGGCACAGTTTGGAAAAACGTCTGTAACTTTTGAATGCTTCAATGTGGAAGCTTCATTTTGGGCTCTAATGAAAGGTCACATTCAGGGCTGTGTCTGTGTGTGTGTGTGTGTGTGGATTCCCCCCCCCCCCACTACAGAGGACGGAGATCGGCCATCGCTACATGACGGATTACACTCGGATGTGGCATGTGGCCACAGCAGCGCAGTCACCGTGGCCCCCCCCCCCTCCGCTACAGAATAGCAGCAGCGGGGGGGGGGGGGGGGGGGGTCACGGTCCGGAGGCGGCGAACGAACCGTGTACCGTGGCGCATGCACTTCGGACATCGTGCGCCGCACAGTTGTAATTTACCGATCGGCCAAAAGTCATTTTGATTACAATTTTCAGGGATAAAGGATAATTTAGCTTAGAACATCTTACCTCTTCACAGCAGAAGCGGAGCTGGCGAACTTCTTCCTCATTGTCAGACGAACGCGACGCTGGTCTCGCGACCCGATCAAAACATAATTCCATTATTGCGGTTTTGCACTTCCATGATTGCGGTTTTTGGCGAACGATTTTTCAAAACAAATAACAGTAGTAATTAAAAACAGACTGGCAAACGCGTGTGTGTCACCCAGCCTTCGTCTTCAGCCTCCGTCGGTCTATGATGACCATGGAAGGCAATCCTAACGTCTATTCTGCTGGGACAAAAACAAAACAAAACAAGCACCGCCTGGCCGAACATGCTGTTGCGCGAATGTCAGTCGCTGTCACAGAGGTTGCACTTGTGGATGGTCTCCGTGCTGCTGGGTCTGTGGGGTTCTTCCTGCGGGTCCTTTTTTTCTCTGCAGCAGCAGCCTGTCTTCACCCAGCCTTAAAAAAACAGCTCACGAACTTCTCTGCTTCAATTGGCTCACTGCATTCACAGCTTTGGTAGGCGGGTCCTTCTTGCTAGGTTTTCAGTCATTGGTTCTTCAAGGTTTCAGAAACCCAATTCAAGGCTCTTATTAGTTGAATGAGAGGTCAATCAGATGAACTAATCTGTTCGCGGCTGTGTCTGCAGCTTTTATTTTCAGTGCGCGCTTGTACGCCATACACCACCTACATCACAATCTCCATCATGCGTCCTAGAGCGCACGAGGGTGCTCTCGTGCGCCCTCGTGCGCTCTAGGACGCAGAGACTTGCCCGTCCGCGGTACAACGGAGTGCAAGAGGTTAAACGAGGTTTTTATAAGTATGTCTATGGATCATCATACAAACTTGGCCACCGTAGAGGTGTCGCAATTCTCATTTCACGACAGATTTGTTTTGAATATTTATCTGACAAGAAGGACAAAGAGGGGCGATATACTGTATATTGGTAAAAGGAAAAATTGATGGCTCATTAGTAACTATTTTCAACATATACGCACCACCAGGAAGTAATTGGAATTTTTATAAACAGATGTTCGAAATGATGGTATCTGAAACTCAAGGAATGTTGATATGTGGAGGGGATATGAATATATGGTTGTCAAAACTGGACAGTTCTAAGAATGATCTAGCACAAAAAAAAAAAAATCAATAATAAAGAAATAAACAGTATCATGAGTGAAACCGGAATTATCGATATCTGGAGAGATTTTAACCCTTCTGGACACGATTATACACATTTTTCTGCCCCCCATTCCACATATTCGAGAATTGATTACTTCTTCACATTTAATAAAGACAGATATAAGATTAAAACAAGTGATATTGGCACAATTGATCTGTCAGATCACTCTCCAATATATTTATCTATCTGTATGAATGATACTCGCAAAACCACAACTTGGAAACTTAATTCCAATATTTTGAATGATTCAAAAATGAAAGAGAAATTCAAAGAAGAAATTGATGAATACTTTAAGGAAAATGATAATGGGGAACTGTCACCATCCATTTTATGGGATGCTTTTAAAGCGGTTATAAGAGGCAAAATTATTGCCAGCACCTCTTTCATTAAAAAGCAAAAAAAAAGAAAAACTCGAAAAATTACAAATGGATCTTAAGGAATTACAAAGACAACACAAAATTACTTTAAACAATGACAAACAATATGAAATAAAAAGATTACAAAAAGAAGTTAACATATATTCTGATGAAACGCAAAAAAAGCTTATCTATCTTAAACAAAATTATTATGAGGCTGGAGGGAAGTCAACAAAATGGCTAGCTTTTAAACTAAGAAAACAACAGGCTGATAACACAATCTATAGAATAACAAATCCCCAAACTGGGATTACACATGATGATATTACAGGAATTCAGGAGAGTTCTGTAACCTATTATAAAGACCTTTACTCACAGCCTAAATTAACCCTCAAGCGACCAAGCTATTTTACGGACTGAAATGACCAAGTGGGGTCATTTATGACCCCACTGTGCTCTGTACAGGGATCCTTATTATAAATGGCTGGTTGGAGGTTTATCGTACCAAAACTACTCCCTGTATTTAAGACAGGTATTTTATAATGATCTAATGTAAAATGTGTTTGCTAATAATACTTTTATTGCAAGAAATAACCAAAACGCAGACTGTAAGAACAACATTACATTTATTTAGACAGTCCTTGTCAGTTCACTCTCGGAACATCATCATCATCATAGTCATCATATCATCATCACGATGATGATGATACCCATTATTGTAGTTACGATGATGATCATGATACCTATTATGGCATTTTGCGTAATGGCGGTTTTCTTGTGGACAGTGGTCCGGATCACCACCAAAATCTAATCATCTGTAGGATACCCCATTTCTGACAATCTGTGAAAATTTCATGAAAATCCGTCCATAACTTTTTGAGTTATCTTGCTAACAAACAGACAAACAAAGACAAATCCAGACAAACAGACAAATGTAAATCTTGCTATCCTAGGTCTGTTAGCCATGGTTCACTGCAATACAATATAAAGTACTGATTAGAAGTGGAAACCGGAGCGGTGGCTCAGTTGATAGAGCATCCGCCCCACACCCGGGAGGCAGGGGTTCAAATCCCGGCCGGGTCATACCAAAGACCATATAAAAATGGTGCTTTCTGCCTTCTAGCGTGGTGCTCCGCATAATGGAATGGGGAAAGTAAAGTTACACACAGAGGTACCAGAGGACTGACCCCCTGCTGTAGCTTTCACTACTTACAGTAGCTGTGTGGCCTAGGGTCAGAGAAACGGAGATAGGCGCCGCCCATATACACCTTCAGGTGTGAAGGGATTAACTAACTAACTATTAGAAGTGGAACATTTGAATAAAATTTATAAAACCAATGTTTAAAAACCAGCGCTTCTCTTCGGGGTCATAAATGACCCCACAAGAGTTTGCGATGTCTACACCACACCAATTGGTTGATCCCTGCAAAAAACTATGAAAGTGTGTAGGATTAGTAGACTGACAAATTCATGCTAGGAAAGAAAATTTGGATAAAAAATAAAGAGACGGCACATTAAATTATATGGCTGGGGTCGTAAATGACCCCACTCGGTCGCTTGAGGGTTAAACAATTGTGACCACATTGAAATTTTTTTAAGTTCACTAAATCTCCCCGGTGTCACTGAACAGGAGAACAGTAACCTAATAAAAGAAATCACAAATAAAGAAGTCAATGATGCAATTACAAGACTAAAACCACATAAAAGCCCTGGCCCAGATGGCTACTCTGGTGAATGGTATAAGACCTAACTAACTAACCTGCACTTATACAGGGAGGAATTAATTCCAAGACTGAGGGAGGTGTGTAACTGGGTGTTGAAGGGAGGGGATCCACCTCCCTCATGGAAAGAAGCGATTATCACTGTCATCCCAAAAGAGGGAAAAGATAAATTGAATTGTAGCCAGTATCGACCAATATCAGTCTTAAACCTAGACTACAAAATATGCACGTCCATAATAGCAAAACGACTTGACAACATTATACCCAGACTTATTAATCATGATCAAACTGTTTTATCCGCCGGAGGCAGACCCAAGACAGTATTAGAAGGACCCTCCACGTTATACACCATATTAAAAAAAATAAGATTGAGGCATTGCTTATGGGTTTAGATGCTGAAAAAGCATTTGACTCAGTGAGATGGTCATTTCTTTATAAAGTTTTGAATAAATTTGGATTTCATCACATAATCATTAAGGCCATTCAGGCAATTTACCACAAACCAACAGCCAAAATAAAAATAAATGGTAGTCTTTCAAAGCCAGTCTCACTTGAAAGATCATGTCGCCAGGGCTGCCCCCTTTCACCAATTTTATTCACTTTATTTATTGAACCGCTTAGTCAATACATTAGACAAGACAACTTAATTGAGGGAATTGATATACATGGGGACTTTCAGAAGATATCACTTTTTGCAGACGATGTCCTAATTTATTTAGGTCAACCAAATAAATCTCTACCTAGATTGATGGAGATATTAGAGCAGTTTGGATCACTTTCAGGTTACAAATTAAATATTGAAAAAACACAAATTATGACCTTAAATTACCAACCCTCAATGGAGTTAAAAAGTAAATACAATTTTAAATGGGACAAAGACTCCATGAAATATCTTGGCGTGATACTAAGTAGAGACACTGGAAAGTTGTTTGAAAAGAATTATGGCCCATTAAATTCCAAAATAAAATCAGATTTAAGAAAATGGGAGTCTAATACCAACTTTAGGACTAATTAATAGAATAGAATCAATAAAAATAAACATTTTACCTCGATTACTTTACCTTTTCCAAACTCTCCCAATTGAAGTGTCAAAACAACAATTTGTAGAATGGGACAAGTTGATTTCTCGCTATATATGCCTTGGGAAAAAACCTCGAATAAGATACAGTACATTACAACTGCCAAAGGACAGAGGTGGCTTATCTTTGCCATGTATGAGGGACTACTACTACTCTGCCCAATTAAGACCATTGGTTTGCTTATGTGATCCAATGTTCAAATCTAGGTGGAAAGATATAGAGGAAAAAGCCACTAAGGGTCCCCCTATACAAGCAATGATAGCAGACAGGAAATTGCAATCACATTTGAAAGACCCGGATAATCCCTGGCTAAAATTCACTTAAGATTTGGAATGACGTAAGTAGAGAGAACAAACTAACCAAGACTGAAATGATGTTAAGATGGTGCGCTTACGACACAGAATTTTTACCAAACCGTAATGACACAAGATTTCAAAAATGGACGTCAATGGAACTCACTTCATACTTCACATTTAACCACAAGGGGGAGCGAGCAGACTTCCAAACCCTTAAATCAAAAAATGGGTTAAATAACCAAGACTTTTTTAGGTACCTACAGTTGAGACATAGATATAATGAAATTATAAGGACCAAGACTGATAAGAAGGATAATAAAATTCTAAATATATTCCAAATGGCCTTTAGCACTATTACTGTTCAGAAAATTATAGCAAGATTTTATCAGGGATTTCAAGCAAACAAATCCACCAATACCCTATATATTAAGAAAAAATGGGAAAAAGAAACAGGATCAGCAGTAGATGATAGTGACTGGGAATCAGTATGTACAGTGCAATGGAAAACTACTTATTCAACTATCTGGAGGGAATTTGGATGGAAAAATTTAATTCGCTTCTTTATTACCCCAGTCCAAAAAAAACCCCACCAAAATATAGGTACCGGTTGTTGGAGACTATGTGGAAACGAAGAAGCTAATCATTATCATGTATTCTGGGCCTGCCCAAAAGTTACCCCATTTTGGAAAGACACACATAAGTGCCTGGAAAAGGTTTTCTCTACCCATGTTCCCTTTGACTTCCTGTACATGTTCTTAAGTTTGGAAATTCCTAACATAGCCTCATTTGCAGATAAATACTTAATGAGAATTGTACTATTGTCAGCAAAGAAAGTCTTAACGAGAAAATGGCTCCAAACAGACATACCAAGAATTCAGGATTTACATGATACGGTATACCAGATATGAAGGATGGAAAGGATTACCATGTCTCTAAGGCTACAAAGAGATACATTTGATAAATACTGGCTTAAATGGACCCAATATACAGGAAATCAAAGGAGAGACTTTGTTTAAGTAAACTCTCCCATTGAAGGGAAGAAAAGAGCAGAACTAAAAATTTAATACCACTTATCCACTGTTCAGTTTATTTGTCTACATGTTATCTTTATACTACAAAAAAAAAAAAAAAAAAAAAAAACTTATGGGAAGATCAATCGAGGGCATTTTCTTGTGTGTTACTTCTTATTAACCTTTCTTTTTATTCTATTTGAATGATGGCAAATTCTAAGCTTTTACTAATGTTTATTCCCTTGTAATAAAGTACTGCTCTCAATGTAAACAATCTGATCAAGATCACCAATAAAAATATAATTGAAAAAAAAAAAAAGCTCCCACAAATTCAGGCTTTTTGGGCCACAACAATCATAAAAACAGTCGACGAAATCCTGGAGGGACTGAAATACAGTGAGATTATGTATACATGCTTCATACATTGAATTTGCTTACTGACTCTGGGTTAACTTGACACGAAACGCCCTTTGCACTTAAGAAAGCACTTATTAGCACTTTGTGAAATCGTAAGTTAAATAATAAGTACATTATTGTAACTGATTTTGGGTCAGTTTTTTATGTGATAATTTATGTATTAAAGTTAAAAGTATTCCTGGTACAATTTGCAGCATTAGGTCTCGAAGAATTTTTTTTCCTGGCAAGTAAAATGGCTATTAAAATGGTAATTTCTCATATCGAATCGATTCTGGAAATTAGGGATCATTCCCAGCTCTACTGTGTAGCAGATCTGGTGGCCCTAGCTTTAGGCATTGTATAGCAATAAAGCATAAGGAATGTTAACCTTGACCTTTGACCTTTTGACCCCAAACCCATAGACAGAAGTCAGGATCCCAAGGTGAACCTATATACCAGGCGTGGTGGCCCTAGCTTTTTTTTTTTGTACACTTTATTAATCCCAGAGGGAAATTCAGGGCATCCACCTGGATGAATGAGGCAGCCAAGGTGTGGCACCAATCCTTTCACCATTCACACACACACACACACACACACACACACACACACACACACACACACACACACACACACACACACACACACACACACACACACACACCTAGGGCTACTTAAGAGTTTCCAGTTAACCTAACTTGCATGTTTTTGGCCTGTGGGAGAAAACCAGAGTACCCAGAGTAAACCCACGCAGATACGGGGAGAACATGCAAAGTCCACGCAGAAGGGTCACCGATGGTCAGGGAGTGGGATTGAACCCATGATGGTCAAGGGTGGAATTGATCCTGTGACCTTCTTAGTGTGTGGCCACAGTGCTAACCACTGCACCACCGATCTGCCCATTTTATATTAATAGTAAATGCAGCATTTACAGGATCCATAACGTGCTTTGATCATCTAGAGATGAGAAAAAGTGCAATATAAGTCAGTCCCTCCAGGATTTCGCGGGATGTGTTTATGATTGTTGTGGCACAAAAAGCCTGAATTTGCAGGAGCTTTTTTTGAAAAGTTGCTTTGTTTTGAGAGGTGTTTTTTGCCCTAAAAGCTGTAGGAAGAATTACAAATCTTAAAGCAGATGCTTTTCTCCAGTTTACTGCAATGATTTTCTGCAACGTCACAGAAAAACTCTTGTGCAACAGCGAATACAGACTTTAACGCAATATCCATTACAACTGCTAAATTTTATCTGATCTTAGAATGCATTCAATGCATGTTAAAGAGTACATATTTGGAAATTATTGGCAGCACCTTCATGTGAAAACTCAGCAGCAGTCCCCAACCACTTGGTACTGAGTGCAGGGGGGGAAAAAAAATATTCTATTGCTCTGTATGGTCGGAGTGTGTTTTTCTGGAAAAAAATTACAGACAATTAGGGCTATCACAGTGGAGGAATTTCCCCTGTGGTGATGGATAGCTCAACGCTGCAATATGCGGTATTACTGCAAATGTTTTAGGACCCTGTGGTCTCGTAATTTAAACAGGGTTCATAACTTATGTGGCAAATGATGGAAGCTGTGAGAAACTCGCTGCAGCTCCGCACTCAACTTGTGCATGTGTGACAATTGTGCGGAGCTCTGGTCTTCCTACAGGCATAAACTGCTGATTCTGTTTAAAAAAAAACAAACAATCATTTTCATAAAGATTACTATATAAAATATATATATAAAATGATTACTCCAGTATTTCAGCTACAGGGTGTGTGGACTGGAGACTGCAGTGACATTCAGCTTATTTAAACAGGACAGCGTCAGTACAGGACCCTGCATGGCTCTTGTCTCCGTGATTTTTGCCGCTGTCTAAAAATAATTAAAAAAAAAAAAAAAAAAAAAATCGCATTCAAACAAGCAATGCACTATGTAGTAGTTGTTTCGCTCTCGGATCTCAATTGTCAGGATCATAAACCCTCCACTCAGAAACAAATAACACGCTTTGTGCCCTTTCAGTGCTCACTGTCAAGGCTGTATTTAGCAAGGAGTCCATCTAGAGCAGTGATGGGCAACTTTGGTGGTAGTGACGGCCACAAATTTTTTTTGCCACTTCTCAAGAGCCAGATTTACATGTAAGCCTTTTTTTGGCGGGGTATTTTTTTCAAAGTCAAAAGTTTCACAATTAAAACTGAAAATGCAAATGAAAATAAAAGCTGCTCAGTGTTTTATCATATTAGAATTAAAATTACTGATAAAATTATTGCATGACCTAATTTTTAAAACTCTCCATCAAAATGACGAGCAAAGGGAAATTCCGGATGGTAATTAAAAAAAAAAGCCGAGAAGAAAAGGAAATATGAGGATGAAGAAAAATGTTTTTTAAAATATTAAAATCAGACTTCCGGTCTGGACGCCATGGTGATAGCAACTTAACGCTGAACCTCCCAGAACCAATCCAAGGAAAACATCTTCAAAATCAGACTTAAGGGATTTTTGGAAGAATAAAAATCAAAAGACAAAAACACCATGCCTAACCAAAAACAGAAGAAACTGACATTCCCCAGGTCAGGACGCGCAGCGGCCGCAGAATCTGATCCCGAGGACCTCCGTTCAGGAGACGAGGAGCTGGACCTAGCTAACAAAAAGATTAGCTTGAAATCGCTATTTGATGAATTACGACGATTTCGGGCCGAATTTCATGAATTCAGAGAGGAACTAAAAAGGACGAACAGCAGAATGGACCAGGCCGAAAACTGAATCTTGGAAGCTGAAGAAAGAGTAAAAGTGCTTGAAGATTCTATGCTGGATTTACACAGAAAACAGTCAAGGCTGGAGGCTAAGTTAACCGACCAAGAAGGAAGACAGAGACGAGATAACATCAGAATTCACGGTCTGAAAGAAGGAGTTAAGATAGTTTCAACACAGTGGCGGAATGCGTGGAATCCTTATTGAGAGAGAAGTTGGATATTCCACAAACCACCGATTTGAAGATAGAAAAGGTCCATCGTACATTAGCCGCAAAGCCAGCGGCAGAAGCGCACCCGCGTTCGGTGGTGGTAAGATTCTCCGATTTCAAAATAAAACAAGAGGTTGTAAGACGGGCTTGGCAGAAAAAAGGATTTATGCATCAAGAGAGAAAAGTCTTCGTGGAGCACGATTATGCCCCTGAGGTTCTTAAAAAGCGACGGGAATATAACGACGCCAAAAAGGTTCTACGGGAACGGAATCTACACTTTCAGACGCCATTTCCGGCGAAGTTAAGGGTCTTTTATGGCGAAGAGTCATGTCTCTATAATTCAGCGGAAGAAGCAACAATTGACATGACGAGAAGAGGACTCCCGGTAACGGTGTTTAAACCCGCAGCGAATCTGAGCGAGAAGATCAGAGCTCAAACGTGGTCCACTCAGAAACCTTCAAAATCCACGGGCCAGCAGCGGGAAACCCAGCCCCAGAGCTACAAAGATAAGCTTTCCAGTTCCAGGAAGGAATAGCGACCTTTTTGGTTTTTTTTTTTTTTTTTTTTTTTTCCTTTTCAGCCATTCTGCACTTCCATCCCCCCTCCTACAAGGTAACAAACATTAAAGGAGGTGCAGAATCAGCATGTGGTAAAACCTTTCATGGAGCAGTTATAGCATTAGAAACAAATGTCTTCTTAATTTAAAAGGAAAAAAAAAAAATCTTGTTAAAATAGAAATGTAACAATGACCCACATGTTCTCTCCACACTAACAAATACTGTATTAGAGTGAATGTTTGCTGTGATGGGGGTGGGAGGGTGCACACAATCTCATAGGGTATAGGCATAAAAAAAAAAAAATCATTACAAATTCGGATTGGGATCTGAAATTCACGTTAAAAACATGGGACAACTTACAGGGGTAAGAGAGGGCCCTCAACACGTAACAGAGTTTGAGGAATTTCCCTCAGAGCCTACACTCCATCAGGGCTCTTACAGGGTCTTTAAAGAGACCCCAGCTCAGGAAGTTTTTTGTTTTAAAGTTTCGTACACTATGTTCTTAATGTTTTTTATGTTCTTAATGTTCTTTCAGTTTCTGAGTAGCAAAAAAGAGGGCCACCACACTGTTATACTAAATAAGAAAATACAATGGAGAAACAGGGTGTAACCAAAATAGCCTCATATAATGTAAAAGGGATCCTGAATCCAGTGAAAAGATCCAAGATTCTACGCAAAATGAAAAAAGACAAAGCAGAAATAATATTTTTACAAGAAACCCACCTAACAGACGTGGAACACACTAAACTCAATAGACAAGGGTTTAAAATGATCTCTTCATCTTCATATAAATCAGGGAGGAGGAGGGGAGTAGCAACATTGATATCAACCAAAATTATATTTGAAAAAAAATCAGAACACAAAGATAAAGAAGGGAGGTACAGTTTGGTAATTGGGCGGCTAGAGGGAGAAGATATCACCCTGCTGAATGTATATGCACCACCAGGGGCTAACTGGAAATTTTATAAAAATGTATTCGACCTAATGATAACTAAAGCCCAAGGTTTAGTGATATGTGGTGGAGACTTCAATCTAAGACTGAATCCATACTGGGATGCAACAGGTAATTCTTCACATCAAAATAACACTCAAAATAGGAAAACTCGGATGCTACTAAAAGAAATAGGAATCTGTGACATATGGAGGGAATTCAACCCCAATGTAAAAGATTATACTTTTTATTCAACACCACATTCGGCTTTAGGACTGTGACTAGGATTCTTCTTTGACTTGGCACAGAGGCGTCGTCTCTTTGAATTTAGTCTGCTGGTAGGATCATTAGCTTCCCCAGGCAAGCCCGGGTACTGGCGGAGGGCGCGACGAGAACGCTGATGCGCATGTGGAGAGAAGCAAACTATGGAACACATCATAGAGGCTTGCCCGCTCCAAAGACTGGAAGGAGGATTACACACCCTCCATACAGCAAACCAGGAGGCAACTGCTTGGCTTAAGGACTTTGCATTCGCTAAATAAATAAATAAACACCACATTCATCTTACTCAAGGATTGATTACTTTTTTATGTTTAACAGAGACATTGGAAGAGTAAAAACATGTAAAATAGGACTGATGGATCTCTCTGACCACAGTCCGATCTATATGGACTTAAACATCCAAAAACACACAAATAATACATTTTCCTGGAGGTTGAATTCAAATGTCCTGAAAGGACCACTGAAAGATGAATTGGAATCAGATATTTTCAGATATTTGGAAGAAAACGATAATGGAGAAGTATCCCCTTTAATACTGTGGGATGCGTGCAAAGCTGTAATAAGGGGAAAAATTATTGCAAAACTGGCAACCCTAAAGAAACTGAGACAAGAAAAACTAATCACACTAGAGTCAGAACTCAAGAACCTAGAAAAAGAACACAAAGACAACACTCATTCTAATGGCTCGCTCAAGATTAAAGAAATTAAAAATCAAATAAATGAGATCTACACAATAGAAATCCAGAAGAAACTTACATTTCTGAAACAAAAACACTATGAAGCAGGCAGTAAATCGGCAAAATTACTAGCCTATAAATTGAGGAAACGACAAACAGAAAGAGCAATCTACAAAATCAGAGACCCAGTATCAAAGGAAATAAAATTCAGAATTCAGGATATTCTTAAAAGCTTCGAGAATTACTATAAGAACTTATACTCCCACAAAAAACATAAAAACGCATCTGAGACATTCCTAAACACATTAAACCTTCCCCAACTTACGGAATCACAAAATAAAACACTACTGTCAGAAATACAACCTAAAGAATTGGAAAAAGCAATTATGAAACTTAAAGCTAACAAATCCCCAGGAGCAGATGGCTATACAGCAGAATGGTACAAAACCTTTAAACAGCAACTATCTCCTCTCCTCCTGAAAACATTTAACTATGTCCTCCACACAGGGGAAATCCCCCCCTCCTGGAGAGAAGGGGTCATTGCAGTTATACCTAAACCTGAAAAGGATAAACTAGAATGCTCCAACTACAGACCAATCAGTGTATTAAATCAGGACTATAAGCTTTTTACCATTATCCTTGCCAAAAGGTTAGAAAACATACTGACAGACTTAATTCACTTAGACCAAACAGGTTTTATAAGACAAAGACAGACACAAGACAACATTCGATGCACTTTACACATAATTCATCATATAAAAAAAATATAACTTAAATGCAGTCATATTGGGATTAGATGCTGAAAAAGCATTCGATTCGGTTGACTGGTCTTTCCTATATAGAATCTTATCCATTTTCAATTTTCATAACAACTTCATTCGAACTATATAGGCATTATATAAAAAAACAACAGCTAAAATAAGGATTAACGGTAATTTATCATCTTTTGAGCTAGAAAGAGGATGTCGTCAAGGCTGCCCCCTGTCTCCACTGCTCTTTGCAATCTTCATAGAACCCCTGAGCCAATGGATAAGACAAAATCAAAAAATTCAGGGTATTACACTTGGTCAGAAGGAACATAAAATAGCACTCTTTGCTGATGACATTTTAATATACCTAGGGCAGCCAGACACTTCTTTACCAGAACTAATCTCAGTTTTTTCAGACTATGGAGATTTATCGGGGTACAAATTAAACATGCATAAAACCCAAGTTTTAACATTCAACTATGACCCAAATCATTATTCACTAAGTGAACTCAAAACTAACTGGGAGTTGGAATCTATGAAATATCTGGGGGTCAATATCCCGAAACAACTCGACAAAATTATAACACTAAACTATGATCCACTGGTGACAAAAATAAAATCTGACCTAGCAAGATGGAATATGATACCATTCTTAGGTACTGCACAAAGAATTGAAGCAGTCAAAATGAATATACTTCCACGTCTTCTATACCTTTTCCAAACAATACCGGTAGAACCTCCCAAAAAAACATGGCAGGAGCTGGACAGAAGGATCTCAAGATTCATATGGCAGGGCAAGAGACCTAGAATCAGATATAGAACCCTACAGCTAAACAAAGACAAAGGTGGGCTCGCGCTGCCAAATATCAGGGACTATTTTATAGCTGCACAAATTAAAACTTTAGTAGAGATATATAACCCAGTCTACACTGCACAATGGAAGGAGATGGAAGGCCAAATAACAAGTGACATCCCCCTACAGGTGATAATAGGGAACAATGCCTTACCTAAACTCTTGAATAACACTAACCCGTGGATAGAGACCCCGCTAAAAATTTGGTTTAAGATAGTCAGAGAGAATCAAGCTAAAGAGCCCTATCGACTTCTGCAATGGATTGCCTATGATCAAGACTTTACCCCCAATAAAACAGACACTAGATTTAAAGAGGTTTTGCTTAACGCAAAACCCATTTTTTTTGTTTCAGAAATGTAAGTTTCTTCTGGATTTCTATTGTGTAGATCTCATTTATTTGTTTTTTAATTTCCTTAATTTTGAGCGAGTCATCAGAATGAGTGTCATCTTTGTGCGCTTTTTCTAGGTTCTTAAGTTCTGACTCTAATGCGATTAGTTTTTCTTGTCTCAGTTTCTTTTGGATTGCCAGTTTTGCGATAATCTTTCCCCTTATTACAGCTTTGCATGCGTCCCACAGTATTAAAGGGGATACTTCTCCATTATCATTTTCTTCCAAATATTTCTTCCAAATATCCAAATATCTGAGAATATATCTGAGAATATCTGATTCCAATTCATCTTTCAGTGGTCCTTTCAGCACATTTGAATTTAACCTCCAAGAAAATGTGCCATTTGTGTATTTTTGGATACTTAAGTCCATATAGATCGGACTGTGGTCAGAGAGATCCATCAGTCCTATTTTACATGGTTTTACTCTTCCAATGTCTCTATTAAACATAAAAAAATAGTCAATCCTTGAGTATGATGAATGTGGTGCTGAGTAAAATGTATACTCTTTTATACTGGGGTTGAATTCCCTCCACACGTCACAGATTCCCATTTCTTTTAGTAGTATCCGAGTTTTTCTACTTTGAGTGTTATTTTGATGTGGAGAATTACCTGATGCATCCCAGTATGGTTTCAGTCTTAGATTGAAGTCTCCACCACATATCACTAAACCTTGGGCTTTAGTTATCATTAGGTCAAATACATTTTTATAAAATTAGGTGGGTTTCCTGTAAAAATATTATTCCTGCTTTGTCTTTTTTCATTTTGCCTAGAATCTTGGATCTTTTAACTGGATTCAGGATCCCTTTTACATTATATGAGATTATTTTGGTTACACCCTGTTTCTCCATTGTATTGTCTTATTTAGTATAACAGTGTGGTGGCCCTCTTTTATGCTACCCAGAAATTGAAAGAACATTAAGAACATAAAAAACATTAAGAACATAGTATAAAAAACTTAAACAAAAAACTGACAAAAGATCTTCCTGAGCTGAGGTCTTTTTAGTGACCTTAGAAGAGCCTTGATGGTGTGTAGGCTCTGAGGGAGATTCCTCAGAATCCGTTACGTGCTGAGGGCCCTCTCTTACCCCTGTAAGTTGTCCCATGTTTCTAACGTGAATTTCAGATCCCAATCTGAACTTGTAATGATTTTTTTTTTTTTTTATGCCTATACCCTATGAAATTGTGCGCAACCTCCCACCACCATCACAGCAAACAGACACGTTAATACAGTATTTGTTGGTTCATTGTCACATTTCTATTTTAACAAGTTTTTTTTTTTTTAAAGACTTATTTGTTTCTAATATTATGTCTGTTCCATAAAATGCTTTACCTCTTGCTGATTCTGCATCTCCTTTAATGTTTGTTACCTTGTAGGAGGAGGGTTGGATGCGCAGATTGACTAAAAATATCGTTATTCCCTCCTGTAAACAGCCAGTTTTTCCTTATAGCTCTGGCGCTGGGTTTCCCGCTGCTGGCCCGTGGATTTTGAGGGTCTCTGTGTGGACCATGATTGAGCCTTGATTCTTTCGATCGGGTCTGCTGCGGGTTTATACACCGTTACCGGGAGACCTCTTCTCGCCATATCCGTGGTTGCTTCTTCCGCCGAGTTGTAGAGACACGTCTCATCACCATAAAAAACCCGCAGCTTCGCCGGAAATGGAGTCTGAAAGCGCAGTTTCTTCTCTCGTAGTATCTTTTTAGCATCGTTGTATTCCCGACGCTTTTTAAGGACCTCTGGGGCGCAATCGTGTTCCATGCAAACTTTTCTCTCTTGGTGCATAAATCCTTTTTTCTGCCAAGCCAGTCTTACAACCTCTTCTTTTATTTTGGAGTTGGAGAACCTCACCACCACCGATCTTGGTGGCGCTTCCGCCGCCGGCCTAGGGGCTAATGTACGGTGCGCCCTTACTATCTTCAAGTCGGTGGTTTGGGGAATATCCAACTTCTCTCTCAGTAAGGATTCCACGCATGCCGCCATTGTGGTGAAATCGTCCTCGACTCCTTCTTTCAGACCATGAATTCTTAGGTTGTCTCTTCTTAGTCTTCCTTCTTGGTCGGTTAGCTTAGCCTCCAGTCTTCCCTGTCTTTTGTGTAGATCGAGCACGGTATCTTCCAGCCCTTTTATTCTTTCTTCTGCTTCCATGATTCGCTCCTCGGCCTGGTCCACTCTGCTGTTTGTCCTTTTTATTTCGTCTTTAATTTCACGAAATTCGGCCCAACACTCTCGGCGAAATCGTCTTAATTCTTTAAGTACCATTTTTAAGCTAACCTTGTTGCTAGCTTCATTCAGCTCCTCGTCTTCTGAATGGATATCATCCGGATCAGATTCTCCGGCCGATGCGTGTCCTGGCCTGGTAAATGTCGATTTCTTCTGTTTTCCTTTAGGCATGATGACTTTGTCTCTTGATTTTCACTCTTCCAAAAATCCGTTAAATCTGATTTTCAAGGTATTTTCCTGGATCGGGTCTGGGAGCTTCAGCATTAAGCTGCTATCACCATGGTGTCCAGACCGGAAGTCAGCCACAATATGTAATTTTTAATCAATAAAAGTTTAGTCACCACTCTGTCTCTCTTCCTATCCTAGCTTCAAGAAGTGTGGGCGGTGTTTCGTATTGACTCTGTGCTGATTGGATAACACACAGCATCACGGCCATGCCGATTTGATAACGCACAGCATCACGACCTGTCAGTCACCACAGCGCTTCGCAAACAAAGATTTTATAAGTGCTTTGCTGAGGTTACGAGGGTGTGCATCCTCGAGTATGGAGTCGCTCAGTCAAAATATATACCATAAAGTTGCTGTGACTGCGTAGGTCTAATGGATAATTCGGCATGGAGAACACGAGGTGCGGGGACTGGCAGGGCCCCATGGTGCCATAAAGGACATCACTGGCACACGGGTAAAGCAGCACCCAAGACTCCCGTTAACTGGGCAGGCTGGGCTTGGCTCCCTGCAAAGGACTGCTATCTGCCGGTTCAGCTGCTGCTTCTCCAACACTGGTGTCCGACTGGGCGCTCCATAATCATTTGCGGGGAGGCACGCCCAGCCTACCTGGTCAGTGGTAGATGACAGTCCCGACTGCTGCTTCATTGTGGAGCGGAATGGCCAGATCAACTGCAAATTACCGTACATGCAGACATACGTATGTGCACGCTTTGACTAAATGACAACAAGATGCAAAAATGCCCAAATAACAAAATAAATCCTTTTTATTTAAATATTTACAGACAAATGCAGTGTTTCCTCTTGATGCAGTGGCAACATATTTTTCTGGGGGGGGGGGCAGAAAACACATGACATGATTGTAACCAGATTATGTTAATTTTACACTATTTATTTTTATTTTTTAAAATTTTGCATAGTAATACTGCATAATGGAACTTACCATTTGAAGTATTGTACAACCAAGGCTTGAATATTGGAATATTGGGCCAGTTGGGGTCCCACCCAGACGTCCTGTGTTTTGACTTTTTACTGGTGTCATCCTTCTCTCCTCCCTCTGCTCTCACCTCTCCTGGACCCTCTGCCTGAACACTTTCCTCTCCTTGGCTCCTCTCTTCTGTCTCATCTGTCCCTCTCTGAGCCCTGTCTAATTCAGGTTCTCTCTCTGTCTATGGTGGTATACAAACAGGTTAGAAAATACCAAGTGTCATGTTTTGTCCTGCAGGATTTTTTTTTCATGGTTTACATAACCAAAATGTGTATTTTTATTCTAGTTTCTTTTTTTCCCCACTGACGAAGAGTAGGAAAGGGAAGGGAAAAACATTCATAACAGTAATTTACTCATTCATACTTAAAATTATATGATCAGAGGTGGGTATAGTAGCCAGAAATTCTACTCATGTAAAAGCAGTACTATGAAATTAATAATTAAAAGCAGACAACAAAAAATTTCTAGTTGAAGGTAAAAAAGCACCCACTTAAAAACTTGAGTAATGACTTCAGTCTTGAAGGTTTGAGGTTTTTCTCCAAAATTTATAACAATTTTCTTATAGTTCTCTACTTTTCTCTGTAAATTTATCTTAATTTGTAACACTTTTCCTCAAATTTTTCATTTTCTCTTGTAAAATTATGACTTTTCTTGTAAATTTGAAACCATTATAAATGTGGATTATTTCATGGCTAATTTTTTTTTTTTAAATCTTTTTTTTAATCCAATCCAATTTTATTTATAAAGCTTTTTAAAAATGACTGTTGACACAAAGTGCTGTACATCAATGATAAATAAAATATAAAAACAAAAATACAGCTAAAGTACAAAATAGCACAAACAAAACAATAGTCATACTAGAAACAATAAGAGCAAATAAAATAAAGGTCTCAAACTGGGTCAAAAGCCAGAGAATAAAAATGAGTTTTAAGAGTAGTTTTAAACTGGACAGTCAAGAGCCTTGTCTGATGGACAAAGGCAGATTACACTGGTCAACACCAAATTTATTGTCTAAGTTTTTTTTAGCTGATTTAGGACAATTTTGATGTGCTGAATCCAAAAATCCCATTGGTTTTGTTCAATCAGGTCAACTTTTTGAAGTATGGCCACGTTTTTTACATTTTTGTTTATATGTACGGGTATTTTCGCTTTATAAATTGGGCAGCGCGGTGGTGGAGTGGTTAGCACTGCGGCAGTACAGCAGCTCACCCTTGGCCGGGGGATCCTGGGTTCGATCCCAGCCCCCGACCAACAGTGATCTGTGTGGAGTTTGCATGTTTTCCCCGTGTCTGCGTGGGTTTACTCCGGGATTTCTCCGGCTTCCTCTCACATGCCAAAAACATGCAAGTTAGGTTAACTGGCATCAAACTGGGGATTCTAAATTGTCCTTAGGTATGACTGTGAGAGTGAATGGTTGTCTGTCTCTCTGTGTTGGCCCTGCGATGGACTGGTGATCTGTCCAGGATGTACCCTGCCTCTCGCCCAAAGATGCTGGGATAGGCTCCAACCCCACGCAACCCGAAACGGATTAAGTGGAAGAAGATGGATGGATGGATGATGCAAAATTCTTTTTTATGTCTTGAAATTTCTCGAACTCTGAAGAGTTTGCATGCGCCAATTTATCACATTGTCATGATGGCTGATTACTGTTGGACTCTGAAGAGAGACATCCCTGCCGCTGAGCATTCTAGAGGTTCGAATAAACGGAAGTTGAAGCTTGAAATTTTGAACAATGATGACGTAACATTCAACTTACATGTACTTACCTTTATCAATGTCTACTATTCAATTTACAGTAATTGAGATTTGTAACATTTAATCAATAAATTGTGTTTGAAAACGATTTTTTCTCTTAAAAATCTATTTCGGATGAGAAGTATTAACAAAAATCAACCGATAATGTCACAAAAATGTAATCGATTTAGTCAGAAGATCAATTTTTTTTGATCTGATCGAGACAAACGGATGTCATTTTTGGATTCAGCAGTGCAAAATTGTCTTAAATCAGTTGAAAAAACAGACACCTTAAAAAAAAATTATTTT
The DNA here is from genome assembly GCA_020510985.1 of Pholidichthys leucotaenia. Classification (NCBI taxonomy): domain Eukaryota; kingdom Metazoa; phylum Chordata; class Actinopteri; order Cichliformes; family Pholidichthyidae; genus Pholidichthys; species Pholidichthys leucotaenia. The sequence continues at coordinate 69,620,856 of CM035842.1, read as the reverse complement.
TGTAACTCTGTGTTATTATAAAATTGCTGTTTTTCTAATAAATTTGAAACGGAACGTGGAATTTGTTTTTTTGTTTTTTTACTTTTTCCCCTCATACAATTTAAACTTTACCATAATTTTGTAAAGCCAGAACAGAACAATAACTCTGAATTCAAAGAAATATAATTATTAAAATTATATTTAAAGAAATAACTTAAATGACCAAGGATGCCGTTATTTCTGTTATATTTCTATATATTTATAGGTTTGGGATTTTTTTTAGAACTCTCCTCACCAACCAGACAACAGGAAAAACCTCCCTCACTTTGAAATCCAAATGTTGGCACGTTTAGTTTGTCTGAAGGCTGCTGACGGATTAACGTCACTGACTCTGTGAATTTCGCTCATCCCAACTTGCCAGGTACATAATAGGGAACATAACTTAACCTCTTGCACTCCGGGATACCGCGGGCGGTCACGTCTCTGCGTACTAGTGCGCACGAGGGCGCACTGAAAAAAAAAAAGAAAAAAAAAAAAGAAAAAAAAAAAAGCTGCATTTCCGTTCTTCCACTACAGACACAGCCGCGAACAGAAAGCCAAAGGAGTGCTTTGATTGGTTTAGATTTGATTGACCTCTCATTCGACTAATAAGAGCCTTGAATTGGGTTTCTGAAACCTTGAAGAACCAATGACTGAAAACCTAGCAAGAAGGACCCGCCTACCAATGGCTGCGAATACAGCGAGCCAATTGAAGCAGAGAAGTCCGACAATTGAAAGCGTGCGTCCCGTGCGTAAAATCTGTTTTGTGTAAGCCGCTGTGTGTGACGATAGCGTTCGCCAGTGTTTTTTTCTTACTACTGTTCTTATTTGTTTTGAAAAATCGTTCGCCAAAACCGCAATCATGGAGGCCCAAAACCGCAATAATGGAATCATGGTTTGACCGGGTCGCGTGACCAGAACCACGAGCCGTAACAAGCGGACCAGCGTCATGTTCGTCTGACAATGAGGAAGAGATGTTTGCCAGCGACACTGCTGTTGTGGACAGGTAGGTGTTATAAGCTAAATTATTCTTTATCCCTGAAAATTGTAATCAAAATGACTTTTGACCGATCGGTAAATTACAACTGTGCGTCATTGCCACATGACGGACCGCGGCACACGGACCCTGAGAACGGTCCCCCCCCCCCCTTCCCCTGTAGCGGATTGCAGATATATTGCAGATATTTTAGTACAACTGTGCGTAGTCCGGTCTGGTGCGTAGTCCGGTCCGTCCTCTGTGTGTGTGTGTGGGGGGGGGGGGGGGGCGGAGTTGTTATCCTCTACATTACAGATATTTTAGTATAATTTTTATTGCACTGTAGGTTATTTTTTCTTGTAAAAAAAAAAAAAAAGCCATACATTTTTTACGTGGCATACTTCTTTGTGTGTGGGGGCTTGTTTGTTCATTCATTCATTTATGAATGAATAAACAACCCCCCCCCCCCACACACACACACACAGCCCTGAGTGTCACCTTTCATTAGAGCCCAAGATCAAGCTTCTATACCGAATCATTCAAAAGTTACAGACGTTTTTCGAAACTGTGCCATTTGGCACAGTTCAAAAACGCCTGGGAACAACCTGACAAAAAAACTGTAATATATTCATTTTTTGTGGTATTGTTACAAAATTTTGACCTCAGCTGGATAACACTTGGTTCTACATTTGTTGCATTTTCCAGCCAGTATCTGACAGCTGTGTGTTATTTGCAAACATTTGTATCCAAAAAAACACCCAGGCGAATTTTACTTTCTTCAAGTTCAGTATGTTTAGATGACTGTTACTCAGTGGCAGGAGCACTTAGAGAGATTATGACTGTTTTGCCAAAAAATTCAAAGTGTTTTCTTTTAAATGAGACCAACCCCCTGAAGATGCTGCAAAGGGTTGAAGAACAGCTTTTGATTTACTTTGGGTACGTTATTTTTAGGCGTTTATAGGGAAACTGACCAGAGTGCAAGGGGTTAATATTGTAGTGGCTGGTGAAATATACACTCAGCAATTCATCAGTCCCCCTTGCCTTTCCTTTCATATGAAGCTGGCTGCATATGAATTCTAACCACGTCTCTTAGCTAAGCAACTCTCCCATTATTGCTCCCGTTTCCAGCGGGTTAAAACCATGATGAATGCCTCCAGTGCTAACATACCTCTTCTGATTTTTTTCTGCATTTAAAGTACTTTAATAAACTCATGTTTCTCTCGGACAGTCACGCTAGCGAGGCTCTGCCTGACTGGAAAGCTCGCGTAGGCGGGCACTTCTAAACTCTGTGCGGATGACGGGCACCTGCGTTGTTCGTATGCGCACTTGCAGAAAGTCATTGCTTCATATGTTTTTCTTAAATTCATATCTCATTAGCGCGGCGGTAATTTTTTCTGGTGAGGTGGGCCGCCACTCAGAAATGTTACCAGAGGAAACACTGAAATGGGCAACACTGATGCAAAAGTTGCAGCAAAAAGGCTCATTCTCCTGTGTGTGTGAATGGTGAAGGGACTGGCGCCATACATGGATGCCCTGAATTTCCCTCTGGGGATCAATGAAGTACACAAGATACAAAAAAAAAAAAAGTTCACCATTTTGTACTTATAATGTTACTAAAATATAACAGAACGCACTACAATTGGTCTCAAATATTTGTGAACATGTCCTGTTATAGTACTGCATGAGTTTATTGACGATAAACTATACACTACACATATCAACTAAATTGTAATGGTGACTGAACAACTCCCATTCCCCAAAGTGCAAGATACAACATTTATAAATATAACTCATAAAAGATCACACAAATAAGTCTGACAAAAAAAATAAACAAGCGGTTCTTAAAGCAGTGGCTAATATTGGATGTCCCATTCATTTTCAATTATTCTGTAATTAATATTCACACAATCAAATAAATCTCAGTTCAGTCCCATTCATATTTGTCAAAGTCTAACGTGCAACTGCCTACATATAGACGTGGACAAAATTGTTGGTTCCCCTCTGTTAATGAAAGAAAAACCCACAATGGTCACAGAAATAACTTGAATCTAACAAAAGTGGTAATAAATAAAAATTCTATGAAAACTAACCAATGAAAATCAGACAATGCTTTTGAATTGTGGTTCAACAGAATTATTTTAAAAAACAAACTCATGAAACAGGCCTGGACAAAAATGATGGTACCCCTAGAAAAGATTGAAAATAATGTGACCATAGGGACATGTTAACCAAGATGTGTCCTCTAATTAACATCACAGGTGTCTACAAACTTGTAATCAGTCAGTCGGCCTATTTAAAGGGTGACAAGTAGTCACTGTGCTGTTTGTTGACATGGTGTGTACCACACTAAACATGGACCAGAGGAAGCAAAGGAGAGAGTTGTCTCAGGAGATTAGAAAGAAAATTATAGACAAGCATGTTAAAGGTAAAGGCTATAAGACCATCTTCAAGCAGCTTGATGTTCCTGTGACTACAGTTGCACATATTATTCAGAAATTTAAGATCCACAGGACTGTAGCCAACCTCCCTGGACGTGGCCGCAGGAGGAGACGGATAATACGAATGGTAACAAAAGAGCCCAGAACAACCTCTAAACACATTCATGGTGAACTCCAAGGTCAAGGTACATCAGTGTCAGATCGCACCATCTGTCGTTGTCTGAGCCAAAGTGGACTTCATGGGAGACGACCAAGGAGGACACCACTGTTGAAAACAAATGATAAAAAAGCCAGACTGGGACTTCCGGTTATGGCGGCCGCCTAGAAGGACACGTATCACTCTGCTCTGCCCTTGGAAATAAAAATTCGGCAAATAACTCTCTCATTTGGAACAGAACTTTTCCCAGCGTTTGGGTGAGGATATGCCGGTGAAGACTAAGGCTGGGAAATCAGGAGGGGGAAAAATTGAATCGCCGAAGCAGTCCAAATTAACGGACTTTAAAGTTTGTGGCGCAGTAGAAAAAGCTGCGGATATGGCGGATGAAACTAGCGGTGGTGCGGTAACTGCTGCTGCTGACGATGACGGCACAGGTGCAGTGCTGGCTGCTATTAGCTCAATGAGAGCAGACTTTTCCGCTAAACTTGATGGGATTATGGCAGCGTTGGATGCAATGAGAAAGGAGTTGGGTGACTGCGTGGAGCGAGTGACGCAGGCGGAGCTTCGTGTCTCAAGTGCGGAGGATGAAATTAGCGGACTTCAAATAAAGGTGCGCACTTTGGAAAAAAAAAATAAAGATCTGGAAAATAGTGTTCTGGACTTGGAATCTCGGTCCAGAAGGAACAACCTGAGGCTGGTGGGTTTACCGGAGGGAGATGAAGGTCGTGATTCATGCTCCTTTTTGGAGGGGTGGATCCCGGAGGCGCTGAACAACGCGGAGCTAAAATCATCAGTCGTCTTGGAAAGCTCCCACCGAATTGGCCCACCGAGAGGTAACAAGGCAGCACCGAGGACGCTAATTATGAAGTTTCTCAGCTACAGAGACAGGATGACGATCTCCAACGCGGTGCGGGCCAAAGGAGAAATTAAATACCAAGATCAGCAGCTGCGGTTCTACCCAGATCTGGCCTCAGGAATCCAACAATTAAGGAAGCAGTTTGACCCCATCCGCAAAGAACTGCGCAACCTTGAGATTCGTCATGGAGTGATTCACCCTGCAAGACTTCTGGTCACATATGAGGGCAGAACACGCATCTTCAAGACCCCCGAGGAGGCGCAGGAGCTCATCAAGAAGATCCAGGAAGAGACTGGTGGGAGCTAAGCATGAACAGAATATAGGGTAGAATATTTGAGCATTTAACTGATTAGAAGCATATAACAAGATTACAAAATATAGAATGTATTACATATTAAAAAAAAAAAAAAAAAAAAAAAAAGTACAAAATTGCTAAAAAAAATTTGGAGTTAAATTGGAAAATTACAGAAGAGAGTTAATGTTATGTTATTAAAAGCAGTAGAGCTAGGGTGATTGGGAGGATGAAGAAGGAGTGGCTTTGGCTGTTCCTCGTGGGTGTGGAACGGTCGATGGCTATATCGGGAGACGGAATTTTTCTTTTGCTTTTGGGGGGATTGCCACAAATGTGGGAAGGGGGAATTTGTTTGTGTGTAGTTTGTAGGGTGAATGTTCAACCACTCATTTTTTTGCTTTTCTGTTTGAGCATGTTTACACTGCAAGGTAATCCCAAACTCCCTATTGATTATAAATCAAAGCGTTAATCTTAATTTAACTTCATGGAATTGCAGAGGTCTACAAAATTTAAAAAAACTTAAACAAGTTATGAATAAAATAAAAGACATGGGTTCAAAAATTGTGTTTTTACAAGAAACTCATCTAATAGAGCAAGATGTAAAAAGAATTAGGAGTAGATGGCAAGGAAGTGTATTCACCTCTTCATTTTCATCCCGAGCCAGGGGAGTTATGACTCTCATACATAAATCAGTCCCATTTCAAGTGAAAAATGTAATTGGAGACAAATTTGGAAGATATGTAATCATTCAAGGATCTTTGCTATTAGAAAACATAAATTTGGTGAACTTATATGGTCCCAATATAGATGATCAAAAGTTCTTTGCCAATTTATTTCTTATCTTATCATCACTTACAGGGCAACATATAATAGCAGGGGATTTTAATTGTACATTGAATCCCAGTATAGATAGATCAACAGGACTGGACTGTACGCACAATGGATGTAGGATGACCATTAATCATTTTATGAAAGAATTGAAATTGATAGATAAATGGAGAGAAATGAAACCACAAGTTAAAGCATACTCTTGTTATTCCAATACCTACAAGACATTCTCACGTATAGATTATTTTTTGATCTCCACAGAATTAAGGTCCAAGATTCAAAACTGTTTTTATGATAACATCGTGATCTCTGATCATGCACCCTGCTGTCTAATGTATGTAGATAAGAAATTGACAAAGGAACCAGGTAGATGGCAATTTCAGCATAAATGGCTTCAGGATGAGGAATTTGTTAAGTATATAGAAAAACAGATAGATGAGTTCTTTGATATCAATACTACACAAACATCAGCATGTGTAAAGTGGGAGGCTTTCAAAGCTTTTATTAGGGGACATATTATTAGTTATACAGGTTCAAAATCTAAGAAGACTCGAGAGGAGAGAGTCCAATTGGAACATAAAATAAAAATTCTTCAAGAAAGAGTATTTGCAGGAAGAGATCCAAGGTTGGAGAACGAATTACTGATTTTGAGAGCTGAATATGACAAAAAATCAGCGAATAGAGCTGCCTCGAGTCTTCTAAGATTGAAACAATCTTTTTATGAACAAGGTGAAAAATCAGGAAAGTTATTGGCATGGCAGATTAAACAATTAGAATCTAAAACACCAATTACCAGTATTATAAGTAACGGACAGGTAGTTATAGATCCTTCAGAAATTAATAGAGCCTTTAGAGATTACTATGAAAAATTATATGATACCAAAAATGAATCTGACTTAACAAAACTACATGGGTTTTTGAATGAACTATTTATACCGTGTATTCCAAATGAAAATAGGGAGATACTGGAGTCTAAAATTAGTCAAGAAGAAGTTGGACTAGCCATTGATAATATGAAATCAGGAAAAAGTGCAGGACCAGATGGTCTTCCAGTTGACCTTTATAAAAAATTTAAGAATAAATTAACAAAACCTTTTTTGGAAATGGTTTTAGAAGCATTTCAAAATAGTAATTTACCATCATATATGAATAATGCCTTAATTATACTGTTGCCAAAACCAGGTAAGCCCTCTAATAAATGTGAAAATATGAGACCAATAAGCCTATTAAATGCCGACCTTAAGATAATTTGTAAAATTTTAGCAAGACGAATACAAGAAATTTTACCAAATATTATTAATCGAGATCAGAATGGCTTTATAAAGGGAAGACAAGGCTTCCATAATGTAAGAAGACTATTTAATATTATTTATTCTAATAAAGAAGCACCGGATACAGCTCTCTTATCACTGGATGCCGAAAAAGCCTTTGATAGAGTTGAATGGCCCTTTCTTTTTGAAGTCTTACAAAGGTTTGGACTTGGAAATAATTTTATAAAATGGGTTCAGATAATATATAATAATGCTACTGCAGAAATTCTAACAAATAACAATATTTCAAAATCAATAAAAATCAATAGAGGATGTCGACAAGGCTGTCCACTTTCACCTTTACTGTTTACTATGGCAAATGAACCTTTAGCGATGGCGATACGTCTACAGTCACAAATATATGGAATTAAAGTTGGACCAACAGAACATAAAATCTCCCTGTATGCCGATGACATAATTTTGTTTATGTCGAATCTTAAAAAATCAATTCCGACCTTGTTGAATTTAATAAAGAATTTTGGGGAAATATCAGGATATAAAATAAATAAAACTAAATCTTCAATATTAATGCTAAATGAGACCCAGAGAAATTACCCAGCCCCTGAGGTAAATCAATTCAATGTTGTAAATCAGTTCAAATATTTAGGAATCCAAATTGTGCCTAAGCTAGAATCAGTCGCCAGTGTCAATTATGAAGCCTTAATGACAGATATTGATGAGTTACTTCAGAGATGGATGTCACTACCAATGTCGATGATCGGGAGAATTAATATACTTAAAAGTAATATTTTACCTGACTTCCGGTCTGGACGCCATGGCGACTGCAGCTTAACACTGAAGTTCTCAGACCCAATCCAGGATAACACCTTGAAAATCAAACTTAACGGATTTTTGGAGGAGTGAAAATCAAAAGACAAAATCATCATGTCTAAAGGAAAACAGAAGAAACTGAAATTCTCCAGGCCAGGACACGTATCGGCCGGAGAATCCGAACTGGAAGATCTCCGTTCAGAAGACGAGGAACTGGTGATAGCTAACAAAAGGGTTAGCCTGAAATCACTATTTGAGGAGCTACGACGATTTCGCCGAGATGTTACGGCCGAATTTCGGGAATTCAGAGAAGAATTGAAAAGGACAAACAGCAGAGTGGACCAGGCCGAGAACCGAATCTTGGAAACAGAGGATCGAATAAAAGTGCTCGAAGATTCTGTGCTAGACCTACGGAAAAGACAAGCAGCTATAGAGGCTAAGCTAACCGACCAAGAAGGAAAACAAAGAAGAGACAACATAAGAATTCATGGTCTGATAGAAGGAACCGAAAATGGTTTTAACTCAATGGCAGAATGCGTGGAATCCTTACTAAGAGAGAAATTGGATATTCCACAAACCACCGACTTGAAGATAGAAAAGGCACATCGTTCATTAGCCGCTAGGCCGGCGGCGGAAGCGCCCCCACGTTCGGTGTTGGTAAGATTTTCCAATTTCAAAATAAAACAAGAGGTTGTAAGACTGGCCTGGCAGAAAAAAGGATTTATGCACCAGGAGAGAAAAGTCTACGTGGAACACGATTACGCCCCGGAGGTCCTTAAAAAGCGCAGGGAATACAATGACGCGAAAAAGGTGTTAAGAGAGAAGAAATTGCGCTTTCAGACACCATTTCCTGCGAAGTTAAGGGTCTTCTACGGCGATGAAACGTGTCTCTATAATTCGGCGGAAGAAGCAACAGCTGACATGGCGAAAAGAGGCCTCCCGGTAACGGTATTTAAACCCCCAGCAGACCCGAGTGAGAAGATCAAAGCGCAAACATGGACAACACAAAGACCTTCAAAATCCACGGACCAGCAGCGGGAAACCCAGCACCAGAGCGTCGCGGATAAACTATCCGTTTTTAGGTTGGAATAGCGACCTTTTTTTTTTTTTTTTTTTCTCTTGAATCAATCCGCACATCCAACCCCCCTCATACAAGGTAACAAACATTAAAGGAGATGCATATTCAGCATGTGGTAAAACATTTCATGGAACAATCATATTATTTGAAACAAATAAGTCTTTGTAATAAAAAAAAAAAAAACTTGTTAAAATAGAAATGTGACAATAATCCACATGTTCTCCTCATACTAACAAATACTGTTTTTGCGTGAATGTTTGATGTGATGGGGGTGGGAGGGTGCACACAATTTCACAGGGTTTAGGCATAAAAGGAAAAAAAAAAAAAAAAATCATTACAAGTTTGGATTGGGTTCTGAAACTCACGTTAAAAGCATGGGACTACTTTCAGTGGTAAGAGAGGGCCCTCAACACGTAACAGAGTTTGAGGAATTTCCCTCAGAGCCTTCACTCCATCAAGGCTCTTACAGGGTCTTTAAAAAGACCTCAGCTCAGGAAGTTCTTATGACAGCTTTTTGTTTTAAAGTTTTTTACACTATGTTCTTAATGTTTTTCTTGTTTTTAATGTTCTTTCAGTTTCTGAGTAGCACAAAAGAGGGCCACCACACAGTTATACTAAACAAAACAACACAATGGAGAAACAGGGTGTAACCAAAATAATTTCATATAATGTAAAAGGAATCCTGAATCCAGTTAAAAGATCCAAGATTCTAGGCAAAATGAAAAAAGACAAAGCAGGAATAATACTTTTACAAGAAACCCACCTAACAGACGTGGAACACAATAAACTCAGTAGACAAGGGTTTAAAATGATCTCTTCATCTTCATATAAATCAGGGAGGAGGAGGGGAGTAGCGACATTGATATCAACCAAAATTACATTTGAAAAAAAATCAGAACACAAAGATAAAGAAGGGAGATACAGTTTGGTAACTGGGCGGCTAGAGGGAGAAGATATCACCCTGCTGAATGTGTATGCTCCCCCAGGGGCTAACTGGAAATTTTATAAAAATGTATTCGACTTAATGATAACTAAAGCTCAAGGTTTAGTGATATGTGGTGGGGACTTCAATCTTAGACTGAATCCATACTGGGATGCTTCTGGTAATTCCCCACATCAAAATAACACCCAAAACAGGAAGACTCGGATGCTACTAAAAGAATTGGGAATCTGTGACGTGTGGAGGGAACTCAACCCCAGTGTAAAAGACTATACATTTTACTCAACTCCACATTCATCTTACTCAAGGATTGACTATTTTTTTATGTTTAATAGAGACATTGGAAGAGTAAAAACATGTAAAATAGGACTGATGGATCTCTCCGACCACAGTCCGATCTACATGGACTTAAATATCCAAAAATACACAAATAATACATTTTCTTGGAGGTTAAATTCAAATGTCCTGAAAGGACCATTGAAAGATGAATTGGAATCAGATATTCTCAGATATTTGGAAGATAACGATAATGGAGAAGTATCCCCTTTAATACTGTGGGATGCATGTAAAGCTGTAATAAGAGGAAAGATTATTGCAAAACTGGCAACCCAAAAGAAACTAAGACAAGAAAAACTATCCACATTAGAGTCAGAACTTAGGAACCTAGAAAAAGAACACAAAGGCAACACTCATTCTACTGACTCGCTCAAGATTAAGGAAATTAAAAACCAAATAAATGAGATCTACACAATAGAAATCCAGAAGAAACTTACATTTCTGAAACAAAAATACTATGAAGCAGGCAGTAAATCGGCAAAATTGCTAGCCTATAAATTGAGGAAACATCAAACAGAAAGAGCAATCTACAAAATCAGAGACCCAGTATCAAAGGAAATAAAATTCAGAATTCAGGATATTCTTAAAAACTTCGAGAATTACTATAAGAACTTATACTCCCACAAAAAACATAAAAACGCATCCGAGGCATTCCTAAACACATTAAACCTTCCCCAACTTACGGAGTCACAAAATAAAACACTACTGTCAGAAATACATCCTAAAGAATTGGAAAAAGCAATTATGAAACTTAAAGCTAACAAATCCCCAGGAGCTGATGGCTATACAGCAGAGTGGTACAAAACCTTTAAACAGCAACTATCTCCTCTCCTCCTGAAAACATTTAATTATGTCCTCCACACAGGGGAAATCCCCCCCTCCTGGAGAGAAGGGGTCATTGCAGTTATACCTAAACCTGAAAAGGATACACTAGAGTGCTCCAACTACAGACCAATCAGTGTACTAAATCAGGACTATAAGCTTTTTACCATTATCCTTGCCAAAAGGTTAGAAAATATACTGACAGACCTAATTCATTTAGACCAAACAGGTTTTATAAGACAAAGACAGACACAAGACAACATTCGACGCACTTTACACATAATTCATCATATAAAAAAATATAACTTAAATGCAGTCATATTGGGATTAGATGCTGAAAAAGCATTCGATTCGGTTGACTGGTCTTTTCTATATAGAATCTTATCCAGTTTCAATTTTCATAACAACTTCATTAGAACTATACAGGCATTATATAAAAAACCAACAGCTAAAATAAGGATTAACGGTAATTTATCATCATCTTTTGAACTGGAAAGAGGATGTCGTCAGGGCTGCCCCCTGTCTCCACTGCTCTTTGCAATCTTCATAGAACCTCTGAGCCAATGGATAAGACAAAACCAAAAAATTCAAGGTATTACACTTGGTCAGAAGGAACATAAAATAGCACTCTTTGCTGATGACATTTTAATATACCTAGGGCAGCCGGACACTTCTTTACCAGAACTAACCTCAGTTTTTTCAGAGTATGGAGATTTATCGGGGTACAAATTAAATATGCATAAAACCCAAGTTTTAACATTCAACTATGACCCAAATCATTATTCACTAAGCAAACTCAAAACTAACTGGGAGTCGGAATCTATGAAATATCTGGGGGTCAATATCCCGAAACAACTCAACAAAATTATATCACTAAACTATGATCCACTGGTGACAAAAATAAAATCTGACCTAGCAAGATGGAATATGATACCATTCTTGGGTACTGCACAAAGAATTGAAGCAGTCAAAATGAATATACTTCCACGTCTTCTATACCTTTTCCAAACAATACCGGTAGAACCTCCCAAAAAAACATGGCAGGAGCTGGACAGAAGGATCTCAAGATTCATATGGCAGGGCAAGAGACCTAGAATCAGATATAGAACCCTACAGCTAAACAAAGACAAAGGTGGGCTCGCGCTGCCAAATATCAGGGACTACTTTAAAGCCGCACAAATTAAAACTTTAGTAGAGATATGTAACCCAGTCTACACTGCACAATGGAAGGAGATCGAATGCCAAATAACAAGTGACATCCCCCTACAGGCGATAATAGGGAACAATGTCTTAACTAAGCTTTTGAATAACACTAACCCGTGGATAGAGACCCCGCTAAAAATTTGGTTTAAGATAGTCAGAGAGAATCAAACTAAAGAGCCCTATCGACTTCTGCAATGGATCGCCTATGATCAGGACTTTACTCCTAATAAAACAGACACCAGATTTAAAAAGTGGAAGGAGAAAGGGCTGATAAAATATTACGATTTTTTTAAAGGGCAAATCTTAAGAAGTTTTGAAGATTTGAAAAAACAAGGCCTAATAAATCAAGACCTTTACAGGTTCTTCCAGCTTAGACACCACATAAACAATATACTTAAAAAGGAGGTTTTGGAAAGGGCCCAGTCAGGTGTTCTGAAGGTCTTCTTAATGGCATATAAAGGGATCCCAGGGATCAGATACATTTCTAAAATATACCAAGGTCTTCAAGACTTAAAAGGAGACAACACATCTTATATAAAAGAGAGATGGGAAAAAGAGGGGAATTTCACTTTACAACTGGAAATATGGGAAAAGCTAAATAAACAGCAATGGAAAAGTACCTCATCCCTGCAGTGGAAAGAATTTGGATGGAAAAACTTGGCAAGATTTTTCAGAACACCTGCACAAAACAAATTTACCCATAAGGGATTGAACTGTTGGCGCTTGTGTGGTGAAAAGACTGCAAATCATTTTCATGTGTTTTGGTCATGCCCAGTGATCCACCAATATTGGACCAAGGTACAGACAATATTGGGGAAAATATTCAAAATTACAGTTCCCTTTTCTTTTGTAACTTTGTATTTGGGTTTACTACCGGACTCACTGGAAAGACGAGGAGAAAAATACTTATTCAATGTTTTAATATTGGCAAGCAAAAAAGCTCTAACTAAAAAATGGATGTTGAAGGACTGTCCTACACCTGAAGATTGGACTAACGTGATCCAAGACATTTACTCGATGGAAAAGTTGACATTCGCACTGAGACAGGACATGGATGTGTTCATGAACTTTTGGCAACCCTGGACCGCATATGTGTCTTCCATTAGATCTAATCTTTGACAAATACCATTTCAATAATGGTTCCGCTCTTTGTTCCAACACTACTCAGATGCTCTTTTATCTTTATTTACTTACTTTTTCTTTTTGTTTGTTTTTTACTGGTTTGTTTGGTTTTTTTTGTTATTTGTTTCTTGTTTTTTTCTCTCTTTAATTTCACTTTTTCTTTCACTTTAAAAAAAAAAAAAAAAAAGGGGTGTTGTAAGAATTAATCTTCCAATGTTGTCAGATATCAGAAAATAAGGGAACATGTGATGAAAATGTAAACACTGCATTGCTGTAATGACCTGTATACCCTTTACAAAAACTTAAATAAAAAAAAAAAAAAGTAATATTTTACCTAAAACACTTTATTTATTTCAATACATTCCCTTACCACCACCTTTAGATTTATTCTCAAGAATTAAAAAAAAGTTAGTGGAATTTATATGGAACAACAGGAGGGCTAGATTACGTCTGTCTTTATTATATTTACCATTTGATCGTGGAGGCCTGAAATGTCCAAATTTTATGTTGTATTATTGGTCGGCACAACTGAGGTCTATGACATATTATTTTTCATCAAATGATCTCCCTCACTGGACTGAAATGGAATCATACAATTTACCTTTACCTCTTCCCATATTCATATACTCAGATTCGGCAAAAAAATTACAAAAACAAGTTAAAAATCCATTTGTAAAGCATATGATCAAAATATGGTGTGAAGCTAAAAACTATTTAAAAGAACCACAGTTATTGTCACAATTTAGTCCAATATGGGGTAATCAATATTTTAAACCAGGGAGAGCGGACGCTGTATTTAAAGTATGGAATTTAAAAGGGATACAAAAGATTCAGGATTTATATTTGCCATGTGCAGAAAACATAATGTCTTTTGAAGAGTTGAGGATCAAATTTAATCTCAATAGAACACATTTTTTTAAATATCTTCAACTTAGAAACTTTATTCGATCAAATCAAAATAAAGCTCTCACTCGACCTATCTATTCATCCTTGGAAAAAATGTTGATGAAAGATAGTAAAAGAAAGGGTATTATTTCAGAGTTTTATAACTCATTGACACTATTTTCAAGTGAAAACTCACTGAAAAGATTAAACTACTGGAAAGAAGATCTGCAAACTGAAATTCCAGAGGAACAATGGGAATTGGCTTGTACAGAAGCTCAAACCAAATCAATAAATGTACGCCTTAAATTGATACACTTCAAATGGTTAATGCGGATGTATGTTACACCGGAGGAGTTAAATAGATATAACAAAAATATACCAGATACGTGCACAAAATGTATGGAAAGTAAAGGAACTCTATTTCATTGTGTATGGGAATGCAGATTAATAAGAATGTTTTGGGAAGAGGTGAGGGTAACAATTGAAAAAATAATCTCAAAACAAATCATATTGAATCCTAAACTGTTTTTGTTGGGTCTGTACCCAGAAAAGCATAATTTTAATAAAAGTGAAAGAACATTCATAGACCTCAGTTTGCTTAATGCCAAAAAATGTATTGCACTATTATGGAAAAAGACTTATAGACCAGATGTGACTCAGTGGTTAAGACAGATGTTAACAAACCTTCCATTAGAAAGAATAACATATATACTGAAATCAAAGGAAATTGTGTTTGAGAATATATGGAGACCCTTTATTGATTATGTAAAAAATTTAAACATAACTCTTGAAGAAGAAGGTGAATGATATGTGCGGACCTTGTAAATTCCAAACTGGTGAATATAATATGTATACTTATGTGTTGGATTGTCTAGACTAAACAGAGGAGCATTGTTGAAGATTTGATTTTGTTGGTGGTTGTTGGTGTTTTTTAGTGCATTTTTTTTTTTGTAGTAGTACTTTAGTGTTAGTGTTTGATTGTTTGTATCATGTTTGTTTTAAAAAAAAAAAAAAGGTTCAATAAAGATATTGTGGAAAAAAAAAAAAAAAAGCCAGACTGGAATTTGCCAAACTGCATGTTGACAAGCCACAAAGCTTCTGGGAGAATGTCCTATGGACAGACGAGACAAAACTGGAAATTTTTGGCAAGGCACATCAGCTCTATGTTCACAGGTGCAAAAATGAAGCATACCAAGAAAAGAACACTGTTCCTACTGTGAAACATGGAGGAGGTTCTGTTATGTTCTGGGGCTGCTTTGCTGCATCTGGCACAGGGTGTCTTGAATCTGTGCAGGGTACAATGAAATCTCAAGACTATCAAGGTATTCTAGAGAGAAATGTGCTGCCCAGTGTCAGACAGCTTGGTCTCAGTCACAGGACATGGGTCTTGCAACAAGATAATGACCCAAAACACAGCTAAAAACACCCAAGAATGGCTAAGAGCGAAACACTGGAGTATTCTAAAGTGGCCTTCTATGAGCCCTGATCTAAATCCTATTGAACATTTGTGGAAGGAGCTGAAACATCCCCCTCATGGATCGTCACCTTATCGTGGTGGGGGGGGTTTGCGTGCCCCAGTGATCCCAGGAGCTATGTTGTCTGGGGCAATTTGCCTCTGATAGGGTCACCCAAGACAAACTGGTCCTGGGTGAAGGGCCAGACTAAGAACGATCCAACACTCTCATGATAAATTCTATATCAAGGATTCAGTGTACCCCGCCTGGTATGGGGTTACCGGGGCCCCACCCTGGAGCCAGGCCTGGGGGAGGGGCTCGAAGGCTAACGTCTGGTGGCCGGGTTTCCACCCATGGGACCCGGCCAGGCTCAGCCCGAAGGAGTTACATGGGTCCGCCCTCCAGTGGGCTCACCACCTGCAGGAGGGATCATGGGGGTCCAGTGCTATGTGGATTAGGTGGCGGTCAAAGGTGGAGACCTTGGCGGACTGATCCCAAGCTTTCTAAACTGGTTTCTGGTACGTGGAATGTCACCACTCTGGTGGGCAAAGAGCCTGAGCTGGTGTACGAGGTTGAGAGATACCGGCTAGATATAGTCGGCCTCACCTCAACACACAGCTCCGGTTCCGGAGCCAGTCTCTTGGAGAGGGGCTGGAGCTTGGCCTTTTCTGGAGTTGCCCCGGGCGAGAGGCGACGAGCAGGGGTGGGTATTCTTGTATCCCCCCACCTTGCTGCCTCTATATTAGAGTTTTCCCCGGTGGACGAAAGGGTTGCTTCCCTGCGCCTTTGGGTTGGGAAACGGGTCCTGACCATCATTTGTGTCTATGCACCAAATGATGTTTCAGAGTACCCACCCTTTTTGGAGTCTGTGACTGGGGTGCTGGAGGGTGCTCCTCTTGGAGACTCCATTGTCCTACTGGGGGACTTCAATGCGCACGTGGGCAATGACAGTGAAACCTGGAGGGGGGTGATTGGGAGGAACAGCCTGCCCGATCTGAAACCGAGTGGTGTTCAGTTATTGGACTTCTGTGCTAACCACAGTTTGTCCATAACGAACACCATGTTCAAGCATGAGGGTGTCCATATGTGCACCTGGCACCAGGACACCCTAGGTCGCAGGTCGATGATTGATTTTGTTATCGTGTCATCAGACCTGCAACCGTATGTCTTGGACACCCGGGTAAAGAGAGGTGCAGAGCTGTCAACTGATCACCACCTGGTGGTGAGTTGGATCCGATGGCAGGGGAGGAAGCCATTCAGACCTGGTAGACCCAAACGTATAGTGAGGGTGTGCTGGGAACGTCTGGCTGAGGCCCCTGTCCGGGAGGTCTTCCACTCCCACCAAAGGAAGAACTTCAACCACATTCTGAGGGAGTCTGGAGACATGGAGTCTGAATGGGCCACGTTCTCCACCTCTGTTATTGAAGCGGCAGCCCAGAGCTGCAGCCGCAAGGTGGTCAGTGCATCTCGTGGTGGCAACCCCCGAACCAAGTGGTGGACACCAGTGGTGAGGGGGGCCATTAAGCTGAAGGAGGAGTCCTATCAAGCTTGGTTGGCTTGTGGGACTCCCGAAGCAGCTGAGGTGTACCAGCAGGCCAAGCGGAGTGCAGCTCGGGTGGTTGCTGAAGCAAAAACCCGGGTATAGTAGGAGTTCGGTGAGGCCATGGAACAAGACTTTTGGTTGGCCTCGAAGAGATTCTGGCAAACTGTCCGGCAGCTCAGGAGGGGAAAGCAGCTCCCTGTCCACACTGTGTATGGTGCGGATGGGACACTGTTGACTTCGACTGGGGATATCGTCAGGCGGTGGAAGGAATACTTTGAGGATCTCCTCAATCCCACTGATATGCCTTCCACAGAGGAAGCAGGGTTTGGGGACGAGGGGGATGACTCGCCTATCACAGGGGCTGAGGTCGCCAGGGTGGTTAAAAATCTCCTTGGTGGCCGGGCCCGGGGGGTGGACGAGATTCGCCCTGAGTAGGTTCAGGTTACTTTATTTGTACCCGTAGGTAGATTTGTTTTGCAGTCTGGTGACATCCATATATACAAGCCACAAATTACATTCAACATAGACACAAACACAGGCACATATGAAGCTGACTATAAACATGATAAAAATACTCAAGGCTCCATCAATCAGGGTGATTGATGGAGTACCTCAAGGCCCTGGATGTTGTTGGGCTGTCATGGTTGACACGCCTCTGTAACATTGCGTGGAGGTCGGGGGCAGCGCCTTTGGCATGGCAAACCGGGGTGGTGGTTCCTGTCTTCAAAAAAGGGGACCGGAGGGTGTGCTCCAACTTTAGAGGGATCACACTCCTCAGCCTCCCTGGGAAGGTCTATGCCAAGGTACTGGAGAGGAGAGTCCGGCCGTTGGTCGAACCTCGGATTCAGGAGGAGCAATGTGGTTTTCGTCCTGGCCGTGGCACATCGGACCAGCTCTTTACCCTCTCGAGAATTCTTGAGGGTTTGTGGGAGTTTGCCCAACCAGTTTACATGTGCCTTGGAGAAGGCATTTGACTGCGTCCCTCGTGTTTTTTTTGCGGGGGGTGCTTCGGGAGTATGGGGTATCGGGCTTGTTGTTACGAGCTATTCGGTTTCTGTACGACTGTTGTGAGAGTTTGGTTCGTATTGCCAACACTCGGTCGGACTCATTCCCAGTGAGAGTTGGACTCCGCCAGGGCTGCCCTTTGTCACCGATCCTGTTCATAATTTGTATGGACAGGATTTCTAGACACAGCCAGGGAATGGAGGGTGTCATGCTTGGTGACCACAGGATCTCATCTCTGTTTGCAGACGATGTTGTCTTGTTGGCTTCATCCAGCAATGACCTACAGCTCTTGCTGGGACGGTTTGCCGCTGAGTGTGAAGCGGCTGGGATGAGAATCAGCACCTCCAAGTCTGAGTCCATGGTCCTCAGCCGGAAAAAGGTGGATTGTCCTCTCTGGGTTAGGGACAGGCTCCTGACCCAAGTGGGGGAGTTTAAGTATCTTGGGGTCTTGTTCACGAGTGAGGGGAAAATGGAGCGAGAGATTGACAGACGCATTGGAGCAGCATCTGCAGTGATGCGGACGTTGTACCGGTCTGTTGTGGTGAAGAGGGAGCTTAGTTCTAAGGCAAAGCTGTCGATTTACCAGTCAATCTACTTTCCTACTCTCACCTATGGTCACGAGCTTTGGGTAATGACCGAAAGAACAAGATTGCGGATACAAGCGGCTGAAATGAGCTTTCTCTGTAGGATTGCTGGACTCACCCTCAGAGATAGGGTGAGGAGCTCAGTCATCCGGGAGAGGCTCAGAGTAGAACCGCTGCTCCTCCACACTGAAAGGAGTCAGTTGAGGTGGTATGGGCATCTGATTAGGATGCCTCCTGGATGCCTCCCACTTGAGGTGTTTCAGGCACGTCCCACTAGGAGGAGACCCGGGGCAGACCCAGGACTCGCTGGAGAGCCTATGTCTCCCAATCGTTTGATTGCAGTGATTGCCTCAAAAGGTTGTGTATCAAAATATTAAGTTAAGGGTACCATCATTTTTGTCCAGGCCTGTTTCATGAGTTTGTTTTTTAAAATAATTCTGTTGAACCACAATTCAAAAGCATTGTCTGATTTTCAATGGTTAATTTTTGTAGAATTTTTATTTATTACCACTTTTGTTAGATTCAAGTTATTTCTGTGACCATTGTGGGTTTTTCTTTCATTAACAGAGGGGTATCAACAATTCTGTCCACGTCTGTATGTAGGCAGTTGCACGTTAGACTTTGACAAATATGACTGATTTTACTGATGACTGATACGTTAGACTGATTTTTAAAGAGTTTATTTGCAAATTATGGTGGAAAATAAAGGGAAAAAAAATAGGGCAGCGCGGTGGCAGAGTGGTTAGCACTGTGGCAACACAGCAACTCACCCTTGGCCAGGGGATCGTGGGTTCGATCCCAGCCCCTGACCAACAGTGATCTGCGTGGAGTTTGCATGTTCTCACCGTGTCTGCGTGGGTTTACTCTGGGATTTCTCCGGTTTCCTCCCACATGTCAAAAACATGCAAGTTAGGTTAATTGGCATCAAACTGGGGATTCTAAATTGTCCTTAGGTATGACTGTGAGAGTGAATGGTTGTCCGCCTCTCTGTGTTGGCCCTGCGATGGACTGGCGATCTGTCCAGGGTGTACCCTGCCTCTCGCCCAAAGATGCTGGGATAGGCTCCAGCCCCCCTGCAACCCGAAAAAGATTAAGCGGAAGAAGATGGATGGATTATGGTGGAAAATAAGTATTTGGTCAATAACAAATGTTCATCTCAATACTTTGTTATATACCCTTTGTTGGCAATGACAGAGGTCAAACATTTTCTGTAAGTCTTCACAAGGTTTTCACACACTGTTGCTGGTATTTTGGCCCATTCCTTCATGCAGATCTCCTCTAGAGCAGTGATGTTTTGGGGCTGTCGCTGGGCAACATGGACTTTCAACTCCCTCCAAAGATTTTCTATGGGGTTGAGATCTGGAGACTGGCTAGGCCACTCCAGGACCTTGAAATGCTTCTTACGAAGCCACTCCTTCGTTGCCCGGGCGGTGTGTTTGGGATCATTGTCATGCTGAAAGACCCAGCCACGTTTCATCTTCAATGCCCTTGCTGATGGAAGGAGATTTTCACTCAAAATCTCATGATACATGGCCCCATTCATTCTTTCCTTTACACAGATCAGTCGTCCTGGTCCCTTTGCAGAAAAACAGCCCCAAAGCATGTTGTTTCCACCCCCGTGCTTCACAGTAGGTATGGTGTTCTTTGGATTCAACTCAGCATTCTTTCTCCTCTAAACACGACAAGTTGAGTTTTTACCAAAAAGTTCTATTTTGGTTTCATCTGACCATATGACATTCTCCCAATCCTCTTCTGGATCATCCAGATGCTCTCTAGCAAACTTCAGACGGGCCTGGACATGTACTGACTTAAGCAGGGGGACACGTCTGGCACTGCAGGATTTGAGTCCCTGGCGCCGTAGTGTGTTACTGATGGTGGCCTTTGTTACTTTGGTCCCAGCTCTCTGCAAGTCATTCACTAGGTCCCCCCGTGTGGTTCTGGGATTTTTGCTCACCGTTCTCATGATCATTTTGACCCCACGGGGTGAGATCTTGCGTGGAGCCCCAGATCGAGGGAGATTATCAGTGGTCTTGTATGTCTTCCATTTTCTAATAATTGCTCCCACAGTTGATTTCTTCACACCAAGTTGCTTACCTATTGCAGATTCAGTCTTCCCAGCCTGGTGCAGGTCTACAATTTTGTTTCTGGTGTCCTTTGACGGCTCTTTGGTCTTGGCCATAGTGGAGTATGGAGTCTGACTGTTTGAGGTTGTGGACAGGTGTCTTTTATACTGATAACAAGTTCAAACAGGTGCCATTAATACAGGTGACGAGTGGAGGACAGAGGAGCCTCTTAAAGAAGAAGTTACAGGTCTGTGAGAGCCAGAAATCTTGCTTGTTTGTAGGTGACCAAATACTTATTTTCCACCATAATTTCAAAATAAATTCTTTAAAAATCAGACAATGTGATTTTCTGGATTTTTTTTTCTCATTTTGTCTCTCATAGTTGAGGTATACCTATGATGAAAATTGGAGACCTCTATCATCTTTTAAGTGGGAGAACTTGCACAATTGGTGGCTGACTAAATACTTTTTTGCCAAACTGTGTACATACTGTATATATATATATATATATATATATATATATATACACTGTATATATATATATATATTCATCAAAGTATCTATTTCCATTGAGAAATGTATCCAATAAACAATTTTAAAAATGAAATGATTAAAATTAACTTTGTTAATTTCCATGTGTTTTGAGAAATACCTGCAGGGAGCCACAGCATGGGGGCTTAAGGACCACATGCGGCTCCGGGGCCGTGGGTTGCCAACCCCTGGTTTAGGGATTGGTGCATCATCGTGATTACCAAGTATCGGGATACATGGCCAAATCCATCTTTTGCACCACCCCTATTCATCTGAATATCACTTTTATGCACAGTTCATCACTGCTTCTCTTTAGTCCACTGTAACTTTGTTTTCTTCTGTTTAGGTGTAAATGTTTTGTTTTGTATTTTTGGATGTAAATTCCATTCAGCCAACTTCTTACAGTTCCGTCACAGACACCAACTCCTGGTTCTGCCCATTTGTTTTTCATTTGTTTTGTGTGCATTTTCAAAGCTATATTGTTTTTTTTCTGCAATCTACCAAGGGGAAAAATTATATTTCAATAATTTTTAATTTTCAGGAATGTTTTGCAATATCAAAATAGTCCAACTATCTATGGTTAAACAAGAATCACTTGGGCTTGTTCTCTCCTTAGCCACCCACGTCAAAAGTTAATGAAAATATTTAATATACAGTGGAGATCAAAATTGGAAAACAATGTATTAATACTTGATTTATTCTGAAATAATTATTCTTCATTGTTCAGAATTTGACAGAATATCAGCTATGGCTATACCACTGCTGTACTAGCATGTTTTTACAATAACCAAGGCACTTCAACACATTTATTTTGTTTAAAAAAAAGTGAGCAAAAATTAGAACAGTGACCACTGTGTCAGAAGAGAAGATGTCAACAGTTTTTCTTTTTTAGGGCTATAGGATTAAAAAAATTGAATAGGAAGTGTAGAGGCCCTTGCTTTGAATTGACTTCAGCACATCTGCACCCACAGGACATCACTAGTTTCTCACACTGCTCTGGTTTGGGTGACAGGATTATACGAAGACTCTAAATGGGGAATCAGTTCAACACTGCAGCTGGAATTACTTGCCAATCCACTGCTGAACAGGGCAAGAATCTGTCTCAGCAAACAGTGTCTCTCCATTTAAGACAATTTGGACTCAAAGCTCACTCTGCAGTGACCGAACCTCTCATCAGCAGAAAGAATAAAAAGGCTTGACTTGCTTTTGCTGAGGAGCATGTTGTGTGGACAGAGGAGAACTGGTCCAGAGTGCACTTTAGTGATGAGAGTAAGTTCAATTTATTTGGGTATGACAGAAAACAATATGTTTGGCATCAAACTGGGGAAAGATTGAGCCCAAAGTGTTTAAAGAAGTCAGTTAAATTTGGAGGATGAAGTGTCATAGTTTGGGGGATGTTTTCTGCAGCACAAGTTGGGCCTCTTGTACAGCTACATGGCAGGATGAATGCAAATGTTTATGTGAAGCTCCTTCGGCAACATGCAGTTACTTCACTGCAACCGTCTCCCAATCAGCTTGCAATTTTCATGCAAGACGATACCCCCTGTCACACTGCAAAACAGGTTAAACAGTTCCTTGAATCTAACAATATTAAAACAGTGAAATGGCCAGCCCAGAGTCCAGACCTAAACCCCATAAAGTAGTGGTCACCAGCTAAAACTGCAAAAGGTCCGATAAGTCGGTCCTCCTCCCCAGCCGAGGTATGAACTAGGTGTGGGAATCTTTAGGCACCTCATGATTTGATTATGATTCAGAACTCCGACTTGATTCTAAAACAATTTTCAATGCATCTTGATGCATCCCCCCCCCCCCCATTCAAGACTTTTCCCCTCCCACTGTGTGACAACTTGGCCTTTTTAAAGTGAAGTATTTGCAGTGACCCATGAATTTACCTCCAACATCTTTTATTAAAACAAATGGAAGCAAAATCTGACACATGGTGGCCTAATGGTTAGGGATGTGGACTGGTGAGCGGAGGGTCGCGGGTTCGATCCCTGGACCAGCAGGATTAGATCTGAGTGGGACAGATAACATAGCAATGTTTGCCCCACCCTCCTTAACTCCACTGTGGTGCCCTTGAGCAAGGACCTTAACCCCAACTGCTCCAGTGGAGCTGTTCAGTGGCCACAGGTCAGTCTGTGGTTGTACTGGGCAGCTTCCTGGTGTGAATGTGAAAAGGGCATCCTTGAAAAAGAGAAGTTTCCTCTCAGTGGAACTACCCTGTATAAATAAAGGTTAAATAAAAAAATAAAATAAACCTGGACAAATTTATCTCAAAATGTGCTTTTAATAACTGTCATTTTATTGACATTCTTTCAGAAGACCACAGCTGTCTCCAGACAGGCCAGTATCATTTAACTTGCTTTCACACATTACTTTATTAAGCTCGTGTTTTAGCTGCCTTTTTTTTTTTTTTTTTTGTGTTACTTATTTGTACCCGCAGGTAGACTTGGTTTGCAGTCTGGTGACAAGCCACCGGCTGCTGGTCGCTGCGTGCGCCCTAAACCTACATGTTTTTTGGTATGCGGGAGGAAACCGGAGAAATCCCGGAGTAAACCCGCGCAACACGGGGAGAACATGCAAACTCCACACAGCTCACTGTTGGTCGGGGGCTGGGATCGAACCCACGATCTCATGATCCCCGCGATCCCCCGGCCGAGGGTAAAACTGTGCTGCCACAGCGCTAAACCACTGCGCCACCGTGCTTTTAGCTCTATATTAATATTTCAACAAAAAATATTAAAATTCTTTTAATATTAAAATTAATTCTCAATTTCAAACAAAGTGTAATAAAATTTTATAATACAAGAAAACACTAAATGTGTTTGTTGACTCCAAATAAATAGGTCTAAAATTCCAAAATCTACAACTAAAATCCTAAAAATGTTTTACAGAACACAAAACTAATTTGTATTGCATTAAAAAAGATTAATATCTTAAAAAAAAAAAAAATTAACAAGAAGTCCACCTCTATACAATATTTTCAGTGCAGAAAAAATTGTTTCAAATTAAGACAAAAGGACAAAATATAATTCCAGGACAGAATTACTCAACTTTTTTTTTTTTTTATATATCAACAGTAAACTCTGTTACAGCATGAATGGAGCTCTAACTCATGGTTACAGGGAGAGGGGAGGTGGAACTTTTTATGTTAAGTAACACATAGAGCTTTTACAGAGTTTTTATGTGATAGCCATCAACCTCACCTCTGCAACCCAGCATGGACTACTCTCAGCTCACAACAACGCTTCTTTTTGTGGGTACAGACCAGTCTGTCTGGGGTGGATGTCGTCTGTGTGTGTGGTGTGTCTGCAGTGAACCTGATTTTGCAACCCGCTGCATATTCTCTGGAGCGGTTGGAGCCACAGAGTCTCTGCAGAGAGTGGCGTTTGTGGGACAGCGAAGAGGGAGTCTGCAGCAAGAGAGCGCCCAAGGGCTTGTGCCATAATCTGTCAGGCGGTCACCGATGCAGCAGTTCAATTCAGCTTTTTTCTCCACCCAAAATAAAACAGTCTCCCTTTTCCCCAGATTGTATCAAAAGGCTTTGGGGTCCGGACAGAGGACTCTCAGGGATCGGATCTGGACCAGAGTCTGCCAGTTGGTGACCCCTGCCATAGAGAATTTGGAAAATCCTTGGTGACAAACTAATGGCTCAGAAACCCACTACAGTTACTGAACTGTGGAAGAGACTGAACAAGAATGGACCAAGATCAAACCAGAGCAGTGTGAGA
Organism: Pholidichthys leucotaenia; assembly: GCA_020510985.1. NCBI lineage: Eukaryota > Metazoa > Chordata > Actinopteri > Cichliformes > Pholidichthyidae > Pholidichthys > Pholidichthys leucotaenia. The sequence goes on along the minus strand of CM035842.1, from coordinate 69,595,913 downwards.
AACTAGTGATGTCCTGTGGGCACAGGTGTGCTTAAGTCATTCAAAGCAAGGACCTCGACAAGTCCTATTAATTCTTTAATCCTATAGCCCTAAAAAAAACATTATTTAAATCTTCTCACAGTGGTCACTGTTCTCTTATTCTGCTCACTTTTTTTTAACAAAATAAATGTGTTGAAGTGCCTTGGTTATTTAAAAAAAAAAACAACACGCTAGTACAGCAGTGGTATAGCCACAGCTGATATTTGTCAAATTCTGAACTATGAAGAATACCAATATTTCTGAATAAATCAAGTAATACATTGGTCTCCAGTTTTGATCTCCACTGTATTATGCTACTTTGTATTTTAAATTTACATTCAGACAAGTTTTGCAAAGTAAAAATTGCATTTTTTTAAGCTCTAATTCTTTCAAGCAGCACTATGTAACCTTCTTGTTTCAGATTAAGAACACTAAAAAGACTACAACTGTGGCGAGAATGACCTCAGTCACAATAGCCAATAACAAGGTGCTTAGTTGTTGGTGGCTACAGTTGTGTTGTAGTTCTTGCAGTGTTCCTATCAAGGAAAGAGCTGTTGCAGGCAATGCGGGCCCACTAGGGCTATGGGGGAAATGACCTTCACCTTGTCAAAGGTTGATGTACCATCAAAATAATTTTGGAAACATTATTTTAATGTGAAAAACTTGCATAGTGTTGCTTTAATTTTCTTTCCATTGTTTGAATCTGTATTATACAAATATATTTTACGGCGTAAGGAAAGGTCACTTTGGAGCATTCTGTGTCTGTAAAGGTTTATTTTATGAATACCAATTTTTGGGCTTTAAATATCTGTAGCACAATCCCAAGAGATTTTCAGAATATTCTCAGTGGTTCTGTGCTTCTGTCGAGTCTCAACTTCCTGAATCGTCAAATGCTGCACAGACGTTCAGCTAGAATACAAAAGAATCATGTTGAGACAAACATCTATAAATCTGTGACTTTTGCTGTGGAATTTGCAACTTTTATTCTTGCAAATTTGTTTTCCTCTTTGCTAAATCTTCATAATTGTTCCAGTAAATTTACATTTTTCTCTTGAATTCATATTATTGTTGTAAAATTAAATTGGTGATGATCTGAGAGTGCATACCTCCACCTAGGGCTTTGTTTTTATTTGTGCAGCAGGATTACACAAAAACTACTGGATGGATTTGGATGAAATTTTCACCAGAGGTGGTTCTTGGGCTCGAGACAAACCCATTACATTTTGGTGAGGATCTGAGAATGCATACCTCAGCCAAAGCTCTTATCTTCTCACAGTGTGTTAGCAACAGTACTCCAAAACTAATGGACAGACTTTGATGCAAGTTTCACCACAACTGGCTCTAGGCCTACACACAAACCCATTACATTTTGGAGGGGATCCATGAGCCTTGGTGGAGGTATGCACTCTCAGTGCTTTTCTAGTTTTGATCTTTTTTCTCCACAAAAATTAGCAATAAATAAATTTCTAAACTTTTCAATTTTTGGGGGGTCAAAGCTACAGGTTCTGGGGAAAGTGCCTGAATACACCCAATAAATATCCATATAATCAAATTCAAGATGATGACACTAGTGTAAAGTTGTTAAATTTGAGCCTAATCAGCATTTGATTTGTGTATATTTACAAGCCTACCCATGAACTGCATTTCCCACTCCCTCACGCTCTCCATCTGTACAGCGTTGAGGTCTGACAGATCGTCGTACTCATCCCTCAGGGCGTCTTTCTCCAGGCAGAAGGTGGCCAGGCCTCTTGAAGCATCCCGGCCTGCGAAAATGCCATAAGGACCATCTGAGAAGAAAAACCACAAGTCAGCGTGGAAATAAGTGCCAAAGCAGGGAACACTTTCTGTCAAATTACTGGCTATTTGACTCAACTGTACACTCAACTTATGTGGAATATAAATCAAGAATAATACACATTAAAAAAAAACAGGCTTGAAATTTGTTTGGTCTTATTTCAATGTACTGGTCAAACAATTAGGCCATTATAATAATACTACAAGGTTTAACTCTAGGAAATCATATTTTAGGGAAAAAATAACCACATTAAAAAAACATTTAGATTTATGAAATGGAGGTCAATATCTCTTAAACCTTGCTGCCTCTCTTATCATGCATGTACCACTGAGATCATAAAACAATGTCTTAAGTGTCTACAGATAGTCCCCGCCAAAAGAATGACTGACACTATAAAATGCCAGATTATATGACTGATAACCAAGAATACAACACTAGCATCTTTGAAGACATAACGGGTCTTGACAAGCTTTCAAGAATCCCCTGTAGTGATCTCAATGCTTAACCCGTTTATTTTAGCATAAGAATCATCTGACTTGCACATGAAAAGTGCAGAACAGCAGCACCTCCTTTAAATTCAGTTTTGCAACAGGATTAAATGACGGTTTCTTTGGAACTGGTTCTCTGCACCTGTTTTACAAACTATTGCATTCATTCTCCCATTGCTCCCTTTCTCACAGGGAGGCCACAGAATGTGCTGGTTGGCAGCAACACCTCCCAGACCATCACACTGTGCACAGAGGCCCCACAAGGGTGCGTGCTCAGCCCGCTGCTCTTCACCCTGCTGACCCATGACTGTGTGCCGGCCTACAACACCAACCACATCGTCAAGTTTGCAGAGGACACAACGGTAGTGGGCCTCATCACCAACGACGACGAGGCCAACTACAGAAACGAGGTGAGCCAACTGGTCCAGTGGTGTAAAGACAACAACCTCTTCCTGAACGTGGGAAAAACCAAGGAGAACCAACTTCTAAATATCAGGACTTTCACCCCCACGGACCTCCTCCCAGTTTTTCTAGCCCCTGCCGCCGATCTGGTTTATTGTTTGGCTCGGAAAGTGAGACGGCGGAAGAGAGGAAGACGAGCGGGCGCTCTCGTACGACTTCGCAGGAGAGGCTCGCGAACGGCGCTGCCTGGCATATTTCTGTCCAATACCAACTCTCTCTCTAACAAGGTAGATGAACTGAGACTGCTGATGCGTTTTAAGGACCTCGCCTCCTCAGCTGTCCTCTGCTTTACTGAGACCTGGCTCCGGGAAAATATACCGGACAGCGCGCTGCGCCTCGACGGCTTTCAGCTCTTCCGTGCTGATCGTGACACAGAGCTTTCCGGCAAGACCACAGGAGGCGGTGTCTGCTTCTACATCAACTGCAGCTGGTGCTCTGATGTAACGGTAATTTCCAAACACTGTTCTCCTGCCTTGGAATTTCTTGTTATCAATTGCAAGCCCTTCTATTCCCCGCGGGAGTTTGCTTCTTTCATAATGATCGCTGTGTACGCCCCTCCCGACGCGGACACGCGCGAAGCTCAGCGCGTGCTCGCGGATCACATTCAACACACAGAGCGGAGTTTTCCAGACTCGCTGATTATTGTGGCTGGCGACTTTAATCAGTGCAATCTGAGCCACGATCTCCCCCGCTACAAACAGTTTATTAAATGCCCCACCAGAGGATTAAACACACTGGATCACTGTTACACCACAGTGAAAGACGCATATCGCGCTGTCCCTCGAGCTGCGCTGGGATTATCTGATCACGTGATGGTTCACCTCATTCCCACATACAGACAGAGATTGAAGCTCACTAAACCTGTTGTGAGCACTACGAAGATACGGACCAGTGATGCTGAGGAGAAGCTGGAAACGTGCATGGAAATATCTGACTGGGGCATGCTTAAAGGAGCCACGCATGATCTGGATGAGTATACGGACACTGTGAACTCATATATCCACTTTTGTGAAGAGAACATTCTTCCATCACGCACCAGGGTGAGTTACTCTAATGACAAACCCTGGTTCACAGCTAAGCTCAGACAGATCAGGAAGGAGAAGGAAGCAGCGCTGAAAAGTGGAGACAGGGACTGCTACAGGGAGGTTAAATACCGGTTTAACAGAGAGCTGAAGAGGGCTAAATCTCTATACTCAGAGAGACTCCAGCAGCAGTTCACTGCTAATGATTCGGCTTCCGTGTGGAGAGGACTGAGGCAGATCACCAACTATCGACCTAAGGCTCCTAAAGGTCAGGATGACAAAGCCCTTTGTCAAAGACTGTCCCAACACTATGCCCGTTTTGACACCTCGTCATCTGTGTCCAACTCCCCCCCTCCCTCCAGCTCCACAGCCTCCACATTCCCTACTTCATTTAAGGCACCCCCCCCTCCTCCCCCCCTCCCCTTATCATCAGTGAGCAGGATGTGCTCAAACGGTTCTCCAGACTGAACCCGCGCAAGGCCCCCGGCCCAGACGGCGTGTCTCCCTCCACCCTGAGACTCTGTGCGAAACAGCTGGCTCCTGTATTCACAGACATTTTTAACACCTCCCTTAAGTTATGCCACGTGCCGTCCTGCCTCAAATCCTCCACCATCATCCCTGTCCCCAAGAAGCCACGGATCACTGGACTTAATGACTATAGACCTGTAGCGCTCACCTCTGTAGTCATGAAGTCCTTTGAGCGCCTGGTCCTGTCCCACCTCAAGTCCATCACCACCCTTCTCCTGGACCCGCTGCAGTTTGCCTACCGAGCCAACAGGTCTGTAGACAATGCAGTCAACCTGGCCCTCCACTCCATCCTGCAGCACCTGGACTCCCCGGGAACCTACGCCAGGATCCTGTTTGTGGACTTCAGCTCCGCATTCAACACCATCCGCCCCGCTCTGCTCCGGGACAAGCTGTCCCTGCTCAACGTGCCTGACTCCCTCTGCAGGTGGATCATCGACTTCCTGACGGACCGGAGGCAGCATGTGCGGCTGGGAAAGACTGTCTCAGACTATACTAGCATCAGCACCAGATCACCCCAGGGCTGTGTACTTTCCCCCCTACTCTTCTCCCTTTACACCAACTCCTGCACCTCCAGCCACCAGTCTGTCAAGTTGATCAAGTTTGCGGACGACACCACCCTCATCGGGCTCATCTCCAACGGCGACGAGTCTGCCTACAGGAGAGAGGTGGCCCAGCTGGCGTCCTGGTGCAGCAATAACAACCTGCAGCTGAACGCTCTGAAGACAGTGGAGATGATTGTAGACTTCAGGAAAGTCACTACTCCTCTGCCCCCCCTCACCCTCTCAGGCTCTCCCATCACCACTGCTGATTCCTTCCGCTTCCTAGGCACTACCATCACCAGGGACCTCAAATGGGAGCTGACCATCAGCTCCCTCATCAAAAAAGCCCAGCAGAGGATGTTCTTCCTGCGGCAGCTGAGGAAGCTCAAGCTACCCACCAAGATGTTAGTGCAGTTCTACACAGCCATCATCGAGTCCATCCTCACCACCTCCATAACCGTGTGGTACGCAGGAGCCACTGCCAGGGACAGACTAAGGCTGCAGCGCGTCGTGCGCACTGCTGAGAAGGTGATCGGCTGCAAGCTCCCATCTCTCCAGGATCTGTACATCTCCAGGACCCGGAGGCGTGCTGGCCGGATCATAGCCGATCCCTCACACCCTGGTCACGTACTGTTTGCCCCCCTCTCCTCTGGTAGAAGACTTCGGTCCATCCAGACTAAAACCTCCCGTCACATGAACAGCTTCTTCCCCTCTGCCATTAGACTGCTGAACACTAAGTGACTTATTGACTCTCGTGCACCATGTACAGCAGCTCAACCAGACTCATGTCAATCATCACTGTTTTCTTCCTGCATTACCGACTGCACTATATAGTTCTCCACAGTATCTGCTGCTGGCTAATATATATTTTAACTGTTGACCAGTATCACTTAATCTTATCCTACACTTTATTACATGTATAGTTTATTTCTCTTATCTTATCATGTTTAATGTTGCAGCATTGTACCGAGACAAATTCCTAGTTTGTGTACTACATGAACAATGGCAATAAACCTGATTCTGATTCTGAGATTGTGGTTGACTTCAGGATGGGTCACATACAGCACCCCCCTCTAATCTTTCACAGTGCAGCTGTGGACAGGGTGAGCAATACCAAGTTCCTGGGGGTGCACATCTCTGAGGACCTCACCTGGCCCAACAACACCACATCACTGACCAAGAAGGCCTAAACTCACCTCCACTTCCTCCGCAGACTGAGGAGAGCATGAGTCCCACCCCCATCATGCAGTCTTTCTACTAGGGCACCATTGAGAGCATCCTCATCAACTGCATCACGGTGTGGTATGGAAGCTGCACTGCTGCCTGCCAGAAGACACTACAACGCATAGTGAATGCAGCCAGCAAGATAACTCCCCCCTCGGACATCTACCCCACTCGCTTCACCTGCAGAGCCACCAACATCACAGTTGACACCTTCCAGCCCCTACACTCCCTCTTCAGCCCCCTGCCCTCGGGGAAAAGGTACCGTAGCCTCCAGGCCCACTCCACAAGACTACTGAACAGCTTTGTTCATCAGGCCATCAGGACCCTGAACTCTGTTCACCCCCCACCCCCCATTTCCCAGACAGTAACACCTGCACAATAACTACTTCAGATGTTGGCACAGAAAGACTGGCACACCAACAACAATACTGTTGTTCTGTTTTTGCTATATGTCTCTGCACTTTAACCGCAACCATTTGCACAAATGCCATATCTGCTGCTGTCTGTACATCACTGCAATACTGATCATGTGCAATCACATCTGTCACCATCTGCACCTACACTACCGCACTGAAATGCACTACGGGTATTCATCTCTAGCTGTCCGAATACAGGATTGCTGGGTCTATTACCACTAATCGTTTACCTCTATGGAGGTCAGAGTCCTTCTGGCTGCCATTGGCCCCACGGGCGGCACCACTGTATATAGACTGTATATAGACTGCTGCTGTCGCTGTTTGTTCCTGTTTTTCTTTTTTTTTAATCCAGCCTAATTCCTCTTTTTATAAAATACAAACCAATGTAGAGAGAGAGAAACGCCACTTCAATTCTCCTGTATGTCCTGCAAGTATAGTAGTATTGACAATATCTTTGAATCCTTGAATTCAAAAGTTTATGAAGCAAAACACCTTATCACCATAAGATTAGATAAACTTTATACCTTGCACAAATACCAAAGCTTTTACAGATAAAACGGGTAGCTTCACTTTGCATGCAAGCTGAGCAGGACAAAGTGGTTATATTTCTGATTTACTATTATTGGATTATTTTCCTCTCATGAGTCTGGACGCACAATAAAAGAAGCAAGCACTGAGCTGCATCAGCATTTGAACTGGATATCTGAGAATGGCTGCAAGTGTTATTTTCATTTCCTGATCCTCTCAACTGTATCAAATTCACAAGGAAAAGGATCAGACTGATCCAAGCCAATTGTTTTTACTCTCCACAGAAACCCCGATCAAGTCCAGTGTATCACATACAAACTGAACAATATAACACTGTCAGCTCAAGCGTGTGGAACTGTGTCCAACTTGTTGATGAGGTCAGATTTGGCTCAGCTTGTTCCGGTCTTGTCGGTGATGAGCGGCAGATCGACACATGAGACTGCTGCTTGAATAATTATAGTCTGACATGACGGGTGAGTCAGCCAAGTCTGAAAAAATGCTGAGCTGCAGACAAGCCCAACTCTCACAGGAAAGCGACAAAGATTTAATCAGGGAAAAAAAAAATTAAGGCATTTTGCTTTCATATTAAAAGCATTTGAGTTCAACTCTTATTTTATATTCACCAACAAATTTGTAAGTCATGTACATTTAGTGTCCCCTAAAAGTAAAAACTCTCGATGCTGATACGTGTTGGGTCACATCACTGTAAACAAGACATAATCAACGAGCTAGCATGCTAACGTTAGCGAGAAACGTTATAACATCTTACACTCCAATACTATTCAATTTCTTTCAACCTAAATAGTTTGCATTTACTGTACATGAGCGTGTAGATTATGACTGACTATTTAGTAAAAACTATATATATATATATATATATATATATATATATATATATATATGCATAAAATACATGTACAACTAATACCAAGGATAACACTTGAAAGCATACCACTAGCACTTATTTCCAATGTGGTCCTCAGGTTCAGTTCAGATGAGTTAAAACAAAACAGTGCAAACCACCACACTGCCGAGCTAGTTAGCTAGCACTTACCGCTCCATTCAAAAGCACAAAGCCAGTTTAAGCTAAGCTAACCTTAACGATTTGCGCCCAATTTTCTCGTTCAGGGTAGCTCACCACAAACCGGGAGACCCCGGTTCGCCGGTCACAGACCCGCTGCTTACTCACCTTTACCGTAAAATTTTTTGCCGCTGGTAACGTCGAAAACTTTCATGTTGACTGCCATAAGGATGCGGGGGTTCTGGAGCCCGTCGTACTCCCGCAGCTGCTCCAGAGTGAAGTCCCGTCTCCTCATCTTGGGAAGCGCCGAGGCCTCGTCATCCTGGGCCGCGTTCGAGACGAGTCGCCTGCCCCACCGCCGGTACACGGCCAAGCAAAGCGCCGCCACCACAACCACAATAGTAAGGTTCAACAACATCCCGCCGAGACCTAGCCCATCCGACTCCTCCGCCGCCCCCTGCCCACCGCTTGTGTCAACTGGTCCGCTTGAACTGTCTCCATCGTCCGCCATGCTGCTGCTTGGATGCCCGCCCCGGGACTGACGCTGCGGTCACGTGTGGAGTAGGACTACGGAGCACCCGGTTTCGATCCATTTTTTCAGAGTGCAACCATTTATGCGCATCTGTGTCAAAATTCATTTTCAAAGTTTCCTTCCAGTTGGATAAGAAAACAAGTCAAGAATGGGACAGTGAAAATTATACGCATAAATGTGGAAAATCATAGGAAATTGATGGCTAAAGAAAATTTGCAACACAATGGAATTCCTCCAAGATAATGATGCATAATAGTAATATTTTCCCCACATGGTCTTTTGATTAGGGTTCTTTTGCAATGTGGTACTATAGATTGATCTCAGTTTCATTTTGTCTTTGTGAAGCCCATACATGTATCCCATTTGCATGTTATAATTTTTTCTTCTCACCGTTAAAGATGACAACTGGGGAATTTTCCTAAGCAGAACACGTGGATTTTATAGGCTACAGCCAGTTCAGACTATTAAGACTTGTTTCAACTGAGTGATGACGCTCCATTCATGGTTTGATGGCACCAAAACTGGCTGATCAGGAAAAGCAACTCTTCACAGAAATTCACTGTTTATGCAAACAAGGAAAGGCGACACAGATCGGTTCATACAATCAATTATTTTATCCATTTTTTTTTTTGTATTTTACAATTCATTAACATGCACTGCTTAAACCTAAACACACTCAAATCCACTATACCAGAAAAAAAAAATCACTTCTTAAAGTCAAAGTAATAACTGAATAGCAAATGATTTTTTATAGTATTTACATTTTTCTTTAAATTCAACTCTAAAACCTCTTAAGTTCACTGATAAAGCAAAGTTAATAAAGTGCTCTAGAGCACCAAGCCTCAAAACATAATATGAAGTAAACTTCAAGCTAAAATATTTTGTGGTTTTGTCACTAGCTTGCACCCATTATTCCAGCAAAAAACATTATATTCAATTGCAAAAGCCATTAAAAACTGCACCGATTACCTAAGACTATTCCATCAATCAAGTAAATGGAAAATAAAAACAAAAATAAATTACACTACTTCTGGGTGGGTGGGGGGGGGGGGGACACAGGATTTAAAAAGTTTCTCCAATAAATTTGTCATGATTTTTCTGAAGATTTGTTTAAAAATCAACGTAATAGCCAAGCTGCAAGTCAGCGAGGAAAAATAAAAACACTTTTGGAGCAACAGGAGAGTCCTTCACAGTTTAAGTGCCCCTATTATGCTTTTGTGTGTGTGTGAGAGAGAGACTGGGACTTATCAATTTTTTTTCAGTCTGTTACTGCAACCTGTCACCAAAGCTTTTAGACCCGATACTTCATTCTCAAGTCACTATAAGTAACCTGCTGGACTAATGACCCCAATTCGGCACACACTTAAACCAAGTCAGCAGCCACATGCTCTGAATCCAAATACAATCACCTGCATCACACTTTGGTATATTTCCTTCCAATACCACTTTCCTAATATACCTACCACTTTTTTTTTTTTAAATGAGGGGATTTAAGAGCATCTCCATCATAAAAGTTTCTCCATAAATCATGAGTCTTAATAATAAAATGTTAACATTACTTTCAGCATCTGGATGCAGTCAGACAGCATTAATAACATTCAAACTACTTGTTTTTCAAGCTTCTTTGTGAACTGAACTCACAAAGACAGCCCTAAACTTGGCATGGCATGTGTAATTAACACTTTTAATACAATCTGTATTGAGCGGAAATTAGATTATAACATGCCTCTATAATACACTTTCATCATTTCAAACCCAGTATGCAAACCTCGCTGAACCCATTTGAGAATCACAGGGTGGAGCTCTGTCAGCAGCACTCACTACTCAAGGAGAAAATTTGTTTCATGACAACAGTGATGTGTGTATCCCTTAATTAACCTATTACTCTGGATGCAAAACCCCCCAAAAACTTTATGTTCATTAGGTTTACAATTTATGTTACCTGGACTTTTTAGTATGGGGTGCTTTGAAAAAGGATCAAAAACAGTGTTTCAGACTGAGGGTGAAAGATATCTGCAATAATGTACAGAATAAGGAAAATAACTAAGCAATTACTTCAATTTTAGTAAAGCCCAACAAGGAACATTATAATCCTGTAAATAAGCATAATATGGGCACTTTAAGACTCATTTTGATTGTCATAATGGATCAGTTGTGAATAATATGGTTAAACCTAAAATAGTTAATTAGGAAGACTTTAAAAGCAGAATTTGGATTATTCTGCTACTGAACAACCTCCTGACATCCAGCTGAATCTGATGAAGCCATCCAACACTGTGTGAAGTGTCGCTTAACTTGGCAAAATACAATCACAGCCCTTTACAGACCAGAGCAGTTAACATATTCCTGCTTCGACAGTTTGGCATCTCAGAGAATAAAAGGCAAAATGCAGGGAATGCATTTCTTTGTAAACGTCATGAGCAGTTTGGTGAACAGATTCAAGCTTGCTTGCTTTTAAATGAAATGCACTGATAAAACAATCATATCAAGTCAACCATGCTCGGTCTCTCTTCATACCGAAACAGTCTGCACCAGAAAAGCATAAATGCTGAGCTGACAGCTGCCACTATCACTCTGCGCTTCTCCTATTCAAACCCAAACAAAGTGAAAGGGAGCTTCATTTATTTGTTGCCACACTTTCCTTCTTCCCAGCTCTGGCTTCAGTCTTCTTGCCCTGGGGAGGTGGCACTCCCGTTTTCTGGGCTTTCTCTTTGGTGATGGTCTGTGCAGCAGCAGAGGTTGAGGCGGACTCGGCGCCAGTGTTGGAGGACTTGGAGGCCGGCGTGGGCTTTGAGGTAGTGTTGGAAGGATGTCGGCGACGCCTCCCTTCATCCCCGGCAGAGGATGAATGGCGTCGTCTTCTGCCTCCCTCCTCTCCCATTGGGGGCTGCAAACATAGATGTGATCATGTGAAAACATGTCAATGACAATCTCTGACCTTTTCTAGATCCTCAAATCACCACCAACACCTTAGCAAAGCGGCAATAGCTGAAATAATGATGAACTTCACAATTTTCTCAACCAAAGATGGCAAGGAATCACTGTCAAATGAGTGTTGCATTATGGGTGGATTCTAGGACTGGCGATTAATCAAAATAAAACCGGAACTGACATTCATGGTGTGGCACTGACGTAATCTTGCTCATGTTTTTTTATTCTTGTTTATTCCCCTCTCCCTGTTGTGAGCATGTATGCAAAAGCTTTCCATGTGCTGCCCCTTTAAGACGTGCCTGCGGAGTTACAGGCCCTTGCATGTAACTCCGGAAGCAGCATAGTCAACTCTGTTCAGATGTAGCGTAACACGGGCAGAACAATTTAAGACAGCTTGTAACAACAACAAATGTGGTCCTCATCTACACAGTATGAAATGATTGGACTCTTTATTCCATTTGAAGATGACAAGAAAAAGCAAGCTAAGTATAGGCCCTTTTCCACTAGCCTCACTTGGCCCTACACCACACCACTCAGCCCGCTTTAGGCGCTTTTCCATTAGCCCCAGCACCGGTTAGCAGGTACTTTTTTCGTACCTGATCCAGGGCAGGGTCTAACCGGGCTGAGTAGGGCTGTGATATGACTTTAAGAGACTGGTCGCCGCCGATTAGTCAGGTTGTAACGTCATGAAAGCGACTTTTTCTGCTGAATTTACTCCAAGACCGCCATTTGTAATTGTTCAGCAGTGAACACAGTGCGCCCCTTTAATACGGTATATTATATTAATATACTGTATAATATACTTATATAATAATATACTCCTAATATTATATATTAGGAGGTGCGCAATTTTCTTTCTATATTAGGCGACGATCGCATCCAGCGTGAGTTGGACGGATCTACTCGAAATGCAGGTGTCCGAGCAGATGGCTTCCCAAGGGCACATCCGTACTGCCAAACAGTGTCGGGAGAAGCTGAAAAAGCTGAAAAGCGATTACCGAGCAGTGAAGGACCACATTGCTCGAAGTTCAGCGGATGGAAGGAGTGGAAGTAGTTCGCTGAGAGACATTGGGCTCCACACGGTCACTGTCACGGTCACGGCCTTGGAAACCGTGGATGGTGAGTGTTTATTTGATATTGCGCATCTGTTCGCCACTTGATCCTTTCTGTGCCAAGCTCACTGTTTTTAAGAAATAGGAAGGTTGTTAGATTGTGGGTAATGGTTGTTACTGAGGCTTGCCTATTGTTTTGCAGCCAACTGCAGATTCACGCTTGCTTTGTGTTAAGTATTAGCGCAAACAAAACGCTGAATTACGCTTATTGTATTCCGGTTAAAAACTTGAGAGTGTTGTGTACATGTTGCACTTTGGTGTTGAGTTTTAAATTGCGTGCATTTTCTTTCTAGAATCACATTTCATATCACAGGGGTCCACCTCAGTGGAGATGACTGACACAGCGGACTCTCCTGGCGCTGCGTCTGCGTGTGTGTCTGGCTGAGCGCCAGCTGGATCAGCTCCACATCACCAGCTCCATCTGGATCACGTTCAAGTGCCGGTAAGATTTTTTTTTTTGGTTGAAACAGGTCCAGCAGCGGAAACCAGGGTCGAAAATCCATCCATCCATCCATCTTCTACCGCTTAATCCTTTACAGGTCGCGGGGGGGGGGGGCTGGAGCCTAACAAGTTATGTACCAAATTGATTAATGCAATTTCCTGTAGCTGCATATTAATTAATTGAAAATGTCTTTTTAAATGTACAAAAAGGTTATTCTTTGGTCTTCACTTATCGGTGTTCCACAACCATTTTTAGGTGTGGTGATTGGTGCTGTTGTAACTCCTGTTTTAGACAAACAAAGTGCATGAACTGCCGTTGAAATCAACATGCTTCATTGAAATGCTTCGCGTCAGATGACTGTATTAACCCATTCAGATTTCTGCGGCCACACTACAAGCAACTAGTTTAAACATTACCCATCCATCCATCCATATTCTTAATCTTAATCCTTTTTAGTTTTGCAGGGGGGCTGCAGCCGAAGACAGCACCCTGCGTGTTGCAAAATCTGCTCTACTGAGGGGCAGCAACATGACAGTTCAGCTTATATACAGCAATGAAGCATAATATAATAGTGACATTCCACCACAGACTTTCACCTGTGTAATTCCATAATATATGTAGTGATCCAGCTTTAACGACCATGCCTTTCTGTCTTTCCATCTAGGCAAGACGAAAACAGACAACTCCCATTGCTGACCTTACATCAGCGATGGTCAACATGCATGACGAAGAGATGCGGCTCTTGGAACGGCAACATGACCAGTGGCAAGAATCAGGAGTACATGCAGCATTTGCGACAGGTGGCTGCAGATGTGCGGGCAGATGCGCATGAAGCCCTGGAACAGGACGCTGCGTTACGAAGGGAAGAGCTCGCAGAGATGTCATCGCCCAGTCTGTTTTTTTGTTTGTAAATTTTGCTTCAGGAATAAAATTGTATTGTTTGCATCAAAAGTCTGGTTTATCTGTTATGACACCGTATGAGAAAAGCCAATAATTACATACACATTCCATTCTCTGTTCACTCCACATGCTGCTGTTCATCAGGTCAGGTGTATAGCCTTCTAATGGTAATTTAATTTTTAACAACACAACAAAACATAATGTCTTGGTAGGTTTTTTTTTTTTATTTTAAACAAATTTGCAATGCGGAATCCATTTCTCTTGAACGGGTACATTTTTTAGGTTATAAGCAGTTGTACAGGTGTGCTTGAACTTGTAGACACTGATAAAGGTAAGTACGTGTAAGTTGAATGTTGCATCACCAGTCAAAATTTAATAAATTAAGAAGGAATCTAGCAAAAATTTGGCACTAATAACAGTAGACAAATCGGACACGGATACACAACTGTGTTTTTGTTGCACACAACTGTTGTTACCAACAAGTGCAAAATTTATATTCCCTTTTCCCAAAAATTAAAAATCAATTTGTAAGTAAAAGTGGGAGACCTTTACATGGGAAAATATGACATGTATCAGCACATGATTTATAGTTCAATTTGCATTTCCACCTAAGCAAAAGTGGCTTGTCGAGCTGGATTTTTGTGAAGATGGCCTGTGCGGTGTTTCTAGTAGTAGTAGATTAGTTTATTTGACAGGGACAGTGCAATAAACATAGACAATTAATCAAAGACAATCAATCTGATGTGTTGCACATAGAGTCAACTTCTTCATCCACATCAATTTGGTTTTAGACCAGGATACTCAACAGAAACAGCAAATTGTTGCCTTATTGAAAACATCAAACAGTCCTTGGACAGGGGTAATGTGGTAGGAGCTGTTTTTCTAGATCTCAAAAAGGCTTTCGATACTGTAAACCACAGTTTGCTTTTATCCAAAATGGTATCTTTTAACTTCTCCCCAAATACATTAGAATGGTTTGCATCTTATCTCCAGAATAGAGAACAGTGTGTAAAAGTTCACCAGGATAAATCCTCATTTTTAAACAACCGCATGGGTATCCCACAAGGGTCCATTCTTGGTCCTTTACTTTTCAGCATTTTAATTAATGACTTGCCGTTACACTGCTCAGCTGCAACATGCCAACTTTATGCAGATGATGCAGTTATTTACACAGCTGCCAAGACTCCAGCACAGGCTGCAGATGTACTGTCTACAAGTATGGTTGATGTCCAAGAGTGGCTCCTCCAGAACCATCTATTGCTGAACCTTCAGAAAACAGTCTCAATGTGCTTTTCAATCAAAAAATGTAACCTGCAACGTTTTAAAGTTAATATACATGATCATGACATCAGTTTAGCTACAGAATTCAAATACCTTGGCATTGTACTAGATCCTCAACTCAAATTTAATCTTCATATAAAGAAAATTTCAAAAACAGTAAAAAAAAATCTGAACTGCTTTAAATTAATTAGATATTACATACCTTACGAAGCAGCTGCACTGTATATGCATTCTATGGTTTTTTCTCATATATCATACTGTTTGACAGTCTGGGCTCAAGCAGCCCCTTCCACAATAAGACATATACTGTAGGTTCATTATATAATCAAACCCTAAAAATCTTGGACAAAAAGCCCATTAGGTGGCATCACTGTAATGTTTTAAAAAAATACAACCTATTGAGTTTTGAGAGCTTCATTGACCTCTGTCTTCTGAAATTAACGTTCAAATGTTTCCATAAATCAGCACCCGAGCCACTTGCTGGTTTCGTCCAAAGACAGGACAGCAGCAGAGCCACCAGGAGTTCTGTTAACAATAACTGTAAAATATTCCACCGCAGAACCACATTTGGACAAACAGCTTTCTCTATAAAGGGCAGTCACATCTGGAACACAATGCCAAATGAAATTAAAATAATAACGGACTTTAAAACATTCACTAAAAATGTTAAAAACTGGCTGAAAAATAAACAAGAATGTACTCATGTATGAATTAATTGTCTGCAAAGTGAGAGTGAATGAAGGGAAGGAATAAATGTGTTTGTTTATAGTGAGTGACGGAGGGAGGAAGGCCTGAAATAGGCAAATGTGAGTTATGTTATATGTGTTAAATGTGAGTCAGGCTGTTATATTTGTGTATTTATAATATTTATAATATTTATGTTAAATGTGAGTCAGGCTGTTATATTTGTGTATTTATAATATTTATAATATTTATAATTGTGTATTTATAATTTTTCTGCATTGATGTATGTGGTTATTGTGTATATATATATATTTTTTTTTTCCCCCATCTTTACTTGATTCTTTACTTGATTTTTGTGAAGATGGCCTGTGCGGTGTTTCTGCATGTAATTACATACCTGTCAAGTGTGGTTTCGCCGTATTTTAATACGGGGAAAATGCAATTTTAGCAAATACGGGCGTATTGCCATTTCTGTATGCCAAAGAGAAAAATATACGGGAAAAAAAATTTGAGAGTGTGGGGAGGAACACGTGTGTGACCCCCACAGCGTACGGGGCTGTCACAGCGCTCAGCGTGAGCAATTATCACAACAGAAGTGTGGACTCATCATTAGGCTGATGGCTTCGCACCTTCTTAACAGATAAGCGTTATGAACAAGAGGACAGGTAGATGGACCATGCACAACATTTTATTTACAAAAAACATTTTTGAAATATGTATGCACATAAATGTGGATGAAATAGACAAGTATTGCATCACATGTTATATTGTAACGTGCAGCTTGACATGGCGACATCCCACCAGGAGGTTTGAACTCACGCCTCCCGCTCTGGAGTCCCACACTCTACCCGTGTCGCCAATAGGGTCAACCCACTTGTCAAGCCAAGTAGGGTGCTTATATTGAGTTCGCTACAATATCACCACCCTGCTCCTCTGCTCTCTGTGCCGCTGCCACCACTGGTTCATCTACTGCATCATCCAATGTAGTGTCAAACGTCTCTCCATGACTCTCACACAGATTGTGCAGAGCACAACAAGTCAGCATCATAGATTTAACCAGTTTCATGTCACAGTCATTCCTCCTTCCTTCTCTCCTCGTCATCAGCCATGTTTGTTGTGGAGGATTCAGTCGCGTGTGTTTCACGTCACGAGGGTGTGGCGCCGCCTGCTGTTCAACAAATCCCACCCACAGCAGGTGTGCCAGCAGGTGCGCCAGCAGTAGTTGAAAAGCAACTGAGGCTGAACCGAACCGAAGTGAGTAGAGCCGGGTTTTCAAATCGGGGCTGAGTGGGGCTAGTGGAAAAGGGCCTTATGTGAATGCTAACACGAAAAGGAGTGGAAGCTAAGTCACTGTTAGCCTCTGCCAGCTATCCAGGTCATCTCAAGTGTCTTACAGAAGGAATGGACAAGTTAAGACTGCATTTATGAACGTGATAAGAGACTCATAATCACTATGTGGTGCTAACAGAATCATGGGTGCGTAAAGAACTTCCCCAACGCAGCTAACAAACTAATTAGCCGCTGCGCACGTGATGTGACTGAGAAACCCTCAAGAGGTATGTGTTATAAACACTGGACAATGCTTATCTTGTGTGTGAAATGACAATAGGCCTGTCTTTTGTTATATTTTACTTATTTACTACCACACCGCAGTGATATACCACACTCTTGTGTAATATTGCTTAATTACGATCTTTGTCAGTAAGAAGAAGGGGGAAAAAAAGAAAACTGATATGAATGGGTCAATTAACTGCCCAGTCCTAGTGGATTCATTAAACTTAACCAAGTTTATTAGCCAGAACAGTATGTGATTTGTTCAGCTTTTTATAGGTTTAAGGTTTCTGCAAGTTCTCTAACCAGTTTTCAACCATTTCACTTCCTGAATCTTCCCTGAATATCCATCTCCCTTACACACCTTTTCGAGCTCTATGCATAACTGTCAAGAAAAATAACTGAACATGTCACAAAAACTCCCATCTCACATTACCCAAAGTTAAAAAAAAAAAATAATAAAAACCCTAGATCCACCTTAATTCTGTTCCACTCCAAAATCTAATGGGTTCTTCTGTGGCCCAAGGGCAAATATTAAAACTGGGTTAGTAGTTTTGTGCAATCCAGCTACCTGGGAAACATCAAGGGAAAGCTAACCTCTTTGACAGAAGTAATGCAATAATGAATGAAAGAGTTCATAGCGTCAACTGATGAAACAGATACAAAGACAGGAACTCCCTTATGTAAAAAAACCCCAAAAAACCCCAAACTCCAAACTTGTCACACTGTCTAAGACCTAATGCAAAAAACAATCCACTGCTACCTTTTATATTGCATTAAGAATGCTTTTTTCTGTCTGCTAGTAAAAAAACAAGTTTTTAAAAAAGAGAAATAACTCAAAACTGCAATGTGGTGTGATGCACTATAAACAGGCTAAGAAACAGGTTTTATAAACATAGCCATAGAAAAGAGTTTTACATTAGACAGAAAAAAATGTTAGCTTTTAAGCATTTTCATGTCTGTAAGGTACTGTACTGAAATGAAAGCACCAAGGTGCTGACCGGGGGGGGGGGGGGGGGGGGGCACCGCCATCTCTACTGGCCTGGCATAGTTATTACAATACCTTTTTTCCCCAGCTCCATTGATGGTAAAGGGGAGTTAAATTTATGTTTATTTTGCCAAATGAAAATTCAATAAAATATGTCATTACAAAGCCTTTAATTCCACTTGATTCTGACCGGGCGAACTGAAAAGCTGGTAACAAAAAGACGACAGATACACACACAGACGCATGTAGTGATTATGGTATGCCTTCCTTGCTTTGCACTGAGGCATAATTAATGTAACCAAGCAGCCCCAAGTACGAAAGGAAAATTGGACATTGGAAGAAAAATAATGTGACGTAACATAAGCTTTAAGAATCAAATGTTGCAGTTGTAGGAGTTATTAGTGTTTTAATATTGAAATTGCTGCATAATTTAAGCACAAAACTTACTTTGAAATGGTTTTTCCTTTGCTCAGCTGTCTATTGTGGTCTACCATGTTTTAGAGGCGAGGGATGTGGGACTTGTAGTTTTTACCAATGAACTGATGAAAACTACAGGAAGAAAATACCTCGCCCATCCTCTGCAGGAACTAAACAGTGAAAGGAGTCTGAAAACAATTGATGTGATGAATAAATGGTGTAGTTTTTGAATACGTGTTTGGTTTTCAGAAACAACTGCTATTTTAAAAGTTCAGCAAGAGATCAACTGTGACAGGAAGTCGTCCGTGGGCTGTAAAAAAAAAAAAAATTAAAAAAAAAATCGCACTACTGCCTCTTGTGGGCCGGCATAGTTAGTACAACACCTTTTTTTGTGGCTCCATTGTTTGACGGCAATGGTGAATTAAATGTGTGTTCATTTTGAAAACAAAGCCTTATCTCGAAATTCTGGCAAATTAAAAGTTGAGAAAATATGGCGATACAATGACACAAGCCTTAAGTTGCACTTAATTTTGACTGGGTGAGCTGAAAAGCTGATAATAGACAGACAGATACATACAACCACGCACACAACCACAGACAGACGGACACATTGAGTGACTACCATATGCCTCCGTTGCACCGAGGCCTAAATATTCCTCCAAAAATGATTGTTACATGCTTTTATGATAATGCAGGTGTCACTTTTTAGGAACATTTGGAGTCTTGTTGCAATCTTATACTCATGTTCAATCATGAGTTTCACAGCACTCCTTCCCATGTGAAACAACACTCTGTGCCCACTCACCACCACCCTGAAGTCCTCCAGGTTCTTGAACTGGGAGAGGTGCTCCTGCAGCTTGGGGTCAATGGGCTGGTTTTTTATCTTTGAATATTTCAAAAACGCCCAAAACTTCTCCAGACCATACAGTTGACCTGGATGACAGGAACAAAGAGCCAATTAAGTAGAAAATCAGAATTCATTAAATCAGCAGCATGTCACTTTCCTGATCCTGAGAGGAATACTGAAAAGACTACAACTGGTATCCTTTAAAGGTGAAATACAGAAGATTTTCATGAAAACAAAGATTTAAAAAAAAATAATACATCAACAAAGTGTTTAGAAACGTGCACAACGTAAGTCTTAATGTTCTTCTAAAAATTAGTATATTGATGAAAAAAATATTTTGTAATTTTTAGCGGACCAACAATAAAATAAATATTTACATCCAGCAGCTGGAGTAACACAAACACGGAAGTCCAGTGAGGATGTCACAGCCAATAGCATTGCTAGCTTTATGTTATGTACCACATCTGGTTTTGGTTTGTTGGGTTGCCAGGCAGTGAATTATTCAGCTAAATACCTGAGTCTCAAGGCAAACGCCACTAGCCATGGTTACATGGGCAAAATTTCTTCAATCTGATTACAATTCAGATCAGAATTTTACTGTTTACATGGATCCTGAAAAAGCTGTTCCAATTAGGACGTGCGTTTCCATGTGTCACACGTTTCAATGGAATAAATCATTTTGACATGCGCACGTCGACATTTAGACATTCCGAAAATAGTAAAAGAAGCAGCAACTTCCGGTGTTAGCAAGCCCCGCTTTGTGTCAAAATGGACCTGTATTGTGTTATTCAGACTGTACTTTTGCTTCTGCTGGTCTCCGTAATGAAGTTACAAGTGCATACTTCTGCATATGACGAACAGAGGGAGACAGCAGGACGATACAGACCAGTTTTGTTTTACTCCTGCTATGTCTTCCGCTAGCTGCTGTAAAGGCAGAAATACGTCACGTCGACATATAGCTGACGTACAGACATGCGCAGTAAACATATTTTCTGCCCAACCTTCGGAATAAGTGTTTTCATGCGCACCATTCGGATTAACAATCGGCATAACCCACCCGTCTCAATCGGAATGAAACTTTGATCCGAATGAGCGTGACCGGGTCAGAATATTCAGACTGGCGTGTTTACATGAAGCATTTTTATTCCTATCAGGCTTTTAATCCGGTTACTTGTGTCCATGTAAACATGGTCAGTTTCCCAATAGTTCTCAAGTATGGCATGACAAAGGAGCAGGATGAATATGGGTTCTGCTTTTGATGGCTAATGTCTGCTGAAGAATCTGAAAGGGCTGAGAAGTCACACAGAGGTGACCTTTTTTCTTCTGACAGGTAAGCTAACCAGTGCTAGCTATGATACTAACTAGCTCATTCATCTTCTGCTGCTAATCTGGTGGTTAGGGGTACCGGGGGTGGGAGGGGCAATCTAAAGTCTACGCAACCAGCTAAATTTTGTTTCTGACATATTCACATCATGAGTGTATAATAATATCAGCCAATATATGGCTTGGAACAGACCCCACTAACTGCTCCTTACCATGCTGACACGTGTGACAGGTTCATGATATGATCAACATTTGCATCTACGAATGTAACAGCACATACTAATTGTGCAGCAGTCATGTTTTACATAAATATTTATTTTTAAATTATCAGCTTTGATGTGCAGCTGCTCAGTCTAATAATTTGGTGTACAGTGAAAAAAGTTAGTTGTTTATTGTTGTTACAGATTAAGCTAATAATGTAAAATTTTATTGATCACCATGGTGGAAACTGAGGTTAAAAATAGTTTTAAGTTCTAATAGTAGAATAAACAGGTCTTAATTTATTTTCTTACTAACTAATGTTACTGCACAGAATTAGCCACGGGATTTCTTGAGTCCATGAAGTAGCTGTAATTATGTATGTAGAAATTTATGTCATATTTTTGACTATCCAAGTAGTAAACCACAACATTTTTCACCCTCTGTAAGGACTTCCTCCATCATGAGGTGAATAAGTGTTTGGACAATGTCATCATGATACAGCAGAGAAGAGCTCCACCAAACAGTGACTGGAGAGAGGGTCAACAGCTTCTGAAGCCCTCACTGATGTGATGGGCCAGTGGGGGTTAAGGACAGAACATCAATATCTGACCTTTAGGTGAGTATGATGCAAAGTTTTACATGTAAAAAGTCACAAACAGGACTATTAATATGACTGTGTTCTCATAGATCAACATTTAAAAACCACACTCTGATAATGTCAGCAGAAGCTTCTCCTCCACCTCACCTGTGTATGAAGCCTGGACCCCATTAGCAGCTCAGGACAACAACCACTGGAGGGATCGTCCAGTGAGAAAGACAGTCGGCAGCACATCAATGTAAGTTTAGTCTTATCCAAACATTTTACACACAGTAATGTATAAAGCCAAATCCTTTATTTTGAATTTTTAAATGTGTTTGTTTAGATTTGTTAACTGTTTTTGAAATGTTGAGTGGGTTTTTTTTTTAGTATTTAGTGAGCAACCTGGTCAAACCAATCATTATTTTGCCAAAAGTAGATGCAACGGATATTTGTTTCTTTCTTTTTTGAATAACTTCTCAAAACAATAGTCAAAATTTGGCAGCTGAAATATCTTGGGACTTTTCATTTTTATTAAAAGCACAACCTGTCTGTGCACTTGGTGTTCCAAGAATGTGGAATTACAAAAAATGTTGTTCCTCTTCTTTAATCAGGTCCAATTCTTGCAGCAGGAATGAATATACAACACAGCCATCCATCTTCTACGGCTTTTCTGGGGGTCCAGGTTGTAGAGGGAGCAGTCTAATCAGAGAAGCCTAGACTTCACTCTCCCCAGCCACCTCCTCCAGATCTTCAGAGAGGACACCAAGACGTTCCCAGACCAGCTGGGAGACATAGTCTCTCGAACGTGTTCTGGGTCTGCCCTGGGGTCTCCTCTCTCCTCCCACAACACACACATAAAAAGTAATTCCATTTCTGCACCTGCTCTTTCCTTCACCTACAGTATATTGTCATTCACATTATGTAGACCAAGCAAACTCATTGCAGCACTGCTGTTGTCCTAAAACTGTCTAGTAGTTCATACACTGCCATGTTTTAAGGCTGTTAGTCTGTGATGACACTTTCTTAGAGACTGTCCTTTTTTACATCAACAAATTGTACCTGACTATAGTAACAAAGGTCAACACTGACTATAAGGACAACAAAAGCTTTCCAGAGTGTCCTAATCCTGATTTAATTAATTTCTCTATTGCTCTCCCAGATCTGCCCCATGGACCCTGCATCTGGACTGTTTATTTTTTAATAAATATTTTCCCCCCAAATAAATTCCTGTTTGTTATATGTTGACTGACAATTTGAGGTTGATTTTCTTTTACATTCTACTCATCCACCTCCAAAAGTTGAACATTGTGGTGAATTTATTTTTAGAAATAACTCAAATCTAAAAAGTAAAATTTTCATATTTTACAATACTTCCATATAAATTTAGTAATTTTAAGATTTTTTTGTTTGAAATTTGGATGAATATGTCTGAGCTATTTGATATAGATCTGAATGGTGATGTGCTTATTTTTGGAGATGCAGTACTGTTTTTACACAATATTATTTGAAAAAAAGATTAATGTTCCACCATAAATTATTTCCAACTTCACTAAGGATTACTGATTACAATATTATGTATATATCTAATATGTACAGTGTATTTTAGGTTCTTGTTTATCACTACATTATAAAAAGGTTGAAAATACTTTAGTTTTGCAGAGGTGAGGTAAACCATTACTTTGTGAATCTGTCACACTGAATAAACAACAGTTTTCATCTTCTACAGTAACTGAAAGGGCACAAATGAATTCAGGCATCCAATGGTTCACAACATTTACTTATATATTTTAAAACAATAAAAACAAAAGACATTTACAACCTAAAATTAACAAACTGACATAACTGCTGGAGCTTAATAACAACAGCTGTTTTTGTTTGTTTTTTTAAAGCATGCATAGTTAAAACGGATGAACTTAAACAGACCATAAAAGTGTGATTCAGCATATTTACAAAAACCACAGAACAACTAACAGCAAAGTCCTTATTATCTGATCTAAAGTGTCATATTACGTTGTCAAAACTAGAGAGCTATCCGGTTTGATCACAGCTGTGCTGCATTAGCATTACTGTCAATAACACTATACCATATAGTTATTTAAAAAAGGTTTATTGGAGATGCGCATCAGAGAGGATTATGTTAAATACACGATTCTATACCACAAGAGTCCTTGCTTGACACGCTGTCTGGCTCATAATAACCAAAAGTCTGTGATGTTAGCAGTCTGCAGTGTTAGCCTCCAGGAAGTGTTGTTTATCTCTACCTGGCAACCGGTACAAGATTATAGTGAGTCAACAGTGCGTGCGACACCTACTGACTGGGAGGTCAGAATCCTTTATATTGCACCTTTAAGGCCTGAGTCCCAACAGTCAATCACAGGTGCTTTAATTGTTGGGAAAAGTTGT
The DNA here is from genome assembly GCA_020510985.1 of Pholidichthys leucotaenia. Lineage (NCBI taxonomy): Eukaryota > Metazoa > Chordata > Actinopteri > Cichliformes > Pholidichthyidae > Pholidichthys > Pholidichthys leucotaenia. Next base: position 69,571,680 of record CM035842.1, on the reverse strand, counting down.
GCCCTGTGATTGGTTCAAGGGACTCAGGCTGTGAAACATGTCAGTTCTATTTTTTCTGCGTCCCTATCAGGAACTCAGAAATCACAGTGTTGTTGCAAGCAATGCACAGGCATTCAGGCTATGGTGGAAGTAACATTCATCTGGTCAAAGGTTGCTGTACCATCAAACTTATTTTGGAAACATTTTAAGGTGAAAAAACCTTACATAGGATTGCTTTAAAAGGTATTGCATGTACTTTTGGAAGCTTGAATTTTTATGTCCTTAGGTATGACTGCGAGAGTGAATGGTTGTCTGTCTCTTTGTGTTGGCCCTGCGATGGACTGCCAATCTGTCCAGGGTGTACCCTGCCTCTCGCCCAAAGATGCTGGGATAGGCTCCACCCCCCCCCCCCCCCCCCGTGACCCGAAAAGGATTAAGCGGAAGAAGAAGATGAATGAATTTTTGTGTCACCTCGTGATTGCTATGTGAACTGCAGCTACAACATTTCTGAATTCAAACACCAAAAGAAATGCAATGTACGTAACATACTGCATTATGATTTTTGTCAGTTTGTGTAATACACAAGGGGGGCTTTTTAAAGATTTTCCCTGACTCACTTCTGGTTACTGTAGGAGGCTGAAACTGCACATGAATAATAATGAATATCTCTATAGGTCACACGGTAATTTGCAGCTCTGAACTCCTAAGAGCTTCTCTTTCACAGGTGCTAAGATGGAGTAAGATGTGATAATGGAGCCAGGTGAATGCAGAGCAGTCATCAGATTCCTGTATTTGAGAGGCCGCACACCAGGGAGACGTTCCATGAGATAAAAGAGACTTAGGGGGAGGATGTGCCATCGTATGACATAGTCAAGCACTAGCATCTACAGTTCAAGTGTGGTTGGACATCTGTGGAAACAACACCCATTCCCGGGTAACCACAGTGTCCACTCATGAAGACACCATCCGACAAGTGGAGGCCACCATTTTGGAGGATCGCCACATAACCGTTCACCTAATAGCCCAAGATGTCAAGATCAGTATGGGGTCTGTTGGGAAAAAAAAAAATCATGCACGACCATTTGCACATGCAGAGGTTGTCTGCATGATAAGATTCCCTGGTCGCTCACACCTTTCCAGAAGCAGGAATGAGACATGCTCTCAGGCTCTTCTGGCCATGTGCCAAGAAAATCAGGACTTCTTTGATATACTAATCACACAGGATGAAACATATGTCCATCACTATGATCCAGAGACTAAAGCCCAATTGAAGCAATGGAAGCATGATGACTCACCACCTCTGAAGAAGTCACATCTCCAACCCTCGGTGGGCAAGGTCATGCTCACAGTCTTTTGGGACCAGCATGGAGAATTGATGACTGATTTCCTGGCAAACAGTACCACAATTAAGGGGACTTACTACGCTTCACTGCTGCAGAAATTGTGGAAGGCCATCAAAACCAAGAGGGATGGAATGCTGACCAAAAATGTTCAACTCCTGCAAGACAACGACCCCAGTTCACAACTTACATGCTGCCCAGACGAAAGCGGTTCTGTGGCTATGAAATCCTTCCTCACCCCTTTACTCTCCCAACCTACCATCTGACTTCCACCCCTTTCCAACCATGATCTCATTTTTGAAGGGCAAGCACTTCAAGACGATGAAACGCTGATTCATGAGGTCAAGTTGAGACATCTGACACAACCTGCAGACTTCAACAAACGAGGTCTCCATAGCCGCATAAAGCGATGGGAGAAGTCTGTCACCCTTGGTGCTACCCATGTAAAGAAAGACTAATAACTGTGCCAAGTTTGGTTCCTCTTAGTCCATGGGAAATGAGTCAGGGGAAATCTTTAATGAACAGCCCACTAAGATCCCAGGCAAACTACCTCAGAGCTCAGACTGATCTAAGAGATGTTAAACTCACCCTGAAATAGATGTAAAAAACAAAACTATTTCAATTCTGTTCACCTCATATCGACTTCAATCACTCTTTTTAAACCTTCATCTTCAGTGAAGTTATATTGGTTAAACATTGGCATAATGTGGAATAATAAAAATTAAAATAGTATACACTTATCACATTGTCTTAGTACAGTAATATACAGTATTACCACTGCACATGTGCTCTATGTTTAAAACCATTTAAATTGACTTGAACAAACTCTTGGAATTCTGATACACAGAATAGTTCAGCCTTAAGTGTGATACCAAACCTTCATTTATCCATTTGCCACCAGAAGGCCCTGCCATTACAGTGTTATAATTCAGAATGTGAAACTGTCATATACTAGAAGAGAATACAAGCTTGAGATTGAATGACAACATGCTGAAGAGGGGAAAATTTCCAACAATGAATAATGATTCCCTAAATTAACTCTGAATCAAAGTTTGGGTGACTGGCCCGATGAAACCATTCTTTAATGTTGATAAATGGACAAGTGTCAACCATCAAATATGCATAGTGGAGTGGTGGCTTAGAGGTAGAGCATCTACCCCACGGGGCAATGGATCAGCGTTCTCGTCGCGCCCTCCGCCAGTACCCGGGCTCGCCTGGGGAAGCTAATGATCCTACCAGCAGACTAAATTCGAAGAGACGACGCCTCTGTGCCAAGTCAAAGAAGAATCCTAGTCACAGTCCTAAAGCCGAAAGCAAACAGCCCCAAGAGCTAGAGCTGAACCCCAAGGCTCAGTTCTAGCTCCAGCTCTGTTCAACCTCTACATAAACGACCTGCCTACTACAAAATCCCGCAAATTCATCTATGCAGACGACATCTGTTTGGCATTCCAAGCACCAGACTTTGAACCACTGGAACGGGTGCTCACGGAAGATCTTGCCAAACTGGACCAGTTCTGCAAAATCTGGCGCCTAAAACCAAGCCCAGCAAAAACCGTCTCCAGTGTATTCCATCTCCACAATGCAAAAGCTGCCAGAGAACTAAACATCCACCTGAGCGGACTCAAGCTTAAGCATGCCCCAAATCCAACTTATCTTGGAGTGACCCTTGATAGGACCTTATCCTTCAAGGAACATCTAAAGAGGACGGCTGCTAAGGTGAAGGTACGAAACAACCTGCTCTGCAAGCTCGCTGGTGCAAAATGGGGGGCGGCAGTCTCCACCCTGCGCACCTCAGCACTGGCCCTTTCATACTCTGTAGCAGAATATTGTGCCCCTGTCTGGTCCAGGTCATCTTACACACACCATGTAGACACCCAGCTCAACTCAACCATGAGAACTATAACTGGAACAATCCGCTCAACACCACTCCCCTGGCTCTCTGTACTGTCAAACATAGCCCCTCCACACATCCGGCGAGCAGCATTAACTCAAAGGATGCTCCAAAAAGTTAAAGATTCTCCTCACTTACCAATCCATGCAGATATCTACACCCCACCCACTGCCCGACTTTCATCCAGACGGCCGATTTGGAAAAACCCTCCCCCAGCTGACTTTACCATCCAGACAGCTTGGCAAGAGGAATGGGAGACCAAGGAGGTCCCAAACAAACAGCTGGTGATAAACCCCAACCAACAGGTCCCGGGCACCAACCTCCCAAGGAGACAGTGGTCTACACTCAATCGCTTCAGGACTGGACATGGCCCCTGCTTGGCCAGCCTTCACAGATGGGGCAGTAGCCCTAGCCCACTGTGCGCATGTGGAGAGGAGCAAACAATGGAACACATCATAGAGGCTTGCCCGCTCCAAAGACTGGAAGGAGGATTACACACCCTCCATACAGCAAACCAGGAGGCAACTGCTTGGCTTAAGGACTTTGCATTCGCTAAATAAATAAAATCTACCCCACAACTGGAAGGTTGAGATTCAAGTCCCAGCCGGGTCATGCCAAAGATCATATAAAAAATGGAACTTCCTGCCATCCAACTTGGTGCTCAGCAAAAATGGAATGGAGGAGGGAAATGTGGGCAACAGTGGCTCAAGAGGTAGAGCGGGTCATCCAATAACCAGAGGGTTGGCAGTTCGAATCCCGTTCTCCCCAGCCATCTTGCCGTTGTGTCCCTGGGCAAGAGACTTTACCCACCTTGCCTCCAGTGTCCATGACAGTGGGTATGAACGTGTATAAATGTTTGGTAGTGGTCGGAAAGGCCATTGGCGCAGATTGGCAGCCACGATTCCGTCAGTCTACCCCAGGGCAGCTGTGGCTACAGTAGTAGCTTACTCCTATCAATGTCTGTCTGCAGTGAATGAATAATGGACTCACTGAAAGCGCTTTGAGATGTCACTTGGCATGTAAAGTGCCATATAAATCTAACCTATCATTATTATTATTATCATCCAGCCCCCCCGCGAGCCGAAAAGGATTAAGCGGAAGGAGATGGAAGGATGGATGGATATCAACAACATTTGCGTTTTCAAACTGTGTGTTACAGGTGGCATGTAAACAGTTTTTGTTTGCTTCTATTTATCCATAGGAGAATGGGACAATTTGGTCTTTTCTACATTAATTACCTTTCTCAAAGTCTTTTAGAGTCTCTTCTTGAAAGTCCTTGAAGAGGTCAAATCTGAATCTCTTCTCCAAACCGTAGCTGTAGTATCTAAAGAGACACTCCAATCCGTACCTGGGAAGAGGAAAACTAACATTTAACCCCCAAATTCTGAGATGGCTAAACAAATTCTGCTTTCCAGACAGGATGCCATATGATGCAACTGTCTGAACGCTCTCCATCTTTAATCTACCATCCTCCCACACGGGTCCTTCAACATTTCACAACAGTGGATCATTTATCCTATGATTTATTCATGGATTTAATGCATCTGTCAGAGAAACCAGATAAATGAGCTGACTGGTTCCTGGTTCAGCCGAGTTGATATGAATGGTGGCATAAACAGCTGACTGTGTTGTTCTAGTCTCACTTCAACAGGCAGGGCTGAGCCACATACTTATCGAAGCAAGAATGTACTTTTGGCAGGTGTGTGATGGCTCTTCTGGCAGATGCACAATACTGTCAGCCTTCCTCAGTTAATTATTTTCCAACCTGAATACCTTCATATGCATTTCTAAATTTTGGACTCCTACAAAAAATGGTTTTACCCTGGAGTTTTTGGAACTGTGGAAATAACAAAGTTGACTAAAATTTCAAAAGCCAACAACAAATGAAGCAAGTATGTTAGAATACATTAACTTGAAAATAACTTAAATTGGGAAAAACCATCAAATTGTCACATTTTCAATTTAAAACCCAACTTGTGTTTGAACATTTCTTGAACGTGTCCTGTCAGTGTCAAGATCTTGTGTCAAAAGCAAAGACATACTCTCAGTTTTACAGTTTTTTAGGGCATGGTTTGCCTGTTGTGGAAAAGTGACAAAAATAAAGCAGTATGTTTTCTGTCTGAGTGTCTGCATGGCTCATTTTGAAACCACAAAGAAAATCCTGAGCACTTTTCCCCCAGGGGTTACAGACAAATGTCCTGACCTGTAATTTTCTTTGGCATCTTCCCATGCGTATTGTTTGAACTCATCATACATCTTCCGATTGAAGTTGTCCCTGAGGAAGAAGGACCAGAACCGGAACAGAGTGTTCATCTCCTGAGACTGGCCGATACCCAGCCGTTTCCGTTCTGGGGAGAACGAAAAAAGATGAATAGACCCATTAATGGAAAGATTCAAAGATTTTTGTCAATACTTCTATATGTACAGGACATACAGTAGAACTGAAATGCAGTTTCTCTCTCTCTTGGTGTGCGCAATATATAAGACAAGAAGGAATAAGGATGGAAAACAACAACAACAACCTATGTACAGTAATGCTACCCACAGTGCAAATAACGATCAAAACACAGCAATCCTATGTACAATAAACCGTAATACTGGTAAATTGCAAGTTCAATGCAGTAACAGGGGTGCAGACAGTGACAGATTTGTCTGCGCATGATCAGTATTGCAATGACAGATAGCAGCAGGTATGGCATTTGTGCAAATGGTTGCAGTAAAGTGCAAAGACAGACGGTAGCAGATGTGGTACTATTGGTGTGCCAAGTCTTTCTGTGCAAACAGCTCAGGTAGAACTGTGTGGGTGAGTGTGTTACAATCCAGGGGCAGGGGGGAGTGGGTAGAGTTCAGGATCCTGATGGTCTGGTGAACAAAGCTGTTTAGCAGTCTTGTGGAGCAGGCCTGTAGGCTCTGGTACTTTCTTTCTGAGGGCAGGGGGCTGAAGAGGGAGTGTGAGGGGTGGGAGGTGTCGCTTGCGATGTGGATGGCTCTGTGGGTGAGGCGGGTGAGGTAGATGTCTGAGAAGGAGGGCAGAGGGGCACTGATGATCTTTCTGGCTGCTTACATTTTGCGTTGTAGCGTCTTCCAGCAGGAGGCGGTGCAACTTCCATACCACACAGTGATGCAGCTGGTGAGGATGCTCTCAATGGTGCCCCGGTAGAATAAGCACATGATGAGGGGTGGGACTCGTGCTCTCCTCAGTTTGCGGAGGAAATGGAAGCGAGTTGGAGCCTTCTTGGCCAGTGAAGACCAGGAGAGGTCTTCGGAGACGTGCATCCCCAGGGACTTGGTGCTGCTCACCCTCTCCACGGCTGCTCCATCGATGATCAGAGGGGGATGCTGTGTGTGTCCTCTCCTGAAGTCAACCACAATCTTCTTGGTTTTTCCCATGTTCAGGAAGAGATTATTGTTTACATCACTGGACCAATTGGCTCACCTCATTTCTGTAGATGGCATCTTCACTGTTTGTGATGAGGTCCACTACCATCATGTTGTCTGCAAATTTGATGATGTGGTTGGTGTTGTAGGCTGGTATGCAGTCATGGGTCAGCAGGGTGAAGAGCAGTGGGCTGAGCACACACCCTTGTGGGGCTCCTGTACTCAGTATGATGGTCTTGGAGGTGTTGCTGCCAACCCGCATGTTCTGTGGCCTCCCTGTGAGAAAGTCCAGCACCCAGTTACAGAGAGAGGTTTTGAGTCCCAAGTGTCTGAGTTTTTGTATTAGGTGCTGGGGGACGATTGTGTTGAATGCTGAACTGAAGTCCAAGAACAGCATTCGCACGTAGGAGTTCTTTGAGTCCAGGTGGGTGAGGGCTGGATGGAGAGTAGCAGAGATGGCATCTTCTGTGGATCTGTTCGACCTGTATGCAAACTGAGATATGTCGTGGGAGGGAGGCTGGGTAGACTTGATGTTCTGAATGACCAGCCCCTCGAAGCACTTCATTATGAAGGAGGTCAGTGCTAATGGCCGGTAATCATTGTAGCTGGATGGGACAGGCTTCTTTGGGACTGATGTTATGGCAGCATTTTTGAAACACATGGGGACAACAGCTTGACTCAGGGAGGTGTTGAAGATGTCGGCCAGGACATTCATGAGCTCCTCCACACAGTCCTTCAGAACGCAACCTGGGACCTCATGTATAAACAGTGCGTGTGCACAAAAATGCGGCATACGCTGATTTTCACGCATACAGTGGGATGTATTAAAAAAAAAACGTTAAGTGAGAATCTGCGGGCAGAGCCGCAAAGTTTCCACCTACCACGGGAAGTTGTGGGCTCTCCACAAAATTTTGTTTGACTATCAGGTGGGTCTGTTAAAATACAAAACAGCTGAAACTCACAAAATGTGTTAAAATAATATTTCTACGTCAGTTAAAATGATTTTTCTATGAATTCATGGTTGAAAAACATGATTACTATTATTACATGATTTATCTCCATAACTCGGTTTATTGAGCGCAGTGAAACCCCGATGAATAACTAATTTCCCTCAGATATAGCCTGCCTCATTCATAGACCAAACCAGCGCCACTATAAAGTGGATCCCATTTCTATAAATGTGACAAAGAGATAATATAATTTACCAGAGATTATACAGTTGACTCAAGAGGCAATGTGCACAATCCATCTCTCCTGGGAGGAATTCTGTTTGGCAAAATACTCTCCAATCGAGCCCCAGCTCCAGCGCAATACGTGCTGAGGCAGCTGGACATGAAGATCCCTGCAGGTGAACCCCCGGTAGCTGTAGCTGTGATATTTGCAGCTATGTCGGAATGAAGAGATGTTTCTATAGTCTAACATATCACTGTTTGGAGATTATAATCTGGAAATAAAAGGCTTCTTCCTGGCTGTTGTGCGTAATTTGGATTCTGACACAGATTTGGTTTGAAATTAGTATAAATTCAGATGTAACACTGAAGTGGTATTCAGTGGTGTTTATTTATTTTATTTACTTTTTTTTTTTGTATACTTTATTGATCCCCAGAGGGGAAATTTTTATTCAGTAACATTACATCTGTCTAAGCAGATTATCGAGGGCTTTCTTTCACAACATTTTTTTCCCCTGTGTGTCAACCCCCCTTCCCGTTACACTATCAATGTGTAGTAATCTGTCTATAGACTTTAACTTTAATGCCATTTTATTTTATTTCAGTCTGCGCCAGCTACATTAACTGAGGGGCAGGCACAAGCTGTTGCTTCTGCCTACACCCTTTCTGTCCAAAATATGTTATATTTTTCTCTTTCCTTTTCTGTCTTGTTATAATCCAACAGAAATTTAAAAAAAAAGAAAAGAATGAATGATCTGTCATTGTAACATGGTCCACTCGGAAAACTTAGGATGATTGTTGATTCCGGAGGGTCAGAACAAAATAAAATATTTTTTCTGACCTCCACCTCAGTTTTCAACACCTCGGCGTCACACTCCATGAAGTTATTTTTTTAATGTTGTACTTTCTCGCAGGATTGATGATCATTGACAGAAGAGGGACAGAAGGGGCGTTTTTCTTCATTTACATAGTCATTAGTGGGAGGAACCAAGGCGGAGGAAAGAGATTGTGCACGTGCGCTGGTTTTCACATGATGTGGGATGTAAAAAGAAAAGGAGCGGAGAATCAGACGTGTGCACAGGTTTATACATCTGAAAATTTTTGTGCGCACATACTTTTCAAATTTTGTGAGTACGCAATCTTTCAGTATGAAAGCTGTGCAATCCTTTATACAAGAGGCCCCTGGCATGTTGTCTGATCCAGCTGCCTTGAGTGGGTTGATCCTGGAGGGGGTCCTCTTCACGCTAGCCAGATCCAGACTTGTAGCTTGCTCGTCTCGGGGTGGAGTGGTCTTCTGTGCTGATGTACTGTTTTGTGGTTCAAAGCGGCCAAAGAAGTCATTTGAGTTGTTAAGCAGTGTGATGTCGCTCGCACAGGTTTGAGGTGGAGGTTTGTAGTCGGTGAGGGTCTTTATGCCATGCCAGAGAGACTATGCATCTCTGGTGTTGCTCAAGTGTCCGGATATTTTCTTGCTGTACTGTTGTTTCGCTTCCTTGATGCCATGGGACAGGTTGGCCCTAGCTGTTGTTAGTCCTGCAGTGTCACTGGCCCTGAAGGCTGCACCCCGAGCCCTCGGGAGCCTGTGGACCTCTGCTGTCATCCATGGCTTCTGGTTAGCACCAACAGTGACGGTTTTGCAGTGAATGACATCATCAATGTATTTAACTATGTATGCTACAACAACCTCAGTGTATTCCTCTATGTTTGTGTGTTCATTGGCAGTGGCTGCATGCTTGAAAGGCTCCCAGTCTGTGGTGCTAAAGCAGTCTTTCAGAGCATCGGAGGCCCCCTCTGGCCACACACGTACCTGCTTTTTAGTTGGTCTGATGGCTTTCACTCTGGGTCTGTATGCAGGCCTCAGCAAGATGGTGATGTGATCAGAGAGACCAAGGTGGGGGAGGGGGAAGGCTTTGTATGCTCTCTTGTGGGTTGTGTACACTAGGTCCAGCAAGTTGTCTCCTCTTGTTGGAAAATCCACATGTTGGTGTAGTTTTGGTAGGAAGGCCTTTAAATCTGCATGGTTGAAGTCTCCTGCTGTGATGAGGAATCCGCCTGGACGCGCTGCTTGTGTCTCACTTATAGTCTGATGGAGTTCATTTAGTGCCTGACTCCTCTTGCTGCTGGCGATGGGTGGGACATACATGGTGACTAGCAGGACGGATGTAAATTTTCTCAGTATGTAGAATGGTTGGCACTTGATGATCATAAACTCCACCAATGGAGAACAGTGTTTGTGCACAACAGTCGCATCTTGGCACCAAGCGTTATTGATGTAAACACACACGCCTCTTCCTCTGGTTTTCCTTCCTTCTGTGAACTCCTGATCAGCACGGAGGCATGTTAGTCCTGTTAACTGAATAGCAGAGTCTGAGATATTGTCATTTAGCCATGTTTCTGTAAAGATAAAAACACAGCAGTTCTGCCAGTCACCTTGCGTAGATGTCAGGAGCTGTATGTGGTGTATTTTCTTGTCTTGTAAGCGTACATTGGCCAGAATGAGGGTTGGAATCGGGAGTCTGTATGGGCTAGCTTTGTTCGGATCCCTCCACGCTTACCTCGTTTTCGCCTTCTTTCACACTATCTACAGTGTCTCCATTTGGGATGAGGCGCGGCGGTCAAGTCCAGGGGTGTCGAAGTCTGGCAGACAAGTCCTAGGCCACAGAGTTCCTCTGTAACGCTCCGGTCCAAGACGTAATGTTTGGTCATATTCCTTATCTCCAGAAGGTTGTGGCAACTGTAACTTGTGCGCAACATCATATGTGGACACTGAACGCATGAATATACACTTAGGCATAGTTTAAAATGACACTAAACGGCATGGAAAGATATAGTGTAAATTTTTTGTTCTTTACAGAAATTAATCAAAAAGTGTTACTACGTGATGATGTAATAAAAGTAGAGATTTATTTGAAAGCAATGTTTGACCAGTATTCTTTTTCCATACCATTAAGGCACCGTCTGCGGTACTTGTGATATCCCTGCTGGGTGAAGCCGTTGTCTCTCAGCAGCTCATGGGATGGATGCCAGAATTTGGGCAGAGACTGGGGGGTGCAGCCATAACTTCCAGATAGTGGGGCTCCTTCTGATGGGGAGGCATTGGAGCTGCTGTGGGACAAATAAGGAAATTTATACTCTCAACAAATATAATCACTGTCCAGGGTTTTATTTACACAACGTTTATGATCTGCTTAGGACTTTTTTCCATTTGGTCATGTAAAAAGATTAAAGGGGTCATTGACTAAAAAAATGTTTTTGTAGATTTTAACCTTCTAAAAGGCATCTATTTGTCACATGATTATCAAAAAAATAGCAAAACACTCATTTCTCTTAAAAAAACAACAATAAAACAAGAGCACTCTGAGGTGAGTGGAATATCCCCTGCCTCCATTTTCTTTGACAAACGTAATGCTTACTGACAGAGAGTAGTTTTCAACTTTTCAATATAATTACTGTGGCAAAATCAAATTATGATAAGCCCATCAACCACGAATATACAACGAAGTATACAACCCATAGTTGTAGGTCAGGATCCCGAGGTGAACCCATGTAGCAAGTATGGTGACCCTAGAGAGATTTACATGTTCTATAGTAAGAGATCATAGGGAGTGCCAACCTTGACCTATGACCTTTTGACCCCAAACCTAGAGACAGAGGTTATGGTCTCAGAGTGATTCTGTGTACCAGGTTTGGTGGCCCTAGTTTTCTTTGTTGTTGAGATATACTTTAAAAAGCATTTTGATGTTGACCTTTGGCCTTGCAATCCCAAAACCACAGTCATACTTCAGGGTCACAGGGTGAACCTGTGTACCAAGTTTGGTGGCCCTAGCTTTACTCGTTGTACAGTAATAAGGCATAAGAAATGCTAAACTTGACCTTTGACCCCAAACCCATAGTCAGAGGTCAGGATCCCAAGGTTAACCTGTGTAGCAAGTTTGGTGACCCTAGCTTTCCTTGTTGTTGAGGTATATACTCACCGGCCACTTTATTAGGTACACCTGTCCAACTGCTCGTTAACACTTAATTTCTAATCAGCCAATCACATGGCGGCAACTCAGTGCATTTAGGCATGTAGACATGGTCAAGACAATCTCCTGCAGTTCAAACCGAGCATCAGTATGGGGAAGAAAGGTGATTTGAGTGACTTTGAATGTGGCATGGTTGTTGGTGCCAGAAGGGCTGGTCTGAGTATTTCAGAAACTGCTGATCTACTGGGATTTTCACGCACAACCATCTCTAGGGTTTACAGAGAATGGTCCGAAAAAGAAAAAATATCCAGTGAGCGGCAGTTCTGTGGGCGGAAATGCCTTGTTGATGCCAGAGGTCAGAGGAGAATGGCCAGACTGGTTCGAGCTGATAGAAAGGCAACAGTGACTCAAATAACCACCCGTTACAACCAAGGTAGGCAGAAGAGCATCTCTGAACGCACAGTACGTCGAACTTTGAGGCAGATGGGCTACAGCAGCAGAAGACCACGCCGGGTGCCACTCCTTTCAGCTAAGAACAGGAAACTGAGGCTACAATTTGCACAAGCTCATCGAAATTGGACAATAGAAGATTGGAAAAACGTTGCCTGGTCTGATGAGTCTCGATTTCTGCTGCGACATTCGGATGGTAGGGTCAGAATTTAAGATAAGATAAGATAAGATAAGATAAGCCTTTATTAGTCCCACAACGGGGAAATTCCAGGATTGCAACAGCACAGGGATAGCAACACTCAGAGCAACAATCAGAAGGCAAGAAAAAAAAACAAGCAAGCAAGAGCAGCTAATATACATATGTACGTATTACTATAAAATATATATATATACACACACACACAGACACACAGTGCAGAGCATTGTAGCTGGATGGAATAAATATATGAATATATGAACACACCGTGCAGAGCATTGTAGCTAGATGGAATAAATATGTAAATATATAAACACCCACAGTACGGAGCATTGCAGCTAGGTGGAATAAATATGCAAGTATATAAACACACACAGTGCGGAGCAATGTAGCTAGATGGAATAATATGTAGATATATAAATATATAAACACACCCAGTGCTGAGCATTGTAGCTAGATGGAATAAATATGTAAATATATAAACACACACAGTGCAGAGCATTGTTGCTAGATGGAATGAAACAGCATAACCGTCTACTTAGTTATCCTACATGGTATGATTATGTGCCCATACATATTCTCACCCTCCATAGCGACCGGTATGTTCCTAGTTGTATGCCGGAGGGGACCATTGTGTAAGTCTATTGCATCTTTTGCATTCAAAAAACTATTAGTTTGTTACGTCTTTTTGCTATCTCTGCGAGCAGCCCTGCTTAGGTTGTACAGTCTGACAGCCGTTGGTAGGAAGGACCTACGAAACCTCTCGGTTGTGCACCTGGGATGATGTAGTCTGCTGCTAAATGAGCTCCTCAGTGCATTCAGTATGTCCTGCATAGGGTGGAACTCGGACTCCAGCAGAGATGACAGTTTAGCCACCGTCCTTCTCTCTCCTATCTCCTCCATCGGATCAAGGCGCTGCCCCAGGACAGAGCTAGCTTTCTTAATCAGTTTGTTCAGTCTCTTCCTATCGGCTGCAGTAATGCCACTGCCCCAGCAGACCACTCCAAAAGTGATGGCTGATGCCACCACCGTGTCATAGAATGACTTCAGCAGCGCCCCTTGTACACCAAAAGACCTGAGTCTCCTCAGCAGGAACAGCCTGCGCTGTCCCTTCTTGTAGAGTGCATCAGTATTGTGTGACCAGTCTAGTTTATTGTTCAGATGAATACCCAGGTACTTATAGGATGTCACCATCTCGATGTCTGTTCCCTGTATATTTACTGGTACTGTGAGGGGCTGCCCATGCCTGCGGCAGTCCACCACCAGCTCCTTAGTTTTCCTCGCGTTGATCTGGAGGCAGTTCCGATGGCACCAGTCCACGAAGTCCTGGATAAGCCCTCTGTACTCAGCTTCATCTCCATTGGAGATGAGGCCAACGATCGCAGAGTCATCAGAGAACTTCTGTAGATGGCAGTGTGTTGTGTTGTGTGAGAAGTCCGCAGTATAAAGAGTGAACAGGAAGGGAGCCAGCACCGTTCCCTGGGGGACCCCCGTGCTACTGATGATCGTGTCGGACACACAGTCCCGGGTTCTCACAAACTGAGGCCGGTTCGTGAGGTAGTCCAGGATCCATGATGACAGGTGCTGGTCCACCCCTGCGCGCAGCAGCTTGTCCTTCAGGATCATCGGTTGGATGGTGTTGAAAGCACTGGAGAAGTCAAAGAACATGATCCTCACCATATTCCCGGGCTTCTCCAGGTGGGACAGAGAACGGTGAAGGAGGAAGATCACCGCATCCTCCACCCCAATGCCATGCTGGTAGGCGAACTGGAGTGGATCCATCGCTGGTTCCACCAGGGGGCGGAGGTGAGCAAGGAGCAGTCTCTCCAGGGTCTTCATCAAGTGGGACGTCAAGGCCACCGGTCTGTAGCTGTTCAGGTCTTTGGGGTGGGAAGTTTTTGGTACAGGTACCACACAAGATGTTTTCCACAGCTGTGGTACCCTCCCCAGTTTCAGGCTCATGTTGAAGATATACGTCACAATCCCACACAGCTGGTCTGCACAGGACTTGAGGAGCTTTGCGCTGATGCCGTCCGGTCCCGGCGCCTTCCTCGCCTTGATCTTCCTCAGCTCCGTCCTCACCTGGGTCCTGGTCAGGGTCAGGATGGGGGGCTGTGTGTTGGGAGTGGGGGGGTGTTGGTGGAGTGGGGAGTGGGCAGCAGGACTTGATTTCTTTAGAGGCAGCAGTGGTTGTTGTGCAGTCAGGGGGGAGGGCGGTTGGTCAAATCTATTGAAAAACAGATTCAGGTTGTTCGCCCACTCCCTGCCCCCTGTGGCCTGGGGGGAGGTATTCTGGAGCCCCGAGATGGTTTTGAGGTTTCTCCAGACCCCGCTGATGTCGCTCTGTTGCAGCTTGTCCTCCATCTTCTTCCTGAAGCTGTCCTTGCCTTCTCTGATCTTTCTCCTCAGCTCCCTCTGTACGGACTTCAGCATCTCCCTGTTCCCTGACCTGAAGATCCTCTTCTTCTCTCTCAGAAGTGTTTTTATCTCAGGGTTGATCCAGGGTTTGTTGTTTGAGTGACACCGTATGGTCTTGGTGGGAACGGATTTGTCCACACAGAAGCTGAGGTAGCCCGTGAAGGTGTGAATGAGGCCATCGATGTCCTCACCATGTGGATCGCAGAGCTGCTTCCAGGCGGTGGCTTCAAAACAGCCCTTTAGGGTGTCCATTGTCTCCTCAGACCATAACTCCACTCCATTTGGCGTCAACAACATGAAAGCATGGATCCATCCTGCCTTGTATCAATGGTTCAGGCTGGTGGTGGTGGTGTAATGGTGTGGGGAATATTTTCTTGGCACTCTTTGGGCCCCTTGGTACCAATTGAGCATCGTTGCAACGCTACAGCCTACCTGAGTATTGTTGCTGACCATGTCCATCCCTTTATGACCACAATGTACCCAACTTCTGATGGCTACTTTCAGCAGGATAATGCGCCATGTCATAAAGCTGGAATCATCTCAGACTGGTTTCTTGAACATGACAATGAGTTCACTGTACTCAAATGGCCTCCACAGTCACCAGATCTCAATCCAATAGAGCATCTTTGGGATGTGGTGGAACGGGAGATTCGCATCATGGATGTGCAGCCGACAAATCTGCGCCAACTGTGTGATGCCATCATGTCAATATGGACCAAACTCTCTGAGGAATGCTTCCAGCACCTTGTTGAATCTATGCCACGAAGAATTGAGGCAGTTCTGAAGGCAAAAGGGGGTCCAACCCGTTACTAGCATGGTGTACCTAATAAAGTGGCCGGTGAGTGTATGTGGGCGCTTGGTAAAGTCCTGTGCACATGAACTGAGTCCTATATTTCATTATATTTTCAATAAGTCCTTACAGACACAACATGTGCCTAAGATCTGGAAAGAAGCTGTGGTTGTTCCCGTTCCAAAATCCAGCTGTCCTAAAACGGTAAACGACTTTAGACCAGTTGCTTTGACTTCAATTTTAATGAAAATTTTTGAAAAACTGGTCAGATGTGAGGTCCTAAAGCAGACTGAGCATGCATTGGATCCTCTGCAGTTTGCCTATAGGCCTCACAGAGGAGTGGAGGATGCCACTGTCACTCTGTTTAACATGCTTTTTAAACATCTGGATTTTAATGGGACACACGCCAGGCTTTTATTTGTGGACTTTTCCTCCGCCTTTAATACAATCCAACCTCATATCTTAGTTGAAAGGCTCCTGCAACAATTTGATTTGAGCAATAATCTAGTGGGTTGGATTCTGGATTTCTTAACCGACAGGACGCAGAGAGTAAGGGTCAATGGTACATTGTCTGACCTAAAGTGCTCTTCTACTGGCTCTCCTCAGGGGTGTGTGTTGTCACCACTACTCTTCATCCTGTACACAAACATGTGTCGGAGCAGATATGACAACAGACACATTATAAAGTATGCTGATGATTCAGTTATTGTCAGTCTCCTCCAGGATGGTGAGAGTGGCCACGGCCCAGTAGTTGATGATTTTGTTCACTGGTGTGAGGATTCCTACCTGCAGCTGAATACGACAAAAACTAAAGACATGATTATTGACTTTAGGAGGAAAACTCCCAGGCACAAAGTCACCGTACTAAAAGGCCAGACCACCGAATGTGTACAATTCTACAAATATCTTGGGACGATTATTGATAGTAATTTAAACTTTGAAGAGAACTGTGAAAGGGTGTGCAAAAAGGGTCAGCAACATTTGCATTGCTTGAGAAAACTTGCACGCTTCCAAATTGACCGAACCATAATGACAATGTTTTATCGGGCTTTTATTGAATCTCTTTTATCCTTTTCTTTAGTGTCATGGTTTGGTCAGATAAGACTGAAAGAGAGGAAATCCTTGGATCAGGTAGTTAGATGGTCCAGTCGTTTGCTTGGTGAGTCACAGCTGAGCCTGACATCCCTGTACACCAGACAAGTACAGAGGATGGCTACCTCCATTTTAAATGATGACTCCCACCCTTTGCACTGCAACTTTCAGCTTCTTCCCTCAAGATGGAGGTTTGCTGTCCCAAAAAGTAAAACCCAGCGCTACAAAAACAGCTTTGTTCCTGCTGCTGTCAAAGAGTTGAACAAGCTGTAACAATATATTGCACATAATTTAGGTACCTATTTATTAACTCCATTTTATATTTACTTATTTTTGTAGGATGTTACTTGGGTTCTAAATATTTTATTGGGTTTTAGACCTTTGAGTTTTTAACCTCTTTGACTAGTTTTTAACTTTTAATATGACTCTTCTCTCTTACCTCTGGTTTTTCTCCCATCTCTTTGCCTTTTTATACCCTGATTGATGGAGCCTTGATGGCTTGTAAATATGGATGTCACCAGACTGCAAAACAAATCTACCTACGGGTACAAATAAAGTAACCTGAACCTGAACCTAGCCTTCGTGGATTTTGTGAAGGTGTTTGACACGGTCAATTGCGAGCTCCCCTTCATCATCCTTGGCAAACTTGGCTGTCCTCCAAAGTTTATAAGAATCATCAAGAGACTATATACGGACGTGCACGCCCGACTTGCTATCAATGGTGAACTCACCCAATCCCTTGAATACAACAGCGGGGTCAAGCAAGGGTGTAAACTAGCTCCAACACTCTTTGGCATGTACGCAGCAGTCCTACTTTGGCTCGCTTTCAAAAAAATCAAGCACACCTGCAGTGTACAGATCAGACTGCGTTACGATGGCGATCTTTTTGACCTCCGCAGATTAAAAGTGAAATCCAGAGTCCTCACAGAATATATTAGAGATGCTCAGTATGCTGATGATATCGCGATCTTCAGTGATACAACAGAGGGCCTGCAGATGTTATTATCCTCCTACAATGACGTCGCTAAGAGAATGGGTCTCTGCATCAACACAGTCAAAACAGAGACCATGTGTATTGGCAATACAGCTGAGTTCTTTATTGACGACATCAAATTGGCCAACGTTACTCGCTTCAAGTATCTCGGCAGTTATGTCAGCAGTGACTGCTCTATGAAGGGGGAACTTGCATCTCGCATCCAAGCAGCATCGTGTGCTTTTGGCCGTCTGCGCAAGAGGGTGTTTGATTGGCATGACCTCACAGTCTCTACCAAAGTCGCAGCTTACAATCAGTGCCTTATGCCCCTCCTGGTGTATGGCAGCGAAACCTGGACCCTTTACCAGCACGAAGTCAGGCAGCTTCGCATAATCCAACAGCGTCACCTTCGCCTTATACTAAACATCAAGTGGGACGATTTCATCAGCAATGAGGAGGTGCTGCGGCGGGCACACGTCGAAGACATCGAGATCAAGCTTGTAATGAGTCGCCTGTGCTGGTTAGGTCATGTCTGTCGAATGAATGATGATAGGCCGGTGAAGGAACTCCTGTATTGTGAGCTGGCTCATGATTCTCGCAAAGTAGATCGACCCAAACTCCGTTTTAAGGACACATGCAAAAATGCATTGAAGTGTGCCGATGTTTTAGATCAATGGCAATTGGTAGTACATGATAGAGCGGAATGGAAGAACCTCACCAGGAAAGTTTGCAGGGCGCACAATACAAAGAGAGTGATGGCTCACGAGAAAGACGGGCTCGACGCAGAGCGGAGAGGAGTAAGGAAGGAACTATAGATATACCAGTTTCGGGTGAAAGGCAATGACGAGCCCAGCGATTCCTTGATACCAACCCACTGCTCTATCACTGACCAGCCTAGCCGTCAATCCTGTGGACAACAGTAAGCTAAGAAGTCAGCTTATCAAGCGTAGTTTATATTGTTATTTACAGCACATCTGGAAAGTATTCACAGCGCTTCACTTTTTCCACATTTTGTTATGTTACAGCCTTATTCTAAAATGGATTAAATTCATGTTTTTACTCAAAATTCTACACACAATACCGCATTATGACAACATGAAAAAAATTTTTTTTGAGATTTTTGCAAATTTATTAAAAATAAAAAACTAAGAAATCACGTGTATATAAGTATTCACAACCTTTGCTCAATACTTTGTTCACCTTTGGCACCAATTACAGCTTCAAGTCTTTTTGAATATAATGCCACAAGCTTGGCACACCTATTTTTGGGCAGTTTCGCACATTCCTCTTTGCAGCATCTCTCAAGATCCATCAGGTTGGATGGGAAGCGTTGGTGAACAGCCATTTTCAGATCTCTCTAGAGATGTTCAATTGGATTCAAGTCTGGGCTCTGGCTGGGCCACTCAAGGGCATTCACAGAGTTGTTCTGAAGCCACTGCTTTGATATCTTGGCTGTGTGCTTAGGGTTGTTGTTCTGCTGAAAGATGAACCGTCGCCCCAGTCTGAGGTTGACAGCGCTCTGGAGCAGGTTTTCATCCAGGATGTCTCTGTGCATTGCTGCATTCATCTTTCCCTCTATCCTGATTGGTCTCCTAGTTCCTGCCGCTGAAAAACATCCCCACAGCATGATGCTGCCACCACTATGCTTCACTGTAGGGATGGTATTGGCCTGGTGATGGAACGGTGCCTGGTTTCCTCCAAACATGATGCCTGGCATTCACGCCAAAGATTTCAATCTTTGTCTCATTAGACCAGAGAATTCTGTTCAGGTGCCTTTTGGCGAACTGATGAAGACCCTGGAGACACATGATGAAGACCCTGGAGAGACTGCTCCTTGCTCACTTCCGCCCCCTGGTGGGACCAGCGATGGATCCACTCCAGTTCGCCTACCAGCATGGCATTGGGGTGGAGGATGCAGTGATCTTCCTCCTTCACCGTTCCCTGTCCCACCTGGAGAAGCCCGGGAATGCGGTGAGGATCATGCTCTTTGACTTCTCCAGTGCTTTCAACACCATCCAATCGATGATCCTGAAGGGCAAGCTGCTGTGCGCAGGGGTGGACCAGCACCTGTCATCATGGCTCCTGGACTACCTCACTAACCAGCCACAGTTTGTGAGAACCCGAGACTGTGTGTCCGACACGATCATCGGCAGCACGGGGGCCCCCCAGGGAACGGTTTTGGCTCCCTTCCTGTTCGCCCTTTATACTGCAGACTTCTCACACAACACAACACACTGCCACCTTCAGAAGCTCTCTGACGACTCTGTAATCGTCGACCTCATCTCCAACGGAGATGAAGCTGAGTACAGAGGACTTATCCAGGACTTCGTGGACTGGTGCCATCGGAACTGCCTCCAGATCAACGCGAGGAAAACTAAGGAGCTGGTGGTGGACTGCTGCAGGCAAAGACAACCCCTCACAGCACCAGTAAACATCCAGGGAACAGACATTGAGATGGTGACATCCTACAAGTACCTGGGTGTTCATCTGAACAATAAACTAGACTGGTCACACAATACCGACGCACTCTACAAGAAGGGACAGCACAGGCTGTTTCTACTGAGGAGGCTCAGGTCTTCTGGCATACAAGGGGTGCTCTTGAAGACATTCTACGACACGGTGGTGGCATCAGCCATCACTTTTGGAGTGGTCTGCTGGGGCAATGGCATTACAGCAGCCGATAGGAAGAGACTGAACAAACTGGTCAAGAAAGCTAGCTCTGTCCTGGGGCAACGCCTTCACCCAGTGGAGGAGATAGGAGAGAGAAGGATGGTGGCGAAACTGTCATTTCTGCTGGAGTCCGAGTCCCACCCTATGCAGGACATACTGGACGCACTGAGAAGCTCATTTAGCAGTAGACTACATCATCCTAGATGCGTGACCGAGAGGTTTTGCAAGTCCTTCCTACCTACGGCTGTCAGACTGTATAACCTAAGCAGGGCTGCTCGCAGAGAGCAAAAAAAAATGTGACGACCTAATAGTATTGAATGCAAAAGACGCAACAGACTTACACAAATGGTCCCCTCCAGTATACAACTAGGACAATATCAGTCACTACGGAGGGTGACAATATGTATGGGTACATATTCATACCATGTAGGGTAACTAAATAGACTGTTATGCTGTTTATTCCATCTAGCTACAACGCTCTGCACTGTGTATATATATTTATGTGTACATATGTATATTCACTGCTCTTATTTTATTTTCTTATCTTCTAAATTATTGCTCTGAGTGTTGCTATCCCGGTGCTGTTGCAATCCTGGAATTTCCCCATTGTGGGACTAATAAAGGCTTATCTTATCTTAACTCCAGGCGGGCTGCCATGTGCTTTCTACTAAGGAGTGGCCTCCGTCTGGCCACTCTACCATACAGGCCTGATTGGTGGACTGCTGCAGAGATGGTTGTCCTTTTGGAAGGTTCTCCTCTCTCCACAGAGGAACACTGGAGCTATGACAGAGTGAGGTTCTTGGTCACCTTCCTGAGTAAGGCCCTTCTCTCCTGATTGCTCCAGTTAGACGTCCGACCGGCTCTAGGAAGACTCCTGGTGGTTCTGAACTTCTTCCATTTATGGATGATGGAGGCCACTGTGCTCACTGGGACCTTCAAAGCAGCAGAAATTTTTCTGTACCCTTTCCCCAGATTTGTGCCTCGAGACAATCCTGTCTCGGTAGTCTACAGACAATTCCTTTGACTTCATGCTTGGTTTGTGCTCTGACGTGCACTGTCAACTGTGGGACCTTATATAGACAGGTGTGTGCCTTTCCAAATCATGTCCAATCAACTCAATTTACCACAGGTGGACTCCAGTTAAGCTGTAGAAACATCTCAAGGATGATCAGTGGAAACAGGATGCACCTGAGCTCAATTTTGAGCTTCATGGCAAAGGCTGTGAATACTTGTGTACATGTGATTTCTTAGTTTTTTATTTTTAATGAATTTGGAAAAATCTCAAAATAACGTTTTTCACATTGTCATTATGGGGTATTGTGTACAGAATTTTGAGGAACAATTAATTTAATCCATTTTGGAATAAGGCTAACATAAAACGTGGAAAAAGTGAAGCGCTGTGAATACTTTCCGGATGCACTGTACTTTTGGTTCCAGTCACCCTAATCAACATCACTGTTTCCACCTGGTTCACTAATCCACAATCGATAATATATCTCATATGTATCTCTTGCCATTCTGACTTATTTTGCTATATTTTCCCTGTGATGTTTCATTGACCTCTGTTAGCATTAATTTGGCTAGGCGGTCAGTCAACATTGGTCACGTGACCGACAGGCCACCTAGCGTTCGCTTAACCATTCATTTGGTCAGCCTGGATAGCTATTTTCTATAAATTCTAACCACCCCCGCTGGAATCCTTGTTCATCTACCAACATGTGACCATATACATCATTCTTAGAGGTTATTTTGAGTGGCTAGCCAACAGCACACACAGAGAACCCCAGCAAAACTGTTAAAAAGACTTGTCTAGGTTATCAACAAATGTAAGGCCAACCCGACCCACATTCTGCACAAGATACACCTAACTCTGAGCAAAAAAGGCTAGGAGCCTGCCAGTCAGTGATAGCAATATGACATAAGAAGGAGGGCGGAGTTGAATCTAGTCTGAAGATTTAAAGGTATATACAATCAAAACAGGTCATTTTCAGAAAGGCTTGGAAAAAAACAACAACCCTGCAATAAAAAGAAAATTTAAACAAAATATGTCACAAACATATCATTAAGAGTGTGTGAGCTGTTAAAATGTCAAAAAAGTGCAGTCAATGACCCCTTTAAGACTTGTGTCAATTTTTTAGCATCAACTTGTTTTTATAAGAGCACGTTTTAGGTTGTGTGTCCACCAAACTAGTTTTTTGCTGCCCGACTGCCCTGAGCTTTTTTTTTTTTTTTTTTTCAGCGTTTGTGTGCAGCGCTCTGGGAAAAAAGTCTGTGCCCTGTATCCCAGCAACAGCTTGTCACTCTCACCTCAGCTCAGCACTTCCGCTTTTCCTATTGTCAGACTTTCTACTGATTTTTTTAATAGCAGTCTCTAAATAACAATGGACAGAAAACGTTTTCTAGCAGCTCTGGATGTAAAATATGATGACACGGAAAGCAGGAGTCTGAGTACAGACTACTAACGGCGTCCTATGTCCTGCCCACGCAGCAGTTCTGGTTGGCTGCTTAAGGTCTGACATTGACGAGCTCAGCTGCAGTCTCTGAAAAGTTGAACTTTTTCAATTCTAAGTGCCCTGAGCGCTGCAACAAAAAACGGCCACTGCTGAGAGCGTTTCAGCGCTGAGTAAACGCTGGACTGCATAGAAAATGAATGGAAAATAGTTGCCCAGAGCGGCCTTAACAAAGCAACTCTAACAAAAGGTGTTGAAAAATAAATTATTTGGGTTTATTCGTGGCTTGTCTGTGAAAATCATACACATGAAGACATCAAGAAAAGAAACTTTAGTGAAAAACAAGCAGTTGGACCTGATGGATGCAGAGCGTGGTCGGTGCTCACGGGAGTCCATCACCCAGCCGATGTGGGCCTCCTGAGGAGGGTTTGAGCTGTGGCTGGTCTTCTTCTTCCTCAGCATCTATGAAAGAAACAAATACGGTTTAAATATGTGGCCTTACCAGACTTTGGACAAGTGCATGTCTAGGGCTGTCATGGTGGAGGAATTTCCCCTGTGGTGACGGTGGATAGCTCAACAGCATGATATGCGGTATTATCGCAAATGTTTTTAGGACCCTGTGGTCTCATAACTTAGACAGGGTTCATAACTTATGTGGCAAATGATGGAAGCTATGTTGAGAATTGCTGCAGCTCTGCTCTCAGCTTGTGTGTGTGTGTGACAAATGTGAGGAGCTCAAGTCTTCCTACAGTCATTAACTGCTGATTCTGTAAAAACAACAACAACAACAACAAAAAAAACTCGATCATTTTCATAAAGCAGTGGCGGTAACTCCAGCATTTCAACTACAGGGTGTGTGGACTGGTTGGAGACAGCTGCGACATTCAGCTTATTTAAACAGGACAGACTCTGTGCAGCACCCCACGTGGCTCTTGTCTCCATGTCTCTCCATAGTGATTTTTGGACAATGCCGCTGTCCGAAAAATCGAGTTCCCACAGCAAACAAGCAAAAATCGAGTTCCCACAGCAAACAAGCAATGCACTATGCAGTAGCAAAGCTTAATTGTCAGGATCATAAACACTCCGCTCAGAAGGAGCCCATCCAGCCATTATTTTATTAAATTTAGGATATTTTCTCACCCCCCCCCCCCAAAAAAAAAAATCTGCCACAATCAATCTGATCTCACCAAAAGTAGTACTAATAACACAATTTATGCCCTGCAAACATGCTGCTGGCAATAAAAATACCCTCAACATTTAACAATTTATTTAATATTCAATAGGGCCACATAAGCGAACAAGATTTAGCCACACACAAAAAAGTGAACACTGCAGTTGTTCATTATCCCCCGCGATAGACTTTGTCCATACCACGGTACTACATAACCGTGGTTATCACCACAGCCCTATGTATGTCTAATGGCTTATTTAATTAAGGAAATAGTGAGAGGTCTTGTGACTACAATAACAAAAGTCCTGAATCAAAACAAGATTCAGATTTCATTTTGACCTTGTTTTAAATATGAAGCCATGATAATGTCAATGGAAGCAAATAACACAGAGGCACTATTTGTATATGCAAAATTGTTCACAATACTGTATTAATGGAAATATAATGGCATGCCCATGTTGTCACCAGACCTGCTGTTCAGTAAGCCAGACTTGCTATTAGGGGTCATGCACACACTAACATTTTTAACCCCAACTGACCCCTAAACTTTCTTTTTTAACAGTTTGGCTGTTCGTGTGTATGATGTTGGGATTTCGGAGGTGTGAAAGTGTACATGTTTGAAACCAGTTTCCAGAGTGAAATCTTTGCACCGAGGTGCCTGTACCACCCCTGTGTGCACAGGGATGCCAGGGACACTGGCATCACAGATCAATTTCACAACAGATTTCAGCCAGTCCACACACAACAACACTGACCCAGGTCCTTAAAATTTTAAGTTTGATGTATTTATAGGTAGGGTAATGGTGAAAAAACAGCTCTTAATCGGCATCTTTTTTTAACAATGGATGCAGCCTTATAAATAATTATCAAATGTATAATCTAAGTAGAAGGACCCCCCCTCCCCCCCAGGCCCGGCAAACATCATATAAATTCATAGCTCTGCAATATCATAAATTATCATATTTTCATGACAGCAAAAGAAATGTTTTTTTACATTCCAATTACATTTTTAGGTATTTCTGGAATATTTGAAAGTAAAAAATACTGCATGTTCAATCTTTAAAGGGGTCATTGACTGCACTTTTTACACATTTTAACCACTCACTCATATCTTAATGAAGTGCTTGTGAGATATTTTGTTCACATTTTCTTTAATTTTTTAATTATTGAAGTCAATTATGTTTTTTTTATTTTTCTTGGCTTTCTCCAGACGCTCTGATTTAAATAGACTGTCACTTTAAGAAACAGACTTCAGCTGTTCAACTCCGCCCTCCCTCTTATGTCAGTTAACCATTAGCTGAGTAGCTTTTAGCCAGCTCCTTCCAGCTTGGATGAGCAGCGCTGCTTCACTGATCCGCAGTCGTTTGTACATCTCGCGTCATCCCAGCCCACCTCCCAACAACCCCACCGAGACGCCACATTAAATCACCAGCACCACACACTCCACCAATCGCCACAAACTGAAACCGGTGGCCAAACCACGGGATCTCAAAGGGCAATGTCTCGCTCTGTGGTACTCCGCTCTAGGGCTGCAACGATTACTCGAATAATTCAGTTACAAAAAAAATTATCGATTCAAAATTTATGCGTCAACATGTTGTTTAATGTAGCACTTCCAGTCTATATGACCTTCTTCCGGTCATGCTACCTAAACAAGATGTAGATCTGTTTATCAGCGCCATGTCAGAATGGCATAGTGACAGGCTGGCAAAGATAAAGAAATTTTTTTTAAAAATGTCAAAAGTATCTCAAGTCTGGAATCATTTCAAGCTCAAATTGAAGGAAAACATTATGCAGTGTGTACATGGTAAAGCTGAGCGGCGAGCTAGCATGCTACAACGTTGGCTGTTACAGTGTCTCGGCAGAAAGCATCCCACATCATGCACAGCCAGCGCACCCGAGACAAGGTACGTGACTGAGATTTAAAATTAAGATGAATAGAACATAGTCAGCTACACCAATTATGCTTATATGACCAAAGAACATATTGCTACTGCCGTTAGCATCTGGATGCTAACAGCGTCCACTAGCGGATACCAATTGCTAGCAAAAGGAACTTTATGGTGTAACGTACCATTTAAAATTACGTTCTATGCAATAAACATTGCAATAAGCATTGCAATAAATGTGTGCCTGTGTTATTGAATGTTTGGTACAATTACTACTGCTATTTAGGAAAGAAAGTTCTGCAAATGTTGGTCAATGGAAGTTTCTTAAAAAAAGTATCAGATTACTCGAGTAATCTTCGATTAGCATGCGTGGTTACCCAAGCCGTAAAATAGTTGTTACCTGCAGCCCTACTCCACTCCTCTCCCATGGCCAGCTGGGAGATGACCCATCATGAAGTAGCTCTCCCACGCTACCCAGGAGAGTGTGCCCAGAGGATGGTGGGGGAGCTGAGCCAGCAGCTCCAGGCAGCATCCCCAGGCTGCGGCAATTGCCTGTGCCACGGGTGCCGGTGTAGGCAGTTACCACAATCCGGGGATGCTGCCTGGAGCTGCTGGCTCTCAGCGCTCCATGATTGGCATGCTGGCGCCCCGCTGCGGAACCATGGCAAAACTATCGGGAGACGGGCTGGAATAACGTGAGGCACATTGTGGACCACAGACCGGTGAACCAGGTGGTAACGGGGATGGTTATTCGGGTGACTAAGATATGAAGAAAATAACAATATAAGCCGCGCTTGGTTCGAGTTTTCTGTTACCAGTGTTAGCTTGGGGGCATATAGCTCAGGGGCTAATAGGGTACCTTTAGCACCACTTCCATATACATGACAGACAGCTAGGCGGGCCAATAATAGAGCAGTGGGCTGTCTCAAGGACGGCGGTGGGTTGGCTTTTTCTAAACATGACATTAACGATTTCCACAAAAAAGTAAAAAATGTTTGAGAGAGAAAAACGAGATAAAGGCTAAGTTTTTTTTGTTTTTGTTTTTTTAAGAGAACTGACTGTTTTGAAAATTTTGGGATAATTAGGTGACCAGTAGACTCATTTCAGACAGTTAAAACCAACAAACACACCATTTTTCAGTCAATGAGCCCTTTAAGCAGGTTGTGCATCTATGTAGATGTGTTGTTTTCTGTTACACTGACGTGCGGACACATTTTTTACCCACTTTTAATGAAATCGTTCTGCCATGCAGAGCCACACCTCACACAGACTATTTTGTTCATCTCCGTGAGCACACGGAGAAACAGGTAATTTTGATGGGAAAAAAACTGGATTTTCAAACTTGATTGCTATAAAAAACTAAAATAAGAGAGACTGAGAGCTGTGAAGGAAGAGACTCGTTTATGCCTTCTTCAGTTCCTGCCAGGATATCAGCTTTGTGTTCATCTAAACTGGCCCAGGTCTCATACTGAGTGATTATAAACTAATTACAAGACTAAATCATCATTACATATGCTGTACCAGGCTACAATGTGTCATTTTGTACCATTTTTGGTTGGTGGTATGCTGTGAGATTTTTTCATCATAAAAAGGGTTCATTGACTCAAAAAACGTTGAAAAACACTGTTCTAGTTAGAGCAGATGACCTTGTGACTTTCACCTTCTGATACAAAAAGCAGGTCATGTCACGGGGACTTCAAATTAATTCTGTTGCAAGTTTGATGATCCTGGTGTTAACAGATATAACATAATGGTCATAAATGCAAAATTCTACTGAGAGGCCACATAACCTTGATCATTGACCTTCTGAGCAGTTCCAGATCAACAACTGCTGTAAGTTTAGTTATTGCAGCACCAACGCCAACAAAATAATGGACAGAAGACTGTTTATTTTATTAAAAAAAAGCTCACCTGTCCATCAATGGACCCACTCTCCTTCATGACAGGATAGAAGCGTGGCGCCTTGTTAGGATCTTGGCGTCCAGGGGTACGAGGAGTTCTGGGGGTTCGGGGTTGGCGAGAGCTGGGGGATTCTGGGACTGCTGTAGGAAGAGAGCGAGCCAATTCTGCGCCACTGTCCACTGAAGACACACATTTTTGACCAAAAAAAGATTAAATTATACTTTTTTAGGCCTTGCTCTAGTAACAACTTCCAATATTTATGATTACAATTTATGTTATAAAAGTCCTGCTGAATCAAAATTATGCAAAAACACCACATCTGGCAACAGTAAAAAACACTGACCAATACTGTCAGGGGGAAAAAACCCCATCATAAACTCGCACAATGGGCAGCGTTTACATTAAGGCAACTACACAAGATTTTAAACCCACCTGGCCTAGGAGGAGATGGGACTTGCTGGTTTGGGTCAATAGGAGCTTTCGGAGTGAGAGTGTCGAACTCATCTTTACTGATGACATTCAACTTCTTGAAGTTCTCAACTTCCTGCTGGGAAACAAATATTCTTAATGTTAACAAGAGCACTCTGAGGCAAGTGCAATATCCCCTGCCTCCATTTTCTTTGAAGATCCCAATATCTTACTGAAGGAGAGAAGTTTTCAACTTTTCCATATAATTACTGGGACAGAACCAAATTATGATAAGCCTATCATCCATGAATATACAACAAATAGTTTTACAAAATCTAAAATTCAACAGGTGACTTTCATTAGTTGATACAAGTAGTTTCTGCCAAACAAAGCAAAATAAGCGTATCAAGTTATGGGGCAAAATTATCAAATGAGGTAAAAATTTAGTCAGGATACCAAGATGGCAGCGCGGGTAGATGCCGCAGCCTGGCATGCTTCATGTTTTAGCAGCTAGTTTTGCATATTTGTTCTTCTTTTTCCTTCTTTTCTCTAGGGCAGCCATACATGTGCAGTACAGCAGAGCTGAGCTGCTCACACTTCTGGAAAATAACTGCTACACTTTTAGCAACAGTAGCTGGGACTTTATTCCGCTAGAGATCTGTAAGCCTGCTGACCTCTCTCCTATCATCCCCCCGCTGAAGTGGTGCAGGTGGCACAGATAAAGGAAACAGACAAGGGGGAAGAGAGCAGGGTTAAAGGCCAGGCTGATGGCTAACCCATACAAACTGGCTTTCCCAAGCCTTTTTCTCAACAACTCCCAGTCACTCAACAAGAAGGATGAGTTATGACTGCAGATTAGTTCATACCGTATGGCTTACTGTGTGACAGTAATAGAGACTTGGCTGGACTCTTTCACTCCAGATGCTGCGATAGCGTTAGCAGGCTACGCTACCTTCAGGGCAGACAAGAAGTTTCAGCATGTCGGATAAGAAAAGCAGAGGTGGCTTGTGTGTTTATATAAACAACTGTTTGTGTACCAATGCCACACTTAAAGACACTCACTGCTGTCTGGACATAGAGTATCTGCTGGTGCAGTGCAGACCTTTTTACCTGCCGAGAGAGCTCACGGTGATTATAACTGCAGTGTACGTGCAGCTGCAAGATAATGCTAAAGTAGCTATATGTTACAATGCTCCACCAACCAGCAGCTATCGGCACACCTGGACTCAGAATCAGAATCAGATTTATTGCCATTGTTCATGTAGTACACAAACTAGGAATTTGTCTCGGTGCAATGCTGCAACATTAAACATGTAGTAGCACTAAAGATAAAAATAAAAAAACTATGCATGCAATAAAATGTAGGATATGAATGAGTAATACTAATCTATGCAATTTAAAATATATTAACAAGCAGCAGATATTGTGGAGTTCCACATAGTGCAGTCGGTAGTGCAAAAGAAAACAGTGATAATTATCATGAGTCCGGTTGAACTGCTGTACGTAGTGCACGAGAGTCTAATAAGTCACTTAGTGTTCAGCAGTCTGATGGCAGAGGGGAAGAAGCTGTTCATGTAGCGGGAGGTTTTAGTCTGAATGGACCGAAGTCTTCTACCTGAGGGGAGAGGGGGGGCAAACAGTGCGTGTCCTGGGTGTGAAGGGTCGGCTATGATCCGACCTGCACGCCTCCGGGTCCTGGAGATGTACAGGTCCTGGAGGGATGGGAGCTCGCAGCCGATCGCCTTCTCAGCAGCGCACACAACGCGCTGCAGTCTTAGTCTGTCCCTGGCGGTGGCTCCTGCGTACCACACGGTGATGGAGGTGGTGAGGATGGACTCGATGATGGCCGTGTAGAACTGCACCAACATCTTGGTGGGTAGCTTGAGCTTCCTCAGCTGCCGCAGGAAGAACATCCTCTGCTGGGCCTTTTTGATGAGGGAGCTGATGGTCGGCTCCCACTTGAGGTCCCGGGTGATGGTGGTGCCCAGGAAGCGGAAGGAATCCGCAGTGGTGATGGGAGAGTCTGTGAGGGTAAGGGGGGGCAGAGGGGCTGTGACTTTTCTGAAGTCCACGATCATCTCCACTGTCTTCAGAGCGTTCAGCTGCAGGTTGTTGTGGCTGCACCAGGACGCCAGCTGGGCCACCTCTCTCCTGTAGACGGACTCGTCGCCATTGGAGATGAGCCCGATGAGGGTGGTGTCGTCCGCAAACTTGATCAGCTTGACAGACTGGTGGCTGGAGGTGCAGGAGTTGGTGTATAGGGAGAAGAGCAGGGGGGAAAGTACACAGCCCTGGGGTGATCCGGTGCTGATGCTAACAGAGTCTGAGACAGTCTTTCCCAGCCGCACATGCTGCCTCTGGTCCATCAGGAAGTCGGTGATCCACCTGCAGAGGGAGTCAGGCACGTTGAGCAGGGACAGCTTGTCCTGGAGCAGAGCAGGGCGGATGGTATTGAATGCAGAGCTGAAGTCCACAAACAGGATCCTGGCGTAGGTTCCCGGGGAGTCCAGGTGCT
Organism: Pholidichthys leucotaenia; assembly: GCA_020510985.1. NCBI lineage: Eukaryota > Metazoa > Chordata > Actinopteri > Cichliformes > Pholidichthyidae > Pholidichthys > Pholidichthys leucotaenia. Next base: position 69,541,034 of record CM035842.1, on the reverse strand, counting down.
GCAGGATGGAGTGGAGGGCCAGGTTGACTGCGTCGTCCACAGACCTGTTGGCTCTGTAGGCAAACTGCAGCGGGTCCAGGAGGGGAGTGGTGATGGTCTTGAGGTGGGGCAGGACCAGGCGCTCAAAGGACTTCATGACTACAGAGGTGAGCGCTACAGGTCTGTAGTCATTAAGTCCAGTGATCTGTGGCTTCTTGGGGACAGGGACTGCATTATAATATTATCATTGCTTGCTTGTTTTTTTTCTTGCCTTCTGATTGTTGCTCTGAGTGTTGCTATCCCTGTGCTGTTGCAATCCTGGAATTTCCCCGTTGTGGGACTAATAAAGGCTTATCTTATCTTATCTTATAAACACAACGGGAGACTTTAACCATGCAAACCTCAAGTCTGTCCTGCCAAGATTCTTCAAAAATGTGAATTTTCCGACGAGGGAAAAATAACACTCTTGACCAGGTGTACACCAACATTCCAGATGCCTGTACAGCCCCCCCCCCACAACATCTTGGACTTTCTGATCATCTCTCTCTGTCACTGATTCCTGCTTATAAACCTAAAACCTGTAGACTAGGGATGGGCATAATTTACCGATTAACCGATAATTGATCATTAAGAATTTCACCGAGGAAGTTCATTTTCGTCGACAAACCGTTTTTTTTTTTTAAACAATCCGAGGCCTAGTGTACGGCCGTCCTCAAACAATGCAATGGCAAAATTTGGGCACCAGGGGGCAACATTACACCATCGCCGTACCCTGGCGTGCCTCAGTTGATACACGCGGGCTTCCGTAGGGCAATCGCCAAATCATTAAGCGGTTACGGCGAAGTGTTGCGTGGGACCATTTCAATTTAAAAAATGACCAGGTGTACTGCAATCACTGCAATGCAGCATACAAATATACCTCATCGACAGGGTCCATGGAACACCCTTATTACGCAAAGAAACCGCCAACAGTGGTTGCGCGCTGAGTAATGGCGGTCGTGAAGATTCTTTTTTTTTTTCAGAAACTTTATTGAGAAGGTCATGAAGATTCGGTGTACACACGTCGAGGGAAGCTGCAGGAGGCGGCGTAGTAGCTCGACAGGAAGACTATTTCGCACAAAATGGCACAAGAGAACAGCAAAAAGTTCTGCGCGGCTAGACTAAGTAACACGAGCGATAGAGCAATGAATGCGGTCTTCGTTTGTTGGGTGGCCGCTCGGCAGGGAGACAAGGTGGGTAAAACGTCTCGGCCAATCAGCTTGCGGGGTGAAACGTCTCGGCCAATCAGCTTGCGAGATTCCCGAGCCGAGCCAACACGAGAACAGAGAGAGGGCTCTCCGTGCACCTGATGTTATAATGTAGTCTACCTGCCTTGTTACGTACCTAAAAATGTTAATGATTAACCGATTATTAATCATTAATTCTCCCGACGATCGGTGAAGAAAATTTCACCGAATGCCCATCCCTACTGTAGACAAAGACCAGCACTAAAAAACAGTTCAGGTGTGGACTGAGGAAGCTACCACAATCCTACAGGACTGTTTTGAGTCTACAGACTGGGGAGTATTTGCAGAAGGGACACACCTGGATGGCCACACATCTGGTGTGCTCTCATACATCAGCTGTTGCACTGAAGAGTGTGACCACGACCAAGACAGTCAGTTCTCCCAAACCAGAAACCATGGCTCAATGGTGAGATGCGTACCCTGCTTAGAACATGGGATGATGCCTTCAAGTCAGGAGACCAGTAGGCTTATAAAGAAGCACACCAGTCCATGCAGAGAGGCAACAAAATGGCCAAGTGCAAATATAAACAGTGTATTGAGGAAAACTTTGACAAGAATAACACCAGGAACATGTGACACAAAAATAAAAAAATTACAGTTTTAAAGCACATAATCATTATAAAGATATACAGGATTTTGCTTTCTCTGTTTGCTTTTTAATGCCTCTCAGTATAGACACACGGTGGTACAATCATCTGACCTTTCAGACTGTGCTACATGCCGTTTAATCTGATGACATTAAAATGGTGGTAAAAACAGTTAATAAGCCAGCAGCGGCTGTCAGTCACGTCTGTGTGACACACAGCAGATGTGCAGTGCTCTATGAACTTCACTCAGAATGAGAAGAGAGAGGGAGGGGGAAAAATCATGTGGCCTTCATGTGTGTGTGTTCAGGCGTAATATTTCCCACATGGAGCAACATTATTTACAACCTCTGAACCAAGAAAGAGCTGACCATGCTAAAAAAAAAAAAAAAAAAAAAAAACAAAAAGAGACAGTGAGAGAAGATAGCAACGGGCATTATGAAGTACTTCTTCAAGTGGTTTGGGCAAAACCTTGCATTCAATTTGCATGTGAATGTTTAAAGTTTTACGGAAAAAAAAACCAAACAAACCCTAATTTTATGAATAAATAAGGGTTCAATTTGCAACATAATGCAGTATTTTAATTTTGGGAAGACTTTTTTTTTTAAGACAAATGTTGATGTATACTGATCACTACATCTATCAAACATGGAATTAACCAAAGAGAAATATTAATATTGTTTGAATAAATAAACATTTAGCTGAAAAACCTGTCAACACAGAATATACTTCTGAGAGAATAATTTAACTTTCCTTTTTTAATTATAACAAATAAAGCAAGATCATGCAAAACTTGTTGCTGAATAACGAAATGCTGATGGATGTGATGCTTAATCTATCTTTTTTGGATTTAAAAAATGTTGTGAGGTTGGCAGGGGTGAGGTGGCAGTCTGTGAGAGTCCTAGATGTTCCTCCTGCTGCTGCGTATCAAAGGTCAACAAATGACTCACTCATTTCTTCTCTGTGGACTTTGGATCAAACTCAAGCACTCATCTTGGTGTTTTAAGTCCAGCAGATTTTATATTATAGTTAAAAAAAATCGATTTCATTTCTAAACTTTTCAGAATAACAGCTTCCCACAGTACCTGCACTGCAGCAGGGATACGGTTCTCCACCACGAGAGATAATAAACAATACAACAAAGTATCTGATCCATATTTACACAGAGTCAGAACACTGTCCTGATTCAACAGTTTTGCCAGCATCATGAAAACGAGACTTTAAAGACACAGCTTCTAAATGGAGAAGGTTCACCTGCCCAAACTGACTATACAGTGCTGTGAAAAAGTATTTGCCCTCTTCCTGATTTCTTATATTTTTGTCACTTAAATGTTTCAGATCAAACCAATTTCAATATTAGACAAAGATAACTGGAGTAAATGCTAAATGTAGTTTTTAAATGATTTCATTAATTAAAGATGCACTCCAGTGGCTATAAATCCCCTATAAAAACAAATCTAATAAATCCCCTATAAAAACAAATCTATTTCTAAAATGGTATTTTATGCCCTTTTTCTACAGAAAACTTCTCATTATCTTATAGTTTCATGTAAAAATCTTTTCACTCCTCCCCAAATGCTAGAATCAGTAATTACTAGGCCCAACCACATACCAAAAGGCTAATAGTGGCTAGCACTACATTATCAGAATAAATCCTGTGATAAAATGACTTACCAATTGAAGGACATGCCCAGTTGTGTTCACGGTGGCCCAGGATAACGACCGAAACTGCATCGGTCCTTAAAAGCAGTTTAATGGTAAAACCCATCTTAATTATGTTGTTTTCAAAGTACTTTGTTAAAAAATGCTAACTAGCCTGGAGGATAATATCAGGCCAGAGAGTCCTGATTGGCTCATACACTACCCATGTGCCAGCCCACGAAAAGTTACATCACCAAAAACATTCCATCTCAACTCGTCTTTTTGCAGGGGGCGGGGCTTAAGTGAAACTTTGCAGCAAAAAAACACGAGACATTTGAGCGATTTCGCTCTAGATATGTCTTCATAAAAAACACATTACAGATAGGGGTGGGTTCAAAAGATCAATATATCGATATGGATCGATACATGTTTGACTGAGCCGATATCAATCCACAAAATCCGCGGATCGATCTTTTTTTTTTTTCCACAATATCTTTATTGAACCTTTTTTTTTTTTTAAACAAACATGATACAAACAATCAAACACTAACACTAAAGTACTACAAAAAAAAAAAATGCACTAAAAACACCAACAACCACCAACAAAATCAAGTCTTCAACAATGCTCCTCTGTTTAGTCTAGACAATCCAATACATAAGTATACATATTATGTTCACCAGTTTGGAATTTACAAGGTCCACACACATCATTCACCTTCTTCTTCAAGAGTTATGTTTAAATTTTTTACATAATCAATAAAAGGTCTCCATATATTCTCAAACACAATTTCCTTTGATTTCAGTATATATGTTATTCTTTCTAATGGAAGGTTTGTTAACATCTGTCTTAACCACTGAGTCACATCTGGTCTATGAGTCTTTTTCCATAATAGTGCAATACATTTTTTGGCATTAAGCAAACTGAGGTCTATGAATGTTCTTTCACTTTTATTAAAATTATGCTTTTCTGGGTACAGACCCAACAAAAACAGTTTAGGATTCAATATGATTTGTTTTGAGATTATTTTTTCAATTGTTACCCTCACCTCTTCCCAAAACGTTCTTATTAATCTACATTCCCATAAACAATGAAATAGGGTTCCTTTACTTTCCATGCATTTTGTGCATGTATCTGGTATATTTTTGTTATATCTATTTAACTCCTCCGGTGTAACATACATCCGCATTAACCATTTGAAATGTATCAATTTAAGGCGTGCATTTATTGATTTGGTTTGAGCTTCTGTACAAGCCAATTCCCATTGTTCCTCTGAAATTTCAGTTTGCAGATCTTCTTTCCAGTAGTTTAATCTTTTCAGTGAATTTTCACTTGAAGATAGTGTCAATAAGTTATAAAACTCTGAAATAATACCCTTTCTTTTACTATCTTTCATCATCATTTTTTCCAAGGATGAATAAATAGGTCGAGTGAGAGCTTTATTTTGATTTGATCGAATAAAGTTTCTAAGTTGAAGATATTTAAAAAAATGTGTTCTATTGAGATTAAATTTGATCCTCAGCTCTTCAAAAGACATTATGTTATCTGCACATGGCAAATATAAATCCTGAATCTTTTGTATCCCTTTTAAATTCCATACTTTAAATACAGCGTCCGCTCTCCCTGGTTTAAAATATTGATTACCCCATATTGGACTAAATTGTGACAATAACTGTGGTTCTTTTAAATAGTTTTTAGCTTCACACCATATTTTGATCATATGCTTTACAAATGGATTTTTAACTTGTTTTTGTAATTTTTTTGCCGAATCTGAGTATATGAATATGGGAAGAGGTAAAGGTAAATTGTATGATTCCATTTCAGTCCAGTGAGGGAGATCATTTGATGAAAAATAATATGTCATAGACCTCAGTTGTGCCGACCAATAATACAACATAAAATTTGGACATTTCAGACCTCCACGATCAAATGGTAAATATAATAAAGACAAACGTAATCTAGCCCTCCTGTTGTTCCATATAAATTCCACTAACTTTTTTTTTATTCTTGAGAATAGATCTAAAGGTGGTGATAAGGGAATGTATTGAAATAAATAAAGTATTTTAGGTAAAATATTACTTTTAAGTATATTGATTCTCCCGATCATCGACATTGGTAGTGACATCCATCTCTGAGTTAACTCATTGATATCTGACATTAAGGCTTCATAGTTGACACTGGCGACTGATTCTAGCTTAGGCACAATTTGGATTCCTAAATATTTAAACTGATTTACAACATTGAATTGATTTACCTCAGGGGCTGGGTAATTTCTCTGGGTCTCATTTAGCATTAATATTGAAGATTTAGTTTTATTTATTTTATATCCTGATATTTCCCCAAAATTCTTTATTAAATTCAACAAGGTTGGAATTGATTTTTTTTAGATTCGACATAAACAAAATTATGTCATCGGCGTACAGGGAGATTTTATGTTCTGTTGGTCCAACTTTAATTCCATATATTTGTGAATGTAAACGTATCGCTATCGCTAAAGGTTCAATTGCCATAGTAAACAGTAAAGGTGAAAGTGGACAGCCTTGTCGACATCCTCTATTGATTTTTATTGGTTTTGAAATATTGTTATTTGTTAGGATTTCTGCTGTAGCATTATTGTATATTATTTGAACCCATTTTATGAAATTATTTCCAAGTCCAAACCTTTGTAGGACTTCAAAAAGAAAGGGCCATTCAACTCTATCAAAGGCCTTTTCGGCGTCCAGTGATAGGAGAGCTGTATCCGGTGCTTCTTTATTAAAATAAATAATATTAAATAGTCTTCTTACATTATGGAAGCCTTGTCTACCCTTTATAAAGCCATTCTGATCTCGATTAATAATATTTGGTAAAATTTCTTGTATTCGTCTTGCTAAAATTTTACAGATTATCTTAAGGTCGGCGTTTAATAGGCTTATTGGTCTCATATTTTCACATTTATTAGAGGGCTTACCTGGTTTTGGCAGCAGTATAATTAAGGCATTATTTATGTATGATGGTAAATTATTATTTTGAAATGCTTCTAAAACCATTTCCAAAAAAGGTTTTATTAATTTATTCTTAAATTTTTTATAAAGGTCAACTGGAAGACCATCTGGTCCTGCACTTTTTCCTGATTTCATATTATCAATGGCTAGCCCAACTTCTTCTTGACTAATTTTAGACTCCAATATCTCCCTGTTTTCATTTGGAATACACGGTATAGATAGTTCGTTCAAAAACCCATTTAGTTTTGTTAAATCAGGTTCATTTTTGGTATCATATAATTTTTCATAGTAATCTCTAAAGGCTCTATTAATTTCTAAAGGATCTATAACTACCTGTCCATTACTTATAATACTGGTAATTGGTGTTTTAATTTCTAATTGTTTTAATCTGCCATGCTAATAATTTTCCTGATTTTTCACCTTGTTCATAAAAAGATTGTTTCAATCTTAGAAGACTCGAGGCAGCTCTATTCGCTGATTTTTTGTCGTATTCAGCTCTCAAAATCAGTAATTCATTCTCCAACCTTGGGTCACTTCCTGCATACACTTTTTCCTGAAGACTTTTTATTTTATGTTCCAATTTAGCTCTCTCCTCTCGAGTCTTCTTAGATTTTGATCCTGTATAACTAATAATATGTCCCCTAATAAAAGCTTTGAAAGCCTCCCACTTTACACATGCTGATGTTTGTATAGTATTGATGTCAAAGAACTCGTCTATCTGTTTTTCTATATACTTGACAAATTCCTCATCCTGAAGCCATTTATGCTGAAATTGCCATCTACCTGATTCCTTTGTCAATTTTTTATCTACATATATTAGACAACAGGGTGCATGATCAGAGATCACGATGTTATCATAAAAGCAGTTTTGAATCTTGGACCTTAATTCTGTGGAAATCAAAAAATAATCAATACGTGAGAATGTCTTGTAGGTACTGGAATAACAAGAATAGGCTTTAACTTGTGGTTTCATTTCTCTCCATATATCTAACAATCTCAATTCTTTCATAAAATGATTAATAGTCATCCTACATCCAATGTGCGTACAATCCAGTCCTGTTGATCTATCTATACCTGGATTCAATGTACAATTAAAATCCCCTGCTATTATATGTTGCCCTGTAAGTGATGATAAGATAAGAAATAAATTAGCAAAGAACTTCTGATCATCTATATTGGGACCATATAAGTTCACAAGATTTATATTTTCTAATAGCAAAGAACCTTGAATGATTACATATCTTCCAAATTTGTCTCCAATTACATTTTTCACTTGAAAAGGAACTGATTTATGTATGAGAGTCATAACTCCCCTGGCTCGGGATGAAAATGAAGAGGTGAATACACTTCCTTGCCATCTACTCCTAATTCTTTTAACATCCTCCTCTATCAGATGAGTTTCTTGTAAAAACACAATTCTTGAACCCATGTCCTTTATTTTATTCATAACTTGTTTAAGTTTTTTTAAATTTTGTAGACCTCTGCAATTCCATGAAGTTAAATTAAGATTAACACTTTGGTCCATGATCAATAGAGAGTTTGGGATTACCTTGCAGTGTAAACATGCTCATACAGAGAAGCAAAAACATGAGTGGTTGAACATTCATCCTACAAACTACACACAAACAAATTTCCCCTTCCCACACTTGTGGCAAACCCCCCAAAATCAAAAGAAAAATTCTGTCTCCCGATATAGCCATCGACCGTTCCACACCCACGGGGAACAGCCTAAGCCACTCCTTCTTCATCCTCCCAATCACCCTAACTCTACTGCTTTTAATGACGTAACATTAACTCTCCTCTGTAGTTTTCCAACTTAACTCCAAAATTTTTAACAACTTTGTACATCATAGTTTTTTTTGTTTGTTTTGTTTTTGTTTTGTTTTTTTAATATATAATACAATCTATATTTTGTAAACTTACTATTTACTTCAAGTCAGTCAGATGCCTGTGCAAATGCTTAATTATTCTACCTTATATTTTGTTCATGCTTAGCTCCCACCAGTCTCTTCTTCTTCTTTGATCTTCTTGATGAACTCCTGCGCCTCCTCTGGGGTCTTGAAGATGTGGGTTCTGCCCTCATACGTGGTCAGCAGTCTCGCAGGATAGATTACACCATGACGAATCCCAAGGTTGCGCAGCTCCTTACGTACGGGATCAAACTGCTTCCTCAATTGCTGGATTCCTGTGGCCAAATCTGGGTAGAACCGCACCTGCTGGTCCTGGTGTTTAATCTCTCCTTTAGCTCGTGCAGCGTTGAAGATCTTCATCCTGTCTCTGTTGCTAAGAAACTTCATAATTAAGGTCCTCGGCGGTCCCTTATCGCTCCGTGGGCCAATACGATGTGCATTTTCCAGAACCACTGCTGATTGCAACTCCTCGCTGCCCAGCACCTCCGGAATCCACTTTTCCAGAAAGGAACATACGTCCCGACCTTCTGATTCCTCTGGAAGACCCACCAGCCTCAAGTTATTCTGTCTCGACCGAGATTCCAAATCCAAAATATTATTTTCCAGAGATTTATTTTTTTTTTCCAAAGTGCGCACCTTTAATTGAAGACGGGTGACGTCATCTTCAGCACTAGCGAGACGGAGCTCCATCTGCACCGTTCGTTCTACACAGTCACCCAATTCCTTTCTTATTCCTTCCAACGCTGTCATAATCCCATCAAATCTAGAGGAAAAGTCCGCTCTCATTGAACTCATGGCAGCCATCAGCGCATCTGCGCCTCCCCCCGCAGACATCGCACCGTTGCCAGCCTCCTCCGCCATATATGGAGTTTTATTTGCTGCGTCACAGACCTGAAAGTCCGTTAATTTGGACTGTTTCGGCGGCTCGCTTTTTCCTTTACCTGGTTTTCCAGCCTTAGGCTTCACCGACATATCCTCGCCCAAACGCTGGGATACGTTCTGTCCCAAATGAGAGAGTTATTTGCCGATTTTTTTCCCCCAGGAGCAGAGCAGAGTGAGACACGTCCGTCTTACGTGGCAGCCATAACCGGAAGTCGCGGATCGATCTTTTAATATTAATATGTTTTAATATAATATTTTTACGTTTGTGTACGTCTGCTGAGTATAATCGGGTCGAAACCGGGTCAATGAACCAGGAACAACGGCCGAGAACCATAAACAATCGACGCGCTAACGGAGCTAGCAAGCTAACGGATATGCTAGTTCTTCTTCTGTGGTGTTAAAACGGTTCTCATCCGGCAAGAGTTTCCTGCCACGCGTGCTCTTTCGTGTTTACACAAGCGGAGATAATAACGTGCGACTCTTAATTTAGTAACAAAAGTCACCGTAAAGATTGTCCTCAACAGCTTCTGAATATTTTTCATAAATAAAACTTCTGTGTTCCCTGCGGCGCGTGCACACGTCTTTTGTGTTTACATGACGCGGAGTTATTAACGTGCGTCTCTTGATTTAGCAGCAAAAGTCACCGTATAGACTGTCTTCAACAGCTTCTTAATATTTTTCATAAAGCGGGGATAAACGGACTTTTACTCCATGCAGCGCTGTGTTGGAACATAAAGTTGACGACTGATAAAGGGAAAATGCGCGGAGGCTGGCTGAAACCCGTGAAGCAGAGACTTGGAGCTGCTGAGACTGTAAGTATAATATTTGTTTCTTTTAACGTTTGTGTCGTCAATTAATAATTTATCTGGCATGATGGTGGTTTCTTTTACAAACTATGGACATAGAGAGAACTGTTGGTTAAGCGCTGTGAATAAATGCAGAATTAAGGTATATTTTATGAGATTATGGACTTCTGCCACTTAAGCGATGTGAAGAGAATAAATCACAATAAAATTAATAAAGGCTGCAGTACAACAAGCTATTTTTACTCAGTAGAACTAAATTGAAATGAACAAACCTTCTCAGGAAATGAACTGAAACCCTTTTCCAACATTGAAAGTTAATTTGTAGTTAAAATATTTAAAAAAAAAACCTAAATTATTAAACCCTACTGTGGTGTGGCGATCTAAAAATATGAATGTTAATTTTACTGTGAAATCTCTTCTTTTTATCTGCCTTCAGATGTGTGAAGACTGGAAGCTTCATCCTCACTGAGACCTTCTGAAGGTCAGAGGTCGTCAGGGGAGGAGCATCCCTGCTTCATGTGGATTTCAGCACAGAAGAAGACCTTCAAATTCAAGATTCAAGGAGGTGCTGCCATCATTTTCTCCACACTAACATGCATTCAATGCAATTTAGTTGTTGTAATGACAAATTCTTTTATTTCTTTTTTTAAAGTTCTCAGCAAGAACACAATATTGGTCTTTTTTTTTTTACAATTTTACTGAGCATTTAATTCTAAATAAATCACTGTTTAACAAGAAATTTTTGGCAATCCTGTACTTTTCTTGTGGTGTTACATAGAATAGCATCACTGTAAACTATGGAAAAAGCAGCTGCTTTAAAATTTGTACTTCCTCACACAACTTTGAGTGCAAAAAACTCTAAAAGTGCCATAACTTTTTGGAAAAGCTCCCACAAATCCAGGCTTTTTGGGCCACAACAATCACAAAAACAGCTGACAAAATCCTGGAGGGACTGAAATACAGTGAGATTATGTATGCATGGTTCATGCATTGAATTTGTTTACTTACTCTGGGTGGTGAACTTGACACAACACATCCTTTGCACTAAAGAAAGCACCTGTGAGCACTTTATGAAATGATAAGTTTAATAAAAAGTGCATTATTGTAACTGATTTGGGGTCAGTTCTATATGTGATAATTTATGTATTAACAAAGTTAGAAGATTCTTGGTACAATTTGCAGCATTAGGTCTTGGAGATTTTTGTTTCATGGGAAGTAAAATGGCTATTAAAATGGTAATTCCCCAGATCGAATCGGGATTGAATCGGAATTGAATCGAATCGATTCAGAATCTCAAGAATCTGAATCGAATCGATTCTGGAAATTAGGGATCGTTCCCAGCCCTAATTACAGACATGTTTACAAGAAAAACAAGGGCACTCTGAGGTGAGTGCAATATCCCCCGCCTCAGTTTTCTTTTAAGATCCCAATACTTGCTAACGGAGAGCAGTTTTCAACTTTTCAATATATTTACTGTGGCAGAACCAAATTATGATAAGCCCATTATTCCCGAATATACAACAAAGTATACAACCCGTAGCTATAGGTTAGGATCCCAAGGTGAACCTGTGTAGTAAGTATGGTGACCCTAGAGCACGTCACACGTTCTATACGAAGAAATCATAGGGAGTGCCAACCTTGACCTCTGGACCTCAAACCTGTAGTCAGAGGTCATGGTCTCAGAGTGAACCTGTATCATCATCCTCATCAACCTTTATTTAACCAGGCAAGCTAGCAAAGAACAAATTTTTATCAAAGGTAACAGCCTGGTAGGGGGCAAAGACCTCCTAAGGGAAGGGGGAAAGGAGAAACTTAAAAACATACACACAGGAAACAGCAGACAGCCCTAGTAAACCATACAGGGAGAACACAGCTGTAAACAACAAGCATAAAAACACAAGGCAGAGAGTCAGGAACAACAGCAACAGGCAAAGGCAGTGAGCAACATAAGCAGATATTAAAACCATATGACAAAGAATGTAGAGATATAAACCGTAAAATGTGGCTGTTAATCAGGACAATAGGGAGGGCAGACTGAATATAATTATCTTACGATGTACATCAGGAGAAACACTTACAGGTATATTTTAAAAAGTTTGTTAGGGTGGCCCTAAAGGAGCTGACGGGGATGAAGCTATCCAGTTTTAAAGTTTTTTTGCAGTTGATTCCAGCTATCAGCTGCTGCAAACCGAAAGGAGGAACAGCCCAAGGAGGAGTGGACTTTAGTAGGAGTCTTTAGTAGGAGTCTTTAGTAGGAGTGAGGCTGGACAAGTATTACACACGTGGACAAAATTGTTGGTACCCCTCTGTTAATGAAAGAAAAACCCACAATGGTCACAGAAATAACTTGAATCTGACAAAAGTGGTAATAAATAAAAATTCTATGAAAATTAACCAATGAAAATCAGACAATGCTTTTGAATTGTGGTTCAACAGAATTATTTTAAAAAACAAACTCATGAAACAAACCTTATGTTCCTTATGCTCCTTATGTTAACGCCAACAAATCTCTCCACAATAAACAATTAACTTTAATGATGGAATCTCTGCTATCAGCAGGTATCCAAAATTTCTTTTCAATTCTATTAATGTTTTTTTGTTTGTTTGAACTGCCGCTACAGCTTTCTTTATTTCTAAGCATTATTCAATGTTTGAGTCAACTTTCACCTCAGCTGGTGAATGATAGATGTGTTTAAACTTCTCGTGTGATTTACTGAGCCTTCTTTAATATAGGAGGGTGCCTGTGACTGTACCTGAGCCAGGAAGACTCTATAAATACAAATACTATAACTGCTGTAAAACTAAATGACAGACTGATCCTGTGGCATAAACAATACAAAGTTCTGTGACTGTTTATATCAACACTGCATAATGCTGTGTCACCTCAAGTCAGTGATTCTTCATGCACCATTTCTGTAGATTAAACAGTTTGTCTAAAAAGTGTGTCACGGAGCAAAAGAAACAGCTGTGTCACACATATAGTCCAGAGTCTTGTATAGTGGACAATAAATAGCACGCTTATTTTGGTCATCCCTCGTCACAGCAGGCCGGGGTTGAACAGCTCTGTCACAAAGTCTTCATGTCACAGTGTTCATGTGCCAGAACTGCTGAGCTTCAGGGAACCTACAGCTGCATTCATCTGTGCTTTTAGGGGCAACTCATCTGATGAGAGCTCCAAAAAACAAAATAAATAAAATAACCCACACACAAAAAAAAAAAAACTAGAGGGCACTCAGACTGCATACTTCCGCCAAGGCTCCATCCCTCCCTCCCTTTGTCCTCCCCTCCGTCCGTCCATATCGCCATCCATCTGTACATTGTGAGGTAGGGCCTTAGCAGAGGTATGCACTCACGGATCACCACCAGCATCTAATGAGTTCATCTTTGGGCCAAGAGCCACATCTGGTGAAAATCTCATCCAAATCTATCGCTGAGTTTTTGTGTGATCCTGCTAACAGAGAAACTGCAGCAAAAACAATATGACTACATTATAATAACAAGACTGTTATAACTGTATTGACCATACAGTCATGTGAAAAAATTAGCACATCCTGTATAAGCCTGTATGTTTTTTTTAACATTTTTAATACAACTAAACAACTAAAAACGAATTAAAGACATTTTTCAAATTTTCTGTAAAATGTAATTCTAAACAAATAGGAATAAATTAGGACACCCCCACATCAATGGCTAAAATAAATTTTTAAAAATGCAAATAAAAACAAAAACAAGGCTAGACATGGATACATGAACATTTCTTAATAAAGAACTGAATATTTAAAGGGGTGTTCAAATTTTTTCACATGACTACAGTGGGGCTGGGCAATTCCACCTTAAATCAACATCATGGTTTACTGAATCTTTCAGGTCGGTTTTTGTTTTTTTTCCTCCTCCCTTACAGTTTACTGATAAGGTTCATAATTATTAAGAAATATTACACAACAGTGTGGTATCATATTACTGTGGTGCATAGTAAACGAGAATAACAGAACAGGCCTATTGTGATTTCACAAACAGAAAAAAAATTAAACACTGCCCAGTGATGAAGTTTACTGTGTTTATATAAAAAAGACAACTTACTATACAGGACAATAAACTACTTTTTTAATGAGTAGGAGTTTTTAAAAAATTCTGAAACCAAAATTCTTACTGTTAGTACACCAGGCATACTACTAACTTGCACAAAAAGACAGGAAAGTATTATGTCATATTAAACATGCTACACACTTATCGACTGTTGAGAATCGACTGTTGAGTTGCTTTACAAATTAGCATAAACACCTGTTGGCTGAGATACTCGTTACAAATGAGCAATAAGAGGAAATTAGATCAACGATCTTCAAGACGAGCTGCATTTCTCCTTCCTTATGAACACAAGATTTAACACAGTTTTTCCCAAACATACTAGTTTTATTTCGGATGTTTACCAGAGTTTGCGTTAAATGAAAATTGTCCATTACTGTATTATTGTTGAAATTTTTATACTGCGTGTAAATTGGAAGATAACCCTCAGTTGGAACTTGACGTTGCTAGCTTTGAGTATTACAAAGTTAAAGCACATCATTGCACAACAGTGGTTTGTGCTATGGCTCATTAAAAAGGTCTGTTTTTTTTGTTTTTTTTTGGGGGGGGGGGGGTGTCATAATTTTGACCCTGGTAGTTTTTGTGAAATATTTTTGCTTGTGTGCCAAACAAAATAATTTATGCTTTCTAAAGACAACTAGGAGTTTTGAAAAGCTGTGTTGAAATTTTTTCCAGACTAACAGCACTTGAGAACTACTTTTTTTAAAGTTTCATTGGGGAGGCGCTTGGGCTCATAATTCTGTCCTCAACTGTGTGACATTTTTTGTTGTTCAAGACACTCTGGTGGATATAAATTCTCTATAGAAAACAATTCAAAGCAATAGAAAATGCACAAGAGAGGTGAAGAAGAGAGTGCAGGCAGGGTGGAGTGGGTGGAGATGAGTGTCAGGGGTGATTTGTGACAGAAGGATAGCAGCTAGAGTGAAAGGGAAGACTTACAAGATAGTAGTGAGACCTGCTATGATGTATGGTTTGGAGACGGTGGCGCTGACAAAAAGACTGGAGGCAGAGTTGGAGGTGACAGAGCTGAAGATGCTAAGATTCTCACTGGGAGTGACTAGGAGGGACTGGATTAGAAATGAGTATATCAGAGGGACAGCTCTGGTTGAGCAGTTTGGAGACCAAGTAAGAGAATCAAGGCTGAGATGGTTTGGAAATGTGCAGAGGGGGGATAGTGGACCCCCCCCCCCCCACAAAAGGCTCAAGATGTCAGTGCGTACGAATGCAACGGCTAGTCGCTCCGGACTACCGTGTATGATTTTGTGTTTATTGTCTTTTCTGGTCCTCTTTCTTCGATGGACTAATCACCTACAGTCGCCAGGACTTACTTGGTATTGGCTCCCAACTAATCTCCGACATCACTAGGCGCCTATATTCGGACTCATCGTATCCCTGCAGAGGTTGTGAGACCACCGACTGCTCCATGGATTGTTGTCGGGTCCTGCAGGCATCGGACGCAGTGTCAGGAGAGGAAGCAAAAGCGAGCGTGCAGAGCAGGCCTTCGAGCTCAGCTACGTATGTAAACACCACAACAAACCTCCGCTACCATCAATATTCCTCAACGCCAGATCCCTCACCAATAAAATGGATGAGCTACAATCAGATATCGCCTACAACTGCATTGTCCAGGACTGTGGTATTCTGATTGTAACGGAATCCTGGCTGCACCCGCAAATCCCAGACGCAACAGTGGAGCTACCAGGCCGGATAACCCACCACCAGGACCGCAACGGAGACTCCGGTAAGGGGAGGGGTGGAGGGCTCTGTGTTTTTGTATTGCAGGCCTGGTGTAAAAATACATAGGATAATAATACAGTACAATAACAATAATAATAATACATAGGATAATAATAGAGGATAATACACAGTCACTGTTCACCGGAATTAAGGTGCATTCAGACCAACCGCAAACAGGCGGTGCAAATCCATATAGCTAGCTAGCTAGCTAGCAGCTAGCTTTGAGATTCTGCTGTCACCGGAGTAAAAGTATCACCATTGCAGAGTAAACTAGTTTGAAAATGAAACTCACTCACTGGGAGACAGGCGGACCGGGAACTCTTCAGCTGAATCGGGATTTTGGAGTTATTTACCCACGGTTTCCAGCCACCGACGTCCTAGCAAACTAGCAACGTAAACACCCATCATCTGTGAAGTTTTGGAGGCTTGAGACAACATTTTCAGGTAAGTCCCTGGTCGGATAATGTAAACCTAAGCATGACGTTATTTTGGGAATTTCCACAGCAGGTTGAACACAACTGCAGAAGTTTTAAAGACAACTTCGCCTGTCTGCATCTCACAATTCATGTCTGTTTGCGTGTTTACATTGAGTTATAATGTAATCGTGCGGTGCGAAAAATTCGCCTGTTCGTGTTTGGTGTGAAGACACCTTTAGAGGCCATGTCCTGTCTGTGCAGGCCTTTCTATCTTCTTTGCAACCTAACAGCAGTAATTGTCACAGCCGTCTACATTTCTCCCAATGCTAACGTAAGCTCAGCACTCAGCCACCTTCAGCTCATTATTAGCCTGCAGCAGAGAGACCACCCTGATGGAGTCCACATAACTGCAGGGGATTTTAACAGAGCATGCTTAAAGACTGTACTCCCAAACAAACATCAACATGTAAAGTGTGCCACAAGAGGAGAAAGAACACTGAACCATGTTTACAGCAACATCAAGCATGTCTTCAGAGCCTTGCCCCTCCCCCACCTTGGACAACCAGATCCCCTCTCCCTGCTCCTTATCCCTACATACACCCCCCTCAGGAAACAAATACCCCCAACCAAACAGACAATTAAAACCTGGCCTGAAAATGCTCTCCTCCAGCTCCAGAACTGCTTTGCCTGTACAGAGTGGAACATCTTCGAACAGCAGGGCCTGGACTCCTTCACCGAGTCTGTCCTTTTCTACATTAAGTGCTGTGTAGAAAATGTGACAGTCCCCAAATACATCTGGGTCTTTCCAAATCGGAAACCCTGGATGACCAGTGAAGTCCAGGCTCTGATCAGAGCTCGCAACTCAGCCTTCAGACAGAGGGATAGCTCTCTGCACAGCACCACCACAGCCAACCTGAGGAGAGGCATCAAACAGGCCAAGGAGGCCTACAGGAGGAAGGTCGAGTGCTTTGACAGATGTGGAGAGGCAATCAGGCCCCTCACAAAGTACAGAGGCCAGAATCCCCAACATCTGACAACAGCCTCACACTGTCAGAGGAGCTTAACAGCTTCTTTGCCTGGTTTGAGACCACCACACCACCGCACGCACTGCCTCCCTCCTCTTCCAGCTCCTCTCCTCTCTCTCTCTCCAAGAGCATGAAGTGAGGAGGAAACGGAGCAGTAAAACCCCGGAGAGCTGCTGGAACCGACAACATCCCAGGAGCGATGGTCAAAGCATGTGCAGACCAGCTGGCAGGGATCCTCACCAAGCTTTTCAACCTCTCCCTGACACACGGCACCGTCACCACATGCCTCAAGGCCTCCACCATCATCCCCACAAAGACTGCAATAGACAGCCTGAACAATTACAGACCAACAGCACTCACAGTCTGTAGTCATTAAGTTGTTTTGAGCAACTGGTGTCCCAGCACATCAGGGTCTTCTCTCCTCCTTTGACCCCCACCAGTATAGTATGCCTACAGGGTGAACCGGTCCACAGGAAGACACCATCGCCATCACACTTGACAGAGCGCTGAGCCACCCAGAGAACACAAAGAGCTAAGTGAGGATGCTTTTTGTGGACTACAGCTCAGCTTTCAACACCATCATCCTGGATATCCTGATCAACAAACTGCACCACCTCCAGATCCCCCTCCCCACCAGCTCCTGGATTAAAAACACTTTCTCACAAACCACCCACAAACAGTCAGACTTGGCTCCCACCACTCCTTCACACTGTCACTCAGCACTGGCTCCCCGCAGGGCTGCGTGCTCAGCCCTCTACTGTACGCCCTGTACACCTTTGACTGTATTCCAACCCACCCAACCACAGCCATCGTGAAGTATGTGGACGACACCACCTTGGTTGGGCTCATCACCAACGACGAGGGAAGGCATACAGGACAGAGGTAGAGAATCTGTTGATGTGGCAATGTGGTGCTCAGCAAACAACCTGAAACTGAATGTCCATAAAACCAAAGAACTCATTATGGACTTCAGGAAGCACAGACAGGACCACAACCCCCTCCTCATACATGGAGACCACATGGAAACTGTCACCATCTTTAGGTTCCTGGGCACACACATCACCAAGGCCCTGGGGAAGAAAGGCCAGCAGCAGCTGCACTTCCTCCGTGTCCTGAGGAAGAACAACTTGGTCCAGAAGCTGCTGCTGGCCTTCTACCACTGCTCAGTGGAGAGCCTGCTCACCTACTGTCTGGGTGTGTGGTATGCCAGCTCCACAACTGAGAACAGGAAGGCTGTGCAGAGGGTTATCAACACCGCCCAAAAAATCATTGGCGGCCCTCTGCCCTCCCTGGATGACATCTCCAGATCCTCCTGTCTCAGGAAGACCAAGGCCATCACAGGAGACCCCTCACATCCTGCCCACCACCTGTTTGACCTACTTCCCTCTGGACGACGGTTCAGATCAATCAGGTCTCACACCTCCAGACTGACAAACAGTTTCTTCCCCTTGGCTATCCGGACTGCAAACAGAGGTCCATCCCCCCTTCCCCCACAACTGTCACATACATAGAACTGAGGACCTTTTAACCTGTTGCACTCCTGTGTACCGCGGGCGGGCACGTCTCTGCGTCCTAGAGCGCACGAGGGCGCTCTCGTGCGCTCTAGGACGCATGAGGGTGCTGCGTCCAAGCGCGCACTGAAAAAAAAAGCTGCATTTCCGTTCTTCCACTACAGACACAGCCGCGAACAGATTAGATCATCTGATTGACCTCTCATTCGACTAATAAGAGCCTTGAATTGGGTTTCTGAAACCTTGAAGAACCAATGACTGAAAACCTAGCAAAAAGGACCCGCCTACCAACGCTGTGAATGCAGCGAGCCAATTGAAGCACACAAGTTCGCAAGCTGTTTTGTGTAAGGTTGGGTGAAGACAGACCGCTGCAGCAGATGAAAAAAGGACCCACAGGAAGAACCTGCCACAGACCCAGCAGCACGGAGACCACCCACAAGTGCGACCTGTGTGACAGGGACTGCCATTCGCGCATCGGCCTGTTCAGCCACAGGCGGTGCTTTTTTTTTTTTTTTATTCCAGCAGAATAGACGTTTAGGATTCTCTTCCATGGTCATCATAGACCGACGGAGGCCGACGACGAAGGTCGTAAATCATTCGCCAAAACCGCAATCATGGAAGTGCAAAACTGCAATAATGGAATTATGTTTTGACCGGGTCGCGAGACCAGAACCACAAGTCCGTAACAAGGGACCAGCGTCGCGTTCGTCTGACAATGAGGAAGAGAAGTTCACCAGGACACTGCTGCTGTGAAGAGGTAAGTGTTATAAGCTAAATTATTCTTTATCCCTGAAAATTGTAATCAAAAACTACAAAAGCACTCGGAGAGCACAGACCTCTGCCAAGCGCCACAGTTCCCCCCATACAGTGTTTGTGTGTACGTTTTCAGATTCCTTGACCACGAAAACATATGACTAGCAATTGGATTGACAATGATAGGATTAGTGGTTCAGTAGTTATTCACGAAAATGACATTTTCCGTAATGGCGGCCACAGTTTCGCCCATAAAGTGTTTGTGTGTACGTTTTCAGATTCCTTGACCATGAAAACCTATGACTAGCAATTGGATTGACAATGATAGGATTAGTGGTTCAGTAGTTATTCACAAAAATGACATTTTCCGTAATGGCGGCCACCGGATCATCCCCAAAATTTAATCAGTTCTTCCTTGTACCATTTCCAACAACGCCTGAAAGTTTCATCGAAATCCGTCCAAAACTTTTTGAGTTATCTTGCTAACCAACAGACAGACAAACAGACAAACCCCGGCAAAAACATTACCTCCTGGCGGAGGTAATAAGTATCAGCCAATCAGTGGCCTTGTTACATTACATTACTGATCTCGCTGGGTAGCGCGTTCTGCGTGGTGGATTTTAGCAGCCGATCGAAAATACGACTTGCCGCTCATAACAGACCTCACCCCTCCCCACTAAAATTTTCTCCTCGAATTTAGACGATTCACGAGAATGACCCTAGACATGATCAATTCCGCGGAGGATTCTCATCCCTGTGAACTGTAATCAGATTGAAAAAATTTTACGCATGTAAACATAGCTATTGTCTTAAAAGTTTTGTGTCAAAATCTTTTCACTTTTTCTCCTCCTTCAAATGCCAGGATCTGTGACTATTCCCACACATATCCCACAAGCCACACAGACTACGTTCACACTGCAGGTTTTAATGCTCAATTCTGATTTTTTGGCACAAATGTATATCTGATTTTTTAATTAGTCTGTGAACAGCACACATCTGATTTTTTCACACCAGACCCAGGCCACTTTCATACTTGGTCCTAATTTGGATACGTATCTGATATTTACTAAAGCGACCTAAGTCTGAACAGTCATGTCAACTTTTAACTGACTTTTTTCTCATTGAAGTGAGACAGATGCTACAATTCTGTGGTGGAGGATGCAGCAAGGATGGCAGACACGGCTGATTTGTGCTCTCTTTTTAATCAATCTTCCCTTTATCACTGGATTGTAATTTTGTCGGCGCCGACTGCATAACTACTTTAGGCGCACATTAACGGCACATTTACTGGATGGTGAAAATTCCTTTTTCCCTGTAAACAGCACACCGTGAGTCCTGGCCGCTGTAATATCTAAAATGTAAAGTTAATACCGACATGATTGTGGAGCAGAATGGCCGGATAACAGTCCAGGAGAGGGGAGTCTATGGCCACTTCTCCTTCCTGTGTGGGACTGGTGGTCCCAGCGTGCCACTGCTACGAGCTGCGCTGTTAATTAGAACCCGAGCCACTGACAACATCAGCAGGCAAGAACCCTATTATAATAGCTAGGATTATTTTTAGATTTAGATTTAGTATACTTTATTGATCCCCAGAGGGGAAATTGAGGGCATCCACCACCTGGATGGATGAAGCAGCCATAATACGGCGCTATCCCTTAACCATTCACACACACATTCACACCTAGGGCCACTTTAGAGTCTCCAATTAACCTAACCTGCATGTTTTTGGCACGTGGGAGGAAACCGGAGAAATCCCGGAGTAAACCCACGCAAACACGGGGAGAACATGCAAACTCCACACAGATCACTGTTGGTCGGGGGCTGGGATCGAACCCATGATCCCACGATCCCCACAATCCCCCGGCCAAGGGTAAACTGTGCTGCCGCAGTGCTAACCACCGTGCCACCGTGCAGCCCTCTATCTTATTTATACAGGTAATCCCATTGAGGCACATGGTCTCATTTTCAAGAGAGCTGTTTAATCGATCAGTTCTGTTAAAGCAGAGCTGATCACAGCGGTCATCTGGCGTGTAGAGGAATGAAGCTGGTCTCATTTACTTTATGTATTGTGGGCACCCAGCACAATGCAGACTGATACTATTCACGCTCAGCAGGGATTGCATACGGACAGAGAACCCCTGGGGGGGGGGGGGGCAACCAGAACTACAGACTATTGTTATACATCCCCAGATTAAGGAGAGGAAGTCCGGTTGCCAGTTGGTCACGCGATTGATGTGTATTGACTGATATGTATATCAAATGCTGATATGTATATCAGTGATATATCACTGATATGTATATCAATATGCAAATGTGCCATGTATTCTTTCTCTTTGTGTAACATGTATAAAAGAGCTTGCTATACATGCCTTATAGGACACATAGCACACACAGCACAACACAGCACACAGCGCTGCAGTGTGTCTCATGATGATGGAGGAAATAAAACTCTGAAACCTTCCAGCTCGTTGCATCTCGCCTGAACTTGTTTGTTCCTCCACAGTATCATCATTTCTGAATGATTTTTAACATTTTATTTTGCTGCACTGCATCAAGGTGAATAAGTTCTGTCCCCCTCAATTGTTCAGGGCTCACATTTACTCCCATAAACACAATGCTCTGTTTGACGTTACGTTTTCTTCTGCGCATGCGGGTCACTTCATAGCTGTAGACCGTTCACACTAGAGTCTGATGGGGGTCGGATTTAAATTATAATGTGAACGCCCACACACACAAAAAAAAATCGGATCTCAGCAAAAAATTGGAACTGAGCATTAAGACCTGCAGTGTGATCGTAGCCACAGTGGCTACTGCTACATTAAACAGAATAAATCATGTGATAAAAAGACTTACTGGTTGAAGGATATGCCCCGTTGTATGCACAGTGGCCCAGGATAATGAGTGAAATTGCAACGGTCCTTAAAATGAGTTTATTGGTAAAATCCATCTTAATTTGGGTCAAGTTTTCAAAGCAGCTGTCCAAAAATGCTAACTGGCCTGAAGGCTAACTTCAGTTAGGCCAGAGAGTCCTGACTGGCTCAACACTACAGACATGCCAGCGGCGTGTGTAGTAACGTCACCTAAAATGCTCGTCTAAACTCACCTTTTTTTTCCCAGGGGGCAGGGCTTAAGTGAAACTTTAAAGATGCACTCCGGTGACTATAAATCCCCTATTAATAATCTCAATAATGGAATGGAGGAGGGAAATCTGTGGCGGCGCCTTGCATGGCAGCGGCCCTCTGATTCTACACTTGGGGTGTGTGTGATTAACACTGTAGATAGGTAAAACACAATCTCGTTCTACTGTACATGATTGGTTGTACGGTTGAATGACAATAAGGGTGATTTAATTCAATTTAATTTAAAAACAAATCTATGCTGTTTAAAATGGTATCTTATGCCCTTTTTTCTATCCAAAAAAACTTTCACTGTCTTCCAGTTTCATGTCGAAATCTTTTCGCTCCAACACCCCCCCCACCCGAAAAAATCCCCCACCAGAATGAGTGACTAGAACTAACTCACATACCACAAGGCTAATAATGGCTAGCACTACATTAAACAGCATAAATCTTGCGATAAAAACACTTACCGGTTGAAGGACATGCCCAGTTGAACGCAGTGTGGCCCAGGATAATGACTGAAACTGCATCGGCACTTAAAAGCACTTTAATGGTAAAACCCATCTTAATTTGGGTCACGTTTTCAAAGCAGTTTGTTAAAAAAATGCCAACTAGCCTGGAGGATAACTTCAGTTAGGCCACAGAGTCCTGATTGGCTCAACACTACCCACATGCCAGCTTCATGCATTACTAGGAGTGGGTTCGAAAGATCGATCCAACGATTCAAATCGATCCACGTTTGACTGAGCAGATATCAATCCACAAAATCTGTGGATCGATCTTTTAATATAATGCTTTTTACAGTCTATGAAACACAAAACGCAAGCAGCCGGCTGAAGTCTCGCATGATGAACAATCACGCAAGAGCTTCCTTCGCTGCACGCTCACATTACTTCTATGTCTACATTTGGCAGGCAGCCACAGAGCAAACTTGCCAACATCAATTTATCAACAAAACTTACGGCTAAAGACTGTGTTAAACAGTTCCCGAATATTTTTCATAAAGCTGGAATAAACGGTTTGTACTATGTGCAGCGCTGTGTTGGAACATAAAAGTCGACAATTGATAAACACTTTTCAAACAGAAAACATAGATCAGACAGCCAAACTGTTGCAACTGCTGGCAAATAAAATTTTGTTGTTTTTTAACATTTGTGCTGTAAATTAATGATTCATCCAGCATGACTGTGTTTTCATTTACAAACTATGGACACAGTAGTTACCTGTTGGTTAAACACTGTAAATAAATGCGGAATAAAGGTATATTTTTAGTCAGGGCTTCATGACGGAGGCAGCTGCCTTCATGCAACGTTCCTATTGAATGACATTTAATTTTGGACGTTTAACATTTAAGTGAGAGATCTGAAGATAATAATAATCACAATTAAATGAAAATGGTAGAATTAATAAAAGCCGCAGTACGAGTCATTTTTACTCAATAGAACTAAAATGACCAAATCTTCCGGGAAATTAATTGAAACCCTTTTCAAAAATTGAAAGTTAACATGTAGTTTAAATACAAACAAAAAAATAAAAGAAACTAAATCATTAAACCCTACTGTGGTGTGGGGATTTAAAAATATGATTATTAATTTTACTTTGAAATCTATTCTCCTTTTCATCTCCCCTTCAGATGTGTGAAGACTGTGTTCCACTCCAAGGTCCGTCCTGCACTGACGTTCTGAAGGGAAGAGGTTGTCAGTGGAGGAACCATGCCTGCTTCATGTAGATTTCAGCACACAAGAAGAGCTCAAATTTTTCAGGGGTTTTAGTTTTCAAATTCAAGATTCAAGAAGGTGCTGCAATAATTTCCTCCATCCGCTAACATGCATTCAATGCAGTTTATTTGTTGTAATGACTAATTCTTTTATCTTTTTTATTTAAGTTCCCAGCAAGAATACAATATTGGTCATTTTACTGAGCATTTAATTCTACATAAATCACTGTTTCACAGGAAATTCTGGGCAATTCTGTGCTTTTCTTGTGGTGTTTCATAGAATAGCATCACTGTAAACTATGGAAAAAGCAGCTACTTTAAAATCTGTACTTCCTCACACAACTTTCAGCGCAAAAAAAAAAACTAAAAATGTCACACCTTTTTGGAAAAGCTCCCACAAATTCAGGCTTTTTGGGCTTTTTTTGTGGTGTTACATAGAATAGCATCATTTTAAACTATGGGAAAAGCAGCTACTTCCTCACACAACTTTTTCAATGCAACAAACCTCTAAAAATGTCCAAGTTTTATCACAAATTTTTGGAAACGCTTCCACAAATTCAGCCTTTTTGGACCGTAACTATCACAAAAACAGCCGGTGAAATCCTGAAGGGACTGAAATACGGTGAGATTATGTATACATGCTTCATGCATTGAATTTCTTTACTGACTCTGGGTTGTTAACTTGACACCACAGACCTTTTGCACTAAAGAAAGTACTTGTACTTGTGAGCACTTTGTGAGACCATAAGTTAAATAATAAAAAGTGCATTATTGTAACTGATTTTGGTCCTTTCTTTGTGTGATAATTTATGTATTACAAAGTTAGAGTATTCCTGCTACAATCTGCAGTATTAGGTCTCCCAAGTTTTTTTTTTTTCCTGGCAAGTAAAATAGCTGTTAAAATAGTAATTTCCCTGACTGAACCGGGATCGGATCGAATCAGAATTGAATCAATTCAGAACCTCAAGAATTGGAACTGATTCAATTCTGAAAATCAGTGATGATTCCCAGCCCTAATAGTTACAACACCAAAAACTCGCCTTTTTGCAGGGGGCGGGGTTTAAGTGAAACATTACAGCAAAAAAAACAAACAAACCCACAAACAAAAAAACAAAAAACAAAACAGCTATGAGACATTTGAATGATTTCATTCTTTATATGTCTTGTAAGTCATAAAAAAACAAGTTACACACGTTAAGAAAAAAAAGGATTTTTGGCAGAGTATCATTTTAAAAATGTTGAAAGTTTGTGATCGTGATCCACATTCAGATTCTCTCAGACATCAGGCTATGCTGGAGTGTGACACCACATTATGCATTCCTTTTAATTATATGTTCAATATGCATAAAACTGAGACAGATGTAACTCTGCTTCTTTCCTGTTCTTTAATATCCGATCATTATTATATTTATGCAGTGCTGTTGTTGATGCTTGGATAAAGCACGTTCGTCTTGTGAAAACTGTATATCCAAAAAAATAATGTAATGTAATATAATTGATTTTCTGGTGATGATGTGTTTATAAAAAAAACCTAACATTTCACTTCTTAATCCATCCCCTGAACCACTGTCATGGCCAAACAGTGTCATGACCCGTAAGACCAAACTACTCTCCAGCAATACCGAACTGTGTTTAAAAAAAGAGCAATTACAGTCAGTTTCTACTAAACTGAGCACAAACATAAATCCTGTGCCAGTTACCTCACTGTGAATGGTGGCATAACATAAAAGCAGATTTGTTGAGGTGTGGCTTGCTCCACTGTGTGCGGCATATTTGTAATGGCTGTGCCTTGTTCAAAGGCAACAGACCTGCTGTAACATGTCACATAATAAAACGTTGGCTCTCATTAACTGACAATTCCCAAAGGCAAATACTGCATTGTGAATTACTGCTCTGAAATTAGTAATTGCCTGACTATACTTTCACTTAACAAGTCTGACATAGCTGATAAAGGTCATTAAATGACTGTTTGTTTGTTCTACTTTGTTAATTCCAGAGGGAAATTCACGGGCATACGTACACCTGGATAAGGCAGCCACGGTGCAGAGCCAAGCCCTACACCATTCACAAATGCAATCACACCTAGGGCGACTTGAGAGTCTCCAATTAACCTAACTTGCATGTTTTTGAAATGTGGGAGGAAACCTGAGCACCCGAGGTACACCCACACAAGCACGAGGAGAACATGCAAACTCCACACAGATAGGCCCTGGTGGCTGGTGGATTTGAACCAAGACCTTCTTATTGTGAGGCAAAAGTGCTAACCACAACACCACCATGCTGCCCAAATAGTTGCAAATAGTTGCTAATCATGGACAAAGGGAACATGTGTTACTTAAACATCACAGAAAGATGTTTAAAACTGTTGCAAGTACAAAAGTTTATATTTTAAATGTTAAGAAAAAAGAAAAAAAAAACAACCTATATGACACTGAATAAAAGTTTTTTGCTCTTACCTTACTGCAGTCTATCTGCTCAGCTCCCTTCCATAGGTCCTGCTCATAGTAGTACAGTCCATCGTTGATGGCTTTAGCTAGGTCAGCCGTGATCCTGGCTCGGGATTCATGGTTGCCTGTCCGGTCACCACCAGGGTGCTTGCGGAGGTAGGGGGGAGTCTGGGTTACGATGAGGATTTTGTTAACATCCTGGTCATCAAGCTCGTAGTCTGAGTCGTCTTCATCTGAGAAGTCGGTAAACTTGTTCTTCCTGGCTGCCATCTGCTCCATTTCCTCATCGAACATGAAGTCCAGCTCCTCC
The DNA here is from genome assembly GCA_020510985.1 of Pholidichthys leucotaenia. Lineage (NCBI taxonomy): Eukaryota > Metazoa > Chordata > Actinopteri > Cichliformes > Pholidichthyidae > Pholidichthys > Pholidichthys leucotaenia. The sequence continues at coordinate 69,513,846 of CM035842.1, read as the reverse complement.
TGGTCAGGCTCAGCTGGTGGAGGAGCCTGCGGGCTGGGAGTAGGTGGCTTGCCGTCCCCCTGAAGGACCCGGTGGACACAGAGATATAAACAAGAAAACATTTAATCACAGCAAAGGAAATAAGATAATTACAAGTCATTTTAAATGGAAGAGTTTACCAATTAGACTGGATTTACACTAGGGCTGCAACAATTAGTCGGTCATAAAAATTTGTTGATGCAGATTTTTACTGTCGAAGAATCATTTAATTTTAAAGTTTATATGTATGCCTCAAATGTTCAGTGAAACTGTTCCAGCCAAGAACGAAAGGGGCACATCATGGAGACAAAGAAGAGAGAAAATCACGGAGAAGAAGAGGCCAAAACTTTACAAAGTATGGGAGCATTTTACCAAAACCAAACAAATTAAACAAGTTAAATGCAAACTCTATAAAGTAGAGTTGTCATTATCACAGCAGCACTACAGCGATTCATCCATCCGCTTCCCCCTTCTCTCTTCGCTGTCTGCCGGCTCGGGCCTGTCAGCAGGCCTCTGCTGCGCTCCGCCCCGGAGATTAATGATTCAAGTTGGGTCACCTAGCTTTACTCATTGCACAGTAATAAGGCATAAGGAATGCTAACCTTGACCTCTGACCTTTTGACCCCAAACCCATAGTCAGAGGTCAGGATCCAAAGGTGTGGAGAAAGTTTGGTAACCCTAGCTTTCTTTGCTGCTGAGACATATTTTCTAAGCCATTTTGATGTTGACCTTTGACCTTGCAATCCCCAAACCATAGTCACACTTCAAGGTCACATGGTGAACCAGTGTGCCAAGTTAGGTGACCCTAGCTTTATGCACTGTACAGTATAAGGCATAGGGAATCTTAACCCTTTTTTTTTTTTTTTAAATTTTACTTATTTTGTACCCGTAGGTAGATTTGTTTTGCAGTCTGGTGACAAACCACCAGCTGCCGGTCGCTGTGTGCGCAAGCGCCCCTTAACTCCCTAACCTGCATGTTTTTAGCATGTGGGAGGAAACCGGAGGAATCCCGGAGTAAACCCACGCAAACACGGGGAGAACATGCAAACTCCACACAGATCACTGTTGGCCGGGGGCAGGGATCGAACCCACGATCTCACGGTCTCCGCGATCCCTCGGCCGAGGGTAAAACTGTGTTGCCGCAGTGCTAACCACTGCGCCACCGTGCAGCCCACACGGGCCCTTTGGACCCCTTTGGACCCCAAACCCATAGTCAAGAGTTCAGGATCCCAAGGTGAACCTGTATACCAGGTTTGATGGCCCTAGCTTTACTCGTTTTATAGTAATAGTAAATGTATCATCTACCATAGTGCAACTGCAATGTTAACCTTGAACCTTTGACCCCTTGACCCCAAACTAGGGATGGGCATTCGGTGAAATTTTCTTCACCGATCGTCGGGAGAATTAATGATTAATAATCGGTTAATCATTAACATTTTTAGGTACGTAACAAGGCAGGTAGACTACATTAGAACATCAGGTGCACGGAGAGCCGCACAACTCAAATCCACCTCTCTCTCTCAAATCTCTCTCTCTCTGTTCGCTGTTCTCGTGTTGGCTCGCTCGGGAATCTCGCAAGCTGATTGGCCGAGACGTTTCACCCCGCAAGCTGATTGGCCGAGACGTTTTACCCAGCTTCTGTGCCGCTCGCCACCCAACAAACGAAGACCGCATTCATTGCTCTATCGCTTGTGTTACTTAGTCTAGCCGCGCGGAACTTTTTGCTGTTCTCTTGTGCCATTTTGTGCGAAATAGTCTTCCCGTCGAGCCACTACGCCGCCTCCTGCTGCTTCTCTCGACGATTCTGCGCCTCTAGCACCTGAGGAGCAGTAAAGCTCTCATTAACCTGTGCAGTAAATCATTTTCATCTTGAGTTACGTATCTTGTTATAAGAATAAAAGAGTTCTAAAAACATATTTATGTACACTTTATTTACATCTACGTATGTATGTACACTTACACACACACACACACACACGTGTGTGTGTGTCTTCTACCGAATCTTCATGACCTTCTCAATAAAGTTTCTGAAAAAAAAAAAAAAGAATCTTCACGACCGCCATTACTCAGCGCGCAACCACTGTTGGCGGTTTCTTCGCGTAATAAGGGTGTTCCATGGACCCTGTCGATGAGGTATATTTGTATGCTGCATTGCAGTGATTGCAGTACACCTGGTCATTTTTTTAAACTGAAATGGTCCCACGCAACACTTCGCCGTAACCGCTTCATGATTTGGCGATTGCCCTACGGAAGCGCGCATGTATCAACTGAGGCACGCCAGGGTATGGCGATGGTGTAATGTTGCCCCCTGGTGCCCAAATTTTGCCATTGCATTGTTTGAGGACGGCCATGCACTAGGCCAGGGGTGGGCAATCATGTGCCATGGAGGGCCATTCCACTGCAGGTTTTCTGTTCCACCAAGTTTCTTCAGTAGGTGTTTGCTCTTATCAGCTTCAAGGATTGCTAATCAATGAAAACACCTGCTGAAGAGACTGGGTGGAACAGAAAACCTGCATTGGAATGGCCCTCACTGCCCTCCCCTGCACTAGGCCTAATAACCTCGGATTGTTTAAAAAAAAAAAATGGTTTGTCGACGAAAATGAACTTCCTCGGTGAAATTTTTAATGATCAATTATCGGTTAATCGGTAAATTATGCCCATCCCTACCCCAAACCCATAGTTAGGTCAGGGTGTAAGTCGTCCAAGATGTGTATTAGATACAACTACTGTATCAATTTCAAAAGCCTACATCATTTCTTTCAGTAGCTACTGTGTTTACAAGATTTAGAGAAAAATCTGACCTGACCTTTGTCCTCAAGGTCATTCGATGAGAGTGAAATTGCAATATGTGCATCATCAAAGTATATCAAACAATCAGAACAAAACTATAGGAGGAGTTGATTTCACAAAAGTGAGACAGACAGACGGACGGACGGACGGACGGACGGACGGACAGACTGTCCCATAACATAATCCCCCTTCACCCTTTGGGCTTTGTCCGGTGGGGGATAACAAAAGTCATTAGATTAGTCGACTACCAAAATAATTGTTAGTTGCAGCCCTGCTTTACACAGTTAAACAGATTCATGTGTCTGCCCCACTCATTTTCGGTACAACAGAGTTAATCAGAATCAAAATGTGTGATACGACTGAAACTAAAAGGAATGGAAAGAGAAGAGGACAAACTTTGATGGGTGAGTTTAAGGGTGAAGTACTCAACTGCAGAAGGAAGGAGGTCAGGTTGAAGCTCTGAGGGGGGAGAGGAGCTGACAAGACACACATCATCACTGACATGCTGCTAACCGAAGTGTTGAGGACAGGGACAGGAGGAAACAGATGAGCACAGAGGAGAAAAAGGACAGAAAAACAATAGAAAGTGGGGATGAGAAACAAGTGATGATGGTGAGGTAAAGACAGAATAGAAATTTTAGTCTGAAGCTTTGCAAAGAGGAGAGCAAAAGAAATGTGGTGGCGATTATTTTTTTTTTTTTTTTTTGTTACTTATTTGTACCCGTAGGTAGACTTGGTTTGCAGTCTGGTGACAAGCCACTGGCTGCTGGTCGCTGCGTGCGCGAGCGCCCTAAACCTACATGTTTTTGGTATGCGGGAGGAAACCGGAGAAATCCCGGAGTAAACCCACGCAACACGGGGAGAACATGCAAACTCCACACAGCTCACTGTTGGTCGGGGGCTGGAATCGAACCCACGATCTCATGATCCCCGTGATCCCCCGGCCAAGGGTAAAACTGTGCTGCCACAGTGCTAAACCACTGCGCCACCGTGCAGTGGTTATGATTGATTTCTGGGTCACTGACCCTTTTTACACATTTCAACAGCTCACTCATGTCTTAATGATGTGCCTGTAACATATTTTGTTCAGATTTTCTTAATTTTTTTTTTTAATTATTGAAGCAAATTTGTTTTATTCTTCTTGGGTTTCTTCAAACGCTCCAATTCAAAGTCTGTCACTTTAAGATACAGACTTCAGCTGTTCAACTCTACCCTCCCTCTTACGTTAGTTAGCCATTAGCTGAGTAGCGTTTAGCCGGCTCCTTCCAGCTCGGTTGAGCATTGAGCAGCACTTTGGTTCACTGATCCACAGTCAATGGTGTATCTCATGTCAGTCCGGTCTCTCACAATAAATTTTTCTGTGATTCCACAACAAATTGCTAGCACCGTGCGCTGGTCGATCGCTGCAACCCGAGGCGAGCTACTCAGCCAAGGGATCTCAAAGTGCAGTGTGGCTCTGTGGGACTCCATTGTTCTCTCACAGACAGGTGAAAGCCACTGCCTGTGTGAGCACAGCGAATCCACGGAGGACAGTGGAGTTGCTGGGCGTGAGAGCCAGTAGCATCTGGTCTGGGGACATTTTGATTGTAGGGAGCCGGAGGTTTCATCGTCATTCTGCAGCCGATCGCCTGTATCGTGGACTTGTGGCTTGCACAGCCAGCTAAAGGCAGCATATTAGCCCCTGAGCTATCAGCCCACGAGCAAACACTGGTACCAGGACGCTGGCTGTCAGCGCGGCTTATATTGTTATTTTCTTCGGATCTTAATCACCCTAATGGCTATCCCTGTTATCACCTGGATCAGCGGTGTGCCTCACATCACTGCAGCTCATCTCTCAGTGGTTTCAGCGTGATTCTGCGACGGATCGCACATACTGCTGTTATGCCGAGAACTGCCCTGTCAATCCGGGGAGTTCTCGGCATAACAGCGGCCAGCAGCCCTGGTCCCAGGCCATAAAAGTGACCAGTGTGCCGGGGCAGGCGATCCGCCGCGGAATCACAATGAAACAACTCGGAGATGGGCCGGAGTGAACCAGGTGGTAACAGAGATGGCTATTAGGGTGACTAAGATCTGAAGAAAATAACATTATAAACCGCGCTTACAGCCAGCGTCCTAGTAACAGTGTTAGCTTGTGGGCTAATAGGCCATCTTTAGCCCCCACTTCCATCTACGTGACAGACAGCTAGCCAGGCCAATAATAGAGCAGTGGGTGGGTCTCAAGGACGGAAGTGGGTTGGCTTTTCCGAAACTTGACGTATACGATTTACCTGAAAGAGTCAAAAAACGTTTTGGGGAATTTTGAGAGAAAAACGAGATAAAGGCAGTGCACTTTTTTCAGATAGTTGATGTTTTGGAAATTTTTTGGCTAATTACATGACGAGCTGACACATTTGAGACAGTTAAAACCTAGAAACGCACCAGTTTTCAATCAATGACCCCTTTGATGGCCATTGTAATGCCACATAAATGCTCTTGGAGAGACTGAAAACAAATAACTCAAAGCAAATTGCAGAATTCCTGGAACCTACACATTTGAAATAAATATGAATTTCTCTTTGGAATATACAACAAATTACCATTAAAAGTAAAGAGGAATAATTGACTTTCAGAGAATCAGAGGCTTCACTACCTTTTGTTTTCCAGGAGGCTGTCGATGGCGTTTCTCTACTTGAATCCAGGCGTCGGGGTCAGGTTTGGGGGTGGGGGTATCTTTGGAATCGTCTGTGCTCGGGAGTGATTCCTGACTGGAGGAACTGGGTTCAGCTAAGTCCTGAGGCTGCACGGGCTCAGCAGGAGGCTCTGTCACAGGCAATGAAACTAAAAAGCCCAGCACATCACTCATACAACATTCTCCACAGCTTTGTTAACATGTCATTTCATCAGCATTTGAGTAAATACAGAGGTAGTAAAGAGCACAACCAATTCTACATAAACACAATTAAGTCAATTATTTTATCAGACAGATACAACTTATATCAATGAAATATAATCTTCATGACAACAGGGTACATAGAAACAACCTGAATGTTAACCACAGCCGGTATACAGTCTGTCTGTCAAACCACATGACACTAAATCTAATGACCTTTGATTTAAAATCCTGCCTCTCAGCCCAAAATCTCCCTGGTGGAGACATAACTTTTTAAATGATACTCACAAATATGCCAATTTAATTAGGTAAACAGGCTCTGACACTTCCTGCCGAGAGTGACAAGGGGAAGTAATGCAACTGCGATTAATCCACATTTGCTGCTCAAATGACTATTTGGGGCAGCAGAAGGGTGCAAGTAGTCAAAACAAACTAGAGAGTGTTTGCTCGTGGTTCAACTGGGTCAAAAGTGTTCCTCATCTGTTTGTTTTAAAATAGGTTTTTTTTTTAAATTAAAGATATGATGGGGTGCCAAACACCCAAAGAATTCAAATCTGTCAGTAAGACACCTTCATTCTTCTTGTGAAATTTTATTTATCACTTGAGTCTAAATCGTGTTAAATACTGACCGGAGTTGGTGGAGTTGAGGGTCTGTCGAGGGACAAATTCAGGACAGTTAATGAACTGGGAAAAGTCAGTGCGAGGGGAGCCGATGATTGGAGGGACAGGGATGGGCCAGCGCTCTGGATCTGTTTTACAACGAATCTTGTCGTCGACCAGTTCCACTGCTGTGCTGTTCTTCAGAGCCTAGACAATGTTAGTTCATTAAAAACAAGGCAAATCAAACAGATATAACAAGGTTTTAAATACAAATACACCACTGGCCCTTTTCCACTAGCACCTACTCAGCTCGACTCACCTCGACTCTACGCACCCCAACATGATTTCGGTCTTTTTCAATTACAACTGAGTACCACCTCAAAGTGGGTGGGTTCATTATAGCAAGGCGGCCCGCTATGTTGTTGACATGCTGACGTTTTGCTCTCAGAAGCAAATACTTGAGACAATAAGCGCAAAATACAAGCAGAGCATGGAGTTAGTGTTGATGGCTAGCTAGCTAGCTCACTGTCTGTATACAGGAGACAACAGTGATATCCTTGTTTGTTCAAAGTGAGCTTGCCACCAATGGGATAAAAAATGTAAAAGATGTTTAAAATCACAAAACACTCACCATCCTCTATCATGGTTTCCAACAATGCTGTGGTCGAGGTTTTCAATGATGCCGTGGCCGAGTCGAGGCCACTCTCCCTCCCGCTGCTCGTTGGTCAGTGCCTGTACATGGTGTCCTTTTGGTTGAACCACTTCCAGCCTTTTCTGTTTGACCCACTTCAGCTGTTGTGGTCCTTGATGATCCGGTATTAAGCTTTTAATGTTCAGTGGTACCTGTGAGCGGCCATCAGCTCGGAGACCTCCTGGTATACGTTTTCATTTTGGGTCGCTCAGTCTAGCTCCCGCTGAATTATCTCCTCAGCCATCTAGCACAGAAAAGTCTGAACCTCGTCGTTGGACCACGATGTTGATTTTTGTGTAGCCATTTATCTCGTTGATTACCAAAGAAATAATAAAAACTCATGCTCGCTGTTGCCGAATTTACAAATGACGGGTTTGATTCTTTTGAAGATGTCGCTCTCATGACTCATCCAGTGACGTTACGCCCTGGCCAATCAGTGGCCCGCAGTCTGTTGACGTCAGATTTTCAGCTCGACTCAGGTTGCTTGGAACCCCGGCTGAGTAGGTACTAAAAAAGTACCTACTACCAGGTACTAGGTACTAATGGAAAACCCTACAAACTGAGTAGAGTCAAGGCGAGTCGGGCTGAGTAGGTGCTAGTGTAAAAGGGCCATTAGTGATCATAATATTAAATTGTCATTGGGAATGCACAGGATCTGGGATGGAGCTTTAAGTGTTTGTTCATGTTAATAACAATAATAATAATAATCATCATCCTGAGAAAGAGCAACATAAGATATTCCAAAAAAGAAAATGTGTGATGTGTCAGTAATGAAAAAAAATGCATTTCCCCTTTGCCAACATAATCTATCCATCTAACAGGAGTCTCATATCAAAATGGTGATTCAACATGATTGTAGCACAAAGCTGACCTTCTAGAGTAGAGGCTGCATCAAACAGCACTCCAAATCACACACACAAAAATGTTTGTTTCTTCTATAATAATGTCGAATAATTGAGATTTCTGGTTTTCACAAATGACACCAATTTTTGAAGCTCTATATCCATGTCAACCGTGATACTGCATCATAGCAGCCGTCAACTGATGCTACAGACAGTACATCGCACAATAAATACACAAGATACTTCTATTTGATATAAACTGCAACCTGCCACAATTTATCATGAGATTTTGATCATGTGCATCCACATAAATAATATCCTTAAGCTAAATTCTTATTGTTGGGTTGGAGGTTTAAAGGGGTCATTGACTGAAAAATGGTGTGTCTGTAGGTTTTAACTGTTTGAAATGAATCTAATGGTCACCTAATTATTCCAAAATTTTCAAAACGGTCAATTATCTTTAAAAAAACAAAACAAAAACAAAACACACACACAGCCTTTATCTTGTTTTTCTCTTCCAGAAACGTTTTTGACTCTTTTGTGGAAATCGTTAATGTCATGTCTAGAAAAAGCCAACCCATGACCGTCCTTGAGACCAGCCCACTGCTCTATTACTGACCCGCCTAGCTGTCTGTCATGTATATGGAAGTGGTGCTAAAGGTAGCCTATTAGCCCCTGAGCTATTAGCCCCCAAGCTAACACTGGTAACAGGAAGCTCGAACCAAGCGCGGCTTATATTGTTGTTTTCTTCAGATCTTAGTTACCCTAATAAACATCCCTGTTACCACCTGGTTCACCAGTCCACAGTCTACAATATACCTCGCATCACTTCAGCCCATCTCCCAATAATTTTGCCATGATTCCACAGCAAATCGCCAGCACCAGCGTGCCGGACATGGCAACCACCTACACCAGGACCCAAGGCTGCTGGCTGGAGGCTGCTGGCTCTCTCAGCCAGCTCCTCCACTGTCCTCCGGGGCTCTGCACGACTCCGCTCCGCTCTCCTGTGCAGCATAGGAGAGCCGCCTCATGACAGGGCATCCCCCAGCTGGCCGTGGGAGTGCAACGGAGTCCCGCAAAGTGAGACACTGCCCTTTGAGATCCCGTGGCTTGATAGCTCAGCAGCCTTGGGTCCCGGGCCAGTACGCGGTGCTAGTGATTTGTTGTGGAATCACAGCAAAATTATTGGGAGATGGGCTGGAGTGACACGAGATACACAATCAACTGTGGATCAGTGAACCAGTGCTGCTCATCCAAGCTGTAAGGAGCCGGCCAGCTAGAAGCTACACAGCTAATGGCTAACTGACATAAGGAGGAGGGTGGAGCTGAACAGCTGAAGTCTTGTTTCTGAAAATGACAGGTTATAATCAGAGCGTTTGAAGAAAGCCAAGAAAAATTTAAAAAAAAAATAGCTTCAATAATTAAAAAAATAAAGAAAATCTGAACAAAATATGTCACAAGCACGTCATTAAGACATGAGTAAACTGTTAAAAAGTGTAAGAGTGCAGTTAATAACCCCTTTAAAGCAAATTTACATCTAAAAGTGATCCCAACAGGGACCATATAAACAGCAAAAATTGGTGTAGTGGTACTTTAGCAGCATATGTGACTGGTTGTGGACGTGATACTACCTCCATGATTAGGTTGACATCAGTAGTGAGAGCCTGGACTCTGTGGAAGCTGGCAATGAGAGAGATAGGAAGGAAGCCCTGTGCATCCATCTTTCTCCTCAGGAAGAAGTCTCGCTCCAGATTGTGAAGGCTGAAGTAGTATTCACTGTAGAAAGACAACAAAACACACTTAATCCACTATCAAAATCTCATCTCCTCATTAATGCTGAATGCAGCACTAACGGTGTGTGATAGTTTAAACTGGTTAATGGTTAATTTAGGGTGTGAGAAGCAAGGGAAACTGTCGCAAGGAGAAGAACTAAATATGGGGAGTAGGGCTTTTAGTTATCAGGGCCCTCTTTTATAGAACCAATTACCAGCCTGGGTCCGTGAGGCTGACACCCTCTGTGTCTTTATTATTTATGCTCACTGTGCATAGTGTTTGGGCATTACCCCACTAGGTCCAGCTATGGATGTGTCTGCCTGTAGCGCTACCTATGAGATTCTTTAGCTAGCTTAATAAGCCTAAAAAAGCCCATAAAAATGCTTTCATCTTAGGTCAAATTAGCTTTGATAGAATTTGCAGGTCATATCTGTCTACCTGCCTGTTTTTATGCTATGAATAGTATGTCTCTTCTTTCTTCCTTTCTCCCCACCCCCCCAACCAGTCATGGCAGAAGACTGCCCGTCCCTGAGCCTGGTTCTGCCAGAGGTTTCTTCCTATAAGGGAGTTTTTCCTTCCCACTGTCACCTAGTGCTTGCTCATAGGGGATTATCTGATCATTGGGGCTTTTCTCTGAATTATTTATGATTTGTGTTTATGTATCTAGAGCAGTGATTTTCAACCTGTGTGCCATGAGAGATCATTAGGTGTGCCGAGGGAAATTATCCAATTTAACTTAATTACTCGAGTGAGTGGCTATGTTTACATGGACACAAGTAACCGGATTAAAAGCCTGATCGGATTAAAAATGCTTCATGTAAACATGGCAATCTGAATATTCTAACCCGATCACGCTCATTCGGATCAAAATTTCATTCCGATTGAGAGGGGTGGGTTATGCCGATTGTTCATCCGAATGGTGCGGATGGAAACACTTATTCCGAACACAGGGCAGAAAATATGTTTACTGCGCATGTCTGTACACCAGCCGTACGTCGACGTGACGTATTTCCGCCTTAGCAGCAGCTAGCGGAAAACATAGCGGGAGTAAAACAAAACTGGTCTGTATCGTCCTGCTGTCTCCCTCTGTTCGTCATATGCAGAAGTATGTACTTGTAGCTTTATTACGGAGACTAGCAGAAGCAAAAGTACAGTCTGAATAACATGATACAGGTCAATTTCGACACGAAGCGGGGTTCGCTAACACCGGAAGTTGCTTCTTCTTCTACTATTTTTTGAATGTCGAAATGTCGACCTGCGAGTGTCAAAATGATTTATTCTGTTCAAACCTGTGACACACAAAAACGTACGTCCTAATCAGATCAGCTTTACAGGAGCAAGAGGAACTCATTGAACTGAAACAAGATCATGGTTTAAAGCTAAACTTTGCTGACCTTCCTTTGGACAGTTTTTGGTTGACTGCTGCCAAGGAGTTCCCCATTCTGGCCAACAAAGCTATTTCAACATTGCTCCCATTTTCCACGACATATCTGTGTGAGCTGAGCTTTTCAAGCTTGACTGTGATAAAAACTAAAAACAGAGAGAGACTGAGAGCTGTTGAGGAAGAGCTCCGTGTGTGTCTTTCTTCCATTCCTGCCAGGATATCAGCTTTGTGTTCATCTAAACAGGCCCAGGGTTCACACTGAGTGAGTATAAATACATTTAGAAACTGTATTGCTAACTATATTTTATTATTTTTACTGTGTTAGGCTATAGAGTGTCATTTTGGTTGGTGGTGTGCCCCAGGATTTTGTCAATGTAAAAAATGTGCCGTGGCTTAAAAAAGGTTGAAAAACACTGATCTAGAGCTTTGAGATGACATTTGTTGTGACTAGGCACTGTACAAATAAAGTTGAATTGAATTAGTGTTGTGAATTTCATGATGAAAGGTTTGCTCTTACTGAGTTGTTTTCCAGTTGAACTGTACAAGTTATTATGAACTGATGTTAGGGCTGCAACTAATGATTATTTTGGTAGTTGACTCATCTTACGACTATTTTTTTTTGACAAGTTGACTAATCACAATTATTTCTGTCATGTCCGCCAGCTCAGCCTCCTGTTGGCACGGCTCCTGTTCGGGGCTCCAGTGCATGTTTAACTTCACCTGTTTAAGCCTGCACACTTGTGGAAATCACTTTATTGTCAGTCTCTGCCTTAATATAATGTAGCCTGTTATTAAAAATTTCCATACTAGGGCTGTCACAGTAGAGGAATTTCCCCTGCGGTGACGGTGGACAACTCAACACCGCAGTATGCGGTATTAATGCAAATGTTTTTAGGACCCTGTGGTCTCGTAATTTAAAAAGGGTTTATGACTTATGAAGTAAGCGATGAAAGCTGTGAGACTCGCTGCAGCTCCGCTCTCAACTTTATGTGCATGTGTGACAATTGTGCGGAGCTCCGCCCTTTCTACAGGCATGAACTGCTGATTCTGTTAAAAAAACAAACAAAAAAAAACAATCCTTTTCATAAGGCAGTGGAGGGAACTACAGGGTGTGTGGACTGGAAACTAGGGTTGGGAACGATCCCTAATTTCCAGAATCGATTTAATTCCGATTCTTGAGATTCTGAATCAATTCAATTCCAATTTGATTTGATTCCGATTCAATCTGGGAAATTACCCTTTTAATAGCCATTTTACTTGCCAGGAAAAAAAAATCTTCTGAGACCTAATGCTGCAAATTGTACCAGGAATACTCTAATTTTGTTAATACATAAATTATCACATAAAGAACTGACCCAAAATCAGTTACAATAATGCACTTTTTATTATTTAACATGATTTAACGAAGTGAACAGAAATGAAAGTGCAGTCTTCTGACCCAGAAATAAAGTGCAACAACTCAAATATCAGCTTCAGCTGCAGCATGGAGCGCTCTTGCAACTCTGCATGTTCAAAACAAACGACAGTAATATTCAAATCCATTAAAGTAATGAAAGAAAAACAAACTAGTCCATCTAATTAAAACCTTTCATGGTGTGGAAGTTTAAAAGTTCAATTAGGCTTCACATGAAAATTAAAAGAACTTCTTCCAGTCCAAAATAAGACTTTGCAAATGCTTTAGGTTACAGTGCAGGAATGTGAGCCTCCACTACACATACAGTGAAATATGTAAGCCGTTTTATTTTTGATGATTATGGTTACAGTTTTTATAAATTAAATTACAATTAATGGTACTGTAATTTACTGAGATGCACTAAAATTCAGAATGATGGCTGATATCGCCACAACAAAAAGAGGGAAGATAAGAGAGTAAGCCACTCATGTAATTCATTCACTAATTTAGTGCACGTAACACATTAGCCAGCATAACTCACCATAAACGGCTCAGCCATCAGCAACCATCACTGAAGACAGCTTATCGTCCGACAGGTAAACTAACATAAACAGCACATGCTAACAGTTTAGTCAGTTTTCTAAAGCTGAGACAGTTGCTCACTGAAAATAAAAAGCGCCAACTTTACTTGCTAACCTTACCGGTGCAGTTTTTAGAAGCGACCCCATCTCAATCATTCATCATGGAGATGGAGCACAGCAGAGGCCTGCTGACAGGCGGCCGAGCCGGCAGACAGAGCAGAGGGAGGAAGGGAGGCGGATGGATGGGTTGCTGTAGTGCTGCTGTGATATGACAACTCTGCTTTATACAGTATGCATTTAACTTGCTTCATTTGTTTATTTTCAGTAAAATGCTCCCATACTTTGGAAAGCTTTGGCCCCATCTACTCCGTGATTTTCTCTCTTCCGTGTCGCCATGGTGCGCTCCTCTCCTTCGTGTGAACAGTTACAACTGACTGGACATTTTCGCGGCATGCATATGAACTTTAAACTTACAAACGATTCATCAACAATAATAATCTGTGTCGACAAATTTTTATGATCAACTTTGTCGATGAGGTGAATTAATTGTTGCAGCCCTAACTGATATATCATGACTTTTTTTCTCTGACATTACAAAAAACCTGGCCTTTTAAATGGGGTTTGTACACTTTTTATATCCACTGTTAGGGAGAAAATATTTTAGAAAAAGTACAATAAGGTGGTTGCATAAGTGTGGCTACATTTACCCCCACCCCCCGACTCCCAAGGAATATTATAGTTAGAGAACTCCAGCTTTCACTATGGAGAGAAAAAGACCTTATTAAGACTTGCCTGGATTGTTCTGCAGCAAGTCTCCAAGCAAACAGAATAGAATAAACTTTACTATCCCCAAAGGGAATTTTGTCTTAGGCTCAGTGCCACATGATCAGTTTGTCTTGTTCTCAGTGCCAAATACTTAATGCTGAGTCCTTGCCAGCAACTCATTTCTTCAAAATTCCAAACTTAAAGCAGTCCAATGTCAAATACAAGATGCCATGATTTCATTTTCAGTATTCAGCAATTCCGTTTCAGAGAAATTTTAGTAACATATTAAAGTTCAATCCAACCATGTAACGATCCATGTCCTTCTTTGTGTTATAATGCTCAAGAAATCTAGAATAATCTTATGAGAGGCCCTCTATTGCTTGCTACTATAGTTAGAAGTCACCATGACACACACACACACACACACACACTTTGGTATGTCAAGCTCGGCCTGCAGGCAGAAAGTCTCTTTTTTCCCATGAAGTAACACTGGCTGAGTGAGCAGCCTGAATAACTTGGGAAGGAGATGAGAGAGGAGATGACAGGAGTGCCTCCTTTATCTATACTCCCTCCTCTTTTATTACGCTCCCTCACTCACAACCAGCCTCTTTCGGTCTCACTTTTTTCATTTCCTTGCTCAGGCCTGGGTATAATTCATAGCCTGCACTCAAAAAGCACTGACACTATATTTAGGATTGCACCTCACCCTCCAAGTCTGAGCTGTAGTGAGTGGAGTGTAACAGTAAATACTGCCCCCTGGAGTTCATAAACTGAATGAACGAGAACTTAACTCCAATAATTTCAAACATACTAGCTCACTTAAGGCTGAAATAGACTTTTACATACATCATTTTTAATCACAGTTAAGATTTCTCATTTTTATGGATTCACTAAAAAACGTGTTTTGGCACTGAATCTCGTGAAATTTGTAAAAGACTGATTTTTGTAAAGATATATGTAGTATTAGCAGGTATTAAGGCAGATACAAAGAAAATCCATCTCTGGCAGTATGTACAGAGTATGTACATCTCTGGCAGTATCTACAGTATGGTCAAAAGCATGAAGACAAGCAGCAAAAACATGCCAAATGTATAAAAGCTGAATATAAATAAAAACACATTTTGGGAACGGTCTAGTTCTGTGAATGTAGTATCAATGGTGAATACTCTCTGGAGGCTTATCAGCAGCTTTACTGTATGCTGACATTCAGACATGTCTTTTTCAGAAAAGTGAAAACCCACATTGGACAATTAAAAAAAAAAGACCATCAATGACTGAGTAGCTTATTACAGTTTGACAAAATAATCCTGAGACTGCTCACGTCTCCTGACCGTTGACCTTGACGTTAACCTTGAGCACAGCCTAGATGCAGACGGACTTGAGGATCATTATGTAGGAGTTTGCTGAACATTGTGACAATTACTGAGGAGGAGTAACAATTTTTGTGAAACTGTAAATACCTGGATACAGAAAAACCTGAGAATGTCTGCGTGTGAGTTTCTTGAGAATTAGTGCAATTGCCTAGAAGGAGTAACAATTTTCATAAAATCCTATAAGTTCTGAGATCTCCTGATTTTTGATCCCAAACACAATTTTGATGCAGATCCACCTGATTTGCTTGATTTGGTATGAATCTGGTCAGAATCAGGGCCATTGCCTAGGAGAAGTACTGATTAAAATAAGGGAGAAACAATATCATTTCAGAGGAACATGTACATTTCAAAAACCTTCAGTGAGAACTACCACCAAGCAGCACTGTGTCTCAGTGCAGGGAGTCTGACTGTGGAACGCTTTTCGACCTGAATTAAAATCATGTAAAACGCTTGGACAATTCAAACAAAAACTAAAGGAAGAAATACTCCAAACATATATACAAAATGACATGTAAAATCACATAAGGATTATCATATCCAGTCTGTGTTGTGCTGCTGCTTAGTTTTGTTTTGTCACGTTTTGTCTTGGCTTAGTTTTGATTTGTAATCACTTTTATTTTTTTCGAATTCTTACATGGAACATGGGTGGGCAATATAAGCTGCGGCTTCAGCCATCACCCATTTAGATAACTTACGTTGAATTGTATAATCTGAGGAGTTACTGTTTAATTTGATATTGTTGGATTTTTTTCCCCTTGATATATTGTTCTGTTCCTTTCTTTTAATCTTATCTATCCGAAATAAATGGGGGCAATGGATCAGCGTTCTCGTCGCGCCCTCCGCCAGTACCCGGGCTTGCCTGGGGAAGCTAATGATCCTACCAGCAGACTAAATTCAAAGAGACGACGCCTCTGTGCCAAGTCAAAGAAGAATCCTAGTCACAGTCCTAAAGCCGAAAGCAAACAGCCCCAAGAGCACTTTGTGGTAGGATCTGCCCTTCGCATATTAC
Source organism: Pholidichthys leucotaenia (assembly GCA_020510985.1). Lineage (NCBI taxonomy): Eukaryota > Metazoa > Chordata > Actinopteri > Cichliformes > Pholidichthyidae > Pholidichthys > Pholidichthys leucotaenia. Next base: position 69,497,758 of record CM035842.1, on the reverse strand, counting down.
AACTAAACGTTGAAGGCCTATCTGCAGCCAAGCGAAGCCTTATCGAAGTCCTCGCCTTCCAACATTCGATTGATGTAATCTGCCTCCAAGAGACTCATATTGGCACAGAGGAAGCTGGCCGCTTCACCATCAAAGGCTTTGACCTCCTGTGCTATGTTCTACATGCTAAACATGGACGTGCCACCTATGTGCGTTCTGACATAGTTGAAGCAAATCACCTGATAACAACACATTTCTCAGACACCATAATCATTGGTGGCTTCCATATTGTCAATGTGTACAAGCCCCCTAATGCCAACTGGGATCTGCAGGTCTTACCCACCCTACCCCACCCTGCCATCTATGTGGGGGACTTTAACAGCCATCACCCTGACTGGGGGTACCCAGCAGTGGACAGTGATGGGGAGGCACTTTCAGACTGGGCATCCAGAAATGACCTCGCTTTGATATACGACCCCAAACAAAGAGGAACCTTCCACTCTGCTAGGTGGAAGAAGGACTATTCTCCTGACCTGTGTTGGGTCAGCTCTTTGAATGGGGAGCCATATCCTACACAGATCCTCATTCTTGATGATTTTCCACACAGCCAACACCGGCCCCTGCTTGTACACATTGGCCTACAACTTCCAGTCATATACAGCCCAAGGAAGATGCGCTGGAACTTCCGCAAAGCCAACTGGAAGAAATTCAGTGAAACTCTGGACCGGAGCATTGTTACCATCCCACTCCACACCATCACTGTAGATGAAGCATACAACCGCTTCTGCAGCGCAATCTTCAAGGCTGCCCATACTGCAATCCCACGAGGCTACCGACCCCTCTATGTCCCATGTTTGGACGGAGAAAGTGCTGCCCTCCTACAATCCTATCAAACATCAGGGGACCCAGAGATAGCAGACCATCTCATTGAATCGCTAAATACAGCCCGGCGAAAGAAATGGGAGGAGACAGTTGCTGACCGGAGCTTTACCCACTCTAGCAGGAAATGTTGGAGCCTCATCCGTCGCCTAGGAGCTGCACAGAAGCCCCCTAGCCAAAGCCGAGCATCCGTCACACCCAACCAAGTTGCATCCCACCTACTGACTATCGCCAAAGCACCCCAAGACAAAGACACCAGAAGAGCAGTTACAACTGAGCTAAAAAAACACCAAAAAATGCCTGTAGAGGAAACAAACCCTGAACCCTTCGAGGCTGCTGAACTGGAGAAAGTCCTACAGGGCCTGAAATGTGGAAAGGCAGCAGGATACGATAACATCTTCCAAGAATTCATGAAGAATCTTGGCCCCCGAGCCCTAACCTGGTTGACACAATTCTACACAAGGATCACACAAACGAACTCGATCCCAAAGAAATGGCGGACAGCAAAGGTCATTGCCATCCCAAAACCTGGCAAAGACCACAAACTACCAGCAAGCTACCGCCCAATCTCCCTACTCAGCGTTCCTTACAAAATCATGGAGCGCCTAATACTGCAACGCATTTCCCCAGAAATAGAGGATATTCTAAGTGTGGATCAAGCAGGTTTCCGCAAGGACCGCAGTACAGGAGAACAAGTACTGGCCCTAACCACCTTCATTGAAAATGGCTTCGAGAGCAGACTGAAGACAGGGGCTGTGTTTCTCGATCTTACAGCCGCCTATGATACGGTCTGGCACAAAGGCCTCCTCCTGAAACTTATAAAGGCGATCCCTGCTTGGGCAACAGCAATTATAAAAACCCTGCTGACCAACCGAAGGTTCAGAGTCCACCTCAGTCAGAACACAAGTGCATGGAGAATGCAGAAAAACGGACTCCCACAAGGCTCAGTTCTAGCTCCAACTCTGTTCAACCTCTACATAAACGACCTGCCTACTACAAAATCCCGCAAATTCATCTATGCAGACGACATCTGTTTGGCATTCCAAGCACCAGACTTTGAACCACTGGAACGGGTGCTCACGGAAGATCTTGCTAAACTGGACCAGTTCTGCAAAATCTGGCGCCTAAAACCAAGCCCAGCAAAAACCGTCTCCAGTGTATTTCATCTCCACAATGCAAAAGCTGCCAGAGAACTAAACATCCACCTGAGCGGACTCAAGCTTAAGCATGCCCCAAATCCAACTTATCTTGGAGTGACCCTTGATAGGACCTTATCCTTCAAGGAACATCTAAAGGGGACGGCTGCTAAGGTGAAAGTACGAAACAACCTGCTCTGCAAGCTCGCTGGTGCAAAATGGGGGGCGGCAGTCTCCACCCTGCGCACCTCAGCACTGGCCCTTTCATACTCTGTAGCAGAATATTGTGCCCCTGTCTGGTCCAGGTCATCTTACACACACCATGTAGACACCCAGCTCAACTCAACCATGAGAACTATAACTGGAACAATCCGCTCAACACCACTCCCCTGGCTCTCTGTACTGTCAAACATAGCCCCTCCACACATCCGGCGAGCAGCATTAACTCAAAGGATGCTCCAAAAAGTTAAAGATTTTCCTCACTTACCAATCCATGCAGATATCTACACCCCACCCACTGCCCGACTTTCATCCAGACGGCCGATTTGGAAAAACCCTCCCCCAGCTGACTTTACCATCCAGACAGCTTGGCAAGAGGAATGGGAAACCAAGGAGGTCCCAAACAAACAGCTGGTGATAAACCCCAACCAACAGGTCCCGGGCACCAACCTCCCAAGGAGACAGTGGTCTACACTCAATCGCTTCAGGACTGGACATGGCCCCTGCTTGGCCAGCCTTCACAGATGGGGCAGTAGCCCTAGCCCACTGTGCGCATGTGGAGAGGAGCAAACTATGGAACACATCATAGAGGCTTGCCCGCTCCAAAGACTGGAAGGAGGATTACACACCCTCCATACAGCAAACCAGGAGGCAACTGCTTGGCTTAAGGACTTTGCATTCGCTAAATAAATAAATAAATAATCCGAAATAAAGATTCATTCATTGATTTTTCTGAAATCCCGTAAGTGCCCAGATCTCCTGACCTGTGACCTTCAGCACAACTTGGATGCAGATGTGCCATCACTTTAGCTCCTTTGAGCTTCGCCAGAATGAACTAATAACAGAATAAAGGAGACTTCCGGTTATGGCGGCCGCCTAGAAGGACATGTATCACTCTGCTCTGCCCCTGGAAATAAAAATTCGGCAAATAACTCTCTCATTTGGAACAGAACTTTTCCCAGCGTTTGGGTGAGGATATGCCGGTGAAGACTAAGGCTGGGAAATCAGGAGGGGGAAAAATTGAATCGCCGAAGCAGTCCAAATTAACGGACTTTAAAGTTTGTGGCGCAGTAGAAAAAGCTGCGGATATGGCGGATGAAACTAGCGGTGGTGCGGTAACTGCTGCTGCTGACGATGGCGGCACAGGTGCAGTGCTGGCTGCCATTAGCTCAATGAGAGCAGACTTTTCCGCTAAACTTGATGGGATTATGGCAGCGTTGGATGCAATGAGAAAGGAGTTGGGTGACTGCGTGGAGCGAGTGACGCAGGCGGAGCTTCGTGTTTCAAGTGCGGAGGATGAAATCAGCGGACTTCAAATAAAGGTGCGCACTTTGGAAAAAAAAAATAAAGATCTGGAAAATAGCGTTCTGGACTTGGAATCTCGGTCCAGAAGGAACAACCTGAGGCTGGTGGGTTTACCGGAGGGAGCCGAAGGTCGTGATTCATGCTCCTTTTTGGAGGGGTGGATCCCGGAGGCGCTGAACAACGCAGAGCTAAAATCATCAGTTGTCTTGGAAAGCTCCCACCGAATTGGCCCACCGAGAGGTAACAAGGCAGCACCGAGGACGCTAATTATGAAGTTTCTCAGCTACAGAGACAGGATGACGATCTCCAACGCGGTGCGGGCCAAAGGAGAAATTAAATACCAAGATCAGCAGGTGCGGTTCTACCCAGATCTGGCCTCGGGAATCCAACAATTAAGGAAGCAGTTTGACCCCATCCGCAAAGAACTGCGCAACCTTGAGATTCGTCATGGAGTGATTCACCCTGCAAGACTTCTGGTCACATATGAGGGCAGAACACGCATCTTCAAGACCCCCGAGGAGGCGCAGGAGCTCATCAAGAAGATCCAGGAAGAGACTGGTGGGAGCTAAGCATGAACAGAATATAGGGTAGAATATTTGAGCATTTAACTGATTAGAAGCATATAACAAGATTACAAAATATAGAATGTATTACATATTAAAAAAAAAAAAAGTACAAAATTGCTAAAAAAATTTTGGAGTTAAATTGGAAAATTACAGAAGAGAGTTAATGTTACGTTATTAAAAGCAGTAGAGTTAGGGTGATTGGGAGGATGAAGAAGGAGTGGCTTTGGCTGATCCTCGTGGGTGTGGAACGGTCGATGGCTATATCGGGAGACAGAATTTTTCTTTTGCTTTTGGGGGGATTGCCACAAATGTGGAAAGGGGGAATTTGTTTGTGTGTAGTTTGTAGGGTGAATGTTCAACCACTCATTTTTTTGCTTTTCTGTTTGAGCATGTTTACACTGCAAGGTAATCCCAAACTCCCTATTGATTATAAATCAAAGCGTTAATCTTAATTTAACTTCATGGAATTGCAGAGGTCTACAAAATTTAAAAAAACTTAAACAAGTTAGGAATAAAATAAAAGACATGGGTTCAAAAATTGTGTTTTTACAAGAAACTCATCTAATAGAGCAAGATGTAAAAAGAATTAGGAGTAGATGGCAAGGAAATGTTTTCACCTCATCATTTTCATCCCGAGCCAGGGGAGTTATGACTCTCATACATAAATCAGTCCCATTTCAAGTGAAAAATGTAATTGGAGACAAATTTGGAAGATATGTAATCATTCAAGGGTCTTTGCTATTAGAAAACATAAATTTGGTGAACTTATATGGTCCCAATATAGATGATCAAAAGTTCTTTGCCAATTTATTTCTTATCTTATCATCACTTACAGGGCAACATATAATAGCAGGGGATTTTAATTGTACATTGAATCCCAGTATAGATAGATCAACAGGACTGGACTGTACGCACAATGGATGTAGGATGACTATTAATCATTTTATGAAAGAATTGAGATTGATAGATATATGGAGAGAAATGAAACCACAAGTTAAAGCATACTCTTGTTATTCCAATACCTACAAGACATTCTCACGTATAGATTATTTTTTGATCTCCACAGAATTAAGGTCCAAGATTCAAAACTGTTTTTATGATAACATCGTGATCTCTGATCATGCACCCTGCTGTCTAATGTATGTAGATAAGAAATTGACAAAGGAACCAGGTAGATGGCAATTTCAGCATAAATGGCTTCAGGATGAGGAATTTGTTAAGTATATAGAAGAACAGATAGATGAGTTCTTTGATATCAATACTACACAAACATCAGCATGTGTAAAGTGGGAGGCTTTCAAAGCTTTTATTAGGGGACATATTATTAGTTATACAGGTTCAAAATCTAAGAAGACTCGAGAGGAGAGAGTCCAATTGGAACATAAAATAAAAATTCTTCAAGAAAGAGTATATGCAGGAAGAGATCCAAGGTTGGAGAACGAATTACTGATTTTGAGAGCTGAATATGACAAAAAATCAGCGAATAGAGCTGCCTCGAGTCTTCTAAGATTGAAACAATCTTTTTATGAACAAGGTGAAAAATCAGGAAAGTTATTGGCATGGCAGATTAAACAATTACAATCTAAAACACCAATTACCAGTATTATAAGTAACGGACAGGTAGTTATAGATCCTTCAGAAATTAATAGAGCCTTTAGAGATTACTATGAAAAATTATATGATACCAAAAATGAATCTGACTTAACAAAACTACATGGGTTTTTGAATGAACTATTTATACCGTGTATTCCAAATGAAAATAGGGAGATACTGGAGTCTAAAATTAGTCAAGAAGAAGTTGGACTAGCCATTGATAATATGAAATCAGGAAAAAGTGCAGGACCAGATGGTCTTCCAGTTGACCTTTATAAAAAATTTAAGAATAAATTAACAAAACCTTTTTTGGAAATGGTTTTAGAAGCATTTCAAAATAGTAATTTACCATCATATATGAATAATGCCTTAATTATACTGTTGCCAAAACCAGGTAAGCCCTCTAATAAATGTGAAAATATGAGACCAATAAGCCTATTAAATGCCGACCTTAAGATAATTTGTAAAATTTTAGCAAGACGAATACAAGAAATTTTACCAAATATTATTAATCGAGATCAGAATGGCTTTATAAAGGGTAGACAAGGCTTCCATAATGTAAGAAGACTATTTAATATTATTTATTCTAATAAAGAAGCACCGGATACAGCTCTCCTATCATTGGACGCCGAAAAAGCCTTTGATAGAGTTGAATGGCCCTTTCTTTTTGAAGTCTTACAAAGGTTTGGACTTGGAAATAATTTCATAAAATGGGTTCAGATAATATATAATAATGCTACTGCAGAAATTCTAACAAATAACAATATTTCAAAATCAATAAAAATCAATAGAGGATGTCGACAAGGCTGTCCACTTTCACCTTTACTGTTTACTATGGCAATTGAACCTTTAGCGATGGCGATACGTCTACAGTCACAAATATATGGAATTAAAGTTGGACCAACAGAACATAAAATCTCCCTGTATGCCGATGACATAATTTTGTTTATGTCGAATCTTAAAAAATCAATTCCGACCTTGTTGAATTTAATAAAGAATTTCAGGGAAATATCAGAATATACTAACTAACTAACTAACTAACTAACCTGCACTTATATAGCGCTTTTCTAGTCACAAAGACCACTCAAAGCGCTTTCATTAATACTAACCCTCTATTCTAAGGGCCTATAGGAAACAGATATCTAGGGACAATTTAGAACAGCCAATTAACCTAACATGCATGTTTTTGGCATGTGGGAGGAAACCGGAGAAATCCCGGAGTAAACCCACGCAACACGGGGAGAACATGCAAACTCCACACAGATCACTGTTGGTCGGGGGCTGGGATCGAACCCACGATCCCACGATCCCCACAATCCCCCGGCCAAGGGTAAACTGTGCTGCCGCAGTGCTAACCACTGCGCCACCGTGCAGCCCAATATAAAATAAATAAAACTAAATCTTCAATATTAATGCTAAATGAGACCCAGAGAAATTACCCAGCCCCTGAGGTAAATCAATTCAATGTTGTAAATCAGTTCAAATATTTAGGAATCCAAATTGTGCCTAAGCTAGAATCAGTCGCCAGTGTCAACTATGAAGCCTTAATGACAGATATTGATGAGTTACTTCAGAGATGGATGTCACTACCAATGTCGATGATCGGGAGAATTAATATACTTAAAAGTAATATCTTACCTAAAATACTTTATTTATTTCAATACATTCCCTTACCACCACCTTTAGATTTATTCTCAAGAATTAAAAAAAAGTTAGTGGAATTTATATGGAACAACAGGAGGGCTAGATTACGTCTGTCTTTATTATATTTACCATTTGATCGTGGAGGTCTGAAATGTCCAAATTTTATGTTGTATTATTGGTCGGCACAACTGAGGTCTATGACATATTATTTTTCATCAAATGATCTCCCTCACTGGACTGAAATGGAATCATACAATTTACCTTTACCTCTTCCCATATTCATATACTCAGATTCGGCAAAAAAATTACAAAAACAAGTTAAAAATCCATTTGTAAAGCATATGATCAAAATATGGTGTGAAGCTAAAAACTATTTAAAAGAACCACAGTTATTGTCACAATTTAGTCCAATATGGGGTAATCAATATTTTAAACCAGGGAGAGCGGACGCTGTATTTAAAGTATGGAATTTAAAAGGGATACAAAAGATTCAGGATTTATATTTACCATGTGCAGAAAACATAATGTCTTTTGAAGAGTTGAGGATCAAATTTAATCTTAATAGAACACATTTTTTTAAATATCTTCAACTTAGAAACTTTATTCGATCAAATCAAAATAAAGCTCTCACTCGACCTATTTATTCATCCTTGGAAAAAATGTTGATGAAAGATAGTAAAAGAAAGGGTATTATTTCAGAGTTTTATAACTCATTGACACTATTTTCAAGTGAAAATTCACTGAAAAGATTAAACTACTGGAAAGAAGATCTACAAACTGAAATTTCAGAGGAACAATGGGAATTGGCTTGTACAGAAGCTCAAACCAAATCAATAAATGTACGCCTTAAATTGATACATTTCAAATGGTTAATGCGGATGTATGTTACACCGGAGGAGTTAAATAGATATAACAAAAATATACCAGATACGTGCACAAAATGTATGGAAAGTAAAGGAACTCTATTTCATTGTGTATGGGAATGTAGATTAATAAGAATGTTTTGGGAAGAGGTGAGGGTAACAATTGAAAAAATAATCTCAAAACAAATCATATTGAATCCTAAACTGTTTTTGTTGGGTCTGTACCCAGAAAAGCATAATTTTAATAAAAGTGAAAGAACATTCATAGACCTCAGTTTGCTTAATGCCAAAAAATGTATTGCACTATTATGGAAAAAGACTCATAGACCAGATGTGACTCAGTGGTTAAGACAGATGTTAACAAACCTTCCATTAGAAAGAATAACATATATACTGAAATCAAAGGAAATTGTGTTTGAGAATATATGGAGACCTTTTATTGATTATGTAAAAAATTTAAACATAACTCTTGAAGAAGAAGGTGAATGATATGTGTGGACCTTGTAAATTCCAAACTGGTGAACATAATATGTATACTTATGTGTTGGATTGTCTAGACTAAACAGAGGAGCATTGTTGAAGACTTGATTTTGTTGGTGGTTGTTGGTGTTTTTTAGTGCATTTTTTTTTTTTTTGGAGTACTTTAGTGTTAGTGTTTGATTGTTTGTATCATGTTTGTTTAAAAAAAAAAAAAGGTTCAATAAAGATATTGTGGAAAAAAAAATAACAGAATAAAGAGATGGAGTCCCCAAACTTTTTACAAACTAAAACCCCACAAGATGGAAATTTTTCAAAAAAGATGTCTTCTCAGTTCTCCGATATAAATATTGTTTAGAGATGATAAACACAATAACAATTGCTGCTGTCGTCAAATTGTTAAATACAGTGCTTCGTAGGGGTGGGACAAAAGATCGATTCAGTGATGGATCACAATACTTGACACCAACGGCAATGCACCGATCCCTAAACGCATGGATCAATCTTTTATTATCATGTAAATGTTACACATGCTTGCGTTTTCAGTCCACTAGATGGTGCAAAGCAAATACCTAATCAAGTGAAGTCATAGTTTATCTTGAGAGATTTGCAGTCTGATGGCGCAAAAGTGACCATTGTCGGTGGGAATCATATCTTGTCTCGCAAGATTTCCAGCTAGCTTTGAAAGTTTGGAAGCAGTTAGCTCAAATGTCTGGCCTTTTTGGGATTTTATAACAAAGATGGACCTAAAGATCTTGACATGACACACAACCGGCAAGAAGTGCTGCACAAAACAAACAAACAAAACAAAACACTCGGAACATGCGGGCCAGTACATCTCTCGGACCAGCATTAGCAATGGCTAAGGTAAAAACACACCGGCATGGAACTTACTTTTTCTCCGAGCGCTAAGTAAAGTTTATTTATGAAGTGCTTTTTACAGACATATAGTCACACAGCCCTGTACAATAAAAGAAAGTTAATAGATAAAAAAAAATATTTTAAAAATACAAAACCAAGTTAAAACACAATATTAAAATAATTTAAAAATATCAGACTTACTATTAAAAAGCAGTTGAACTGAAACTCAACGGAAATCCTCAAACAAAAAAGTTTTCAGCTGCTTTTTAAGAGTCCACACAGTCAGCTAAATGTATCTGGAGTGGGAGACTTCCAAATACCATCCACCGCCCTCCCTGTGTGCAGAGATGTGTCTCCGCGAAAAATGAAGCCCCGAGAATACTTTATTATATGAGAGATGTCAACAGTTTTACTTTGGGACATGATGTGAGGTTGAGTAAGAGGAAAAAATTTGAAATATGTGAGATCGTGATACTTGATATAGCGATATCATGATTATCATTGAATCGTGATAGGATCATATCATGACTCAAGGATCGTGATCTGAACTGAACCGCAAGATCCCTCACAATTCCCACCCCTAGTGTTTAGGTACGCTTTTTGTTTAGTTTACATTTGGCAGGGTGTCCTATTGTCATCAAAACTGAATACTTTATCCAGAATCAGTGCTACTACCAATAGTTTTATCTAGCAATTAATCTGCTAGTTATTAAAGAATAGCTAGCTAGCTAGCTACACAGATATCTTGCCTTTTTTTTCCCCTGGACCAACAGTGGAAAACAAGAATACAGAGCAACGGTTTGCATAATTTGGTTGAAGAAGTAAATTTGGCTTAAAAAGCTGTGACACAAACAAAAGAACTTTTGCAGTCTTTGTTGGTATGCAGACAGCTGGAATTTGGAATAAAGCAAAAAATAAAAATATAAAATCTCAATATGGTATGCTTAAATGAAAATACAAACGTACAGGCTAGACTTTTCTGACTGGATCACTCTTTTGCAGAAGTCTCCATTTAAAAAAAAAAATCACTTACATTTGGCGTTTAATATATTCCTTAAGAAGCTTTTCATCCACTGCGTACATCTGCACTTTGTTGCCGTCATCGTAGTAGTAAACCATGCTGGAGCCGAACTCTCTGGGCATGTGAGCAGAGCCTTCGGAGGACTGGGAGTCTCTGTACCCAAGAGAATACTCGTACCGACCTGAGGCAGTATGACAGAACAAAGAAATATTGATGAAATAATAGTAAGACTATGTCAAACAAGAGGGGTTTTTTTGTGTTGAAAATTGTTGTGATTCCCACCTCGTCCACGACCTCTACCACGTCCGCGACCTTTCCCTCGCCCTCGTAGTCCTCCACGAACACTTCCACCATCACTTTGGATGCTGGAAGTGTCATCCCCGAAGTCCCGCGGTCCTGTTCTCCAACCTATGAATTCAAAAACATGTATGTTCAGAGACAGATCCTAGTGTTTCACTTAGTAACTGATCGGGGAGATGATGAAACTTCAAGTTATGAATGATAACTAAGAAATCCAGAAAAATTAAATGAGTCCAAACATCCAATTAAACAACAGCATGAAATCTACCAGTTACAGGATTTGCAGTTTGTACATTTGTTCTAGATAAGAAAAATCAATTTGTCCTATACACTCATATATAATCTGTTTACGGGGACTCAATTATCTGTCCCCAATATCAGGAACAAATTTCGGTGGCTAAGATGACTGAAGGTAATACTTAGGAAAAACAAACAATAACAGATTGTGAAATGCCATGCTTTTACAAAGCCATGCTTTATGGGGGGAAAAAGTCTGAAAACATAAGTCATTGGATTTGGTAACATGGTTAGCAAACATGAGGTAAAATGAACAATCAAAAAGCAAATAGCAAAGCCAAGCCAGTGAGTGGAAGGACAACAAAAAAGCTGATGGCTTGAACAGACAACAGTAAGCTGCTGGCCACTTACTCCTGCTGCTATCATGCGCCCTGCTATTACGGAGCGATTGATTAGGCGATGTGGGGCCAGATGACTCGTTTGGTTCTGTGTCCGTGCGCACTGGAACCCTGTCGGGCATCTTGTCGTCATCATCCCGGGAAACCTCCTCCAGCGGCAGAGAAACCCACTTACGTTTGTTACCTAGCGATGATTGCACACCGAAAACAGAGCTTTGAAGAGTTTTGTCCCAATATGCCAAAAATGCAGTGTGGAACAGAGTGATGACTGACATGAAGCTCTGAGCCGGGATGGATAAAATTCAGTCAAAATGTGAGTGTAACATAAAACTCTACAACTTTTTAATGATACAACAATATGATTAAAATTTACTATGGTCCAACCATATTTATAATAGATTTAATCCACAAACGCCTCATTATGTGTATTACAAATACTTTATTTTATTCTCCTGGTTGCAAAAACTATTTTTGGCCTACAAACAGGTGTTAACAATTGGGTTTTTTTTTGGTCATCTTCCCATTGAGAGGTCATACAGATTTGTATGAATGATTTATTTTAACTTATTTTATTACACTTGTACCATGTGACTATATAACACAATGTACCAATTTCAAATATGAATTTGGGACTTTATGGGAGACATTAAGGCTGTGCAATTAATGGAACTAAAACTGAAAGAGACGTTCAGGATGTAAAACCAACGTAATCTTGTTCATGTGTTTTCTCAGTTTTTCCCCTCTCCCTGTTGTGTGCGTGTGTATGAGAACTTTCATGTCCTGCCCCTTTAAAACATGTCCTGCATACACCATCATGTGACTCCACAACCCGGAAACAGCACAGTCAGCACTGTCTGTAAGCAGCAGAACAAGGTGGAAAAATTAAAATGGCTTGTATCAAAAAGAAATGCTGTGTCCGTCCACATCGTGTGATGACTGACTCTTATTTCATCTTAAGATGCCAAGAAAAAGTGAGCCATAATGCACTTAAAGCAACATGGAAATGCCCCGAAGCTAATTCACTTTTAGTCACTAACCACTATCTGCATCAGCTCAACTGTTTTATAGTGGGAATGGACAACAAAATGGACAAGCGGTTGGATTTAAGAACCTGACTGGAGACTCGTAATCCCTTTGTGGTGATAACATAATCATGGCTGCATAAAGAACATCTCCAACGCAGCCAACAAGCTAATTAGTTGCCGGCCAAAGTCGTGTGACCCACAAACCCTAAAGAGGTATGCGTTATAAACACTGACTTCTGCAATGGACAATATTTAATTTGGTTACGTGTGTGAAATTACTATATTATGCTCACTTACTACCCAACCACACTCATGTGCAATTGTCAGTGAACTACAAGACAGAAAAAAACCCTAAGTGAAACGTTCAATTAACTGTGATGCCGATTGAAGGTCAAACTGCCCAGCCCTAGGAGAAACACAGTATATCTTTTTTTTTTTTTAAATTTATGTTGTCATATGCAAGTTTTCTCACATGAAGGAAAGTGTAAGGTTATGCATGATCAATCAATTCTGGACTTACATACACCTCACTGGGTAAGATGAGAGTTCAAAGGTATAGCACGCACAAAACATGGTTTGAGTCTACAGTCAAAACACATTTTAAACCAGACCATAGCTCATTCCAGCCTGATGAAATCACCCCAAGAGTGTTCAGATCTCCTAACTGCTGACCTCGACTTTGAGCACAGCCTAGAGGCATTTCCACTTGAGGATCATTATCCATGACTTTGCCAATCACTGAGACAATTGCCTAGGAGGAGTAACGATTTGTGTAAAATCATAAATGCCCAGATCTCCTGATCTTTGGCACAACCTTGATGCAGACCCACCTGGTGAGCATTGTGCATGAATTTGTTGAGAGTTAGGGCAATTGCCTAGGAGGAGTACTGATTATTCTGAAATCACTCAAGTGCCCCGATCTGATGACCTCTGACCTTCAGTACAACCTGGGTGAGGACTCACCTGAGGATCACTGTGAGTGAGATTGGTGAAATGTGGATAGACGGACGGATGTCGCACCATCGCATTAGCTCCTGTCTGTTTCACCGGATTGAGCTAACAACAATCGGCAAAAATTTTTCACCCAAATCTGCATGTTATTTTTTTAAATCATATTGGAACAAAACTCTTCATCTGGTTTAGATGCTCAGAAGTTGGCCAAGTAGTGTGTCACAGTAGTGTTTTAGGAGAACATGATTTTGCTTCTAAATCAACAAATCTGGCAGTGATTGGTGTGAATAGCAGGATAATCACAACAGAGCATGCACATGTTTTCACCATCCAGCAATTAACAAAACCCATAGTTATTTACATGCTCCTTCTAAACAGAAACCAAGAAAACAATTTGTCACTGTGTTGTAAACACATTATGTCCAAAGTTGGCTCAAATATATTCTGTATTTGAAAACATTTATCTGCTGACTGTTTTTCCTCATTTAAAAACATTTTGGATATAAATTAATTCACAAGACAGTGAATTAAGTGAATCAAATTCAATTGGGACTGCAGCCACAGACATCAGCTTATTTCAGACAATTTTAAAATATGCTACGTTTAACTCAAAGGTAAAAGCTCACCTCCTCTTCTCTTCAGGCTGGCGCTTTTTGCATCCTGGCCCCCTTTTGACTCCGTGTCCTTAGGCAGCTCTCCTCCCAGCGGGTCCGGCTGAGTCTCTCGGTTCTCTTTACTCTCACCTCCGTCATGGCTGCTCTCTGATTTTCTCTCTGGTCGTTCTCTTCTCTTTTCTTTTTCTCTACGTGGTGGAGCCTTCTTTCCATTGTTATTGATAACATTTTGTTGTTGCTAGAAGTAACAGGAAAAAAAAAAGAGTGCAACCACTTACTATCAGAGCACAGTGGTCTTTTACTCTTAATGACATCTATAACTACATCACCCCTTCATTGAAAAAGAACAAAAATTTTTAGAGATATATTTCAAAAATTCATTAAAATGAGTTGATTTACAAAAGACAACTAAAAATCTCTCAGTTCCACAATTTAAATGTGAATTTTTACAAAGGGATACTTTGAATACAATTTAGTCTCATATCTAAATATTGTTTGTCTTAAGACATCTTTTATGGTTATTTTAATATTGACTTTGCTCAGGCATCTTTTACATTAAGAGAAAATTGTAACTAAGTTCTGTAAGAAAAAATTTACAGAAACTTATTTGTCACCAAACACTCTGCTGAAGCCACTTAGAACATTGCTAATGCTTTCAGTGGTCCCTTTAGGGAGCAGCAATCTAAAACAGCTAGTCTGTAAAACTGAAGCAACTGAAATAAATAAATACATACATACATAAAATGTGTAATGACAATAAAGTTGAATCTCATCTCATCTCATCTCATAAAACAAACCATATGGCTGTTGCAATGTGATTAGTTAGCATGATTTACCAGTTACACATGCACACACACATGCATGTACATCTTACATACCTCTTTGGCCAGTTCTCCAGGTGTAGGCCAGTTTGTGATGTCACTGAAGTCACTCGACTGTGAAAGTGAGACAAATACTGACAATCAGCATCTTCAAGTAGAGCTTTGAGTGGAAAACTGCTCCTTGTATAAGGAAACAGCAAACAGTGATGATAGTCACTTTGCACTACTGTAAATGTTGCAAATTTGAAATAAGAGCACTCTGAGGTGAGGGTAATATCCTCCGCCTCTGTTTTCTTTGAAGATCCCAATACTTACTGACAGAGAGCAGTTTTGAACTTTTCAATATAATTACTGTACTGTGGCAGAACCAAATTATGATAAGTCCATCACCCCCACAAATGTAAAACAAAGCATACAACCCATAGCTGTAGGGCAGGATCCCAAGGTGAACCTGTGTAGCAAGTTTGGTGACCCTAGAGGGCTTTACACATTCTACTGGGGGGAGGGGGGCTGAAAAGTTCATAGGCTTTAAAGTTCATAGTGGTCAAATTTGACCAAATGTGGTTTATTTTTCAACATAGTCTCCCCTTCGGTCCACACACTTCTTCCATTGGTGTTGCAGCGCTTGGATCCCTGTGGTTGAAAAATAATCCACATTTGGTCAGATTTGACCACTATGAACTTTTCAGCCTCGCCTTGTATAGTAAGAGCACATAGGGAGTGCTAACCTTGACCTTAAACCTTTTGACCCCAAACCTGTAATCAGAGGTCTCAGAGTGAACCTGTACACCAGGTTTGGAGACCCAAGTTTTCTTTGTTGTTGAGATAGAGTTTATAAGTCATTTTGATGTTGACCTTTCACCGTGCAATCCCAAAACCATAGTCACACTTCTGGGTCACAGGGTGAACCTGTGTACCAAGTTTGGTGACCCTAGCTTTGCTCGTTTTATAAGAATAGTGCAAATGGAATGCTAATGTTGACCCCAAACCCATAGTCAGAGGTCAGGATCCCAAGGTGAACCTGTATAGCAAGTTTGGTGACCCTAGCTTTTACGGGTGGGCTCAAAAGATTGATTCTCTGATTCAAAACGATTCACATTTGACTGAGCCGATATCGATTCACAAAATCCACGGATTGATCTTTTAATATAATACTTCTATGTCTATGAAATAAAACACTAGTTGTCCTTGAGCCTCCAGAACTCTTGTGTGATTGAACACGTGCAAGAGTTAAGCCGCGGGTCAAAGTGGATCAACATGGCAGTGCGCAGCTGACAGACTGGATTCAAGAACTGTGAAGGTAACAAAACCAAAGCCGTCATGTTTAAGTTTATAACGTTAACGGGCGGAGCTCTCACCCGGAAATTTGTCAGCCTCCTCCAAAACTACACCTGGATGACAGTTGTTTATGATGCTAGCAATCACTAGCATGTCCGTGGCAGGTGTACATGGGATGAATATATACAACAGACAGTCCGTTTCAGCTCCGATCCTTCTGTCTGCAGGTGAGTGGCAGTGTCATTACCTCCGCCAAGGAGGTTATGTTTTCATCGGCGTTGGTTTGTCTGTCTGTCTGTCTGTCTGTTTGTTAGCGAGATAACTCAAAAAGTTATGGATGGATTTTCATGAAATTTTCACAGATTGTCAGAAATGGGGTATCCTACAGATGATTAGATTTTGGTGGTGATCCGGATCACCGTCCAGAAAGAAAACCGCCATTATGGAAAATGCCATTTTCGTCAGTAACTACTGAACCACTAATCCTATCATTGTGAATCCAATTGCTAGTCATATGTTTTCATGGTCAAGGAATCTGAAAACGTACACACAAACACTGTATGCGGGTAACTGTGGCGCTAAACCGCCATTATGGAAAATGCCATTTTCATCAATAACTACTGAACCACTAATCCTATCATTGTGAATCCAATTGCTAGTCATATGTTTTCATGGTCAAGGAATCTGAAAACGTACACACAAACACTGTATGGGGGGGAACTGTGGCGCTTGGCGGAGGTCTGCGCTCTCCAAGTGCTTTTCTAGTTTTCAAACTATTTTACTCTCCAGTGTTGAAAATTTTACTCCAGTGATGGCAGAATCTCAAGGTTGATTACTTGCTAGCCCTCGTCAGCACGATCCCTCGGATGCGAATGAGCGTATTTTTGGCATATTTACATATATTCTTTGTTTCAATTGTTCAAATATGGTACGTGCCATGGGAATAATGGGCCAGTTGCACATTGGCCATTTTGCAGACATACTTACTTTAGCCTCACAAGTTTAGCATTTTCTCAGGTGTTACCGTTGACAAAAAAGTATGTTCTAGGTGCACTGAATGCCTGATACATTTGAAATCTAAACTTGCTGGCAAATACAGTGAGATTACGCATACATGCTTCATACATTGAATTTGTTTACTTACTCTGTGTTCTTAACTTGACACTAGGGATGGGCATAATTAATCGATTAATCGATAATTGATCATTAAGAATTTCACCGAGGAAGTTCATTTTCGTCGACAAACCGATTTTTTTTTTAAACAATCCGAATGTAGGTTATTAGGCCTAGTGCACGGCCGTCCTCAAACAATGCAATGCATTTAACTGTGCCACTGGCAAAATTTGGGCACCAGGGGGCAACATTTCACCATCGCCGTACCCTGGCGTGCCTCAGTTGATACATGCGAGCTTCCGTAGGTCAATCGCCAAATCATGAAGAGGTCGCGGCGAAGTGTTGCGTGAAACCACTTTAATTTAAACGATGTTTAAATTAAAACATCGACGCTACGATGTTGGACCCGCGCCACAAGCATCTCGGCTTTCTTTCACCAGCACAGAGAGTGGTTGCCAATGCGAAACTGGTTCACCTGGCCACAGCAGTGGGGACCAGTGAAGAAGAGGCTGTTCCACTGGATGGGGACGAGGTTACGTCTGACCGCGCAAACACTGCTGCTGCGGACTCAAAGCACCACGTCTCAGCTATGGCACTCCTTCTTGGAGATGACTATGCCACTCATCACGAGACTGACATCGATGCGGAATTTCAGAACTTTTTGCGAGAGACTCCACCACCACTGGGTTGTACCCCAACCGACTGGTGGAGAGATAACGGAGTTCGGTTCCCAAGGTTGGCGAAATTAGCTAATAGGTACTTGTGCATCCCGGCCACGTCTGTCCCATCCGAACGGGTTTTTTCAGCGGCAGGACTGACGGTGACCAGAATTCGGTCACGTCTGACGCCAGAGCATGTGAATATGCTCATCTTTTTAAACAAAAATGGGTAGCCGTCTGTAATAATACTGGCGTTGTGATGCTATCCTGATAATTGGATATACAAAGGCCTTGTTGCCTTGTTACAGGCTTTTCGAGATTGTTGTTTTATTATTTTTATTTAGGGTAAAAAAAACGGCTGTCCCGTTATGTTGTCACTGACATGTGTTCACGTTTTACTGCCAAACACTGAACAAGGGCATTTTTTTTTTTTTTTAACAAAAAGCAGGCCTATAATTCTGACGCCGTGATATAATGGGATAGCCTACGTAAAGGCAAATTGTTGTGTAGCTTTCTTATTTTGATATCCTTGTATTTAAACAAAGGAAAAGAAAAAAGTAAAAGAAATATATGTTCCATTATGTGTCCTGTATGTGTCTTCCGTTATTGTCTGGCTCGCAACTTGAAGCCTCCCTCGTTTGCGCAATGCGCATGTGTTCACGTTTTACTGCAAACTTGTCTTAATAAATTCATCCTCGAAGAAAAACACTCTGTATTTTTTTTATTATTAAGATAAGATAACATAAGCCTTTATTAGTCCCACAACGGGGAAATTCCAGGATTGCAACAGCACAGGGATAGCAACACTCAGAGCAACAATCAGAAGGCAAGAAAAAAAAAAAGCAAGCAAGAGCAGCTAATATACATATGTACATATTACTATAAATATATAGTATATATATACACACAGACACACAGTGTAGAGCATTGTAGCTGGATGGGATAAATATATGAGTATATAAACACACAGTACGGAGCATTGCAGCTAGATGGAATAAATATGTAAATATATAAACACAGTGCGGAGCAATGTAGCTAGATGGAATAATATGTAGATATATAAACACACAGTGTGGAGCATTGTAGCTAGATGGAATGAATATATAGATATATAAATATAAACATAAACATAAACACACCCAGTGCGGAGCATTGTAGCTAGATGGAATAAATATGTAAATGTATAAACACACACAGTGCAGAGCATTGTTGCTAGATGGGATGAAACAGCACAACCGTCTACTTCGTTATCCTACATGGTATGATTATGTGCCCATACATATTCTCACCCTCCGTAGCTACTGGTATTTTCCTAGTTGTATGCCGGAGGGGACCATTGTGTAAGTCTATTGCATCTTTTGCATTCAAAAAAACTATTAGGTTGTTACGTCTTTTTGCTATCTCTGCGAGCAGCCCTGCTTAGGTTGTACAGTCTGACAGCCGTTGGTAGGAAGGACCTGCGAAACCTCTCGGTTGTGCACCTGGGATGATGTAGTCTGCTGCTAAATGAGCTCCTCAGTGCATTCAATATGTCCTGCATAGGGTGGAACTCGGACTCCAGCAGAGATGACAGTTTAGCCACCGTCCTTCTCTCTCCTATCTCCTCCACCGGATCAAGGCGCTGCCCCAGGACGGAGCTAGCTTTCTTGATCAGTTTGTTCAGTCTCTTCCTATCGGCTGCAGTAATGCCACTGCCCCAGCAGACCACTCCAAAAGTGATGGCTGATGCCACCACCGTGTCATAGAATGTCTTCAGCAGCGCCCCTTGTACACCAAAAGACCTGAGTCTCCTCAGTAGGAACAGCCTGCGCTGTCCCTTCTTGTAGAGTGCATCAGTATTGTGTGACCAGTCTAGTTTATTGTTCAGATGAACACCCAGGTACTTGTAGGATGTGACCATCTCAATGTCTATTCCCTGTATATTTACTGGTGCTGTGAGGGGTTGTCCTTGCCTGCGGCAGTCCACCACCAGCTCCTTAGTTTTCCTCGCGTTGATCTGGAGGCAGTTCCGATGGCACCAGTCCACGAAGTCCTGGATAAGCCCTCAGTACTCAGCTTCATCTCCATTGGAGATGAGGCCAACGATCGCAGAGTCATTATTATTCTCAATACATAAGAGTATAGGCATCATAGGCCTAAATGTGATTGTTTTTTAATGTAAAAATGTTAATGATTAACCGATTATTAATCATTAATTCTCCCGATGATCGACAAAGAAAATTTCACCGAATGCCCATCCCTACTTGACACTACACATCCTTTTGCACTAAAGAAAACACTTGTTAGAACTTTGTGAAATCACAAGTTAAATAATAAAAAGTGCATGATTGTAACTGAGTTTGGGTCAGTTCTTTAAGTGATACTTTATGTATCAACAAAGTTAGAGTATTCCTGGCACAATTTGCAGCATTAGGTCTCTAAGAATTTTTTTTCCTGGCAAGTAAAATAGCTATTAAAATGGTGATTTCTCTGAATGAATCAGAATCAAAATTAAATCAATTCAGAACCTCAAGAAACGAAATCGAATTGATTCTGGAAATAACTGATGATTCCCAGCCCTACTAGCTTTCTTTGTTGCTGAGATATAGTTTTTAAGCCATTTTGATGTTGACCTTTGACCTTGCGATCCCAAAACCATAGTCACACTTCAGGGTCACAGGATAAACCTGTGTACCAAGTTTGGTGACCCTAGTTTTACTCATTTTATAGTAGTAGTGCAAATGGAATGCTAACCTTGACCTTTTGACCCCAAACCCATAGTCAGAGGTCAAGATCCCAAGGTGAACATGTGAAGCAAGTTTGGTGACCCTAGCTTTCTTTGTTGCTGAGGTATAGTTTAGAAGCCATTGCGATCCCAAAACCACAGAAACACTTCAGGGTCACAGGGTGAACCCGTGTACCAAGTTTGGTGACGCTAGGTTTACTCGTACAGTAATAAGGAATAGGGAATGTTAACATTGACCTTTTTACACACATATTCATAGTCAGAGGTAGGGATGTAATGATATTGACGTTATCGCGATATCGCGGTAGTAAAAGTGTTTCGATACCGTCGTGGTCGTGTTACGGTATTAAGAGGGCGGCTATCTGTCAAAAAACAACAAGAAATAAGCAGGCTCCCGCACAACAAAGCATTGTAAACTACACAGACCATGATCCTTTGCGCTGCGTCGTCACAAGAACTGTTGTTGAGCCAATAGGAGTGCATGCTGCACGCTGTCCACACAACAAACATGGCGGCGGACAAAGTTCGGCTCACGTAAATACTGAAGAAAACACCCCCGAAGTTGAGATTGTGCAAGCCCCATCAACTTTTAAATCAGATGTGTGGAGGCATTTTGGTTTTGCCGTGTCTAAAAACACTAAAGGAGAGAGGGTGGCGGACAGACAATGGCCTCATTAGCAAAGATAATGTCCTCATTAGCAAAGACCTACCTATGTATACCCGCTACCTCAGTGCCCAGTGAGAGAGTATTTTCTACAGCAGGGGATACTGTAAATGCCCAGAGGTCTCTTCTTCTCCCTTGCAATGTAGATCTTTTGATCTTTCTGAAGAAAAACTTGAACATAAGCTAAAGGATAGGTCAGTGTTTTCCAGTAGGCTTTTTGCCTGACTTAATTGTTTCAACAGGCTGTTTTTATTTGCCTAGCACATTTATGATTAATTTTACTTTACACATTGAACCTGGCTTAACTTGATCTTTGTTTGCTCTTAAAGGGAATTCCCTATTGTTGTTTACAGTTGTTCTAGTTGCTGCTTAGTATGATCCTTGCACATAAGAAGAATCAGTTATGTGACCAAATATTACCAAATGGTATATTGATGTTCCTGACTTGAACTTGCACTTTAAAAGCACTAAGTGATCAGCATTTTATGTTGTCATGATCCATAAATATAAAAATAAATGGCCTGGTGACTGGCAAAAACAGATTTAATGGCAGTTTTTGGTTATTATCATCACAAACACAATATTATGAGCTATTTTTCAATACCGTGAGCCTCTCCACAATATCGCAACAAATATCGTACCGTGATATCAATATCGAAATCGTATCGTACCGTGAGACTTTGATATCATTACATCCCTAGTCAGAGGTCAGGATCCCAAGGTGAACCTGTATACCAGGTTTGGTGGCCCTAGCTTTACTCGTTTATAGTAAATGTAGCATTTACCATTTACCACAGTGCAACTGCAATGTTAACTTTGAACTTTGACCCCTTGACCCAAACCCATAGTTAGGTCAGGGTGTAAGTCATCCAAAGTGTCTATTAGATACAACTACTGTATCAATTTGAAAAGCCTACATCATTTCTTTCAGTAGTTGTTGTGTTTAGAAGGTTTAGAGAAAATCTGACCTCTGACCTCAAGGCCATCCAATGAGAGTGAAACTGCAATATGCGGATCATCAGAGTATATCAAACCATGGTACCAAGTTTCAAAACAGATTCAATCGGAACAAAACTGTAGGAGGCGTTGATTTCACAAAAGTGAGACAGACGAACAGCGGGACAGACTGACCCATAACATAATCCCCCTTTGGTCTTCACTTAAAGGGCTCTTTGACCCCTTTGGACTTCGACCGGCGGGGGATAAAAACTGAGACAAGATCAAGGTTAAACAAGATAAGAGGTCAGTTACAGTCAGAACTGGAGGAGTGAGGTGGACTTTCAGGAAAAAAAATGAGTGATGGAAGAAAAAAAATTCATCCTTAATGGTGAATTCAAACTACGTTTGGACAAACGTTTTGAAAATCCGAGAAATTAGTCCAAACGTTGTTGAAATTGCGTTTGCGAGCTGGATTTTTTAAAATCCAGCGCATACCAACTTTTACGAACGTTTGCAAGCGTTTGACAGCGTTGCATTCATTTTCTATAATTAGTAGAAGCAAACTTTTGCGAACTGAGGTAAACTTAAGCAAACAAATACTCAGCGTAGGTCAGCATAGGTCAGTGGCAAGTGACGCTCATAAAAAGGTCAGTGTTTGTGGAGGGTTCCTGGCATTCTGGACCTGCTTTTTGACTGTACACATCTCCCCGTCTCCCTTCTTGGGTATACACTTAGTCAGTTTAAGTTTGCTATTCCTGCTTGGGCTGAAGTTGAGACTGCTTGCATTTTTTTTTTTTTTTGAGAGAGAGAGAATCAACGGCCTATATGGGTTAAGTCCTACATTTTCACTGAAGCAAGAAAAAGTTTAGAGTTTTGTCTAAAAACATTTGTTTCCGCCAGCGTTTCAGTCAACGTTTGCCAATGGAGCCCAACTTAAGCCAACTTAGGCTAGCCCTGCACAACTTTGTTCAGTGCTCAGGAACTTTTACAACTCTGCCCCTCATTGTGTCAACTTAATCTTCTATCCATCTAAATGCAAGGAATCACTGTGTAGAAAGGGTAGTCCCCACAAGTGATGATCAGAAAACTGAAAAACAGTATGCATGTGTGTGTGTGTTCTTGTCTTTCTATTGTGTGGACCACCCCTCGACAAAGCACCTTTCGTTTGAGGTCATTGTTCCTTTTGAGGACATTTTGCCTGGTCCTCATGAGGAAAAATGCTAAAAATAATAGGATCCATTCCCCAAAGTGCAAGATACACTATTATGACTATAAATCATAAAAGATCACACAAATAAGTGATCTGACAAGCAAATAAACAAGGGTTCTGAAACAGTTGCTAATACTGGATGTCCCATTCGTTTTCAATAATTAGGTATTCTGTAATTTTTCTATATTTATTTTTCTATGTAGAGCCAGAACATCATTCCTTTAAGAGTCTGTAATTGTCGACCTTCACCCCCCCCCCCCCCCCCAGATTGTAAACCTAGGGGAAACACTGAATAATTATTTCCATACGGCGGTAAATTTAGAAGCACGATGTTCACCAGTGTTCACCAACAAACACAAACTATAATTGATTTTTATCAACTTTGCCAGTGGAGCCAGACGTTTGCCAAAACATCAGTCCAAACGCTGTAGTGTGAATACAACTTAAGGGGAGTATCTCATTTAGCGGTGAATGCTGACGAGCGCAGTGATAACATAAGTCTCTAATTTTTCTGATGAATGTTGGTGAAAATCAAGCTAGTATCTCACAGAGTGGCAAATACTGAAGAATGTTCACAAATGTTGCACTTTTTTAGTTTCATCAGGGGTCATAAAAGGTTGTCAAATAGTTCGTACACAGGTTTTAAGGCCACAAACAGTTTTGTTGTAAAGGTTCTTTAACAGCGGATACAAACCCAAAAGAACTATAGCAATACATAGGGCTGTGCGATACAACATAAAAAAAATGTCTGAAAATGAGAAAATTACCCATCGCTGCCATCTACAGATATGAATTAGCTGTTAGTTTAAATCAGTGAAAATTTAAGTGTAGATCCACAGCCTGATGACAGCCCTTCTGGCCTGATTTAACCTGTTTGCTTCTTAGTAAAAGTATTTCAGATTGGTCATGATCTGAAAGTCAAAGACACAAAAGGTAATTAATAAAATACGTGTGATGACCAGCTTTACTCATTAGCAATACTTGACTAAATAAAATTATTAGAAATCAAATAAATTACATTAAGAGCCAACTTGCTCCTCTGACCCATTTTAACTTATTTATTTATTTTGCATGTATGTGCCACCATCAAGCACTTTGCAGTTTTAATAAAGTTTTTCAGACAAAACTAAGAAACTCAGTAGCAATAGGGCTGTGCGATATGACGAAAAAATTCATATCACGATGCAAGTCATCTTATATCACAATAATGATATATATCACGATATGCATTTTCTACAAATTCTACAGTTTAGATAATCACATAAAAAGGATCAACTTTTTTTTTTTTACATGTACTGTTTTCCCTCATAATTTTGCACTGTTGTTATAAGATAGATAGATAGATAGACAGATAGATAGATACAGTGGGGTAAAAAAGTATTTAGTCAGCCATCAATTGTGCAAGTTCTCCCACTTAAAAGATGAGAGAGGTCTCCAATTTTCATCATAGGTATACCTCAACTATGAGAGACAAAATACGGAAAAAAAATCCAGAAAATCACATTGAAGGATTTTTAATGAATTAATTGGTAAATTCCTCGGTAAAATAAGTATTTGGTCATTAACAAAAGTTCATCTCAATACTTTGTTATATACCTTTGTTGGCAATGACAGAGGTCAAACGTTTTCTGTAGGTTTTCACAAGGTTTTCACACACTGTTGCTGGTATTTTGGCCCATTCCTCCATGCACATCTCCTTTAGAGCAGTGATGTTTTGGGGCTGTCGCTGGGCAACACAGACTTTCAACTCCCTCCAAAGATTTTCTATGGGGCTGAGATCTGGAGACTGGCTAGGCCACTCCAGGACCTTGAAATGCTTCTTACGAAGCCACTCCTTCGTTGTCCGGGCGGTGTGTTTGGGATCATTGCTATGCTGAAAGACCCAGCCACGTTTCATCTTCAATGCCCTTGCTGGTGGAAGGAGGTTTTCACTCAAAATCTCACGATACATGGCCCCATTCATTCTTTCCTTTACACGGATCAGTCGCCCTGGTCCCTTTGCAGAAAAACAGCCCCAAAGTATGATGTTTCCACTCCCATGCTTCACAGTAGGTATGGTGTTCTTTCTCCTCCAAACACGACAAGTTGAGTTTTTACCAAAAAGTTCTATTTTGGTTTCATCTGACCATATGACATTCTCCCAATCCTCTTCTGGATCATCCAAATGCTCTCTAGCAAACTTCAGACGGGCCTGGACATGTACTGGCTTAAGCAGAGGGACACGTCTGGCACTGCAGGATTTGAGTCCTTGGCGGCGTAGTGTGTTTCTGATGTAGCCTTTGTTACTTTGGTCCCAGCTCTCTGCAGGTCATTCACTAGGTCCCCCCATGTGGTTCTGGGATTTATGCTCACCGTTCTCATGATAATTTTGACCCCACGGGGTGAGATCTTGCGTGGAGCCCCAGATCGAGGGAGATTATCAGTGGTCTTGTATGTCTTCCATTTTCTAATAATTGCTCCCACAGTTGATTTCTTCACACCAAGCTGCTTACCTATTGCAGATTCAGTCTTCCCAGCCTGGTGCAGGTCTACAATTTTGTTTCTGGTGTCCTTTGACAGCTCTTTGGTCTTGGCCATAGTGGAGTTTGGAGTCTGACTGTTTGAGGTTGTGGACAGATGTCTTTTATACTGATAACAAGTTTAAACAGGTGCCATTAATACAGGTAACGAGTGGAGGACAGAGGAGCCTCTTAAAGAAGAAGTTACAGGTCTGTGAGAGCCAGAAATCTTGCTTGTTTGTAGGTGACCAAATACTTATTTTACTGAAGAATTTACCAATTAATTCATTAAAAATCATTCAATGTGATTTTCTGGATTTTTTTCCCTCATTTTGTCTCTCATAGTTGAGGTATACCTATGATGAAAATTGGAGACCTCTCTCATCTTTTAAGTGGGAGAACTTGCACAATTGGTGGCTGACTAAATACTTTTTTGCCCCACTGTAGATAGATAGATAGATAGCCTTTATTGTCATTGTACAAACAAATGTACAATGAGATTTAAGCATCTCCTTCAGCATACAGAAATACGTGCTTATACTTGGTTGCTATGGGCATGCACGGGTATGTATGAGTTAAAAAAATGTCTGAAAATGAGAAAATTACCCATGGCTGTCACCTACAGATATAAATTAGCTGTTAGTTTAAATCAGTGAAAGTTTAAGTGGAGACCTGCAGCCTGCCATTCTGGCCTGATTTAACCTGTTTGCTTCTAAGTAAAAATATTTTAAGACTGGTCATGATCTTAAAATCAAAGACACAAAAGGTAATGTAATAAAATACAGTGTTTCCTCTGGCTTAAAGATCTTGGAGCGGTGGCAACATATTTTTCCGGGGGGGGGAGGGGCACATGACAGGATTGTAACAAGAATATGTTAATTTTACACTATTTATTTTTACTTTTTAAAATTTTGAACAGTAATATTGTAGTGAAGTGTCTTGCCCAGGGACACAACGGCAGGATATCTGGGGAGAGCGGGATTCGAACCGCCAACCATCTGGTTATTGGACGACCCGCTCTACCTCCTGAGCCACTGCCGTGCGTATGGAACTTACCATATGAAGTATTGTACAACCAAGGCTTGAATAGTGGGCCAGTTGGGGTCCCACCCAGATGTCCTGTGTTTGGACTTTTTACAGGTGTGTCATCCTCCTCTCCTTCCTCTGCTCTCACCTCACCTGGACCCTCTGCCTGAACACTTTCCTCTCCTTGGCTCCTCTCTTCTGTCTCATCTTTCCCTCTCTGAGCTCTGTCTAATTCAGGTTCTCTCTCTGTCTATGGTGGTATACAAACAGGTTAGAAAATACTGTGTCATGTTTTGTCCTGCAGGATTTTTTTTCATGGTTTACATAAATAACCAAAATATGTATTTTTTTTATTTTTATTCTAGTGTTTCTTTTCCCATTGACAAAGAGTAGGAAAGGGAAGGGAAAAAACATTCATAATAGTAATTTACTCATTCATACTTAAACTGTATGATCAGAGGTGGGTATAGCAGCCAGAAATTCTACTCATGGAAAAGCAGTACTATGAAATTAATAATTAAAAGTAGACAACCAAAAATTTCTAGGTGAGTTAAGGGTACAAAGAGCACCCACTTAAAAACTTGAGTAATGACTTCAGTCTTAAGGTTTTTCTCCAAAATTTATAACATTTTTCTTATAGTTTCCTACTCTTCTCTGTAAATTTATCTAAATTTGCAACACTTTTCCTCAAATTTGTAATTTCCTCTTGTAAAATTATGACTTTTCTTGTACATTTGAGACTATTATAATTGTGGATTATTTTATGGCTAATTTTTTATCTTTTTGTAATCCAATCCAACTTTATTTATAAAGCTTTTTAAAAATGACAGTTGACACAAAGTGCTGTACATCAACAATAAATAAAATATAAAATCAATAAAATACAGCTAAAGTACAAAATAGCACAAACAAAACAATAGTCATACAATAGAAACAATAAGAACAAATAAAATAAATATCTCAAACTGGGTCAAATGCCAGAGAATAAAAATGGATTTTAAGAGGAGTTTTAAAACTGGACAGTGAAGAGGCAGATTATTATAAAATTACTGTTTTTCTAATAAATTTGAAAAAGAATGTGGCAATTTTTTTTACTTTTTTTCCCTCATACAATTTAAACTTTTGACCATAATTTTGTAGAGCCAGAACAGAATAACTTTAACTCTGAATTCAAAGAAATATAATTATTAAAATTATATTTAAAGAAATAAATTAACTTAAATGACCAAATATGCAGTTATTTCTGTTATTTCTATGTACAGTATTTATAGTGTTTTAGAACTCTCCTCACCAACCCAACAGCAGGAAAAACTTCCCTTATTTTGAAATCCAAATGTTGGCACGTTTAGTCCGTCTGAAGGCTGCTGACGGATTAAAGTCATTGACTTTGTGAATTTCGCTCATCATAACTTGCCAGGTACATAATAGGGAACATAACTTAATATTGTAGTGGCTGGTGAAAAATATACTCAGCAATTCATCAGTCTCCCTTGCCTTTCCCTTCATATGAAGCTGACTGCACATGAATTCTAACCTTATCTCTTAGCTAAGAGACGCTTCCATTATTGCTCCCGTTTCCAGCGGGTTAAAACCATGATAAATGCCTCCAGTGCTTACAAACCTCTTCTGATTTTTTTCTGCGTTTAAAGTACTTTAATAAACTCATGTTTCTGTTGGACAGTCACGCTAGCGAGACACACTGCCTCGTGACTGACTGGAAAGCTTGCGTGGGTGGGGCGCTTCTAAGCTCCACGTGGATGACAGCCACACACATTGTTCATGTGCGCGCTTCCAGAAAGTCATTGCTTCAAATATTTTTCTTAAATTCATATCTCCTCATTAGCGTGGCGGTAATGTTTCTGAAGTGGCGGGCCGCCACCCAGAAATGTTACCAGAGGAAATACTGAAATACATGTGATGACTTTAACTTTATTCATTATCGATACTTGACTAATTAAAATTATCAGAAATCAAATAAATTACATCAAGAACCAACTCGCTCCTCCAACCCCTTTTAATGTATTTATTATTTATTTTGCATGTATGTGCCACCATCATGCACTTTTGCAGCTTCAATAATTTTTTTTCAGACAAAACTAAGAACCTCGGCAGTAATTGAAACCAAAAAAACCCCCCCGATTGTCTGCTACAGTTTCCAGTTAGCACAACTTAGCATCGCCTTTACATTTTATAATTAGACATGGTGTGAACGTTACTTACCTCCTATTAAAATGAGACACCTGTTCCGCTGCCCGCAGTCATGCACTACGGGGGAGAGACGGGGCGCTGACAAAATTATCCTCTCTGACACAGCACAATGAAAAACAATCCCACATCCCTGGCAAACAGGAGTAGCAGCTATCTGAACGGGTAGTTTGAAGTTAGCATTAGTATCCACTAGACTGAAGCCTAGCCACCTACGACACACCTGTTCCACTATGTGCACTGCAGAGGAAAGACGGGGTGCTGACAAGTAGTGGTGAGGAGCTTTACTGAATAAATGGGAGTATGTGCATTTTAAATAACGATATAAACAACAGAGTATTCTTTGAAACGATAAGACATTTTTATATTGTCATCCGATATATATCGCCATATCGCACAGCCCTAAGCAGTAATTTAAACCAAAGAGACAATGGTCTGCTATGGTTTCCAGTTAGCACAACTTAGCATTGTCATTTAGCATTTTATAATTAGACATGGTGTTAACGTTACTTACCTCCTATTAAAACAAGGTTAGTGAACTATCCTCTCTGACGCAGCACGACAGAAAACAGTCTCACATCGGTGGCAAACAGGAGTAGCAGCTATATGGACCAGTAGTTTGGAGTTAGCATTAGTATCCACCGGACTGAAGCCTAGCCACCTACAACACACCTGTTCCACTATGCGCACTGCAGGAGAGACGGGGTGCTGACAAGAAGTGGTGAGGAGCTTTACTGAATAAACGGGAGTATGTGCCTTTTAAATGATGATATAAACAACTATAGCACAACTTAGCATTGTCATTTAGCATTTTATAATTAGACATGGTGTTAACGTTACTTACCTCCTATTAAAACAAGGTTAGCGAACTATCCTCTCTGATGCAGCATGATGGAAAACAGTCTCACATCCCTGGCAAACAGGAGTAGCAGCTATCTGAACTGGTAGTTTGGAGTTAGCAATAGCAACCACTGGACTGAAGCCTAACCACCCACCACACACCTGTTCCGCTGCCCGCAGTCATGCACTGCGGGGGAGAGATGGGGCGCTGACAAGTAGTGGTAAGGAGCTTTACTGAATAAACAGGAGTATGTGCATTTTTAAATCATGACATAAACAACAGAGTATTTTATGAAACGATAGACGTTTTTATATCGTCATCTGATATAAACTGTCATATCGCACAGCCCTAGCAACTCGTGTTATAACCATTTGCAAATGTTTACAACTATTTTGCAAACATTTCTGTTTGCGGAAAAATACCTTTGCAACAAAATTATTATTTTTTTTTTTTTGCAACAAGAAAAAACTGTTTAGGACCTCAATAAAAATGGCTTACAGACTGTTTGGCAACCTTTTACAAACACTGACAAACCCCAAAAAAGTCCTACCTGCGTGAATGTTGTTCAGCATTAGCCACTCCATGAGATAGGGAGGTAAGGGATTTAGGTTTTTAAACAAAGTACCAATGTATGTTCACTGAACCAAACAATTCTGGCCTTATGCACCAAAATCAGACAAACATTTTAGAAACATAAGAAAATATTGCATCTGATCACTATAAACTGTGGCTGACTTTTTTTTTATGACAATAAAACCCTGTTTAACTTCATTTGAAATTGAACTGGTATAAAAGCATCTATTTTCAGTTAATGCATTTGAATTTATTTTTAGATCATTTGATGAACATTTCTGCAAAAGAATGATCAAGTCAGAATAAGTTTCAAGTGTACATTTCAATTTTCATTTTAGCATGCCATATTTGATTTTTTTTGTTGCCCTGTTTAAAACAGTAGCTCTAATTTCTTATGTAAAGTTGACAATTTGTATGGGACAAAAATATAAACTTGACCGTGTGAAGTAACCTCTGAAATGTTTCCAAGGCAGAACTCAGTGTCACAATCCTGATTATAAACTGGTTGACTGAAATGATGTCATGAGATCAACCTTCAAATTCAAAGGTTAAATTGACGATGTAGCCACGCCCCCAATATCAGTACAGGTAGGCACGCCAACAACAAAAAAAACAATCCCACATGTGTACACAGCCTAGGGCTATTGAAAGCTGAATTGACACATTCTCAGATCTTCTGATCTCTGATCTTGACCACAACCTGAGGATCATTCAATGTGAGTGTGGTGGCCATCCAGGCAATTGCCAAGAAGGAGCAGCAATTCTTGTGAAATGTGGATGGTGACGGACCAACAGATGCAGCAGCATGGCATTAGCTCATTTTGTCTTTGCCAGAATGAGCTAATTACAAGCTGAAAATTTGACTGTTGCCAGATGAGAAAATCTCCAGAATTTTGAAATTCAAAAATTTCAAACAAATTTGGACAGAAGTAAAAAATCTTTTAATCTGAGTCTAGCCAGAAGAAACCTTCAGAATGCAATCAGCCAAAATATTACATAATCGTTTATATTTATGGTGGAAGACTTAACAGCATGGGACAGGGAAACCCAGGGCCATCTTTCTGTGTGATACCAGTGCTAACCAGTGATCCACTGAGCTGGAATCTCACAAGACGTCATTAAACAATTCAATCCTTTAAACACCAATTTGTTTTCAAATTAAATGAGTGATAACTGAATATGCTTCCTGATCTTAATGGCAGTTTGCGAAGAACCCATCACCCGACATGTGGCTGATGGTGAAATGTCTGCAGACTGCATTCTGGGTCATCAGGTTACATATCAACCCACTATGTGTGGCAAGATGAAGGCCAGCCAAGTTAGTAGGTCACACAGTCACTGCAGAGATAAAATTAATGGATAAAACAAAAAAGAATCCATCAGTCTCCAGTAAATATACAATTATATCCACCAAGCGAATACACTGATTGCAGTCTCGAAAAGTTACATTTTCAAATTGTTCAACCTCCCCACACAAACCATCCCATTTAAAAATCCACACAGTTGAACGGCTGCTTGGAAAAGCAAACAAAGGCAAAGGACAACAGCCTCAACCAGATCCCATTTGACAAGCAGATGTTAGTTTCTCATTCTGCTTGTCAGGATCTGAAAAGTAAACATTGTTGCTTCCAAGCACCGAACCTGTAGAAGAGAGATCAAGAGACCCCCTCCATCACCAGACTGTGGGCTAGATTAATATGGACAATATACCAATCAGGGAAAACACAAGAAGACTGGTACTTTTGTGACAGTAATTGACAAAACCCATATGTTAATACTAGAGATGCAAGTTATCAATTAATGAATTAAGATAAGAGATAAGATAAGCCTTTATTAGTGCCACAATGGGGAAATTAATTGTTAATTGATTCACCTTATTAACCGATTAACGATTAATTGATTAGCAGCAATTTTCCTGAGAATCTGAATTTCCCTTGGTACAATACAATCTATCTTTAACATATAAAAAGTTAATGTTTTTATATAATGAATAAAACATGAACATCATATTCCTCAATCATTTATTGTACCATTTGCTTTTTTTTTTTTTTTTTAAACTACAGACAGTGGCATTTTTTGTAGTTTAATAAATTTTGTACTGTATAGTGTGTACTATGTGCTGGTACATCTCAGTACATTAAATTATAAATGTCATGATTTTAAATTATTTTAAAAACGATTACCAATATCACAAATTTATCTTTTTTTAGTTATATTACAAAAAATAACTTTCACGTTCTAATCTACTGAGATTAGGGCTGTCGCGATAGCCGCAATTATGTAGTACCGTGCTATGGAAAACCCTACCACGGCAGCCTCCCTGACCAGTTTTCTTCTTGTCTTTTCATCAATTTTGGAGGGACATCCAGTTCTTGGTAATGTCACTGTTGTGCCATATTTTCTCCACTTGATGATGACTGTCTTCACTGTGTTCCAAGGTATATTTAATGCCTTGGAAATTCTTTTGTACTCTTCTCCTGACTGATACCTTTGAACAACGAGATCCCTCTGATGCAATGGAAGCTCTCTGTGGACTATGGTTTGTGCTGTACGATGTGACTACAAAAATGTCAGGAAAAGACTACTAGAACTGCTGAACTTTACTTGGGGTTAAACAGAGGCACTTTAAATGGTGGCAGGTATGTGCTGACTCCCATTTAGCATGGGTTTGAATGTGATTGGTTAATTCTGAACACAGCCACATCGCCAGTTTTTTACTTTTTATTTTTCCCTTAAAAGATTTCAGTTTGTTTTTCAATTGGGTTGTACAGGTTATATATAGGTCACATTAATGGTGGAAATTTTTTTTGAAAAGATAAGCCTTTATTAGTCCCACAAGGGGGAAATTCAATGATTCATTTTGTTTTCATTTTTTTTACATCACAAAAACCTGGCATATGAACAGGGGTGTGTAGACTTTTTATATACACTGTATATCATTATAGTGATATGAGGACTCATATCATGATATGAAAATTTTGTCATGTCGCACAGCCCTACTGTACACTGGTAACTGTACACCTGGAGCAGTGGTGTTAATGTGCGGAAAAATTCACTGGCAAATTATCTGCACTGCCATACCGCTTTTCCAACATGCCAGTAGTATGAAACAGCCTTAAAAATACATATATATACACTACCGTTCAAAAGTTTGGGGTCACTTAGAAATTTCCTTATTTTTGAAAGAAAAGCACTGTTTTTTTCAATGAAGATAACTTTAAACTAATCAGAAATACACTCTAATATCTAATATACATTGCTAATGTGGTAAATGACTATTCTAGCTGCAAATGTCTGGTTTTTGGTGCAATATCTACATAGGTGTATAGAGGCCCATTTCCAGCAACTATCACTCCAGTGTTCTAATGGTACAATGTGTTTGCTCATTGCATCAGAAGGCTAATGGATGATTAGAAAACCCTTGTGCAATCATGGCAATAAATCTGATTCTGATTCTGATGTTAGCACAGCTGAAAACAGTTTAGCTGGTTAGAGAAGCTATAAAACTGACCTTCCTTTGAGCAGGTTGAGTGTCTGGAAAAATTATTATTTCAAATACAAATCATTATTTCTAACCTTGTCAATGTCTTGACTCTATTTTCTATTCATTTTACAACTCATGGTGGTAAATAAGTGTGACTTTTCATGGAAAACACAAAATAATTGTCTGGGTGACCCCAAACTTTTGAACGGTAGTGTATATTTCCATACAACTAGATCTAGTTTCAGGTAACAATCAATGCTGTTTGTTTACAGTAACCACAGAAATGTAGAAACCTATGTCAACAGCCTAAGGTTGGATTTATGCCCCTGCATTGGATCGCTGCAGTGGCGATGGCATCAGAGCAGTAGCGATGCGATACCCCCTGCGAAGCAGATTGCAAGAGCTTTGATCGGTTCATTTTGTATCCTCCTTCACATTTCCTGGTCCTAATCTCTGCTCCACTCTACTCGCTCAGCACAGCGTCCCTTTTAATGCAAGCTGGATAAACAGTAGTTCGAATTCAAAAGAACGTTGGGCACCTCTGCCAAGGAGGTTGTTTTTGTCGGTGTTGGCTTGTCTGTGGGCGATGCGGTGGCGGAGTGGTTAGCACTGCGGTAGCACAGCAACTCACCCTTGGCCGGGGGATCCTGGGTTCGATCCCAGCCCCCGACCAACAGTGATCTGTGTGGAGTTTGCATGTTCTCCTCATGTCTGCGTAGGTTTACTCCGGGGTTTCTCCAGCTTCCTCCCACATGCCAAAAAAACATGCAAGTTAGGTTAATTGCCATCAAAACTGGGGATTCTAAATTGTCCTTAGGTACAACTGTGAGAGTGAATGGTTGTCTGTCTCTTTGTGTTGGCCCTGCAGTGGACTTGCGATCTGTCCAGGGTGTACTCTGCCTCTCGCCCAAAATGCTGGGATAGGCTCCAGCCCCCCTGCGACCCGAAAAGGATTAAGCAAAAGAAGATGGATGGATGGATTGTGGAAGTTAGCAGATACATAACAATTTATGACTTGTCCTAACCCCAGTAATTACATAGATTGTCAAATGATGGCAGCAGCGGTGGTCAGACATACCGTTTTTTCAGACGTCTTCCCCCTTTTCTCTGTGCAGCATTCATTTGCAAAGTTGCTTTTTTAAAAAACATTTATGAGCTTACAACTCCATCACAATCTGCTCATCTGTTATCATTTAATAAACAAAAACACAACGAGCACAAATCAGCCTGCACATTGGCAGAAACTCATTTTGGCAACGCAACAACACATTCAAACCAGCACACAAGGGGAAAAAAAAAAAACTGTTGACCCCTCCGTTGGCAACACACTTCAGTTATGGCTTTGACGTGATATGGGTGAATAAATCCAGCTTAATTGATTGATTGATTTTTATTTGAACATTGTTAAAGAAAGAAAAAAAGAGAGTTCAAAACACAACAAAAAAACAAACCAAAATAAAATGTTCAAAAGGAGTGGGAAGAAGCCAAGGCTTATACAGTCCCACCCCTTCTCCACACCAAACAAATTACAGTATTACTCATAATCATCATTATCCCACAACCACATTCACTGTAATACACCCATAGTCAATTTATACAACAAAAATGACACAACAATGACAGTCCATATCCAACAATATTACAACAACAATAAACATACAATTCTGGCATGTTCAATGCAAACACAAACAACACCATCACCTTCACAGTCACCATAACACACAACAACCTTCCCTCACTGAAGACACAATGTAACATCACTGCCCTTCATTCTCATACTGCTCAAAAATCATTTCTTTATATGTTGATTTAAATATATGGATGTTGGGACATTGCCTGTGTTTCTCCCCCAACCCATTCCACAATTTTACCCCACACACAGACACACAAAAACTCTTCCGTGTAGATCTTACTAAGTGAATTTTAAATTTTGTATTCCCCCGTAAATTATATTTCCCTTCTCTCTCCCTGAATAGATTCTGTATATTGTGTGGCAAGAGGTTTTTACTAACTTTAAACATTAATTGTGCTGTGTAATAATGAACCAGATCCCATAATTTCAATAACTTCGAATGTAAAAACAATAAATTAGTATGTTCGAGGTACCCAACTTTGTGTATAACACGGACTGCCCTTAATGGCATGACATCATCATCCAGCTGACTCCAAATGTCACGACATTCATTTTTACACTGCATCAAAATTTATACCAGTATTGTCGTGAACAATACGATATGGAACCTACCTAGTGTTGACTTTACATTCTTGTGACAGTTTGAAAACAACCTCAACAAAAGTTTTCTAACAGTAATAGAGAGAAAAGTAAAGACCCTTACCTTGCTAGATTTTCTCATTCTGGGCTTGGTAACACGCACGACTTTCGGTACATTGTGTTGATCTGCAGAAACACAATCAATAACCAAGAGAGATGTCATCATATCTTACATACAAACCAGGACTTAATCCAAGTAGTTCTGACTTTCCTTTAGAAGAATTTCACTTAGCTGTCTATACAATAGTGCTCTGCGGCAGTTAACAACTTGAGTCATTTACTCTTGCATGCTGTATTCTGCTATGTTTGGGCAGTAATGTGTTCTCTCTGACAGTACAGAAAGAACAAAAGTACACCCCCCAAGGGACTAGGTGACAGAACTTGTTGAGAGTGTTTTGTGTACAGCCAGCAGCAGTATACCGTTGCGTCTCTGCAGGCTGCTGCAGGCTGGGAGTGGCCCGCTGCAGACTGACAGTCCATATCACTGAGCAGAGGATGGCCAGATTGATAAGAGGAGCAGGGACAAGGCTTCCATATGAATGGGTGTATGCCTGCATGAGCCTGCAGACATCCACCCACAAGAGTCCGTTGTACAGTGACGCTGTAAAACGATGCATGGACTCCTGCCAGAGTAGTGCACTTCAAATTTAGCTCCCTCTGGTCGCTATGTGCTCCGACACACATTCATTACACAAATTTGGCTGGACCATCTGAAATGGGGGAAAAAAGCTGGTCTTTGAATTAGGAACCACCTGTCACATAACCACAGCTTACAAGCAACCTTATCAATTCAAACTGAACTATGTTATTGAAATCAATATTAGCTGTTTAATCAACTTTCAACGTTATAGTTTATAGTACCAAATCATTACTCATGGTACTTGAGGGCTGGACCATGGGCCTGCTATTTTTACATCTACCCATAACCAAGCACTTTTCAAATTTTTATGCATTAAAATTATGCCAAGTTGTTTTGCTTCATTATCAAAATTGGGTCATAAAGTAACTGTAACCAGCTATAAAAGGATGTATTACAGTTGTGGTTATCATAAATAATTATGACATAGTAAAAAAGAGCACCGCACACAGTTCATTATATGGCATCCATAGCCATTATCATTAGTGTATAGCTAGCACACCAACAATTGGAAATTGATTACAAATTCACAATTCAACATAGTGTAGATCTTAGGAGTGGGAATCACGAGCGACCTCGTGATTCGATTCAGATCACGATACTTGGGTCACAATACTCTCCTATCACGATTCAACTATAATCACAACATGGAGTACTGCAATCCCATATATTTCAATTTTTTTCACCTTATTAAACCATATTCCAAAGTAAAACTGCTGACATCTCTTTCATATAATAAAAGTATTCTTGGGGCTTCATTCTCCATGGAAACACATCTCTGCACAAACGGAGGGCGGACTGGAATAGACTCCCACTCCAGCTACATTTAGCTGACTTTGTGGACTCTCTTAAAAAGCAGCTGAAAACCTTTTTGTTTAACGAGGCTTTCTCTTGAGTTTCAGTTCAACTGCTTTTTAATGGTAAGTCTGATATTCGCAAATTATTTTGATGTTGTGTTTTAACTTGTTTTTGTATTTTTTAATTATTTTTATCTCTTAACAGCTTATTCACACACACACATCACACATTATCAACAGCATGAATGAATTACAATATGAATTTAGCAGTACACAATAGGCTTTTTTTTTTTTTTACATTGTTTTGGAGTGTGAATGGGTCATCCCAAATAAGCTATTTAAAGCTTTTAGTAGGGAGCCCAATTCTGCTATAAAATGATGACGGAAATCATCAAGTCAAATATCTATCAAGTTCCTTTTATTCTATTTTATTGTACAGTGCTTTGAGACTATATATCTGTGAAAAGCACTTCATAAATAAACTTTAATTACTCTTTCTCCAAGCACCGCTCGCAAGCACCATGCTGGTGTGTTTTTAGCTTAGCCGTTGCTAACGCTGCTCTGAGACGTGTGCTGGCATGCGTGTTCCAAGTGATTTCTTTTTCGTACAATGTTTCTTACGGGTTGTGTGTCATGTCAAGGTCTTTCGGTCCATCTCTGGTATAAAATCCAAAAAAGGTGCGACATTTGAGCTAACTTTCAAAGCTGGTTGCAAAACATGTGCAACAAGATATGACTTCCCCTGACAATGGGTGCTTTTGCGCCATCTGGCTGCAAATCTCGTGAGACAAGCAATGACTACACTTGACTGGGTACTTGCTTGCACCATCTAGTGAACTGAAAATGCAATTGGTTGAATATCCAAGAGAGTATGTAACATTTATACACACACACAATAAATAAAATATCGATCCATGCATTTAGGGATCAGTGCATTATTGTTAGTGTCAAGTATCGCGATCCATCACTGAACTGATCTTTTGTCCCACCCCTAGTAGATCTGTAATAAAACTAATAACATAATGTAATTGCAAGGATTTTTAGCAAAGCAACTACAATTCTAAGTGGAACAAATATTGAGAAAATATCAGAAAATCATTAACCGCCTTACAATATTCAATTCATGTACAAACACTATGTGAAATAAAAAAAAGTTGGAGCTTGAAAACTGTGAAAGTGGGTTAGTCTGACAAACTGTGTACTCTCAATTGAATCTGCATTCAAAAAAATTACAAAAGTTCTAATACCTGTAATTTTGACAAAGATGATCCCAAATCCTCATAATATGCACATCTTCAATACATAAAAAATTTCTTCAGGTTTTTACAGAAATTAGGGTGTGCACTGAACTAATTTTACATGTACAATCTGACAAAAATAAAAAAATATACACATTGGTTGTCATTAAGCTACTACCATCTCAAATTTGAACTTATATATTACAAGTTAATATCTTTGGGTTTTCTGTGTTGCTTCCTCCATTTACAGCCACAAAGCAAAGACGAAAAAATTTCCAAACTTGATCTAAAGTTGCAAAACGACTACAAGAAATATTACCAAATATTATTAACCGAGATCAGAATGGCTTTATAATGGGAAGACAAGGCTTCCATAATGTAAGAAGACTATTTAGTATTATTTATTCCAATAAAGAAGCACCGGATACAGCTCTCCTATCATTGGACGCCGAAAAGGCCTTTGATAGGGTCAAATGGCCCTTTCTTTTTGAAGTCCTACAAAGGTTTGGACTTGAAAATAATTTCATAAAATGGGTCCAGATAATATACAATAATGCTACAGCAGAAATCCTAACAAACAGCAATATCTCAAAATCAATAAAAATCAATAGAGGATGTCGATAAGGCTGTCCACTTTCACCTTTACTGTTTACTATGGCAATTGAACCTTTAGCGATGGCAGTACGTTTACATCCACAAATATATGGAATTAAAGTAGGACCAACAGAACATAAAATCTCCCTGTATGCCGATGACATAATTTTGTTTATGTCGAATTTTAAAAAATCAATTCCGACCTTGTTAAATTTAATAAAGAACTTTGGGGAAATATCAGGATATAAAATAAATAAAACTAAATCTTCAATATTAATGCTAAATGAGACCCAGAGAAATCACCCAGCTCCTGAGATAAATCAATTCAATGTTGTAAATCAGTTTAAATATTTAGGAATTCAAATTTTGCCTAAGCTAGAATCAGTCGCCAGTGCCAACTATGAAGCCTTAATGACAGATATTAATGAGTTACTTCCGAGATGGATGTCACTACCAATGTCGGTGATCGGGAGAATTAATATACTTAAAAGTAATATCTTACCAAAAATACTTTATTTATTTCAAAACATTCCTTTACCACCACCTTCAGATCTATTCTCAAGAATTAAAAAAAAGTCAGTGGAATTTATATGGAACAATAGGAAGGCTAGATTACGTTTGTCCTTACTATATTTACCATTTGATCGTGGAGGTCTGAAATGTCCAAACTTTATGTTGTATTACGGGTCAGCACAACTGAGGTCTATGACATATTATTTTTCATCAAATGATCTCCCTCACTGGACTGAAATGGAATCATACAATTTACCTTTACCTCTTCCCTTATTCATATACTCAGACTCAGCTAAAAAATTACAGAAACAAGTTAAAAATCCAATTGTAAAGCACATGATCAAAATATGTTGTGAAACCAAAAAATATTTAAAAGAACCACACTTACTGTCACAATTTAGCCCAATATGGGGTAATCAATATTTTAAACCAGGGAGAGCGGATGCTGTATTTAAAGTATGGAATTTAAAAGGGATTCAAAAGATTCAAGACTTATATTTGTCACGTTCAGATAACATAACGTCTTTTGAAGAACTGAGGATTAAATTCAATCTTAATAGAACACATTTTTTTAAATATCTTCAGCTTAGAAATTTTATTCGATCAAATCAAAATAATGCTCTCACCTGACCTACTTATTCATCCTTGGAAAAAATTTTGACAAAAGATAGTAAGAGAAAGGGTATTATTTCAGAGTTTTATAACTCATTGACACTATTCTCAAGTGAAAATTCACAGAAAAGACTGAATTATTGGAAAGAAGACCTGCAGATTGAAATTTCAGAGGAACAATGGGAAATAGCTTGTGCAGAAGCTCAAACCAAATCAATAAATGTACGTCTTAAACTGATACATTATAAATGGTTAATGCGGATGTATGTTACACCAGTGGAGTTAAATAGATATAACAAAAACATACCAGATACATGCACAAAATGTATGGAAAGTAAAGGAACCCTATTTCACTGTTTATGGGAATGTAGAAAAATCAGAATGTTTTGGGAAGAGGTGAGGGTAACAATTGAAAAAATAATTTCAAAACAATTCACACTGAACCCTAAACCGTTTTTGTTGGGTCTGTATCCAGAAAAACATAACTTTAATAAAAGTGAAAGAGCATTCATAGACCTCGGTTTGCTTAATGCCAAAAAATGTATTGCACTACTGTGGAAGGACTCATAGACCAGATGTGACTCAGTGGTTAAGACAGATGTTAACAAACCTTCCACTAGAAAGAATAACATATATACTGAAATTAAAGGAAAATGTGTTTGAGAATATATGGAGACCTTTCACTGATTATGTAAAGAAATTAAACATAACTTCTGAAGAAGAAGGTGAATGATATGTGTGGACCTTGCAAATTCCAAACTGGTGAAAGTATATTATGTATTCTTATGTAATAGATTACCTAGACTAAACAGAGGAGCATTGTTGTTGACTTGCTTTTGTTAATGGTTGTTGTTGTTTTTAGTACATTTTTTTGTCATTGTTAAGTGTTTTTTTTTTATTTTTAAATTACTTTAGTGTTAGTGTTTGACTGTTTGTGCCATGTTTGTAAAAAAAGGTTCAATAAAAAATATTGTGGAAAAAAAAACTTGATCTAAAGTTTTAATTCATAACCCCAACATATTTTATCCACCTGTTCGTCCACCTGGTGCTTTCACGGTGACAGTGTAGATGTGGTGGGAGGAACTGCAGGGAGGCAGGCCATTGGACATGCCAAACGTGCCTTTACAGCACCAGAAACGATTAGCTAGTCTTTCCTGGCCTTTTCTCTGCCATATGTAAAACCCTATAACGCACAGTATAGGCAGATTTTGGTTTCCTACCGAGTTTGTCGTGTGCTGTACCTCACACACACGCTCTGGCTCACCGTCAGTGCCATTTCCACTCATGGAAATGCAGACGGAGCGTTAGCTGCTGGTGGCTAAAGAAGTAGCAGTTGTCAGCAATCAACACGTGGTGCTACGGAGCAATCCGAGCACAGAGGGGGATGGGGGCGATGTGTCCCCATCAGCACATCCAGGCTGCTGTGACATTTAAGTTATGCATTTCATTCAATCCTAAATATGCCCAAATGAGGCGTGACAGACCCGAGTAGCGCAGATTGGTGTGAATTTCCCTGCTGTAAAGCCGTTACAATGTTGATGCAACAACGTGTCGAATCGCCCCTGCTGCTGGAGTCGTGTGTTGAGCTTACATTTTTGTAAAGTTGAATCTGTATTAATGCCTTAGACTGAA
This sequence comes from Pholidichthys leucotaenia, assembly GCA_020510985.1. NCBI lineage: Eukaryota > Metazoa > Chordata > Actinopteri > Cichliformes > Pholidichthyidae > Pholidichthys > Pholidichthys leucotaenia. The sequence continues at coordinate 69,455,359 of CM035842.1, read as the reverse complement.
AGTCATCTCACCTTTTTCCTGGGGGCCTGAGCTGATATTATTGACCGATACTCTGCCCGTGGTCCTCTTCGTCCAGGGGTTGACTTTGGGCGGAGGAGCTTCAACAACTTTCCTCTTCACCGCCTCAACCGCCGAGTCAGCGTTACTGCTGTTGTTGCTTTCTTGATGATTTTCTTGGCTTTTCTTCTGCATTTCCTCTTGGCTGTTGACTGACCCGGAGCCGTGACCACCCATTAGTTGTTTTTCCATGTCTTTGTGCTCCTGGTCTTTGTCCAGGTGAGAGACCTCCGGCTTGTTTTGGTTCCTGTCCGCCCCGCTGGAGCTGGCTACTGTCAAACCAGACTCAAGCTCTGTAGACATCCCGCTAGTTTTCTAACAGCGCACGGTGTTAAATCCAGGGTGGCTTTTTCAAGTCCTTGCTCTCTTATCGCAGGAAAAAGTTGTCAAGCGCTCAGGAGGTGATCACATCCACAGCTTGAGATTAACAACTTTTTCGGGTCAGACCTCGCTAGCCAGCTAGCAAAGTAGCTCCAGGAGCTAACTCTGAGCTAGCTAGCGACCATGCAAGAGTCAGCGAACCCGAGATAAATGTAGTCTTTACCGCTCCGGTTGGCTATTTCACGCCAATAAATAATTGTCTCCGAGTCTGAAGTTGGTCAATATGTGAACGACACAAGCTGAATTAGTGTTCCTGCGAGTTTGTGCAACTTTTTAAAAATAAAATAAAACTACCAAGGCGACCTCTTCTGTGCTTTCTTCACTCACAACTCCACGCTATCAGCCCGGAGCACTGGACTCTGTGGCTGTAAACAGTGATTCTACTGCCCCAAACGGCCAAGCTGCGTTACTACAACCTGGGAATTACACACTGCACATGTGTGAAATTGGTTTCAGAATACAGAGAGAAGGAAAGACACACATACACACTTAACAGACACGTATACAGTATGTAAATGTTTGATACACACAAGCAGTTGTGTATAGACACGTATGCACTGCCCTTGAGTGTAAATGTTATCAGACTGTTTCTAGACTATTGTAGCTACACCTGACTCATTGCATCATCTCTAACATTTTAGGTGACAAATATACAAAATATGTCTATGAATGACAGTATAGCAAGCAAAAGCAATTAATGATTTTATGGTGCCAGGGGATGTATTTTTCTCTGCAGAAAGATATCCCATTTCAGCTGAAAATATTGTTTCATTTTAGCTGAATGTGCCAAGTACTCACTCAAAACCCTTTCATATAAAAGATAAAATGTGTTTTAAAAATATTTAACTGAAAAGTCAAAGGGTTAATAATTTTTAAAAATGCCAGAAATAGTTTGGGAGTTATTTCCTTATCACTTTTGCTACAATTCTTTTACCAAAAGGGAAAAATCAGCCACTGGGTTTATACATTTTTTCATCAGTCCTTTTGAGAATCACTGCTCTGCCCATCAGCCATCTCTAAATGATTGTTTCACATAAAGAACATCTGTAGGTTTAGTGGCTGGCTGCTAACACAGCACAAGAAGCAAATCCTTATTTGTGTGGGGCACCCCCACAACAGACTGGGACAAGCAGAGCGCTCAACTAGAGCAATTAACATAACAGGGAAATGTGTATTAATGTCAACAGGCAGCCTCGCTTCGTCTGGCTCTTTCCTGCTCAGTACTGTGATGTTAATGTGCCATTCATGCATTGTGTTCGTGCTACCTGCTCTTACTGTGATGCAAATGTCCCATGCCTTTCATGTATTGTCTGTAACTTGGTATATAAGCTGACTGAAATTCATGTTCACCCTCTCTCTGACTACTGCTGCTGACACAAGCATTCTGTGTCTCCTCACGAGAGCCTGAGGACCCGCTCCAGCCCGCCTGCACAGGGCTGGGGTGAGTTCTATGATGGCGGGATGAACGATATTAAACTCCCTTTTAAACTCTCAGTTCTCTCCTTATTATTTTTCCGCCACATTGGTGACCCCGAGAAAGCACACGCTTTGTGCAACGCAACCTTCTGGTCTGGACAGCCACGCTGGTGACCCGACAACAATGAACACAGCACCCGGCGGTGATTCTCCAATGACAAGCTAACGCAGCAGCCTGGCGCAAATGATCTGCCCTCCCTTCTGCTACAGGGAGACCTCGACGCAGAGCCACCACCAGGCGAAACTCTCCGGAGATCACCCACGACCGGGAAAGCTGCAGAAAGCTTCATGGTGAGATCTGCACGCCTGAGATCTGCACATCCACGCTGGGACCGGCCGCTCTCACAGCTCCTCCACATGAGAGCGCATGCACCTCATCCTCTCTCCACGACGGCGACCTCCAGGGCCGACGGAGAACGCAGCGCGTGGACTTGAACACACCATGACCGAACGCAGCAACACACTGAACAGGGATGATTATCGGCGCCGACTACGCTGATCTCCAGCAAGCTCCCTGACCCTGACTCGCCTCTACAGCGGACCCACCCACGCACCGAACCCCTGCACACGCACCGGGGGGTTATGAGGACAGCGCACCACGCACGGGACATACCGGCTCTACACAGACCGCCAGCGTCCTTCGCCGCTGCACACGGAACCTTCAGGGCTGCTCACACACCTGAAGCATCACACGCAGCTCGCTCACAGGATTTTGTATGGGTCTCAGCCACGGCGCACAAAGGGAATTCAGCCGTCAGCGGTTCCCGAGGGCTTTAGGGCTGCGCCCGCACCTAAAGTCAACACGCCAAGTCCCTCTGCTTTTGTTTTTTTCTCACAGCCGCTACGCAGCCTCGCAGCTCCTGTTTTTCTTCATGGCCGCTATTAATCCTCGCAGGACTTAACCGCGAGAGGAGTCAGTGACTATTTTTTTTTTCTTCTTACAGCTGCTGTGTACCTCCGCACGTTCAGTGGGACAGCCCCTCAACATCGCGGATCCACAGGCAATTTTTGCGCGGCCCAGACAATTTCGCCGTCCCGGGCCGGCACTTGCTACCCCCACCCCCTTCCCTCCACCGTCGCCTGCAGCGAGCCTCCCCCACAGCTCGCTCCCAAAGCCGGACTATCGAGGCCTCAGCTTCCCGCTGAGCCCTCTGGAGGGGGAGTGTGTGGGGCACCCCCACAACAGACTGGGACAAGCAGAGCACTCAACTAGAGCAATTAACATAACAGGGAAATGTGTATTAATGTCAACAGGCAGCCTCGCTTCATCTGGCTCTTTCCTGCTCAGTACTGTGATGTTAATGTGCCATTCATGCATTGTGTTTGTGCTTCCTGCTCTTACTGTGATGCAAATGTCCCATGCCTTTCTTGTATTGTCTGTAACTGTGTATATAAGCTGACTGAAATTCATGTTCACCCTCTCTCTGACTACTGCTGCTGACACACGCATTCTGTGTCTCCTCACGAGAGCCTGAGGACCCGCTCCAGCCCGCCTGCACAGGGCTGGGGTGAGTTCTATGATGGCGGGATGAATGATATTAAACTCCCTTTTAAACTCTCAGTTCGCCTCCTTATTATTCTTCCGCCTCAATTTGACCCATTTTACCCCATGTCCCAAATTACTTGATTTTAACTTATTCAAGTAACTTTATGACAAAATTGTACTATACTGAGTAGTTTTAATGCTTACTTGAGTTTTGTGGGTGACCCCCACAGCCTACGGGTCAAGCAGAGCGCTCAGCTGGAGCAATTAGCAGAACAGTGAGATGTATGGACTGATATCAATAGGCAGCCTCTCTTTGTCTAATCCTGGCGCCAGTAATCCTGCTATTGATATGTGTGACTCTAATGCAAATGTCCATGCCTTCCTGCTGTTTACTGTGATGCTAATGTGCCATGCATGCATTGTCTAGCTGGGTATATAAGTCAACTGTATATCACTTGCTCTCTCTCTTATTCTCCCTTTTTGACCACTCTGATGACTTGCTGCTACTAGAGACGGAGGGATCGCTCCAGCGCGCTGCCACAGCGCTGGGGTGAACTCTCGTGATGGAGGATGAATAAAACACCCTTTTAAACTTCAGTTCGCCATGTCCTGCCTGCACTTATCAGATCCGCCACAGTTTATATATTTACCTAAAAAAATGTACTTTTATTCATGTACATTTGATAATACTGTTTGAATTATGTGTGAGTATGAATTTAGTGCAATTTTAATGTTTGAAGCTTGCTCAGTCATGTTAAAATACCAGCAGAGCTGTGGCACATAAGCATTATACTGCCTGACTGTACCATTGGTTTGCCACCTGTGGCTTTGGGGCTATGTGGCTTTTTTGCCCACAGCCAGTGGCTCCTTAAGGCCTTTAAAAAAAAAAAATCAAAACTGTAAATGAAAATAGGGTACAGCTTTGTGAGGAAAAAAATATAAATTTACAAGAAAAATAACAATTTTATGTCATGATTAACTAGCCAGAGACTCAAATGCAGAGCAAGAGACACCAGAGGAACAAACAGAGTCGGGTGAAAACGTGTAACAAGTTATTGGAAACAATAACAAGCAGATACATGCTGGAGGCAGCACACAACCTGTGGATGAGAGAAACAGAGGAGATGATTAACGAGAGATAATAGGAGAGGAGTAATGACAAAGAAAGAAGAGTGGAGTCTTACAACAATGAGCAGAGGGCCCGGCTGTGAAACCCAGCATGTTGTGGAATTGGAGCTGGCGGGGGTAGAACTAGCAGGACCAGCAGGTGTGGGGAATGGTGAAGGAAAGGAACGGAACTATAGGTTGACCGGGTGGAGGAGGAGTAGTCCAGACAGGATGGTGGAAGGGCAGGTGAGCGTGCGCAGCCCTGGAGAGACACACCGCTATGATGACAGCAACCTGGGAAGGATAAGAGAAACACGAACAACCAACAGGTAAGATTAGGCACAAAGTAACTTTGCTTTAGGTTGAGGCAGCAATACCCAACAGTCCAGCGAAGAAGCATTCACAAACTGTCTCTTTTAAGGCTGGCAGATGAAGCAGCAGCAGGTGTGCATAATCACACAGGTGGGCATAATTAACTCCGGAGCCAGGAGACAGGCAGAGGGGAAAAACACAGGAAGGGAGGGAGAACACGCTCACCTGATCATCACATTTTATGAGGAAAAACTGAAAATTTATGCCAAAAATTCTCACAGATAGGACAAAACGGGTTCCAATTTTATGAGGACAAAGCCACAACAAATTTGCAGGAAAAAGTCACAACATTTCTGGGAAAGTTTGAAATTTTTAAAGAATAATGTTACAAATTTATGTTAAACGTGCTACAAATTTCCCCAAAAAAGCTAACAAATTTACAAGGGAGAATAGAACAAATTTATTGGAAAAGCAAAATTTATTCCAGAAATATGACAAATTTAAGGAAAAAGGTTGGAATCTCATGAGAAAAACACTCTTGCGATTTTGTAAGAAAAAAATTGCAAAATTTCTGCAAAAAGCACACTGGAAACATTGTTTTTTGATGAGGGAAAAAGTCACAAAAGTATGTGGAAAGAGGCTGATATTTTACCTGAAAAAGTAACAAATTTTCCAAGGAAAATTTTCTTGGAAAAGAAGAAATTTTACACCAAAAACCTCACAAATTTTGGACAAAAGTTGCACTTTTATGAGGAAAAAACTCTTAAAGTTGATGCTGTCAGTCCAGTTTGTACTGGTAATGCTGCTGTTTTACCTTCCTTTGGAAGCTCAGGTATTTTTGTGGTTCTGTGCAGATTTTGTGGGTCAAAATCTCTCAAAGTGGCTCTTTCCATAGTAGAGGTTGCTAACATCTGGCCTATACCAAAATGCCTCCCTATGGCTGTGTTGTGAGACATGTATATGTTGGACACTGCATATGTGATTTAACCACGATGAAGGAGAGCCAGCCCCCTGCGGTGCGGAGCCACAGAGCCTGGACCCCCTGCGGAGGACAGGGGACAGAAGACTTCCTGACCACTGAGGCTCGGGAAGAGAGAAGGGGGAGTTATGTAAATAAAAGGCTAATGAATGTGAATAAAGAGATTTTGAGAGAGATGTGTGATTTCCCCCGCGAGGGAAATGGTTTGATGTCAGAATGTTTAAATGAGAGAACTTTGGTGTGTTCACTCTCTTTGTTCGCTACTCAAGAATGAGAGCAGACAGTGGAATGATTTCTTGAATAAACTGGAATGAAAGACAATTCGGTTTCGTTATTCAAGTCTCCCCACATTGGTGACTGACGACGTTGAGAATGAACGAAGAAATTCTCAGGGTCCCGGACTCACAGCGCTCAGAGCTGGCGAGCGCAGTGGCCGTTAAGCTGCCTGATTTCTGGCAGGATAACCCACGGTCGTGGTTTCTGCAAGCAGAGTCGCAGTTCGCGCTCGCAGGAGTAACGGTGGATGACACTAAGTTCCACCATGTCATCGCTAAACTGGACAACAGCACAGCTCGGTGCGTGCAAAGCTTGGTGGAGCAGCCACCCGCGACCGACAGGTACGGCAAGCTGAAATCCACCCTCATCAAGTTTTTCACCCCCTCGGCTGAAGTGAGGGCGAGGAGGATCCTGTCTTTGCTAGACCAAGGTGGACACAGGCCGAGCGCCCTGATGGAGGAGATGATACAGCTGAGAGGGTTGGACAACGATGATTTCATTTTTCAGTTCATCTTCCTCTCCAACCTCCCGGCGCATGCGACAAGCACGCTGGCCGGCAAAAAGTGTCACACCCTGGAGGAGTTCCGGGAGCTGGCCCAGGAGGCAGATGGGATCCTGGACGCCTGCGGCGGGCAAGCAACCACAGCAGCGACCCGAGACAGCGGGGAGCCAGAGGCGGCAGAACCAGACTGGCCGACGACGGCGGCAACACGGCCGCGACGAGGGGGAGCCAATAGCCCGGCGGCAGAGGCGCGGGCACGACACAGCGGAGGAGAAGATCTCTGCTTTTACCATCGGAGGTTCACAGAGAAGGCACGCAGGTGTGTGCCGCCCTGCATCTTCAGGAGTTCGGGAAACGGCAAGATCGGGGGTCGCTAGCAGCTTCGACCCTCGGAGAACGCAACAAGCTGCTCTACATCACGGATGCGCGCTCCGGACGAGAGTTCCTCATCGACACCGGAGCACAAGTGAGCTTCATCACCCCAACATACGCGGACCGGGTGGCTGGACCCCACGGTAGCGGAGCTACAGCGGCAAATGGCTCGAACATCAACACCTACGGGAGAAGGACCTTGCCTTTATGCTTACATGGCCGCACATATGAATGGACTTTTGTGATAGCGGCGGTGAGTTTCAACATGTTGGGCGCGGATTTTTTGTGTTCACACAATCTGTTAGTTGATCTTGCTAATAGACGGCTGGTAAATGCACTCTCTTTTTACTCTCTCCCCTGTTCAGCTCGAGTGTCCCCGCCACCAGTACAGACCCACGTCGCTACAGCAGGTGGTAAGTTTCACACACTCCTCACCCAATTTCCAGCGCTCACTGTGCCCACTTTTTCAGCGACGGTCGCGAAGCACGGGGTGAAACACTTTATCCCCACTTCTGGTCCTCCCGTGTTTGCAAAAGTTCGGCGCTTGGATGCAGTTAAGCTCACCATTGCGCGCGAGGAGTTCGCCAGCCTGGAGAGGCTGGGCATCGTTCGTAGGTCGAAGAGCCCGTGGGCTTCGCCGCTGCACATGGTACCGAAAGCCGATGGCTCCTGGAGACCGTGCGGGGATTACCGCAGGCTAAACAACGCTACGGCGCACGATCGTTATCCCATCCCGCACATTCAGGATTTTTCGGTGCACCTGGCGGGGGCGCGCATTTTTTCAAAGATTGATCTAGTTCGTGGCTATCACCAAGTCCCGGTCCAACCGGAGGACATTCCTAAAACAGCGGTAATAACCCCGTTCGGACTTTTCGAATTTTTACGCATGCCGTTTGGTCTCAAAGGGGCGGCGCAAACATTTCAGCGGATGATGGATGCCGTGTTACGCGATCTCCCTTTCGTGTTTGTGTACCTCGATGACATTTTGGTCGCGAGTACTTCAGAGGACGAACACGAAACGCACCTCACAGCAGTTTTTAGGAGGCTGGGAGAGCACGGCTTAATAGTTAACCCAGCCAAGTGCCAGTTCGGCGTCGAGCGGATCGATTTTTTGGGTCACCGCGTCTCCCCGGAGGGAGCGGTTCCGTTACCAGAGAAAGTACGCGCGGTAGCGGATTTTCCCCGTCCACAAACGGTCAAATCACTACAGGAATTCTTGGGGATGGTGAATTTTTATAACCGATTCCTGCCCCACGCAGCTCAAATCATGCAACCGTTATATGCCGCGCTCAAAAAACAAAAACCGACCCAGGCGGTCGAATGGTCCCCGGAGCGGGAGCGCGCGTTCACAGAGGTTAAAAAAGCCTTGGCTGACGCTGCGCTCCTGGCCCACCCAGACCCTGCAGCACGTATCGCGCTGACGACAGACGCTTCAGATTTAGCCATAGGGGCCGTTATTGAGCAACAGGTAGCCGGAGTTTGGCAGCCTTTGGCTTTCTTTAGCAAATCTTTAAGCGCGGCTGAACGAAAATACAGCGCGTTTGACAGAGAACTGTTGGCGCTGCATTTGGCTATTCGTCATTTCCAGTTCTGGCTGGAAGGACGGTGCTTCACCGCTTATGTGGACCACAAGCCGCTCACATACGCCATGGCCAAAATTTCAGACCCGTGGTCCGGCAGGCAGCAGAGGCAGCTGGCCGCAATCTCGGAATTTACCACTGACATTAGGCACGTCGCGGGCAAATTCAATGTAGTAGCGGATTGTCTCTCACGCGCGTTCACGACCTCAACACGCGCAGAGGCAGAACGGGCCACCGTGACCGCGCCGCAGGAGAGCGGCACGGTGGCGCGCGCAGCCCCGGTGCACGTGGGTATAGATTACGCAGCCATGGCAGCGGACCAGGGGGCGGACGCAGACGTGCGCGCGCTCCAGTCTGGACCAACAGGGTTGAGGCTGGAGAGCAAGTGTTTACAAACCGGTATGCCCCCCCTGATCTGCGACATGTCGACGGGGCGCCCGCGTCCGGTGGTTCCGGCCACGTGGCGCCGCCGTGTTTTTGACTCGGTCCACTCACTGGCGCACCCGGGGGTGCGCGCGTCGGTGAAACTAGTGGCGGAAAAGTTTGTTTGGCCGTGCCTGCGCAAGCACGTGAAGGAATGGGCAAAAGCCTGCATTTCCTGTCAACGGGCCAAAATTCACAGGCACACAAGAGCCCCGTTAGAACCGTTCCGCATTCCGGCCAGAAGGTTCGACCATGTGCACGTCGACCTTGTGGGCCCCCTAGCGGCATCACAGGGGTTCACGTATCTTTTGACAATGGTGGACCGCACCACACGTTGGCCGGAAGTGGTCCCACTTGCGACGACCACGGCCGCGGAGGTGGCTCGCGTTTTTTTAACGGCTTGGGTGGCGCGCTTCGGGGTTCCGTCGGACATTACGTCCGATAGAGGACCGCAATTCATCTCTGAGCTGTGGTCAGCGATGGCCAACGGCTTAGGAGCCAAAATTCACCGCACTACGGCTTACCACCCTCAGGCCAATGGTTTATGCGAGCGTTTTCATAGGTCTTTGAAGGCAGCACTCAGAGCGTCACTCACGGATGCAGATTGGGTGAATAAACTTCCATGGGTTTTATTAGGGTTGCGTTCTGCGCCTAAAGAGGACTTAGACGCCTCCCCAGCGGAGCTGGTATTCGCACAAACTCTGAGGCTGCCGGGCGAGTTTTTACCAGAGCACCCAGAGCCCCCACCTCTCTCGGCTCTGGGACCGTTAGTCGGCACGGGGGCAGACACGCTCCCGGGTCCGGTTCATCATGCTTTTCCACGAGTTTTCATCCCCAAGGCTTTGAAAAATGCCGATTTCGTTTTTGTCAGGCGCGAAGCCCTAAAAGCAACGCTCAAACCGCCTTACGAAGGGCCATTTCGAGTGCTGGAGGCAGGTGATAAGCAATTTGTGCTAGATTTTGGAGACAGAAAAGAGACAGTCAGTATTGACAGACAAAAACCTGCTTTTGTCATGAAGGACGTGTCTGTACCGGTCGCGGTGGCGCCTCGACGAGGCAGGCCCCCGCAGGGGGCAATTAATCACTCTCCCCCTCAGTCAACAGAGCCGAAGCAGAAACGCACCGCAGGCAAGGCGGGGCCAACGCACAGCAGATTCGGCAGACGGCTGAACCCCAAGCGGCGCACAGACCGAATGTTGGTGTTGATTATTCAGTAGTGAGTAAGGTGCTATTTAATTTTAGGAATTAGTCTGTTCTTCATCGTTTGGGGGGGGTTATATGGCTGTGTTGTGAGACATGTATATGTTGGACACTGCATATGTGATTTAACCACGATGAAGGAGAGCCAGCCCCCTGCGGTGCGGAGCCACAGAGCCTGGACCCCCTGCGGAGGACAGGGGACAGAAGACTTCCTGACCACTGAGGCTCGGGAAGAGAGAAGGGGGAGTTATGTAAATAAAAGGCTAATGAATGTGAATAAAGAGATTTTGAGAGAGATGTGTGATTTCCCCCGCAAGGGAAATGGTTTGATGTCAGAATGTTTAAATGAGAGAACTTTGGTGTGTTCACTCTCTTTGTTCGCTACTCAAGAATGAGAGCAGACAGTGGAATGATTTCTTGAATAAACTGGAATGAAAGACAATTCGGTTTCGTTATTCAAGTCTCCCCACACTCCCCTGTTTTCTGTATTAATATATAAGGGACACTGATTGTCCTGCAAGATTAAGCCCTTGTGTTTAGAACATAGCTTAATGTTTATAACTGTGGCGGTAAAGATTTATAAGCAGCGAACTGAGGGTTTTAAGTAGGTTTATTAAATCATACCGCCATCATAGGAACTCGCTCCAGCCCTTGTGCAGGCGGGCTGGAGCGGGTCCTTGGGCTCTCAGCAGCAGTAGTCAGAAGCAGTTGTAAGAGTGAGAGCATGAGTTACAGAGCAATGCAGCTTTTATACCCAACTACAGACAATACATGAAAGGCATGGGACATTTACATCACAGTAAGAGCAGGAAGCATGAACACAATGCATGAATGGCACATTAACATCACAGTACTGAGCAGGAAAAAGCAAGACGAAGCGAGGCTGCCTGTTGACATTAATACACACATTTCACTGTAATGTTAATCGCTCCAGATGCGCACTCTGATTGTCCCAGTCTGTTGTGGGGGTTATCCACACTACTCCCCCCCAGAGGGCTCAGTAGGCGGCTGAGGCCTCGATAGTCCAGCTTTGGCAGTGAGCAGGGAAAGCTCTGTGCAGGCGGAGGTGGGGGGGGGGGGGTAGCAAGTGCCGGCCCGGGACGGGGAAATGTCTGGGCCGTGCAAAAATTGCCTGTGGATCCACAATGTTGAGGGGTTGTCCCGCTGAACATGCGGAGGTCCACAGCAGCTGTACGAAGAAAAATCAGTCACTGATTCCTCTCGCGGTTAAGTCCTGCGAGGATTAACAGTGGCCATGAAGAAAAACAGGAGCGGCGAGGCTGCGTAGCGGCTGTAAGAAAAAAACAAAAGCAGAGGGACTTGGCGTGTTGACTTTAGGTGCGGGCGCAACCCTAAAGCCCTCGGGGACCACAGACTGCTGAATTCCCTTTGTGCGCCTTGGCTAAGACCATTAGAATATCCTGTGAGCGAGCTGCGTGCGTGCCTCAGGTGTGCGAGCAGCCCTGGAGGTTCTGTGTGCAGCGGCGAAGGACGATGGCGGTCTGTGGAGCCGTTATTGTCCCGTGCATGGTGCGCCGTCCTCGTAACCCCCCGGTGCGTGTGCAGGGGTTCCGTGTGTGGGTGGGCCCGCTGGAGAGGCGAGTCAGGGTCAGGGAGCTTGCTGGAGATCAGCGTAGTCGGTGCCGATAATCATCCCTGTTCAGTGTGTTGCTGTAGTTTGCTGTGTCGGGTCATGGTGCGTTGGAGCAGTGAGAGGGAGGAGACGATCTCTGTCCCTCGGGCTCGTGTCGATGCGGAGGAGCGATGAGGGGGAGTAGACAATCTCTGTCCCTCGAGCTCGTGTCAATGCGTTGGAGCGGTGAGAGGGAGGAGGAGCGGTGAGAGGGAGAAGACCTTCTGTGTCCCTCGGCCGGTCCAGCGTGGATGTCCCGATCTCAGGCGAGGGTCGCACCATGAATCAGAATCAGAATCAGCTTTATTGCCAAGTATATTTACAAGTAAACACACAAGGAATTTGACTTGACATTGGGCGCGCACGTTAGGCGCATCCAATGACACGGCAGCCATAAAGGCGCCTGTCTGCAGTGGGGGTAAAGGGGGGAAGGGGGGGGGAACACAATAGGCAGAGAGAAAAAACATAGTTATCAGAATCACGCTCGTATAAGCTCATATAAGCTCATGAGCCAAATTTTGATTACACAGAAACGCTTTCTGATTACCATGACGCTTTCTGCAGTCTTCACGGTCGTGGGTGATCTCCGAGGGAGTTCGCCTGGTGGTGGCTCTGCGTCGAGGTCTCCATGTAGCAGAAGGGAGGGCAGATCATTTGCGCCAGGCTGCTGCGTTCGCTTGTCATCGGAGAATCACCGCCGGGTGCTGCGTTCGTTGTCGTCGGGTCACCAGTGTGGCTGTCCAGACCAGAAGGTTGCGTTGCACAAAGCGTGTGCATTCTCGGGGTCACCAATGTGGCGGATGATAAAATAGGCAGCGAACTGGGAGGTTTTAAGTAGGTTTATTAAATCATACCGCCATCATAGGAACTCGCTCCAGCCCTTGTGCAGGCGGGCTGGAGCGGGTCCTCAGGCTCTCAGCAGCAGTAGTCAGAAGCAGTTGTAAGAGTGAGAGCATGAGTTACAGAGCAATGCAGCTTTTATACCCAACTACAGACAATACATGAAAGGCATGGGACATTTACATCACAGTAAGAGCAGGAAGCATGAACACAATGCATGAATGGCTCATTAACATCACAGTACTGAGCAGGAAAAAGCTAGACCAAGCGAGGCTGCCTGTTGACATTAATACACACATTTCACTGTAATGTTAATCACTCCAGATGCGCGCTCTGATTGTCCCAGTCTGTTGTGGGGGTTATCCACACTAACATGCTTCTAACATTCAAGAAAAGCTATATACAGAAAAATTGTTAGAATTGTACTTGTTACTGTAATAACTTGAAATGACACATCTTTTGTCATTATTTGTGTCATCTGAAATCGGAGTTGAAATCATTGCTTTTCTATTCTGTTTAAGATTTACTGTCTGTTTCTTAATATATGATTTAGATTATATTAGGAGATACACTCAGATCATTTTTGTTTTTTTCTTAAACACTTTATAATTTCTTTATTATTCATAAGAATCTTCTTCTTTTGGCTGCTTCCTTCAGGGGTCGCCACAATGGATCATCTGCCTCCATCTCACCCTATCCCTTGCATCTTCCTCTGTAACACCAACCCTCTCCATGTCCTCTCTCACTACATCCATGAATCTTCTGTGGTCTTCCTCTTTTCCTCCTGCCTGGCAGCTCCATCTTCAGCATCCTTTGTCCAATATATCCACTATCCCTCTTCTGCACATGTCCAAACCATCTCAGCCTTGCCCCTCTTACTTTGTCTCCAAACTGCTCAGCATGAGCTGTCCCTCTGAAATACTCATTTCTAATCTTGTCCCTCCTAGTAACTCCCAATGAAAATCTTAGCATCTTCAACTCTGCCACCTTCACCACCTGTCTTTTCAGTGCCACCATCTCCAAACCATACATCATAGCAGGTCTCACTGCCATCTTGTAAATCTTCCCTTTCACTCTTGCTGCTACCTTTCTGTCACAAATCACCCCTGACACTCATCTCCACCCACTTTTTCACCTCTCTTGTGCATTTTCCATTGCTTTGGATGGTTGACCCCAAACTGATCTACTTTCATTACTGCTACTCCTTCCATCTTCACCATTGCACCTGCCTTCCTCTCATTCACACTCATGTATTATGTCTTGCTTCTACTGACTTTCATTCCTCTTCTCTCCAGAGCATACCTCCAACTCTCCAGGTTACCTTCCACCTGCTCCCTACTCTCACTGCAGATCACAATGTCATCTGTAAACATCATGGTCCACGGAGACTTCTGCCTGACCTTATCTGTCAACCTGTCCATCACCATGGCAAACGAGAAGGAGTCGATCCCTGATGTAATCCCACCCCCACCTTGAATCCGTCACTTCTACAGTGCACTTCACCGTCTTGCTGTCCTCATACATGTCCTGCACCACCCTCACATTGTCTCGTCCATTCCTGACTCATACAGTGCCACACTTCCTCTCTTGGCACCCTATCATATGTTTTCTCTAGATTCACAAAGAAACAGTTGTTACAACCCCAGTGGCTGTCTGGGGTAAAAGGAAGTAACATAAACCAGGTGACAAAATGATGAGAGAAGTGATCAGTTTTAAATGTTTTATTGCCAGAATAAAAGAAAGAAAAATTAACTTCAGGGAGAACCAAGGCCAAAACAACAAAAACAATCCCCAGAGCTAGAAACAAAAGATTCTTACCTACAACTTAAGTTGAAAGAAAAAGTGCAAACCTTGATAAGTGACTCCCTGATCTGCAACAAAAACAAGACAAAGAGGGTTCAACAAAAATGGCAGCTCTCCCCTACAGTTTTCTCTGGCAAAGTAAGAAACAAGTTAACAGGCAGTCTGAATAACCAAAAGATAAGCAAGTTCACTACAGTGTACACAGACATACAGATGGCCTCAAACCTAACCCAGCCTGTAATGGCAGCAGAGATCAGAGCTGGTGGTGTGGTGGCAACCCAAGTCAGAGGTGGAAGAAATATCTTCTTTTAGATTTGATTGGCAGTTGGCAACCAGCTTACAGGTGCATTACCACCACATACTTCACTCTATATCATCACTCTATCTGGTCAGGAGCTCTGCTTCTCTGGCCTTTTATAGTCAGGGGAGGACACTGATTGGCCAACAGGATGCAGGTGTGGGCTGTGAAGAGACAATGAGGGTGTCACAGGAATCAAGACCTGAGGAGAAACTAATGAAAAATCAATACAGGTGATTAAAACACTTTACAAAGAGCCTACAGCCAGAATAAAACTAAATGGAAGCTTAACTAGTAAAATACATCTGCAAAGGTCCACAAGACAAGGATGCTGCCTATCACCGGCACTCTTTGCCATTTACATTGAACCATTGGCTCAAGTGGTTCGACAAAATGAGAAACTTAAAGGGGTCACAATCAAAGGAATAGAACATAAAATTGGACTTTTTGCTGATGATGTAATGATCTTCCACGAACAACCAAACACAACACTTCCCATAGCGATGAAGCTCCTTGAAACATATGGCCATTTATCAGGATATAAAATAAATATTTCTAAAACTCAGATACTTACAATTAATTATACACCCTCAATAACAATTCAGAAATCTTATAAACTTAGCTGGAGTATGAGGCAAATTAAATACTTGGGAGTAACATTAACAAAAGACCTCTCTGAACTATTCAATATAAATTATGAAAAGGTATATCAAGATATACAGAAAGATATAGAAAGATGGGCAACCCTACCACTGGACTTTAATTCAAAAATCGAAATAGTTAAAATGAATATACTACCCAGATTTCTCTATCTGTTCCAATCGTTACCAGTAGAGATCCCTCCAGACCAATTTATAAAGTGGGACAAAACAATATCCAGGTTCATTTGGGGAGGTAAACGACCCAGAGTTAGATATCAAACTCTCCAGCTTTCCAAAAACCTAGGTGGAATGGCATTACCAAAATTAAAGGAATGTTTTTATGCTGCTCAATTAAGACCTTTGGTGTTGGTGCAATCCAAATTTTGTAGCAAAATGGAAAGATATAGAAAAAGTAATATCAAATATTCCGATTCAAACTGTGATTGGAGATAAAGACTTATATAAGAAACTCAAACATGAAATGGATTCAATCAGTGAGCATACATTAGACACATGGTTTAAAATTTTAAAAAGATACAAGATTAAGGAAGACATAAAAATTCTGAATTGGGTAGGATATGATAAAAATTTTAAACCAAATCAATATGACCTGAGATTTAAAAGATGGACAGAAAAAGGAGCCACAGCTTGGTGTGTTCTAGAAAAGAAAGGAAAGTTGGAGAGTTACCAGAATTTAAAAGAAAAATATGAATTGGGGATCTCTGATTTTTTCAGATTTCTCCAACTAAGAGACTACTACACAAAAGTAATCCGGGTGGATCCCTCCAAAGAAGTGAATGACGTGATAAACGTCATAATTAAAACATATAAAGAAAACGAAAAGAAATTTATATCATCAATGTATAAGGCATTAAACCTAAATAATAAACATACAACCGAGTATATAAAAAAGAAGTGGGAGAAAGAAATTGGCATAGAAATCACAGAAGATGAATGGCAAAATATATGCAAGACTCACCACTCATCCACCAGTTCGCGGACTTGGAGGGAATTTGCCTGGAAAAACTTAGTGCGTTACTTTATCACACCAAAGATGAAAAATAAACAACTCAACCAACCTCAGACATGTTGGAGAGAATGTGGAGAATATGATGTGGATCACACACGTTTTTTGGAAGTGAAAGAGAATAACTGTATTTTGAGAAATGATAAGTGAAATGTTACAGAAGATAATAGGATACAAGATCCCTATGACCTGTAAGATACTTCATCTGTGTTATCTAACAGAGGCAAACATCTTTGGGAGTGATAGATATCTTGTCAAAGTATTGTTAGTAGCGAGTAAAAAAGCCATAACAAGGAATTGGTTGAAGAAAGAACCACCTACAAAGGAGCAATATTGGGCTATTATAGAAGACATCTACATAATGGAAAAACTAACACACAAACTATGACTACAAGAAGCTGAATTTGACGAGGAGTGGGAAAAATGGACAATTTACAAATTCCGAAATGGCGATAAATAAGTGGACTTAAGATAAGATAAGATAAGATAAGATAAGATAAGATAAGCCTTTATTAGTCCCACAACGGGGAAATTCCAGGATTTCAACAGCACAGGGATAGCAACACTCAGAACAACAATCAGAAGGCAAGAAAAAAACAAAAGCAGCGAGTATACATATGTACATATAAATATAAATATATATATATATATAGACACACAGTGCGGAGCATTGTAGCTAGATGGAATAAATATATAAATATATAAACACACAGTGCAGAGCATTGTAGCTAGATGGAATAAATATATGAATATATAAACACACAGTGCGGAGCATTGTAGCTAGATGGAATAAATATGTAGATATATAAACACACAGTGCGGAGCATTGTAGCTAGATGGAATAGATATATAAATATATAAACACACACAGTGCGGAGTATTGTAACTAGATGGAATAAATATGTAAATATATAAACACACACAGTGCGGAGCATTGTAGCTAGACGGAATGAAACAGCACAACCATCTACTTAGTTATCCTTCAAAGAAATAATGTGGACTATGGGGAGGAACAAGGGCTAATGTCGGACTCAAGCAGTGGATGTTATTGATTTGTTTTTCTGTTGATGTTGCTATTACAGGTTTCTTTCTTCTTTTATATATACCTTTTTGTGTGTGTGTGTGCGTGCGTGCGTGTGTGTGTGTGTGTGTGTGTGTGTGTATGATTTAAGCTGAAAAACTAATAAAAATCTAAGTAACAAAAAAAAAAGACCTGAGGAGAAACACGTTACTCTTTTTACACCACTGGGGTTGTAACAGGGCAACTCCTTCTGACCTTCTCTATACTTCTACATCAGCACTCTTAGAGCAAACATTGCATCTGTAGTACCCTTTCCTGGCATGAAACTGTACTGTTGCTCCCTGATTGTCACCTCTCCTGTTAACCTGCCTTCAACAACTCTTTCCTATATCTTCATAGTGTGGCTGATCAACTTTATGCCTCTGTAGTTACTACAGCTCTGAGCATCACCTTTCTTCTTGAAAATTGGTACCAAAACACTTCTCCACTCCTCGGGTATCCTCTCACTCTCCAAGATTGTGTTAAAAAATGTGGTTAAAAAGTCCACTGTCATTTCTCCTCAACATCTCCATACCTCCACAGGTATGTCATCTGTACCAACTGCCTTTCCATTGTTCATCCTCTTCAAAGCTGCCCTCACTGCCGCCTTGCTATTCCTTGGGACTTCCTTGTTCACCATCATTCCTTCATCCATCTTCCTCTCTCTCTCATTTTCTTTACTCATCAGCTCTTCAAAGTACTTCTTCCACCTTTTCAACACACTCTCGTCATTTGTTAGTACATTATCATTTCTGTCCTTAATCAACCTAACCTGCTGCACATCCTTTCCAGCCCGATCTCTCTGTCTAGCCAGTCGATACAAGTCCTTTTCTCCTTCCTTAGTGTCCAGCCTCCCATACAACTACTATATGCCTTTTCCTTTGCTACCTCTCTCTTTGCCATGCACCTACAGTAGATTCCAAATACTCCTGTCTACTTTCTTCATCTCCCTGACTATCCCACTGTTTCTTTGCTAAGTTCTTCCTTTGAATACTTTACTGTCCCTCCTCATTCCACCACCAAGTCTCCTTGTCTTCCTTCCTCTGTCCACTGGATAGACCACATGCCTTTCTATCTGTTTCCCTCAATACTTTTGCTGTACTTTCCCAGTCATCTGGTAATTCTTCCCTACCACCCAGAGCCTCTATCAACTCCTTCCTGAACTCTATGCAGCCTTCTTACTTCTGTAACTTCCCCCACTTAATCTTTGGCTCTGCCTTCACTGTTTTTCTCTTTTTGCTCTGCAAAGTCATCCTACCATCTGATGCTGTCTAGCTACATTCTCCCCTGCCACCACCTTGCAGTGTCCTATCTCTTTCAGAGTTCTCCTTCTGCATAAAATGTAGTCCACCTGTGTGCACCTTCCTCCACTCTCATAAGTCACCCGATGTTCCTCTCTTCTTGAAATATGTGTTCACCACAGCCATTTCCATCCTTTTAGCAAAATCCACAACCACCTGTCCTTCCACATTTCTCTCCTTAAGACCATACCTACCCAGGACCTCCTCATCACCTCTGTTCCCTTCACCTACACGTCCATTAAAGTCCGCTCCAATCACCACTCTCTCCTCCCTGGAAACACTCTCTACCACTTCATTCAACTTACTCCAGAATTCCTCTCTTTTCTACCTGACATCCAACTTGGGGCATATGCACTGACTGTCATAGCCCGAGTGTTGGTTCCGTCCACACTCGGGCCTCATATTATATTTCCCTGGCTTTGGCAGCAGAGGATTCCTTCTTGCTCCTCGGGCTCTTATTGTGAAGGCGCCCAGGGATGCTCCCTGCTGTCAAAGTCAGCTGCTGCGCTGCTGTCATTTGGAGCAGCTGCGCCGCATTGGGGTCATTAGCCGCCAGAGATAAAAGCTGGTGCTGAATGTCCTCCAATGCGGCAGTCTCTGTTTCCCTCTGTTGTTCACTGTTAACCGACTTGGGGATCTCCTGTACCAGTCTGTTAATGGTCCCGTTTGTAAGGTACGTTCTGTGTGACTTCACCTTTGCTATTATTCGTCTGGCACATCGGGTGCTCCCCAGCTCAGACATACTCACCCCTTTGTGTGTACATCCTATGCCTGCCTAACCTGCACTGTTAATAAAACATCACTGCAAAACTCACTGGTGACTGTGGCGTCTTGTGATGGTCCGTGAGGGCCATCGTGACACTGACAACATTCAACATCACACCTTTGACTTCTAGCTTCAAACTCATGATTCTGTCTGACTCCCTCTTTTCCTCCTGAACACTCTTCACATACTCTTCCTTCAAGATTACTCCTACTCCATTTCTCTTAATATCTACTGTAAACCATGGTAGAACAGTTTTTTAGACAAAAAAACTACTTGGCCCTCCGTGGCGTCTAAATGGGAGAGCACTGACTGTTCCCCCGGTGAAGTGCTCGCTGAGCCTTGATCCTGGGTGGACCATTCTGTCATGATTTATTTGCCAGAGACTCAAGTGTGGAGCGAACAACACCAGAAGAACAGTCAGACTCAAGTGGTAACGTTTTAACAAAATTTATTTTGTCACAAAAACACACTAACGCACAACAACAAAAACTAATGAATAACAAAAACAGAAATGAGCACGCTGGAGCAGCACACAGCCTGAAGAGGAGAGAGAGGGGAAATAATTAATAATGAAACTAGTAGAGGAAGGAGAAGAAAAGGAAAAGAGGAAGATAGACTTATTAACAAAGCAGAGGGCCCGGCTGTGGCCCCAGCGTGTGATAAGGAGCTGGTGGGGGAAACGCCAGCGGGATGAATAGGTGAAGGGAAGATGGCAGGATGGAGTGGAGTTGATGGTACACCTGGGTGGAGTAGGAGTTGTCTTGAGGGTAGAGTGGTTCAGGTGAGCATGTGCAGTCCCGGAGTACACACCGCTGAGATGGCAGAAAACCTGAAGAGAAGACTAAAGGGTAAGACAACTGGGAAGAATAAACACCATACAACTTTAGCATTAGTTGCTTGGCAGCAATACCCAACAGTCCAGCAAAGAAGCACTCGCAGACTGGCTCTTTTAAAGCTAGTAGATGAGGTAGCAGCAGGTGTGCACAATCACGCAGGTGAGCGAAATCAACTCCGGAGCCAGGAAACAGGCAGAGGGAAAAAACACAGGAGGGGAAGGGGAACATGCTCACCTGATCATCAGATAATGATGTTTATACTTAAATTTAAACTTAATTTATTTATATAGCACTTTTCATACATCAAAGTGCAGTTCAAAATGCTTTACAGCTAAAAACAATTCCAGATAAAACACAATGTGATGACTCGCTCTGGGCCATTATCCTCCACGGCTGCGCACACACCGGCTCCTCATCAGGCCAGGACTATATAACCTCACTCTGCCTGCAGGCCTGCATGGAACCGTCTGCCTCCCTGGTTTCATGAAGTGCAGCTCACGACTTCCTAGCCAACCTCACCACGATCATCCACCTCGCCACTTCGGCATCAACTCTTGGAGGATCTCCTCTCTGAACCAAGTAAGCCTACCCTTTACTCACCTGTTCTCCGCTACTCCCCTGTGCACAGGTGGAATCTCCCGGTGGCGGAATCGTCCCTCTCGGCGGCGGTCTCCGCTCTCTCCTCTCCACCCTCTGCAAGACTGCAATGACGCTGGGACAGTGGGCACTGTCTACCTGGCCAACGGGTGCTCACCATCTGCCTGGAACAGTAAGCCACAATTACACCTGAGTGAGTGTCCATCTTGCACCGCGCTAATTGTGTGTCTTTGCTCAGTCCATAGGGTTGCCAGGCTGCACGGTGCTCTGCTCACTCCCAGCTGCTCGGAGTCTCCAGCTGGCACTCACATACACAACACAACACATTCATGCACTCACACTCAGAGCACTGGTTCAATAAAGATAATTGTATCCCCTTCTGAGTCCGTGTCTGTTCCCTGGGTCAGCCATTATGTCAGTACGGCTCCGTCAGAACAACCCAGCGAACAGTGCGCTATCACAACAACTTAACAACTTAGGGGCTCGAGTGGATCAGGTTACTTACCCACAACAGGTTATCTTGA
Organism: Pholidichthys leucotaenia; assembly: GCA_020510985.1. Classification (NCBI taxonomy): domain Eukaryota; kingdom Metazoa; phylum Chordata; class Actinopteri; order Cichliformes; family Pholidichthyidae; genus Pholidichthys; species Pholidichthys leucotaenia. Next base: position 69,433,882 of record CM035842.1, on the reverse strand, counting down.
ATCAGTTGACTCTAATTAACAGCCGGTTGGATTGTCTGGCAGGGCAGCAGACATTTCCTCTGGCATCAAGCAGTGTTACAGCTCCCACTAGCTCTTCCGCTAGCCAGGCTAGTCAAGCTACCCTGGCCCGACTCACTTCTGTTCCCACGCCCTTCCGCTTTAGCGGAAAACTAGGGGAGGCTCATGAGTTCCTCCTCCAGTGTGAGATAGTCTTCCAGCAGGTTCTGGGGGATTTTCCATCTGACCATAGCCGGATAGGTTACATCACAAACCTATTGGAAGGGCGAGCGCTAGCGTGGGCATATGCTGTGATGGCTAGGGCGAGCTATGCTAACTTAACCTACAGCCAGTTTGTTAGCAAGTTCAACGAGGTATTCGACCACTCCGACTGGGACAATGTGCTCACCACCCGGCTGTTAAATCTTCAACAGGGGGGCAGGTCCGTGGCAGACTATGCTGTCGATTTCCGGGTGGTAGCGGCGGAGGTGGGGTGGGAGGATGCCTCGTTGTGCAGTATTTTCATCAGGAGCTTGAGCCCTAGCCTACGGGATGAGTTAGCCCGTTTGGAGAAGCCAGAGAAGTTAACGGCACTTATTTCTCTTGCCATTAATTTAGATAATTGTCATCACCCGCAGCTCACGGGCTTCCACCTCAGCTGCGCACACACCTGCGCCTCGTTAGTGTGCTGCTATTTATTCCATCCTGCCCTGAGCTGCAGCCTGGAGCCGTCTGTCTCCCAACATCGATATCTCCCAGCAGCTTCCTCCTCATCAGGCCTACTGATCTATGCTAAAGGACACGTAAGCTGTCATTATTATCTGCTCACCTTCTTCTATCAGCCTCCCCTGTGCACAGGTGGATAACCCGGCGGTGGACTTACCCTCCATCATCCCGCTGCTCCTCTGCCTCACCGCTTCGCCCGGACGCATAGCAGGACGTTGTCTCCCAGGCTTGGGACCTGCCAACGCCAGCCACCTCATCTCTGCAAGTAAGCACAGCTCTAGATCACGTTCCCGTGTGGTTGCCTAGCTAACCCCTTTTCTCCTCTCTCCCATAGGGTTGTCTGGCCGCACGACGTGCTGCTCTGTCCTGGCTTGCATCCTCCACCCGCATCACACACTAATCACTCACACACGCATCCATACACTCACCTTGTTGTTTAATAAAGCTGTCAAATCTACCTGAGCCTGTGTGCGTGTTTCCTGGGCTGACAATATGTCAATAATAGGCTGGGGGAGCGGGCATCCGAGCAGAGAATTTCCGGTTGCTCGGGTTCCCAGGCCTCGCGCTCCCCCCATACCCCGTTACTGGCCTTGCCTTCCTTAGAGCCAACTGACACACAGGAGCCTATGATCATAGGGCGAACTAAGCTTTCCCAGGCTGAGAAACAGCGTTGTAGGGAGCTAGGCTCTTGCATGTACTGTGGTAATGACGAGCATGAGTTAGAAGCCTGCCCCGTTCGGCCAAAAGAGGGGGTCTGTGCTTCGCAGTAGGGGGACTCATGAGCCAACCTTGGCCAAATCCCCTCTCCAAATGTACAATACCCATCAGATTCATACACAATAAAACTGAACATTGCACACACACCTTGGTTGACTCAGGAGCTGAGCAGAGCTTCATCTCGGGGGAACTGGCAACCCGACTGGGGCTTCTCTGCCGTCCTTTGAAGACCCCCCTATGGCTCATTGCCCTGTCCAGAGCGCCATTAGCGATTGTGACTAAACAAACGGCCCCTGTCTCAGTTATCATCTCCGGAAATCATCGGGAGGATCTCAGCCTGTTTGTCCTGCCGGTTGCCTCCTCCCCGGTCATCTTGGGTTATCCCTGGCTCTGGCTCCACAATCCCTCTTTTGACTGGTGTGCAGGAAGTGTGGTGTCCTGGAGCTCCTTCTGCCTCAGCGCTTGCCTCCAGTCCGCTGCATGTGCTCCCTCCATGCCGTTGGTCACCCCCATCTCTCCTCCCCCCAGTCTGTCCAGGGTGCCCACTGAGTATCATGATCTAGGGGCAGTTTTCAGTAAGGCCAAGGTGCTGTCGCTTCCCCCCCACCGGCCCTACGACTGTGCCATTAATCTCCGGGCTGGGGTCCCGCTGCCTTCGAGCCACCTCTACAGCTTGTTGGCGCTGGAGCGGGAAGCTATGGAAGCATATATTAAGGAGTCCCTCAGCTCGGGCATTATCCGCCCGTCTTCCTTGGTGGTAGGGCCGGGTTCTTTTTCGTAGGGAAGAAAGATGGCTCCCTAAGGCCGTGTATAGACTTCCGTGCCCTCAGCGAGATCACCATCAAGGACAAGTACACGCTGCCCCTGATGGACACGGCTTTTGATTCCCTCCAGGGGGCCTTGATCTTTACCAAGCTGGACCTCCGGAACGCATATCATCTGGTGCGCATCAGGGAGGGGGATGAGTGGAAGACTGGATTCCGGACCCCAAGCGGCCACTTCGAGTACCTGGTGATGCCGTTTGGGCTAACCAACGCTCCGGCCGTCTTCCAGAGACTGATCAATGATGTTCTTCATGACTTCCTGGGATCATTCGTCTTCGTCTACCTCAACGACATCTTGATCTTCTCCTGATCCCTGGATGAGCACTGTGTTCATGTGAGGCGGGTCTTGCAGCGCCTCCTGGAGAATGAGCTGTACGTTAAGGCTGAGAAGTGTGAGTTTCACACCTCCAAGACCTCATTTCTCGGCTTCACCATCGCTCATCATCAGATCAAAACGGACCCCGACAAAGTGAAGGCCATTGTGGACTGGCCTCTCCCCTCCTCCAGGAAGCAGCTGCAGCAATTCCTGGGTTTCGCCAACATTTACCGGCGCTTTATCAATAACTACAGTGTCATTGCTCTTCCCCTCACCCGCCTCACCTCCCCGAAGATGCCTTTCCAGTGGACGGAGGAGGCTGCAGCCGCGTTTGCCAAGCTCAAGACCCAGTTTTCGTCCTCCCCCATCTTGACTCAGGTGGATCCCGCGCTATGGTGCTTGGTGGAAGTAGATGCCTTGGACTCCGGGGTGGGGGCCGTTTTGTCCCAGCGTTCTCCAGTGGATGGGGAGGTCCGGTCTTGTGCGTTTTTCTCCCGCCGACTGTCCCAGGCGGAGAGGAATTACAACATCAGAATCAGAATCAGAATCAGAATAAACTTTATTGCCAAGCATGTAAAAAAACACACGAGGAACTTGACTTGACATTGGTGCGCATGCGCGCGACACAACGACACGGCAGCCATAAAGGCGCCTCATCAAACAGAGATAGATAAGAAAGGGAGGGGAAGGGAGGGAACGACACAAGGGGGGAGGAGAAAAAAAACTTCGTTATCAAAATACAGCTTATTTTTAAGCAGATTGTGATTACAATGAAAAAAAATCTCTCAATAGCACAGAGCAACAACTCAGAATTCACGAGACACAAGAGAGCAGTGTACAGTATATCTTTAATCAGTTCATGAATCAATGTGTGTGCGGTGTTGAGCAGTGTTGATGATAATAAGAGAGACCCAAGGACCCTTGGCAGAAGATGTTTTGTCTGTCTGGCGCCCAGTCTTATCTGGCGCTGCAGCTGGCTGTCCAAGGCCTTGTGCTCATGATTTTGAAAAAAAACACAGTCTGCAGACAGCCAGGAGGAATTTTCATGGGGAATAATAATGCCAAATAGGACTGATCACAGAGAAGACTTGTATTTCTTCTGTAGATTCAGTACATTAATCCTTCATTGCGCAGCTTTGAACTCGTCGTGGAAAGACCTGAGCGAACCCATGATGTAATCCACCTTACGAGACAGTTCTCCAGTAGTCGCTATCAGGGTCTTCTCCAGTTTCTCAATTTGTTGGATGCACCTCGCCTGGCCAGCATTTTGATAGGTTGAATCCATCTTCAGCAATTTGCGGTAAACCAAGACAATTCCCGTCCCAATCAGAATTATCCCAATCACCAAGATTACGAAGATAAACAAATCTTCAATATCTTCGATAGAGAGATTAGAGAGACACAGCATTTTCCAAATACCTGTGTCACATAGATAGCCCACTGGAGCCGTTCCAGCGGGGCAAACAGCTTCCCCCGGAGCACTTTTCCTTGTTGAAAAAATAGTGTCAATTGTGTTCAAAGCCCAGCTTATTAACTCCATAATTTCTTTTCGGCGGTCGCAGTCAGACGCAGACAGACAACAGCAAGCTGGGATCCAGTAGGAGGGGAGGAAAAAATCAGCAGGAGAGAAGAAAAAAGCGTCTGCTCTCTTGGGAGGGCGGAAGTGAAGCATCGGGGATAGGGAGCTTCTGGCTGTTAAACTCGCACTGGAGGAGTGGCGTCACTGGTTGGAGGGGGCCGCCCAACCCTTTGTTGTTTGGACAGATCATAAGAACCTGGAGTACCGAAGGACGGCCAAGCGTCTGAACGCCCGCCAGGCCCGCTGGTCCTTGTTCTTTGGCCATTTCAACTTTACCATCATCTACCATCCCGGGTCTAAGAACACTAAGCCTGATGCACTCTCCAGGCAGTTCTCCCCTGACACAGCGGAGGCGCCCGTTCTCCCAATCCTCCTGTCTTCATGCATCATGGGCGCCCTCTCGTGGGAAATCAAGGAGAAGGTCCTGAAGGCGCAGGAGGCGGAACCGGACCCGGGTGGGGGGCCAGCGGGCAAGTTGTTCGTTCCATCCACAGTTCAGGGCGAGGTGATCCACTGGGCCCATTCCTCCAGGCTGGCATGCCATCCGGGGGGTTCCCGCATGGTCAAGATGCTCCAGAGGTCATTTTGGTGGCCATCGCTCTGGGGGGACGTCGCCAATTACATCCACGCCTGCCCTCAGTACGCCACCGGCAAGACGTCTTCCTCTCCTCTGGCAAGGCTGCTTCACCTCCTTCCTGTTCCTGGCAGACCTTGGTCACACATCGCCTTGGACTTTGTTACCGGCCTCCTGCAGTCCTATCAACACACCGTCATCCTCACTATCGTGGATCACTTCTTCAAGGCCACCCACTTCATCCCCCTACTGGGACTGCCCACGGCGAAGGAGATGGCAGATCTGCTGGTGCAGCACGTTGTCAGGCTTCATGGCATACCTGTGGATATCGTCTCTGATCGGGGGCCGCAGTTCGTGTCACAGGTATGGAAGTCGTTCTGTAATGCTCTGGGGACTATGGTGAGCCTGTCCTCTGGCTATCACCCTCAGAGTAACAGTCAATGTGAGAGAGCCAACCAGGAGCTGGAGGCTGCACTGCGGTGTGTGGTCTCGTCTAACCCAGCCTCGTGGAGCGCCCAGCTTCCATGGGTCGAGTATGCCCACAACTCTACGGTGTCTTCAGCCATCGGCATGTCCCCTTTTGAGGCCTCCCTGGGCTACAACCCCCTGCTCTTTCCCGAAGAGGAGGGGGACATCGCCGTGCCTTCTGTCCAGGCCCATCTGAGACGCTGTCGGTGGGTATGGAGGATGGGCCGGACGGCACTCCAACGCACGGCTAAACGTAACTCCAGAGTCGCTAATCACTGCAGGAGGCCGGCTCCAGCCTATCAGGTGGGTCAGCAGGTTTGGGTCTCGACACAACATATTAACCTGAAGGGTAAGAGAAGGAAATTATCGCAGCGATTCATTGGCCCATTTCAAATCACTCGGATTATTAATCCTGTAGCTGTGCGCTTGTCTCTCCCCCCCTCCCTCCGCATCTGTCCCACTTTCCATGTGTCCCAGATCAAGCCCTTCTTTTCCAGCCCTCTCTGTCCTCCTCCCAGCTCTCCACCTCCACCGGTCGTGATCGACGGCGACCCAGCGTGGAAGGTCACCTCCATCCTGGACATCCGCCGCTGGGGTCGTGGCATGCAGTACCTGGTAGACTGGGAGGGGTATGGTCCCGAGTGGCGCTCCTGGGTGTGTCCATCCTTCGTGTTGGACAAACAACTCATTGGGGACTTCCACCGGACGCACCCAGGTAGGCTGGATCGGGTGCCAGGAGGTACCCCTCGGGGGGGAGTACTGTGATGACTCGCTCTGGGCCATTATCATCTACAGTTGCGCACACACCGGCTCCTCATCAGGCCAGGACTATAAGATAAGATAAGATAAGATAAGATAAGCCTTTATTAGTCCCACAACGGGGAAATTCCAGGATTGCAACAGCACAGGGATAGCAACACTCAGAGCAACAATCAGAAGGCAAGAAAAAAAAACAAGCAAGCAAGAGCAGCTAATATACATATGTACATATTACTATAAAATACAGTATATATATACACACACACACACAGACACACAGTGCAGAGCATTGTAGCTGGATGGAATAAATATATGAATATATGAACACACAGTGCAGAGCATTGTAGCTAGATGGAATAAATATGTAAATATATAAACACCCACAGTACGGAGCATTGCAGCTAGGTGGAATAAATATGCAAGTATATAAACACACACAGTGCGGAGCAATGTAGCTAGATGGAATAATATGTAGATATATAAAAACACAGTGCGGAGCATTGTAGCTAGATGGAATAAATATATAGATATATAAATATAAACACACCCAGTGCTGAGCATATATATATATAACCTCACTCTGCCTGCAGGCCTGCATGGAGCCGTCTGTCTCCCTGGTTTCATGAAGTGTATCTCACGACTTCCTAGCCAACCTACAACACAATCAACATACATCGTCCGGGATCATGGGTCCCAAGAAAGCTCAGCAGACTGAGGAGGTGGACGATATTAAAAGATCGCTCGACTTCTTGGCTGAAGAGATTTCTGCTGTTAAGCTGCAGCAACAAAACATCCTGGGCCTGCTGGAGGAGGTGAAAGCGCTGCAGATCCAGAACGCCGAGAAGGACAAGAGGCTGGCGTATCTGGAGAGCAGAGTGTCGGACCTGGAGCAGAACACTCGGGAGAACGATGTGATCATCACGGGGCTCCACATTAAACCTCGATCGTATGCTCGGGCGGTAGCCGTGGACAGCGGAGGGAGGCTCGACATGCTGGAAGATGAATCGATGGAACAACAAGTGGCAGCCTTCCAGCAGTCCAAAGGAATCCAGCTCGACTGTAACACCATTGAGGCCTGCCACCCTCTGCCCAGGAAAAACAGCGACAAACCGGCTGTGATCATGAGGTTTGTGAATAGAAAACACAAGACGGCGCTGCTAAAACAAGGTAGGCAATTGAAAGGAATGAACATTTACATAAACGAGCGCCTTAAAAAAGAAAACGCAGAAATAGCCAGAAAAGCAAGATACCTGAGAAAGCAGAAAAAGATTCAAAACACCTGAACATCAAACTGTAAAATATGCATCAGATTAAATGGATCACCTGAAGAAGCCAAAGTCATTAACATCGGTAATATTATGGAACTGGACAAATATCAATGAATATTATGAGCTGGAGTCGACAGCAACAAGAGACAATTGTAGGACACTGAAGGGATATACTCATCAAAAAACATGAAAATGAAAATGAAACAAAAGATCAGCAAACAGGAACAAAAGGAACTGAAAGTTTTTGAATATACGGATCACAACCCACAGGACGTAGAATATAACATAGACCCTGATAAGGATTTATTTAGCTCCATCAATAATAACTGCAGTTACTACACGGATGAACAGTTTAACACAATGGTCACATCTGATTTCAATATTTCTATGATCCACTTCAACAGCAGAAGTCTCTATGCCAACTTTAATAACATTAAAGATTATTTACATCAGTTTAAAGAGCCATTCAATATAGTGTCAATATCACAGACGTGGCTCAGTGAAGAGAAATGAGTGGATTTTACCATGGATGGCTATGAATTAAATTATATAAGATAAGCCTTTACTAGTCCCACAATGGGGAAATTCCAGGATTGCAACAGCACAGGGATAGCAACACTCAGAGCAACAATCAGAAGGCAAGAAAAAACAACATCTAGTAAACATATGTCCATATTACTATAAATGTATATATATAGACACACAGTGCAGAGCATTATGGTTGGTTGGTGAATGTGCAGCAGAAAGTCTAAGCTCTCTCTCCGCGGATGCGGCGGGCCAGCTGGAAGTCTTTGGGCATGATGGTGACCCCCTTAGCGAAGAAGAGACCCACCAGGTGGGCCTCGCTGGTCTCCTGCAGAGCCATGACGGCGAAGCTCAGGAAACGCAGGACGGTCTTGAAGTCCTGAGCGATCTCCCTCACCAGGCGCTGGACGGGCAGCTTACGGATGAGCAGCTCCGTGGATTTCTGGTAGCGACGGATCTCTCTCAGAGCCACGGGCCTGTGACGGCGAGGCCTCTTCACTCTGCCGGTGGCCGGAGCGCCTCTCCGAGCAGCCCTGGTGGCTAGCTGTCTCCTGGGGGGCTTCTTCCTCCAGTAGATTTTACGGGCGGTCTGCTTGGTTCTTGCCATCGCTCTTTATTATTCTGTCTTATATTTCTTGCACGCCGCCTAAACTCCAGCCCGGCACCCGCGTCGTTTTCGCTACAGCTCCCGGTATGTCGAGTTTCCCATTAGCACCGGGCGGCGGCCAAGTGCTAGCTAGCACTAGCTCCTCCCCGCTGTAGCGTCTCCTGCTGCAAACCGTGGCTCCGTCCGCCGACCCGGGAGACCCCCGGGGCGATCCGTGCGTCCGTGATATATATACAGAGTGAAAGGTGTAGAAAGAAGAAAGAAGATTAAAAAAAAAAAAAAAAGGCTGTTGCAACGGGCAGCCTACTCGTGTGGCGCCACCGGTCCGGCGGAACCGGAGCCACATAAATAGAAAAGTGAAAAAAGGAGGAGGAGTTGCAATTTATGTTGACAAGAGCTTGCAATACAAGGTTGTTGAAAATCTGTCAGTAACTGTGGATGATTTATTTGAATGTATTACAATAGAAATCTCTCTGAACAATGTGAAGAATATAGTAGTGAGCTGTGTATATAGAACACCTGGATCAAACATTGACTTATTTAAGGACTGGATGGAAAAAATGTATGCAAAACTAATTCATAAAGTTATGTTCATCTGTGGGGATTTCAATATAGATCTGATGAGAGCAAGTTTTTAGCCAAAGTCAAATTCCTTGTATGTGTTGTGCATACTTGGCCAATAAAGCTGATTCTGATTCTGATTCTGATTCTGATGAACTCAAAACAACATAGTTTGACAGAAGAATTTATCAACACAATGTACAGTATGGGCTTACATCCAACAATTACCGGACCTAGCAGAATTAAGTCACACAGTGCCACACTAATAGATAACATATTCACAAACATGGAAAATAATATCAGGAGTGGGCTTTTATTGAATGATATCAGTGACCACCTGCCGATTTTTGTTGTCTATCAATGTGATTATAGGAAGAAAAAGTATACCAAAAATATTAAATATAAAAGAATAAGAACCAAAGATTCTATGTATTTACTGACAAAGGAATTATTAATACAAGACTGGAAGATAATTTATGATGAAAATGATATAAATAAAGCATATGATAAATTTTTACAAATATTTCAATCATTGTACAATAAAAACTGTCCTATAAAACAATACAGTAACAGACAACAAAAGAAAAATATTTAATTTTTTATTTTAAATTAGTTAATAAATGCATGTAAAAAGAAGAATACATTATATAAACAATTCATTAAGTGCAGAATGGTGGAGGCTGAGATCAAATATAAAAGATATAAAAATAAGCTTACTAATATAATGACGACCTGTAAGAAAGAATACTACAACAGAATATTAGAGGATAATAAAAATAACTTAAGAGGAATATGGCAAGTACTCAATGGGATTATTAGTTATCGACCTAAGAATGCTAATTATCCAGAATATTTTATTGAAAATGGCAATTTGATAAATCGTTAAATTTTAAATTTGAATCTGTGACATTCTGTCTTAGATTTGTCTTGAATAGTAACCGCTTAACCTAGCTTAGCTTAGTTTTCTTTTTTTTCTCTCAGTCACACTTTGTCTTAGCTTTGTTCTAAATTGTAATCACTCTTGTCTTGTTTACTCTTTTTTCTTTTGAATTCTTGGATGGAATATGGGTGGGCAATATAAGCTGCGGCTTCAGCCATCACCCATTTCGGATAACTCACGTGGAATTGTTTAGTAGAAGGAGTCTTTGTCTAATTTGACCTTGTTGTTATATTATACAGTTTCTTTTAACCTGCACTGTATTATCCGAAATAAATAAATTCATTCATTCATTCAATATGGAGGATGTGGTCAGTGGATTCAATAAATTTTTTGTAAACGTTGGTCCTGAATTAGCAAAATCAATAGTGACAACAGAAACAAACAACAGTGGTTCTGTAAATGAAATAGAAGATAGAAATCCAAACTCAATCTTTTTGGGTGCAGTTACTGAAAAGGAAATTATCGAGACTGTGAGTAAATTTAAAAACAAAAAATCAATGGACTGGAATGAAATTGACATGACAATAGTGAAAAGGTAATTGAAGGAATTGTTAAGCCACTCACCCACATCTGTAACCTGTCATTTCAAACTGGTAAATTTCCAAACAAAATGAAAATAGCAAAAGTAATACCTCTATACAAAACAGGAGACAGTCATTGTTTCACAAATTGTCACGGTGGCCCTCGCGAGCCACCATAAGACACCACAAGTCACCGGTGAGTTTGCAATGATGTTTATTAAGGATAAAGAAACAGAAGGATATCACACAGTGACAAAGTAAAGAGCCACGATGGGCTAAAACACACTATATGGGAACAGAGACAGTAAGGCTGAACAAGCTCACTTACGATACTGTTCGTGGACGAGGGATGCTTGTTAACGATGAGAAGATGAGGAATGAAAAGGGTTGTTTGACGGAGACTGCTGCAACGAGCTGCATTCAGCGTCCGCTTTTTATGCCGGACGCTAATGAGCCCTGAATGCAGCACAGCTGTTCGGCTTTGACAGCAGGAAGCTCCCCCGAGCGCTGTCACAATAAGAGCCCGGGGAGCCAGAGGGGAAACACTGCTGTCAAAGCCTGAAGGGGATGATGTATGACCCGAGCGCGGACGAGATCGGCGCTCGGATCATAACAGTACCTCCCCCTCGAGGGCGGGCTCCGAACGCCCAATAACACCCAAGCCCCCCCCCCACCTCCCCCAGGGTGGGCAGAAGGGGGAACAGGCCAGGGGGGAGTGGACCAGAAAAGAGCAAAAAAAAAAAAAACCATGACAACAGGATTGCATAGGCAGACAGAGGGGAAAAAACCCCCCCCAGACACTCCCATGCACGAATTGCAGCTAAGGTGGAACAATCACAGGGCAAAACAACTACGAACAGGATATTTACAAGAACACCAACCATGATCAAGGCAGTTTGAAAAAATAAAACAATTACAGAGTACGACAATCAGACAATAAATGGACATTTAACAGAGGAAAGACGAACCAAAAAACACCTGCTAGGAAAGGGTGAGATGCACAATTACCAATACAAGACCCCCCGCACATCCCAAAAGATTACAGAAACAATGAAACTGAAGACTCGGGATGACGGCAGTCCTAGCTCCGTGGCATGAAGGCCGATAGTTCAGGGGGCCACCCTGCATCTATTGTCCACATTGCAGGCAGGGGAAAAAGGACAGTTCGGGCGGGCTACCCCAGTCCCATGCCCGGAAACACAGAATCTCTGGCGGCTGGGCCCGATCACTGAAAGGGCGGAAAAGTCTGTCGGGTGGCCGACCCAGAACGCCGAACCGGCGAAACAGCTCGCCAGGCAGCCGACCCGCATCACACAGCCACCAGGACCATAGGGGGGAAGTAGAAGACGGCCTCCCTGGAGAGGGGGAAGACGAGGGATTGCCGGGCGGAGTATTCGGAACCCCAACGGCCCCAGGTGGAGATGAGCTGTGATAATAATCTGGAGGACGAGGATGATGAAGATGAAGATGAAGATGAGGATGAAGCTGAGCCAGTCCAGTGTCCGGTGGCAGGGGATCTGCAGCTCCCTCGCCGACCTTGGATTCTGCTGGCACTGCACCAGCGATGGACCCCGATTGGGTCACGGCTGCACCCGCGTTGGACCCCAACTGGGTCAGCGCCGTACCAGTACCGACCTCCAACCCCGAACCCGGAACCTCTGGTGCAACGGTCGGAATCAGCTCCGCGCCGGCGACCCTGGGAGAAGGCTCAGGAGAGAGAAAAGAACCGGGATCAGGATCACCGGTAGCGCCAGAACCCGGTGAGACAAGCTTGGATGCAGCGGACAGCTGCACCCGGCTCGCCTCCCCAAGAGACAGGCAAAAATGCTCTAAAATGGAGAAGAGAAAGACAACACAGAGCACTTGCCTGATCTCGAGTTCCGACGCCGCACAGGACTTTGACGATCCGGGCTCAGACGGGAGGAGATTGTCCTCTGGCTCCTACTCAGCTACGTCGGGCTCCGCAGCTGGCATGATGGTGTCCGCAGCCTGAGGACCCTCCGACACTGACATCCACGCCGACGACCTGCACGGCGTGGTGGCTGGGGACCCTCGACCCACTGGACCGGACCGCTCGTCTGTGGAGACCTGGGGACGTTCTTCGTCGGCATTGGCTCCACGCTGCAGTCCGCTCTCCTCCTCTGCCCAAAGCGTGGCTGCGGGACTGGAACCAGGCTCTCCAGAACCGCAGGCCCCCTCCTCATCCGGCGACGTTGGCCTGGCATCAAGGACTGCTCAGCGGAGGGAGACACAGAGGAAGCAGGTTTAATAATAGAAGCTACAGCAGGTGGTGGGAGCTCGGGGGACTGCGAACCCCGAACTCCACCCCCAGGAGTCAGACAAGGCAAATCACAATAATGAGGAGATGAGTGAACTTGAACTTGCCTGTCTCCCAGAGGGAGGATGGTGCCTGCTGTAGCGGACATTGCTCCTCCCGTTGCCCGCCGGATGGTGACAGAGGGCCCCCTGGGAGGACAAGGGGGAGTCACTCGTGATGGATCTGGGATGGGGCTCGCCGAAACAGGACTCTGAGCACACACAGCAGCCAGGGAAGGCGTCGAGGAGGAGGGGGCGACAGCTGAGACGAACCGGGCACGGAGCGCTGACGGGACAGCAGGAGAAGATGACCTGGGGGAAGAGGCTGCGGGGATTCCCTCCAGACGAAGCACGGGAGTGACAGCTGTGTGAGAGGTGAAGCCCTTGCGGCGACCCGGAACTGGATCCGGACGGGGTTCATGCTGAGGCTCATGGCTGATGTGATGATGGTTTCTTGCAGGGGGCGAGGCGAAGGTGAGGCCCGGGAATCACCGCTCCTGAGCGGAAACAGAGGTGAGCAGGTCGGCGTACTCAGGCAGGAATGGGATCCGGACGTGAGGAGCGAGGATGCCTCCTCTTCGGCTTCCTGCCAGGGTTTCCCTCCAGCCCACGGAGTATCTCGCGCTGTGCGGCGATGTCATCTCTCCTCGCGCTGACTTCAGGGTGGTCAGCGTAGCGGGGAAGATGATTTAAAACGTCCTCAGCACGGTCCAGGGACCAGCGCACGTCGCTGTGAAAGTCGAGGAGGGAAGCAGAGATGAGCGTTTCATCAACGTATTCCAGGCCGTCCGCCAGCTCGTAGCTCTGACTCCGAGCGCGGCCCCTCTGCAGTGGCATGTCTTCAGCACGCAGTACCCAGACAGGAAAGAGAAAAGTCCAAAAGCAAATTCACCGGGAACAGTGTCTCGGTGTGGTGCCTCCGTTTAGGCGTCCTGGCAGTAGTCTACTGTCACGGTGGCCCTTGCGAGCCACTATAAGACGCCCACAAGTCACCGGTGAGTTTGCAATGATGTTTATAGATAGATAGATAGATAGATAGTTTATTTCGAACACAAAAATATACCAAATACAAGCAAATGGCAAATGCAATAAAGTAACATTATACACTGTTCGAAAGGGAGAAGGAAGAAGTGAACACTTATTAATTCCATCTCCTCTTTTCCATAGATACACCCATGTGAATTTTATACAAATTACCACCTTTAAGACCCCAAGTAAACAATTTACTGTATTTTTTACAAATCAACATTAACACCCATCCATTCTAACATACAATGATGTCCATACAACAAAACCAGCCTCAAACAACACAGATATACACAGTGCTGTCCTACCCACCATTCCATAGTGTCCCATAATATCCCAGAGTGAACATAATGAATCGTACATATAACTACTACCCTTCTAACATATACCCTTTCAGCAAAGGATGCTTATACCTCTTTTTGAATTGATTTCTGTTTGTACATAGTTTCAGTTCCGGCTCTAGACTGTTCCACAAATCCACCCCACAGACAGATATGCACATACTTTTCTTGGTAGTACGTATCTTGGGTTTTGTAAAGTTTAAGTCTCCCCTCAAATTATGATCATTGTCTCTTTTTTTAAATATTTTTTGTATATTAGTTGGTAGTTGATTATTAATTGCCCTGTACATTACTTGTGCTGTCTTAAATTTAACTAAATCGATGAACTTTATGACATGTGACTTTAAGAACAACGAATTGGTATGGTCTCTATATCCTGCATTGTTTATTATCCTTATAGCTCTTTTTTGTAATGTGCATATTGACTGTAGGTTGGTTTTGTAGGTGTTTCCCCAGACTTCTACACAGTAGTTAAGATAAGGTAAAAACAGTGAATTGTACAATAAGACCAATGATTTATAGTCCAAGAAGTGTCTCGTCTTCCCCAGTATCCCTATACATTTTGCTAATTTGGCCCGGATGTGACTGATGTGAGGTTTCCAGCAGATTTTATTGTCAAGCGTCACCCCCAGGAACTTATTTTCCTGTACTGTTTCTATTCTGGTATCATCTATCGTTACCATTATTTCATGATTTATTTTATAATTTCCAAACAACATAATCTTTGTTTTTTTTAGATTTAGAGATAATTTATTTTTGTTGAACCACTGCGTTAATTTTTTCATTTCAGTTGTGACCACCTCTAAAACCTGCTGCAAATTCTCACTTTATTAAGGATAAAGAAACAGAAGGATATCACACAGTGACAAAGTAAAGAGCCACAATGGGCTAAAACACACTATACGGGAACAGAGACCGTAAGGCTGAACAAGCTCTCTTACGATACTGTTCGTGGACGAGGGATGCTCGTTAACGATGAGAAGATAAGATAAGATAAGATAAGCCTTTATTAGTCCCACAATGGGGAAATTCCAGGATTGCAACAGCATAGGGATAGCAACACTCAGAGCAACAATCAGAAGGCAAGAAAAAACAACATCTAGTAAACATATGTCCATATTACTATAAATGTATATATATAGACACACAGTGCAGAGCATTATGGCTGGTGAATGTGCAGCAGAAAGTCTAAGTTCTCTCTCCGCGGATGCAGCGGGCCAGCTGGAAGTCTTTGGGCATGATGGTGACCCCCTTAGCGAAGAAGAGACCCACCAGGTGGGCCTCGCTGGTCTCCTGCAGAGCCATGACGGCGAAGCTCAGGAAACGCAGGACGGTCTTGAAGTCCTGAGCGATCTCCCTCACCAGGCGCTGGACGGGCAGCTTACGGATGAGCAGCTCCGTGGATTTCTGGTAGTGACGGATCTCTCTCAGAGCCACGGGCCTGTGACGGCGAGGCCTCTTCACTCTGCCGGTGGCCAGAGCGCCTCTCCGAGCAGCCCTGGTGGCTAGCTGTCTCCTGGGGGGCTTCTTCCTCCAGTAGATTTTACGGGCGGTCTGCTTGGTTCTTGCCATCGCTCTTTATTATTCTGTCTTATATTTCTTTCACGCCGCCTAAACTCCAGCCCGGCACCCGTGTCCTTTTCGCTACAGCTCCCGGTATGTCGAGTTTCCCATTAGCACCGGGCGGCGGCCAAGTGCTAGCTAGCACTAGCTCCTCCCCGCTGTAACGTCTCCCGCTGCAAACCGTGGCTCCGTCCGCCGACCCGGGAGACCCCCGGGGCGATCCGTGTGTCCGTGATATATATACAGAGTGAAAGGTGTAGAAAGAAGAAGGAAGATAAAAAAAAAGGCTGTTGCAACAGGCAGCCGACTCGTGTGGCGCCGCCGGTCCGGCGGAACCGGAACCGGAAAAAAAAAAAAAGAAAAAAAAAAAAAAAAGACGGGGAATGAAAAGGGTTGTTTGACGGAGACTGCTGCAACGAGCTGCATTCAGCATCCGCTTTTTATGCCGGACGCTAATGAGCCCTGAATGCAGCACAGCTGTTCAGCTTTGACAGCAGGAAGCTCCCTCGAGCGCTATCACAATAAGAGCCAGGGGAGCCAGAGGGGAAACACTGCTGTCAAAGCCTGAAGGGGATGATGTATGACCCGAGTGCGGATGAGATCGGCGCTCGGATCATAACACAAATTACAGGTCAGTCTCTTTACTCTCACAATTCTCCAAAATACTTGAATGAATGAAATTGACATGACAATAGTGAAAAAAGTAATTGAAGGAATTGTTAAGCCACTCACCCACATCTGTAACCTGTCATTTCAAACTGGTAAATTTCCAAACAAAATGAAAATAGCAAAAGTAATACCTCTATACAAAACAGGAGACAGTCATTGTTTCACAAATTACAGGCCAGTCTCTTTACTCTCACAATTCTCCAAAATACTTGAAAAAATCTTCACTAAGAGACTGGATGATTTCATTGAAAAACACAACCTCCTTACAGACAGCCAGTATGGTTTTAGAGCAGATAAATCTACATCTTTGGCACTGATCGAACTTATTGAAGAAATTACTAGTTGTATAGATAAAAAAAAGTTTGCTGTAGGAGTATTTATAGATTTAATGAAAGCTTTTGACACCATTGACCACAGAATACTACTAAGGAAACTGGAAAGGTATGGGATAAGAGGGGTCAGACTGATGTTTGGTGGCAAGTTATTTAAGTAACAGACAACAATTTGTACAAATTGGTGAGCACAAATCACCCTTCATGGACATTACTTGTGGTGTGCCCCAGGGGTCAGTTTTGGGACCCAAACTCTTTATTTTGTATATAAATGACATATGCCAAGTATCAAAAATTCTGAAATTTATTTTGTTTGCGGATGACACAAATATCCTTTGCACTGGTGAGAATTTGCAGCAGGTTTTAGAGGTGGTCACAACTGAAATGAAAAGGTTAACGCAGTGGTTCAACAAAAACAAATTATCTCTAAATCTGAAAAAAAAAAAAATCCCAAAGATTATGTTGTTTGAAAATTATAAAATAAATCATGAACGATAGATGATACCAGAATGGAAACAGTACAGGAAAATAAGTTTCTGGGGGTGACGCTAGACAATAAAATCTGCTGGAAACCTCACATCAGTCACATCTGGGCCAAGTTGGCAAAATGTATAGGGATACTGGGGAAGACAAGACACATCTTGGACTATAAATCATTGTACTTACTGTACAATTCACTGTTTCTACCTTATCTTAACTACTGTGTAGAAGTCTGGGGAAACACCTACAAGACCAACCTACAGTCAATATGCACATTACAAAAAAGAGCTATAAGGATAATAAATAATGTAGGATATAGAGACCATACCAATTTGTTGTTTTTAAAGTCACATGTCATAAAGTTCATCGATTTAGTTAAATTTAAGACAGCACAAGTAATGTACAGGGCAATTAATAATCAACTCCCAACTAATATACAAAAAATATTTAAAAAAAGAGACAATGATTATAATTTGAGAGGAGACTTAAACTTTACAAAACCCAAGATACGAACAACCAAGAAAAGTATGTGCATATCTGTCTGTGGGGTGGATTTGTGGAACAGTCTAGAGCCGAAACTGAAACTATGTACAAACAGAAATCAATTCAAAAAGAGGTATAAACATTATTTGCTGAAAGGATATATGTTAGAAGGGTAGTATTTATATGTACGATTCACTATGCTCACTCTGGGACACTATGGAATGGTGGGGTGGACAGTACTGTGTATATCTGTGTTGTTTGAGGCTGGTTTTGATGTATGGACATCAATGTACACTACCGTTCAAAAGTTTGGGGTCACTTAGAAATTTCCTTATTTTTGAAAGAAAAGCACTTTTTTTCAATGAAGATAACTTTAAACTAATCAGAAATACACTCTATACATTACTAATGTGGTAAATGACTATTATAGCTGCAAATGTCTGGTTTTTGGTGCAATATCTACATAGGTGTATAGAGGCCTATTTCCAGCAACTATCACTCCAGTGTTCTAATGGTACAAAGTGTTTGCTCATTGCGTCAGAAGGCTAATGGATGATTAGAAAACCCTTGTGCAATCATGTTAGGTCTGCAATGCTGTAATTGCTGCAAATGGAGGATTCTTTGACGAAAGCAAAGTTTGAAGGAAAAAATTATTATTTCAAATACAAATCATTATTTCTAACCTTGTCAATGTCTTGACTATATTTTCTATTCATTTTACAACTCATGGTGGTAAATAAGTGTGACTTTTCATGGAAAACCCAAAATAATTGTCTGGGTGACCCCAAACTTTTGAACGGTAGTGTATGTTGGGATGGATGGGTGTTAATGTTGATATGTACAAAATACAGTTAATTGTTTACTTGGGGTCTTAAATGTGGTAATTTGTATATAATTCACATGGGTGTATTTATGGAAAAGACAAGTTGGAATTAATAAGTGTTCACTTCTTCCTTCTCCCTTTCGAACACTGTATACTGTTACTTTATTGCATTTGTCATTTGTTTTGTTTTGTTTTACTTTTTTGTTCGAAATAAAGTATCTATCTATCTATCTATCTATCTATCTATCTATCTATCTATCTATCTATCTAACCTCACCACGATCATCCACCTCGCCACCTCGGCATCAACTCTTGGAGGATCTCCTCTCTGAACCAAGTAAGCCTACCCTTTACTCACCTGTTCTCTGCTACTCCCCTGTGCACAGGCGGAATCTCCTGGCGGTGGAATCGTCCTTCTTGGCGACGGTCTCCACTCTCTCCTCTCCACCCTCTGCATGATTGCAACGACGCTGGGACAGCGGGCGCTGTCTACCTGGCCAACGGGTGCTCACCATCTGCTTGGAACAGTAAGCCACAATTACACTTGAGTGAGTGTCCATCTTGCACCGTGCTAATTGTGTGTCTTTGCTCCATCCATAGGGTTGCCAGGCTGCATGGCGCTCTGCTCACTCCCAGCTGCTTGGAGTCTCCAGCCCGCACTCACATACACAACACAACACATTCACGCACTCACACACAGAGCACTGGTTCAATAAAGATAATTGTATCCCCTTCTGAGTCCGTGTCTGTTCCCTGGGTCAGCCATTATGTCACACAAAACAATAGAAAGACAAAGAGAGTCCTCCCCAAGCCCTCCCCCTGCCCCCACTCTCGTCCAAGACATCCATCCACCTAACCCCCAAACCCACCCCAGAGCCCACCTCCTCCCACCCTGATCCACCCTACCCTCAAGTAATAATAGGCATAGTTAAAACACGGCTGAGCACTGAGGACCAGAGTGAGGAAATGTCATCGTAGGGAGCTCGTCAGCAGCAGGAGCTGGTCTCATCCCATAGCTGCAGAGACACTGCCACAGGGGCCACCCCAGCCCAGGCAGACAGAGGAGTCCATACCACAACCAACAGACTGTGACTGAACTCCCCCATCCCACCAAGCCAGAGCCGCCACCACAGCAGCATCCCCACTGCCAGAGCCAATTACAGCTCCCACTGCTGACAGCCCCCCAATGAGGAAACACTAGAGCTAAAAATAACATAAGATAAAATAAAATACAATAGAATACAGTAAGAAGTAGAGAAAGATCATGAATAAAAATAAATAAAAAGAGAATCAAATGGTCAAAGGAATAATAAATATACCCATATACTGTATATTGTAATGCAAATTAATTAAAATAATCTATCATCACTCTATAATCACTCGATAAATTGAAGAAATCTCTGTCAGTGTGTCTGTCAGTGTGTCACGATCATAGGACCACCTATGATGTTCCTATGATGTCTGCATGATGTCCTGTGATGTTCCTATGATTGCAGGCATCATAGGACTCGCAATGCCGTCATACAGACAATAGGACTGGCTAACACGGGTGCTCCTCTTCCTGAACAGAGTCGAAAGCCACTTTTTGCTCATTTCATGATCCTGTCCATGAACTAGAATTACGACGCACCTACCCCTCAACCAGTGGTCTGAACGAAGAAGAAGACCCATGAGATGGAGAGCAATAGAGTGAGGAGAACTGCTGCACGTCAGAAAAAATGCCATGAAGATGAAACTCCTGAGGTTCAAGCAGTACGTCGCAGGCATGACTGTGAACAACACAGCCGTCTGACACAGGAGGGGATCCTTCATCAACGGGCATGCAAAAATATATAAAATTCAAGAAATCTCTGTCTGTCTGTGTCACATGCACATACTGTGTTCCTATGATTTCACATGACCATATAAGGAGTTCTGAACAACTCCTCCTATGATGTCATATAGACATCATAAGCACATTGTGAGGTCAGAAAACTTTCTACGGGCATGCAGAACTGCTTGCTTACACTTGCTTTTGATGGGCATGCAGAAATACTTGCTTAACCATGTCAAAGATCAAGCAGGCATCACCATGGTTACTGTTGACGGGCAAGCAGAAATGCTTGTTTACACCTGCTTTCTACGGGCATGCAGAAATATTTGCTTATATTTGGTTTCTACAGGCATGCACGGGTATGCACTAGTAAATATAAATATATATAAATAAATAAAATAGCTAAATAAGTATATAAACATGAATGATAAAATTAGTTAAAAGCTAAACTAAAAAGGTGGGTCTTGAGCCTCCTTTTAAAAATATCAATGCTCTCTGAGGTCCTCTGGCAGGCCGTTCCACAGACATGGTCCAAAAAACTCGAACAATGCTTCACAGTGGGTTTTTGTCCTAACTTTAGGTATCATTAAAAGGCCAGTACGAGAGGACCTCAGGGTCCACGAGGGACAGTATGGTAAAAGCAGATCAAATAAATAAGAAGGACCAAGACCATTAAGAGTTTTATAAACTAATAAAAGAACTTTAAAATCGATTCTATAACTCATAGGGAACCAATGGAGTGATTCTAAAACTGGCGTAATATGCTCTCTCTTTCTGGTCTTTGTCAGCACACAGGCTGCTTCTTTTTAGGAAGACCAGAAAGGAGAGCATTGCAATAGTCAATACGACTGGAAATAAAAGGATGCATTAATGTCTCTGTGTTTTCGAGAGAGAGAAACAGGCGGACTCTGGCTATATATATATCTCTAAATGCACAAAATCTCTGTCTGTGTGTCTATCTGTCTGTCTCTTCTATGCATATCTCTTGAGCCGTTCGTCAGACTGGCCTCAGATTTTATAAGTGCTTTGTGAGGTTATGAGAGTGTGCATCCCCGAGTATGGAGTTGCTCAGTCAAAATATGCAGTTTTTATCAATAAAAGTTTAGCTACCGCTCTGTCTCTTCATGCCCTTCAGTGTGTGCGGGGCGTCTGACTGACTCCATGCTGACTGGATAATGCATAATGTCATGACCATGCTGATTGGATAATACGTGGCATCATGACCGGTCAGTCACCACAGCGTTTTGTAAACAAAAAAAAAGGAAGTGAAAAGTGACAAATTTGACAAGAAAGAGAGAATAGTGAAGATGTAATGCTTTAAAAATTATACTGTAATGTTGCTGTGACTGCGTACATCTAAAGGATGATTCGAGGAATGCCAGCAGGGACCCAGGGTCTGCCTTCTCCAACACCGGTGTTGGAGAAGCAGCGGGCGGAACGCTGTCCTTTGCGGGGAAGCAAGCCCAGCCTGCCTGGTCAGCGGTAGACGGGAGTCCCTCTGGCTCGTCCCAGAGGTGAGCGAGTTCATCACTGAAGGTGGTGTTTAAACTGTGTGTGAATGCTGAGTGCAGTGCGATGTCGTCCCACCCCATCTCAGCCGCAAGCATGCAGAAATCAATGGCATGTTCCGCTGCAGTTCTCGTCCCCTGGCGGATGTCCATTAGCCTGCCAGACACGCTCACGATCAGTATGATCGAGAGAATTCACTATTGAAATGTTCATAGGAACAAGTCTGATAATCTGGTCCCTGAATTATAACCTGCGCTCAGGAGAGGGTGCGGCTGTCGAGCCTACCTGCTACAAAGCTTATCCTACTATGGTCAGTGGGAAAATCGCCTGGAGTGCGGTCAAAAACAAGTTGGCACTGGAACCCCCCTCTCCCCAACTGACCCCCATAACGAGACGATGCGGTGGACAGTGAGGGGCGACCCGGTGGGAGCGCTGCGGTGGAAGCAGCAGCAGAGAGAAACTGAACAGCCTCTTCTAACTTAGTGAGACGTTCTGACATGATTTTGCTCTGGAGGAAAATTTGGTCATAATGCTGCTCAAGGACGCTGAGCTGCAATAATATCGCCTCCATCGTAGTCACTGGGTCTATATGCTGATCGCATACTGTTAAAGATTACGAGCTTAGACCCAAAAGCAACACAGAAGAGGCAGAAGGTAAAGTGACAATCATCTTTATTTACAAGGTTGTCCAATAATTGGTGCAGTAATGATTTGCCACGAGGATCTGGAAATCCTGGAGGGAGAGAGCAGAACAGGGGTGAGTATGATGAATAGATAGGGAGTAATGATAATGTATGTTTTATGCTTACAGGTCCGCTGGAGAAATGCTGCTGAACCAGGGAGGCTGATCTTCTTCGGCTGAGGAGTGGGAGACAGTGGAGGGACACACCCGAATAGGGAAACAGTGCAGGAGTTCCAGGTGGATGCTGCAGGCAGGCTGGCCAGGCCTGAATGGAGGAAAAGGGGTGAAGGAAACAATGCAGGCACACAATGGTAAGAAGAAGAAGCCATCTCTATTGTCATTCAGTCCATACAGCCAATCATGTGCAGTAGAAAAAAATTAGGTTTCTCCTATTTACAATGCTAATCACATGTAGGGGCAGATTTACTAATGTGCTGAGCCATCGCAAAACCCTCTTTTGGCATTTAAAAACTACTGTTGAGATTTACTAAAGGGCGCAGGGCAAAATTAGCGGTGGAAAGGAGTGGACTATGTTAATTTTGCGCCTGGCTTCATTGCATATGTATTTGTGGGAGTTGTCATGTCAAAACGCAAATTTGAGGGAGGGGGGTATTTAAATGACTGGTGCAAGGTGATTTTTTAAGGTTTGGTGCCTGATGACACCGAGAGAACCAAGGGCGCGTGGCCAGACGGACAGAAGCTTCTCCCCGCGCATGACTTGATTTGGCATGACAGAACAGATTAATATGAACAGAAATGATCTGACAGAGATTGGTGTTGTGCTGAACTGGACATCAGCCGGCAGAGGATTTTTTTACATTTCTTTTTTTTATATAGCCTAATAACAATAATAATGTAACAACTTGGGTGATATTCTATATTCCATGCATTATGTAGCCAAGGTTGTGTTTGCCATGTTCAGCATATTAGGCTTCCTTATGCAGCTCAAAGTTCCAAAATGTAAGTGAAGGTGTCATGCAGAGTCTGCAGATATGTTTGGTCTAAAGCCCGTCAGTCATTCTTGTTACCTATGGTAGCCAGTGTTTTGCTGATTCTTAGTGTTCATTGGTTGGGGGGAAAAGGAAGGGGCTTTGTTTTTCCTGGGTATGTTGTTTGCGGGCAGGTCCATATAATTCTTCCTGAGCTCGTATGTTGCTGCTGGCGTGTTTTTTTGGTGTAGGCTACGGCCAACAGTAGCCTGTGTTAAGGATAGAAATAAAGCAGATAAACCTGATAACAACTCATAACTTTATTCTCACCAAACGTTACATTTGCTGTCAGAAGTGACGGACATTTGTCTGCTTGGCCTCCTTTGCTGCTTATCATTACTGACCTGGGTGTTATGCAAATACTGTGACTGTGAACGGGACTTGAGCATGCTGCCCGAGAACCTAAGTTTGAGTGGGAGGGAGATCTGGATGATTATAAACTTTATGGCGCATTTGCAGCTCGTACTCCGGCAGAACACAGAGACTGGGTGAGAGACATGGCTACAAGATTAGCTGCTGAGGCTGGTTTTGGCTCAACACAACGCTCAGGCACGGTGCACGTGGGAAAAATAGATGCAGCGCCGGCTCAGAACAGAGGTGTACAAAGCAACACGGAGATGGACAGAGGAGCCTGCCTGCCCACAATGAAAACACCCAGGTATGATGGCAAAGCAGACTTGGAAGCTTTCCATGCACAATTCGAACTGCTAGCAGAGGCTGCTAAATGGACAGTTGACCAGAAAGACCTCCAGCTGGCCATATGCCTTACTGGTGATGCCCTATCCAGCCTACTGCTACTGAGCCCCCATGATAGGAGAGACTATGATGCGTTGGTTGTGGCACTGAGACGGCGATTTGGGCTGTGTTCAGCGGCTAGCTGGCTTTGCTCTGAATTGTGCAACCGCAAATGCCGTTCTGGTGAGCCACTGAGGGAGCTTGCTAATGACAATGAAGGACTTGTTCACCGTGCCTATGCCCACATGCTACCTGCCATTCAAAGAGAACTAGCCCGAGACTATTTTCTCCAAGCCCTGTTGCCACCTGATCTGCGTGTTCAGACACTGTTGGCTCACCCCAGGTGTCTCCAGGAGGCTTTGGAACTGGCTACAGAGAGAGATATGTTTTATGCTGAATCAACTGGAGGCCTAGGTCCTGAACCGCTGCAAGTGAGAGCTACAAGCCTGCCTGAGCCAAACCCACCAGAGCCTGCCTGGGTGGGTGACCTACCCCAGCTTGTGCAGACAGCCACACTGAGGGATGGACAACAATACAGACCATGCCAGCACTTGTGTTGGGGGTATGGTCAGCCTGGCCATCTAGTGCAGTGGTGCCCCAACATTAGGACAAAGCAGGGAAATGAGAAAGGGACTGCATGGCTGGGACTGTGCGGGCCCCTGACACCATGTCCCGGCCTGGCCTGGGTGAGGGTGCAGCACCGCTGAAAATGTCACGACCTACAGACTATACTGATGGCCAGCTGGAGTGTGTTGTGATGCTTGGCCAGACCTGGGTGGGTGACTGCTGCTATGCCCCAATATCCATCGGGAAGACACGTTGTTCAGCATTGGTAGACACGGGCTCTTTGGCAACCCTGATCACACACGGGGCCCTGGACAATGAAACTTCCATGTCTCCCACACTGTTTAAGTTGCAGACGGTTACAGGTGAGCGTGCTTGTTTGGTAGGTGAGACATCTGTGACAGTGGGGGTGGGGAAAATGTCAGTTCGCTGCCCAGTATGGGTCGCAGACTTGGATGATTGTATACTGGGGCTGGACATTCTGGGGACATTGGGCTGCATTATTAACACAGAAAGGGGCACTCTGACTTTTCAAGATGGGTACATGGTTCAAATACACAAGGGCCCACCTCATTCACACTGTCTCAGGGCCCACACGGTCAGTGTGTTGCACTGGGCACTTCATCCAGTGCAACCACCAAAAGCAGTTCTGGGGGTGGGCGGCCCACTCCAACTGTCACCCAACCCAAAGGGGATGTACGCCACAGACCAGTCATCAACATGCTGGCAAAGCCCACTACACTTGTACAGCTGCAGCCACCTCCTGATGATTCCCCCCATCCACCACTGACCTTGTTGCACTGACAGCCACATGGACACCACCCACTGCCCCACCTACCCCTATCACATGATTACCTTCAGCCCCAACTCTACTGGCTGACATGAAGGATGTTGTTGGGGCCATGATGGAGGTTTTTGATAAAAACTGTGATGGACTGTCAATCAAAGAGCAGGGTCTACTATGGCAGCTCCTACTTGACTTTAAGGACTCATTTTCACTGTCAGAGGACAATGTGGGACGAACAACACTCATCCAACACCACATCGACACAGGGGATACACAGCCCATCTGGATGGGACCCTGGCGTCTCCCCCTGGCACGGCAGACAGCGGCAGATAAAGACTTGAGGGGTATGCAACAGGCAGGGCTCATTGAACCATCCATCAGCCCTTGGGCATCTCCAGTGGTGATGGTTCCTAAGAAGCAGAAAGATGATTGGCGGTTTTGCGTGAACTTTAGGCCCCTCAACAAAGTAACCAAGAAGGATCCCTACCCACTCCAATGCATCGATGAGACCTTGGACGCTGTGGTGGGGTCCTCGTGGTTCTCCTCCCTAGATCTGCACAGCGGGTATTGGCAGGTCCCCTTGGTTCCCAAAGCTAAGCCCAAAACAGCTTTCATCACCAACAATGGACTTTGGCTGTCTAAGGTCCTGCCATTCAGACTCTGCAATGCCCCAGCCACATTTGAGAGACTCGTGGATAAGGCCCTGACCGGCATCCCATGGCAGGAGTGTGTTGTGTACTTAGACAATATACTCGTCCATGGTGGGTCCTTCGAAATAGCTCTGGAGGCCCTCAAATGCGTGTTAGGGAGAGTGGCAGCAGCAGGACTGAAACTACACCCCCACAAGTGCTGCTTTTTGAGACGTGAAGTCCCGTTCCTGGGCCACAAGATTGGAAATGGGGGGGGGGGGGGGTCAGCACCATGGAATGACAGATTGGCCCACTTCTACCTCTGTACCCAACCTGAAGAGCTTCCTGGGCCTAGCCTCCTACTACAGGAGATTTGTGAAGGGGTTTGCCTGCATAGCTGCACCACTGTTTCGCCTATTGAGAAAAGGGGAAGTATTTCTGTGGTCAGATGAGTATCACATGGCATTCATCACACTACAGAAGACCCTTGTGGAGGCCCCAGTCCTCTCACCACCTGATGTGACACTGCCTTTCATCTTGGATACAGACACCGGCAGTGTGGGGTCAGGCACTGTGCTGGCACAGATTGGACCAGAAGGTGAAAGAGTGGTGCTATACTACAGTAGAACATTCAACAAAGCCGAGCGCAGTTACTGCGTCACCAGGCGGGAGTTGCTTGTGGTGGTTAGTGCCATTCGGCACTTCAAATATTACCTGGGGGCCTCTATTTCACGGTGAGAACTGACCATTCTGCCTTGCAGTGGCTCATGTCATTCAGGGAACCTGAGGGCCAGCTGGTGCGCTGGATTGAAGAACTGCAAGCCTATGATTTCACTGTGATCCACAGGCCAGGGACACGCCATGGAAATGCGGACGCTCTTTCCCACTGGCCTTGCTATGCAAATGACTGCCACTATTGAAACAAAAGGGAAATGCGGGAAGAGGAGGGCCTGCGATGAGATGTGGGGTGTGCAGCTGCAGGCCTGGAGAAGCAGCCGGATAGCCTCAGGCTGGCAGCAGTCGAGGAGTCCGAGCAGGCACGCAACCAGGGACAAGATACAGCTATCATGCCAGTGCTCCAGTGGGTGAGGACCCAGTGCCGACCATCGTGGGAGGAGATCTCCATGTTTTCTCGAACCACAAAAGGTCTGTGGTCCATGTTTGAGACCCTGCACCTGTGCAATGGGATGCTGCAAAGGGGGTGGAAAGACCCAGTATCTGGGGAGAAGAGATGGCAGGTTGTTGTCCCACAGGCCCTGTGGGGGGGCCGTTCTGCAGGCTGTACATGGCACACTGGGTTCTGGATACTTTGGGGTTACCAAAACACTCTGCCGGCTTTGCCAGGGATTTTACTGGGGTTTACAGAGGCGTAATGGGGAGGACCACTGCTGCTGCTGCTGTGACAGCTGTGTTACCCGCAAGGGACCCACAGACAGGTCCCATGCCCAAGTCCAACAGTTTCCAACAGGGTCCCCCGTGGAAAGGGTGGGGATTGATGTCCTCAGGCCATTCCCACGCACAGAGAAGGGTAATCGCTATGTTCTCACCGCAATGGATTATTTCACAAAATGGCCCGAGGCGTATAGTCTCCCAGACCAGGAGGTGGAGACCATAGTAGATGCACTAGTGGATGGAATGTTCATCAGATTCGGATCCCCTGAAATCATTCACACTGATCGGGGATAGAATTTTGAGTCCCGCGGTTTTGGCGCCATGTGTGAGAGGCTCGGCTCCAACAAGACCCTCACTACACCCCTTCACGTCCAGAGTGATGGGTTAGTCAAAAGATTTAACCACACACTAGCTCAGCAGCTAGCCATAGTGACTGCTAAACACCAACATGACTGGGATGCCCACCTCCCCCTGGTACTGGCATATCGATCTGCTACCCAGGACTCTACAGCCTGTTCTCCGGCTCTCCTCATGGTGGACCAAGAAAGCTGTACCCTGGCAGAGATGATGGTGGGTAAGCCCCCTGATGCCCCAGTCGACCCCCTGGGGTCAGAATATGCCAGGAGACTCCAGGATCATTTGGAGTCTGCCCATGAGTTTGCAAGAGGGCAGCTTCTGAGTGCAGGAGCGAGACAGAAGAAGAATTTTGATGTGCACACCAAGGGACAACACTTCTTTGCAGGGGAGCTGGTGTGGGTCTATAGCCCACAGAGGAAGAAGGGAAGGTGCCCGAAGCTGGACAGTGACTGGGAGGGGCCCCTGCAGAATCTTAGAGCAGCTAGGAGAAGTGACATACAGGGTCCAGCTGCCTCCTAAAGGACGCAAGGTTGTCTTACATCGAGACAGGGTCGCCCCATACCGTGGGGTGGCTGCCACACAAAGGTCCCACAGAAGAAACAGGCAGCCTCAAGGACACCACCACAAACCCTCCCCAGGCCCCCTCTCTGAACCACAACCACGCTTCTGAGAATGACCAAGGCATCTCCTTCCCTTCCCCTTCCCCCCAAACTGGACCTTGTTCCCCTGACCTCTTTTCCCCATCTCCCTCCCCTTCCCTTTGTCTTTCCCCACCCCTGTTGCGGCTGGTTCCACCCCACATGCTCCAGGGCAACCGCAGAGGAACCGTAGGATTCCTGCATACCTAAGGGACTTTGTCTGCCCCTCGGGGGCAAGGGACTTTGGGGGGGAAGGTAGTGTAACGACCTGTGTGATATTCTATATTCCATACATTATGTAGCCAGGGTTATGTTTGCCATGTTCAGCATATTAGGCTTCCTTACGCAGCTCAAAATTCCAAAATGTGAAGTGAAGTGAAGGTGTCATGCAGATATGCTTGGTCTAAAGCGCGTCAGTCGTTCTTGTTACCTGTGGTAGCCAGTGTTTTGCTAATTCTTTGCATTCACTGGTTGGGGGAAAAGGAAGGGGCTTTGTTTTTCCTGGGTATGTTGTTTGCGGGCAGGTCCATATAATTCTTCCTCAGCTCGTATGTTGCTGCTGGTGTGTTTTTTGGCTTAGACTACGGCCAACAGTAGCCTGTGTTAAGGACAGAAATAAAGGAGATAAACCTGATAACAACTCGTAACTTTATTCTCGCTTAATGTTATAATAATAATAATAATAATAATAATAATTTATTTAATTTATAATGCACTTTACATCTCGGGGCAAAATCTCTACATAAATAGGATTAAGAACAAGAATAAAAGCAAACATTACATACGATGACACACCACAACATCTCTGGTGAGAATTGCTCTTAAATATTTTACCTGGTAAAATAAAGGTCAAATAAATAAAATGAAAAAGCTTTCCTAAACAATGAATTGGTATCCATAAAATAGTACAGCCCTTCCTACCTGGAGTGGACAAAAGAAAAACAGATCCATAATGTCTCCCGACATTGCAACATCATAGTAACTCAGTGACAGCAGACTCTGCTGTGGCTGTCGGAGGAATAAGTTAAATTGTGTGTTTAATTATATTATGTTCCAGACTTCAGAAAAGATAAAGCGCATATACAGTATTTATGAAAATTCATGGACTGGGAGACCTGTAAATTCTGTTAAAACAAAGTTATTCACATAATAAAACCCCAGAGTCTCCATCAGACCACCTTGATGGTTCTTGTGTTAATAAAATAAACACGTTGGTCAATAATCAATTTATTCATGAGTTGTCCTTAATTTATACATATTAAACAAAGGAGTGTGCCATGTGAAATGAAAATCAAAACTTTGATTTATGATGAACAAAAATAAACTATTTTACTGGGGTTTGTGCTTAAACAAAAGCTTAAAAAACTATATTATGCTCTTCCGAACTGGCTGTGCCTTTGTTGATGACCCACATCCTCATCTGGTGTGCCTGTGCACAATTTTGCGGTGCTTTTGGTGGATGGGTGGCCACTATTGAAATAAAGTGACTATGTCTGTGTTCATAATTTTGCGTGTTGTTAGTAGATCACTGGCACAAATTGTCCACCCCCTTTGGTACTCTGTCTAATTTGCGCACTCGCTAATTTGCTCTGCCTTAGTAAATCTGCCCTGTAGAATCAGAGGGGCCATGCAAGGCACCGCCACAAACAACTTCTTCTCCCATTCTATTACACTGAGCACCAAGCTAGAAGGTGGGAAGTACCATTTTTATATGGTCTTTGGTATGACCAAGCCAGGACTTGAACTCCCAACCTCCTGGTTGTGGGGCGGATGCTCTATCAACCTGGCCACCACTCCGGTGGTCGGCTTACTTTGGGGAATGTGCACATTCCCACATGGGAAATGTGCACAGTCCAGGTAATCCAATTCCAATCCATGAGGCAAGTTCAAATCCAGTCAGGCAGAGATCAGAGCACAGCAGGTAGAGTAGGTCAGACAGGGGTCCAAGGCATCAGGCAGGCAACAGGGTCTAAAACAAGCAGAGGTCAAACACGGCAGGCAAGACAAGAGTTCATACAATGCAGGCAAAACAAGGATATGGTTAGGTTGAGAGTCTGTGCGACCAGACAGAGCAATGGGGGAAGCTCCCTTATAAAGGGTGGTCCAAATTGGCAACAGGTGTAATCAGGGCTGCAGGGAGAGCGCTAATCAAAGCGGGGGGAGAGAGAGGCGGGCACACAGAGCAAGTAGGATCCCTTACAGGATCATCTTTAAGCAGATGATTCATGATGATGATGATGAAATGTTTGTAGTTGAAGTGTTTGTTGTGTGTTGACAAGATGTAGCCCAGAATTCAATGAACTTATATAAATTGTAAATTGTTGTTAGAAATTGACATTCCAGTCAAAATCAAGTTGTTTTTTTTTGTTACCATGACTGTAACATGTTTTTTATGACTTACAAGACGTCAAGAGTGAGATCACTCTTATGTGTTGTGCGTTTTTCTGCTGTGAAACTTCATTTAAGGAGAAAGGAAAGTTTAGATGAAGTGTTTTTGTGATGTCACTATAACAGATGAATCAACCAGGACTAAGCACTGGCTATGGCCTCAGAGGAAGAGGGCGGAACTAAACAGTCAGCACTTTTGGCCAGCTGCTTTGATGGGTTTTACCATTAAACTCCTTTAAATTACTGATGCAGTTCCAATCATTATCCTGGGCCACCATGCATACAAGTGAGTATGTTGTTCAACCATTAAGTCTGTATTTTAGCACAGGATTTATTCTGTGTAATGTAGCACTAGCCTCCATTAGCCTTTAATGTGCCTGATACGGTAGCCCACTCGTGGTTAGGCCTGTAACAATGAAAGCACCAAGGTGCTGATGCCTCGGTGCCAGAGCCGTGGCAGAGGTATGCATTGTTGGATCATCACCAAAATACTATGGGTTTGTCTCAAGCCCAAGGACCATCTCTAGTAAAAATTTCATCCAAATCCATCCAGTAGTTTTGGAGTAAACGCATGCGCAGTGAAAATAATCTGCAGTTCACACGCCCATACGGTTGGTGGCAGCCAAGAGCCACCAACCTGATTTGAACAGCTGCAATCCAAACACAAAAAAGAGCACAGTGGCAGACATTTTAAATGGCGGAAGCGATGGAGGTACATGAATACAATGACAATCAAGATGAACAGGAGCTTTTGCTGTTTAGCAGCAGAGGAAGAAAACAGACAGGCAAAAAGATGGACATTTGTTCACCCAGTATTGGTGGATTGCTCAGTACTTTCCTCCAGCGGAAGTTTCCGGGCACATGTACAGTACTGTTCCATTGATGGTAAAGGTGAGCTATTGTTGTGTTTATTTCAAAAACAAAGCGTGATTTTGAAATTCTGGCAAATTAAAAGTCAAGAAAATATGGGGATACAATGATACAAGCCTTTAGTTTCATTAAATTTTGCCCGGGCGAGCTGAAACAGAGAGGCGGACAGATGGACAGATACACACACACAGCCACAAACAGACCCAATAATCGATTACCGCATGCTTCTGTTTCACTGAGGCATAATAACAAATTTTGATGGATAAATTTTCCCCAAAATTACTGCGATAAATGATAATATTGTTGACATCATGAAGGCCATTTTATGCCCCGGATATAGTGATATAATGATGGTAGTCTATGTGCAACTTTCCAAAGCACTTTGAACTTTTATTTATGAACAATATCAAACGCTGGAATAGAAATGTGCAAAAACATTTAAAACAAAAATAAATAAATAAAACTGTTTTGGCCACTACTGTTTATACATTGCCTCAGATGACTGAGACACGTGGCTTTATGTCATCGGTAAGCGCCGTTTGCTTATAATAGCCACGTCTCAGAGATGGCACAAGAGAACTACATAGTGAACACTTCCAACTTCATGGACCTTACCATCTATTTTGATTTTTTTTTATGGTAGTGCTCTCTAATACAGCCATTATGTTGTAAAATGATTGATAGTAAGAATGATCACACTGATCATACGAATGTAGCGTAAACATAATTGGGCTAGACTTGAAGCCAACCTCTCCAATTGGGGCAAAAGTGAAGGTTTCGCTGTGCAAGGCGATCACACTGTTAAAAAGGAGAGGTCTTTTAGGCTCAGTCAGGACAAATTTTATATTGTGAGTGGACCCCGGCTCCCCGCTTCATGTTTTCTGGCTGTGCTCACTGTGTGATGAGCCCCACCTCGCAGCATACAGAGAAAGTGCTGCAGGCTGAAAATTTTGGCGGTTCATATAAAAAACAAACAAAAAACCCATGTAAAAGGCAACTTATAGTGGCCAGAAAACTTATTATAGTTGTTTTTTTCTTATCGTACGATTAATCATTTTACTGTAACTGTTATTGTTACAGGCCTACTCATGGTACCATTTTACGTACAGTAAATATTAAAGCCTTGTGTCAAATAGGTAATGTGCTACATCCACAAATATCCAGAGAAGCCTGGATATATTTCGGTGTTACATGTGTTTATTTGTTTGTTCAGACTTGTATGGAAGAATGCTGCTACATGTTAAAGACAGGAGGAGAAAAGAGATGTAATCAGAAATAATGTCTGACACAGGGGCGGTTCTAGGATCAGAGCTTTAAGGGTGCTGAGCACCCAATTAGCCCCACCGCAGACACACGCATGTACGCACGCGCGCGCGCACACACACACACACACAAACCAACCCTAATTTGTCTTTGAACAAAAAAGAAAAAAAAAAGTTAGTATTTGACTCTTTCCTTTTTTTTTAAACTTCGGAAAAAAAGATCTCAATGTCCCTTCACATATTTTCACCTGACATATCTTTTGTTGTTCTTGTTATCAGCCTTCCAATCCAATTTGATGACCTTCAATATAAGCAAAAGGCCCCTGAAGGTAAGCCAACTTCCCAGCTTTTCTGGCTTGCTCCACTTGCGGCCACAGCCTGTTCCTTTCGTCGGGGTCTTCCTTGGGTAGCATCTCAGTGATTCTTATGCCATTTTCTTTGCAAAAAGTGGAATTCTTGCTTTTCTTTCAGATTTCCTCCTTTATTTTTCAGTGAGCAAAAAGAACAATAACAGGTCTTTGTCTTTTATCCAGCTTTCTACCCAATTTGTGCATGACGTCAACTGCAGCCTCCAGCTTCGGCTCCAACTCGGGAACAATTTTACCAAGGGTTTGAACTACTCATGCTCTAATATTTTCATCCTTCCTTTCTTTGATGGAAATGCACCACCTCATTCTGTACTTCTCCTGTTCTCTCAGTTTCACCCTTAAGTCAGTGTTCTCCTTGCTTATTCGCTCGTTTTCTTTTTCCATCCATTTTACTTTTTCTTTACATTCTTTCACTTCTTGAGCATTAAACTCAACAGCCTTCGTTAAGCTAGCGAGCATCATGCTACTCTGGCTAGCCTGTTGCTTCAGATCAGCTAGCTTAGCATCCACCATCTCCAACTTTTCATCTGTATTGTGTTGATGTAGATCCACTTTCTGTGTTAGTTTTAAGATATCTTCCATAATATCTTTAAGAGATAGCTCACCACTTTTGTCCCTTCCTGTTGACTTTGCTTTCTTTTCCAGGTGAGACTTCTCTGGAGTTGAAGGCACTGAGTCTTGGTTACCACGCTCTTGCTTATTCAGCGTGATTACCTCCATTGCGGTGTATTCATGTTTGTAATCTTGGCAGTGTTATAATAAATAAATAGTAAAGATTAGTTAATTACATATTACACAAAGTGCTTGCATACACATCTCTTAGATCCACACATACACCCACACACACACACACACCCAAAAAGTGCTTTAGCTCTACACATACACATATGCACACACACACAATCTCCACAGGAAAGTCTCTGTTCCTGTTTCCATATATGGGCATGCGTAGGGCAAAAGAGAAGACATATGGATGCTGAGAGGAAGCCATAAAGCCATAAAGGCAGGAAACTAGCAGGACAGAGGAGGAGCCATCTGGATGCCAAGAGGACAGTTTGGACAATGGACATGTATTGTTGGAAATTTACAGGGAAACGCCCCACTAACTGGAAGCCTTTTTGTAGCTGTGAATTCCTTTGTGTGGGGTCCTTTCCAGAAAAGGGAGCTGGGAGGAGACCCGTGGCCATGTACACTGACTCCCTGCGTGGTTCAATAAAGTTAAGCTGAGAAATAATATTTCTTCTGTGATCATTGGTTATTGTCGTTGGTTAACTGTCCAAAAATTAATTTTTACAGCAGTCCTCTCTTCTTTCAACATCAGAAGGTGTATCCTGGTTTGCATTTGCATCAAAAACAAATTTCTGTGGTTTGATGAAGTTTGAAGTAGACATTTTATTCGTTATAGGTGGAAAAGCAAATGTTTTAAACAAAGTTTGGGATTTTGAGACTAACAACCTCCGAAAAGTGCAGCTGCTCAATTCACTATCTTGTCCTGCCTTCACATGCCCCCAAATACTTTTTCTGCAGTGTTTGTGGCCCTATGACGTGACCACACACGTAACTCAGTGGACTCGTCTTAAAGGGGCAGCACATGAAAAGTGCCAGATTAATATATAAAATAATATTCAACAAATTACTGCATCCACATTGTGATCCGAATCACCACCAATATCTAATCATCTGTTTCCCATGCCAATACACACCTTTCCTGAAAATTTCATCAAAATCCATTCATAACTTTTTGAGTTATGTTGCTAACAGACAAACCAACACACAACACCACTAAAAACATTACCTCCGTCCTCCCTTGGTGGAGGTAAAAAGTCTGCCAAAGTATCTGCCTTCTCCTTATCATCACTTGTTAGTGTATCGCCATTGCTCTTAATAAAATCTGGAATACCAATGATATATTTGGTTCTGGATTTGAGAAACTTCCAGAATTTTTTTAGGATTTGTCTTCGCGTTTTTAGCAATATCTTGCTCATACAGCTTCTGGGCTGTTCTTGTAAGTTGTCTAACTTCATTCCTCCCTCTGCAGTATTCTTTAAAATTGTAAAATGGTTAGAGCTTTTTCAAAACCTGTTCTTTAAATTTATTTTTGAACGAATGCTTTGATTCAAAAGTAATGTACATTTCTTTACCTTTGTTGACATAACTGGCACATTTTCCCTTACTGCATCATTAATTTTGTTGCTAATAAAGTTCACATTTCATTTACTTTGCCAAATAGGGCAAGTGAATGCTACCAGTCAATATCCAAAGATTTCTGTAGATTTCTGTAATCCCCTCTTCTGTAATTATAGTGACTAATTTTATTTAAACCAGGTTTCCTCAAATCCAGGCTGAGTCTGGTCTGTATAACAGCATGGTCACTCTTCCCAATTGGTGATTCTAAATTTACAACAAATGAAGTAACCGGCAAATTAGTCAACATCAGGTCTAACAGTGAAGATTTATTATTACCTCTTCCTCTGGTCTTCCTCCTTTATCAGTTGAGTCATAAAACTATCTCTCATAGCTTCAACAAATGCAAATTCAGAGCTGTTAATTGATGTATTGCATATGAAGGTGTTCCAATCTATAGCAGGGTAATTAAAATCTCACTCTATTATCACAGGATTTTTCCTTGCTCCTTTTTCTGTTATTAATTTGTTCAAGTTTAAATGATTTTCATCACTTGAGTTTGGACTTCTGCACAGCAATCCAAATGTCAGGACCTCTCCTGGTGATTTTATATTATATACCAAGTATTCAGAAAAATCCAAACTATGAAAACCATCAATATTTTTTATTTAACCTTTATATATACAGAGTAATTCCTATGAGAGGCAACCTCTTTTTTTCAAGGACACCCTGTTCACACTCACACCAGGAAGCTGCCCAGTACAACCACAGACTGACCTGTGGCCACTGAGCAGCTCCACTGGAGCGGCTGGGGTTAAGGTCCTTGCTCAAGGGCACCACAGTGGGGTTAATAAGGGTGGGGCAAACACTGCCATGTTATCTGTCCCACCCAGAGCTGATCCTGCCGGTCTGGGGATCAAACCCGTGACCCTCAGCTTAATAGTCCACATCCCTAGCCATTAGGCCACCACAGTATTATATTGAATAGTATTATGTATGTATAAAATAAGGCCTCTCCCATGGCGACATTTCAAATTTCTTTCTTCAATGTAATAATTATCTAAGAAATTGTAGAGAGAGGAATGAGCAGGCGAGGCAGTGAGCTGGAGCAGAGCAGACATTATTACTCTCTCTCTATCATCAGTCAACAAGAAGAATAACCCAGGTTGCTGCCATCTCTCTTTAATACCATACAAACTCGCCTTGCGACCTGGAGGGTTCACATTACAATACATAGACTTACAATAACAATTCCCTTTGTCACCCAGCCTGTCGGCGCATTATTATGCAGTCTGGAGGAGAATGCGTATTATCATGCGGTCTTATGGAGAAAACCACAGTCTGTCTTGCACATCCATTTAACAGCTTTTAAGCATCTCCTCCTGTGCCATTCAATCTGAGTGGAGAATGTATTATCTAGGTCCCCCACACCACCCCCCGAAAACTCAGACTGGGCCTCAACCCTCATGTCCTGTGGGCTTCAGCCGATGTCCATAGCGGCTGTAATGGGGGGACCGCTGGCTCTGAGGTGCTGCTATGCCGGTGGGGCGCTTCTGGAGCCACGTCCGTCTGTGGGGGGACATTGGAGGGGGGGACACATCTTCACCATGCCATTGTGACTGAGCTGACAAGTCATTTACCTGGGGAGTTCTCAGTGGGGGTTGTCTGCACCGAGGAGCTCAGGCCAACACCACCTGCTCGTCTGCTAATATGAAGGTGGGCTTAAGCCTGTCTATACAGATTGTTTCTCTACGTCCCCCCAAGTCTAACACAAAATGTTTATCCTCAGGTTCCAACACTCTGAACGGGCCGTTGTAGGGCGGGCGCAATGGGGTCCGGTGGGTATCGTGACTGACAAACATGAACGACGCATCCTTCAAGGTCCTTGGCATGAAAGTGCGGGGAAAACAGTGGTGGGCCGGGCCGGGTACCGCCCCTGCCTCTGCGCTATGTAGTGAAGGCGGGGATGGATCAGTGTTCGGCGAGGGGTTTTCAGGCAAAAATTCTCCGGGGAGCCGCAGCGGCTGGGAAAAAACAAGCTCTGCTGGGGAGGCAGCCAAATCCTCCTCCGGTGCTGAATGCAACCCTAATAGAACCCACGGCAACCAGTCCAACCAATTTGCATCCGTAAGCAAAGCCCTGAGTGCTGCTTTAAGTGACCTATGGAAACGCTCGCATCACCCATTGGCCTGGGGGTTGTACGTGGTCGTGCGATGAATTGTGATGCCCAGGCTCCGGGCCATCGTGGACTGGAGGTCGGAAACGAACTGCGGGCCCCGGTCGGACGTGATATTTGAAAGGGCGCCGAAGCGTGCCACCCATGTCGTCAAAAAAGCGCGTGCAACTTCTGCGGACACAGTGAGAGCTAGCGGCACCACCTCAGGCCAGTGCGTGGTGCGGTCCACCACTGTCAGGAGGTGCATGGTGGGAGGGGGGACCCACGAGGTCCACGTGAACATGGTCGAACCTCTTAGCCGGGACATGGAACAGCTCAAGGGGGGCCTTTGTGTGCCTGTGCACCTTGGCTCCTTGGCACGCTACGCAGGCTGCAGCCCACTCTTTCACTTGTTTGCGCAGGCTCGGCCAGACAAACTTTGCTCCCACCATTTTGACTGACCCGCGCACTCTGGGTGCGCCAGGGAGTGAACCAACTCGAAAACGCGTCAACGCCAAGCACGTGGGACCACTGGGCGTGGGCGGCCTGTGGAGATGTCACAGATTTGGGGGTGGGCACCCGTCTTGCAGTACTCTGCTCTCCAGCCTTAACCCTGTTGGTCCAGACTGGAGCGCGCAAATGTCCACATCGCCGATCTGCTCAGCGGCCATGGCCGTGTAATCTATTCCTATGTAGACTGGGGCCACTAATGTGCACGAGAGGCAGTCTGCCACCACATTGAGTTTACCGGCCACATGCTGAATGTCGGTCGTAAACTCCGAGATCGCGGCCAGCTGTCTCTGCTGCCGGGCTGACCATGGTTCCGAAACCTTGGCCATAGCGTATGTTAGCGGCTTGTGGTCCACAAACACAGTGAAGCTGCGGCCTTCCAGTCAGAACTGGAAGTGGCGTATGGCCAGGTGGAGAGCCAGTAACTCCCTGTTGAACGCGCTGTATTTACACTCATTGTTGCGCAAAGACCTGCTAAAAAAGGCGAGCAGCTGCCAAGAACCGGCGACGCACTGCTCCACGACAGCCCCTATGGCCATGTCCAATGCGTCGGTAGTGAGCGCTATCTGAGCTGCTGGGTCCGGGTGCGCCAGTAGTGCGACGTTCGCTAGAGCTGTTTGGGCCTCGGAAAACGCCTGCTCTCGCAGGAGTCCATTCAACTCTGTCCACCAGTTTCTGTTTCTTAAGCACAGTGTACAACGGCTGCATGAGCTGGGCTGCGCGGGGGAGGAAACGGTTGTAAAAGTTAACCATCCCCAAAAACTCCTGCAGCGCCCTGACCATCTGAGTCCGGAGAAAATCTGCCACTGCGCGCACTTTGTCCAGTAAGGGTATCGCGCCCTACGGTGAGATGCGGTGGCCCAAAATATCCATTACCGTAACCCCGAACTGGCACTTCGCCAGGTTGATTATTAACCCGTGTTCTTCCAACCTCTGGAAAACCGTCCTGAGGTGGGCTACGTGTTTGTCCTCGGACGCGCTGGCCACCAGGATCTGCGCCGCTCCTTTTAACCCGAAAGGCATGCGTAGGAACTCAAAAAGACCAAACAGGGTTATTACTGCCATTTTGGGTGTGTCTTCCGTGCGCACCAGGACCTGATGGTAACTGTGGACCAGGTCCACCTTGGAAAAAATGCATGCCCCCGTGAGGTGGACGGAAAAATCCTGAATATGGGGGATTGGGTAGCGATCGTGCGCTGCAGCGTTGTTTAATCTGCGGAAATCTCCGCATGGTCGCCACGATCCCTCAGCGTTAGGCACCATATGTAGCGGGGATGCCCATGGGCTGTTTGAGCACCTGATGATGCCCAACCTTTCCAAGCTGGCGAACTCCTCATGCGCACTGGCCAGTTTAACTGTGTCCAGGCACTGAGGTCGTGCGAAAACGGACGGCCTCGTGGTGGTAATGAAGTGCTCCACCCTGTGTTTAGTGATGGCCGCCGAAAACGTCGGAACCGTGAGTGCTGGGAACTGGGTGAGTAGTGTGTGGAACTTACCCCCTGGAACTGTGACGTTGGCTAGTGTTGTGGACCCGGCTCCTCTAGCTGTACAGGGCAGAGAATCAAAAGACATTGCTTTAATTAGGCGTCTGTTAGACACATCGACTAACAGTCCGTGTGCACACAAAAAATCTGCGTCCAAAATGGGGAAGTTACATGCCGCTATGACGAATATCCATTGGTATGTACGGCTGTGCAAGGATATAGTCAGTGTCCTCTCACCAAAAGTTTTAATGTCTGAGCCGTTTGCGGAGGCCAGCTCAGGGCCACTACTTCCCGCCAGCCAGTCTGTGTAGGATGGCAGGATGAGGCTCTTTTGGGAGCTGGGATCCACGAGGAACCGTCTCCCCGAGTGTGAGTCCATCATATAAAGCAGCTTGTTTGTGTCACCGGTGGTCGCAGCTGCTGTCGACTGCTGGCCCTGGCGTTTCCCGAGCGCTTGAACTGGCACGGTGGCACGCGTCGCCATGCGTCTTCTCCAAAGTGGCAGTGATAGAAGCAGAGCGTGTCCCTCTGGTGCTTCTAAGCCTCTGCTGTGGCCACCGTCACTGGCTCCTTGACCCCGTTGGCCGTCTCGCTGGGTTCCGACACCACTGCATTCACAGCGAAGGTTCTGGTCGCCAGGATAATCCGATCTGCCTCTTGTACCAGTGCCCGGTAGTTGCACATGGCCAGCAGCAGCGAATTGGCAAGGACCGCTCTGGCCGCTGTCGGGAGGTTCCAGAGGAAAAGGTGGGCAAAGAGGAAGTGCCCGTCATCTGTGCCCATCAACGCCAACATCTTCTCCATTAATTCGACCGCCGACCCGTCTCCAAACTTGGAGCACGTCCGGAGCCTTTCCGCTCTCTCGCCGTCCAAGAGCGTGTAGCGCCGGGTCAGTGCGGTCTTGAGAGCGTCATATTTGTCGTGGGCTGGGGGCTGTTGGAGCAGGCTCACCACCTGCTGTGTTGTGTGTACGTCCAGCGCTTCAACCACGTAGTAGTATTAGGTGTCATCCGCCGTCACTCCACGGAGCGTGAAGTGGGCCTAGGTGTGGAGGAACCAAGACTTCAGGTCATGTAGCCAAAAGTCTGGGAGCTTGACCGAAACGGCGCATGTGGTGCTGGCGCCTGCAGTCCGGGTCGTCTCCGGGGTGTTTGTGTCGAGTTCCATTATGCGTCAAGGGTCACCAGTGTAGAGAGAGGAATGAGCAGGCAAGGCAGTGAGCTGGATCAAAGCAGACTTTATTTCTCTCTCTCTCTCTCTATCATCAGTCAACAAGAAGAATAACCCAGGTCGCTGGCATCTCTCTTTTATATCATACAAACTCACCTCACGACCAGGGGGGTTCACATTACAATACATAGACTTACAATAACAATTCCCTTTGTCACCCAGCCTGTCGGCGCATTATCATGCAGTCCGGAGGAGAACGCGTATTATCATGCGGTGTTATGGAGAAAACCACAGTCTGTCTTGCATATCCATTTAACAGCTTTTAAGCATCTCCTCCTGTTCCATTCAGTCTGAGTGGAGAATGTATTATCTAGGTCCCCCACAAAATAATCATTTACTTTCACCGCAAATTTATAGATTTTTGGTTTAACTTCAGCTATTGCAATAAAGTCAACAATATAATCCAGATGACCAAGGCGTGCTAAAAGTTCATGTTTTTCTGTCTAGTAAAAACATCAATATTTGTATACATACAAGTGATTACTACCAGCTGACTTACTTAGGAGTGCAGTATTCCTTACGTTTGCATTTCTGGGTTCAGTGATATAACTAGCATTAAGCTCATGCTGCTGATCAATGAAAACCTTGTTTTTAAAATATTTGTTCTCATTAGTCTCCTTTTTTGTTATTGCACTGACTTTCTCTTCATCTTGACCACCTTGCGATCCCAAGGCTGACCCCTTATCACATACAAAAAACCTGAGTCCTTATTATCATTATTTAACTGTTTAGCTTCTGATTTTAGTTCATTATTTTTATTCCTTTCCTCATAAGTCATGTCATGTGTAATGCTGATTTGTTCAAATGGTGCATCTATGCCTTTGAGTTTATAGATTCTTCATCACCTTATGTTGATCATCTGGTGTATTAAAGGAGATAATCAAAGGTCGACTCTTCCTCTCATTTTCAGGAGCAATTACTCTTTTGCCTATTCTCTTAGCATTTACTTCCAACAGGACACCAGCTGTTTTTTGACATAATTTTGGTATGGTATTACTCAGATTTAATCTGAATAAACTAGACTAGCCTGCCACAATTTCGATATCCATCTTATTTTTTCCCATTAAAATCTGATGTGTTTTCAAAGTGTTCCCTTTATTTTTTTGAGCAGTACACACACACACACACACACACACACACACACACACACACACACACACACACACATATAGATATAGATATAGATATAGATATATATAGTACACACACACACACACACACACACACACACACACATATATTATGGGATATCATGGCGAATGTAGTGACCATCCGTTGCACACTACTTTTCAAAATGCATTGTGGGATATTTTGAGTGTACTATATAGGCCGAATGTCATTCTCCTCCCTTGCAGACTCCTTGACTTAAGGCATGTTTACTTGAAGTGAAGGGCTGTCCCAATCTGAAATCAGGAAGTGACTGACTGCTCACTCGCTGACTTCATGAGCCCCTAAATGAGTCACATGCTGACTTAGAATTACCCACAGTTCAGTGCGCCATGTCGGGAGTTCCCAAGGAAAAGCTCCTGATTGGTCACCTGTTCATCACTGGCCACCCCTTCACCCCTGCTCCACCCCACAAAAAACAAAAAAACAAAAAACAAAACAAAACACACAAACACAGAAGCATGGAAGGAA
Source organism: Pholidichthys leucotaenia (assembly GCA_020510985.1). Lineage (NCBI taxonomy): Eukaryota > Metazoa > Chordata > Actinopteri > Cichliformes > Pholidichthyidae > Pholidichthys > Pholidichthys leucotaenia. Next base: position 69,391,343 of record CM035842.1, on the reverse strand, counting down.
CAACTCCAAACATCACTAAAAAGAAGATGTTTACATGTAAGAATAATGTAGCTCACTGGTCTGCAGTGTGTCTATAGTTGCATAATGAAGCATTTTTTTAAATTTACAAACAGGGAGCAATGATCAAACATTACAGTTTATTGAGCTTTGTATTGAACATGACTCCAAATTCACGGGCCACAGAAACGCATCTGCTCAAGGTTTCAAGTAAGTATTCAGCTGGTATATTGATTGACTTATGGGTAACTCCCACAACAGCCACGGACAAGCAGAGCGCTCAGCGAGAGTAGAGAGCAGTGTGATCTATGGACTGATAACAATATGTAGATGTGCCTTGTAACCTCTTTTGTCCTACAGCTCCGGAGCAGAGGCGAATTCAGGCGCCAGTATCCTGCTGTTATGTATGACTTCCTGCTCTGTACTCAAATGCAAATGTCCCGTGCCTTCCTGCAGTTTCTTTGATGATAACATGCCTTTCATGTATTGTCTGTAACTGGGTATAAAAACTGCATATGCTCTGTAACTCTCTCTCTCTGACCACAGCTTCTGACGACACGCATTCTGTGTCTCCTCACGAGAGCCTGAGGACCCGCTCCAGCCCGCCTGCACAGGGCTGGAGTGAGTTCTATGATGGCGGGATGAATGATAATAAACTCCCTTAAAAACTCTCAGTTCGCTGCATATTATTCTTCCGCCACATTGGTGACCCCGAGAAAGAACACGCTGACGACGAACGACGCAGCCCCGGCGGTGATTCTCCAACGACAAGCGAACGCAGCAGCCTGACGCAAATGATCTGCCCTCCCTTCTGCCACACGGGAGACCTCGACGCAGAGCCACCAGGCGAGCTCCCTCGGAGATCATCCACGACCGGGAAAGCTGCAAAAAGCGTCATTCTGCGACCCTCGCCTGAGATTCTAGATCTCCACGCTGAGACCTGCCGAGGGACAAAGCTCATCCGCTCCCTCTCATCGCGCAGTGGATCCCAGAGACAGAGAATCGCCCACATCCTCTGCATCTACACAAGCGCGCACGCACCATGACCCGGCACGAGCGACGACCGACAGCCCGAACAGGGAAGACCATCGGCGCCGACGACGCTGATCTCCACCAAGCTCCCTGACCCTGATTTGCCTCGCGACAGCGGACCGGCTATGCACAGAAGCCTCGCATCAGAACAGCGCAGCTGGAAGGTACGTGGCCGCAGCGCGTGCCGCGCACCAGAGACAAGCTGGCTCTATGGACTTATACATCATCCTCCGGTGCTGCACACGGCTCTTCAGGACTGCTCACACACTTGAAAAACACACGCAGCCCGCAAACAGGATTTTGTGTAGGTCTCAGCCATGGCGCACGACGGGAATCCAGCCGTCAGCTGTCCCCGAGGGCTTTAGGGCCGCGAGCGCACCTAAAGCCAAAACGCCAAGTCCCTCACACAGCTTCAGCTCCTGTTTTTCTTCATTGCCGGACTGAATCGCGAGAGGAATCAGAGACTAATTTTTCTTCTTACAGCTGCTGTGGACCTCCGCACGTTCAACGGGACAGTCCCTCAACATCGCGGATCCACAGGCAATTTTTGCACGGCCCAGACAATTTCGCCGTTCCAGGCCGGCACTTGCTACCCCCACCCCCCCTCCCTCCACCGCCGCCTGCAGCGAGCCTTCCCCGCAGCTCGCTACCAAAGCCGGACTATAGAGGCCTCAGCTTCCCGCTGAGCCCTCTGGGGGGGAGTGTATGGGTAACCCCCACAACAGCCACGGACAAGCAGAGCACTCAGCGGGAGCAATTAACATAGCAGTGTGATCTATGGACTGATAACAATATGTAGATGTGCCTTGTAACCTCTTTTGTCCTACAGCTCCGGAGCAGAAGCGAATTCAGGCGCCAGTATCCTGCTGTTATGTATGACTTCCTGCTCTGTACTCAAATGCAAATGTCCCATGCCTTCCTGCAGTTTCTTTGATGATAACATGCCTTTCATGTATTGTCTGTAACTGGGTATAAAAACTGCATATGCTCTGTAACTCTCTCTCTCTGACCACCGCTTCTGACGACACGCATTCTGTGTCTCCTCACGAGAGCCTGAGGACCCGCTCCAGCCCGCCTGCACAGGGCTGGAGTGAGTTCTATGATGGCGGGATGAATGATAATAAACTCCCTTAAAAACTCTCAGTTCGCTGCATATTATTCTTCCGCCACAGACTATTGATTATGATTATTTAGTAAGCCAGTGGATGACTATAACTAAGGATTTAAGATACTGTATTTAACACATAACGTGTAAATAAAGGATAAATAAATAAAAAAATAAATACACTATAGTGCAGACATTATTTATCAACTATTTTGTGTAATTTTCATAAAAAAGTTAAAAAAAATCATAATTACTTCTCTTTCACTCTGTAAGGCTAGTGCCTGCAAGACATTTAGATCAGGCAATTGATTCCTTCTGTTCCTTGGCCTTGAAGATAAAATCACTCTTAAAATAAAAAGTCAGAATCCACAATATTAAGTGCTATGTCTGGAAATACCTGGGTGAAGAATGAGGCAGGATGATGGTTGGTGAACACAGCTTTATTACAGGAACTATATACAAGCAGATACACGGTATGCACAAGCAGAGGCATCCGGCAAAGAGGCTACAAGATGGTGGCCTTGCCTTATAAATGGGCAGTGCAGCAACGTGAAAGGAAGTGCACGTCACTACACCAAACTTCACAATAAGGTGCCGGAACCCAACACCACATTCTCTCCCCACCTTAGAAAAGTCCAAAACCATGCACACAATTGAAAACCTCCCCAAATTTGAGACCCGAATCATGCACTAAAATAATGAAAACTAAGGTACTAAATTGGCCTAACACACTCACTCAAAACAACCTAAAAATAGGGCTGATGGGTGGACTACCGTGCAGCCCGCACAGCACAGTGGATTATTCTGCCACTGGTAACTAAAAGTCCTTCATTAAACTAAAATACGCTGCCGTGCTCCTAAACTAAAATAGACACATAATCCCCAAAACATAACATGCATGCACAAAACACAAGAACTATAAATAAAGTGCTACCGCAAAGTCATTTGGGTGAAAAAAATGGAAATTGCATGGAGGGATCCAGGGCAGCCCCTCAGCAGGCGCACCCCTGGAGACTGCAGACCCCCGGAGCGATGGCCGACCCCCTGGATGGCGGAGCCTGGATCCCACACTGACTCCCATCCAGCCTCACCACCTGGAGCGTCTCCCCGGACACGCCGAAGCTGATTGGTGTGCCTTGACGAGCCGTCAGACAACCTGAAGCACGCTGCGCCCAGCTCAGCCACAATGCACAGACAGTCTCGATGTTTTGCTGGCTGTCGTTTGGCCCATCTTCGCTGTGGACGTCCTTCACCCCAAACCCGCACCAAGTCCATAACCCACAGTGGAATTTTACTCAGCCCATTGTGTTGCTGCTGAGCATGCAGTAACTCCATGCTCGATGGTCTGGCCCCGTCCTTTTCTTTAAACGTTGTAGTGTTCACCGTTGTAGCTGCAGACCCCCCCAGTCAACCGTGGCCAAGTACCGGAGGTATCTGGGGCTAGAATGGTGTTGCTCAGCAGCATGGGTACCAACCCTGGGCGAAAACTGGTCGACTTGATCACCATGGTGTCTGTTAGCTCTTCGTACTGTTCACTCCCAGTGTCCATCAGGGGCAAGCGGGGTGATTTTTCCCGTGGGTTCCCTGGGTAAAACAAACGGCACACCCTGGCGTAATGATTCCAGCATCCACATCTACCTCGTTTTCCTCTAGCCGGGCATTTCTTAGCTTTATAGCGGCGCGTCACGGACCCACAACCCCTGCAATGGGAGTTTCCCGGGGAAGACCTTTGGCTGGCAGCAGTGACTTCCCAAAAATCGTCGTCCGAGCTATCCTTGCTATCTTCGCTATCAGGGTCCGCAACATTAGCTGAGGCAAGCGGGTCCGGCTGTTTTTGTGGCTGGCGCCAATTTAGCTCCACAGCTAGCTTAACAACGGCTTCCCACTGGAGAGCTAGCTTCATTGCTTTAGCTAACGTTAAATCATTAGGTGCCACTAATAGCCTAGCACGCAGCTCAGCGTTACACGTGTGTTCTGCTAGTTGATCGCGTACCATTTCATCTTCAAGTGGTCCAAAACAACACTCACTGGCTAGCTGCTTCGAGTCAATGATATGTTGGCAGATAGGCTCACCTACCAGCTGATATCTCTGCCAAAAACGAATCCTCCAGACAGTCATGTTGTCTGGGGTGGAGAAATGTTTAACTAGCAACTTCACAATGTCCTCACATGAGTCTACTGTGCCGAGCGTCCGCAGGACCCTCAGGCCCTCCATACCCAGGTTGTTAATGAAAAGCGCCTGCTCTCTTGCCTTATCGAGTTCCCCAAGGCCCAGCGCCATAACATACGTCTGATAGGCCTCCCACCAATGCGGCCACAAAACCTGTGGTTCGCCCGGGAGCTCAAGAAAGGGACGAAGCAGGGTGATACATGCCTCCATGAGTTAATCCTCGATCGCCAAATGTTATGAATGGAAATACCTGGGTGAAGGATGAGGCAGGATGATGGTTGGCGAACACAGCTTTATTACAGGAACTATGTACAAGCAGATACACGGTATGCACCAGCAGAGGCATCCGGCAAAGAGGCCACAAGATGGTGGCCTTGCCTTATATATGGGCGGTGCAGTGACGCGACAGGAAGCACGTCAGTATAATGTTGTATTTGTGTCATTATTGTGAAGTGCAGTGTAGTGGCAGCCACTTCCTCTTTCTGCCACTGCACAACCCTATAAATGCCAGCGGGCATCTCTGTTCGGTCTCTTTGCTGATGCCCCTGCCTGGTGGCTGTGTTGTGTGTGACCAACCCTTTTAATAAAATAAAATGAAGTTCAACTGTGCACCTGGCCTGGTCATTACAGAGGTAATTCCGACATAACATTTTGGCGACGAGGATGGGATGGAGGTGTGTATTTCACTGCTTCAGCCCTTCCCGGAGCTCCTGGGTGAGCCGCTTGTGCCCTGCCCAAGATGGTTTGCTGCCTTTCAAAGCTACATCGTGGCGCTCGACTTGGGGAAGCTAGATAAAATGAGGGCGCGTACACTTCTGGTGCATGATTTGGGGTTTGAGGGCCAGCGTATCCTACGTACACTAGGGGCTTCCGACTCGTATGAGGATGTGGTCAAGTTGCTAGCGCGCCATTTCAGCACCCCAGATAGCGTGACCGTCCAGAGGATTAGGTTTCGGCAGCGACACCAAAGGGCAGGTGAGCCTGTTCACCAGTTCATCACCAACCTGAGGCAGCTAGCTAGTGAGTGTCGTTTTGGGCCACTGGAGGAAGAACTGGTATGTAACCAGCTGGCGGAGCACACAACCAGCAATGCTTTACGAGCTGGGCTACTCTTGGCGCCGAGTGACCTGACGTTATTCAAGGCTGTCAAGTTAGCTCTCCAAGTGGAGACCGCAGACAAGCTAGCTTTGGAGCTAAAGTGGCGCCAATCACAACTGCAGCTGGGGCCTACTGCCGCAGCATTAGTAGCAGACTCAGACAGCGAGGATAGCGCGACCAACGACAACGTGGAAACCAACACTATCAGCCGAAGGTCTGCCCCGAGAAAACCCTTGTGTTTGGGTTGTGGGTCTGTGAAGCACCAATACAAGGCTAGGGAATGCCCGGCTAGAAGAAAGCGCTGTAGCAAGTGTGGACGCTTGAACCATTATGCCACATGACGGCCCAAGGCGACAACATCATGGGCTGTGACCTGTTTTATGGACTGGGGTTCACTATTAAAGATGACACGGGGAAAGAGTGGACTGGTTGTGGCCAGTGGAGCCGTCCGATTCTGGTGGTGGAGGACGACGCTGTGTGGGACAAAGATTTACCGGGCACCACGGTGGCCAAGCAGGACCAGCCTCACTCAGGTTTGACGCAGGAGGGTCTCAGTGCTGGCGCTCAGGGTACCGTGGAAGAGGGTACCGAGTGTGGTGGCGAGGCGCCTGCGTCGGCGGGTGACGCCGACGAGCTAGCCTCAGTTTCCTCTGGAGCTCGGCCACAGTGGGCTGGAGGATCTGGAGCTACAACGGCTACCATTGCAGCAGCTTTACAAGGAGTCGGGGCCAGACCAACAGGCACGGAGGGACTGTGTGCCAATCAGCAACACTGCAGGCCGAGCAGAGCTCCTCTGAGAGTTACGGACCTGGTCTGGGCTCGAGGAGAGGGACCTCCACGGTGAATGTGGGTTAAACGACAGCCAGAGGAACACCAAGAGCGGCTGTGCATCGTGGCTGAGCAGGGCACACCCTATTTCCAGCTGTCGGATGGCTTGTGGAGGCATGCCAATGAGCTGTGGCGTGCCCGGGAGGAGGCTTCAGATGGTGGGTCTGGAGGAGAAAGGTGGTCGATGGCAAAGAGAAGAGGCGCTCTTGTCTATGAGGTCAGCTGTGATCCTGGTGGCATGCTGCTTCCTGGGGCGGGTGTACTGTGGGGCTGCTCTGGGCCCCCCACAAGCCAGTTCTACCCCTTTCTGCCAGAAGGACAGTAGTGTGAGTTTGAAAAAACAAAGAGAGTTCTAATGTTCATATGTTTGTGTGTGTAAAAAAAAAAAAAGAGATTTAAACTGTTATTGTTCTGGGTGTGTTTTATTTAGTTTAGGAACACGGCAATGCTTTTAAGTTATTTATGGACTTTATTTGTTTTACAGGTGGCAGAATAATCCGCCTCCGTGTAGGGCAGGACGGTAGTCCACCTGTCCTTCCTATTTTAGGTTTGTTGTGTGAATGTGTTAGGCCATTTAGTAATTTCAATTTCAGTTTTCTTAGTGTGTGATTCGGGTCCTAAATTTGGGAGGGTCTTAATTGTGTGTGTGTGTGTTTTTGGACTTTTCTACAGGGAGGGAAAATGTAATGTTGTATTTGTGCCATTATTGTGAAGTGTGGTGTAGTAGCGGCCACTTCCTCTTTCCACCACTGCACAGCCCTATAAATGCCAGCGGGCATCTCTGTTTGGTCTCTTTGCCGATGCCCCTGACTAGTGGCTTCACTTCCGCCCTCCAAAGAGAGCAGACGCTTTTTCTCCCAGCTCCGGTTTCTTATCTCTCTCCTTCCCTAACTGACTGGATCCCAGCTTGCTACTGTCTGTCTGCGTGTCCTTACTGCTGATTATCAAACGAAATTATGGATTTAATAAGCTGGGCTTTGAACACAATTGACACTGTTTTTTTTCAACGAGAAAAAGTGGCCCGGGGGAGCCGATTTGGAGAGACCCATGGATTGGAACACATGTGTCTGCATGATTCGACTGATGATGTGGAAACAACATCTATCTGGTTTGGCAATGGTCATCGGAATTTTACTGATTGGATCTGGGATTGTTCTGGTGTACCGCAAATTGAAGAAGATGGATGGAGCCTATCGAAAAGCGGACCTGGCGAGGCTTATCCATCAAATTGACCAACTGGGCAGGACTCTGACAGCGGCTAATGGAGAACTGTTAGGAAAATGGATTACATCACGATCACGCTGAGAGCCGTCCATGATAATTTCATCATCCAGCCATGAAAGATTTGAGCACTGAATCTGTAAGAGAATATAAAGTTTTTTCTCTGAAGTCAGTGCTATTCGACCTGTTTTGACGCCCTCAGCTCACAGTCCTCCAGATTATCTTCAGTTTTACTTGTTTTCATAACATGGCGGGCAGCATTTGACTCTCAAGGACAGCCAGCTGTCTGGCAAACCATTCCATCTGCCGTGCCAAGGACACGCGCCTTTGCCCAGACGGTAGACAAAACATCTGCTGCTGAAGAGACTTTGTTGTCCTTAACTGATACCAACACCCTCACTCAACACCCTCACTCACACTGACTCACTATACTGACGTGAAGATTACTCATTCACTGCTCTCTTTGTGTCATTGTATGGATTCTATTGTCTGCTATTTGTGCATTGAGAGTTTTTTTCTTGTAATCATAATATTGATCATATATATGAACTGTATTCTGACAAACAATGCTTTTTTCTCTCTCCTATTGTGTTTATCCTTTTTCTCCCCCATTGCTTCCTGTTCCCATTCTGCTGACAGGCGCGTCACTGACGCTGCCGCGTCACTGAAAATGTCAACTATGTTGTTCTCAGTGTCAAGTCAAATCCCTCGTATATTTATCAGTTATTTACTGTGAATGTACTTGGCAATAAATCTTTTTCTGAGTTCTGAGTTCTGAGTGCTGTGTTGTGTGTGACCAACCTGTTATGTTATTAGGACATATTATTTTGTGACACGGGTGGTGGCTCCACCTTTCCGGTTCCACCGCCACCCGGGGTATAAGAGGGTTGTAAGGAAGAGGGGTGATCTCTCCAGGAATTTGTGAAGGAGGGGGCTGAACCCCAACCACCACCACCATTCTGAACACCCGGGGTGAAACTTTAGCTTCAGCTCCCTGTCAACTGCAGATTTCTTAACATTTTCAATGCAAACTACTCAAAACCTGCTCTTTATTTACATTTTTCTTTTCTTTTTTCTCCCCTTTTTTTGGGGGGGGGGGGCTGGAACCCCCTCAGCCCCGGCTACGCCCCTGCTGACCTCCTCTCAGCCTGATGGCAGCACCTTGTATTATACGAGTGAGTCTACAATAAAGTCGTGTTCCATTCAACACTCAGTCTCGTCATTGGTTCTCGCTTTACCGACATAACATGACCCTTTTAATAAAGTGAAGTTCAACTGTGCGTCTGGCCTCATCATTACAGAGGTAATGCCGACATAACAGTGACAACACCACACTTCACAATAAGGTGCCGGAACCCGACACCAACAGCAGCATGTTTGCCATACACCGTTGTCAAGGTAGGGTGACATGTCATGAAGTGTGCCATTCCTTTGACCATTTCAAGCCCTCGCAGACTCACACACTACTAATGGCTGCTGTCTCAGTCTACAAGGGCTCAGGGCTTGAGGGCTTAGGGAAGAGATTGAGATTCGGCCATAATGAATGAAATTTTCAGTTAAGATTTCGAACAGCACTACAAAATGGTTGATTCACTATATAGTAAACTATATGGCGAACGAGTGAATATTTCGAACACAGCTCATGACTTTTTTTGTGCTTAGGCGCGGTGCGTCGTGACGTCATCATCCGGGTCAATGGGCTTGACCTCAAGTGTGAATTTTTTTCCGATTTCTTCTTGAAGGGAAAGAAATGGACGCTGCTGCAGTTTGCGGTAAAATAATGAAAAATGTTATCAAGACCTGCGGACTGAAAGGGGTAAAATGCCGCGACAGAAAAGAAGATATAACGTACGCTTCCCCCCCGTGAGTAGAAACTTTGCTGTACTGATTTAAAGTGGCAAGAAAGTGAAAAAAAGCTCAAACGAGCTAACGGGTAACTTCACTCCCGTCCATTTGTTGCGTTCAGGGACCGTAGTCGCTGCGCTGTGTTTTCAAGCTCCCCTACATAAATTGCTGAGCTGCTCTTTTCCTCGTGCAAAAACGTGAAGAAATGCAAATACACATAACACGTTGTGTTTTTACCTCCACATTTGTACGTATTTGTGCCATTTTTTTTTTACATATATAACAAAGACAAAATGGCAATGAAAAGCACCCCTCTCCCGTGTGTCGTTTGATCAATGGTTTTAGAGAAGCTTGTGAACGCACCATAGTTTCACTTGTTTTGTGGATGTTTGTGAATCTTTGTTATTGTTTTGTTCTCAGAAGCGCATCAAAAAGATCATGCAGAAGGACACAGAGGTGGGGAGAATTGCTATGGCGGTTCCTGTGATCATTGGTATCCTTCATCATTAATCACTGAGCTGACTGTTAGAGCTCCCATCTGGTTTTCCCTCCACTTCACTGCAGTCCTCTCTCAGCATCTCCTTCCAGCTTCTGCCCTCCTTGGCATGCTGGGGGTTGTTGTTCAGTTGTCAAAAACACCAAATGTTTAAAAAAAAAATCTATCCATCTGATGGAAGTCACACTGTGGCACTATTTGCTGAAGCTTATCAAACCCATCCCTTGTTGTTTTGGTGTTGTAATTTATGGATAATTGCTTTGAATTGCTCTAAATATTGGAATCCCCATAACTTGTATTTGGGACAGCCCTTATGAACATAGAGTAATCGCTAGACGTAAAAGCAACTTTTCCTCTACAACAGGTGCATTTTCTTTAAATCATATGGAAATCCACAAACACAGCGCCTATATTATTATGCAAAATATTTGGAGTTGAAAAATATTCAGATCTGTTCTTATATATAAATATAAATATAAAGTGGTCTTCTTTAGACAAGAATGTTTTTTAAAAACCGTTATGTTGCAAGATTATGTCATTCAGTGTGCTGAGCACCACAGATACTACAGGTAAATATTAATACCAGTAGTAAGGTAAAGCAAGCAAAGGTGTAACAAAGTGCTGAAAATGTTGCAGAGCAGTTAATTCCTTTACAGCAGCGATCAGCCCGGGCATTGGAGATGTTCCTGAAATCTCTGCTGACCAAAACCTGTCTAATCACAGAGTCAAAGTTCAGCCCTGTTGTGTCTGTGGCTCACATGTAAGTACCAGGGAAAAAAATAAAAGAAGCTGGGGAGGATATTGGCATTAATGCAGCCTATTAACTGCTTCCATGTCAAACTTGAGGGGATGGATTATGTAATACATATAACTGCAGTTCACAAAAATATTGCATTATAATATGAAAAATATCAAAGTGAGCCTAATTATTTTTTTTATATGGTGTTATGTTCAAACTTGAGGGGCAGCCAGTCCACTAAAACAGCTTGTTTCAGGCTATTTTGACATCTGACACATGCACAGCTACAGCTAGAATATACCATTAACCTCTGATTATAGACTGTAATACTTAACTGGGTTTTTATTATTCTGGCAGAGGCCAAATGTGTTAATGCCATGGCACTGCCTCCGTCTGTCTGCTCAAGTTTGTGAGAACCGCTGCTCCTCCTGGGTAATTCCCTGGATAGTCACTAAACTCACACAGAATGATCCTCAGAGGGGTTTACATCCTGGTTGTGTCCAAGGTCAAGGGTTACAAGATCTGCGTATGTATCATTTCAACTTTCAGTAGCCCCATCTATACAGAGAAGCAAAGGGTCATGGTGATGCTGGGGTATGATTCATAAGACCTGAATGAGCTACTCCATCATTTTGTTTAATTTTTCCTTTGCAGCTCATATTTAGATACAGTATTTATGGCAGTCTTAGTACTTACAAAAAATGTGCCATATTCATTTAGCACATTAAAAATACTCTCATGTTCAATGTTTTCATGTAGGAAGCAGTGCATTGAGTCAGAGAAGCACTTCCACTTCCTCAAAGACCTGGTGGACCAGTCCACATCTACCACCAAACAGATGGACAACAGAGGCACAAGTATGTGGCCTTTATACAGGTAGAGACCACAGTCATTTTTATCAGTTATTACTTGGTATTTCAAGTGCTTCACCCTATTTTGGACAGTAAAATGTTTCGATTTCCCCATAATCCCTCTTATCACTGGCAGTAAAAAAGCATATGGATAAGTTTAAAAACATTCCCAGAGGCTTAAGGGGAATCGTCACTTAAAACATTTTCTATTTTATTTTAGTTTTTATTTTAATGTTTATTTGAAAGGGACATTACATACTGATGAGCATTAATGAAAACGTAAGTATGCCAGACTTAGCAGTACTACTAATTTACATCTGTAGTCCCCCGGCAGGTCACAAAAACGCACAAATCAGACAATCATACATGAGAGGGAGATCTGCAGCAGAAATTGTACAAAGTGCACATGCAAAAGTGCAAGGCTTAAGGTGCTGCTATTGTACAAGGTCCATCCATCCATGTTCTTCCGCTTAATCCTTTTCGGGTCGCAGGGGAGCTGGAGCTTATCCCAGCGTCTTTGGGCGAGCGGTAGGGTACACCCTGGACAGATCGCCAGTCCATCGCAGGGCCAACACAGAGAGACAGACAACCATTCATTCTCACATTCATACTTAAGGACAATTTAGTTCATTTTGATGCCAATTAACCTAACTTGCATGTTTTGGGCATGTGGGAGGAAACCAGAGAAATCCCGGAGTAAACCCACGCAGACATGGGAAGAACATGCAAACTCTACACAGATCACTGTTGGTCGGGGGCTGGTATCGAACCCAGGATCCCCCGGCCAAGGGTGAGTTGCTGTGCTGCCGCAGTGCGAACCACTCCGCCACCGCGCTGCCCATATTGTACAAGGTGTGTATGTTAAAGTAGAACTGAACCCACCTTTTTGCCGAAAAAGTAAAATAGCAGATTAATTCCTTATTACCTATTGTATTTTTTGACACATAAAAGAAATTTTTAGGCCGTGCGATGGCCAAGCTATAAGCCGATAAACTTTTGCCTCTGGCTGGCAGTGCCAAACAAACCGGAAGTAGTGCAGACGATGCTGCGTGACGTCACAAGTGTGACCCTTATCAAAACAACAATGGCAGATGATAGCAGTTCCAGCAGTCAAGAACACCAGAGTTTTCAGAGTGAAGAGGCATTCAGGATCGGTGACGAGACAGAGGAGGATGCAGGAGTGTGGCAGGTGGCAGGCGTGCACAAGGGCGAGCCCGGGAGACAGCGACCTGATGCACCTGTGACAGCAGCTGGCAGACGGCGATGCAGAGGCGAGGTCCGCCGCCGGGGAATACACCTGTGCACAGGGGAGAGACTGGAAAGGCAAAGGTAGGTATGCTTACGCTGTAGATCTTGCTGGGAGATGAGGGGGTTCCTCTGCAGCAAGAGGGCTGAAGGAATCAGACGGCTTCAGGCCGAAGCCCAGGGCAGAGTGGCTTATATCCCACACTGCTGACGAGGCGCAGGTGTGCGCGCAGCTGGCGCCGCTAATGAGCGGCGAGTTGTAACCTATCCAGCCTGTGTTGTGTTGTAGCTTAGTTTTCTTTTTTCTCTGTCACATTTTGTCTTAGTTTTGTTTTGAATTCTAATCGCTCTTGCCTGTTTTCTCTTTTTTCTCTTTTGAATTCTTAGATGGTATATGGGTGGGCAATATAAGCTGCGGCTTCAGCCATCACCCATTTCGGATAACTTACGTTGAATTGTATAATCAGATGAGTCATTGTTCAATTTGACCTTGTTGTTATATCATTCAGTTTCTTTCAACCTGTACTGTACTATCCGAAATAAATAAATTCATTCAAAAAATTGGGCTATGTATGACAGTACTTCTACAGACTATAGTGGCAATACACATGAACAGAACTGGCCTCTGCATTTGACTGTGCTATTTATAAATACAGTGATCCCTCGCTACTTCGCGTTTCACCTTTCGCGCCCTCAGTGCATCGCGGATTTTTCAAAAATATTCATCAAAAATTCAAAATTGAGAAAAAATGGCACGAAAGTTGCCCGGGCGCTAGCAGAAGGCAGGGAGACTACATTAGAACATCAGGTATCAACACGGAGAGCCCGCACAACTCAAAATCCACCTCTCTGACCACCGCTCCACTCCTCTCCGCCCACCTCTTCACCGCTCGGGAATCTCGCAAGCTGATTGGCCGAGACGTTTTACCTCGCAAGCTGATTGGCCGAGACGTTTTACCCAGCTTCTCTCCCTGCCGAGCGCCCATACCCAACGAAGGAAGACCGCATTCATTGTTCTTTATCGCTCGTGTTGCTTAGTGGCACTTTTCGCTGTTCTCTTGTGCCTTTTTGTGCAAAATAGTGCTTGTGACGCCCTTGGGGGGGGGGGGTGACGCTACTTCGCGGTTTTTCACTTTTTGCGGTCGGTTCTGGTCCCTATTAAACGCGATAAGTGAGGGATCACTGTAATATCTATATCTAGAAACGCATCGCTTCCCGGTCGCTTTTCCTCCCCCTTTCTTTTCTTTCGTCGCCATGACAGCTTTCCTTGGCCACTGAACAGATCTTCCCAGGTGTTGGAAGTGTTTTGTAGTCGACTATCAAGACAAAATGCACCAAAAACAACCAGTGTCGACGTGCTCGCAATGGTAAACATGAGGACTGGGTCACACTTGTGACGTCACGTGGAACTCCGGCTGCACTTCCGGCTAATCGGCGGATTCGTCTGATTTTTCAGGGCGGGAAATTCAAAATCGCGATTTTCTCCAAGATTCCGGGATTTGTGGAGGGGGTGCCAATGATAAATTATCTTTATAACTGTATATACTATCACCCAGTGCCGTTCAATGCCGTTCAGTTCAGTTCTACTTTAAACAACCCAGAGACAAAACAGAACATTCAACTGTCACAAGTGAAGTGTTATGCATTCATGCACACACATGCACCCAAGCACCTCACAACAACAACAGCAAACACAAGAACAAGAAGTGAGGCAGATGTGTGTGACACACAGGTACATACGTACAGTGGTATGAAAAAGTGTTTACCCCCGTCCTTATTTCTCATGTTTTTGTATGTTTGTCACACTTAAATGTTTCAGATCATGAAACAGATTACAATATTAGACAAAGATAACACAAGTAAACACAAAATGCAGTTTTTAAATGGGGTTTATTATTAAGGGGAAAAAAAATCCAAACCTACATGGCCCTATGTGGGAAAAAGTGTTTAACTCCCTGTTAAAACATAAATTAACTGTGGTTTATCACATCTTTGGAAAGCTGAGTTCAATTTCTCTGGCCACACCCAGGCCTGATTACTGTCACACCTGTTCTCAGTCAAGAAATCACTTAAACAGGACCTGCCTGACAAAGTGAAGTAGACCAAAAGATCCTCAAAAGCTAGACATCATGCTGTAATCCAAAGAAATTCGGGAACAAATGAGAAACAAAGCAATTGAGATCTATCAGTCTGGAAAAGGTTATAAAGCCATTTCTAAAGCTTTGGGACTTCAGCAAACCACAGTGAGAGCCATTATCCACAAATGGCAAAAACATGGAACAGTGGTGAACCTTCCCAGGAGTGGCCGGCCAACCAAAATTACCCCAAGAGCACAGCGACGACTCACTCAAGAGGTCACAAAAGACCCCACAACAACATCCAAAGAACTGCAGGCCTCAATTGCCTCAGTTAAGGTCAGTGTTCATGACTCCACCATAAGAAAGAGACTGGGCAACCACTGCTGAGCAAAAAGAACATAAAGGCTCGTCTCAGTTTTGCCAGAAAACATCTTGATGATCCCCAAGACTTTTGGGAAAATACTCTGTGGACTGAGACAAAAGTTGAACTTTTTGGAAGGTGTGTGTCCCATTACATCTTTCGTAAAAGTAACAGCATTTCAGAAAAGGAACATCATACCAGCAGTAAAATATGGTGGTGGTAGTGTGATGGTCTGGGGCTGTTTTGCTGCTTCAGGACCAGGAAGACTTGCTGTGGTAAATGGAACGATGAATTCTGCTGTTTACCAAAAAATCCTGAAGGAGAATGTCCGGCCATCTGTTCGTGACCTCAGGCTGAAGCGCACTTGGGCTCTGCAGCAGGACAATGATTGAAAACACACCAGCAAGTCCACCTCTGAATGGCTTAAGAAAAACAAAATGAAGACTTTGGAGTGGCCTAGTCAAAGTCCTGACCTGAATCCAATTGAGATGCTGTGGCATGACCTTTAAAAGGCGGTTCATGCTCGAAAACCCTCCAGTGTGGCTGAATTACAACAATTCTGCAAAGATGAGTGGGCCAAAATTCCTCCACAGTGCTGTAAAAGACTCATTGCCAGTTATTGCAAACGCTTGATTGCAGTTGTTGCTGCTAAGGGTGGCCCAACCAGTTATTAGGTTTAGGGGGCAATCACTTTTTCACACAGGGCCATGTAGGTTTGGATTTTTTTCCCCTTAATAATAAACACCTTCATTTAAAAACTGCATTTTGTGTTTACTTGTGTTATCTTTGTCTAATATTTAAATTTGTTTGATGATCTGAAACATTTAAGTGTGACAAACATACAAAAAATGAGAAATCAGGAAGGGAGCAAACACTTTTTCACACCACTGTATGGCTGCTTGTCAACCAAATGCGTTTTCTCTGCTCTGGGCAGCTATTTTCCATTCATTCTCTATGTAGTCCAGCGTTTACAGCGCTGAGCGCCATTGGCACTGAAACGCTCTCGGCAGTGGCCGTTTTTTGTTGCGGCACTCAGGGTGCTCAGCGTTGAAAAAAGTTCAACTTTTCAAACTGCAGCTGAGCTTGTCAAAGTCAGACCTAAGCAGGCAATCAGAACTGCTGCATGGGCGGGACATAGGACGCCGATACTAGTCTGTAGTCACAGACCCCTGCTTTCCTTGTCATTATATTTCACATCCAGAGCTGCTAAAACACGTTTCCTGTCCATTGTTATTTAGAGACTACTATTAAAAAATGAGTAGAAAATCTGTCAATAGGAAAAGCGGAAGTGCTGAGGTGAGAGTGACAAGCTGTTATTGGGATACAGGGCACAGACTTTTTTTTTTTTCCCAGAGCACAGCGCAAATTGCTCAGGGCAGTCGGGCAACAAAAACTGCGTTTGGTGGACAAGCGCCCTATATGTGCCTGCATGCTGCAGAGCATCCACTAGTTATGCGTTTCTGGCAAATACTATACTCACTGCCAGTGAAAATGCAACACAGTTTTTGTATAAATATTTTTCGGCCTATCCTGTCTAATCTGGAGTAATACTGTTTGTATGACTCAAAATATGTCTAGAACTCATTTTCAGTGGTTGTACTCACTGTCACGACTCACTGCCTTTGAGCTCCTGCTCTGTAGTCTTTTTGAGCTCGTTGTTTGTTTTGGCTACTCAAACGTCAAAGATGGGTGATTTTAAAGGCCAAATGTCACGTAACAGGGTACTTTAAATATCTTGAAACTAGATATAAAAGGGAACCGATCCGTTCGGGTCTTGGTGCATATGCTTCAGTAACAACGGAATATTCGTTAATTTAAAACTGCCGCGCTTGGCCTGACACGGCCCCTGGAATCGCCTGGGGAAGAAGGCGGAAGTGACGAAATTGATTGTACCCTAGTTTGATGCTTGGGGTATTTCAATTGATTGTTTATATGGAGACTGGAAGGTTGAAGTGAGCAACAAGAAAGAAAAAATTGGATATTTCACCCATACCTTAAAACGGGACTATCAGGGACAGCTGGGTAATAAGGGACACTTCTCTGGGAAATGTTTTCATACCTGTCAAGTGAGACGTTTTCGCCATACTTCAACACCGTAAAAAGCGGCTATAAGGAACTGCGGAGCAACAAGGGACACCTCTCTGGGAAATGCCCCAAATGCAACTCGTGTTGTTATTGTCAAATATTTTAAGGATTCATGGATATTTGACAATAACAACACAACTGAGCGTCCGGCGCAAAATAAAAAAAAAAAAGCAGAATTCTGTATTTGTCAGGTGATCTCTGTCTATTCCGCAACCGCTGCACAGCTCAACTTGTTAAACCATTGTCCTAATGACTTCTCATGGTAGTGAGAATAGCTCAAGCTAAGCGATCAGCCCGCCCAGACAATTAAACTAATTAGTGACTCCACACTTCTTATGGTAGTGCGAATAGCTGACACTGAGCGATCTGACAGCCACAGCTGTGAGTGATCACACACAGGACTGCTCCTCAAGACACTCAGTTTTTTTCCAGTATATTTTTTCTTTTGGGCGTACAGAAATGACAATACGCCCGTTTTTGCTAAAATTGCATTTTCCCCGTGTTTTCCTTAAAATATTTGACAATAACAACACGAACTACATTTAAAACATTTCCCAGAAAAGTGTCCCAAACCACTCCGCCGTCTCCCACAGCCGCGCTTGGCACCAAAATACAGCGAAAACGTCTCACTTGACAGGTATGCGCCTCTATTTTCATATTGATCTGGTCAATTTCTTGACAGCAGCGGCTCTCCTCCACTGTAATAATAATGGCTTCAGAAAAATCAATATTTATGGGGCGCCCTGGACAGACCCCCTTCGGCTTCGCAATTCTGGAGGCAATTAATGTCCAGTTCAATGACATTTTCCACTGGTTCTGCTCTCTGGTCATCGTTGGAACTGTTGTCATCAGACAAAGCATCTGATTCCGTCTCGGACGGCTCGAACCGGTAAGGTTCTATGCCTCTGTCACTGTCTGAACCACTGACAAAAAAAAAGACAAAAAAAAAAAAGACAAAACTAAACTAATTTGTTCACAATCGCTGTCACTTTCCGTCATGATTGTCCAATGTTGATAAGTGTGAATGTGGATAGGCAGGGCAGCCAGGGTACAACTGGTGATGTCAAAAACATGGGCGTGGTCTGGACTGGCTGTCACAAGCCAGCAAGCAAGGTGGGGCCTTCACCTGGTGTATTTTGTGCAATTATGTAAATACAGGTGGGTGATATGGTCTCCGGTATGAATATTTGGTTTAAGCTATGTGTATTTTATCTAAATTCGTTGTCATTTAGAAAAAAAAATTACGTGACATTTGGCCTTTAAGGAGTGGTCATCTTCCCTATATTAAGATGAACAAAAATGCATAGCACTATGTTGTGAATTCTCCACGATGCCACGACGTGCCTATGGTCCAGTAGGACAATGCTTGTCCACATGCCACCCAAGTCATCAGGGAGTATCTGCAGCAACAGAACTTAGATGTCCTTCCTTGGCCTTCTTATTCTCCGGATTTATTCCCCATTGAACACCTGTGGGATCAACTTGGGCAACATGTTTCAGCCAGAGCACCAGCGCTGCAGAATAGACAGGAACTGGTCGTGGCATTGCCGGAGAAGGTCCATGCGAAGGTGTATTACTGCCTGCATTCACGCAAATGGAGGCAATATTCTATATTGAACTTTGTTTTTTAAGACAGATGTTTTGTTGTGATTTCAGAAAGTCAGGGTGCTTCTGTTTTGTTGAATTTTGAAAATTGTTGACACAGATTTTCAATTGTCAATCTTTGATATTGTTTTGAAGATGTCTAAAAATAATTTGCATCCTTTAATTGACCATTTTCATAAAAATTAGTAAAAATATCAAACTTTTCTGGAGTGTTGCATTTTCATTGGCAGTGAATATATATTGCATATTACGGTTTTTGGTATCTTAATGCAATTTTAAGTGATTAATTTCTTCTTAATCAGAAGACACAGTATCCAGAACTACAAAGGAACTTCTTTTCATCATTTTTGTTCTTTCTTTCCAGTAACAAACAGCATGATATTTCTTCGAAGAGAACAACTAAAGCGGGAGAGATGGTATCTCAAAGTAGTCCTGATTCATTCCACAATTCAAGCTCCAGTGTACGTAAAACTGTCACATTTATCTTCTGACACCCAAACTAAAGCAAAGTGTTTCAATTTGTGTTTGCAACATTGAAGCCTAGTCGATGCTCGATTATTATTTTTTTTATTTTATACTTTCATGTAACCATTTAAGTCAGTTGAGAACCAATTCTGGTTCACCTTGTGATACTGACCTCTAACTATGGGCTTGGGGTCAAAAGGTCAAGGTTAACATTCCCTATGCCTTATTACTGTGCGACGAGTAAAGTTAGGGTCACCAAACTTGGTACACAGGTTCAACCTGTGACTCTGACGTGTGACAATGGTTTTGGGATCACAAGGTCAAAGGTCAGCATCAAAATGGCTTATAAACTACAGTCATGTGGAAAAAATTAGGACACCCGCTTGTGTTTTTTTTTTTTTTTTTTTTGCATGTTTGAACATATGGATATTTAATAACAATTTTAACAATACTGGGAGATTCTAGTAATATAACTAAACAATTAAAACTGAAGAAAAGACTTCTTAAAATTTTCTGTAAAATGTAATTCTAAAAACATGCAATTTCTGGTGAGGAATAAATTATGAAACCCCCACATTTATTCCTACTTAAAATGGCTAAAATCACATTCAGGTGCACATGATTAGAACATCGTTACTCAGCATTTTTGAAGGAGGCTTGTCCTATTTAAACCTTAGACATTTAGTTTGGTGTGCTCCTGACTGTCGAAGTGAGAGTGAACACCATGGTGAGATCAAAAGAGCTGTCTGACGCCTTCAGAAAGAAGATTGTAGCAGTGTATGAGTCTGGTAAGGGATTTAAAAAGAATCAGCCATTCCACTGTCCGGAAAATAGTCTACAAGTGGAGGACATTCAAAACAATTTGCAACATGCCCAAGTCTGGCTGTCCAAGCAAGTTCACCCCGAGAGCAGACCGCAAGATGCTAAAAGAAGTCTCCAAAAACCCTAAAATGTCATCACGGGACCTACAGCAGGCTTTTGCTACTGTTGATGTGAAAGTGCATGCCTCTACAATCAGAAAGAGACTGCCCAAGTTTAACTTGCATGGGAGGTGTGCAAGAAGGAAATCTTTGCTCTCTAAGAGAAACATGAAGGCCAGACTGAAGTTTACCAGAGAGAACGTAGACAAAGACCAGGACTTCTGGAATAATGTTCTTTGAAAAGATGAGTCTAAAATTGAATTATTTGGACACCAGAACGGAGGACGTGTTTGGCGTAGACCAAATACAGCATTCCAGGAAAAGAACCTCATGCCAACTGTGAAGCATGGAGGTGGAAGTGTCATGGTTTGGGGATGCTTTGCTGCAGCAGAACCTGGCCAGCTCACCATCATAGAATCTACTATGAATTTTACCGTGTATCAGAAGGTGGTTGAGGACCACGTGAGACCATCTGTAAAAAAAAATTAAAGCTGAAGCGGAACTGGACCCTGCAACATGACAATGACCCAAAACATACCAGTAAATCCACCAAGGACTGGCTAAAAACTAAGAAATGGAGAGTCCTGGAATGGCCAAGTCAAAGCCCAGATCTTAATCCCATTGAGATGCTGTGGGGTGACTTGAAACGGGCTGTACATGCAAGAAACCCCTCAAACATCTCACAGCTGAAAGAATTCTGCATTGAGGAGTGGGGCAAACTTTCCTCAGACCGATGTCAGAGACTGGTAGATGGCTACAACAAGCATCTCACTGAAGTTCTTTAAGCCAAAGGGGGTAACACTAGCTATTAGGTGGTAGGGTGTCCTAACTTTTTCCTCAGAATACGCATTTTTTTTTAAATCTTTTGTTTAATGACTGAAACAAGGTTAGTTTTTGTTATTTACCTGCAATTAAATCACCTTCTTTTCCAGAGATAAATAAAAACAAGATTAGACATCAATATGTGAACATTTCTTAATAAAGAACTGAATATTTAATGAGGTGTTCTAATTTTTTCACATGACTGTACATCTCAACAACGAAGAAAGCTAGGGTCACCAAACTTGCTGCATAGGTTCACCTTGGGATCCTGACCTCTGACAATGGGTTTGGGGTCAAAAGTTCATGGTTAACATTCCTTATGCTGTATTTCTGTACGAGTAAAGCTAGGGCCACCGGACTTGGTACACAGGTTCACCCTGTGACCCTGAAATGTGACTGTGGTTTTGGGATCGCAAGGTCAAAAGTCAACATCAAAATGGCTTATAAACTACTGTATATCTCAATAACAAAGAAAGCTAAGGCCACCAAACCTGGTACACAGGTTCACTCTGAGACGATAATCTCTGACTACAGGTTTGGGGTCCAAAGGTCAAGGTTGCCACTCCCAACCTTTTACTATAGAACGTGTAAAGCTCTCTAGGGTCACCGTACTTGCTACACAGGATCACCTGTGTGATCCTGTGTAAGCCCATCCAGGGACAAGAGTTGCAAATTAGCTAATAGCTATACACTCTATGTGCAACACATCAGATTGATTGTCTTTGATTAATTGTCTATGTTTATTGCACTGTCCCTGTCAAATAAACTAATCTACTACTACCTTGGGATCCTGACCTACAACTGTGGGTTGTATATTTTGTTGTATATTTGTGGATGATGGGCTTATCATAATTTGGTTCTGCCACAGTAATTATATTGAAAAGTTAAAAACTGCTCTCTGTCAGGAAGTGTTGGGATCTTCAAAGAAAACGGAGGTGGGGGATATTGCACTCACCTCAGAGTGCTCTTGTTTTCTTAGTCTCCATTTTTTATGTTTCACAATGCGGGCAAAGAAAAAGGGCTGTTAAAAAAATTGTGTTGACACCATACATTTGTTGCTAGTCACTGCAATGAGCCTTGAATTTGCCTGATTTCTGTGGCGGTGGCAAATAGGGTAAAACTTCAGGCATAAAATCCTCCTGTGTGTGGTCAGCCTTAAGCCCAATTTATGCCTTTGTGTCGGCGCTGCCGCAGACCCAACATTGTAGCAGTGTCAAACCCCACTGTGTAGCCTGATGTACACCTCTCCAGAAATGTAACTACATATTACAGTGATGCAGACCACGAGAGCTGTGATTTGTTTCCTCCTACACATTTCCTGGTTCTTGTCTCTGCTTGTTCACTGCTTCACCACTTCCAAAGTGAGTTGGCTAAACAACAGCCCAAAATTAAAAAAAAAATAAGAAGGAAGTTAGCAGATCCAGAACACTTATATGATTCATCCTAGCCCCATTAATTACATAGATTGAAAAATGGTGGGAAGGGCGGTGGTCGTACATACTGTTTTTTTCTGCCGTCTTTTCCCTTTGCAGCGATCATATGAAAAGTTGCTTTTCTAACATCTGTAAGCTCCAACTCTATCACAGTCCGCTGTTGTCGTTCGCTGTTTACAGTAATAAATAAAAACACAATGAGCACAAGTCACTCTGCACATTGGCAGAAACCTATCTTGGCAACACTGCAAACCAGCGCACAAGTAAAAATTGCTGATAATAGCGTAGGCTACGATGTTGGGTTGACTCAGATGCATAAATTGGGCTTTAGAGACCCGGTGCACAAGTCACCATGAAATATCCTGTAGTGTGTGGCCCCCTGTTACAGCTTACTCGTGTAGTATGAACTGACTGTGACCTCCAGAGTCCCAATCACAAGTCAGACAGCTGTGTAGTGTGAACTGAACAACAGGTCTGAGGACTTTGTGCAGTTTGAACCTGGCTTTGAGGTATAACAGTCGCTCCTTGAGCCTGTGACTAGAGTTTCACCCCCAAAGAACTTCCATAGATTTTTAAGGTGCAGTTTAGTGGTCATTGACTGCACTCTTCCCACATGTTGACAGCTCCCATAGGTCTTCATGAAATGTTTGTGACATACAGTAATTTGGTCAAATCTTCTTGAATTATTTGATTATTGCAGCCTCATTGTGAATCATTTTTTGCAGCTTTCCTCAGAACGGCTTCTTTCAGTGCATGTCTCGTTAAATGCCAAAGAACCGCAGTTATCTCCACCCTCCCTCTTATGTCACTATTGCTAATCTGAGCTGGATAGCTTGTAGCTTGGATAGCAAGCCTGAGCCAACTAACGTAAATTTGTCTTAAAGAATGAATGAAATAAAGAATCACTGGTGGACAAGGGTGTGTGGTTTCAGTGGTCGATAGGATATGACTGGTTCCTGGAGTACAATAAGTGCAGAAGCATTCATGAATTAGTGGCTAAACTGCTGGCTTCAGCTAGCTGCCTTGGGTCTCAGTGAGAGAAAATGATGCCAACGGTTCAATGTAGCATCACAGTGAAAATATAACAAAATAAGCCAGAATGACAGGAGATGCAGCGTAGTATCGACTGTGGATTAGTGAACTAGATGGAAACGGGGATGCCTATTAGGGTGACTAAAATCTAAAGAATATGACAAAATAAACTATGCTTGGTAAGCTGACTTCTAATGGCAGTCCTTCCAGGATTTCATGACGTTGCGACCGTGCCATTTCACGTGACATCAAGCCGTCATTGCATCTATTGTGCGAGCTTGCAACTTTGTCCAATCACCTTAACTTTCCCGCAATTTTCGCCAATCCTCATCAACTTCTGCCAATTTCGCCAATCAAATTTGTCACCGAGTGGCGCTCAAATGCTCAGTCTAACCAATGAAATGCGTTGCTGCACTGCATTCACTTCCATGTTAATGTGAGTATTAACGGAACACATCAGCAAAATACAGAGTGTGTGATTTAAAAAAAAAAAAAACAAAAAAAAAACCTCACCCGTGAGTTTTCCCACACCTTCCCTTCCTCCGTCTCCCCTGGCCCGCCGGTGGACATCTCCTTGCGTCTCTGTCCTGGCCGCATGTACAAAGTGCTGGGTTTGTGTTGAAAAAAAGTCTGCCTGCCTGAAAGCACCCGGACGCTGGAGTGCGCGTGAGGAGAGATGCCGTAAAACCACAAATAAACGAGCAAATGCGTATAATACTACAACCAGTGGTGTAAGGTTTTATACATCTTTAGAGGTAAAATCATTACTACATCTTGTCAATGAGCTTTAAAACTGTGAAGCCTCCAGTCTGGACACAGGCTAATGTGCGCCAACAAGGAGAGCCCCTCCTCCCGGTATGACTGTGTGTCAAGACGCACAGGAGATAGCAGATAAATTGTAACCCATGCACAACAGATGGAAATTAGCCACTGGCTATAATCTGGCAAATTTACATTGATTGATATCAATGTTCATCAACTTGCACTGTCCTTTAAAAAAAAAACAAACAAAAAAAAACAGCAAAGACGAGCAGCAGACTGACTGGCAGGAGTCAGGCATGCAAAGAGAAAATATTCAGTAATTTTTTCCCCAGAAAAACAGTCTTCGATAGACAATACAGAGCAACAGAATAAATTATTTCTTTTTTCTCTGTCATCAGTACTGAGTGGTTGGAGACTGCTGTGGTTTTCAAATGAAGGTCCTGCCATAGTCTCCAAATCTATACTCTTTAACGTGCATTCAGTGCAATTTAGCTGTTATAATGGATATTGTGTTAAAGTCTGTATTTGCTGTTGCACAACAGTTTTTCTGTATAGCAGAAGTTTCTGCTTAATTTACAAATCACTGTTTAATGGGAATTTTTTTGACAGTCCTGGGCTTCCTAGGCATGTATAGCTCAGTGATTAAAGTGCCAGATTACAAAGCAGAAGGTCCCAGGTATGAGACCAGCTGCAGCCTCTACCGGAGTGGTGGCCTAGTTGATATAGCATCTGTCCCACAACTGGGAGGTTGGGGGTTCAAGTCCCAGCTGGGTCATACCAAAGACCATATAAAAATGATACTTCCCGCCTTCTAGCTTGGTGCTCAGTGTAATAGAATGGGAGAAGGAGAAGTTGTTTGCGGCAGCGCCTTGCATGGCAGTGACCCCTCTGATTCTACATGTGATTAACATTGTAGATAGGAGAAACATAATTTCGTTCCACTGTACATGATTGTATGGACTGAATGGCAATAGAGATGGCTTCTTCTTCTTCTTTTCTTGTGGTGTTATAGCGAATATAATTGCAGTAAACTATGGAAAAGAACATCTGCTTTAAAATTTGTAGTTCTTCCCATAGCTTTTAGTGCAAAAAAAACCTCTCAAAACATCACAACTTTTTTTAAAAAGCTCCAGCAAATTCAGGCTTTTTGGGCCGCAACAATCATAAAAACATCCTTTGAAATCCTGGAGAGACTGTAATATCACTGTTAGCGCTGAAGCTTGGGCTCAACTCATCAGACAACTAGGATGACCAATAATAGAGCAGGCGGCAGGTATCAAAAGACTGTGCTGAAGCTGGATTCATGTTGCACCTCCGCTGTCTGCGTCTGCTCAACTGCGAGGCTTGTGTGACAAAAAATATCTCATTGTCTCCAGTACCTTTTTAACAGCATTTCATCCATAAAAGCCAGACAAGAACAATGAATATGCATAACATCTTATACAAAATACCGTACAGTAAGTATAATAGACAGTTTAATTTCACTTTACCTGTTCAGAAGAGTCTTGATGGTGTATGTGGAAAGTGAAGGGGATGTTTCTGTATAGAAGGGGAATCCCCCTTCATAAGAACATCAGGTAACTGAACATCTGGGGTTCTCTTTGCAGTAGTCAACTCTGCTTGATCCTCAGTAGGCCTCTTCCTCACTAAAAATCTGTCCAGTGAGATCTCATTTTGCCAACGTTTCAAGATGTTTCAGAAGTGAGACATGGCATTGTCATTGAAAAGGTTTATGACTCAGTTTGTTTCTGCTTTATCAGGGTGATATTTTGACAAAATTTTGCACTTCACCCCATTTTGCACACATCATTAATCAACTCTGTTGTGGTTCTCTTAACTTTCCTCTTCAGTTCTTTACCTTTTCCTCCTTTCTTTGATCCCATAGTGGCTTCTTAATGAACAAAAGACAAAAACCATAAAATCTCAAATCCAAAGCGTAATACGCACAGCATAATATGTACAGCATTCATGTGCGCGTTCACAGAGCGAATGGCTGCTGACGCCTGTCTCTGCTGGATACCACAAGTTATTCTTTTTCGCCATCTTCTTCCAGCGTCATCATCATCATCATAGCAGTCTGTTGTGGGCAACAGTGACTGTTTCATTTAGGTCTGATCAGATTCCTCCACACAGCTCTGTCCTTAGCCTTCTGCTGCCAGGAACTCCTGTCAATGTCCAACTTCTTCAAGTTTCTTTTTACATTGTCTTTAAATCTGAGCCTTGGTCTACCCTGATTGCGTTTGCCCTCGCATAACTGTGAGTAGAGTAACTGCCGAGGGAGACGCTGGTGGTCCATCCTCTCAACATGTCCGAGCCATCTCAGGTTCATCTGTATTAGCATGTCCTCCATTGATGGTAGACCAGCTCGTTTCAACACTTCTATGTTGGTTATCTTGTCTTTCCATGAGATGTTCATTATGGCTCGAAGGTGTCTCATCATGTACGCGTGGAGTTTCTTCACCTGCACTCTGTAGACAGTCCCAAGTTTCAGCACTGTACAATAGAGTAGCCAGTACTGTCGCTCTGTACACTTTGCATTTCACATGGATAAACACATGTCGATTGTTCCACAGTCTCTCCCTCAAGTTTCCAAACACAGCGCTCGCTCTTCCCATTCTGAGAGATAGTTCATCCTCCAGCCTAGCATTCTCTGAAACAGTACTTCCTAGATACTTGAAAGTCTTGCACTTGACTAGTGGCTCTGTACCAATGCTAATCTCTTCTGGTAGCGATGTTGATAATTGGAACTTTGGTGGTTGATAAAGGCACTCTGTCTTGATGTTGATTTGGAGGCTGAATTGGCTAGCTGGTCTTGCAAATTTCTCCACTAAAGATTGCGAAGATGCGCCTCTTCCAGCGTAAGAGGTGCATTACCGTCTCCAAGTTGTTGGTGGCGGTAATGCGCCGGAAGCTGTTTGTGAACTGAGATTTTTTTTGAGAACTCGTGCATTTTTTTGTTCAGAAAGTATGTTCGTGAACCGATTACGTAAAGAGAGCAGTTCAAAAACCGAGGTTCCACTGTATGTCGATCTTGCGTTTCTTCGCTTTTATATACAGTATGTACAAATATATATATGTATTTTCGTAATATCAGGGACATTGACCTGGATTCTTTATCTGCCAGTATTAACTGTTTCCCCACTGCTGACAACTGTTCCACCCCTGATGAACTGATCTGTCATTACAGTGATGACAGTCATGATCTTCTGAATGACCTGGCCCCACTGAACACTAGATCTGTTACATTCACCCATTCTTCACCTTCATTCACACCCACTCTTAGACTACTAAAAGCAAAAGGACGCCAATTTGAATGGCTCTACAGAAAGACTGGACTCATTGTACATACAAAAATGTATTATGATCATATTTCCCATTATAAAGCCTGCATCCTACAGGCTAAATCCACTTATTACTCAGACTTAATTCATTCAAATGGAGAGTCAAAGACCCTTTTCTCACTACTCAGAAATATTACACAGCTTCCTGATTCACTTCCTTCTTACATGTATTCTACTGCCTTTTGTAACAGCCTCATATTTTTTTCTCTGACAAATTCAAAAATATCCATTCTCAGCTTATCTCCAACACTAGTCTAAGTTCATCTGTCTCTGTTCCCTCTGTGCCTCCCTCTCAGTTACCCTCAGCATTTGTTTTACCCTCTGTTGCTGAAATCCTTAAAGTAATCAAATAACACAGGGTTACACAAATATTTTTTTGTAAGCTGTCTGTGTTTTTTTTCAACTGATTTAAGACAATTTTGCCCCGCTGAATCCAAAAATGACATCCGTTTCTCTCGATCAGGTGCTAAGTAAAAACCTGTACTTACTTAGTACTTACTTACTACTGTGCATGTACTTACCTTTGTATAAAGGTAAGTACATGTAAATTGAATGTTATGCCATCATTGTTCAAAATTCAGAGAATTTCAAGACATAAAAAGACTTTTGCATCATATAAAGCAAAAATACCCGTACATGTAAACAAAAACGTATAAAACAACATGTGGCCATATTTCAAAAAGTTGACCTGATTGAGCAAAACCAGTGTGATTTTTGGATTCAGCACATCGAAGTTGTCCTAAATCAGCTAAAAAAAACTTAGACAATAAATTTGGTGTTGACCATCCATCCATCCATCCATCCATCCATCTTCTTCCGCTTTATCCGTTTCGGGTCGTGGGGGGCCTGGAGCCTATCCCAGCATCTTTGGGTGAGAGGCAGGGTACACCCTGGACAGATTGCCAATCCATTGCAGGGCCAACACAGAGAGACGGACAACCATTCACTCTCACAGCCATACCTAAGGACAATTAATCAAAAACAACTTGACCCCCTTCCAACTGTATTTGTTAAGGCTGCTGCTCCTTCCTTGGTTCCTCTCATCACTCGCATAATTCACTCCTCCCTTATCACTGGAATTGTTCCTTCACCCCTCAAAACAGCTTGTCTCCCCAACACTTAAGAAACTCAGTGCAGATCCCAATAACCTTAATGACCTTTGTCCTATCTCTAATCTTACATTCCTTTCCAAGATCCTTGAAAAAAACTGTTGCTTCTCAACTTCATGCTGACCTATCTCACAGTAGTCTCTATGAGAAATTTCAGTCAGGTTTCCACCCCCTTCATTCTACTGAAACAGCCTTACTGAAAATCATAAATGGTCTCCTCCTGGCAGCAGATTTTAGTTTTTATCTATTCTCGTCCTAATTGATCTGAGTGCGGCCTTTGACACCATTTCAAACACCATCCTCTTGGAAAGACTTCTCAGTCTTGGCATTACACATACACCCCACAATTGGTTCAAATCCTATCTCTGTGGCTGCACTCAGTTCATTCAGCTGAAATCATTCTCTTCTCACTCACTTACGGTCACCACAGGAGTGCCTCATGGTTCTGTCCTGGGGCCCTTTTTATTTGTCATTTACATACTTCCACTTGGTCGTATTTTCCATAAATATCATATTCATTTCCACTGCTATGCAAATGACACTCAACTCTATATCTTCACTAAACCTAACTCCACCCTCCCACCTTCATCCCTTATTGACTGTCTCTGAGATAAAGTCCTGGTTCACACTCAATCTCCTCAAATTCATCATCATAGCAGTCTGTCGTGGCAATGCGACAATGACTGTTTCATTTAGGTCTGATCAGATTCCTCCACACAGCTCTGTCCTTTGCCTTCTGCTGCCAGGAACTCCTGTCTATGTCCAACTTCTTCAAGTTTCTTTTTACAGTGTCTTTAAATCTGAGCCTTGGTCTACCCTGATTGCGTTTGCCCTCGCATAACTGTGAGTAGAGTAACTGCCGAGGGAGACGCTGGTGGTCCATCCTCTCAACATGCCCGAGCCATCTCAGGTTCATCTGTATTAGCATGTCCTCCATTGATGGTAGACCAGCTCGTTTCAACACTTCTATGTTGGTTATCTTGTCTTTCCATGAGATGTTCATTATGGCTCGAAGGTGTCTCATCATGTACGCGTGGAGTTTCTTCACCTGCACTCTGTAGACAGTCCAAGTTTCAGCACCGTACAATAGAGTAGCCAGTACTGTCGCTCTGTACACTTTGCATTTCACACGGATAAACACATGTCGATTGTTCCACAGTCTCTCCCTCAAGTTTCCAAACACAGCGCTCGCTCTTCCCATTCTGAGAGATATTTCATCCTCCAGCCTAGCATTCTCTGAAACAGTACTCCCTAGGTACTTGAAAGTCTTGCACTTGACTAGTGGCTCTGTACCAATGCTGATCTCTTCTGGTAGCGATGTTGATAATTGGAACTTTAGTGGTTGATAAAGGCACTCTGTCTTCTTGATGTTGATTTGGAGGCTGAATTGGCTAGCTGCTCTTGCAGATTTCTCCACTAAAGACTGGATATCTTCCACGCTGTGTGCAACTAGAGCACTGTCATCGGCAAAAAGCATTTCTCTTACTATCCTTATCTTTATCTTTATTGATGTCTTACTCTTGGCTTTAAACTGTGCCACATTGAACAAGTCTGCTTCTTTCCTTGTTTGAATGTATACTCCTTCTGAAGTGTCTTTGAAGGCCACCTCAAGCATGGCTGCCAGATATAGTGAGAAGAGTGTAGGTGCCAGCACACACTCTTGTTTCACCCCGTTGCTTACTGAAAAGTCTTTAGATACTGAACCACTCATTGCCATGTTTGCTTGCATACCTGTATGGAGTGCCTCGATCAGGCTGACAAACTTCTCTGTACAACCATATTTCTTGAGTACCTGCCAAAGTCCTTGTCGCGAAACAGTATCGAAGGCTTTACTGAAGTCTATAAAGACTACATAAAGCGGCATGTTCTGTTCGATACACTTTTCTTGAACCCGTTTCAAGCAGAAAATCATGTCCATTGTGCTTCTTCCACTTCTAAAGCTGCACTGGGTTTCCGGTAGTACATTCTGCGAGATGTGTTCACTGAGTCTGTTAAGTAGTACATGTGAGAGAATCTTACCAACAGTGGCTACTAGTGATATCGTCGTCGGCCTCCGTCGGTCTATGATGACCATGGAAGAGAATCCTAAACGTCTACTCTGCTGGAACAGCACCGCCTGTGGCTGAACAGGCCGATGCGCGAATGACAGTCCCTGTCACACAGGTCACACTTGTGGGTGGTCTCCGTGCTGCTGGGTCTGTGGCGGTTCTTCCTGCGGGTCCTTTTTTCATCTGCTGCAGCAGTCAGTCTCTCTTCACCCGCCTTGAGCTGTCTGGTCAGGGTGCCTCTCCATTTGGAGCGGTCCGTTGCAAGGTCCTCCCAGCGCTCTGTGTTGATATCCAGGTCCTTCATGTCTCTCTTGCAGACATCTCTAAAGCGCAGCTGTGGGCGGCCAACGTCTCTCCTGCCAGTTGCCAGTTCTCCATAGAGGACGTCTTTGGGGATTCTGCCATCCTCCATACGGTGAACGTGGCCTAGCCAGCGGAGCCTGCGCTGCCTGAGTAGAGTGAACATGGAGGGAAGGCCGGCGCGGGACAGAACTTCTGTGTTTGGCACTTTGTCCTGCCAGGATATGTCCAGGATGTGGCGAATGCAGCGCAAGTGGAAGGAGTTCAGTCTCTTTTCCTGCCGGGCGTATGTTGTCCACGTCTCACTCCCATAGAGCAGTGTGCTGATGACGCAGGCGTTGTACACTGCCATCTTCGTCTTGACAGAGAGTTTGGGATTCTCCCACACTCGTGTGGTGAGGCGAGCGAGTGTGAAGGCTGATTTTCCAATCCTCTTGTTGATCTCTGTATCAAGGGAGAGGTTGTTGCTGATCGTGGACCCCAGGTACGTGAACTGATTCACGACCTCCAGCTTGTAGTCATCAATGGTGATGGTTGGTGGTGCTTCCGTGCCTTGCGCCAAGACGTTAGTCTTCTTCAGGCTGATGGTAAGCCCGAAGTCCTTGCATGCCTGGGAGAAGCGGTCCATCAGGGTCTGAAGCTCCTGCTGTGTGTGGGTTGCCACTGCAGCATCGTCTGCGAACAGCATGTCTCTGATTAGAGCCTCGCGTACTTTGGTTCTGGCTTTCAGGCGGACGAGGTTGAAAAGCCTGCCGTCAGATCTTGTGTGCAGGTAGATTCCCTCTGTTGTTGTGCTGAAGGCATGCCTCAGGAGCATAGCAAAGAAAATCCCAAAGAGGGTTGGCGCAAGTACACAGCCCTGTGTCACTCCGCTGCGTATGTTGAATGGCTCTGAGACGTTGCCATCGTGCTGCACTATCCCCTGCATGTTGGTGTGAAACGATTCGATGAGGCTTTGCAACTTTGGTGGGCATCCTGTCTTTGGCAGGATCTTGAAAAGGCCCTCTCTGCTGACCAGATCGAACGCTTTGGTGAGGTCGATGAAGGCGACGTACAGAGGCATGTTCTGTTCTCTGCATTTCTCCTGGAGTTGGCGGATGGAGAATATCATGTCTACCGTCGATCGCTCAGTGCGGAAGCCACACTGAGACTCGGGGTAGACACGTTCGGCAAGCTTCTGTAGACGAACGAGAGCAACTCGTGCGTAGACTTTGCCAACAACGCTGAGGAGGGAAATGCCCCTGTAGTTGTTGCAGTCGCTTCTCTCCCCTTTGTTTTTGTAGAGGGTGATGATCTTGGCGTCCCTCATGTCCTGTGGTACGGCACCTTCCTTCCAGCACTGGCAGAGGACGTCATGCAATGGCAGCAGTAGGGCGGTCTTGCAGTGCTTGATCAGGTCAGGGGGTATGCCGTCGTTGCCGGGTGCCTTGCCAGCGGCCAAGCTATCAATGGCCTTACTGAGTTCGTCGATGGTTGGCTCGGCGTCAAGTTCGTCCATGGATGGCAGGCAGTCGATGGCATCAAGGGCTGACGGTGTCACGGTGTTCTGTCTAGAGTAGAGGTCGGAGTAGTGTTCCACCCATCTCTCCATCTGCTTGTTCTTCTCTGTGATCATCTCCCCAGTGGAGGATTTGAGGGGGGCCGTCTTGCTCTGAGCCGGACCAAGTGCTTTCTTGATGCCATCGTACATACCATGGATGTTCCCTGTTATGGCAGCGGTTTGAATGTCTTGGCTGAGCTGAGTCCAGTACTCGTTGGCACAGCGCCGAGCAGTCTGCTGAACTTTGCTTCTCGCAGCCCTGAGAATCTGGAGATTCTTCTCGTTTGGGTACTTCTTGTACTCAGCAAGTGCTGAGCGCTTGGCTTCAATGACGGGGGTCATCTCGGTCAACTTGGCATCAAACCAGTCCTGTGACTTCGAGGTCTTCCTCCCAAAGGTAGCCAAGGCTGTGCGGTAGATGGTGTTTCGCAGCTCTTCCCACTTCTGCTTTGCAGATTCTCCTCCTTGTGGTACACCAAGTTCCTTCTCAAAGGTGGAGGCAAACTGCTCAACAAGTTCTGGTTGGGCCATCTTGCTGGTGTCAATCCGTGCCTTTCCAGGTTGTCTAGCACGATGGAATTTCTTCAGCTGCAGCTTGACCTTGCAACACACCAATGAATGGTCTGTGTCGCAATCTGCACTCTGGAACGAACGGGTGAGTAGCACGTTCTTCAGTGAGGTGCGCCTGGTCAGGATCAAGTCTAGCTGGTGCCAGTGCTTTGAGCGCGGATGTTGCCAGGAAACCTTGTGTTGGGGCTTGGTCTTGAAGAACGAGTTTGTGATGCACAGATCGTGATATGTGCAGAACTCGAGCAGCCGCTGTCCGTTGTCGTTCATTCTGCCCACGCCAAAGGGTCCAAGACAGGAGGGCCAGGAGTCGTGGTCAGCACCCACTCTGGCATTGAAGTCTCCAAGGAGAATGAGTTGTTCAGAGTTGGGGATGATCCTGACAGTTGTTGCGAGATTCTCGTAGAACTCGTCTTTTGCCTCTGGTGTGGCTGTCTGTGTTGGGGCATACACACTGACGAGGGTGACTGGGCCTTCAGTGGTGTTCAGGCGGAGGGTGAGGAGTCGTGCAGAGCCAGTGCTGCCCGGTTCCACCATCTTCAGCAAAGTGTTCTTCACTGCGAAGCCCACTCCGTGTTCCCTGTGTTCGTCACTGCCCTTTCCCTGCCAGTAGAACGTGTAGTCCTTCTCTGTCAGTGTGCCTGCATCAGCTAACCGTGTTTCCTGGAGAGTGGCGATATCCACTCCCAGTCTCTTCAGCTCATTATTGATGATGGCAGTCTTCCTGGTGTCGTTGATGTCCTTTAGGTTAGCAGCGAGTCCTGTCATCATAGTGCGGACGTTCCAAGTTCCCAGTTTTAGAGTTGGTCTCTTTTGTTTTATTGTCTTGCCTGGTGCGAAGGTTCTCAGCCTGCTGTTTGGATTTCTCCTTATCCCCATGCACCCAATGAGGAAAGCAAGCTGTGGCGGGACAACACCTTATTGGCTGGGGGCTGCCCAGCTTGAGGCGGGCGGTAGCTGTCCAGTGAGATCTGATGATCCCTCCCACCGTCGGGAACAACCCCTGGCGCCACGCTCTACGCCAATTGAGCAGTGGCTTATAACCGGTAACTGTCATTCCCCGTGTTTTGTCTACGCCAAAGGCGAAGCTGGAGTGTCCTCTCCAGTGATCCGGTGTTCTACCTTCCAGCGTTGGGCGTTGGTAGGATTCAAGCCTGGGTAGGAAGATATGGAGGACAAGATGTTGCCCATGCAGCATGTCCCCCCTCTCCACGTCACTGATGAATCCAAAGGAACAGCAGGGCTGCTACAGTTTGGCACCAGCGCCGTTGCAGGAGCTGCCAGAACGATGTTGAGCACAACATAGAACTGCCTTAGGGGCTCCGACTCCAGATTTTTCCTCAGGGTTGACTCCCGAAGCCTTTCCCGTGACCGGGTATGCCGCAAGGCAGCAGAGGTTTGAAATCAGGGTTTACCTTCCCCTAGATGGGCTACCTTCCCAGGTTGACGAGCCACCATCTACCCGAAGCATCTGGTTTTAAGGCGCCAGAGATCCGCCCTCGCCCCTTCTCCTATTAGTAAAAGCAGTTCCGCCGGGCTTAGAGACTAAACCACACGGGCAGGCTAGGAATTGGACTTAGTTGTCAGAGGCTTTTCGAGACGCACGCCATAAGGAGCATTTTATGAGCACTGGGAGCTTAACCCCAGTGCCGCTCCTGGCTATGACAACCTTGGAACCAATCCACAATCCTTCCTGTCATCTTTCTTGAACAAAGGCACAATACTTGCATCCTTCCAATCTTGAGGTACTTTCTGGGCATCCCATATCTCTTGGATGAACTTGTGCAGGCAGTTGGTCAGCTGAACACCACCAAATTTCCACACTTACGCTGGAATTCCATCCCTTCCTGGAGCTTTACCATCCTGTGTTGTCGTGATAGCTGTCATTAGTTCATCAAAATTTGGTGGTTCATCCAGACTTGATACAGCTGGTCGCTGCACTAGAGCTTCTTTAGCCTCTTCAGTGAGATCTCCAGGGTTGTTTGTAGTTGGTCAAAGTGGTCTGCAAATCTGTCCAGGATCTCGTCTTTCTTCTGCAAAACCGTTTCACCATCCATAGTCTTTAGTTGGATCAATCCTCTTGGTTTAGGGCTGTAGATTTCTCTCAAACCTGTGAAGAATGTTTTCATGTCCTTCCTGTCTGCTGCAGTTTGAAGTTTCTCTACTTTTTCATCCCACCAGTTGGACTTCATCTCTCTGGTGTACTTCTGTAGCTCACTCTGAGCCTTTGAGTATTTCTTCTTCTTCAACCTTGTGTTACACTGTGGGTTTTCCTGCCTAGCTGTATTCCTCGCTTCTAGTAGTTTCTTCAGATGTTGATTATGCTCATCAAACCAATCTTGATGTTTCCTCTCAGGGTAGCCTAATATATCACTCGCAGTCTGATACACCGTATCCTTCAGTGTTGCCCATTTCTCTTCTATGTCATTCTCTGAGTTGTTGCTGTCCCAGTCTTTCAAGTTTTCATCCATTTCCTGTGTAAGTTCTTCCTGCTTCTTTTGGCCTTTTGGTGCATGAATGTTTAGCTTCCGTGGTGGCTTCGCACCCGTCCTGCAGTGCTGTTTTCGTCTGCAAATCCTTAATCTAGATCTCAGCACAACATGATCAGTGCCACAGTCCGCGCCTCTCATTGCTCTGGTGTCCAATACATCCCTTCTGCCTCTCTGCCTGACTATGATGTAGTCTAATAAGTGCCAGTGCTTGGATCTTGGGTGCATCCATGTCTTCTTGTGTGTGTCCTTGTGCTTAAATAGAGTGTTGGTTATCACAAGGTTGTACTCTGAACATAGTGCAAGTAGAAGTTCTCCATTAGCATTGCACTTGCCTACTCCATGACTGCCTAGCACTCCTTTCCATTTCTCGGTGTCCGAACCAACTCTGGCATTAAAATCTCCAACGAGTATCAGCCTGTCATCAGTTGGTACACGCCTGATAGTCTCACGTAAATCACTGTAGAACTCTTCCTTCACCTCCTCTGTGTTGGTCATTGTTGGCATATACAGTGATCCCTCACTTATCGCGGTTAATGGGTTCCAGAACCGACCGCGAAAAGTGAAAAACCGCGAAGTAGTGTCACCCTTAATGACGTCACCCATAAATAACACGTACGTTCATTCTCTCACTCTCTCTCTCATATGATACGTGTGTGTGTGTGTGTGTGTGTGTGTGTGTGTAAGTGTACATACATACGTAGATATAAATAAAGTGTACATAAATATGTTTTTAGAACTCTTATTTTTATAACAAGATACGTAACTCAAGATGAAGATGATTTATTGCACAGGTTAATGAGAGCTTTACTGCTCCTCAGGTGACGCCTCATCGTCAGGTGCTAGAGGCGCAGGATCGTCGAGGGCAGCTGCAGGAGGCGGCGTAGCGGCTCGACGGGAAGACTATTTCGTACAAAAAGGCACAAGAGAACAGCGAAAAGTTCCACGCGGCGAGACTAGCTATAAAGAACAATGAATGCGGTCTTCCTTCGCTGGGTATGGCCGCTTCGGCAGGGAGCGAAGCTGGGTAAAACGTCTCAGCCAATCAGCTTGCGAGGTAAAACGTCTCGGCCAATCAGCTTGCGAGATTCCCGAGCAGTGAAGAGGTGGGCGGAGAGGAGTGGAGCGGTGGTCAGAGAGGTGGATTTTGAGTTTTGCGGGCTCTCCTGTTGATACCTGATGGTCTAATGTAGTCTCCTTGCCTTCTGCTAGCGCCCGCCCATTTTTTCTCAATTTTGAATTTTTGATGAATATTTCTGAAAAATCCGCGATGCACTGAGGGCACGAAAGGTGAAGCGCGAAGTAGCGAGGGATCACTGTACACTGATGAGTGTGGCATACATCTTCCGCTGTAGTGGGAGTCTCATAGTCATTATCCTGTCATTGATTGGCACCGGTTCCTCATCAAGCATTGCTGCTATCTCCTTTCTAACTGCAAAGCCCACTCCTGCTTCTCTCCTTTCTTGAGTTGATATCCCACTCCAAAAGAAGATGTACCCATGGTCTTCCAAGCTGTCATATCCAGGCAATCTTGTTTCACTAAGTGCAGCTATGTCTACATTGTTCCTGTTCATTTCCAGGGCCACGAGCGCGGTCTGTCTTTCTGGGCGCTGTAATGTTGTTCTGTCCAACAGAGTGCGTACATTCCATTCTGCTACACACAAAGTTGCTGTTTTCCTCTTCTTTTGTCTTCCTGCTCCTAGCTTACTTTTCGCTGCCTGTCGGAGTGTGAACAGATCAGCACGGACCTTGTGAGCCCGGGCGGTGTCCGAGCCGGTATGAGTTGCTTTCTGATTGACCATTTCATGAAACTGCTTGCAAAGTATTTGAGTACTGCTAGCTTTTGCTGGACTAGCAGCACATTCTTGGCAGATAAAGGTAATATCAGTGGCAAGGACAAGCCAAGACAAACTGACTCCGGTATCTGTTGCAGTGACCGACCAGATGATAGGTTTGTTTATCTCTGCTCTTTGTGTAGTGCATGTCACAATGCACCGACTGACACAGTCCACCACAGACCTTGTGACAGATGTGTTTATCTGCCAGGATGTCTGGGAGTGGTCCACCACAGACCTGTGACAGATATTGCTTTTAGTTCTGCCAGGATGCCCTGTTTCACCCTTCACGCCCTCGGAAGGGCGGGGATGCCGGTTGAGTCGCCGATGGCCCGACCCATGAGACAGGTAGAACCAGTTTTCATGGTTATCCGGTAGCAAGCAAGCCAATGCCTGACATGACAAAACAAATCCTCAAATTAAACAGTGATAAAACAGAAATGATAATCGTTGGCACGAAATCCACTCTAACCAAATGTTCCAGCTTCAGTGTGTCATTGGACAATTCTCTTATCTCTCCATCCCTCAGGTTAAGAGTCAGGGTGTCACCCTCGATAGCATGCTTTCCTTCACACCTCACATAAACAACATAACCCGGTTAGCGGGCTTCCACCTCTGCAACATCAACTGCTTACGCCCCTCCCTCACATCTCTTTCTGCTGCCATCTTGGTTCACAGTCTTGTTACCTCTCGTCTTGACTACTGCAATTCCCTCCTGTTTGGTCTTTAACAGAAATTTCTCCATAAATTACAGTTGGTACAAAACTGAGCAGCTCTTATCACCAGGACTCCCATCTATTCATCACATCTATCCTGTTCTGCAGCAGCTTCATTGGCTCCCAGTCACATTCCGAATACAGTATAAAATACTATTACTCACCTACAAGGCCATCCACAACCTTGTCCGTCCATATCTCTCTGACCCCCTCCACATCACTATACCTGCACGCACCCTTAGATGCTCTTCTTCCATTCATCTTACTGTTCCCTCTGTTCGGCTCACTACCATGGGTGGCACAGAATTCAGCTACTCAGCACCGAAACTTTGGAATACACTCCCTCCTGATCTCCGTAACACTGATTCTCTCTCACTTTTCAAATCTAAAGTCAAAACCCATTTGTTCAAGCTTGCTTACCCCCACTGAGTTGCATTGTCTTTTGTCTATGTTTTATGTTTGTTCTCATGTATTTTATTTATTTTTTATTACTGTAAGGTGACCTTGAGTGTCATGAAAGGCGCTCATAAATAAAATGTATTATTATTATTATTATTATCTAAAAACAATATTTGTCACAGGTCCGTGGTGGATCACTCCCAGTTACATGGGGTGAGACTGGACATCCTGGCAGATAAGCACATCTGTTGCAATGTCTGTGGTGGACTTTTGCCAGTCGGTGCATCGTGACATGCACTACACAAAGAGCAGAGATAAACAAACCTATCATCTGGTCAGTCACTGCAACAGATACTGGAGTCAGTTTGTCTTGGCCTGTCCTTGCCACTGATAATACCTCTGTCTGCCAAGAATATGCCACTAGTCCAGCAAAAACCAGCAGTACTCAAATACTTCTCAAGCAGTTTCATGAAATGGTCAGTCAGAGAGCAACTCATACCGGCTCGGATGTCGCCCGGGTTAACAAGGTCAGGAGTTCCTAGCAGCGGAAGGCGAAGGACAGAGCTGCGTGGAGGAATCTGATCAGACCTAAATGAAACAGTCATTGTCGCCCCCGACAGACTGCTATGATGATGATGATGATGATACAGTGCATCCGGAAAGTATTCACAGCGCTTCACTTTTTCCATGTTATGTTACAGCCTTATTCCAAAAGGGATTAAATTCATTTTTTTTGCTCAAAATTCTACACACAATACCCCATCATAATGACAATGTGAAAAAAGTTTTTTTTTGAGATTTTTGCAAATTTATTAAAAATAAAAAAGTAAGAAATCACATGTACATATGTATTCACGGCCTTTGCTCAATACTTTGTTGATGCACCTTTGGCAGCAATTACAGCCTCAGGTTTTTTTTGAATATGATGCCACAAGCTTGGCACACCTATCTTTGGGCAGTTTAGCCCATTCCTCTTTGCAGCACTTCTCAAGCTCCATCAGGTTGGATGGGAAGCATTAATGCACAGCCATTTTCAGATCTCTCCAGAAATGTTCAGTTGGATTCAAGTGTGGGCTCTGGCTGGGCCACTCAAGGACATTCACAGAGTTGTCCTGAAGCCACTCCTTTGATATCTTGGCTGTGTGCTTTGGGTTGTTGTCCTGCTGAAAGATGAACCGTCGCCCCAGTCTGAGGTCAAGAGCGCTCTGGAGCATGTTTTCATCCAGGATGTCTCTGTACATTGCTGGATTCATCTTTCTCTCTATCCTGACTAGTCTCCCAGTTCCTGCCACAGAAAAACATCCTCACAGCATGATGCTGCCACCACCATAGGCATGGTTATGAGTGGTGCCTAGTTTCCTCCAAACATGATGTCTGGCATTCACGCCAGAGAGTTCAATCTTTGTCTCATCAGACCAGAGAATTTTGTTTCTCATGGTCTGAGAGTTCTTCAGGTGACTTTTGACAAACTCCAGGCAGGCTGCCATGTGCCTTTTACTAAGGAGTGGCTTCCATCTGGCCACTCTACCATACAGGCCTGATTGGTGGATTGCTGCAGAGATGGTTTACCTTATGGAAGGTTCTCCTCTCTCCACAGAGGAACACTGGAGATCTGACAGAGTGACCATCGAGTTCTGGTCACCTCCCTGACTAAGGCCCTTCTCCCCGATCGCTCAGTATAGACGGTTGGCCAGCTCTAGGAAGAGTCCTGGTGGTTCTGAACTTCTTCCATTTACGAATGATGGAGGCCACTGTGCTCATTGGGACCTTCAAAGCAGCAGACATTTTTCTGTACCCTTTTCCACATTTGTGCCTCGAGACAATCCTGTCTTGGAGGTCTACAGACAGTTCCTTTGACTTCACGCTGGGTTTGTGCTCTGACATGTACTGTCAACTGTAGGACCTTATATAGACAGGTGTGTGTGTAACCCTTGCCTTATGTTAATTAGGTAAGGGAAATTATCAAGTGTAGTCCGGCTGCTAGGTTCATAAGGGTTACAATAGGGAATTAAAATGAGTGTGGAATGAAATAGCTGGAGGCAAGAAATGAGCAATAACGGTTGTTATTTATAGTGAAAAAGTGAGCAATATATACAGACAATTTACCACTATACAATATACAACGGCCGGTATGAAATAAAACCCCAAAGATGTCCTACTGAGCTCAGTGTTTGTTTGTCCTTTCGGGTTAGTCGTTTGACCAGTCAAGATATCTTGTATCTCCAGACTCAGGTTTCTTTTCCTCTTTTAAATTGGCGACTTGGGCTGTTACCACTTTGAATCCTGGGCACTGGAGAGAGGAAGGGTGCTCTTCAATCGAGATCTTGGTTAGATCTCAGTTCAATCTCGGTTCAGTCTCGGGTCAGGCTCGCCATCTCCATTCGGAGAGAATCCAGGATCCAGAAGGTTCTTGATCGGCAACCAAAAAAAACCTAGCCTGCACAACAATACAGTGGTACCTCTACTTACGAAATTAATTCGTTCCGGAAGTATTCTCGTAACGTGAAAATTCCGTAAGTAGAGGCGCGTTTTACATGTAAATGCCGTAATCCGTTCCAAGCCCCCCAAAATTTGGGCATAAATTTTTTATAAATCATAAAAACGCATCAAAACATGTAACAAATACATGTTACAATTAGATTACTGCACAATAAACATAAAATGAGAGTTTAAAATGAGAGAGAGAATAATAAAAGAGAATAATAAAAATTATGTTCATTTACCTTTTAACTGCTATCGTCGTCGACGTCGTCACCTTTTGCCTTCTTTGGTTCATGTTCTGATCCAAGGACGTTTGCTTTTGTCGGCTTGTAAGTGCTTCCTTTTGTTTTAATACCGTGCTGATCATTGATGTATTACGGCCATATTCTTTGGCGAGATCAACCAAACGCATCCCCTTTTCATACCTTTCGATTATCTCCTTCTTTGTTTGTATGGACAAAAAAACTCTCTTCTTCTTTTCTCCTTTTCCACTTATCTCCGTCACTTTCTTGGGGCCCATAGCGAATAAATGTTAATTCTGTACTGTACACACACGTAAAACTTTCACCTTGTTCTTAATAAAGTTTTGGAAAAAAAAAACAAAAAAACTTTGTGGCCAATGGGATACCAGGAAGATGCTAGGCGATAGCCAATGGCAGAGCAGCTACAGGTATGTTTACGTTCGGTAAACTACGGGAGCTGCGAGGAGCGCGTACTTTTTTGCCTTTCGTATCCTGAAATTTCGTTCGTAACAAGAGGCAATATTTTCCCATTGAGGCGTGTCGTAACCTGAAAATTCCGTATGTAGAGACGTTCGTAAGTAGAGGTACCACTGTAATGGTATTATTGTTCACAGCTAGAGTAATTCGTTTTCCAATCCCTTCTTATATAACACCATAGCTTAGTGTTTAAATTCTTCTGTCATATTACTATTATTACAATCCAGCAATATAGTAATATCTTACATTTCACATCTTACATGCATGTGTTCTTTTCTCACAATCTCTCTGGTAGCACATGAAATACCCTTTTTTCATGTAACCAATTAAATGAATTCCTCTTCTTATCCCTACATCATTTAACCATGAAATTATGATTAATCCTTTCTAACCTTGTCTTTGTAATTCATGAAATGAAATACAATTAATTTATCACATAAGCAGGGAATATACTGTCCCATAAGATAAGATAAGATAAGCCTTTATTAGTCCCACAACGGGGAAATTCCAGGATTGCAACAGCACAGGGATAGCAACACTCAGAGCAACAATCAGAAGGCAAGAAAACAAAACAAGCAAGCAAGAGCAGCTAATATACATATGTACATATTACTATAAAATATATACACACACACACACACACACACACAGACACACAGTGCAGAGCATTGTAGCTGGATGGAATAAATATATTATCAAATATACCATCCCTTCCAATATTCCCATTTAAAATCAGTAAAACCCGGTCTGAGCTACTGGGTTTAGCATAACCTATGCTTTTACATAGGGGACCAACACCATGTGCTTTTAGCATCAAACTACACATTACATTTGACAGAAATAGTGCATAAGAACT
Organism: Pholidichthys leucotaenia; assembly: GCA_020510985.1. Taxonomy (NCBI): domain Eukaryota; kingdom Metazoa; phylum Chordata; class Actinopteri; order Cichliformes; family Pholidichthyidae; genus Pholidichthys; species Pholidichthys leucotaenia. The sequence continues at coordinate 69,348,753 of CM035842.1, read as the reverse complement.
AAAAGTACTTCAGCATACTGTTGGGAACTGAAATCACATTTAGGAAAACCATACAGACACAAAGACAGCCTTTTCCATTGCTTTTAAACAGGAAAAAATTCACTCGCGATTAGCATTAGCATAACATTAGCATGTATCTCACTCACCAAAATGAGGTCTCAGTGTGAACACAGCAAAAGTCACCGCTTCACGGCCTCTCAAGCTCGTGCTCCCGTCAACTTAAGATAATAAAGGTTTCAAATTAGCGTTTGGAGAGTGTTTAGATCCATTTATAGCATCTTACTGAATGAAACTCACCAAGAAGAGGTATCAGTGTGAACCAGGCTGCTCACAGCCTCTCTCGTCCGCTCTCATATCGTGAAAGACCGAAACCCGAGTGCGCGCTTGCTGCCTCTGCTCGGAAGGTGGGGCTAATATCGCTCTTAACGAATGGGAAGACCCAGCTCACCCAACGTGACCATTAAATGGGAATTTAAAAGTTTGATAACAAGGATCACACTTCCTCTTCCCCAAAATAATCGGTTTTCAAAATAAAATCACACAATTGTATTAATACAATTGACACCTGAGAAAAAAAGGGTCATTTTCTCAGCTGGGTTACATGTGTCTTTCCAAATCATGTCCAATCAACTGAATTTACCACAGGTGGACTCCAGTTAAGCTGCAGAAACATCTCAAGGATGATCAGTGGAAACAGGATGCACCTGAGCTCACTTTTGAGCTTCATGGCAAAGGCTGTGAATACTTATGTACATGTGATTTCTTAGGTTTTTTTTATTTTTAATAAATTTGCAAACATCTCAATTTTTTTTTTTCACATTGTCGTTATGGGGTGTTGTGTGTAGAATTTTGAGGGAAAAAATGCATTTAATCCCTTTTGGAATAAGGCTGTAACATAACAAAATGTGGAAAAAGTGAAGCGCTGTGAATACTTTCCGGATGCACTGTATCTGGTGAACACACTGGCATGGCAGCACATTTGCACTACCCGTAGGACTGGGGTGAAATTACAAATGACAAATTGTGTGTATGTATCAGCGGCTTGGCCTGGTAGATGACAAAAAGGAAGTCTATACACAATCGCATGCACGCCGGCCTCATCCAAAACGGACATGCATCTCAGTGGACCATAGTGGAAAAGTTGCATGAATTCAGCATTACTGTTTTTTGAAGTTGAGGAACAAATCCAGAAGAGTTAAAATGGCTAATCGGAGACAAAAATGATATAAAGGCTGTTTTTTTAAATAAAAGGAATGTTTTGATATTTTTTTTTCTTCGATAATCACGTGGCCAATAGAAACATTTCAGAAAATTAAAACCTACAAAAACACAATTTTTCAGTCAATGAGCCCTTTAAAGGTTTTGTCCTTTTACTTCCCCCCTGCTGCTTCGCTCTTCCCTGTGGTTGCGCTTTTCTATCAATATTCTTATTTCCCTCTGCAAGAAATTTATGGGCAGTGCCTACCGGATACTCATAAGTCACTGGGACTATATTTTGCTGAAGATATAGCTCACTATTACCATGCTCTACCACTTGTGTGGATCTTATCAGTGCTACGTGAGCGTGGCCTACAAGCAGCTAAAGCCTGAACTATAGCGACGGACGAGGTAAAGCTAAGTATCAACAAGATGCCTTCCCTTTCTACAGATGTCTACTACAAACTTCTACAGAAGATTACCATGCTGGAAACTAAAATCCAGTGGCTAGAAGTTAATCTGGAAGTAAATGGACTCTGTGAAAATGATGCAACCTTGCCAGTGACTAAATACAGTGGACAAAACCCTGCTAACTCACAGCTATCCAGTGCTAGCATGGCTGAAAGGAGACAGGAGGATTGTGTACAGAGAAATAAATCCTCAAGTGATAGTCCTCCCTGGAATGCCCTTGTGCAAAGCCCAAGAATAAATCATCACACAGGGTGAGAGGAGGACAAGCAACAGCCCAGCTTGGTGAAATCTGTGATGCAAATGGCTGACCTGCTTTACCAGCTAGACCAAGAGCTTTCTCAGCCCTGGCTGTCAGCAAGAAACAGTCGTGGATAGCTGTCAAAGGAAAGCCTAAAAACAATCCTCCTCCACAGTAACCAAACATGCCACTTCAGAACAGATTTGTGCTGCTGCTGTTGCAGGACCCAGGATCTCCATCTGATGACCTGGATAAAATCTCCCCCACATGCAGCAAGTTTAAATCAGAACAACTCAGATGGTAAAAGGCTACAGAGAAAGCTAACTGCTGAGCCTGAAACTCTGATTGTTGGTGACTCCGCTGTGAAAGATATGAGAAATGTATGTGGTAAACGCACAGAAATAAAGTGGTTTCCCAGGGATATGGTGTCTGATGTGAGAGACAAAATCTTGCAGATTATGGCTGATCATCCCACGGTGAAAACTCTTATATTAGATGTAGGCTCAAATGATGTTGTTAAACAGCAGTCTGAGATACTGAAACAGGACTTTAATGAACTGCTAGATGTAATCAGCTGTCTGAATGCTCAAGTGTTTATTAGTGGCCCACTACCACTGGTCAGAGGAGGAGGTGAGAGATTCAACAGACTGTTCAGTTTAAATGGATGGCTATCAGAAGCTTGTACAAACAAATCACTTCATTTTATTGACAATTTCAACTTTTTCTGGGACCGCAGACACTTTAAGGGTGATGGACTCAGCCTCAGCAGGTCAGGCATGAGGCTGTTTACCTCCAATCTGTTCTATTTTGCGTCACCATTCTGTCCCCCAGGACAAAGACAAGAAACGAGAGGAACCAAAACAGCAGGTTAAGATCCAGCCCAGCAGAAACTGTGAGATAAAGCCGCCTCAGCCCCCGCCTGTGCAGACCCCTCCTTCACCAAAAGCCACCAGAGAGGACCCATCTCTTCTACTACTACATACCGTCGCCAACTCATCGTCCTCCTCAGTTTCCTCTTCCCCATCCTTCCCACTCCTCAACTTCACTGACCAGATGAAGGATCTGGTCACTGTGGCCACAAAACTGACCCCATGCCCTGGTCCAATTTTCTCACCCCAAAACCTTCCACTTCATCCTTCCCTCCCATCTCCCCCCTCCAGCAATTTTTCAGCGAGCTCTGACATGACTGCCAAAGCTCCGGCATCCACCAACCGCACTGCCACCGCCACCGCCCACCGGGCAGCGCGGTGGTGCAGTGGTTAGCACTGCACCAGCACAGCAACTCACCCTTGGCCATGGGATCCCTGGTTCGATCCCAGCCCCTGACCAACAGTGATCTGTGTGGAGTTTGCATGTTCTCCCCGTATCTGTGTGGGTTTACTCCGGGATTTCTCCGGTTTCCTCCCACAGGCCAAAAACATGCAGGTTAGGTTAATTGGAGACTCTAAAGTGGCCCTAGCTGTGAATGTGTGTGTGAATGGTTAAGGGATAGCGCCGTACCGTGGCTGCTTCATCCATCCAGGTGGATGTCCTCAATTTCCCCTCTGGGGATCAATAAAGTATACAATACAACACCCCCACCCTCACAGCTGAACTGAAATCCACAGCTTGATAACAACGCAAACTGGATTTGATGTACTGGGTCTGGGCTCTAATAACACTGGTACTCATGGTTCTTTCCAAGACAAGCCGGGGTCCAGTATGGAAGTAGTTTCCTTTATTCCTGTTTTAATAGGCAGCAGAAAAAGGTTGGTAAATTTACAAACAAGATCCATCCTATACATCCTGTAAATTTATCAAATCTAGTGTTCACTTCTCACCAGTCACAGCTGAAACAAAATAAAAATCTGGCAGATGATGCTCTTAACACACTGAAACTAGCTTTATTAAATATTAGATCTTTGACAGGAAAAACATTTTTAATTAATGATCTCATTATAAAACACAAACTGGATTTTATGTTTTTAACAGAGACTTGTCTAGATGATAACGGTGTATCTCTTCTTATCGAAGCAGCCCCTCCCAACTACAGCTTTATAAGTGAACCCAGGCTGCATAAGAAAGGAGGAGGAGTAGCTGTTTTTTAATAATTCCCTCCAATGCAAGCAGATGTCTTATAAGCTTTCTTCATTTGATTATGTGGCTCTTCAGCTGAATTCCTCCTCCTGTGTGTTGTTTGTTAATGTTTACAGACCATCGGAATACCATGCAACCTTTTTGGATGATTTTACAAAACTGCTGTCTATTATCTGTGCTGACTTTGACTGTGTAGTTATTGTTGGTGATTGTCACATCTATGTTGACAACCCTCAGGACAGAGGGAGCAAAGAATTGTGTTGTGTCCTTGATAACTTTGGACTGACTCAGCATGTAGTGGAAAAAACACACAACAGAGGACATACAGTAGTTTGGACTTGGTCATCTCCAAAGGTCTGAACACCTCTATGGTTATGGTGATGGACGTTGCTCTGTCCGACCATTCTTGTGTTTTCTTTGAGAGTGCTATTAATGTCAACAGAAATATCCAGACAGAGATCATCAAATAATGGTACATCATTGATAATACCAGTGAAACATTCATCCAAGCTTTCTCTTCGTCACCCTCCCCCCACACACACACCTTCAGTAAATGAGCTTGCAGAAAATTTCAATGGTAAAATTACAAATATTATCAATGCCATTTCTCCCATCAAGGTGAAGGTGGTCACTATTGAAAAGAAACCTCCATGGAGAAATGTCAAACTAGTAAGAGCTTAAAGAAGAGAGTGTCGAAAAGCTGAACACAGGTGGCGAAAAACTCAATTACAAGTTCATTATGAAATCTATAATGAGAGATGGAGCATTTATAATTTGGAGCTGAGAAATGCAAGGCAAGCATATTTTTGTGACATCACTGCTAAAAACAACAATAATACATGCACCTTGTTTCCCTACTGTGAACAGGCTAACAAATCCCCTTGTGTCAGTAGCTCCTGAACTTCTGTCCAACTGTGCCACACCATGGCAAATTTTTTTCCAATCATAAAATCTTGGGTGGGCGGCGCGGTGGAGCAATGGTTAGCACTGCGGCAGCACAGCAACTCACCCTTGGCCGGGGGATCCTGGGTTCGATCCCAGCCCCCGACCAACAGTGATCTGTGTGGAGTTTGCGTGTTCTCCCCGTGTCTGCGTGGGTTTACTCCGGGATTTCTCCGGTTTCCTCCCACATGCCAAAAACATGCATGTTAGGTTAATTGACATCAAAACTGGGGATTCTAAATTGTCCTTAGGTATGACTGTGAGAGTGAATGGTTGTCTGTCTCTCTGTGTTGTCCCTGTGATGGACTGGTGATCTATCCAGGGTGTACCCTGCCTCTCACCCAAAAGATGCTGGGATAGGCTCCAGCCCCCCCGCGACCCGAAAAGGATTAAGCGGAAGAAGATGAATGAATGAATGAATGAATAAAATCTTGGATGACATCATACACCACCTGAAATCCACTACCTGCTGCCTTGATACCCTCCCAACAGGGTTTTTTAAAAACGTTTCATACTGTATGGCCTCAGATCTACTACAGATCATAAATATGTCTCTGTATTCAGGTGTCTTCCCTCAGTGCTTTAAACAGCTGTTATCAAGCCATTTTTAAAAAAGAGCAACCTAGACACCTCACTCATGAACAGCTATAGGCCCATATCAAACCTCCCATTTCTTAGTAAAACTAGAAAAGCACTCGGAGAGCGCAGACCTCCGCCAAGCGGCACAGTTCCCCCCATACAGTGTTTGTGTGTACGTTTTCAGATTCCCTGAGCATGAAAAGATATGACTAGCAATTGGATTCACAATGATTATTTGTTTATTTGACATGGCCAGTGCAATAAACAGACAATTAATAAATGACAATCAATGTGATAGTGATAGGATTAGTGGTTCAGTAGTGTAAAACGGGGCTATAAGGGACGGCGGGTTAATAAGGGACACTTTTCTGGGAAATGTTTTAAATGTAATTCTGCTTTTTTTATTTTGAGCAGGACGCTGAGTTGTGTTGTTATTGTCAAATATGCATGAATCCTTCATCAAATCTAGGCGGAAGCAAAATTAAAAAAGCAGAATTACATTTAGAAAAGTGTCCCATATTATCCCGCCGTCCCTTATAGCCCCGTTTTACGGTTGTAAAAGCATTGCCTCCTTGGCGGAGGTAATAAACTGAAGTGTTGGTGTGTCCATCTCCTCGACTGACGGATGCAGATTGGTTAGACAGGTTGCCGTGGGTTTTATATTATATTGGGGTTGCGCTCCGCGGCAAAACAGAATTTAGAGTCTTCCCCGGCAGAGAGGTCGTTTTTACGCAGCGCCTATAGCTGGGCGGGGAATTTGTGGCAAATAATCGGGCGGCGGACAGGTGGCCGTGTCAGGTTTTGCAGCGTGGCGCAAAAACAGGGACGCTGGCGGGCCCAGGCCAGCAGTGTTTTCCGTATGCTTTTGTGCCTAAAACGTTGAAGAACGCGGAGTTTGTGTTGGTCAGACACGACGACCAGCGCAATGTGCGCAGCGCCTATGGCTGCCACAGGCACGCTGGGGGGCCCAGGCCACCAGTGTTTTCCGCATTCTTTTGTGGCTAAGACGTTGAAGAAGGCGGAGTTTGTGTTGGTCAGACACGACGCCCAGCGCCCTCCATTGCGCCTGCGCACATGTTGAAAATGGCCGTATGTCACAGTGTGGAAAAATGCTTTAAAAAATTCCTGTATGCAGACGGTGATGCGGATCATCCCCAAAATTTAATCAGTTCTTCCTTGTACCATTTCCAACAATGCCTGAAAGTTTCATTGAAATCCGTCCAAAAGTTTTTGAGTTATCTTGCTAACCAACAGACAAACAGACAGACAGACAAACAGACAGACAGACAGACAAACAGACAAACCCCGGCAAAAACATTACCTCCTCCTGGCCTTTCGGCCTGGCGGAGGTAATAATAGAAAAAGCTGTTTTTCAACAATTGTACAACTTCTTGGCATTAAATAACTGTTTTGATGTCTTCCAGTCGGGTTTTCGACCACACCACAGCACTGAGACAGCTCTAGTTAAGGTCCTTAATGACATCCACTCCAATACAGATAGTGGCAACATTTCAGTCTTGGTTCTAATGGACCTCAGTGCTGCATTTGACATGGTCAACCATAACATCTTACTAGACCAGCTGAAAAATTGGGTGGGACTTTGTGGTACAGCACTTAGCTGGTTTGAGTCCTATTTAAATACAGGGACTATTTTGTGTCTATAGATAACTACAAATCTGAGTGAATAAAAATAACCTATATAGTTCCCCAAGGTTCCATTTTGGAACATTTACGTTTCAACACTTACATGCTCCCACTAGCTCAGATAATAAAAAACAACAAAATATATAACCATAATAATGCAGATGATACACAAATCTACATAACCATCCATATCACCAGGAAACTATGGTCCAATTAAAACCCTGATCAAATGCATTGGTCAAATTAAAGAGTGGATGTGCCAGAATTTTCTTCAGTTAAATGAAGACAAAACCGAAATAATAGTTTTTGAAACCAAAGAAGAAAGACTCAAAGTTAGTACTCAGTTTCAATCAATGATGCTAAAAACCAACAGCCAAGGCAGAAATCTGGGTATGGTTCTGGACTCAGACCTGAATTTTAACAGTCACATTAAGACAGTATTGAAGTCAGCCTGTTATAACTTAACAAACATAGCTGTAGGGAGCTTGAAATGAGGAAGCAAAGTGATTTTATAAATCAAGCTTTATTGCCAGCTTCCAGTCCCTAACATGCCTCAGCTCAATGCAGAAGCAGAATGAAGAGAGTGAGCGCAGTCAGACCTTCATACTTATACCACACACAACAAAAGACATTGCATATCAAAGCCGACATCCTGCATCAGCGTAATCTCCCCCTATTGTCCTCTCTCTCCTCCACCTGACCCTGGGGGGTCAGGAAGTTCCTTCAGGTCTCCACCGCTGCGTCTCCGTCTGCTCCTTGATCTTCGCCGGTGGTCGAGACCTCTTGTCCTGCTCTGAGACGTGAGGTCATTCTACATATGCAATCTGTAAACATTCCTCTTATGTCTATACATATGTAGGTATGGATATATGAATAATATAAGCCACAGCCCCCCCCCCCAAAACGTCTAAGAAAAGGACAATAAAATTAAGTTTACAGCTTAAGATAACATTCATGACATATCATACTGTTATTCATCGCAACAGGAAAAAGGAAAAATATCTTCAGCAGTCATGTTAACCTTGAAGCTATGCAGCATGCTCCTGTTAAAAATTCAGTGGTAACAACAACGGTATAGTTTATGTCATAAGTCAGCCTTAAAACTGTAACGGCACAATCCGACAGCATAGTTAACAACCCTTTGTCAATTTTACATCAGTCTATGTGTCGTCTGGGTTTTAATCTTCTCCCGAATCTGCTGTAGGCCCGCTTTGACGGGGCCGTCCTGTAAGAGATCTGCAGCTTGGGGAGGAGAGTGGTTATTTGGTCCCTGCGGGGGGGCTGAGTTGTTTCTCTTGGGGGGTCTACCCCGTCGAGGTGCTCTCGCCACCCGTGCAGGTTCGTCGCTCAACATGAAAGCAGGTTTAAGTCTGTCAATGCTGACTGTTTCTTTTCTGTCCCCTAAATCAAGCACAAAATGCTTATCACCAGGTTCCAGCACTCTATACGGTCCATCATATGGTGGGCGGAGGGTTGGTTTTAAAACTTCGTGTCTAACAAAAACGAACTTGGCGTTTTTCAAAGCTTGGGGAACAAAAACCCGCGGAAAAGAGTGATGTACGGGTCCGGGGAGCGTGTCCGGTCCCGTGCTGTTTAGGGGCCTCAGGGCTGGTAGGTGCCCGGGCTCTGGATGTTCTGGTAAGAACTCACCCGGTAGCCTGAGAGGTTGTGCAAAAACTAATTCTGCCGGGGAGGCGTCTAGATCCTCCTTAGGCGCAGAACGCAACCCTAATAAAACCCAGGGAAGTTTATTCACCCAATCTGTATCCGTCAGTGAGGCCCTGAGGGCGGCCTTTAAAGATCTATGAAAACGCTCGCATAGCCTGTTAGCCTGAGGGTGATACGTGGTGGTGCGATGAATTGTCGCCTCTAAGCTGCTGGCCATGGCTGACCACAGTTCTGAGACAAATTGGGGCCCCTTTTCGGACATGATGTCCGATGGGACGCCGAAACGCGCCACCCAGGTTGTTAAAAAAACGCGAGCGACTTCCGCGGCTGTGGTTGACGCCAGCGGGACCGCTTCTGGCCAACGTGTGGTACGGTCTACCATTGTTAAAAGGTGTGTGAACCCCTGCGACGACGGTAGTGGGCCCACGAGGTCGACGTGTACATGGTCAAACCTTCTGGCCAGGATTCGGAAAGGTTCTAGAGGAGCTTTTGTGTGTTTGTGAATTTTGGCGCGTTGGCAAGGCATGCAAGTCTTCGCCCATTCCTTTACATTTTTACGCAGGCCTGGCCAAACAAACTTCTCCGCGACCATTTTAACCAAGGCGCGCACCCCTGGGTGCGCGAGGGAGTGAACCGAGTCAAAAATGCGGCGGCGCCACCCGGCTGGAACTACCGGGCGAGGTCGGCCGGTTGACACGTCGCAGATTAGGGGGGGAACACCGTCACGCAAACCCCTTTCCTCCAGCCTTAACCCTGTTGGTCCAGACTGGAGCGCGCGCACGTCCGCGTCACTACTTTGTTCCGCTGCCATGGCCGCGTAATCTATCCCTATGTGGATTGGGGCCGCGTACGCGTCCGCGTTGGCCATGAGCTCTGCGGCTGCGGTAGTATAATCTGCTTCCTCGCGCCCTGACGATGTCACGGCGCGGGAGAGGCAGTCTGCTACCACATTAAGTTTGCCTGCCACATGTCGAATATCCGTGGTGAACTCTGAAATTGCGGCTAGTTGTCTTTGTTGCCTGCCTGACCACGGTTCTGAGATTTTAGCCATCGCAAAAGTGAGTGGTTTGTGGTCTACGAAAGCCGTGAACCGCTGCCCTTCCAGCCAGAACTGGAAATGGCGGATGGATAAATGGAGCGCTAGCAGCTCCCTGTCAAAAGTGCTGTATTTGCACTCGGTTTGGTTTAAGGATTTGCTAAAAAATGCTAACGGTTGCCAGGTTCCGCCAACATGTTGTTCCACGACTGCCCCTATGGCCAGGTCTGACGCGTCTGTGGTCAGCGCTATGCGGGCCGAGGGATCGGGGTGGACCAACAATGCGGCATCCGCTAGTGCTCTTTTTACTTCTGCGAAGGCGCGTTCCCGCTCCGGGGTCCATTCGACTGTGTTGGAGGGTTTTTGTTTTCTGAGCGCGGCATACAGGGGCTGCATGAGTTGAGCTGCGCGAGGGAGGAAACGGTTGCAAAAATTCACCATTCCTAAAAATTCTTGTAACGATCTGACCGTTTGTGGTCGGGGGAAATTTGCTACCGCTCGCACTTTGTCCGGCAATGGAACTGCCCCCTCTGGTGAAACTCTGTGTCCCAAAAAATCAATTTGTGACATGCCGAATCGGCATTTGGCTGGGTTGATTATTAACCCGTGCTCTTCTAGTCTCTGAAACACCGTAGTGAGGTGTTGTTCGTGTTCTTCCTCTGACGAGCTGGCTACCAGAATATCATCGAGGTAGACGAACACGAAGGGGAGGTCGCGTAATACCGCGTCCATCATATGCTGAAAAGTTTGAGCAGCGCCTTTGAGCCAAACGGCATTCGCAAAAATTCAAAAAGACCAAAAGGGGTTATTACAGCTGTTTTAGGAATGTCCTCCGGTCGAACCGGAATTTGGTGGTAGCCGCAGTTTTAAAAAAAATGCGCGCACCCGCCAGATGTAGTGAAAAATCTTGGATGTGAGGGATTGGGTAGCGGTCGTGCGCTGTTGCATTGTTTAATCTGCGGTAATCATCGCAAGGTCTCCAAGAACCATCGGTTTTCGGGACCATATGTAGTGGTGATGCCCAAGGGCTTTTCGAGCGCCGAATAATGCCCAGTTTTTCCAGGCTGGCAAACTCGTCGCGTGCTATGGCGAGCTTGGTCGCGTCTAAGCGCCGAGCTTTGGCAAAAACAGGTGGGCCTGTTGTGGGGATGAAGTGTTCGACCCCGTGTTTCGCTACTGTTGCTGAAAATTTGGGAACTGTGAGTGCTGGAAATTGGGTGAGGAGTTGGTCAAACTTACCTCCTGCTGTGGTGACGCTGGCCTGCACGGGTGGTGGGGACACTCGGGCTGAGCAGGGAATAGAAGAAAATGACAGTGCATTAACTAAGCGTCTGTTTGCAAGATCGACTAACAACCCATGTGCACATAAGAAATCAGCGCCCAACAAGTTAAAACTCACCGCCGCTATAATAAAGGTCCACCTATAGTTGCGGCCGTGAATGGACAGAGGCAGGTTTCTTTCACCGAAAGTGTCGATGATCGAGCCGTTAGCTGCCATCGCTCCATTTCCTCGGGGTCCTGTTGCCCGGTCTGCGTTGGACGGGGTGATGAAGCTCACCTGAGCTCCGGTGTCGATGAGGAACTGTCTCCCGGAGCGTCCGTCAGTCACGTAGAGCAGCTTGTTTGTCTCGCCGAAAGCCGTAGCTGCTAACGGTTCCCGGCTTTGGCGTTTCCCGAGCTCTTGAAATTGCAGGGGGGGCACGCATTTGTATGCCCTCTTGGCGAAACATTGATGATAGTAGCAGAGGTCACTCCGCTGGTCGCGCCGCTGCCATGGTGGGCGGGTTCTGCTCCGTCGTCTGTGATTCTCCGCTGCTCTGGGCTTCTGCGCCAAGATCTGCAGATGCTGCTGTGGCCATCTGTTCGCCGCAGGAGTTGATGAGCCGCTGTGCTTCTCGGGCCAGCGCGCGGAAGTCCTGCTGGGTCTTACACCGCATGTTAGCCAGGACCCCTCTCATGTGCGGCGGCAGAGTGCTGAGGAAGATGTGTTGAAAGAGGAAGTTGTCGTTGTCTGCCTCCCTCAGCTGCAGCATGTCTTCCATGAGGGCCATCGGTCTGCATCCCCCGTGGCCGTAAATCGCCAGAATCCTCCCGGGCCTCTCCTCGGCCGAGGGGACGAAACTCTCGATGAGGGTCGCCTTCTGTTCCTTGTATTTGTCGTTGGCGGGCGGTTGTTGTATCACGCTCCGCGCGCATCTTGATGTGGCGGCGTCGAGTCTGGCGACGATGTGGTAAAATTTGGTCTCATCCGTCGTAATCCCTGCCGGTGCAAAGTGAGCCTCAGCCTGCTGGAACCACGAGTTCAGGTCATTTTGCCAGAACTCTGGGAGTTTGACGGCGACGGCGCTTGCGTGGGCCGCCTCTGATGAGTCTGCAGCACGAGAACGCCTTTCTTCTGTTCTCGTGACGGGGTTGGGGACGGCGCTTGACTGGGCCGTCTCCGACGATTCTGCTGTGGGGGAACGTCTTCCATCCGTTCCCCTGTCTGCGTTGGCGACGCCGCTTGCCTGGGTCGCCTCTGACGAGCCTGTAGCGGGAGAACGTCTTTGGTCCATTCTCACGTCTGGTCACCAATGTAGGGAGCTTGAAATGAGGAAGCGAAGTGATTTTATAAATCAAGCTTTATTGCCAGCTTCCAGTCCCTAACATGTCTCAGCTCAATGCAGAAGCAGAATGAAGAGAGTGAGCGCAGTCAGACCTTCATACTTATACCACACACAACAAAAGACATTGCATATCAAAGCCGACATCCCGCATCAGCGTAATCTCCCCCTATTGTCCTCTATCTCCTCCACCTGACCCTGGGGGGTCAGGAAGTTCCTTCAGGTCTCCACCGCTGCGTCTCCGTCTGCTCCTTGATCTTCGCCGGTGGTTGAGACCTCTTGTCCTGCTCTGAGACGTGAGGTCATTCTACATGTGCAATCTCTAAACATTCCTCTTATGTCTATACATATGTAGGTATGGATATATGAATAATATAAGCCACAATAGCGAGGATTAAAGGTCTGATGTCTTGGCAGGCTCTAGAAAAACTTGTCCATGCATTTATCTTCAGTAAACTAGGGGGGCAGCTCGGTGGCGCAGTGATTAGCACTGTGGCAGCACAGTAAGAAGGTCACGGGATCGATTCCACCCCTGACCATCGTGGGTTTGGTCCCACCCCTGATCATCGGTGACCCTTCTGTGTGGAGTTTGCATGTTCTCCCTGTGTCTGCGTGGGTTTACTCTGGGTACTCTGGTTTCCTCCCACAGGCCAAAAATATTCAGGTTAGGTTAATTGGAGACTCTAAAGTGGCCCTAGGTGTGAATGTGTGTGTGTGAATGGTGAAGGGATGGGCGTTGCACCATGGCTGCCTCATCCATCCAGGTGGATGCCCTGTAATTTCCCCAATGTGGGACTAATAAAGGATGACAAAAAAACTGGACGACTGTAACTCTGTCCTCATAGGTCTCCCTAAAAAGTCCAGCAGACAGCTACACTTCAGAACACTGCAACTCGAGTACTCACTAAGACCAAGAAATCAAAGCAAATCAAACTTTGTCATTTGCTGTACATACAACTGTAGTGCAGGCAAGATGAAATTGCGTTTCTCTCGGCATCCATATAAATAAAAGCAACATGATTTAAGACACACTCACACATATCTACACCCCCCACCCCCACCCCCCCATCTATTCACACATCCCTAAGACATACTTGGAAAAACTAACTAACTATAATATACAAATAATATACATAATGTCCGTAGGTGCAGTAGTGTGTATGAGAGATTCCGGGTCAACTGTTCAGCATCCTGACAGCTTGTGGAAGGAAGCTGTTGATCTGTCTGGTGGTCCTGCCTCTGATGCTCCGGAATCGTTTACCAGACGGCAGAAGTTCAAAGTGTTTATGCAGAGGATGAGAACGGTCCTTGACAATGTTCAGTGCCCTGCTCCTACAACGGTTCTGAAAAAGTTCTTGGACAGAGGGAAGGGAGACTCCAATTACCCTCTCAGCTCCCTTGATTATCCTCTGCAGGGCTTTTTTGTCTGACATACTGCAGCTGGAGTACCATGTAGCAATGCAGTACGTCAGAACACTCTCCACCACACCTCTGTAGAAGGTCCTGAGGATGCAGATGGGGAGAGAGGCCTGTTTGAGTTTCCTCAAGAAGTGCAGTCTCTGCTGAGCCCGCTTCCTGATCCCCAAGGAATTCTTGCTCCAGGTCAGGTCCTGCGAGATCTGCACTCCGAGCAACTTGATGTTCTCCACTCTCTCCACTAAACGGCCGCCGATGCTGAGGGGGACGTATTCAGGCTGTGACCGCCGGAAGTCGATAATCATCTCCTTCATTTTGCCCACGTTGAGCACCAGATTATTCTCCCTGCACCAGCCCTCCAGGTCTCTCACTTCTTCCCTGTACATTGATTCCTCATCCCTCTGAATAAGTCCCACCACCGTGGTGTCGTCTGCAAACTTAATAATCTGGTTCCCCTCGTGTCTGGATACACAGTCATGTGTTAGAAGTGTAAACAACAGTGGACTGAGTACGCAGCCTTGAGGGGATCCGGTGCTCAGCGTGACAGAGATGGAGATGTTGTTTCCAACCCGGACAGACTGAGGTCTCTCAGTCAGGAAATCCAGGATCCAGAGACATGTGGCGGTGTTCAGACCAA